>CM057452.1:1570437500-1572878750 GCA_016271365.2 Neoceratodus forsteri
GTATTTTTTACTGTTAAGCAATACAACCATGGGCACTAAGTTTACTCCTCTGTATGCCAATTTATTTTGAGAATTTTTGGAACATTTCATGATTCAGATAAACTATCAAATCCATTTTGGAACTAAAGTATACATATGCTAGCATTGTTATATTCATTATATACTGTTCTGTGGATATGAGATGGACCACAGGCAGAAGGCATGCTTCTTTTTAAATAACAATGAATGGAATTGTACATATAATTTGAATCCAAAGGAGTATGTTTTTTAGATTTTAACTAGGAATAGATGATTTTGGTCAAATGCTCACTACAGGTTTTAAGAAAATGATCCCAGGCACTGCAGCATTACATTCCCATACTGCCCATACAAGGAGTGCAATTAATAACATACCCTATAGGGAGTAATTTTGAGTTTGCAGAAATTGTTCAGACAGGCACATTTGTTATTTAGTCACTGGAGATGACCAATAGAGTCACATAGAAGGGGTATGGCCCACAAACTCTGAATCAAGCTAGACATACTACATTATCCTTTCCTTCAGCAGTAATTATGTAAGAGTATATGATTAGAGCTTATTATATATGGAAATCGGTGGCTGCTCTAATGTTATTGTACACATTCTAAAAGTAGTGCACATTCTAAATGTTGTGCACATTCTAAATGTCATTATGCACATTCAACAATAAATATTCAGCAGACTCTATTTAATATTTGTGAGTCCTGTGCTATCCCACCACATGATTGATCAAAACATACCTCTTCAAAAAAAATTCGAACAAACATGGCGCTAGCACTTATTGAGCAGTCCAAGGAGACGGTTTGGACATGGACTGCCGTAGCTGACTCCGCATTTCCAAACCGTAACAAATTCAGTTTTCTTTATGTTTTTTTTTTTTTTGCTAAACCAAGTAATAACTGTTGGAAACTTCACCTGGAGTGAACAAGACTGCACAAAGGAAACTTCCCAGCTGAATGAGCTTCCAATGACAAGTGGGAGCACACACACAAGGTATGAAACCTTGTGATAGTTTGAATTATGAAAAATGTTAACTTTTTTTTTATTGGGAACCATATGCTATAAAAAATGAAATGTTGCCGAGTATACACAACTCGCCTTGTGTTTCCATCTTGGGGTGGAAGATACCAGTGTGGACCTCTCGAGTTTCGCTTTTGAGGTCCATACATTGGTATCTTCCACCCGTCGATGGAAACACAGGCTTGTTGTGTATACTCAGTCATGCTTTATTCCTTATATCTTTCCCATCACCAAGGTCAGACTGACTGCCTATAATTGCCAGCATCATCCCTGCTATAATTTTTCTGAACTGAGACTGCATCCACCCTTCTCTCGTCCTCCAGAACCACTCCTGCTTCCAATGAACTGTTAAATAGGACTGTCAGAGGTGTAGCTAGTACCTCCCTGAGCTCTCTCAATACCTTTGGATGCACCCCATCTGGCCAGCTTGCTTTGTCTACCTTCCAGTTAGCAAGTCCCATCAAGATTCTCTTCTCCAAAGAAGGACTAGTGTCTATCTCTCTCCCTCAAATGCTTCAGCTACATTTTGTGGCCCATCCCCTTCTCCTTTCTCTGTGAACAGTGAAAAAAAGTATTTGTGTAGGCTGTCTGCCTTTTTCTGGTCCCCCTCTGCACAGTCCTCTCTCCCCTTTTTATTTTTACAATCCCATCCCTGGTCTTCCTCTTTTTGCTTACATACCTAAAAATGACTTGTCCCCTTTCATTACATCCTGGGCTGTTCTCTCTTTAGTTTGCATCATTGTACTCATTACTGCTTTTCACGATTTCCTCTGTTTCCCCCGCTGCAGCTCCTTATCATCTTCCCTCTGCATCTCCTTATACATTCAGAATGTTACCCTTTTAGCCTTTACCTCTTCAGCCACCTGCTTCGAAAATCATATTGGTGTCTTTTTCCTTTTGCTCACTTCTTTGATGCAGAGGTTTGCTGCCTTTACTATGCTAAATTTTAGCTTCATCCACTGTTCCAGCACCCCACCTAGGGCATCCCCCCTGGCAGGTCATGCCTGAGGCATTCACCTATCTATATCAAATCTGCCCTCCTGAAGTCCAGGACCATTGTCCTTAAGTGGCTTGATTCTGCAGCTGTCCTTGTATTGAACCACACCATATGATGATCACTGGCCCCCAGGTGGCCTCTCACCTTGACATCTGTAACACTGTCCCTGTTAGTGAGTACCAGGTCCAGTATTGCCCTATCACGAGTTGATTTACTGACTAGTTGCCTGAGGAACTCTTCCTGCAGAGAGTCAAGAATGTCCCTGTTTCTAGCTGAAGCTGCTGCTGGGAGGCTCCAATCTATATCCAGCAGGCTGGCATCCCCAACCAGCAGCACCTGCCCCTTTTCTGCCATTTTTCCAATGATTTCCACCAGTACCTTATTTAATTTCTCCCCCTGTGCTGGAGATCTGTAGATAACTCCAGTGCAAACAGTGGCTCCATTCTCCATCTTCAGAGTGATGCACAGTACCTCTGCCTCCCCCCTGCATTCCCTGTATCACCATTGCTTTTTTGCTTTCCCTCACATAAGCCACCACACTCCTCCCTTCCTTCCTGGATATCCCAGTGTCCTATAAAGAAAACATTATCCCACAACTTTGATTAAATGTGGATGTATCTTGGATAAGGTTTACTGCCAAATAACCAAGGTATACACCACAGATGCACTGAGTAGTTAAGACAGAACCCAAGCAACTCTAGCGGATGGAAATAATGCATGTTGAAAAGATGGCCCTTTTTGACCATTCATTGTATGCAAACGCTGGTTAGTTTTATATGATTCAAGTTTAAATTATTTGCAAGTGTTCACTTTAGAATCTGACAATAATGTTTCATGCTCACCTTGCAGATACAGTGAGGGTGCTTTGGTGCTTGATGAAACACGTCAAACACAAGTGAAGTTAACTGCAGCTAAAAACACTAACATCAGACTTCTAAAAGTTTTGCTCTTGTTAAATCAAATCAAAATTGCATAGCTTTGAATTATAAAAATGCACATTTCAAAAGGGTAAGAGATACCTTTCAGTCAGGTATGTTTACAGAAAAATGTTCCAACAGGGGCTGATATGTTAGAACAAGTACATACTATCCAATGACTTACCTGTTGTAGAATCTTTTTAATGTAAACCCATAGCTGCTTGCTCTTCTCTGTTCTCAATGCATGGGGAGACAGCTACAATGATTATGTGTTGAAATGACTGCTCAGCAAGGAGAAGGATAGTGAATGATGACGTTTTTCTGTGTGAATGGTCAAGACTACTTTATTTACACTACTTCAGAGCTGTTCATCTGACCAGAAAGAAATTAACCTGTTTGAACTGTTACACATCAGTGTTCGTTTTCATCCAAAAAGAATCAAATCTGTAGGGTCCCCATGTTGAACACTTAGAATCACTGGTGGTGCACATTTGCAGTGCAGACTCACAGTTGTGCTTTCACAAAATGGCTATACAAAAAGCTTAAACTTAGCTACTGTGGCTAAAGTACATGTGTTAGGAGATTTTTCCCTTGTGGGGAGGTCATTTCTGTTGTTGGGGAGATGTTTTCCTCATGGTAACATCACAAAGCACATGAGCAGGACACATACTGGCTTTACTGTACTTCTACTAGTGAAATTCCTATGCCACTACTGTACCTGGATATACATTTCTGTTGCTGGCAGTAACAGCTTAAAATCATGGTCCATGTCACCCAGAGAAAAAAACATCAAATTATTTCGGCAGGTTACATTCTTCAGATTACCATGAGGGAATGTTTATTTATGTAGCCATTCCTTAAAAGATTTTATGATTGGGTCGGCCCGCCGGCGCAGCGGTTGGATTTCTGCTTGCGACATCAGTGACCCGGGTTCTGGAATGAGCCCGGGAAGCTGGAGGGCCAGCCGGGGGAGAGGGCTTGAGCGTCCTAGGGACTGTTCGTCCTCTCCGGGGAGGAGGGAACCAGAGCCCGGCTCTTGACTGACCTCAGGTGGAGACCCGAGGTGTAGCAAGGCCGATGGCAGAGAAAGAAGGGGGGCGACATGCCAGACGTCGGCGCTCAGCGCCTTGATGTCAGGGGACATGGCACATCGCGAGAAAGAACACTGGAAAAAGCACCTTGAGGTCTCCCGGTAGACGGAGCACTAGGCCCCGACCCTCTATGCCCCTGCCTGCCCAGAGACAGCATCCCGGCCAAAAAATTTCGTAGTCTCGGCGTGTAGGGCCCCACCCGTACCGCCTGGGGGTAAACAAAGGCTCCGTGGGGATGGACTGTTTGGTCTATAGGCAGGTGAGCGAGGGCTGAAAAGGCCGTAAAAGTGACTCCCGAAGAGAGGGGGACCGCAGGGGAGAGGGGGAGAAAAAAAAAAAAAAAGATTTTATGATTAATTTTATAATTAGTTTTATAACATGGGTTCCAAAAATAGTCTTCTTATTCATCCAAACAGGTCACCTGACCATTGGTTAATCCCTGATATAGCTACAGTTGCATGTTCACAGGGCTTTATTTTACTATTTCTTTAGGCAAATTTCTAACGCAGCATTGCCCATGTTATAAGAGGATTAACCCACTCCAGGGTATGGGTTTACTCAGCATTAATCCATGCCCGGGTGGTTGAAGTCACTCAGCTTCGCCTCGTTACTCCAACCCCTCCCCCAAGTGTGGATTAATGCTCAGTAAACCCATACCCTGACATGGGTTAATCTCTTCATAGATCATAGTAAAGATGTTGGTCCCATCAGTTGAGTCCCTTCTCTAGGGAATACTCTTCGGCTGTGCATAATGTTTTCATTGAGTGGCTATAGCAGGATTGTGCTAACACATGCAGTTTTTGGTTTTTTTTACCACTTGGCAGCACATCATCTTAATGGACTATTTAGTTCATTAAACCAACAGCCTACTTCTTCCTACCCCCCACCAGAATTGCCTTATGTCTGTCCCATTTATTCTTGAATCCCCCACTGTTTTCGACCTCACAACCTCCTCAGGAAGGCCATTCCATGTGTCCACCACCCTCTCCATTAAAAAAATACTTCCTCACATTGCTCTTGAGCCACCCCCTCCATCTTCAAATTGTGTCACTTGTTCTTGGACTTTGCTGATTTCCCTTGGGATACTTGAATATTTCTATCATGTCCCCCCCTTTCCCTCCTTTTATTGAGGATATACATATTAATCACCTTTAGTTTCTCTTCATATGGCTTCTGGTGCAGACCCTGCACCATTTTAGTTGCCCGCCTCTGGACTGCCTCCATCTTGTCTGTGTCCTTGTGCAGATGGGGTCTCCAGAACTGCACGCAGTACTCCAGATGGGGTCTCAGACACCAACCGTCTGTATAGAGGGATAACAACTTCTTGTTTTCTACTGGTGATACCTTTTCCTATACATCCAGTATCCCCCCAGCCCTTCTTAGTCCCTTCTCACATTGCTTGCTTGCCTTTGGGTCATCTGACATGACTACCCCCAGGTCCCTTTCCATTTTTGTTGTTGTTAGTACCTCCCCCCATTGTGTACTCTTCCCCTGGGTTTTTCTTTCCCAAGTACATTACTTTGCACTTCTTTGCATTGCATCTAAGCTGCCATACTTTTGTCCATTCCTCCAACCTAGCCAAGTCCCTTCTCATTCTTTCCACCACCCTTGTGTATCAACCCTGTTGCAGATCTTTCTCTCATCAGCAAAGAGACATACTTTTCCTTCCAGTCCCTTTGCACTGTCACTTATAAACACATTGGAAAGGACCAGTCTCAGTACCAAACCATGCAGCATCCCACTAGTAACCCCTCTTTCTTTGGAGTGGGCTCCATTTACTATTACCCTCTGTGTTCTGTTGTCCAGCCAGTTTTTGACCCAGGCTACCACCCTGGGACCCACTTCCAGGCTGGCTAATTGGTTTATTAATGTTTTGTGTGGGACTGTGTCAAATGCCTTGCTAAAGTCTAAGTAGGCCACATCCACAGCCCCTCCCTGGTCTACTACTTTGGTTACCCAGTCAAAGAAATCTGTTAGATTCATCTGGCATGAGCTTCCTGATGTGAATCCATGCTGCCTTGGGTTCTGTGCCCCACTCGCTTCTAGGTACTCAACAATTCTTTCTTTCAGAAGTGATTCCATAATTTTCCCTACCACTGAGGTCAAACTAATTGGTCTCTAGTTTTCTGCCTCTGCTTTGCTCCCACTTTTGTGGAAGGGAATGACATCTACCCCCCTCCAGTCCTTAGGTACCACACCATCCTCTCATGATCTGTTAAAAAGGGTAGTCATTGGTGTTACTAGTTCTACCCTAATTTCTTTTACAATTCTGGGGTGAAACTGGGCCATGGAGGGCTGTATGTGTGAACCATGAGCACTCTGTGCCTAAGTGGGATGCATGGCAGGGACATGCAACATGCATAAGCATGGCATATGCACAGCCAAGGGAAGCTTCACACAGGGGCATGTTGGAGGGCAATGCGCTGTAAGTGTAGCATAATGCACATGTACAGTACAGTGCAGTTTACAACAAAAAGGAGCATGCACAGGATGTGGTACAGTTACACCAGGCAGACCGCTGCCTTAAACCACTGGCTGCAGCCCCAACAGCCACTGTCCCACAGGGATGTACCCAAATGCGCACTGCAGCCATACTTGCCCCCCCCACCTCACAGTTCAAATATGCCACAGAGATATAGGATGTGGTAGCTGGACCTATACCAGGCCATGTCACTTGTGTGATAGTGCCATATTTGACATCCCCTGCAAGAATGGTGAGAGGGATCTGGGATGTGATGTAGCCATGGCAGACTCACTGTACCACACAGTACATAGCATCCCAATTGCAGGCCATGAGGCCCCAGTGCCCTGCAGTGTGACCTGCTGTTCCATCACCTGGGGCACCCACTCCATAGTGCTGTACATAAGAGTCACCATACACCCCCCCACCGCCCATGTCCTCTAAGCAGGGTACCCCTATACAGGGATGACCAAGGGGCTTGCCCAATCCCATAACCATGCAAGAAAGCAGATGGCACAGTAGGCTTCAGAACAGAACAACATTTATATGTATTCAAAAGGCACCAGCAGGGCCATACCAACAGCATAAAATAAAAGTGCTTAAACATTTGTATCAATATGGCAACAGTTTGCACTGCATAGTGCAAAACAGGGGAGGTATCCGTAATAGTCCATCTAAGGGTATATCAGAAACAAATGTCCAGAATGTGGCCGTGGGCACACTTGCAAACACCGTCTCTTCACAAAGTGACCCAGCAAGTCCACTTGTTTCCTGGATGTCCTGATGATGTAGGCAACCCCGGATGAGGAGCAGTAGCCCCCTTTGTGGCCATTTAGGAATAGTAACAGAGATATGGTTTGCTGCATGGCTGTCAGAATCAGTCCATGGCATCCACTGCATACTCTGTTCTGTTGCTCTCAATGTCCTGGAACAGTACATAGTTCTTCATTGCAGTCATCCCCTTGTAAGTGGTGTCCATGAGGGACCTGGTATGCACCCAGACCTCCAGGAGATGTGACAGTACAATGTCTTTTCCCAGTCCATGTTAGCATGAATCTTTTCCAGGGCTGCTTCATACATCCAGTCCTTTTGGTGCCTTTTGATTTTGTCTCAGAACACCTCCAGGACTCATGGATAGGTGTGTATAGGATATTCTACCTTCACCCCATGGCACATGAACATCTCCCCTGGGATCACTCTGGTATCAGTAGTAAGTGACCTCATGGGACCTGTCCTGGCTGCAGTCACTTTCCCTTAAAGTACTGGTCGAGGTGGGTCATGTTCTTGTCCATGCCTCCCTGACTGGTGGTCACTGCTGGTGGCTGTCCTACTGTGCCATGAGAGAGCTTCTGTTGCAGCACATAGGCATGCACATCAGTCTGTCAGGGTGTGCACCCTTTCCATTGTGCAGGATACTTTATATCTGCCCTTTGACCAGCTGTTGGGGTGGATTTCCTGTCTTTGACCTGTAGGTAATTTCTGTGTGGAATGTTGAGTATGATGCACACATCAGTCCCTCTGTTTCCCTTGCTGCCTGCTACCCCATACCATGCAGCCACTACACCAGACACATACCACAGGTCTTGTCTCTTACTACTCTGACCATTCATGTGGTGGAAAGGATTCTCACCAGCAGTTCTCCACTACAA
This sequence comes from Neoceratodus forsteri, assembly GCA_016271365.2. Lineage (NCBI taxonomy): Eukaryota > Metazoa > Chordata > Ceratodontiformes > Ceratodontidae > Neoceratodus > Neoceratodus forsteri. The sequence goes on from CM057452.1 coordinate 1,570,445,655, forward strand.
GCACAGCTTGTTTCCATGGGTACATGATGCTAGAAGTACTGGGGTCATCTCAAGGTTTGTGGATTACTGACTGGAGGGGCTATTCGAATGTTTTCCACACTGGGATGGTGGCAACTCTATGGCTCCTGACTCTGGGATCCATATGGCTCGCTGATCATGCCCAAGATGTCTGCCTGACCACATAGGCTGACTGGGTCCTCTGCATACCACACCCACCTATGTTCATGCAGCCTACCACAGGCAGGGACTCAGGGTGGGAGGTGACAGTCTGCATACTGGCAGGGTTGGGCATGCACCAGAACATGAGTTCCTCTTCCATACAATCACAGCCATTCCCTTTCAGGGTGATAATCATGGCAGCTTCCTTATTACACATGTGTGTGGGGTGGGGGCCTCTTACCATGGTGGGCCCATGGTGGGCACTCATATGTACTGTGCCCACACTAGAAGGTGCCAACACTACTCATGGACAGTGTATGCCTACATGACACCTACACTGGCAGGTTATAGGATGTCAGCACGGACATCATATCACTGGCCCGGCACCCATGGCTGCTGTCCTGTATGGTCTGTGGCACTGTTGCCATGATGGCACCTCTGCATGCACAAAAAGTGCATGTGCATTAGCATGCCAAGCATCTGTGGTGGTGCAGATCTCCATATATGGTGCTGTCAAGAGGCATTCCTATCTCCATCCATCCCTCCCATACCCTGCTCTGCATGCTCCAGTGACCTCCTATGCACCATGCCACCCGGGCATAGGGCTATTGGTGAATATCATGTGATTTGCACACCTACACTGGTGTGGACCTGCACACCCACCACTATGCTCAGTTCTAGTGTAAATGGTCATGTTCATGGACAGAGTCCAATAAGAATAAAATGGTGTTCTTGATGATTTTGTTTGTTAAGCTCCAGCTGGGTGTCTGGATGATTTTAAGGTTTTTGCTTAGCACCTGCTTTAATTATTCTTTTTCTACACGTGAGCCCAAGTTATCAGTTCAGTTTTGCTAGTGCCCTGACAACTTTCTCAAGGAGAAACAAAGCTATATAATTCAATTGTATTATTAATAAAGTAGAAGGAATTATTGTATAGCTTTAATCATCACAGTACTTTTGATAAACATGAATTACTAGAAACATTCAAAAATTTCACAAATAATAAAACAAGAAATGTTTCCTTACCATATTTCCCAGTATCAACAATGTTCTATATTATAAGGTTCCCTGTAAGGCAGAGTTGACTGCTGAGTGGGAGACACATGTTATTGGCTGGCTTCTGGCATGGTACAGCTAAAATAATTTTTCTTGAAAAACTTGCCTTGTTACATTATCTTTGGAAGTTCCACTTATGAGCTTGGACATAAAGCTGACTAAACTGAAAAGAAAAGCCTATTTTGGGTTTTTGCAAAAACGTTCTGCAGTGTCTTCAGCCATTTTTGTCTACTTGCACCCCAATTACACTTAAAACAATGCATTACTGTACCAACTAGAGTGGATAATTTACTAGACCTGGTCATCTGTAATGATGATATAGTCTTGAATAACATTACTGTAGGTCCACCACTTGGCGTACTGATCATAATTATATTCCATTTACAGTACCAAGGTATTATGCTTCTAACTCTAATTCAATGAATGTCTATCTTTATGATAAAGTTGACATTCTCGCAATCAAATCTGTACTTAAAAACATTAACTGGGATTCTCTCTTTAAATACTCACACTATACAGGATAGTTGGCTTATTCTTCAGGATACATTAGTTGAACTTACAGACACCTGTATTCCATCCAGAAAGAAATATAACAATCTCAAACTCCACCCTAAATGGATGAATAAATCTGTACAAAGATTAGTAAAACTAAAAGACAAAAAATATAGTAGGTACCTTAAGGTAAAAACAAAGGAAAATTGGACTTCCTATCTCAAAACTCAAAAAAAAATGCAAGACTGCTATTAGGAAATCAGAAACTAGATGGGAGTACAACTTAGCTACCTGTGCTAATAAGTCTAATAGCAAGTTCCTCTACTCCTATATAAACACGCTTAAAAAACCTGCCTGTCAAGTGGGCGCCCTATTACTGGATGACTAGTTATTGCACAACCGAAAGTCTATGGCCGATGTATTTAATAATCATTTTTGTAAAGTTTTCACCCCTCAACAAATAAATATATCACATCCACCTAATAGTTGTGATACCCATATTTATTTTTCTGAAGATATTATCTACCAAAAATTATTTTCTCAGAAAGAAAAAACTTGCCCCAGGCCTGATATTTTAGCCAGTCATCTCTTATACCTATTGGCAGATTGTCTTGGTTATGCATTCTGATTATTATTTGAGGGATGCCTATCTGATAATTTCATTCCCGAAGAATGTAAATTAGCTAATGTAGTGCCCATCCATAAAAGAGGGCCTAAAAACTGCTGTGATAACAATAGGCCTATTAGCCTTACGTCAGCTATATGTAAGACACTTGAAAGTCTTATCAAAGATTAAATTGCTCCAATATTAGAAATTCAAGATCCTAACCAGCATGGGTTTAAGAAAGGTAAAAGTTGTCCCATTAATCTGATGTGCTTTTATGAAGTTATCAACTCATATTTGGACAGTAAAACACCATACAACATTATATTTATTGACTTTAGTAAGGCATTCAATGTTATGCCACACTGGACTGTCATTGCCAACTTACACAAACTCGATATTATTAAAAACATAATAGATTGGATCAGTAATTGGCTCTGTAATACATCACAATGGGTTCTTGTTTCTGGACATAGATCTGAGCTTGGGCACATCACTAGCAGGGTTCCTTAAGGTTCTTTGTTGGGACCTTGTCTATTTCAAGCTTTTATTTCTGATCTGATGCATAACTGCTTCTCAAGTTCAATAAAATATGCTGATGACATTAAAATCAGTGGTCCATGTACAACATTAAATGATGTTACTATTATTCAACAGAACTTGGATAGAATAACAGTATGGGTTAATGGCTGGGGTATGTGGTTGAATACAGGGAAATGCAAAGTCATGCATTTGAGGAAAAACAACCCCGATGCATAATACATGCTTGGTGGCTCTATACTGCTGACAACCACTGATGAAAAAGATCTTGGTGTAAAAATATCCCATGATCTTAAACACTCAAATCATATTAATGATGTGATTAATAAAACAAATAGAGTGATGTGGTCAATTAAACATTATATTAAATCAAGGGACCCTAAGGCCATGATGTCCTTATTTAGAGCCTATATACAGCCACATCTGGAATACGCCTCTCAGTTGTGGTGTCCATTTAAAAAAGCAGAGTGTAACGCTTTAGAAAATGTACACAGGAACTATACAAAACACATCCAGGGACTACAAAACAAATCTTATGATATCAGACTCTGTACATTAAACCTCATGAATTTAGCCACTCGTTGTAATAGGGGTGATCTAGTATTTCTCTTTGACATTATTCAAGATACATTCATTATGACAGAACTAGGTCTCGAATTCAAGGATGACTTATATGATATTAGAGGTCACCTACTTCAACTAAAAGGAAAAAGGTTCAATTACATGAAAAGGAAATACTTTTTTACCCAACGAAGAATACATCCATGAAATAGCTTACCTATGGATGTAATTACCAGCAACAACAAAATAGAATTCAAAAAAACAACTTGATAACCTTATAACAGCAGGGTATAACTTGACTTATTATCCTATGAGTTAGTGTAGGAGCTATTATGGGCCTTGTAGCATCCTTGTTCCTTATATCACCTTAGTGAACCATTTTAAGTAAAATATGCCTTTGTCTTAGAATTGCAGAAGTATTGCATAAGTCTTTACTTGCTATTACAAAGACAGGAACCTAGAAACATACAACTGCTAAAGCTGCAGTAGGATGAGTTATTAGTCAGGGTTGATAGTTCAAGTTAGAGCAGTGAAGAATTTGCAACTGAAGGGACGCCTGGCCAAAGCCTGTGTTTTAGCAGGATTGCTCAAGTTGATTACAGGTCAACATAAGTGGTCCTCTCCAAGGAATCACTCATACAGAACTACATTCCTTGTCACAACTATACAGCAGATTTTGCCTTCTTGCAGTACTGAACAACTCAAAAAGATCAGTAAGTAGTAAAACATAGGACTGTACACTATCAGTACTAGTTATATATCGTGGGTATATAAAACCATATTATGAGCTGTTAAAAAATAATATAGTAAAAAATATAAAGGGTCTTGACAAAAGAACACCTTTGCCAGTTACTTCTGAGAAAATGTGCAACTGTGAATTAGGAAAAGTGAAACAATTGCCAGACTGTTGTGAGATCAAAATGTACATTAATAACATATTGTAACTCTTAGGTAACATCCTTTGAAACGTACAGTGATTGGGTGGGGCATTTAGAAATGCTAGTCAAAAAATGGAGTGGCACACCACTTGTGGGTCAGTATGGGTTTTGAAGTTAAAGCTTGCTTGGCCTGATCACATATGTAATGTCATGGTTGGGGGTGGTTTACAGACCACCCAGTCAGGATGAGGAGAGGGACAGGGAACTGAGCTCACAAATATAAAAAGCTGTGGGGAAAGAAAAGGTGGTAATTGTGGGGGACTTCAACCTGCCCAAGGTGGACTTGAGCATACCATCCATGGCATGTGCTAGGAGTCAGGTGATCCTGGAAGGATGGCAGAGTATCAAGGCATCACTAAACCAACAAGAACTGAGGCAATTCTTCATCTGGTGCACACAGATGGGGAGCATGTACAGGAAATAATGGTCAGGGAGCCACTGGGTGGAAATGACCACTGCACAGTGTGGTTCCATTTGGATATGGACCGGGAAAGCATCCAGACTATGACCAAAAGCTTGGATTTCAGGAGGGCAGATTTCAGGAAAATGGGTGAAGTGCTAAAAAGCCATCTGACAGGCATCAGAGCAGATATGGGTGTGGAACAAAGGTGATCCATCATTAAGGAAGGAATACTGGTTGCCACAGATGAGTGCATTGGCTCAGAAGGAAGAACACAAGGGCCAAAGCATCCAGCTGGTTCAGTTCTGAGGTTGCCCAGGCAGTAAGGGAAAAGAGGTCGGCCTATAGAAAATTCAGGAAGACCAAGAGAGAGGTGGATAGGGAAAATTGCCTAAGGTTGGCTAGTGAGGCAAGTAAGAAAGTCAGGTAAGCAAAGGCACAGAAGGAGCTGCAGATAGCTGAAGGAATTAAAAAGGGGGAGAAGGCTTTCTTTTGCTATATAAGTGAGAAAAGGGACAAGAAGGAAGGGATTGTTAGGCTTAGAAAAGGGGATGAGTGGGTGGAGGATAATGGGGAAAAGCAGAGATACTAAATGAATACTTCTGTTCCATCTTCACCAGGGAGAAAGAGAGACCTGTGCCTTCAGGAGGGAAAAGAGGAGCAGGGGAGAGTGGAAGACAGATGTAGTGATAGAGTAGGATATAAAGAGGGAGGGGCTGCTGGCATTGAAGGTGGACAAATCACCAGGCCAAGATGGAGTACATCCAAGGGTAATAAAGGAACCGGCCCAGGAGCTGGCAGGTCCACTGGCAGAACTATTTAATAGTTCGCTAGAGACAGGCATAGTACCGCAGGACTGGAGAACAGTACATGTAATGCCGCTCCACAAAAGTGGTCCCAAAGATGACCCATGGAATTACAGACCAGTCAGTCTGTCTTCATTGTGGTTAAGCACATGGAGATCATACTAAAGGAGAGGTTGGTGGAATATCTAGTGGAGTATGGTGTCCATGATGTGAGGAAGCATGGGTTCATGGGTGGTGGGGAGGGAGGGAGATCATGCCAAACAAATCTGATTGACTTATTTGACTGTCACTAAGACAGTAGATGGGTCAAGTGGTAGACATAGTCTATCTTGATTTCAGCAAGGCCTTTGACTCTGTGCCCCACAAAAGGTCAATCAGGAAGTTGGTGGATCTCAGGGTTGGGGAAAAGATGGCCAGATGGGTGGATAACTGGCTGAAGGACAGAACCCAGAGGGTGGTTGTGGGGAGAGTGTTATCTGGCACCAGACAGGTAACCAGTGGGGTCCTGTAGGGCTCTGTGCTGGGGCCGGTGTTGCTTAATGTCTTCATCAATGACATTGGAGATGGCATTAAGGGCAAAATGTGCCTATTCGCAGATGACACCAAACTCTGTGGGAGAGTGGACACAGCTGAAGGGATACAGGACCTAGAGGAAGATATGAAAAAGCTAGGGAGGTGATCCAGGGTATGGCAGCTTGGCTTCAATGCCAAGAAATGTAAAGTTATGCATGTTGGAGCTAAGAATCCCAGGACAGAGTACTACCTGGATGGAGTCCGAGTATCTGCATCAGAGGAGAAGAAGGACCTGGGATTGATGATCACTAGTGACCTGAAACACTTCACGCAGTGCAAGAAAGCAGCAGCAAAGGCAAACAAGATGCTGGGATGTATATCTAGGGGGATCAGTAGTAGGAGAGAGGAGGTAATACTGCCCTTGTACAGGTCACTGGTAAGGCCACATCTAGAGTATGGAGTTCAGTACTGGTGCCCACACATCAAAAAGGACATTTACCTGCTGGATAAGGTCCAGAGGAGAGCTACAAAGATGGTGGACAGTCAGCAGAGTAAGGCATATGAAGAGAGGTTAAGGGTACTGAACATGTACTCCCTGGAAGACAGAAGAGAGAGAGGGGACATGATTGGGATCTTCAAGTACTTGAAAGGGGTAAATAAGGTTGATAAGGAGAATCACTTTAAGCTGAGTGGCAACCATATCATAAGGGGGCACAGCCTTAAGTTGGAGGCTGGGAGGTTTAGGAGGAAGGGAGGTCAGGAAGCACTTCTTCACAGAGAGGGTGGTAGACACTTGAAATGCACTGCCAGAGGAGGTAATCTCGTTGAAGATAGTGGGCAGCTTTAAGAGAGGCTGGGATAGGCATCGGGCAGGGTAAGGGTCATGGGTAGGGAGGATGGGAGGAGTGGGGAGGGAGGGCAGAGACATTTGCTCAAGCTATGCACCCTGCAATATGAGCAGACTTGATAGACCAAATGGCCTTCTTCTGATGGCTTCTTTGTATGTTCGTATGAATGTACTAATGGATTTAACTGGACTCTGATAATTTCTGGCAGTGCTAAACCGTTAGGTAAAATTTATACCAAAGAAAACTACCCTGACAAAGCCTATGATGTAGCTGCTACAGAAAGATCAAAAATGGGTTTGGTTAAAAGAGTTCTGAGAATCATTCAAGCTAACAGCAACACAGCTGTCTGCGTGCTCTGTGTTACTGCATTTTAATGCTGTTGCATACAGTTTTGGCCTGTGATGCTCGTCAGTTGATGTGGGCATTGACATTTCTCAAAAAAAAAAAGATTAGATGGTAGTGAAATGCTTGTGTGTCTTATGCCCTGCATTAGACAGAACAAGGGAATGTGCTCATTAAACAGGAGGCTGTTGGAATAATTTGGAGGGTAAGACATTTCATGAATACTATACCATTATGCTGGAAAACACAACCTGTTTACAGACCATAAATCTCTGCTTAAAATGCTAGGTCTAAAGATAGGGGTACCTTCATTTGTAGCAACTACTGTACATCACAGAGATGGTCATGTGCAGAATTCATTTGGCTGTAAATCAGTATGATTTTCGAGCACATCTTCAAACCAGCATGAAGATACAGACACATTAGAGTGCCTTTGGATGTTTTAGATAAAACGTGTAACATGGTTTTCAGAGAATCATTTTTAGTTGTTAATTATATGTTGAAACTATTTATATAGTTGCTTTCACTGTGGATGTACTGTAAGTGTAAATGAGAGTTGCTGTCAGCCTGCTATACACAATAAAATTAAATTAAAATTAGTTGAGTTGCCTATCACTTCAGCTGGCATAGCCTGAGAAACTGAAAAAGATAGTGTTAAAAAAAACATAAAGCACTTAAGGCCTGAATCTTATTTCTAGCTACATGGACTGTAAAATTTGTGCGAACCCATTACATTTCTACACACAACACTTTAATTAGGCAATACTCAACAACTCAAAGACAGGGAGGGGTGCAGAGTTCCCCCAACGCATAACTCAGAGTACAGATTAGCATTCCAGCTGTTACTGAGCACAAACATGAGAAAACTGAGTCTGTACACAATAAGAACACATGTATGCCTGCATATGATACAATGCTATGCACAGACATACATGAAATTATACCCCAACCAACCTGCCTCCAGACCTACCTGGCCCTCCACCCACCTGGCCCATTCCTTTGACTCACTTGTATATGTGTTATTAAATCTATCATTAAGCCCCTCATTATCTCCCTGGTAGTACAGTGGCCCCCCTTCATAGAAACATATAATTTGTTATAAGAAAAAGACTGCTCAGCCCATCCAGTCTGCCTACATATTCCCTGCCTAATATGACTTTGCAGAGTCTAACTGTTGTCCAGAAGCCCTCTCACCTCACTGCCTATCTATTAATTTACCCCCTATGTCTATCCCATGCATGCTTGAAGCCCCCCACTGTTTTCACCTCTGCCACTTCCACTGGCAGTCTGTACTCCCTCCCCCAAGCTGCAATACATTCCCCCTGGTCCTGAGGCTCTTTCTCATTTTAAAATGATTCCCCTCCTGCAGCCTTCTCACCTCAGTAAAGTACTTGTATCACTCTATCATGTCCCCTCTTGCTCTCCTCTCCTCTCTTTCAGTGTGTACATGTTTAGATCCCTCAGTCTCACATCTTAGGGCTTCTTGTGCAAGACCTGCACCATTTTAGTTTCCCTTCTCTGGACTGCATTCACCCAGTCTATGTCCTTTCTGAGGTGTGGCCTCCAAAACTGGATATAGTATTCCAGGTGGAGTCTCACAAGTGAGTTATATAGTGGCAACCCCACTACCCTTCTCATGGTGGATGTACACCTCCATATGTACTCCAGCATCCCACTACCCCTACCCAGTGCTTTGTCATGCTGTCCTGCTACTTACTTTGAGGTTATCATTTATGATAACCCCAAGGTCCCTTTCCTGTTTAATAACTGTCAGTACCTTTCACCATCGTATACTCAACTCCTGGGTCCCTAGGTGTAGGTTTTTGCAGTTTATGGCATTGAACTCTAACTGCTATGCATTTGACCAGTCCTTGAGTTTCCCAGAATCCATGCCCATTCTCGCCACTCCCACCTGAGAGTCCAGCTGTTACAGATTTTGGTATCTTCTGCAAAAGGCATACCTTCCCTTCCAGTGTTTCTGAAGTGTCACTAATAAAGACATTGAAGAGGACTGGTCCCAGTACTGTGTCCTGTGACATCCCACTGGTCACTCTCCCATCTTTAGAGTGAGTGCCACTAACCACCACCCTTATTCTCCTATCCATTAACCAGGTTCCAATTCGCCACTTTGGATTCTACCTCTAGGCTGCCCATTTTCTTTATCAGTCTCGTTTGTGGCAGAGTGTCAAAGGTCATGCTTAAGTCCGAATAGGCCAAATCTGCTGTCCTCCCTTGATCAATTTCCCTGGTCACCCAGTCAAACAAATCAATCAGATTTTTCTGTCATAACAATCACACCCCTGTGAATTCATGTTGCCTGTGGTCTTGCAACCCACTGGATTCAAGATGCTCTGCTAGTCTTTCCATTAGCAGAGTTTCCAATAATTTCCCCACTTCTAAAGTAAGACTGATGAGCTTATATGTGTAGCTGCTAGTCCTCACCAATGCCTGATTTTATTCCAGGTAGTCCTGTGACTCCCCCTCCCTAGTTCAGTCCTCACAAAAAGATGATCTATATCTTGGTCCATTACAGATGTCTGTGCCCTTCTGCTTTAAAGGGAACCGCCACACTTCTGCATTGTCCCTACAACCGTCTATAAATGTTCTATAGGCAAGAGGCATGAGAAAAGTGTGATCAGACTGTCAGAGATCAGAATGCTTTTGTGAAAGACATTTCAGGTAAATTGCATGCTGACCCACCCTTCCCATACACAATCACGCTTCCTTGTGTGATGGTGTGGAAGAGGTGGGCACCTGCCTTTGAGTATAGTTTAGGAGGGTTGCAGTCAAGGGATAAGGGTAAATAATGGTGCAATGATTAACCACAGGTCCCTTGCAACTGTGAGTTGGGCTCTATACACTATACAGTACTCACTGGTGGCATCATTAAATACTAAATGTTGATGTAAAACTTTTGAAACCAGAAAATCTGAATTATATAAACCAAGTGCATATTGTTGTGTAAGCTATTAAAAATATTGTTCGTTTGTCAATTTTGACTGGCAAACCTTGGGATCTAGGAAGTATTTGAACTTTTGTCAAACTAGATCAACTTCCAAATATGGACCCACTGAATTATTTGAGTTCCATCAAAAGAATTGCTGGAACCTCTTTCTAATACTTTGCTCTCTCAATCAACATGTCAGGTAAGACAATTAAAACCATGTCTGGGACGTAGCCATACCAGGGTATACTATATTCAGAAAAGATAAGGTAGGTAAAAAAGGGAGAGGAATGGCTCTTTATGTCAGGGACAATATAAAAGCTACAGAAATACAGGGAGAGCAGGGAGATGCTGAAGTACTGTGGGTCACCCTGGAGATATGGAGGGGGGCTGCTATTTGCATAGGAGTGATCTACAGACCTCCAGCACAGGGGGACAGGTAGATTAAGATATGATGGAAGCAATCCAAAGGATGGCATGCAAAGGGGAGGTGTTACTGGTAGGGGACTTTAATCTACTGAATGTGGATTGGAGCCTACTAGCTGGGCAACAGTCACAGTAATGGACATCCTGGACTGCCTGCAAGGGGCATTCCTCATGCAACTAAACATAGAAACATAGAAGCTGATGGCAGATAAGGACCACAAGGCCCATCCAGTCTGCCCACTGGAACCCACTCATGGGGGGAGGGGCCATACTGGGCCCAGTACTGACAAATGAGGACAGTGTTGCTGACATCACAGTGGGAGGCCATTTGGGGACCAGTGATCACTGTATGATGTGGCTCAGTATAAGAACTGGGCCAGAACTGAGCTGCACTAAGATGATGGTCCTGGACATCAGGAGGGCTGACTTTAAGAAAATGGGAGAATGCCTCAGGGACACCCTAGCAGGGACAGGGAATCCTGGAGAGGAGTCAAGGAACAGTGGGCATAAATAAAGGGGGTCATTGAAAAGGCAACAAATCTCTGTGTTGGGCAGGTTAACAAGGGCAAGAGAAAAAATGAGACTGCTATGGTTCTCTAGAGGAATAGTGGAGAAAAACTTGCATTTAGAAGATACAAGAGGAGGATAAGGGATACAAGGAGTAGGAGGATAAGGGAGCATTACCAGGAGAAAAAAAAGAGATACAGGGAGAGCAGTTAGGAATGCAAAGGAACACATGGAGGAGAATATTGCCCAGTCAGTAAAAAAAGAGGAAAAAAAAATTCTTTAGATATAAAGTAAAAGTGAGAAGAGAAAGACCAAAGGATGGATAGTAAGGCTAAAAGGGGATGGAGGGGTTTGTGGGGAAGAGGCCAAAAAAAAAAAAAGCAGACATGTTGAAGAATTACTTTTGTTCAGTATTTACGGAGGAAAGGGTATGTGATGGGCCAAAGATAAGAGACAAAGGCATTAAAGGAAGGGAGGTGGATACTAGTCCTTTTACAGAGGAGAGAGTCTTCAAGGAACTAGTACAGTTAAAAGTATAGACAGCAATGGGGCCTGACAGGGTGCACCCTAGGATACTGAGCTCTGAGAGCACTGTTCAATCTAGCACTAAAATTGGGGGAGATTCTGGGGGACTGGAGAAGGGCATATGTGGTCTCACTACACAAAAATTAAAATGGGGAGGAGGCAGGAAATTACAGACCTGTCAACCTGACTTCAGTAGTGGGTAAAGTAATGGGATCGCTACTTAAGGAAGGGATTGGGGAGTACCTTGTAAACTGTGGATTATAGGATTGGAGGCCACATGGTTTCACAGGGGGGGAGGTCTTGCTAGACAAACCTGATCGAGTTCATTGACTGGATGGTGAGGGAAGTAGATCAGGGAGGAGTGGTAGATGTGGGCTACCTGGATTGCAGTAAGGCAATCAACATCATTCCATATGGAAGACTGGTGACTCTAGGAGAGGATCCAAAAGTAGTAAAATGGGTAAGAAGTTGGCTATGCAATAGGAGTCAGAGGATGATGGCAAATGGGGTCCACACTGGAGTAGGCAAGGTGACCAACGGGGTTCCGCAGGGGTCAGTAGTAGTCTTGGTCCTCTTCAATGTCTTTATTAGCGACACTGCAGAAGGGCTGGAAGGGAAGGTATACCTGTTCGCAGATTACACAAAAATCTGCAACAGAGTTGACACATTGAGGAGGGGTGGAAAGAATGAGGGATGATTTGAAAAAGCTGTAAGAATGATCAAGGGAATGGTAGCTGGAATTCAATGCAAAAAAGTGCACAATCAAGCACTTGGGGCACAGAAACCCAGGGGCAATGTACCAATTGAGCAGGGATGCATTGCAACCACAAAACAGAAAAGGGACCTGGGGAAATAATTTCTGATGACCTGAACGTAGCCAAGCAGTGTGATAAAGCAGTGGGGAAGGCTAGCAGGATGCTCGGGTGCATAGGAAGGGGCATCACCAGCATAAAGAGGGAAGCAATATTACCCCAGTACAGATCACTGGTAAGACCCCTCCTTGAGAACTGTGTCCAGTTCTGGAGGTCCCACCTCTGGAAGGACATATATAGGACAGAGGCAATACAATGGAAGGCTATGAAAATGGTGCTGGGCCTACATCAAAAACCTTATGAGGAAAGACTTAAGGAACTAAATATTTACTCTCTAGAGAAAAGGAGGAAAAGTGGGGATATGATATAAATGTTCAAATACCTCACAGGTATTAATAAGGTACAGGACTGTAGCAATTTCCATAGAAAAAGATGCTCCAGGACAAGGAATCATGCTATGAGAATGGGGGGGGGGCTTAGATCAGATGGGTGGAAATACTTCTTCAGGGAGAGGGTGGTGGATGCCTGGGACAGCTTCCTAGTACAGGTGGTGAGTGCCAAAAGAGTAACAGAATTCAAGCATGCATGGGGATAGACACAAGGGAACCTTAGAAGCAAGGCAATGGGGGAGAAGACTAGCGATCAAGTAGGATCTGCAGTGATACAGTAAGTAGGGAAAATAGGTCAGACTAGGTTGGCCAAGAGGTCCTTATCTACCGATAACTTTTATGTTTCTAAGAGCCTGCAAGTGGCCTTTGGGGTCCTTGCTACACTGAAACATCAGCCCAGGCATGCACGTGTTGTCGACATATCCAATGTGCATCTTTTTGTTTTGTTTTTTCTTAACTGTTTAACTGCATCTATTAAGGTGAGTTATGAGAACATTATTTTGGTCACTATAAGTATATTACTAAGACTATGCAATCAAGCTTTGCATTAGAAACTCACTTTATATTGGATTTAGCCCTTTGAAGGAAACATCTTTCTGTTTTGCAATAAATATGATTTAAAAGTAAGCAAACTTATCTGACTCCATTTTTTTCTGGTGCTGCTTGTTACAGCATGTATGCTGACATAGTGCCCAAATTTAGCTGACCACCTTGTGTCAGTATTTCTCCTTAGCATTGAGCACCAAAAGTCATTTTACAACAGTTTTGATAGGGGCTGTGGATATCACATTTTATTCACAAGACATTTCCTAGATAATGCCCTACCAGTGACCACCCTCATGGCAGTCAGCTTGAGAATGTTGAGTAATATAAGCACTTAGGGATCTGGCCTGACTGCAAACTAGGGCCTGATACATAGTCGCAGTCAGTGCTGGTTGACCATAGGAGTACACTGAGACACCATGTACTCATCCCAAGAAACTGTGATGTACAAATGGCCAGCACTGTCAACAGTGAGTGGATTCTCCATGTGACAGAGTCAAACATAGAGGATTGTGTTTGAGTAATTGTACACAACAAGGCAGTTTCTCACTTTTTCATAGAACTGAATGCAAGAGACTATCCAGAAAGAGCTGGACTTCTTGGATGCTACTTTACTTTTGCCAACCTTACCATACAGTAGGTAACAAAAGAGTGTTTTTGGTCCTCATCTCTTTTGTCTGGCCCATATAGGTGTACAGAACTAATTTCAAGTTAAGGCTGTGCAACTTTTGCTCCCATGGACTGCAGTATTCTGGGTAAAGCACAGAAAGTGTGTCTGACTGGTTTAGATGAAATTCAAATATCAACTTAGGTAGGACTTTCCTATTGGTTCTATGGACTATTTTAACTTTGTAGAATATTACAGTATGTACAGTAATTTGGCTGTATGCAGAGGGGCTTGTAGTTCACTTACCCCCCCTAGCAGGAGCAGCAAGATGGCCATGTGGCTGCTTCACTACTCAGCACGCTATTGCAACATACTTAAAAGTTCTGATTCATAGCAGCAATTTGTTGTATTCATGTTTATTTTGACTTTATTTTAAGTTTGAACTGTCCTGTGTTTTGTTCCCAAATTGATAGTCGTACCGGGAGTACCAGGTCCTAAAATACAGACCTGGCTGGTGTTTTGTTGGTTCTTGTGATGGTGGTTACTGGAAATCTGCCACTGAAGTTAATTTGTGAATACTCATTTGATGGCTTGAACTAGCTGTGACCTAGCTGAGGAGTCAGTGTTGGTTGGTTAAGGAAACATGGAAGGCCCATTGGAGAGAGCTGGAGGATTCGTGCTGAGGCATGCTGAATTTTTGACAACGCACATGAACGTGCAGATAGGCTTATATTGCCTTACAAAAGTTTCCCTAACAATTATTCAGAGCATGGGGACCCATGCTGTAATAGTGCCTGAGCAACAGATGATTGAGAGATTGGGAGTGGTCCCTTTGAAGATTGGACCTCCGGACCCATGGTTAGCTGAAGGGAGCTAAGCCTTTGTTATTTTCGGTGCTCCTCCAGGATAAAACATTTATAAAGACATTAGTGCTGTGACAGGTGGAGGTTTGACATGGGGAAATTCTCCCTTTGAGGTACTTGATTTACATTTAGTATGAGTTGTTGATTTAATACCCAAATGAACCAGTGAACAAAGGTAACTGTGTTTTCTATCCTCCAGTATTGCTTAACTGTTTATCAGTATGGAGCTTGAACTCCTGCTGCATCTTCAAAATAAAAGATGTTTTTAATATAACAAATTTTTGCAGCTATCTTCTCATAAATGCTGTACCAGTGAAGTGCCAACAATTGGAATTGCAGCGTCCAAACAGAGCTTTTACTATATTCAACTATTTGATATTTGCTGCCAACTCTTTATAATTGCTCTTCCGATGAAGTGCTGATAACTGGGACTCCAGTATCTAAATGGAGCCTTTACTACATGCAACCTGCCAGATTAAATGAATGCCACATGAATCACTTGTAGACTGGCCTCAGTATGAGGCAGTGTTGGAATTATATTAAATTATATTGAACTAGAAGAATGAACTCCCTTGCCAAAAAATAGGCCTGTAATTTAAAAAAATTCTGTGAACATCCTTCCATATGTTTATATGTTTTGAGGGGAATGAAACAGTGACTTAAATTAAGAAGGGTTCATTTAAGTAATGATTTAAGTAGTGATGTATTGAACAAAGACCGAGTGGGTTGATTTTTTTTAATGTTATAGCGGGCTATTTTATGGATAAACATATAAATGTTTTAAGTATGCTGTAGATTAATTTGCCCAGTTTAAATTGATTGGATTGTGTGGCCTGATAACTGGGCACATTACAATGTTTTTTTTTTTTGTATTATCTGTTTTAACGCCCTGTGCTCGCTGGTCCTCCACTCTTTCAGGCTCCGTAAGTTCCTTCTGACCTCTTCTGTCCTTTTGCTAATGCCCCTCCTCTTGTCCACAGATCGCAGCTATTTAGCCCCTAGGATATCCGGTGTCCCTTCACTGAAGTAGTCCCTCCCCCTCGAGGGGAAAGCACGGGGGGGCTGCCCCAGCATGTCCTTTGTCTAGGCCCGGGATGCTGCTGGGGAACAGGAGGCACTGGGAAGGCACTGGAGGCCCCCAGAAACAGAGAGCTGTCATCTTGGAGGGCCAGTGAGCAATTTGTCCTGGCTTTCTGTTGGGGGCAGCGTAGTGACATCATGGCTTACTCCGATGTCCACTCCTCCCCCAGTTAATACTAGGTTGTGCATCTTGCGATGCTCCCAGCTTCCGCTAGGAGCCAGCAGGTGCCAGACCAGACCCCTACCCTCCCCCCAGAGAAGGAGAGCTGTCCCTGGGACTCTTGATCCTTCTGCCCTGGCCGGCCCTCCTGTGACCTGGGTCCGTTCCTGAACACAGGTCAATGGCGTCGCAAGCGGAAATCCAAACGCTGTGCCAGTGGGCCGACCACATTACAATGTTAATTTGGCCTGAAAGTGCTGGCTCTCCCCAGAAGTTTTGCAATAATTTTAGAAGAGGGGATGAAAATAATTGACATATTGGGCATATGATTTGTGTTGCTTGGTGGTGCAGCTAACTGTTACTGTCCTAGATGATTGTTAGCACTGTTTACCTTGACAAGAAATGAAGAAGTGTGATATGCCAGTGGTGGGTAGAATACTGTCCTAATTGGTTCATTTCTAAATGATTAGACCTCCAAACACTGGATGTAGCGAATGTAGAAAAATGCTGCGCAAGTATGTCAGTCGGCATTCTGTCAATACAGAACTTGTGGCCTTAAGTACACAGGCTTAATTATGATCAAGTGTAGTTGTCAATATGAGGTAACATTGTGGACAAATCTGTTTGCCCTGACTGAAATGTGCTCCAATGTATCGCCTACATGTAAGATGGAGCTGAGAATCTGGAGGATAGGGGTAAGATGCAGCCTCTTCATTCAGCTCTGGTAGGTTCCTGAGGTTGACCAAAAGCACTCCCCTGGTACCTTAATTTTAGAAGGGTGGATGTAAAATGGCTGACATATTGGACCTATGATTTGTGATGCATGGTAGTGTGGCTAATTGTTACTGTCCTAGATGATTTATAAGCACTGCTTGCCTTGGCAAGAAATAAAGATTTGATATGCCAGCAGTAGATAGGATATAGTCCTAATCGAATCCTTTGAAGTGATTAAAACCACCAGGTGCTGGATGTAGCGAATGTAGAAAAAATGCTGCACTAGAACATAATTGGCATTTTGCTGATACAGAAAGTGCAGCATTGAGTACACAGGCATAATTTCAGCTAAGTATCATTTGTCAATATGAGGGAACCATGTGGAAAGACCTATTTACCCAGACCGAAGCATGCTCTAAAGTATTGCCTACACATGAGATGGAGCTGAGTATCTGGAGGATAGAGGCGAGATGCAGCTTAGTCATGCATTTCTTGTGGGGTCCAGAGGTTGACTAAAAAGCACTGTCTGGTACTCTTACAGGGTAATTTACTGTTAAAGCCCCTGGAGAATTTTATATTTCAGTATAGCATAATTATTCCATATTTTAATAAAAGCTGCTGTACTAAAGTTATGTGATATATTTAAACTATTTAGGCTGCACTGTTATTTATGTGGTTGGATATGCTGGATCGCATGTGTACTTGATTTCTTTTGTGTAAGCATATTCAAGTGTGATATTTAATTTTTCTTTACTGTGCAGTTGCACAGAATGACTGTTATTTATCTGTTTTTTAAAACATTGTAATGGCTTTTAAGCCGAAAAAAAAAAAACAAACCTAACCACCCACCTAGCAGAGGCCATGGCAATCAGGAATATGGTTTTCCATGTGGCACACTTCAGGTCAACAGTGTCCATAGGCTTGAAAGGAGTCTCCATGAACTGGGCAAGGCAGCCTTTGAGATTCCATGATGGGACTGGATCCCTTACCAATGGGTACAAGTCACTGAGGCCTTTAAAAAACATCTGAAATGGGTTGAGAAGAAAGTGTCTTTCCCTCGCCAGTTAATTTGTAGGCAGACATGACTGCCAAGTGCCCAATCTATGTTGATGGCCTTATGCCTAAGGACAGCAGGTGCACAAGTATTCCTTGATGGTAGGCAACCATTCCTCTATTGGGATTATTCTTATGGGGGTACACCAATAGGAAAAACTCTTAATTTTAGAATAATATGTTTTCGTGGTTCCTGGCTTCCTTGAAACTCTAAGTACCTTCAAAACTTCCTCTGAGACATTTAATCCAGACTATTATAGCTCCCAAGAACCATACTCTCAGGTGTAGTGTTTTCAGTTTTGGGAATACTATCCTGCCCTGAGATAGAGTTAGCAGATTGTGACTCAGTGACAGGTTGATTGGAAGTTTGATGGAATGTGTCAGCAGAACTAAATATCAGGTCTGCCTGGCCCAGTAAGGAGCTATTAGGATCAATGTTGCAAATTCCCTCCTGAGTTTCAGGATGACTTTCTGGATGACTGAAAATGGTGGGAAGGCATACAGGAACTTCTTTGTTCAGTCCAAGACCAGGGCTGGTGGTCTGTAACAAAAGTTTGGAAGCTGATTATTTTCTCAAGAAGCGTACAGGTCTGTCTTCTGAACACTGTCCTGAATGTGTCTGTTCAGGGCCCATTTGTGGTTTTCCTGACTGATTCTGCTTAAGGTATCTGCCAGAACATTGTCTCTGCCTGGAAATTGCACCTCATGAATGTTTGTTTCTAAGGTGTATGCCAGACCCTAGATCATCATGGCTTCTTTACACAGTTTTGAGGATCTTGTCCCTCCCTGCTTGTTTATGCAATACATTGTTGCAGTGTTGTCTGCTATGATTTGGACAGATTGACCCTGTAGCTGGGAGAAGAAAGAATACATTGTAAGTAGCACTGCCCTGAACTCCAGGAGGTTAAAGTGTTCCAGTGACACCTGTGGGCTCCGTGTGCCGCTCATTTCGAGATCCTGTAGGTGGCCACTCCACCCCAGGAGTGAGGCATCTGTAGTAAGGATGCTTGTTGGTGATTGCTAAAGGAAGGGAATGTCCTCTCTGAGGTTGCCTTCCTCCTTCCAACCACCCTAGTGATTCTATCAGTGCTTTTGTCACTGGCATTAGTTTTGACAGTGGGTTCCATCTTTGAGACTAATTATCTCTTAACTGGTACTGGAGATCTATCATTTGTAACCTGGCCCACAGAACCACAGCTATGGATGTGACCATGTGTTCTACTAATTGAAGGAAGTCACTTGCAAGTCTTGGCTGACCTGTTGTGAAGGACTTTGCTGCTACAAAAAGAGATGCAACTCTGGCCTATGGGAGGACAGCTTTCCCTTGTAAGATGTTTAGTGCTGCTTCTATGAAGTCCAGCACTTGAACAGGTCCTATCTGGGACTTCCGTAGGTTTATCAGGACTCTAAGAGACTCCAAGGTATATTTTACAGCCTGTTGTGAGTACCTTGTCTCCTGTTCTGTTTTCCCTGAGACTAACCAGTTGTCCAAGTAGGGGAAAAACTATCATACCTTGCCTTCTCAGATATGATGTCACCACTGCCAGGCACTTTGTGAATACTCTTGGTGTTGCGATGAGGCCAATGGGGGGAATTATGAACTGGAACCCAAGATATTTTTTCATGTGATGGCCTGATTGAGATAGGAAAATAGGCATCTTTCAGATCCAGTGATCCCAGCCAGTGTCCTGGATGTAGAGATGGTATCACTGTTCTCAGTGTGACAAACTTGAATTTTTCTTTCTTTATATACATTTCTAGAAACCTGAGATCTAGAATGAGTCTCCACCCCCCATTTTTCTTTTGAGTCAGGAAGTACCTTGGGAATAGGTGCATGCTCCACTGACAGGCAGGAACCTTTTCTACAGCTTTTGCTGTCAGCAATTTTTTTCCTTCAAATCCTACAGAATTCTTTCTGTGAGACAGTTTGCTGGACAATTTCTATGTTTCTGCAGTCTTGGGAATTTTATGATCTGCAGAGACAATCCCGGGCCCACTACCTCCAGAAACCACTTGTCTGAGATAATATTTACCCATTCCTGAAGGTAGTGAGCCAGTCTTCCCTCCATTGACAATGGATGGGTGACTGGGATGGAACTGTCGGGGGGTTGTTTTTGTTAGACCGTGGGTGCTGGTGCTGCAGAAGCAGTACACTTTGTATCCTTTCTGCTCATGCCTCTGTAGCATCCACATATGGGATATAAACTCTAGGGAAGCAACCTCTGCCTCCTCTTCTGTAGGACCTATAGAAAGTAGAAGACCTTTCCTTTTCATTGTTGCTCTTGTAAGAGGTATTGTATTCATCCACTTTTTTCATGTATGCTCTGTCACCAAAAAGTGAATTTGCCTTAATGGAATAATCTATGGCTTTGGTTTGTGTATCCTGAGAAAAGATGGTAGTCCTTAGCCAGGAGAATCTTGTTATGGACATTGCATGAGCTAGAACTCTAGCTGCTGTGTCATTAGTATTAACAGTCATATGAAAATTGCATTAGTGGCATCCAGGGCTGATCTTCCTGTGGCAGACAAATCTTGTGCCAGATCACTGTCTGCTCTATCAGGAAGTGCCAGAATTGTGTTCCACAATGCTATCTGGTACTGTACTATATATGCTGCATAAGCTGCCTGCCTAATGAGCAGGAAAGCTGTAGTATAGAATTTCTTGCCATAGCAGTCACTTTTTTGGAGTCTTTTTCTGGAAATTGTGCGGTGTGACTTGACTTTACCTACCTTCCTTCCTTTCTTTCTTTCTTTCTTTCTTTCTTTCTTTCTTTCTTTCTTTCTTTCTTTCTTTCTTTCTTTCTTTCCTGCCTTCCTTCCTTCCTATCTTTCTTGGATTATACTGGTAGTCACAGTAGGCATAGTAATGCCCATTTTCACTACTGACCAGAGTATTTAAAAAGTTACATAGATAATAAGAAACAATATAAATATAATACATATTACATTTATTACAGTAGTATATCAACACTAAACTGTATTGAGCACTGATATTTCATCTGAAAGTTGAAACAGTATTCCACTGAACAACAGTTTTTGGAGTAAGCTATAACCTACAACATGCCATGGGCATACTGGGCATTAATGCATGCCCCAGGTGTGTTGCGAGTCATAAGGTCCCATCCTGAGTGACTTCAAACAACCTGAGAAGTGCATTAATGCTCAGTAGTATACCCATGGGACTGGAATGGGTTATTGCACTTATAAAATAGGTTACAATATTTAAAAAAAAGGAAAGAAAATAATTTTTATTACATGAAAACATGTGTAATTTCTTATTATTGTTCCGTGTTGGGAAGTAGTCCCATTTAATAAAGGTAATTTTTTTTTTTGTGTGTGTGTGTGTGTTATTTGTTTATTACTCCTTACCTGCCTCTGGTCTGCCACTCCTTCCGGCTGCTCATGCCTCCTGTGACCCCCTCACCCTGACCCCCCTCCTCTCACCCCAGATCGCAGCCCAACCAGGGGTGGCCCGGCATATCCCTTCGCCGGGTGGGTCCCTCTCCTCTGAGGGGGAAGGTGCCAGGAGGGGCAACCAGCACACTAAGCATCAGTCCCTGAGTGCTGCTGAGGTGGATTCGGAGGCGTCAGGGCATCTCGGGCCAACAGGAGCATGGCAGCCATCATCCAGTAGACCAGAAGGCCCAGATTTTCCGCTTTTCCTCCCCTGGGCGTGGTGTGCCACGAACGTCTGGGCATAGCCGACGTCCACCATGCCCCCATATGCATTGGGGCTTCACTGCTGGTCTCCCCGGCCTCCGCCAGGGGGTACCAGACAGCGAGCCACATCCCCTCCCTCCCCCCGGAGTAGGCGAGCAGTCATGGGACGCTCAAGCCTACTCCCCCTCGCCGGCTCACCAGCAACCTGAGTCCGTTCCTGAACCCAGGTCGCTGGCGTCGCAAGCAGAAATCCAACCGCTGCGCTGATGAGCCGGCCTAAAGGTAAATTTTTAAACAAGCACTTACTTGTTTAGTTTATACCATATTAATTAAGAAGACCATTATTTTTCAAAATGTCTTTGTGTGTCCTGTCACCTTTCTCTTTCTGTTCTGCTCAGTCTTACAGCAGCCTGAGTTGCACTCCTTCTCTTGCAGCAGTGCTCTGAGACAGTCGCTCTCTCTTCACAGCACTTGGTAGCAGCATGGCAGGGGACAGTGTCACTAACAGCAGATCATCGGGAATGTAACAGGTATCCCTCCCCCAAGTACATTTTATCATTAAAAAAAAAATGAATGTTTCTAATACTCAGGGCATGTACCTGTAGAAACTCCTGTCTTTCTGCAATTATCTGTTTTACTTTGAATGTTTCTGTGGCTCGAAATGGAAGAAGGCAGCAGGCAGAAGTAGGAATGATACAAAAGTAAAGAGGATAACTGCTAAAGTGCTGCTGCACTGACTCAAAAACACATTGCTGTGTAAAATAAATAAGGGAACTGCTTACCATTTGCAGATATCTACTTTTATTAAGTGCTTAAGTACTGAAAACAATGCCAGTAAAGTACAAGTGCTTACAAAATAATTTATAGTGGCGGCAGAACTACATCCGGAAAACTCAAAACAAGCACATGTCGGCACCTCACTAGGTGCACCACAGCCATACTAACAGCCAGCAGTTATGGATACCAACATGCACAGAAGTGCTATATTGCAGATCAGCTGATGTTTCACCAACAAGGCTTCCTCAGAGCAAAATGTCAGCTGATCTGCAACGTAACAAAGTAGTGAGGTGCCGACGTGTGCTTGTTTTGAAAGTTTTTTCGGATGTAGTTCTGCTGTCTCTATAAAATATTTTGTAAGCACTTGCACTTTACTGGTGTCATTTTCTACACTTAAGCACTTAATAAAAGGAGATATCTGAGATATCTGTGAACGGTAAGAAGTTCCCTTATTTATTTTACAAAGCAATGTGCTTTTGAGTCAGTGCAGCAGCACTTTAGCAGGGAGTGATTTCATTGTTTAGTATATTTGACTTACGTCATATGATATCTAGGTCAGCAGTAGGTTCATGTGTTTACTAGGCATTAAGCAATGCCCACATGACTACTTTTAACCAATGAAAATTTTACATTTGCTGCCTATTTCACTACCCATTTTATTGAGGTTATTATACAGTTTGCTAGGATTATATGACAAAGCTCTCTGACCCTGTTGGGTATTCCTAAGTGGGATAACAAATGAAAATTACTGAGATTCCATGGCATGAGTGTCTCTGGTCTTCTTGAATGAAGTAAAAAAGACTGGTTATACAATGTGGGTACTTACTCAGAGTCACCTTATGTATAAAGGTAGCTAGTTTAACATTGTTATAACCTTTAAAAGAGAGATACTCCATGCTGACATAAAGTATACAACGGTGAGTTTGAAGTTTAAGTCCAGTAACGGACTGACAGACCAAACTGTATAAGGAGTTGACTCTGGTTAACAACCCATCTCCTGCCAAAGAAAAGCAAACCAACCCATAGTCAGCAGTCTGGACTGTACCTTGGTGATCAGGATGGGCATTCTACTGTACCTCCTGTCTGTCTTCCTCATGCTTTCTATCAACCTTTTTGCTGATGGCTGTAGCGAAGTAGGTGCAGACACAACCCTTGATACGGTCTTCTAAGGGACTTATGTATAGGGACTAGAAACCTCCTTGAGGAAGCTATACCTATCATGCTTATAAATTCAGTATCCTCTTCATACTCTTCCATTTTCTAAAGGTTGGTGTTTAGAGTATCAAGCACATGTCTGACAAATGAGGAAAATGAAGTATAGTTCTCAATGAGCTCTGGAAGAGAGTCAAAATCTTGCTCAGGTGAACCCTCTGATTCGATGGGCCACCTTTCTCCTCTTGAACATAGCACTCTTCTGCCTCCTCCTCCACAGGCAGATAGTCTGGAACCTGAGCCTGGGTAAGGGAGGAGGGTGGCATTCACATTACTGTATTAAAATTTTCCATAGTCTGTATGGCTTGGAAAAATTGCTACATTTTTGATATGTTCTCTAATGAGGGCATTTTTATCTTTATCAGTTGCCTGCTCCTTTCTCCATTCAGGAAGAGTGGCAGTGACTTTTTTCTTTAAATTTCTTTTTAGCTGGCACTGTTTCCAAGTGTCTGCTCAGAAGCTTCTTTTTACATTGTTGCCATCGATGGATACAGGGTTCCTGCTTTCACACACCCTGATATGTGATCCATCTTTACCATGCCTTTCAGATGGCTGAGCATTTTGCCTTTTTCCTTGTCAACCCATTACAGTTTGTTTTTTTTTATCACCAGGGTCAGTGTGGGCAGGCTCTCACCCCTGTCCATGTCCCCACTCATCTGGCACCCACTATACTGAACTACCATGCCCAACATCCCCCATGGATATCCCCCCATGGTGGGGCTGGAAGGGGGGCTGTCCTCCCTGACCCAGTGACACACATCTAGATGGGGCATGGTAGCGGTTGAAGGTGTTAGGCAGAAGTAGGTGCTCAGGGCTTCATATAGTCCACACCAACCATTTTAAACTTTTTTTCACTTAGCCCTTTTGCCATGGTGACACATAGACATAAATGTGGAGGCGTGCATGCCTACAGAACAATGGCCCTTCCCTTTATTTTGCTTAAAGCTGCCAGTGCTACCACCAGGCCTCTGCTAGGGGCAGTCAAGATCCAAGATGACAAGCCATCCCACCCAGGGAGAGGAGAGCTGTCCTCTGAACGCTGCATCCTCTCCCTCCCTGGCCAAACCCTGGCAACCTAAGGTCATTCCCAAACTCAGGTCACTGGCATGGGAAAAGGTAAGGTGCAGAGTGTCTCAGCCCTCTTCTCCACTTGACCTGCTACACATTGTAATGTTCGATGATACTGTTGAACAAGAAGCAACAGAACCTTCTGCTGTGTGCTTTCCACTATCATTGGGTACTCCTCAGAATCCTTTTTTATTATTTTTTGTTAACAAGGAGGAAGACAGAGAAGCCATAATAGCTCCTAATTTATTTGTCCTTTTATTTTAGGTTTCCTGGGGGAAACAATGCATTATTCACAAAAAATAAAGCTGTAATCTGATCCTAGGCAGTTTACGCTGAGCTCCTGGCAGACTGCCTTTGTCAGGAGCTAAAAGCGAATTATAAAAAGATTTTCAGCCTGCGGATCTTCAAGGACTCTACTATGCCTATACAGAGAGATCCTAGTAATAAACTGAAATTGATTCCAAAAAATAGCAAAAGCTAGCCTAAACGTAAGAGCCCAGTAATAACAAACATTTGTCAATGCCGAATGTTGTCTTGCTCAAACTGGCATTGGTAGTGCAGGAATTAGACAGATGCATAATAGGAATGGCAGTGAAGTATTGAACAGATGCCAACCCCACCCCAACCCTGCAGAGACTAACAGGCATTGGAGTGTGTCTTTGGGTTGTCGGCCATAATGTTCACTCCATTTTACCTCACCCTACCCTGCAGAAACTGATAAGTGTTGCAGTTTGCCTTGGGGACTTCGGGCCTTATGTTCACCCCATACCATAAGGAAATATGCTGAGATGAGTGCAGAACAGGAGAATGGGGTGAACTTTGGGACCAAAGACTCCAAGGCACACCTCGATGCCTATCACTGGCTGCAGGGTGAGGGTGGAATGGCATAAGCATTACAGCCAATGATCCCAAGTCACACCCCTGACACCTGTCAGTCTCTACAGGGTGGGGCATTGCAGTTGGAAACCCTAATGCCCTGGGCATTTGTTGGTATTTTCACTCCAAATTTTCAACAGGAGCTTTTTGTGACCCCACCTCATGAACAGTGGCATGATCAGTTTATTAGCCGAAAGGTGATTTTGCACAGCGACTGCACCATTTGGTGCCACAGGTGCAAAAACTCATTTTGGGCAGGATGTGAAAAATGACAGCTGTACAGTTCATGAGGAGGTTTATAAAAATGGCAATGCTGAAACTCTGGAGTGAAAATATGAAAAAGTGGTGAAGTCAAGCATGTGCATAGAAACTGCACAACGCAATTATTTTTGGGATTTTTTGTAATCACATTTTCAACATAGGCATTTTGGGACCTTCCCTCATGAACAGTGGCACTGTGATTTTGTTAATCTGTCCCAAAAATTGATTTCCCACAGCGACCACACCACTGTGCACCACAGGTGCTAAAACACATTTTATTTATTTATTTATTTTATACTTGTTAGCATGATGAGCATATCTGCCCATTTTCATATGCGACAAGTTAACACGTATACAAAACTTAAGAACAATACAAACATTTGATTACTACAAAATAGTAATAAATAAGTATATCACAAATACAAATAACAACACAAAATCACAAAAATCAATTACATTCACAGAAAAGTTGCATTTATCATTGTCAAGAAGCCATACTCGTAATCATTTTTTAAAACTATATAGTGATGTGCAATTCATTATATGAGAAGAGAGAGAATTGAAACTAGTAGGAGCAGTAAATAAAAGTGACCTCTGACCTACAGATTTCCTAAACAAAGGTATTGCAAAATTCAATTTATTTCGAGACCGTGTACCATATGAATTTAAAACTCAAGGGGGAAAAAAGCAGATATAGAAGGGGGTATGAGATTCAAAACTTGCTTAAACATAAATATTGATGATTTATAGAAAATCTCCTTGGTTAATGACAGACAACCTAAGTTCTTGTACAGAGAACAGGAATGAGTGTTAAAGGGAGATCCAGTGAGAAATCTTAAAATGGCATTATAAGTAACTCTAAGTTTATTAAGTAATGTACTTGAAGTGGCTGTATAAATATTAATGCAATAATCTAGAATACTAAATAGAAAACTGTAAGTCAGTAATATTCTAGAGTCCATGGTTAAAAATGGACGTATGCTATACAACATTCCTAGCCATTGATGAAGAATCTTACGTAAATAATCAATATGAAACGTCAAAGATAAATGTGAATCAAGATAAATACCACTATATTTTAAATGTATTAACCCTTTTTATGGTGCCTCCCTTAACATCTAACACTGTTACCATTTGTGGGGTGGGTTCCATCCTGGACCTAACAAAAATCAATAACTTTGTCTTGTTTGAATTCAGCACCATGCACCTGGATAGGAGCCAATACTGAAATGCAGTAAAGTCATCCTGAACATTTCTTAATGCTAAGGATTGATTGTCAGCAATACTATACAAAACTCCATCATCAACTTAAAGAGACATAAACTAACTATGACAACTTAAAGGTGCAGAATTCATAAAAAGAGGAAAAATAAAAGGGCCCAGTATGGAGCCCTGAGGAACCCCACAGTGGGAATCAACAAAATTAGATGAGATGCCAGTAATAATGGTACAGTGGCTCCTATGCCTCAAGTAATTTGAAAACCAAGAAATTACTGGAATTGAAAAATGAAACTCATTCAAAACAGATGGAAGTATATTGAAATCAACCAGATCAAAAGCCTTGGTGAGGTCCACAAATATGGCTCTAACAGAGTGCCCTTTATCTAGGGCACCCTATATGAGGCCAGTAAACCTCACCAAGGCTGTCTCTGATTGTGTGTGGTGATGGGGATGTGGGGAGGTGTGGTGGGTAGAGGGTGGGTGCGGGTTGGGAGGGGCATGGCGGGATGACAAGGGACCATTTTATTTTACATGTAAAAATAAAAGAAACTGGACTTCAAGGGACAGTTTTCTTTATTTACAGGTAAAAAATGATTTGGGGCACACTGGGGTAGGCTCCCATTGCGCCACGAGTTTGGGGGGGACATGATGCCGATGGGGATTGGGCACCCCCGTCGACAAAGAAAGCATGTGGTGGGGGGACATGATGCCAACAGGGACTGGGCACCTCATTGGCAAACAATTGAACTGGAGGGGCATGCTGACATGGGGATTGGGCATCCCTGATGTTGGCTTTGTGGGTATTGTGTGGCAGGCAGCAGGAGCCACCAAATTGTAAGTATGGGGTGAGGGGGGAAGTGGGGAGGTGGGGTGCTCACAGGATGGGTGCGGGTTGGGGGAGGGGCGTGGCAGGATGACAAGGGACCTTTTTTTTTACAGGTAAAAAAAAAGAAACCGGACTTTTGGGGACAATTTTCATTATTTACAGGTAAAAAAAATGATTTGGGGCACACTGGGGTGGACTCCCAGTGTGCCACAAGTTGAGGGGAGAACATGATGCTGACGGGGACTGGGCACCCCCATCAGCAAACAATTGAACTGGAGGGCATGCCAACACGGGGACTGGACATCCTCGATGTCGGCTTTGTGGGGATTGTGTGGTGGGCGGCAGGAGAGGCACCATATTTATTAGAATGTTTCACCAGGAAAAGCATATAATGGAGCTTTGTCATCTGACACTCCATTGAGGAAACTGCATCTCATTGAAGCGGCAGATTTCTTTCAACTCCGTGGCTCTCTTTGAAACTGCTGTCATTGCTAGCAGGTTCACTAATTTGTGCCTGAGGGACGCACCTATTAAAGCATTCCCTGCATTTGCAAACACTGACACACTTCTGAATGTGCTACTACTGCAAGATGTTGCTTGCACACATGCAAGACAACATAAAAATGTCTCTTACCTCAAACAAACTGAGCCAACGGTTGAATTGCAACTTCCATTGCATGAAGCAATTAATTAGGGTGAAGGGGCACAGTCTGAAAGGAAAAGTAAAGCACTTCTATTTCTGAACAGCAAAAATTCAACAATAGGACCACTTACCACCCCCCCAAAAAAAAAAACAAAATGCAGGTTAGTGATAAAAGTAGCCAAAAATAGCAAAAAGATAGAAAGGTACCCAAAAAGGTGATCTCCAGTTCCTGGGAATCCAGACGGGAGCAGAAGGACCAGTGTTTTAAACAAAAATATCCCAACTAATGCAGAGTAGTAATAAAATGAGGTAAACACTTAAAATTAATATTTATTTTAAAATAATAAAATGACTGGAGACCCAGTTGTACCGAAGTTATACTCAGGCTGGACAGTTCTCTCCAGGCAAAGAAACAAACCTAACAACTGCCAGGGTGACTGAAGAGTTTTTCAAACACCTATTCTAAGTTCTATTATTAGAATAGGTTCTGTGTCTGGGGCATCTGTCTCAGTAGGACTGATGCATAGAGTGAAATGGCTTTACGATGCTTGACCACCCTTTTGTTGACTGGCATCTCACCGACTGGAATCCTGTTGATGGCAAGTTGCAGTTTATATGATTCCAGTGTGTCTCCCTGTCAGTTTTTTCTGTCGGGGGCTCTGCCCCCAACCCCCCCCATCTGTAGGATTCTCAACTCCAGTTAGATTGATTCAGGATAGGAGTGCAGGACCGGGAGATAGTGTGCTCCTGTCTTGAGCACACCAACACAGTGACCTGTCAGCAAAGTGTCGATTTTGTCTACAGGGATGTAGTTCGCTGTGGTGGTGTCAGCGTACACTGGGCATACCAAGTGAAACCACAAGAGAGGGATTCCTGGGGTTAGAATAATAGACTGAAAAAAATGACATGATCCTACCCCTAGTCTGTTCTCCTACTAGTCGAGTCAGTATGCTATACTGGATGTTGTCTATCCTGACATGATTTCTGGTGCTCCGCACCACTGGGATGCTCCTGTCCACGTCTGGTATATTGATGGTTCCTAAAAGGACTGCTTTCCCTCCAGCTACTGCCTTCCTGATATCTTCATCAATAGCCCTATACTCCTCTTCTACCTGATTAGGGGACCCGTGTATCCCTCCTAAACAGACAACCCCATCACCATCTGAAAGTTGTAACCATAGTGATTCAACCGTGCACACTCTTCCTGTCTCCTTATCCTCTGTCACACTTATACATTGCCTGACAAACAGTGCAGCCCCCTCCTTTTCCCTTTACTCTGTCTCTCCTGAACACTATGCATCCTGGGACAGTGAGGGTGATTTCCACAGTGATTACCACACCCTAAAATGTCTTTCATTATTATGATTAAAAGTATGGATCCTCTGACATGGACATATAGGAAAATGTAAATTAATATTATATTTAGTAAGACCTTCCAATTATGAACATTAGTAATAAATGTGTAGATCCTTGGCTGGATGTGTCACATGGTGTAAGAATGAAAAACAGACAGAAAATGCCACAAGTTCTGTTCTCATCCATGACACCATGATTTCTCCATCAGTGTATTCCAGCGTTTGCCTATTTTGCCATAGGAAAAGCTCTTTGGCATTGGTAGACATGCATGAACCTTATCCATCAAAAAAAAAGTATGCTAGGCCATTTGGTATTAGACACAAATCAAAATGGCACAGTGATGACCCAAAGTGGGTTTGTAGGTAGCACTGGGTTATGTTGAGTTACAGTATGAGGTCTAACAAAAAAAGTCACTCATGGGAACACTGCCCCACTTTAAGTCATAAATCATGACTTCTGACAATAGTTGTGGCAGAACTGGAAAATAACTCTGGACTCTGCTGCATACCTTGAATTATTTTCAGAAACCTTGGGCAGTCACGATGAAACCCATATAGTGGCATTATTTTTACTCTGCTATTCGTAAATCACATTTATGATGCTGCTTTTTCATCATTTGGCTTTACTTGTTGGTTTATTTGACACTGCAGTAAAATTATTCTGTTGGTTCAGGGTTGTAGCAAAATCACAATGAGAGTAAAAGAAAAAAGCTGCAAATACTCTACGTGAATAACAGGTAACAAAAAAATCATAATGTTCTGGAAAACTTTCCTGAATATAGGCCAGTGACTCTAGTGGGCTGCAGCTTGCACTGGAATTAAACAACCTTGCAGATAAAAAAGGAAAAACATTCTCCTGGGTACATTACATGGCCATAGAGATACTCAAATGGGCACAACTGTCATGTAGCCTATAACATGTTGAGAAAGAAACATCATTGAATAGTTTAGTTAATGATTAATGTTTTAAGAAGGTAAACACTTTGGAAGTTTGCATGCAGTTGATGCCATATTATGCTACACCCTGCTTCACTACAGAATTTATATGGATGGACAGTCACTGATGTTAAGTATGTCACTATTACTTCCTCAGGGGACTGGAGCTTTGACTGGAGGCATGTGTACTGTTTATACCTTATTAAATTGACGGTATAGCTGATCACTAAAATATAGGGTCTTAAGCAGTACCCAATTAAGAGAAATGTATGTATGTATATATATATATATATATATATATATATATATATATATATACACACACACACATATATATATATGTTTGTAGTTTATTGTGAGCTATTGTAATTACCACTCATGTCTGCAGTCATCCTAAATGTGTGTATTCAAAAACATGAATGAATTGGGAAACCAGTAAAACTATATAATGTAAATATGAGTAATTAATCATGGAAAAACATAAGGTTAACATAAACTAGCAGAGTTTAACATTGAGGGTAATTACTAACTAGATCATATTAAGGGTAAATCTCCAAAGAAATGTTCCCTGTGTTCAACATATCCTTCATAATAAATATCCTGTATAACCCTGCTGGTGGCTGGTGGGCCTTCTGTTGGGGGCTTAGATTATCCAGGGGGTTGCTTTTCTTGGCCAGGTCATCAAGGGGGTTCTATCATGGGTTGGGGAACCCTTATGCTGGATATGCCTTTATTCCTGGATCATGGATACTGGAAACTCTTCTTTGAGGTGCCACTGACTGCTCCACTCCTGCTTTTTTTCTGGTGGGGAGGTGGTGAAAGCACCTCTTGATAAGCAGCTTGAACATAATCATTGTTTGGAAGAAGTGCCAAAGGGAGAGTCTGGTATTCTAGTTGGACACCATCAGCTGGTTAGCTAGGGGTGAGAGGCCCAGCATAGCAGCTTTTCATTTGGATTACTGACTGAACAGCTTTTCTGCACATATTGTCTATTCTTGCCTGAACTCTGAGAGTTTTATTGTTTGTTATTTTTTCTGTGGGAGTTTTATTTTATTTATTTTGGGATAATTGGGGGCTGGAGTCTTGGCTAGCCAGTATGCATTTGATGACTGCTCTGTCTGTCAGACGCTACTCCTCCACCAAGCTCTGAGACCTCCGCCCCTTTAGCTGTCCTCCATTGCCAGCAGTGGTATATGGTTGCTGTAGGGCTTTGGGGATAGTGGGTAGAAGACAGAAGGGGGGCCTGGGACCCTGGGGAGAGGGGACAGCTGTGCAGCCAGATTGGCATAGCGCAGTCCAAGAGACGCCCTGGGGCGAAATGGGTCCCAGAACAAGGTCCTCCTTGCCAGGTACCCATACCCAAGGGCTCCACTGTTAGTGGACCGGTAGCCCGGTCGGCCCCAGTGTCTCATCCAACTCGAGCAGTGTTGTGCAATGCCAGGTCAATTAAAAACAAGACAGCTATTATTGCTGATCTTGTTGGGTCAACTGACCCAACTTGCATCACTGAGACCAGGCTGAATGAAAATGCTGGCGCCGTTTTAGAGGCAGCGATTCCAGATGGGTTCTCAGTGACACACCACTCGAGGTCAGATCGTAGGGACAGGGGGGAGTTCGCAACTTGTTTTAGAGCAGCGTTGGACCTTGCAGTTGTGCCAGTTAAGGAGACCAGGTCCTTTGAGTATATGATGGTCACAGGTGTGGGGTGCAGGATTCTTCTCATCTGCTGTCCACCAGGGGCCGAGAAGCAGTTCCTGCAGGAAGTTGCGGACTTTGTTGTTGACATGGTGTTCGAGTCGCCCAGATTGACGGTGCTGGGTGACTTCAATTCCTTGTTGGACAACAAACTCTCGCAATTTGGTCAGGACTTCCTCCAACTAATGAGTTTGTTGAGCTTCACACAGGCAGTTGCCTCTGTAACTCATAATCACAGACACTCTCTGGATCTGGTCTTCCTCCTAGGGATGGAGGCCTCCAACTTGTTGGTCAAACCAGTTGGATGGTTGGAACACCACACTGTAAGGTTCAGTTTCCATGCCCCCCCCCACTGGCCTGCCCTTGTGGAGATGGTCAGGTACTGTTCTTTGAGGGGATTGACCCCAGACTGCCTATTGGTGGTGCTGGACCTATCAGGATTACTGTGTGCAAGTGAGGGTCTGGAGCACCTGTTACAGCCTCATAATGGTGTTGTGGTGGGTGCTCTGGATGCTGTAGCTCCTGTCTGAGTTCATCCTCTCACCCTTCGTTCTCAGTCCCCTTGGTTTGATGGGACTTGTAATGGTGTTGTGGTGGGCACTCTGGATGCTGTAGCTCCTGTCTGAGGGAGAGGTGCACTTTGCAGCCATCACAGAAACATGGGCCACCCAATACAATGACTGGGACATGTCTATACCAGGGTACAGGTTATTTAGTAGGGACAGGGTGATTGGGAAAGGAGGGTGGGGTGGCACTATATGTGAAGGAAGGACTGAAGTGTGTAGGGGGGGAGGGGAGGAGGGTAGTACGGAGTCACTTTGGAATCAAATCCAGGATTCCTTGAATAGGATTCTCAGAATGGGAGTGGTGTACAGGCCACCCACTCAGACGGAGAAGTTAGACAGGGAACTAGCAGGACAGATCATGAGGACCTGCGAGAAAGGTAGTGTGGTGATTGTGGGGGACTTCAACATGCCAGGAGTGGATTGGAGTACCCCAACAACCAGGAATAGAAGGGAGCAGGTACTGCTGGTTGCCTTCCAGGACAACTTCCTGCTGCAAATGATCAGTGAACCAACCAGGTTAGGGAATACCCTTGACCTTGTGCTGGTAAATGGGGACTTTGTGAGAGAACTTACAGTGGAAGAACCTCTGTCAGGGAGTGACCACCACTCAGTATGGCTCACATTGGTTATGGGCAAGGAAGGAGTGGAATCCAGCACAAGACTGCTGGACTCAGGAGGGCTGACTTTGGGAGGATGGCGGAAGTGGTGAAAGGGTACCTGGCCATAATTTAACCTAGTATGGGCACTAAACAGAGGTGGGAGCTCATAAAGCTGGGGATAGTGGAGGCAACCAAAACCTGCTGCAAAGCCCAGAACAAGAAGGCTAGGGTTAAGAAACTGAGTTGGTTGAGCCAAGAGGTCATGGAAAAGGTAAGAAGGAAAAGACCTGCCTTTAGGAGGTGCAAGAAAACAGGAAGGGGGGACAGGGAGGAGTACCTGATGGAATCGAAGCAGGTAACATGGGCAGTAAGGGGATCCAAGGCATCTATGGAGCTCAGGCTGGCACAAGGCATTAAGAAGGGGGAGAAGGACTTCTTTAGGTACATCAGGGAGAAAAGGAGCTGTAAAGACCACATAGTAAGGATTAGGAAGGAGGGGGGTTGGGTGGAAGAAGGGTCTGATAAGGCAGAAGCACTAAATGATTACTTCTGCTCAGTATTTACTAAGGAGAAGAGAGGGGTGATACCCAAGGGGGAGGAATGGCAGAAACGGGGGGGTGGGTGACAGATGGGGAAATCATGGAGGGCAGACTTTGGGAGGATTTGAAGGCACTGAGGGTGGACAAGGCGCCAGGCCCAGATGGCGTCCACCGCAGGGTACTGAAGGAGCTGGCAGAGGTCCTTGTGGGACCTTTGGCAGACCTATTTAATGTCTCATTTCACTCAGGGTGTGTACCTCAGAACTGAAGGATGGCTCATGTGGTGCCCCTCCACAAGAGTGGCCCCAAGGATGAACCGGGGAACTAGACCGGTGAGCCTCACATCCATCGTGGGTAAGCTAATGGAGACTATCCTGAAGGAGAGGCTGGTGGCCCTCCTGGAGGCCAAAGGAACTACAGGACAGCAGACAGCATGGCTTCATATGTGGCAGATCCTGCCAAACCAACCTGGTGAAGTTCTATGACTGGGTAACTAGGCAACTGGACAAGGGCCATGCAGTGGATGTCCTCTATCTGGACTTCAGTAAGACATTTGACTAGGTGCCACATGGGAGTATGGGAAGTAAGTTAGAAGGCATGGGGTGGGTGCAAAACTGGTGAAATGGGTAGGGAACTGGCTTCAGGAAAGGCAACAGAGGGTGGTGGTGGGGGGAGGAGCTCTCACACCCAAGGGTAGTGACCAGTGGTGTTCCACAGGGCTCAGTGTTGGGATTAGTGTTGTTTGGGTTATTCATTGCAGACACATTATTGGACATCAAGAGCAAGATCAGTCTGTTTGCTGATGACACCAAGATGGGAGCGGTGGTGAATGACCTAGGGGTATGGCAGGGGTTGCAGGATGATCTGGCAAAGCTTCAAACCTGGTCAGACACCTGGCAACTGGGGTTTAATGCCAAAAAGTGCAAAGTGCTGCATTTTTGGGGTGAAGAACCAAAGGAGGAGTTACCTGCTGGGGGAGTGCAGCTAGCCCAGACAGAGGAGGATAAGGATCTGGGGTGCTCATTACAGGGTCAATGAACAATTCGGCACAATATAGGAAGGCTGCTGCAAAGGCCATCAAAATGCTGGGTTGCATTGCAAAGGGTATATCCTCAAGGATGGAGGAGGTGATTCTGCACCTATATAGGTCATTAGTTAGACAACACCTGGGGTACTGTGTGCAGTACTGGCACCCATATCTGAAGAGGGACATTAAGTTACTGGAGGGGGTACAGCACAGGGTGACAAAGGTGATCAAGGGGCTGGGGGACTTATCATATGAGAGGAGGCGAGGGAGTTGAACATGTACTCGCTGGAGGAGAGGAGGGACTGGGGGACATAACTGAAACCTTTAAGTACATGAATGGAATAAACAAGACAGGTACAGAAGGGCTGTTCAAAGCAAGGGAGGGGAGGGACGCCAGGGACCATGATATGAGACTGGAAGGAGGAATGTTCAGGAGAGAGATGAGACACTTTTTTACAGAGAGGGTGGTAGCTGGGTGGAATGCATTACCTGCAGAAGTGGTATCCAGTAGAACAGTGGACTGCTTCAAAAGGGGATGGGACAGGACAAGGGGGACGGTCAATGGAGGGGTAGGGTGGAAGGGAGGGGCAGCTGCAGAATAAAGGGTGCTAGCTGCATATTCGAGCAGACTTAGTAGACCTCTAGGCCTTTATCTGCTGGCAAATTTCATATGTTCGTATCTTCATATGACCTTGAGGTAGTTGCAGCTAGTTGGACGAAGGTTGGAGCTTTGTTGGTGGAAATCGTGCCTTGAGGCCAGCAGACTTAGATTGATGGACCATAATAGGGACTATCAATCAGCAATCTCTTGTAAGAAGGCAAAGTTCCTGACCTGGGTGATTGCTGCAGCTCAGAATCGACAGGCTGAGGTCTTTTGAACTGTGGAAAGACTGTGCAGTCCAGCCTGTCTGCAGGTTCACAGAGCTTTTTCACAAGAACAGTGTGGTAAGGTTGCTCGATTCTTTGCTGCTAAGGTTGCCAACATCAGGTCCAAGATCTTTTCAGCTCGCTCTATGGGGAGCGGTGATGGCCAGTATGAAGTCGCAACTCCTTAGTTTCTTTGGATGGACTTTGACCAGTTGGAGATTGTGGATGTTGTGCAGATTGTACATGGTATGCGGCCGACCTGCTGTAGTTTAGACCAGGGCCCAATGTGCCTTTTGGTGGGTTGCACTGATGTCATTGGACTGATCTTGGCAGAGATAGTCTGGAGCTCGTTAGAGTCAGGTGAGTTTCCGGACTCCCTGAAGGAGGTGGTGGTGACGCCACTCCTTAAGAAAACTTCTCTCGATCTGGACTGTCCTGCCAGCTAAAGACCAGTCTCTAACCTCCCATTTGTAGGGAAGGTTATTGAGAAGGTGGTTGCACTGCAACTGGAGAATCATCTTACCATCTATGATATCTATGATCCTCTCCCGTCTGGGTTTCAGAAGAGGCATAGTATGGAGACTGCCCTTGTTCAGTTGCTCAATGACCTCCTGATGGTGAGAGATCAGAAGACTCATTCTATCTTGGTCCTCCTTGATCTCTCGGTGGCATTTGACACTGTGGACCATGGGGTGCTGCTGGAGTGCCTGCGGTTCATCTGTGGCCTGTCTGGAACAGTCCTTAGTTGGTTCCATTAATTTCTCACTGGCAGGTCTCAGAGGGTGGTTTCAGAGATTTAGTCCTCTAGATCATTCTCTCCGCCATGTGGTGTACTACAGGGCTCAGTGCTGTCCCCCATGTTGTTTGCGGTGTACATGCTGCCACTGGGGGACATTGCAAGGAAGTATGGGCTGTGTTTTCATTGCTATGCAGATGATACCCAGCTCTGCTTGTCCATTGTGCCTGACCAGGATAGTGCGGTCTCGGTGTTTAACAACTGCCTCGCCAAGTTACAGAACTGGATAAATGCCAGCTGACTGAAGTTGAATCCTGACAAGATTGAGGTGTTGGTGGTGGATCAGGGTCATACGATAGAGAGGTCAGAGGCAGGTAGTCCCCTCCGAACTTTGGCTTGGGCATCGCCAGCTACTGACCTCCAAACAGGCACAGAATCTGCATGTTATATTTGATGATGAACTGACCCTTCATTTGTAAATGTCAGCCATCATCAAGTCCTCTTTTTACCATCTGAGGAATATTGCCCGTATTAAGCACCTTTTTCTGTCTGGTGATCTTCCAATGTTGATCCATGCCTTGGTGACCTTGGGTCTTGACTACTATAACTCCCTGTACCTAGGGCTCCTGGGGGTTGATATCCACTGCCTGCAGCTGGTACAGAACACTGCAGCCAAGTTGTTGACTGGCCTTTATCGGCTGAATCATATTACTCCTGTGCTGCACAAACTTATTTTTAGGCAGACTAGCTCACACCATCAAATCCATTTCTGTCTGTCTCCAGCTGTTTGCCATTCCTGTATGGGGCAACATTATCTTTTTATGTTGGTGTGCTTGCGCAGCCAACATCTTGCCACAGTGGAGATTTGGAGGTGCGGTCGCTGTTGGGCGAATGCAGGGCATGCATCAGTAGGTGTGTCCCTCATTCCACAATCAGCCTGCATGCCGGTGCCACACCATGCATACTAATGTGCCAAGCACATCTAAGGAAAGGTCTACTGCAATCTGAGCAAAGCTCGTCAGACACAGCAGACCCTTCCTATGTGCTCAGCCACATTGTTAGCATGGTGGGCGGCCGCCTAACTGCTGACTTTGAGTGCAATCCCCCTGCTGACTTACACGTGGCCCTAATTATGTGCCGATGGGGAGCCCACTCTCATCGGGTATAAAGCACTTCATGTGTTATATGCCGAGGGGTGCCTAATCCCCTTGGCTGTTGCCCCCATGTTGTTTTGTGTGCCAATGGGGTGCCAATCCCATTGGCATAAATTAATCCCCTTGTTGTGTGCTGACACGAGGTGCCCACACCCGCCGGCTGCAGCAATCCACCCCAAACAATTAGGTGGCACGCTGGGAGCCCATCCCAGTATGCCAAATCCCCTGAGGGAAAAAAAACACTCCTGCAATTTTTTTGGTTTTTTTTCACCCTGTAACACAAAAATGGTCACCTGTAGTCTCCCTACCCACCACCTGTACCCACCCACTGCACACCCTGCCTCCCCACAACCCCTCACCCCATACTTGCCTCCGGAGTCCGTCATGATGATCTTCGGTGGACCGGGAACACATCCACACTCTTCAAAGCTGACCACAAACAGAGGAAATGCCAGTAAGCTGTATAATGGAATAAATAATTTTTTTTCAACTTTGATGCATATCACAGGCATTTCTTGGAATTTTAGCACCAAATTTTCAACATGGGGTTTTTGAGACCCCTCCTTATGAATTCTTTCACTGTCATGGCGTTATTCGGTCCCGAAAGGTGATTTTGCAGTCACTGCGCAGAATCACCTTTCAGGAGTGAGGAACGAAATGACAGTGCCAGTGTTCATGAGGGGGACTCTCAAAATGCCTATGTTGCAAATTTGGTGGGAAAAATCCAAAAAATGACTGTTTCATGAGTGTGCATTGCACAGGTACTATGCATGCTCGTAACTTAGTGAATTTGCAATATTTTCACACCACATGTTCAGCATTGGCATTTTTCCACACCTTCTTGTGAACCGTATAGCTGTCATTTTTCACATCCTGCCCGAAATGTGTTTTCGCACTTCTGGGGCAGAATAGCGCGGTCGATGTGGGAAATCAGTGTTTGGGACAAATTATGAAAATGACAGTTGCACTGTTCATGAGCAGAGGTCCTAAAATGCCTATGCTGAACATTTGGTGACGATACTCCATTACATGACTGTGCTACGAGTGTGTGTTGTGCAGTTTGCACGCACGCTCGTAAGTTCACAAATTTATAATATTTTCACTCCAGATTTTCAACATTGCCATTGTTCTGCACCTCCTTGTGAACAGTACAACTGTCATTTTTCACATCCTGACCAAAATGTGTTTTCGCAGTTCCAGTGCAGAATAGCATGGTCGCTGTGGAAAGTCCATGTTTGAGACACATTATCAAAATGACAGTGACACTGTTCATTAGCTGAGGTTCTAAAATGCCTATGTTGAAAATTTGGGGCCAAAAGTCCATAAAATTAGTGTTTTACGAGCATGAGTTGCGCAGTTTGCACGCCCGCTCATGACTTTGTGCATTTGTAATATTTTCACTCCACATGTTAAAAATTGCCATTTTTCCACACCTCCTTATGAACAGTACAGCTGTCATTTTGCATATCGTGGCTGAAATGTGTTTTTGCACTTCCAGCGCAGAATTGCACGGTTGCTGTACGAAATCAGTTTTCAGGGCAGTTTGAGGAAATGACAATGACACTGTTCATGAGCAGAGGTCCTAAAATGCCTATGTTGAAATTTGGAGCCGAAAGTCCATATAATGACTGTGCTGCAAGCATGCGTTGCGCAGTTTCCACACAGCCTTGTCACTTCATACATTTGCAATATTTTCATGCCAGATTTTCACCACTGGCATTTGTACACACCTCCTTATCAACAGTACAGCTGCCATTTTTCACAGCCTGCCCAAAATGCAATCCTGCAACTGTGGCACACAATGGCGTGCTCGCTGTGGGAAATCACCTTTTGGGACACATTAACAAAATCACAGCGCTACTGCTCATGAGGGGAGGTCCCAAAATACCTATGTTGAAAATGTGCCTAAAAAACTCCTACAAATAATTGGGTTGCAGATGTCTGCTGTGCAGTTTGTACGCATGTTCATTGCTTCACCAATATTTCATATTGCCACTCCAGATTTTCAACGTTGCCATTTTTTATGCCTCCTCATGAACAACACAGTTGTCATTCTCCACATCCTGCCCAAAACTGTGTTTTCGTCCCTCTGTTACCAAATTCCACAACTGCTGTGTAAAACCACCTTTCAGCTAACAAAGTGATTGTGCTGCTTTTCATGAGGTGGTCTGACAAACAGCCCATGTTGAAAATGTAGAGGGAAACTACCACTACACACCTATGGTGTTAGGGTTTCCAACTGTAGCACCCCACCTGGTATGGACTGACAGGCATCAGGGCTGTGACTTGGGATCATCGGATGTAATGCTCACGCCATTCCACCCCCCATGCCCACCCTGCAGCCACTAACAGGCATCGTGGTGTGCCTTGCACTGTTCAGCCACAAACTTCACCCCACACACCTATACTGCACCCACGTCAGCGTATTTCCTTATGGGATGGGGTAAGTATAATGCCCAAAGACCCCAAAGCACACCATGACACTTGTCAGTGTCATAGCATGAACATTATAGCTGACAACCCAAAGGCACACCCCAATGCCTGTCACTTTCTATAGGATGGGGGTGGGATTGGCATCACTTCAATACTTCACTGCCATTCCTATTATGTGTCTCTAGCTCCGCCACTGCCAATGCCAATGTCAGTACGACAACATTCGGCATTGACAAATGCTTGTTTTAACTATTATGTGCAACATATGTTTCTGTTACTCCATTTACTCAAGTAGCCTTTGCTCTGTATGACTATGATACACTAATCTTTCTACTGAAATTGTATTTATCCACATGATGATGTTTTTAGTAATTTGTTTACCTGTATTGTTACTTGTCGTTGTATGACGTGGAACCTACGCAAAAGAGTCTTCTGACTCATAGGTAATTGTAATCCAAGAATTAAATTAATAAATAAATAAATAAAAAACTGCACTGGCTGCCTGTTCAGTTGAGGATCTCCTTCAAGGTCAGCTTGCTGACCTGTAATGCCCTACACTGACAGGGTCCTGGCTACCTGCAAGATCTTTTATGTCCCTACTTCCCCTCCAACCATTCCGCTCGGCCAATGAGGGATTGCTAGAGGTTCCCAGGATTCATTTGAAGACATCTGAGTCACGGGAGTTTATATTTGCTGCCCCTACCCTTTGGAAATCTCTACCTCATCAGATAAGAAAGTGCCTGACAGTGGAGAGCTTTAAAACTGCCTTAAAACATACGTTGAAGCTCACCTTTGGTGTTAATTTCTGAACTGTTTATTTGTACTGGTGGTTTTATATGTTTTATCTATTTATTGTAATGGGTACTATGATCTCAGGAATAGCACTTAGTTAAAAGTAAAGGTTGATTGATTGATTGATTGATTTAGTTAAGAAGCGTATATAAATGACAGTATAAACAGCACACCCGATATGAAATCTAATTAAAAGGAATTGCTATTTTCTCTAAACATTTTGTTTAGGTTTCAGATGATTAATAAACAGACTGACGAATATAGTATCTATGCAGATATTTACATTTTTTATATAAATGGCTCACCATATAACAAGAAATATTCACCTTGTAAAAGGACCCATAACCAACAAAATTGGTAATCATATTAACTACACTACATGAGTAACTATATTAAATTCTATAAGAACAGAAGTGCAAATAGAAATATCCTTCACTAAAAGAGTAGTCAGCAGGGGAGCAAGGGAGAAATATTATTGTGGGATCTTTGCACCTAAGAGATTTCTGTGGGGTGGAGAATAACAGATTTGCCTAGATATACTGTAATATCTTTTCTAAATATCTTTTCAACTGAGATATAAAAAAATAATCAAAAGCAGAATTAATTTTATTAGTAATTTACAATAAACTGAGCTTTTCTTGTTTCTCTTATTCTTTATTTTAGAGAAAATGGACACAATCTAGTTCTTCATTGGGTCCAGATAGTTGCAAGGCATTTAACTCAAAAATCATTCTGGTTTCCTTCTGGAGTACAATCCTTACTGGGTCACCACCCTCTGGGGTGGATGTACTGTACAGTAGATGATCCAGATGGGGTGGGCAGAATGAGAAGAGATCTGGATAAACTAGCAGAATGGTCAGAACAGTGGCAACTGGGATTTAATGCAAAGAAGTGCAAAATCATGCACATAGGGAAGAGAAACCCTGAAGCCACTTATAGGCTGGGAGGGGAGTTGCTAGCAGTCACAAAGGAAGAAAGAGACT
Organism: Neoceratodus forsteri; assembly: GCA_016271365.2. NCBI lineage: Eukaryota > Metazoa > Chordata > Ceratodontiformes > Ceratodontidae > Neoceratodus > Neoceratodus forsteri. Next base: position 1,570,487,763 of record CM057452.1, read on the forward strand.
TGGGCATCATCATCACTGATGACCTGAAATCATCCAAGCAGACCTCTAAAGCAGTAGGTAAGGCTAGGGGTGTTGGGGTGTATTAGTGGGGTATCACAAGTCGTAAGAGGAGTAATAATCCTCTGTACAAAACATTGGTTAGGCCCCATCTGAGTACTCATGCAGACAGTATTGGAGGCCACACTTTCAAAAGGACATTAACCAAATTGAGGCAGTCCAGAGAAGGGCAACAAAATGGTGCAGGGACTGCATCAGAAGACATATGAGGACAGATTAATGGAGCTCAATATGTATACCCTTGAGCAAAGGAGGGAGAGAGGTGATATGATTGAGGCATTCAAACACCTTAAGGGCATAAACAAGGTGAAAGAGTCTAACATGTTTAAATATAAGAAAATAGCAGGACAAGAGGACACAGCATGAGATTAGGGGAGGCGATTAAGGGGAATGTGAAATTCTTTTCATAGAAAGGTGGTAGATGCATGGAATGGCTTACCACAAGAAGTGGTGGCTATGAATACAGTGCAGGGCTTCAAACAGGCATGGGATAGGCATAAGGGAGCAATACAAATGACTATGAATAGATAGGTCACTGACAGAGCAAAGGCCAATGGCACATTTATAAGGTAGAAAAAGAAATGAGCAGACTGGATGGGCCTTGTAGTCCTTATCTGCCGTCAACTTCTATGTTTCTATGTTTCTATGTTTCCAACCCCATGCTTCTGCCAGAGAACAGACAGAACACCAGGAGGAAGGAGCTACTGGTACAACTAAAACTTCTCTACTGGGACTAAGAACTAGAAATCCTGTACTGGGACCTTCAATTTAGGGTAAAAAAAAAAGAGTTAGTGTGTTTGTCAGAGGTAGTTCAAGTAAATTGTTATCTGTGTTATCTGGGTACTTATCTAAGTGCTTGTCACAGGTGTCAGAAGGGAATTGTTATCTGTGAAATTAACTAAGTGTAGAAAGATCTTCAAAGTAGGGGTAGTGGCTTAACTAGAAGGAGTCAGGTTAAAACCATATTTAAGCACTGCCCTAGATAGTTTCTGCCAAAGAACAGACAGAGCACCAGGAGGAAGGACATACTGGTAAACTAAAACTTTCTCTAGTGGGACTATATTGCCCTCCTTCCCTCCCCTCCACCCTAAACCAGTTCTACTTTTATAGACACAGGATTTAACTGACAACAGGAACTTCCTGTTTAGGAGCAGGAAGTAAGTGATCACACAGCCACCAAAGATTCACCATCCTAGAAGGGCAAGAGTAGCTCTCCGTCCCCCCCCCAGCTGCTGGAGGTCTGACTCTGAGCAAGTAAGGAGACTACTGAGAAATATAGGAACTTTTTGTCCTAGAACAGGAAAATCAGGAGCTAAAAGAGCACAGAGGCAGTACATAAGTAGGGGAAGAAAAAAAGAAAAAAAAAGAAAATAAACAAACAGAGGAAAGAGTAAGTATTCCAAATAACAGTTAGGGGGCCAGAAAAAAAAGACATGATGGGAGTGGTGCAGTGCAGTGGCTGTGGATCAGCAGTCTTCCAGAAGATGTTCTGGAGGAAGCAGTGCTGTCCCATCTGCAGGCACCTCTCTGGGCTGAGGGAGGAGGTTGCTCATCTCCAGGCTGAGTTGGCCAGGATTTGTGGGACCTCCTCTCCCACCCAGGGACCACCAGAGTCGCTGCTGTTGCCTCAGAGGTTGCCAAGAAAGAGGAGCGGTTGGACCACAGTGGGCTCAGGGAGGGTGAGGGTGATGGAACAGAGGTGCATCCCTCCAGTTGTACCTCTCCACAATTTCTATGCCATTCTGCAAAAGTATGGTTCCTCTATGGAGGCACCCACAGTGGAGACTGAGGAGGATGCTGGGAACCTCCACAAAGGAGACCCACAGGAGGGTGGCATGGGACCTCACAAGGGAAGGAAACAACTCCTGGTGGGGGACTCCATTGTTAGAAAGGTAGAACTGGGGGAGGAAGGGGAGAGGGAGGTAAGGTGCCTGCCTGGCGCCATGGCTTGGAGGGACAGGGAGCGAATCCTCAGGATCACAGGAGCAGCTGCACAGGGAAGGGAGCTGGATGTCATTGTCCACCTAGGGACAAATGACCTGGCTAAGAAAAGGAATCAGAGCAATGCAAGAAGCATTTGAAGAAATGGGAAGGGGCCTTAGACAAATAGCACACAAGGTAACCTTATCGGAGGTGCTGCCTGTCTATGGCACAGATGAGGCTAGGGTGCTCCACACCATGGGATTCAATCAGTGGTTGAAAAATGGGTGCAGAGCTCAGGGATTTGGCTTCACTGGGGACTGGGGGTCCACCTGGAAGGATGCAGGCCTATACTGGCGTGATTGTCTGCATCTGTCCAGGAGGGGAACCAGGATCCTATGTGATAGGTTTAAATACTTCATTGGCAAGCATTTAAACTAGCCAAGGGGGGAGGCACTGGAAAGGAGCAGGGAAATCCTAGCCCCCAAAAAAAATCAGGGTACTAAGTGAGGTAGACACCAACATAGAGATGTCAATAGGGAGAAGTGCATGGGTAAATGGAGAAAGTAACAAATGCAATAAGGACAGGGATGGGGCAAAAAGGGGTAAGGCCATCAAGAAATGGAGGGTAATAAGTACCAATGCCCATAGTTTGGTCAACAAGCTCCCTGAACTGGTGGCCTTGATGGAAGAGGGATGCCTGGATATCATAGCAGTCACAGAAACATGGTACACAGAGAACCATGACTGGGATGTTAACATACCAGGGTACACAACCTACAGGAGAGACAGGGAGGGCAGAAGGGGGGCGGAGTAGCTCTGTATGTAAGGGAAGGGATAAAAGCAACTGAACAAAAGAGTAAACAGGGAGGAGAGGAGGCACTGTGGGTCACCTTAGAGACTGGAAATGGCACCACAATCCGCACAGGGGTTGTATATAGACCCCTACGTCAGGGGGAGGGAATGGACAAGGATATGATAGAAGGCATCCTTAGGATGGCAGAGAAAGGGGAGATACTGTTGATGAGGGACCTTAATATGGCAGATGTTATCTGGAGCGCCTCTGCTGTAGCCACATCCAAAAGCAAGGCCATTCTTGATGCCTTTCAGGTGGCATGCCTCATACAGCTAGTTTTGGAACCTACTCATGAGGGAGCAATCTTAGACCTTGTACTCTCAAATGGGGACAATGAGAGGATCTCAGATCTATAAGTGGGTAGCCATTTGGGAACAAGTGACCACCAAACAGTGTAGTTCATTATAAACTCAGCTACAGAGTCAAGCCATACAAAAGTGAGGGTTCTGGACTTCAGGAGGGCTGACTTAGGCAACATGGGAGAGTGCCTTAGAAAAGCACTAGCAAACAGGCTAGAAGGAGAGGTGGAGCAACAATGGGGAAATATAAAAACTGACATCACAGAGGTAACAAGCCTTTGTGTGAAGCAAATAAAGAAATCAAAAGAAAAGAAAAAGCCACTATGGTACTCAAAAGAAGTGGTGGTGATGGTTAGGGAGAAAAAGATAGCATTTAGGAAGTATAAGGAAACACAGAAGGAGCAGGACAGAGAACTGTACCAGTTAAGGCAGAAGGAAGCAGGGAGGGAGGGTAGTCAGAATAGCAAAGGCACAAACTGAGGAAAAGATAGCCAACTCTGTTAAGAAGGGGGATAAAACCTTTTATAGGCATATCAGGGAGGGTAGAAAGACAAAGGGAGGGATAGTGAGGCTGAATAGAATGGATTTTGGGTGGGCAGAGAGTGAGAATGAAAAAGCAGGGATACTGAATGAATACTTCTGTTCAGCATTCACAAAAGAGGAAGTGGGGGAGGTGCCTAATCCAATTAATAGAAGCACTCTGGAGAGGGGGGTCAATCCCAGTCCTTTCACAGAAGAAAGGGTTCTGAAAGAACTCTAAAACTGAAGGTAGACAAAGCAATGGGGCCAGGTGGAATTCACCCCAGAATTCTAAAAGAATTAAGCAGAGAACTAGTGACACCACTGACTACCCTTTATAATAAATCATGGGAGGATGGTGTGGTACCTGAGGACTGGAAGAAGGCTGATGTGATTCCCCTTCACAAAAGTGGGAGCAAGACAGAGGCAGGAAACTACAGACCTGTCAGTTTGACCTCTGTAGTAGGGAAAGTGATGGAATCATTGCTGAAGGAAAGAATTGTTGAGTACCTAGAGGCCAGTGGGGCACAGGACCCAAAGCAGCATGGGTTCACAACGGGAAGGTCATGTCAGATGAATCTAATTGATTTCTTTGACTGGGTGACCAAAGTAGTAGACCAGGGAGGGGCTGTGGACATGGTCTACCTAGACTTTAGCAAGGCATTTGACACAGTCCCACACAAAAGATTAGTAGTCAAATTAACCAGCCTTGGAGTGGGTCCCAGGGTGGTAGCCTGGGTAAAACACTGGCTGAACAACAGGACACAGAAGGTAATTGTAAATGGAGTCCACTCTGAAGAAAGAGGGTTACTAGTAGGGTACCCTTGAGGTTCAGTACTGGGTCCAGTCCTTTTTAATGTCTTTATAAGTGACATTACCGGACGGAAGGAAAAGTATGCCTCCTTGCAGATGACACAAACATCTGCAACAGGGTTGATACACAAGGAGGCATGGAAAGGATGAGAAGGGACTTGGCAAGGTTGGAGGAAAGGTCAGAAGTATGGCAGCTTGGATTCAATGCAAAGAAGTGATAATGCGCCTGGGGAAACAAAACCCAGGGAAGATTACGAGTGGAGGGGGAGGTAGTAACAACAATAAAATGGAAAGGGACCTAGGGGTAATCATATCAGATGACCTTAAGGTTGGCAAGCAATGTTAGAAGGCAGTAGGGAGGGCTGTGGATACTGGATGTATAGTGAGAGGCATCACCAGCAGAAAACATGAAGTTGTTATCCCCTGTACAGACAATTGGTGGTGACCCCATCTGAAGTACAGTGTCCAGTTCTGGAGACCCCATCTCCTAAGGACATAGACAGGATGGAGGCAGTTCAGAGGAGGGCAACTAAAATGGTGCAGGGTCTGCAAGAGAAGCTATATGAGGAGAGGCTAAAGGAGCTTAATATGTATACCCTTGAGGAAAGGAGGGAAAGGGGGGACATGATAGAAACGTTTAAGAACCTCAGTGGAATCAACAAAGTCCAAGAGGGTAGCTTCTTTCAGAAAAAGAGATGTGCAAGAACAAGGGGACACAATTTGAAGATAGAAGGGGGACGGCTCAGGAGCAATGTAAGGAAGTATTTTTTCACAGAGAGGGTGGTGGACACATGGAACAGACTTCCTGAGGAGGTTGTGGGGTCTAAAACCGTGGGAGAATTCAAGAATGCATGGGACAGACATAAGGCAATTTTTGTTGGGGGTAGGAAGAAATAGGCTGTTGGTTAAATAGGATCTGCAGCTTATCCTCTAGGTAGGGAATTGGGCAGACTAGGTGGGCCAAGCAGTCCTTATCTGCCATCAAAGTCTATGTTTCTATGTTTCATGCATTTCAGAAGGGTAAATTCGTTATTATGAACTTTACTGAAATGGACCTCTAAGGACGTGACAAGCTTTTGATTACAAATGGCTCTAATGTGTTGCTGAAGCCTCACTCTAAATTATCCTATGATTATTTATGTACATGTTTCAAGATCAGTGACTGCAAATTGTTTTGCTTGTAAAAGAATGGATGAATTATTTTCCCTTCACTGTGTGTTTACAGATATTACCAATACACAAAGACAAAGAACCTGCTATACTAAGATTATTTAGAAACTTTGGTTGATGGTCTTTTTATCATGGCCATGTGCCAGCGGTTCTTTGACATTTTTATCTTTAGTGTAGGCCACGCATTGCGGCAGCTCTTTCGAATGAAAGCTCACCTCACAACACCGAAATCCCCCATGATTTTGTATTGTTTGACCTATTTGAGCTGCTATTTGATTGTATTTGTGAATAAGGCCAGTTGTTGTTCTACAGCAATTTTAGGCCACCTACAGCCATTTTGGGATCGATTGTAGCTCTAAAAATGGCTTCCAAAAGTCCAATGGAGCTCGAAACACTCTGCCACGATCGGCTGCTATAGAATAACAGCCGCACTGTGTCGCTGTTAGTTCAGCATTCCGTGGCAAGAAATATGCATGCATGACTTGCATGCATGTGTAGTTCTGCTGGTGCCGCCATGTTGTGAATGGCAAAAAAATGCCTTTCAATTATGTAGCCCCCCCAACTCACATGGCACACTGGGAGCCTACCCAATGTGCCCAACTATATTTATATATATTGCCCCTTCTGACATCGGGGTGCCCAATCCCCATGTCAGCATTATGTGCCCCCAACTCATGTGGCACACTGGGAGCCCACCCCAGTGTGCCCAAATGTTTGTTTTCCCTTACCCCCTTCTGACAACGGGGTGCCCAATCCCCATGTTGGCATCATGTACCCCTCCCAACGTATGTGGCACACTGGCAGCCCACCCCAATGTGCCCAAATATATGTATTTTTTTTAATTTCCTGTAAATAAAGAAAACCTTCCTCTGATGCATTTTCTTTTTTACCTGTAAAAAAGAAAATGGTCCCTCATCATCGCCCCAGTCCCCCTCCCCATCCCCACCCTCCCACTGAGTACCCACCTCCCTTTACCCCCCTTCACCTATACTTACTCTCTGGAGGTCGATGCTGTCATCTTCTCTGGACTGGGACACATCTGCATTCATCAAAGCCAAACTGCAAACTGAAGAATCAAAGATAAAGCATGCTATAATGGCATTAAAGAGGGTTTTCAACTTAAGTTGATAAATCAGCCATTTTTTTGGGGAATTTTGGCCCCAAAATTTCAACATGAGGTTCTTGGGACCCCACCTCATGAACAGTGTAACTGCCATTTCGTTACCCCATCCTGAAAGGTGATTTTGCGGTCACTGCATGGAATCTCCTTTCGGGACTGATTAGTGAAATGACAGTGCCACTGTTCATGAGGTGGGGTCCCAAAATGCCTGTGTTGCAAATTTGGTGAAAACATTTCAAAACATGAATGTGTTATGAGTGTGCGTTGCGCATTGTCTACACACGCTCCTAGCTTTGACAGTTTTTAATGTTTTCACTCCAGATTTTCAACATTGCCATTTTCACACACCTCCTTTGTAACAGTATAGCTGTCATTTTTCACATCCTGCTCAAAACATGTTTTCACACCTGTGGCACAGAATGGCATGGTCGCTCTGCGAAATCTCCTTTCAGGACAAGTGAACAAAATGACACTGGCACTCAAGTTCAAGTTTCAAGTTTATTGCAGGAAAGACTCCGTTGAGCAAGCTCATTCACAAGGAGGTCCTAAGGCACATGCACATACAGTTCGCAATTACATAGACAGGAGATATAAAATGTAGAACAAGAAAGAAAAAAATATATATAATACAAGAGGTATACACAATAGAAGTCCTTATGCTATATTTGCAGTACATTCCAGCTTTAACCTTGCCCTAAATTATGTAACACATTTCATCTTAATAAGTAGCGGCCAGTTGGTACCTAGAAGTTGACTTGGCGCTGGGGCCTATAGCACCTACATATGTCTTTTAATTTAGAGATAGCTAGTGTTTTGTAGGAGTTAATTGATACGATGCTGGTTAGCTTCAGCATGGCTTGTAGTTGGTTGCAAATGTTTGGTAGGACGTAAGAGACAGCTCTTTGGCCAGCTGTGGTACGTGTCCTGGGAACATCTAGTTGGATAAGGTCAGATTTCCTTAGGGAGTAGGCGCTATGCGAGATGTGTATGAGAGACGTTAAATAGACAGGCAGTTTGTGGAGTAGTAATTTGAGGGTCCAAATGCCAGCATGCAGGATGCGTCTGGTGGCAAGAGAGGTCCACCCAACTGCTGCATAAAGATCACAGTGGTGGGTCCTACACAGAGTTAGTAATGAAGTGAAAAGCACTCTTCATGAGGAGGGGTCAAAGAAAGGCCATGTTGAAAATGTGGTGCAACACTTCCCAAAAAATGGCCAGGTTACACCGAGGCTTTCAATAATTTCTACGCACACGTGAAACTTTGGTCACTTGGCAGCTTGTCGCAATCTTATTGGCTCTGGCTATAGCTTGTTAGGTTCTGTTTTCACAAGCAAATCATTTCTCTTAACCAAATGTGCCTTGTGAAGTGCCTCACCCAAAGCCCTCTGAGTATCCCCTTTCCTGGAACCTTTGTGTAAAGGGCCTGTCTTTAAAAATCTGTATCTTTTGTACAGTTTATTTTACTGCCTAGCCCTTCATCTTATGGGACACTATTAACATGAGTTCTTGGGTGTGTGCTTGTTAGTTTAGTCACCCTCCTCTCACAGGGCACATTCTCCCATAATGTCATCAGTCGTCTAACTGACATGAATGAGGGAGAACAACTAAGAAGTATGGGTGGTTGCCTGTATCATTGATTATTCTAGTTAGGCAGACTGACCAGTCATTAATGATGCAGGCTACTTCCTGTCTTGCACCACATTTCAGTCAGTCAGATGATTGATAAAACTATGGGAACAAGTGCACTGCAGCATGGGGAGTACTGAACTAGCACTGATGTTTTTTCGTATTGGCCCACCTAAAATCATGAATCAGGGGTTGGGAGGGGGTTATCCAAGCAACATATGTAGTTTGGGCTATTGGAGGTCAAGCTGGGGAAGGGGTCTTAGTAATAAAGCAGCTAGCTAGCATTTAATAAAAACTGGTCTGGGAGAATGGCAAGAGGTGAAGGGTAGAAACCATTGAGGTGCAGAGGAGGGTACCTTTCACATTATATTTAGTTTGGTTTACCTGCATGCTACCTACTACACTGTGAGTTAAAGTTTTGCAATGGATTTACAGAAGCTGATCCACAGAAATTGGCCCCAAATTCATACTAGACTGAATATGACACTGGTAACCTTCTTTAACCCCAACTGATAAATATTTTCTAACAGAATCCTATTTAATGATTTTTAAAGAATACATACTTGTTCTTCAAAAATTATTTATTCCACTTGTCATTGACAAACACTTTGTTTGTATATTGCTGAGATTCATTGCCAACTTCAAATTAGCATTTTATTTTCAAAATAGTGACAGAAACATAGAAAAATACATTAAATGTAATTCCATTTGAACCCTAAATCTATCTGTACATAAAAATGTAGTGTCATCTATATGTAATTGCCCTCAGTGTTTCTTATTGTGTTTTATGACCAAAAGTACTCATAAACAATTATTCTGACTTAATTGCTAACATATCTACAGCCTGGTTCCTTTCTGACAAACACCCATGTTTTATTAAATAGTTCTTAAACTAAATTAGGGTAAACCAAGTCAGTTGATAATGTAATCCCAAAGGAAAATAAAATAAAACATGACTTGATTACAAATTATTCCCAAAAGAAATTATATACCTAATTACTTTTATAAATTCATTTTGTTGCCTTCTGATCCATAGTAAATTGTTTTGTTTTAGCACAGTTGATAATCCAGTGTAGACAGGAATACAGAACCTATACAAGAGAATAAATACTTTCTAATTGAAAGTCCAGTATGAAATTCCTCTCTATCCAGTCATCTCAATTATTCTCTGAGAGTGTCTAGAGCTACATTTGATTAATAATATACTGTAGGAGTGTACCATACTGTAAAACTTAGAGATTGTGATGTACACAAATATCGAAACATAAATGTTGTCATCAGAAGAAGGACTTGTGGCCCATTGTGTTTTCCCAGCAGTAACATTACAGAAAGCCTCTTGTGACTATCCAGCCAAATACTGGAACATTTCTATATTATAAAATAAACTCAGACCCAGCTGCCTTCGTCAGGTGGTTAAGGAGTTTTGTCAGGTTGGAATTACTATGCTATTCACTGCTATCCTCCTCATGGATCTGCAGAATCACAAATAGTATTTTCACCACGTTTTAGGTGCCTGCAAGCAAAGCTTATGGCACCTCTTGTAGTCGTGAATGCTCTTTCTGTATTTACCAAAGTGGAGTGCTACATTCATTCTGAATGATTTGGTTGCAGATGCCATTGCTGATGTTAGTAACAGGGTTGGACTGCAAGTAGGTTTGCAGACCATGGAACTGTTAGTTCTGTTTTGCAGACAGTCAGCTTAATTGATTACAGTTCAGGCTTGTGTGTAGGTTTGAATACAACTTGAGCAGGAACCAACTGTAGAGACATAAGCCCTGTTAACACCTCTGCAACGCTCCGCAACTTGCGGCACTCCACTCCTGCTGCGATGTTCACAGCAGCTCAATTTTCTGTTTAAACTGCCAGTTGATCCAGTGGTTGTTCCCCCCCTCCTGAATTGTGATGACCAGTTGGTGACATACACCAGGCGCTGAAGAGCCAGAAGGCTTGTTACCTGCCTAGCACACCCGAGTTCAGCAAACAGCATTTTCTAACAGCAGTCAATCTGAACTCAGGAAAGTGCATAAATATGTAAAATGAGGGTTACAGATATTAGGAATTAGGGTAGCAAACTGGGACCATGATACTGAGCATGTGCAAATGCATATGCATATCCTGGGGTGTGAGAGGATATGCATATTTCTTAGTGCATGCCCAGTATTGTGGTCCCAGTTTGCGACCCTAATTCCTAATATTTGGAGCCCTCGTTTTACATTTTATGTACTTTCCTGAGTTGAGCTTTTTATCTGCTGTGGAAAAATGCCATTTGTTGAACTCGGGTGTTCCACAACTTGTCTTCCTGAATATGGGAAGTGCTGGCTGGGAGCCATTAGAGGATGCCAGGAAAGGAGACCTTTGATCAGAGCAAGCGCAGTGGATTATCTACATGTCTGATAATTCGCTGTTAGGTAGCTCGCTCTGATACATGTCCCCTCTCCCAGGTCACATCAAAAACCTGATGCAAAGCACTCTTGGGACACTCCCAAAAGTGGCTACACTGCTGACTTTGAAGTGCATCAACCCATGTTCATGTGTGTAAATAGGGCTTTAATCATTCAATTTAGTTCCAGCTTAGTGTAAGGGGATCTGCACTAAGTTAGAATTCATATACAAACTGATAAAACAACAAAGACAATCAGTGATGAATGCCTTTCTGTTTGATTGCATGTTGCACATTATTTATTTGTTCTTTTTCACTACAGTTTGTAATTATACTATTAAGTAGTGGCTAATACAGCACAAGACATCTAATTGTGTTCTTGATAGTTCCTAGTTACAGGATACACAATACCAATGAAAAGAAGCATTTCCAAAAACCCCAGGTCCAACCATGTTAGCCTGTAGCTCAGTGGTAGCATACTGGAATGGTATTCTGGGGCCTGGGTTCAATTCCAAAAAGGTCACATTATTTCTTTCTCACTAAAATGTATTTTGCACAAGATAAATTGTTTGCTTTAGTAAGTGAAGGATGGTAATTCTTGGCATTATTTTTATTATTTATTTAATAAGAAAAGCCCATTTGAGATGCAACACCTTGATTCCAAGGGGTCCTGCTTTTATTCATTTTTACAACATATTTATCCAGGATGCTCCAGCTTAGATAAAACATCCGATTTCCTGTAACTTGCACAGGGCCACATGATATTTAGATGTAGCAAGGCTTAAACCTGTAATCTACTCATTCCCAGCAGTGCTCTGACCACTAAACCTTACTACCAGAGAGGAGCCACAGGGAAAATCCAGCCATGTTTTGTTTTTGCTTTTTTACAGTTTATTTATGAAGAATGCCTCAGCTGAGCTGCAATGTATTCTTTTCAGTGGGATCCTGAAGTTTTACAATGTATTTACGGTACCCAGGATAGTGCAACTGAGGTGCACCATGCAACATTCAATTTTCACTAGGGTCCTGCTACTACCAGCTTTTGCAGCTGAGTGGACTGGAGCACTGGGAGGTAAAATGATTTGCTTAGGGCTACATTGTTAATATTTCTCACTAGCAAGGATAGCATCTGCAATTTCGTGGTTCCTAACAGTGCTCTAACCTATAGACAACACTGCTTGCAGAAGGGGGAGGTGCCAGGAAAGGCAAGCTGTTGCTAACAGTGTTTTTTTTTTTTTTACTTCTGCAGTGGGCGGAGCCTGCAGATGTTTTGCATCAGAAAAGGACCTACATCATATTTTCCATCCGCACAACATTATTTCTTCCACGCGGAGAGCCCAAGTACTACACTGACTGTATAAGGCATAGTGTTAAAGAGCCCTATTTTCTTGCTGCTTCATGTCTCCAGAGGTGCCCTCCCTCACAGAGTATGTTTAACTCGCCCCACATGGCATTTACTACGGTTGTAAACAAACCCTCCCACAGTCTCCCCTTAAGTTTATGTCCCAGCTTTCTGCACCGACCTGCTGCAGCCGTTAGATATTTCTATCAAACGGTTTTTGATGCTGGTGAACATAACCATGCTTTATTTAAGGTGCTTTAAAGTAAATGTATTAAAAACAAAATCCAAATCAAAGCTTGTTTCAGCCACAAACTGCATCAGATGCAGTTACGGCATCATCTACGTCTTCTGCTTCCGTTGCATTGGTGGCATCAGTCTCGGCATGTACATGTATGAGGGTCTGGAAAAAAGTTAAAACTCAGTCATGTACTACTGTAATTATGTCAACTTTAAATGTGTACAGTGTTAAAAGCAGACAGTACATTTAAACAATGAGTGTGAGCATGCAGTATCCCAGCTTGTCTAATCCTAGTATACACTCCTTCCTCCTCCTTGACAGTTTGGCAAAGCTAGTTACAAGTCATTGAGCATGTCTGGCTTTCAGAGCAGCTGAACTGAGATCCACTGATATCTGTGAACTGCTGCTTCCACCTTTCAGCTGATCTGAAATATGTTGTGCATACCAGTCTGTAAACTGTTTTTTAAGTTCATCCTTGAACAGCTTATTGATAGAAATATCTAACGGCTGCAGCAGGTCAGTGCAGAAAGCAAGGCTGCCAGAAAAACCCTTGTGGATTTTAAAGATTTAAAGGCACAATTTCTGCAGTGCACCTCACAGGCTGCCATGTAAAAATTGGTTCCACCTGCACCCATTATAAACCTGGATGAGAATGGGGGTTAATTTTATTCCATGTTTAAAACTAAAATAAATGAGAGTATTGTCCGTACTTTCAAACGGGACTACTTGATCAACTTGAAAGACACTCTGGGCCCCGAAAAGCTTGATAAATCTTTGCCTATAAATCCCCATAGTTGCTGACTACTCCTGATGGAGGATGTTGAGGAGGAGGCTGAACCCCATACAGTTCAGAAAAAAACAAGACCACTGCCTGGAAAATTAAAGTGAACCTCCGTTCTCTGTGAACATTTTCGGGTGTGTGGTTTTACCCCTAGTTATTGCTGCCAAGGCGCACCCATTGACAACTGCCCCTTCAGCTCTAAGTGAGCATATAATGCTTTTTAACTCCGCCTCAACATCCTCCATCAGGAGTAGTCGGCAACTACGGGGATTTATAGGCAGAGATTTATCAAGCTTTTCAGGTCCCCGAGTGTCTTTCAAGTTGATCAAGTAGTCCTGTTTGAAAGTACGGACAATACTGTCATTTATTTTAGTTTTATACGTTGCCTTATAGAACCTCATTGTATTCATTACTCCTTATTGACCGGTGTACTGTCAAATTTTAAACCAGATCTCCAGCGCATGAACATTGTGGCGTTCTCGCTTTTTACATCTGCAGTGGGCAGAGCCTTCATGCCATAAAATTGGTACATTCATTTTTAAATTATTTATTTATGTATTTAAATGAAATATTTTGCCAGCAAAGCAACAAAGTCCAGGAGTGCTTGTTTCCAGTTGAGACCTGGGGGAGGGAGACAGAGGACAGCAGAGGTAACAAACTTAGAGATATATAGTGTAAATGTATGTTTGCATTCTCAGTTTCTGTAAAGAGGTAATACATACTGTACATATTTGTACTGCATGGGCTGAACAATGATGGTATTTTAATCATGTGTTTTGTGTGGGTGTATCATGTAATATGTACATTGCCATCTTTATTTTTAAAGGAATGCATTCATTAGTTGCTGTTTTGTATTTCACTAACATTGCTGTGAGATAAGGATTGCATATTTTAGTCATAGGGCAGGTGAAAAACCTTTGACTTAATCTGATGAAAAGGGACTGCATTCTGCAGAAACATTAGGGTACTGCTGTTTCACAAAGCTGCACAGGAAAGATAGCTGCTGAGCTTTAGATGCTGTGTGGTATTCAAAAATTAAAAATATGAGAGTAGAATAATATAACATTTCAGACTATAAGTACATGATACATATTTCAACATTGTGATGCCTTTATTATTGGTGTTATAAATCACTCAGGGATTTCAGCCAATCAACACTGAGAACTATTGTACCTCTTATCCAGTGCACACTGGTCTTTCATGCAGGAATTAAAAGTGGAGCTTTCTTCTTCAGAGTCAAGAGGAGTGCAGCTAGATTCACATTTAAAATATTAAAAGTGTGACTTTATTATATTATAAATCACTCTTTCCAACTCATGTGAATTAAAAATAGAATAATAGATAGAGGACTGTGTATTACAAGGCTATAATACCATCAAGAGATTCTGGGGACATTGTAACCTCGAGAGCGAAGCAAAGAGGTTCACATGTCCCCAGAACCTGAATAATGTGTATGAAATCCAGTCCCCTATATTTTTTTTTTAATATATGGATCCAAGGAGTTTTCAATATTTTGTAGCAATGTGGTGTTGAGCAGGCAGGGTGCTGCAGTGTGACTGTATGTCTCTTTATAGGAGGCACTTGGCAGGTGCTTCTATAGACAGCAGAACATCAAGATGCCCATGAAACACCCAGCATGTGTTTCTGTTGGTTGTGGTTGTGTTTCTTGAATAACTATTTCAGAAAAATGGCGGTGTCTGTTTGTGAGTGGTCTGTGGGAGGAAGCAGTGCAGTCAGTTGGAAGGGCAGGATGTGGAGTGAACAGGAGAGAAAGTTAGATGCTTTTTACAGTATGGGGCTGCAGCTTTGATTTTTACATCTGCAGTGGATGGAGCCTGCTGACGTTTTGCATCAGAAAAGGACCTACATCATGTTTTCCGTCCGCACATTATTTCTTCCACGGAGAGCACAAGTACTACGCTGACTGTATACGGCATAGTAGTTAAAGAGCTCTATTTTTCTTGCTGCTTCATGTCTCCAGAGGTGCCCTCCGCACAGAGTATGTTTAACCCACCCCAACTCTGCCCCACATGGAGTTTACTACCGTTGTAAACAAACCAGTGTTCCCATTAAGGCTGCAGATCTGTGGGTGCACTGCACCCTCTCCAAAAAGTTTTCAGGGGTACAAAATAAATTATAAGGGTTCATTCTACCATTTGTACAACATTTTTGTGGGGTACATATACTTCAAACAGAATTATGGGGGTACAGTGTACCCCCGTCACTCAAAAATGTACTTGAATTTCATAATTTGTACATGAATCAAGTACAGTTGGGGGTAAATGGGAACACAGAAACAAACCCTCCCACAGTCTCCCACTGTGCGCTGTATGCCTCCACCCCCCTAGTTTGCTATTGTGAACCAAAATTGAATAACAAAAAAATAACACCACTCACACAAAGTCAGAAACAACTAAAATAGAGCCAGTTACAGGTACAACTCACTGATGAACGGTAACTGCATGCCCACCGGAGGACGGGGAGGTTGTGCCGAAAGTTAGTGAACAGTAAAATATTCCAAATGCATGACACACGGAACCTCATACCAAGCTACTTTATTTTTTAGAGGGGTGTACAATTGCAAATTGATCAAGAGAAGGCACACAGGTACAGGTCTACTGCCCTTCTTCTCATCTAAAGAGTATGAATTGGCTGGGAATTTGTGGGTACCTTTCTGCTTCAAATCTGTTATATGTCTTTTTATTCATAACCAACAAATCTGTGAGAGGAGTGGCTGAAAGAGCAAACTGAGCATTTGGCAGTGAGCTGTTCAAATAAAAGAACATGTCACAGCCCCTGTTCATGCTGTAGCACAAGTAATCTCCTCAGTTCAGCTATACAACACAAAGAATAAAAGCTGGTTTCAAAAAGGCAACTGAAAGCAGTGTGGCAAAGGGGAACTGATGGATCCCAGAACAAAGACGGAGAAAAATCTCCAATACTGTAGTGCTAGATTTATGCAGCCATAAAACGCCGAAAGCAGGTTTTGTTTTTTAAGGTTTGGCGGCACCGGCATGTTGAAAAAAAAACATGCCATACTTGTGAACTTGCCAGCGCATACTTTGTGGACAAATGACCTACTAGAAGTCAGAAAGCAGCAGCAAATCTAAACCATCCCAATGCATTGCCCAATTACCTTGTGTCCCTGCTTGCTGGACATACGCATACTGCAAGATTCACTGACCTCTCCGCTCTCAGCCACACACTGTCCCGTAAAGAGAAAAAGCAGCCCCCATGTAATATTTTTCCTTTCCTTAAAAATGTTAGCACTAACCAGCTAGAAGGAAAGGAATGATCAGAGATGGCATCCAGACACAAATCTAATGAACTAGCTGGTGAGTCTAAAAAACTGTCAGAGAATGTAAAACAAATGAATGGGGGTAAAACAGGAGGGGAAATGGAATGCTAGGCTGCTACACAAGGTATGGCAGAGGAAAATTCTACTCAGAAAAATTTTCCATCAGTCGATAGTATACATACCACAGTCGTGTATGCAAGAAATACAGGCAATAAAAGGGATAATGCTTGAGGCAGTGAACAATCTGAAAGCAGAACTACTTCAAACATTAGGGGAGATTAAATCCAATATATCAGGTCTATCCTCCTCTCTTAATGAATTAACCTGTAAGTTGGAACAGCTTGCAATAAGAATGGAGGCAGCTGAAAACAGAATTTCTATGCTGGAGGACCTCACTAATCCCCTTCCACTCAAGCAAACACAGCTGGAAAAACAAATGAAACTTCTATAGAACAAAATAGTTGAGCAGGAAGATAGAGCCAGATGAGGCAACTTACGACTTTGTTTTGCATGGTATCTACAGCTAAGGTTTTATCGTTGGACACGGTGCAGTTGATAGATGCCCCAGTGCTTTCCTATCACACAGGCCTTCATCCAAAGGCAATACATTAGCTGTAGATGCCATGCAAAACCAAGCACACTTTTCACCAAGATATTAAGAGCACTAGAACACCTTTGCATCTTGGTAATGGAAATGAACTGTGAGTCACGCTGCTAGGTACCGATGCTCTTTCAATAGATATTCAGAGTCTGTTGTATGACTGAATCATTCTGGTGCCACAGCACAAATAAATGTGCCTGATCAGCATCTTATGAGATTTTCTCCGTTGTTCTGAGATCCATGAGCACACCTTGTCACACTGATGTATTCTGCTCACTTGGGGCTGGCTGTGCCTATGAGCTGCAGAGTCCTACTGTTGGTTTGACCCCTACTCCCCTTTCAGGTTTTAAAAAGCTCCCCTGTTCCAGTACTCATTTATGTTATTAGTTTGCTCCAAAAAATGCTAATTTTTACAGAGCTGTAATGCTGATCATCATTGCAGTCTGCATGCTGTTCACTGTTCTGATATTCTTAGAGTAAATATAGCACAGTTTAGTGACTAATGCTGTGTGCTTTCTGACAGACATAAAAACAGTCTTTAATTTCCATCATACATGAAACAGCTGATTTTGTATGTTTAACATATTTTGTCATTGAACAATTGTGTGGGAATGTTTGATGTAGTTTAACTAGCAAAATAGTGCTTATAGCAAATTATGTGGAGCCTGCAGACATTTTGCTTCAGAAGAAAAGCACTCACCAGATCTGGAACCGCTCAAACAAACTACACCTCAGCCTATCATGCCGGACCTTACTTTCACCGTAGGACCGCCCATGGGACTACTCACTAGGCTTGGTCTGTCCCCTTTCCCCAGGTCTCACAGTGTCTCAGCTGCTGTGCACTGCATAAGCTGGTTTACTCGCTGGATTTCTGGTTGTGTTTCTGTGGAGACAGACGGAGTAGGTGTGGGAGGGAGCCTGGTCCGTGAAGGCGACTTGCGTGTCACTGACGGGGAATTTTCCCTCATCAGCAAGACAAGGTCTCAGTTTTATTGCTCTGCAGGTGAGTGAAGAGGGGGCAGTGGGAAGGTGAGGCCCAGTGCTAGTCAATACTACTTGCTTTGCCTGCCTTGCTAACACTGTGCTGAACAGCTTGGAGGTGCTGCTGTTTACTTTACACCTTGAAACGAACCTGACGGCACCAGAACTGCAGCACAGAGGGCATCACAGCCAGCATGGAGGTGCTGCTGTTTCCTTTGCAACTTGAAACGAACCTGACTGCACCACAGCTGCAGCCCAGAGGGTATCGCAGCCAGCAGCAGATCTAACCACACTGTGCACACCCGCACAGGTACATGCACTGAAAGCAGCAGCCGGAACCGGCCATGGCAGCCCATGCATCTCCTTGTAACATATTGGCTAAAGACATACAAGTGGCTCGCTGCACCGTCTGTGTTGTTTCAAACAGACCTCTCCACTGTCCCTGATTTTGCATTACAAATTTCCTGTGTCCTTCCTAAATGTGGCATTTTTGCTACAGAAAAGTAAAGATTTGAATTATGAACATATATGCTCCCGTATCTCTACCTACACCTCAGCCTATGACTCAGCACCTTATTTTCACCATAGGACTGCCCATGGGACTGCTCCCTACGCTCAGTCCATCCCCTTTCCCCAGGTCTCAAGATGTCTCAGCTGCCGTACACCACATAAGCTGGTTTACTCACTGGCTGTCTGGTTGTGTTTCTGTGGAGACATACGGAATAGGTGCGGCAGGGAGCCTGGTCCAGGCAGGCAACTTGTGTGTCACTGATGGAGAATTTTCTCTCGTCAGCTGGACAAGGTCTTGGTTTTGTTGCTCTGCAGGTGAGTGGGGGGGGGCAATTGGAAGGTGAGGCCTGGTATTAGTCGGTACTGCTTGCTCTGCCTGCCTTGCTAACAGTGTGCCAAACAGATCGGAGGTGCTACTATTTACTTTGCACCTTGACATGAACCTGACAGCACCACAGCTGCAGCCCAGAGGGTGTCGCAGCCAGCAGCAGGTCTGAACACATCTAGTAGCATGGGTTATGCATGCTAAATTTATTCCTTATCAGGTCAAATCCTGCAGACGTTTTGGCTCTGACCAGAATTTTTTTTTTTTTTTTTACAGCTTACCCAGAGTAGCTCAGCTAAGATGCCACATCTCTTTTGCAGTGGGGTCTTGCTTTCAAGCAAACCAAAAAGCTGGTCACTCACATGAGTGCAGTGAATATTTAAAATTACCACACTAAGACAAACATCTTCATCGGTACTTCAGTGCTTAATTCAGTGCTAAAGTTCACAAACACAAAGTGGTGGGTCAGGGACTCTGGTGAAAGCGCTGGGGTGTTCAGTGGCTAGTGCACTTGCCCAACACTTTGGGATTGTAAAATTTAGCACTGAATAAAGCTCCAAGTATCAATAAAGATGTTACCTTAGTGTGATCATTTGAAATATTAAGTGAACTCACCTGAGTGCCTCGCTTTTTGGTTTGCTTGAGGTAATTGATGGCGTTAGCAGCTCCAGCCCAGCAACGGACTTCATTTCTCCACCAGAGCACAATTTTTTTGTTTGGACTGCTTGGGTCCTGCTTTCACCCATTTCCTTAGCTGTGTGGAATGAAGCACTGGTAGCTTTAGTGAATAGCTGTGGATCACACATGTCACACATTACATATTTAGTAATGAAGGTCTAACTAATGATATCTAACAGCTGCTGCATAGAACCTACAGATCTTTATGTGATCTTTAAAGGGACATTGTCAACCATTTTTGCATCATATTATTTTTAGGTAAGAACCCACATTTTACGATTGCTTACTTTCTCTAAAATTCATTGATGCTGCTGGTTATTACATCTGACTCCTTTCTTATTAGAACCAAAATGCATGGTAATCTATAGCTATGCCCAGCTTTGTTTTGCTTCAAATCGCTGAAGTACTCTTACTGCACAGAAACATAATAACATAGACGTTGATGACAGAAGGAGACCGCTATGTCTATCTAGTGTGCCCATTTGTTTTAGACCTATTTTGACACCCTAGTTGCCCTTTGTAGTCAGGGCTCCCTTGTGTCTGTCCCATGCATTCCTGAAACCCACCACAGTGTTGACCCCCACAACCTCTTGGGGCAGGCTGTTCCAGGTGTTCACCACTCTTTCTGTGAAGAAAAACTTCCTGATGTTGGTAGAGATCCTCCCTCCTTGTAGCCTGAGGTTGTGTCTTCTGGTCCTGGAGCCTTTCTTGCAGTGAAAAAGTTCCTGTGCCTGTACCTTGTTAATGTCTTTTATATACTTGAATGTTTCAGTCATGTCCCCTGTGTCTCTCGTCTCTGCTCCAGGGAGTACTTGTTCAGTTCCCTAAGTCTTTCCTCTTAGGACATGTACTGTAGACTCTGAATCATTTTTGTCACTTTTCTCGGTACTGTTTCCACCTGGACAATGTCCTTCCTGAGGTGAGGCCTCCAGAATTGGACTCCATATACCAGGTGAGGCCTGACCAGCGATCTATGCAGTTGTAGTACTACCTCTCTCCTCCTGCTCATGATTCCCCTCCCAATGCAGCCCAGCATTCCTTTGGCCTTCAATGTTGCCTTCTCATGCTGCTTACTAACCTTCAAGTCATCCGAGATGATTCCCAGCTCTTGTTCCTCATTTGAGGCCACCAGTCTTTTGCCTCCTAAGTAATAATCCTTTCTTGGATTTTTCCTTCCTATGTGCATAACCTTCCACTTTTTGGCTTTAAATCTCAGCTGTCATACCCCAGACCATTCTTCTAGTTTCTTGAGGTCACCTTCCATCTTGCTCACTCATTCAGAGGTGTCCAACCTGTTACATATCTTGGTGTCATCTGCGAACAGACACACCTTCCCTTCTAGTCTGTCAGCGATGTCTGCTATAAAAACATTGAAGAGCAGAGGCCCCAGCACTGGGCCCTGGGACACCCCGCTGGTCACCTTGCCTTCCGTCAGTTGCATTCCATTAACCTGTACCCTCTGGGTTCTGTCTTGTAACCAGTTTTGTACCCAGCTGACTACTTCTGGACCAGCCCCTGTGTGGTCAAGCTTCTATACCAGCCTTCTGTGTGGAACCAAGTTGAAAGCCTTAGTAAAGTCTAGCTAGACCACATCTAATGCCCTAGCATCATCCACTATTTTTGTAGCATCGTCAAAACTTGAGCAGATTTGTCTGGCATGACCTACCTGCTGTAAAACCATGCTGTTTAGGAGCTTGCTGGCCACTAATTTCAAGGAATGTTATGATCCTCTGTTTCAGTAGTGTCTCCGCTAGTTTCCCTACTATAGACATGAGGCTCACCAGTCTGTAATTACTACAGGCATACTGCCTGAACATTAGAAACACCCTCAAACAGTGCAGCCACTCATGATACAATAGTCTCCTCTACTCCCACTTCATAATGAGTGGCTAGATTGTGTTGGGTATGTTCCTGGGTCCAGAAAAGATGTACTGGGAGCTGTTCAAGAAATGTAAGCAAATATGTTTTGGTGTGGTAACACCAGTATGGTGGGCTGTCAGTTTTTCACTTTTTAAAAGAAACGGGGGATCTGAATCAAACTACCATCTGCATCAACTGTCGCTACGGGATGCAAACAATCATAAAATGTTTTGTTTTGTTTTAAACTATGGACACTTTGAGACCTAAGGGAGTTGACAGTGTTCCTTTAAATGTGCAATTTAATTTCGTTTCATGCTTCTCCTTTACAATATATGTTAAAACATTGTTAGAAAAGCAAAATGATACAGGAAAAATAAAACATGAATATATACACTCTAATTAACGAACACTGGGGTAGTGTTCATGGGCCTCAGTAAAGCTTTCAATTTAGTAGACCATAGATTATTACTACAAAGGTTATATGAAATTGGAGTTCACCATGAATCCCTGACATGGTTTAAATCTTACTTGACAGGCCATATGCAGTATGTAACTCTGGGCACTGTGGACTTACACCTGAGGAAAACACAAAGTGGGGTTCCACAGGGCTCAATTCTGGGACCATTACTATTCAATGTGTTTGTCAACAGACTTCCAGAGGTATTAAAGAAGAGTAAGGTTTGACTGTATGCAGATTATATGGTTCTGGTGTTGTTTGCGTGCAGTCGTGGGGCACTTGAACAGAAGCTTAAGGAAGATATGCATAATATGAAGAAGTGATTCCAGGACTCAGGCCTGTTGATGAACTCAAAGAAAACATAATGCATTTATTTTCAAAATGGACCTAAGGGCAAAGAGGATGAAACATCACAGATTACTTTCATGAATGGTAACAAATTAACTAACATTGAGAGTTACAAGCATCTTGGTATAGTGGTGGACAGGAAACTATCTTATGTAGATCATGTTAACATAATTGTAAAGAAAATCAGTCAGAAGCTACAGTAGGAATATTTAGAAGAATGTCTAATTGCTCAACCAAAGAGACCAAACATAAATTTACCCAGCAATTACTCCTCCCAGTTTTGACTTAAGGAGATCTGGTACATAGTAATGCCCCAAAAACTGATTTAAAGAAACTTGACCAAGCATACTATAGATTGGCTAGATATGTGAGCATGAGTCTATATGGAACTCAACACTGTCTGGTCTATAAGGCATTGAAGTAGCCTATCCCAGAAGTTAAAAGACAGATAAACTGGCTAACATGGTGTTCTAAAATACCGAAGTGTAAAATAACTCATCCACTTAGAAATCTAGTAACAACAAGAGATCAAACAAACATTAAATATTCTTTTACAGATACAGAGGTACTTTCCTGTCTGATAGTGCACAATAAATACAGGGAAAAGATGTTACAAACTAGTTTTGCAAAGTCTTGGAATCCAGTCCCTGTACACATCAAAACCAAACATTCAGTGACTGAATTCCAAACAGCTTTAAGTAAAATCATGAAGACAACATGTGACTGCTGTATATAGTATGTTTGAAGGTTATAGTTGGAACAATTTTAACATTTTAAAATGTCAATTGTACAAATGTATGTTTTTGTACTGTTGTATGTTTTAGAAACAGAGCTTACTTATTGAAAATAGAGGTTAAATCCTCTGAAGTTTGTTACCTGCATAAAAATAAATTTTCATCTCTCTATCTCTGTTTAATTATCTTCTGGTATTATGGATTCTACGTTAGATTCAATCTCCATGAAATTTCATATTTTTCTGACACATGCAACTTTAACATGCTGAAAAATGTGTACTTTTAATGGTAGTACTTTTGGTATTATAAATGTGTGTCAAGTATAATTACAGTTGTCTGAAAAGAAGATCCTGGTAAAAAAAAAGTCCTGTCATTATTGCACAAATAAAGTCAGCAAGTAAACTGTCTTTGTTTTTAGAATCCTAAATTAGCAAATATTAAAAAAAAATCTACAAAAGTGGAGTTCAGAAGTTTATGGCAAGGCCACAAAGTCACAACATTGTGGCACACATGAAAATATAAACAAAACTGGGTGCCAAATAACAGGCACTTATTGCAGCAAGTAACACAAGAGAGATTACTTCATAGACAACACCAGCACTTTGAATCCAAACTGATTCTTCTGTGGAAACACAGGATGCATACACCCCCTGTCATTCAGACATCAGCTGGCGATGGTAGTGAGAGAGGGGGTCTATGTCATTCATACTCCACTGTTCTGTCTGCACATCCATTGGCTTTTCAGGGTGAGTCTGGTACTGGACAGGGAATGGAAGGTGGTGGGTCTGGGTGGGTAGACTGTGCTAGGGAGGGGGTGTCAATTATTAAACAACAGATATTGGGGTGAGAAGGGGTACCACTGGACTAACAGGATGCTTTCTTTTCACAACAGGGACTGGGAAGGAAGGGGAGGGGAGGCATTAGGCTACCAGGGTAATTTCTTTTCACATCAGGGATTGGTGTTTGAGGGGGATTTAAGTGGATTACCAGGGGAATTTAATTTGATAACTGGGATCAGGACAGTTTTGGGGTACTAATAGACTACCAGGGATTTATACACTGTGTAAAGTGATTAGGTGAGGGTGGGGGCAATTGTTGAAGCTCTGTAGAATGCCTCCATGCATAAATATGCTTGGAAGCATTGTGTAGACCTCCTTCTGCCCAAATTATGGCATGCAAATGGTCCTTTACCACCTGCATGCAATATGTGGTCTTTAGTATGCAGACCATTGAATATGGCACCCAGAAGCAAATGCACTGCTCCATTTGGGATGGGCTATCACCCTGTGCTCCGTGGTGTCTGTTGACAGTAGGGGGCTGTGGTGTGCCACATGTTTCCACTTTATGTGGTGACTCCACAGCCTGATATTCATACTTGCTGCCTTATGAATATACCTTCTTGATGACAGCTTAAATGGCCATGTCTAAAAATGGGGACCAGGATATCTAGTGCATGTTTATTGAGAGGTTGGGTGTTTGGCTAGCATGGTTTGCAATTCAAAATGTTGTTTTTCAAAACAAAAGATAGTGTATTTAATAAAAATTGCAAAATACAGACACAAAATGAAACCCAAGCAGTGATGGGATTAGTACCCATGATTCTGCTGTTCAGGTGTATCAATTATCTAACTTTGTTGTTTTGTTTTGTTTGTTTGCTGTTTACTGAAAAGCAGTCAAATTTCCCTTTGAAAACAGATTTGGGTTGGAATATGAAGAAATACTTAATGAAAAGTAAACTAGTCAATGGAGAGGTCTATTGCTTAAATACTGTAAGAGCACCTCACTGTAACTTCTTAAGGTTCCAAAACCACTCAGCTTTGCTTCTTAGTTCTCAAACACCAAGAAGTCAGGAAAAGATATTCTTGATCAGCCAAGAGACAGATCCAGAGACCATTTCTTTATATCATAAAGCAAGTCAGAAATATTTTTTTCATATAACACAAATCACTTCCTTTGAGTCCTGTCAATACTCTTAGTGCTTTCTGTTAGTTGTGTCAAAAATAATAATAATAATAATAAAAATATCTTTATTTTTATGGTGCCTTTCAAACTATCAAGGCACCTAACAGAGTTTAAAATCACATGTCAAACATCCCAACATCATTAATTGCATAAAAACAATTAATACAATTACTCAGTCATTCACCAAATACTTGGTGCCGTATGTATGTTTTTAAAGCTTGCTTGAATCCCTCCACGGTCATGCACCCCCGTAACCGATGGGGTAGAGAATTCCAAAGGGTTGGGACCACATACATAAATGCCCGGGCCTCAGAAGATTTCAAACACACCCTTGGAATCTCTAGCAACCCCTCACCAGCTAAGTGGAGTGATCGCCTAGGGCAGTAAGGGACCAGAAGCTCGTTCAGGTAGTTTGGGCCCTGTCTGTGTAGGGCTTTAAAAGTCAGAAGACCAACTTTGAAGGTGATCTACCACTGTACCAGCAGCCAGTGCAGTCCGTGCAGCACCAGCAAAATATGACAGGACCGGGGAGTTCCTCTCAAAAGCTGGGCCGCTGCACTAGCTGCAAGCGGTGGATTTCCACCCCTGGCAGCCCTAGGTAAAGGGAGTTGCAATAATCTAAGTGCGAGGACACAAAGGCATGGACCAGTGTAGGAACTAGGTGCTTAATCCTGGAGATATTCCTAAAATGGTAAAAAGAGGATTTGACGATGGCCGACACCTGCGAATGCAGGGTCAGCCCTTTGTCAAAAATTACCCCCAGGTTTCGCATCCATTCAGAGGTTGGGAGTGATAAGCCCCCCAAGAAAATGCCCTGAAGGTGAACCAATCCCCAGCCCCCCTATCCGGCATGCCAGATCCACAACCAGCACCTCAGTCTTTTCTGAGTTCAACTTCAATCAACTGGAATCCATCCACTCCTGGATTTCTGCGAGGTAGCTATTAAAGACCGAGAGAGCTCCATCCTGGTCAGGTGCAAAAGAAAGGTAGAGCTGGGTATCATCAGCATAGCAGTAAAAGCTCAGCCCATACCTTCTTACAATGACTCCGAGGGGCAGCATATACACTGTGAACAGCATGGGGGACAACAATGAACCCTGAGGGACTCCCCATGACAGAGAAACTGGATCCGAGGAATAAACCCCGGACACCACTCTGTGAGTTCATCCCATTAGCAAAGATGTAAACCACCTGAGGACTGTACCCGACAGTCCACAGTTGAACTACAGGTGACCACGTAGGACCCCATGGTCCACAGTGTCAAACGCTGATGAGAGATCCAGAAGAACCAAGATGGTTCCTTTTGTGTGAATCAGCCATGTGTCAGTAGTGCGGTTTGTGCAGTTGCACAGTCTGTGGACTGTAGTATGGGTTGGAACTTTTTCCCATACCATTGCACAGCAGAGCAATAGCACGCATGCCCTACACACACCTGAGGGCTTCTGACAGGAGCATCTTCATCTCACTCTCAGCTGCTCAGCATGTTGTGCGCACTCTATTGCTCCCTCACTCCTGCTGCCAGTGTAACTTTCTGGGAGATGGTGCTTTACCAACCAAGTAATTTTACTGACAGCTTGGACCAGGCTATATATTATCAAGGGTGGGCGGACAGTTGGGTAACTGTCAAAGAGGAGAGTCACTGCAACTGGTGGCAACATTGATAAAGGTCTTCTGCAACCAGGAGCCATCGCTACTGGTGGCAATATCAAGAAATCCCTCAAGGAGCAGGAGACACCACTGTAGATTATTATCTGGTGCACAGCACTGCCACTGCAGTGCTTTGTGCCAGAAGGGCTTTTTTGATGCAGAGCACTACTACTGCAATCTGTAATGTACATGTTTGAAGTGTGCATATGTGTGTGTGTGTGTGTGTGTGTGTGTGTGTGTAAGTACATATATTTATGGATGTACCGTCATTTAAACTTTGACACCGCCCAGTACCATTGGTACTTTGATTAGCATTTAGTATTAGGATTACAGTTGCAGTAGTGAGACAGTTATTTTCGATGTATTTAGTTTATTTCTTTAGGGTTTTTTGTTGCTGTTTGTTGTTTTATTTTGTTTTTGTTACTGGGTAGGTGTGCTAGGCAATACAGTGCCACTTTTCAGGCATTGCCTGGTTAATCTCTCCATGTGTTTGGTAGGTAGTACTCAGTATATCTACCCTGGACCTCCAGACTCTTGACTAGTGTGCTGGTGAAGGGCATCCTAGTTCTCTGGCTAACTGGATACAGCCTGAATATTAAGGACAACCAGATAATCTGTGATGACTTTCAACAGCAGCTATAGAGGCCAGTTGTAAGAACAGCATGAAGTGAGAGGCAGAGTCCTTCCACTCTGGATGTGTGGTGAATAGTTAAGTACCCACAAAGTAGAGTCAGCTCATCTGGATACATGGCTTATGGCCTGGCAGTAGCAGAATTCCCTGTTGCTTGTGTTTGGTTCCTAGTGTTGTTGAACTCAGACCACCAGCAGGTATTGTGTCTCAGTCAGCTTCTGTGTTTGGAATCCACTGGGGAATGTTGATCCTTATGTGTTCTTATTTCAGGGGTTGGAGATAAACAGATTCACTTGGAAAACTGCTGTTCCGAGGTACTTGCCATCTTTTTCTTCTTCGGGATTTACTGCATGTGACTCTGGGTCAGCATTAACAGTGATTCCATCTGTGAAAATGGGCCTGGTGATATTATCTAGTCAAATACTGTAGTTCCCCTCTGGAAGGCCTATTTTCATCTTTAATCTCCTGGGGTGCTTATAACATGTCCATCACTTATAAATGCATGTACGTCTGTGGCGAATGAATGGTGCAGGCTATATTTTATATGAAAAAGGTAAAAACTTACATCTAACTGTGTGACTTTTAACATCTGGATAATAACCACCATTACTTTCAGTCAGATGGGAGGGGGCCTTTAGGGATAGGGAAAGCTCCTGTGTTGAGCTATCAGGGCAGTAATTGCAATAAGTGTAAAGTTTGTGGATATTCCATGATTGGTTTCCATACACCCTAGTGCCTTTGTGATACACAGACTTTTTGTCTTAGCACCTGCTCCCCATGTTGCTTAAAGGCTAATAAGAGAAACCTAAAGAGACAGTGAATTACATAGCTTTCTCCAAGTAACCTGTTGTCTGTGACGTCTGAGTCCCCCAGAGACTTATTGCTAGATGACTTTGATGCAAGGGTCAATGATTCCTCAGACAGTTTTAGCAGCAAACTCCTCCAGATCACCAGCACTCTGAGTCTCAGACAGGTTATTGCATCAAGAAAACCAAGGTGGGCCACTCTGGGAAAAACGCACCTGAATACAAAACCTTGAACACTGCAGTCTTTTACTTTACCCCTTCCCCACAACATTTTGCCCCATATTATATAGCTTCTCCAGAGAACACTGCAATTTAATGCAAAACAGTATATGTCAAGATCTTATAATTTACATAACATCATATAAAAATGCTTTTAGGCTTCAATTATGTGTATACAGTTTTTCTTCTGTTCCTTCCAACCTTATCTGTTTCTATGCATCTTTCTATAAATCTACTTCATTAGCAAGCTAAAACATGAAAAATATTGCTTCAATATTTTGCAATCATCAAAAACATCCTGTGCCACCACATACTATATTAATTTGTGCATAACATATCATGCTACCATCAACCGTTAACCCACCTTCAGGGTTTGGGACTTCAGTTTGCGGGCAATATTTGTTTTTCTGCCTTATACCTATACAATAAAGAAGAATATTTTTAGTTGCTTAGCATGCAGAAACCCACAGCAGACCAAAACAACTTTATAGTAACCCCAAAGTGCAAATCCCATGATGCTTCACAATGTTTTACTATCTCTTTGGGCTTATTCTGTACACTGAGAAAGAAGGAGTGGGAAAACAAGAAAGAAGAATAAGGGAACCTTGCTGACCGCTTATTTTGTATTACATCTTTTCTGTACTGGAGCACAAACAGGTAGATCATGTGCTGTTGTAATGATATTAAACCAGTATGCAACAAAACCGGCAGTATTAATATCTGCTGAAAGCAGCACTTGCAGCTTTATTGAAGGGCCAGCCTTTAGATTTTAAGGATTAAAATGCAGTATGAAAACCCATGGTGGATGCTCCTTATTTAAAGATTGAGAGAAAACATTCCCCTCGCTAATTTCCTAGAAAAGTATATAAAATGCAGTAAAAGACAAAGAACCTCTGTGCGTAAACACGGAGGCAAGGGTTACCCCAAAGGGCATTTGGCTGGGAAGCCAAGTTTCAAGAAAACACAAAATCACACATGCCCCCACAATGCAAAGCATCATGGGCTGCATATGCAAATCACCACAGAATGTTATGCTGGTCCAACTTTAAGCAGAATTGCACGGTGCCGAAAGGCCTCTCACACAGTTTGCAAAGGGTGCTAACAGAAGACATAGACACGTGTTTCGTCCTTCCAGGACTCATCAGTATGCCTCGTCTGTTTGACACCCCAGTGGAATGGACCAGCTACCCCTAAGGCAGTGTGCCTGGGATATATTGTGGTGAACCCACTTCCCAGCCAAATGCCCTTTGGGGTAACCCTTGCCTCAGTGTTTACGCACAGAGGTTCTTTGTCTTTTAAATAGTTTTTTTATTTTAATGGGTTCACCACAATATATCCCAGGCACACTGCCTTAGGGGTAGCTGGTCCAAACACTGTTTGCCATGCTGTGGGTACTTGGCGGTACAGTTTGTGTCATCTTAGAAAGTGAGCTGTCACTTTTGTTTTCAGTTCTGGCACTCAGTCATTTAATTTTGTGCAAAGCTTTCCATTCAGTATACGGGTCCTATGTAACAAACAATGGTGTGAGGGACGGGCTGATTGGCATGACTTCCAGTGAGACAGTAGCAAACAGATAACTCATGTGCCACGTGTAATGACATTAAAACTAATTTCTACAGAACTTGCAGTATTATTATTTGCTGAAAGTAGTATTTGCTGCATTATTGAAGGGCCAGCCTTTAGACTGTACGAATTTAAATGCAATATGAAAACACATGGTGGATGTTCCTTATTTAGAGTGTCTAAGAGAAAATGATCCCATTGCTAATTTCCCCCAGAAAGTATATAAAATGAACATTTAAACACACAAAAGTTGTCAACAGCAAAAGGCCATCCTGGTCTATCTAGGCTGCTCAAGGTTGCAGCTAGCTCCCTATTTAGCAGCTGCCCCACCCCCACTCCCCTTCCCTCCCTTTACCCTCCCCTTTGCCCTCTCCCACCCCTTCTTGAAGCATTCCACTGTGTTACTGTACATGCCACCACCTCAGCCGGTAGTGCATTCCACTTTGCCACCACCCTCTCTGTAAAGAGATGCCTCCTCACCTCCCTCCTGAATCTTCCTCCCTCCAATCTCATGTCATGACCCCTGGTGTCTCTCCCCATCCTCCTCCTGAATAGATCCTCTGTGTCAGTTTAGATTTTCCCCTTCTTGTATTTGAAGGTCTCAATCATGTCCCCTCTGTCCCTCCTCTCCTCCAGTGTGTACATGTTTAACTCTCTTAGTCTGACCTCATATGGCAATTCCCCCAGGCCCTGAATCATCTTCATTGCCCTACACTGCACCATCTCCAGCAGCCTAATGTCCTTTTGTAGGTACGGGTGCCAGTACTGCATGCAGTATTCCAGTTGGGGTCTAGCCAACGATCTGTATAACAGTAGAATAACCTCCCTTCTTCTCAAGGTAACTCCCCTTGTAATGCACCCCAGCATTTTGTTGCCCATTGCTGCTGCCTTTCTGCATTGTGTGGAATTGTTCATTGCTCCCATGATGAGCACCCCCAGATCCTTCTCCTCTTCTGTTACCTCCAGCTACACCCCCCAGATGGTAGCTTCTCCTCAAATGTTTTGTTCTGAAGTGCAGCACCTTGCATTTTTTTGCATTGAACACCAGCTGCCATCTGTCAGACCATGCCTCTACCCTTGCCAGATCCTCCTGTAGGCCCTGCCAACCAACCTAGTTGTCCACCACCATTCCCATCTTGGTATCATCCACAAATAGGCTGATTTTGCTGTTGATGCCCTCCAAGATGTCTGCAATAAATATGCCAAACAGCACTAGGCCCAACACCGACCCCAGTGGAACACCACTTGTCACAGGGTTAGGGGATAAGTATTCCCCACTTAACACCACCATCTGCTGCTTATCTTTTGGCCAGTTCTCCACCCACCCCACCAGTTTTGCTCCTGCCCCTGTGTCCCGTAGCTTGTGTCCAAGTCTCCCATGCAGTACTGAATCGAAGGCCTTACTGAAGTCTAGGTACAGGACATCCACCGCATGGCTCCCATCAATTTGCCTAGTCAGCCAGTCATAAAATTCCACCAGGCTGGTATGGCATGACCTGCCCTTGATGAAGCCATGCTGCCTCCCATCCTACACCCCATTCACCTCCAGTAGTGCCACTAGCATCTCTTTTAGGATGGTCTCCACTATGGGCTTACTGGCCTATAGTTCCCTGCTTCATCCTTGGGTCCACTTTTGCGGAGGGGAACCACATGAGCCAGTCTCCAGTCATGGGATACACATCCTGTATCTAGAGATGAATTAAATAATTCTGCCAAGGATCCTGCCAGGACCTCTGCCAGCTCCTTCAGCACTCTTGGCTGTACTCCATCTGGTCCTGGTGCCTTGTCCGTCAATGCTCTTAACCCCTCCTAGCACCTTCCCCACTGTGATTTCTCCATCCGTCATCTCCCCCATCTGTTTCTATCCTCCCTCCTACTATGGATAGTGACCCCTCCCTTTCTTTTGTAAAGACTGAACAGACTGCACTTCTGCCTTTTCACCCACCTCTTCCACCCATCCCCCTCTTTCTTGATCTTTACAATTTGGTCCTTACAGCTTCTTTTCTCATTGATGTAACTAAAAAAGTATTCTTCCCCTTTTTTTTTATGCCTTACACCAACCTGATTTCTTATGCCGCTTGGCTGCCCTTACACCCCCCCCAGGTCACTTCCTTTGCGTCTTGCAGATATTCCTCCCTGTCCTCCTCCTCCCCCTCCCTGATTTTCTGCATCTTCTGTAAGTTGCCCTTTTTCTCGTCACCCTATCTAACACCCCTTTGCTTATCCAGTTATCCAGCTTTGTTTCTTTCCCCTAGCCTTCTTAGTCTGGGCCCTACAGCAAGTTTCTGTTGCCTCCATTATCCCCTGTCTTATCAGTTCCCACCTTTGTTGTGTGTCCATATCCGGTTGAATTTTGCACAGAAACCCCTGTGCCACTTCCCTCATCATCTTAAAGTTGGCATTCCTGAAATCCAGCACCCTTGTGCCAGATGCCCCCCTCTCTTTAGCCATCTTTAACTAGAACCATACTGTCCGATGGTCACTCCCCCCTCCCAGTGGTTCCTACACCCTCACTTCCCTCACCCACTCCCCGTTCGTAAGTATGAGATCAAGGGTGTCCCATTCCCTAGTTGGTTCCTTAACCAGCTGTACTAAAAAGCTTTCCTGGAAGGTATCCAGCATTACCTGCTCCCTTCTGTCCTTATGTGGTAGGTGTGTTCCACTCCACCCCTGGCAGGTTGAAGTCCCCTACTATCACTGTCCCCCCATTCCCGCAGTTCCTCCGGATCTGTTCTGCCAGTACCCTGTTCATCCCTTCAGACTGAGATGGTGGCCTGTACACCACCCACAGTCTTAGTGGTTTGTTTTTGGGATCCTGTAGTTGCACTCACAGTGCTTCTGTATCTCCCTCATCTCCCTCCCTCCTTCCTTACACATTTTAATCCCTCCTTTACATACAGCGCCACCCCCCTCCCCCTTTGCCCTATCCTTCCAGTGTAATCGGTACCCCAGAACCATCATGTCCCAGTCATGGATTTGGGTGGCTCATGTCTTAGTTATAGCTGCCAAGTCCACTCCCCCCCCTCCTCTAGGCGATCCTATAATTCTGCACCCTTATTCTCCAGACTCCTAGCATTTAATGTTACGACCCTCCAACCCTTGTCTCCACCCCCCGCCTCTCTCCCCTTATGTCCACTCCCTTACTAGTTGCCTTCCTTCTTACCTTGCTATCATGGGGGTAAGCACATTTGGTTACACATCACTAGGCCTCTGAACTCCTCTATCCATATTGCTAACCCCTCTAGTTTAAATGCTCCTCAATGTGCATCCCTATCCTTGCCTTTAGTACATTTTTTCCCTCCTCATTTAGGTGCAGTTTATCTTTTGCATTCAGACTGCTGTTCTCCCAGGTCCCCCCTCCCCACCATCCTACCATCCCATACCCCTTTTCCTGACACCAGGCCCACAGCCATTCGTAAAACTCTTGAATTCCCCTTTTCTTGCCATACTTGCCCTGGGAATGGGAAGTACCTCTGAGAAGGTGACAGATTTGCCCGCTCCCAGAACACAGAGGTCCCAATTCCTCAAACCTCCTCTTTATTTCCCCTACTGTCCCATCATCCAGGTCATTCATCCCCAGATGAAGTATTAGGTGAGGCCTTTCCTTTCCTTTCCCCTGCTTGCATACCTTAGCACTGATTGCCCCATCCTTTTCACCTTCATTCCTGGCATGGCTACCACCCATATTCTACTGTGTCTCTCCCCTTTGCTGCCCCACTTGACCCCTCATAGTATCAAGTCCCTGAACACCAAGACACCTCCCTTCTTCCCCTTCTCCTCTCCTTCATCCTCCAGCACAATGTTCCCTCCTATTGTCACTGTTTCTCCCCCCATGTTATCCATTGTACTCAACCCTTCTTGCCCCAATACATCTATTTCTCCATCACCCTCCCCAGCCGTTTTGTTCTTTGCACACATGGACCATGCTTCCCCTTCCCCTTCCTCCTTCCCCCCCTTTGACCCCTCTGTTAGAGGTCAGCCCTCGTCTGAGCTTACTGTGTTACCATCTCCCTGTACTCATTCTCCTTGCATGTTTGTTTCCTACACCTGTGTCACCCTCCCTGCTCCCTTATCCTGACCATCCCCTGTCTCTCTTATGTCCCCCATCTTTATTCTTTTCCTGGATGTCTTTTGTGCTTTCCACATTCCCTACTCCTCCCTGCCTAATATGCCCCTTAATCATCTTTGACACTTCCCCCATTAGCCTTAGTACTTCTTTCTCTAGCCTCCGCAGCCTTATATGGACTGGGCATCCCCTCCCCCGTCCTCCACAGTGTGTCAATGAATACTGCCCCTCCACAGTCATTACATCCCATTATCCTTACTCCCCTGTGATTTCTGTCCTCCTTTCCCTGATTCCTCCCCCCTTCCCCTCCACTGACCCTCATTCCGGCCTGCCCCACTACCTTGTCCCCTTCCCAGACTTCCCTAATCTGTTGCCCTTGCCTTATTACCCTTTCCTCTTCTTTGGTCCCTCTGCTCCATTCTCCCTCTTGCGGTTCCTCTTCTTTCTATCTTGCCCCTGTCTGTTGGCAGCACTATTTCCCTTATTTTCCAATCCCTCTACCCTGTGGTGTGTGGCTGTGTGGTGTACAGAAATAAGATGGCTAACAATGTGTGTATGCAGTCAGCAGGTACCATATGATGTCACAGGTTACCAGTATAAAGTAAGAGATGTGCTATGGGTGGGGGAGAGTTGGGCCCCTCCTGATCACCAGAGACAATCAGCTACCCCAGCAAACCCTCACTGAGACACTCAGCTGTACCAGCAAAATCTCGTAAATAGGTACCTTTCCAATGGAAGTCAGAAAGCATCCTGGTACCAATTGAAAACAACAATAAGCTGCAAAAGAACCAATAGCAGCAATAAAATCAGTGAAAATCAAGAGATACTTCCCTGAGATGTGTCTTCTTCTTCCTTCCCCAGCTCTACCTGTCTGACTCAGCCCCACCTTCAGTTAGCAACAACTCTTATGAGGCCCAAGGCCAGACGATTATCACCCTTCCCCCAAGCTACAGGGCTAGACACACACACAAAAAAAACTACAGTTCCTGCAAATCCCCCAAACAGGTACCTTTCCAACTTAAGTCAGAAAGCATCCTGGTACCAATTGAAAACAACAGTAAGCTGCAAAAGAAACAATAACAGCAGTAAAATCAGTGAAAATCAACAGATACTTCACTGGGATGTGTCTGCTTCCTTCCCCAGCTCCACCACCATGCAGTTAAGCTACTTAATTTTTGGAACAGAGCATCCTTGTTATGCTTAGTATAAAGTATATATTATTCCGTCTTTTGCTTGGTTATCCTTTAGCCGCTTGTGATATGCCTTGTTGCTTCATAGTGTATCTGCAAATTGACAGAACTGAGTGGCTGTTGGCAGACCCTCTTGTACACATGGCTCGTCAGGTGTGGTGACATGCTAGCTGTGTCACCAGGTGTCACAGAAGTGCATCATTGCTGGGCAGCCACCTAATAAAATGCTGTTTGCCATGCAGCAGGTACTTTGTGATGTGAACTTTCACTTTTGTTTTTAATTATGGTATTCAATTAGTCATCATATGTTGTGCAAAGCATTACAATTCAATACATGGGTCCTATTTAATACACAATGGTCTGTGGGATGGGCTGAGCAGCCAGACTTCTAATGAGACATTAGCTGAAAGAAATAATCAGTGTGGAAAATTATTAGTATATATAAAAGATTTGCTATGTGAGCTCTTTTACTTAAACTGATAATTTTTTACATGTTAATTTTATTACAGCATTTTAACATAAAAAATACACCAAAGAAGTTTTCCACATAATCATTGTGGAAATTTCTTT
Source organism: Neoceratodus forsteri (assembly GCA_016271365.2). NCBI lineage: Eukaryota > Metazoa > Chordata > Ceratodontiformes > Ceratodontidae > Neoceratodus > Neoceratodus forsteri. The sequence goes on from CM057452.1 coordinate 1,570,523,330, forward strand.
GATGTATTTAAAAGCTTTGAGTTGCTAGAGCTTTTATTAAAACTGATGAAATGGTATTAGAAGATTAACATGTAAAAAATTAACATATGAAAAATTATCTTTTAAGCCTTCAGAATTAATGCAGTCTCTTTTAGATAGCTGAAATATATAATAAATCGTAACTTGTTCATTTTAGTCAACTTCTCACAATGTAAATGACCTACATGTAATCCTATGTAATTCTGCCTGAGGTTCACTGGGTTCTTTTCAGAGTGGTAAACGCCTGCAAGATTCCCTCCATTTTCTGGCTGTCAGTAACATATGGGCATCAAATAATATAAAGGGCAACTTGGGAAGTGGGGGGCGGGAGTGATGAAAAGATTGAACAGAGTCAAATGACAGAGAGGGCCTGGTAGTGGAGGGAAGAAGACGTACCTATAGTACCATCATATCTACCAATTACAATACCTTTTAATGCCCCAACTCTTGTACAAGGTGCCCAGTTTGTGGATCCACCACATTTCAACCTTGTCTACTTACCTGTTGTTATCTCCACCTCTAGGTACTGGCAAGACATGCTGCAACCTCAGAACCTAAAGGATGCCCAGGTGTTTCCCCATACTTTAAAATGAGTATCCACACTGGAGGTTTGATATCCATGCTGGATTGTACTCTGGTGCTCACTAATACATTTTGTGGCATCTCTAATGGTCTCCCCTACATATAGTTTTTCACATGGACATTGAATGATATAAATGACTGACAGTATTGCAGTTGATGTTTGCTCTTATTGGATATATTCTTCTTGTAGAGAGGTGCCTAAATACTGTACCTCATTTCTAATGGTGTGTCCACATACCGAGCCATGCCCACAGAGGTACACGTCCACTTTTAGGGGCCCCAAAAGGAGTTGCCCTTTCTGGGGCTTGATTCTGAATGGTCAGTGTGTGCTAAATTAGATTTGATGTTTGGTACCCATTTGGGTATAATAATCAGTCTGTTTTCAAAGGCGCCACACATGGTTAGGTATGACTGAAGGATGTCTCAGTGTTTCTTCAGCATTTTTCTAATAAGGAGCACATGCTGGCAATGGGTCATGGAGAATATGACCTGATTAAAAGCATTGCTCTCTTCTGGTTTTATAATTAGAGCCTCTCCTCTTTGGACCTGATCTGCTCTAACTGCTGCTCTTTGCACCACCTGATATTTGTCTCCCCTGGGCATGAACCTTTGCATGAAATTCTGCCTCTCAGCATGATAATCTGCATCTCTTCTACAGTTACATTTTGCTATCAAAAGCTGGGAATAAGGGGTACTCTCTCTTTTAATTTTACTGGATGAAAATTCTGTGAATGCAAACTGTATTCTTGTCCATAGGTTTTTGGTGTAATATCTAAAACTGTTACCTATTACCTACAATAGTTGGCTATGGACTGTATTTAAGGATTGCACCTCTTCAGATATTTAAACAAAAACCTATGAATCCACAAACATAGCACACTGTATAAAAGGTGGGGCACTAGGATTCCCATTAGCAGGTGTGTAGAGATGTGCAAATTGGGGAAAATTCACTCTGCAAAAAGATTTGCAGGTTTTCCTTACTTTACTGAGTTGATTGGGGGTGGGGGACAAAGCCCAATTTCACCCCCAAATAACTCCTGCAAAATGGTGGAGTTTGAAAATTCCGCTGGCAGGGTTTGAACTTCACCAGCCGTTTGGCGACTTTAATGTTTTTTTTTATAGGCAGTGCCCCCACTTTTCACTGGCCCCTATGTAAAAAAAAAATTAATCATCCCTGGTGTCTTGGGGATTGAACCCCCATCCCCGGCCAATCGCCAGCCCAACTGTCATATAAATTGTTATCATCCCTATTCCCTGGTGAGCCCCCCTTCCTGGCCAATTGCGGACCAATTGCAAAATAAAATCCAAGCAGTCTCCCTGTCCTGATTGCCAGGTGCCACTTACAGACACAAATTTCCCTGGTGTCTAGTGGAACCCCTCCCTATTTTCACCCCCAAATGTCTACTTCCTGGTGTCTAGTGGACCCCCCAGACCCCCATCCCTGCATGTCCTGCCCCACCATCCTGCTCCCCCCATCCAGACCACAAGCAGACTACCAGCACTGAACTCCACTCTCCTCTATGGCTGGCAGCCCAAACGAGCACTCAGTGAAAGAGTGCATGCTTCAACAAGCATGCACTCATTCATTGCCAGCTTACAGTCATTTTTGGATGTTTTTTGGGTGCAGAGAAGAGTGGAGGGTAGCTCTGGTACCCAGTGGGGGGCAGAATGGGGAAGAATGGCTTTGTGGACCCCAGAGGGGTAGCCGGAGAAGCCCTACCCTCTTGTCTGCACCACCAATAACATCCAAGAATGACTACATGCTGGCAATGAATGAGCACATGCTTGTACAAGCATGTGCTCATTCACTGAGTGCTCAGTTGGGTTGCCAGCCATGGAGGAGAATGGAGGGTTGTATCAGTGACCCGGCCAAGGGTCCGGGTTGGGGGGAGCGGGGTGGGGGGCAGTATATACAGGGCTGGGGGGTCCACTAGACACCATGGAAATTGTGTCTGTGAGTAGCACCTGGTGATCGGGGGGGGTACTGCTTGGATTTTATTTGATAACGGGCTGGTGATTGGCTGGGGAAGGGTCAATAGACACCAGAGAATAGGGATGAGTTATATTAATTTATATGACAGTTGGGCCAGCAATCAGCTGGGGGGGGACCACTAGACACTAGGGAGTGGACATTTGGGGATTGGGATATGGATGAGGGGTCCATTAGACACCAGAGAAATTTGTGTCTGTGAGTGGCACCTGGCAATGGGGGGGTACTGCTTGCACAATGGGATTGGCCGGGGGACAGGGATCACTAGACACCCGGGAATAGGGATGAATGATATTGGGGCCAGCGATTGGTGGTGGGGTTGGGGGGGGCACTAGACACCAGAGATTTGGTTGATTTGTAATTTGTAACTTCTCCTTGCTTTTTTTTTCAACATGAAAAATGTTATTAGTTTTCAGTTTTGACAACACATCACAGGACTTCATAACAGTGTCATACCATATAAGAAATACAAACAATGAAACCTTATAGTCCCCCTATGGGGAGGGTACAGTGCACCCAGAAGGACATCAAGTACAGCATTGAACAGCCAAATACATTGCTCCATATCTCATAATGCATCTCCATTGGGGGGTTGGTATCTAGAGTGCACTGTGGACAATATAACAGATTTCGATATGTAGTTACCTCCTCACCCCAGCCCTGTAGCGGACTGGGGAGTAGGGGGAGCCCCCATAGCCTGGCCAGGAAATACCAAGGTGGGAGAGGAAGCATCTTATTTTGCCACTGGTCCATGAGGATCAGTGGTCAGGAGCCCATGTGGTCTGCCTACTATGCTTAGTATAGTGGAATAGGTTGAGAGGTCTCTTAAGTAGGGGGGTTGCCAGGCAGAGTGAGTGGCACTGAGTACAGATGTGAATGTAAGTAGGCATCCCACTTCCTATGGAATTTATGGATTTAGTTTTGGCTATAATATGAAAGTTTCTCAAATATAGCCAGCTGTGCCAGCTCAGAATGGAGGGGGTTGAGGTTGTCTCCATCTCATCAGTATGGCATGTTTAGCTTCCAGCAGGGCAGTCAATACGCAGCTCTTGCACGGGACTGGGAGGAGAGTTGCCCAATAGCAGCAGAGGATGTAGATGGTCGATCATTCTGCTCACCACTCTGGAACAGTCCTCCAGGACCAATTTCCAGAAATACGCCAATGCCAGGCAATGCCAGAGTAAGTGCAACAGATGTGTAGGGCTCTGTCGACATCTCCAGCACTGTGTGCAGCTGAGTAGCCCCATGGAATGGAGCATGGTCAGGGTCCTGTACCACCTCAGCAGAATCTTTAACTGAATTACTTGGTTTCTAGCATCTCTATATGCCATGTATGTGGCCTTGATGCAACGACCCCATGTTTTGTGGGGGTGGTCACCTGGATATCTTCCTCCCAAGGCTGTCTGCACTTCTCAGTAAGATCTGGCTGAGAGTCTCACAGTATCTAACAGACTTTCCCTGCTAATCCCCGTTGCTTGTCAGGCTTGTGAAGAGTACACAACCAGTCCCACTTGGTGTCTAGGGCCTGGCGGGTCTGGAAGGTGTGGACGGTACTACGAATCAGGAGATATCTCCAAAAGTCCTGAGTAGGGAGGTCAAACTGTGCCTTAAGCTGTTTGAAGGACATTAGCACCTTCGTGTTGGGCATTCAGAGATCCCTGATCAGCCTTATGCCTTTGTTGACTCAGGTAGGCCAAGTGAGCAACTTATTATCTATGGAGATGAGTCGGTTATTCCAGAGGTAAGTGAATTCAAAAGGTGGGTTCCATGCTGTCCTTGGCATGTGGGAAGCTGCCATGGCAGCCACCAGGCTCTCCCCGTTTCCATCATAATAGGTGTGGCCTTGGAGAGGGGAGGGTGACTTGAGGAGAGAATGGCACACAAGTTATCCTTCTACACCAGGGAGGGGGATGTGGGGTAGAAGGAGTGAAAGGTTTAGTTGCTTGTGCTACCCTGTATGCCAACTGATACCCCTGGAACCAGAGAATCTCTAGACCCTGTCTGGACCAGTGGGCCTGCAACTTGGACAGGCTCCAATGTGCGGCTTTACTTTCACATAGCAGACAAGAGACTAGTTTACCCAAGGATCAGAATAGCTTCAGGGATAGGTGGATGGGGAGGTTGTGGAAGAGGTAAGAAACTCTTGGAAGGATGAACATCCACACTGCCTCGATCCCGCCCTTGAGGGATAGGCTAAGTTTGTGCCAGTGCTGGATTTCAGTAATTAATGAGGCAAGTAAGGGAGTGAAGTTGGTACTTTCCAACTCTCTCCATCTGGTAGTGATATTTACCTCCTTATAGGAGAAGCCCTGGGGGCCCAGGATATGTCTGTTCCCTGGAGACAGTTCTTTGGGCAGGCCAGGTTTAAAGGAGAAAGAGTTATCTTTGTTTGGTTCACCAGGAGCCTGGATAGTCTCAGATAGTCTCACAAAGTTCTACAGTATTTCTAGGGTCTTGGGCAGTGACTGCTCTGGCTTGGATATAGTGAGGAGGAGATCATTTGTGTAGGAATTAACCAGGTATATTTGTTCTCCTGCCTGGATCCCTGAAATGTCCATGGAGGCCATGAGTTTCCTCACTAGTGAATTTAAGGCAATAAGAAATAGCAGGGGGGGGAGAGGGGACAGCCCTGATGAGTGCCCCTCTGGAGGAGAAAAGGAGGCGAGACATTTCTATTGGTTAGGATCTTGGCAGAGGGCAAATTGCTCAGAGCAGATATCCATATAAGGGCCAAGGCCATATAGGAAGGTAGTTCCACTCCACATAGTTGAAGGCCTTAGAGAAGTCTACATCCAAAGTCGAGAAGTCTACATACAAAGTCGACATAGGCAGAAGTGATTACCATGCCAACCATTTAAGGTTGAGTACCAGCCTTAGATTATCCACCCTAGACTTCCCTTTGGAGAATCCTGCCTGTGAACGGGTAAGTCAGGGAGGGTAATACTATATATCCACCATTCTATTGGCTAGCACCTTTGCCACTATCTTGGTGTCCATGGACAGCAGTGAGATGGGGCAAAAATTGGCACAGTCGAATGGGTCTGAAGAGTTCTTTGGAAGCAGGGTGATCAGTGTTTCTTTCATAGTTGGGGGAAGGGAGCCCTTACTGGAGGCTTCCTGTAGGGTTGAAGGAGTGGCGTTGAAATTTCCTCCTGCAGAAGTTGGTAGAGCTCTACCGTCATCCCATCCGGCCAGGGCGCCTTATCCTTAGTTAGTTGGGACAGGGCAGTGTGGAGCTCAGCCATGGAGATGGGGTTGTCTAGAGATTATGCAAGCTATGGAGAGAGTCAGGAGATGTGAGCAGATCCACAAAAGTCCTCTAGCTCCCCTGATATGCTTGACTTATCCAAGGGAGCTTTGGACTGGTAAAAAAGCCGCAAGACTTTGTTGATACATTTAGGATCCAAGACCACTTTCCCAGTGGGGTCCCGTAGGGCATGTATGTGGCATGCTACCCCCTGAGGTGATAGGCGAGCAGTTTGCCACTCTTGTCACCCACCTCCCAGAACTTATGTTTAGACCTAAGGAGTTGCCACTCTGACCTTGAGCTGCAGCAGGGTGTTGATTTGGTATTTGAGCCCGAGTATAGAGGTCATGAGGGTATAGTCTGCTGGGGGGGGACTTGAACCTTGACTTCAGATCAGTGCGTTCATTTGCAACTTAGTGATCTCCTCCCTGCGGGCCTTATTCTTAGCTGCCATGTAGAAGATGATACACCCTTATAGCACCGCCTTAAAGGCTTCCTAAACAGTACCTGCTCCCACTTCACCGATGGAGTTGTTTAGGAAATAGGCCATCACCTCTTCCACCATTATGGTGCAGAATTCCCTGTCCTGAAGGAGTAGAGGATTGCATCTCCACCTTGGAGGGGAAGTCCCTTATCCAGGAGGAAGAAAACAGCAAGTGACCAGTGCATGGTCCGAGATCAGTCTGTTGCCAATTCTGGTGTCACTGATACCTTGCGCCACCTCCTGATTCACCAGCCAGTAATTGATATGGCTGTGGGTGTTATGTACAGGAGAAAAGAACATATGGTCTTTCCTTGTGGGGTTATCCCTTCTCCAGAGGTCTGTTACATGAGGTCCCTGCACCCTAATTGGTATCCCTAGAGGTACACTGTAGACAGCTAGCATTTAGGCATATGTTATACTAACATATAGGGCTAAGGGCATCTACTGTATAAGAGTAGATGTCAGGATATGTATGCACATTATTGTTACACACTTTACTTTCCAATATACACATGTATTTCTTACTTACAAGATGTTAGGACACCAGTGTCCTTGTAATGATTATGTTATGTGAGTCGGCATTGCCATCTTCTGATGATTTGTATTATTACACGGCTATGTACAAACTGTACCTCTTTGTTTCTACAAAGTGATGACTACTACAAAATTGTATAATGTTATCTTGGACTGAGGAGCCACCTCTAATTTAGCCAGTAGGGCTCATCTCTGTAACTAGGAATGTTTCTGTCTTACAGTAACCATGGTAATTATCGTAGGTATATAATGTAAGACATTACGTCTTATACCTCGGAGACCCCAGGAGACACGTTGATTCCTTGAGCTATAGGGAATACTTAGCACTGGCTCCCAGTTCCTATTGGTAAGAACTGCTTAGGGCAACTGTGATTATACTGTTGGTAGTAATAAACAAGCTTTATTACTCTTATGCAACTTGTCTGTGATTCTTTGCATTCCCATTATTGCTCAGAACCTGAGAGTGAGATTTAGACCTCCTGACAGGTCCATCATCCCCCATTCTTCTATTAGCTCCTGCAGTGCCGCTCTGTCTTTGGGAAGAGCCTGGTGGGTGGGGTGGGACTTGTCCAAGAAGATATCGGGTACAAGATTAATATCTCTCCCTATTACAATCAGTATGCCTTGTTGCCCTTCGACAAGGGAGGCAAGTGCCTGGCTGATTTCAGCAAGGAATTTAGCCGAGTCTGAGTTGGGTCCATATACATTCACAGCTATCGCTGTCCCTTCCAGGTACGAGAAGCATACTGTTATCCATCGGCCATGAGCATCCATCTTAATGGCTTCCTCAACCCATGGACATGCTTTGTGGAGCAGAATGTGCTATGCCTTTCGAGTTGGAGGAGGCAGAGCTCACCAGAACCCTTCCCATCCACAATTTTTTGAGCCATTGTACCATCCTGGCAGTGAAGTGTGTTTCCTGGAGGAGGGCAACATCTGTGCCCATTGATTGGAGATGTTGCAGTACCTTAGTTCTCTTTACCAGATTATTAAGCCTCATGATATTCCAGGAAATGCACCTCCACCCATGCTTAGTGTAGCCTAACATGGCCTCTCTGCAACAACGACCAGATTCCACTTACCTCTAGGTGACCAATCTGAGTAGGGCCAATAATCACCTGTCTCCAGGCAGGCTCTTGAGGTATGCACTCCTCAGCATCGGCGGAAATTGTGATGTGTAAAGGGGTACTGTTCTTGTATATGATGTTTTACTAGTGCTGCATGCACAAATGTCCTGAGAACGAGATGGATAACAAAACAAACTTGATGAGATGTACTAGAACAATGAAAAACAGGTTAAGGTAAGTGGTATTAAGACCCTCTAACACCTAGCTTCAACTTCCTGGAGGCCCCATTGTTCTTGGTTGGGGTAACTTGTACTACTAATAGAGTAAGCATGAGGGGCAAAAGGATCACAGTGGTTTGTAAGGAAGGGTAGGTGAAGGTGCCTTAACCACATCCCCAAAAAGGAGGGGGTGATGTGAAATACTGAGAGATCCAGTCACTTGATGCAGCTAGGCGATGATACAGACTCCTGTAGTCTCAGTCAGGGTTGTTGATCCATCAATATGGTAAATGTGATTACACTAAGGGTGTGGAGTTGTTCACGTATGGGAGTCCCCGCAATAGCCAAGATCCCTAGCTACATTGGCTCACACACCCAGACGAGGTGATGGATAGGTCAACCATGGACAAAGCCCATCCTGCTCTGGACAATTCACCACTAATAGGTGATCCAGGGGAAAGGGAAGGGAAGATCCCTTAACTTTGGGATCCAAGGGAAGGGTCTGCGGGAGTGGGAGAAAGGGGGGGGGGACCCACCTCCTAACAGCTTGCCAGAACCAATAACCTATACAAGATTAAGGAAAACATGCCTATGTAAAAACAGTTCAGTAACTCTGAAAAAATAATAAACATGCACTGAGAACACTCAACTCAGCCAGCTTCACCGTATAATACAGAATACATAAGTTCTAGTCAGGCCCTTTTAAGGAATTCTCCCCATAATTCAAAGGCTGGGGTATAGGCCAGTTGGGTCAATGGAGGGTGGAATGGAGGGGGGATCTCTCTGACCTCACCACGGTGAGCGAGGTGGGGAGAAAGGAGGGGTTAAGGTGAGAGGGGGGTACAACTCCATGATGTCCTCAGATGTCCCCACCTGTGAGCAGGATTCTGGGGGGGGGCCAGTGAAGCATATCAAGCCTCACTCCCAGGGGGGCCCATCCAAATAAGGGTTAACCCCAGTCTTCCCTTCTCGCTAGTTCCCTATCTGAGATGGGGGGGAGTTCCGTGGTGTGAGGCACCTAGAGATATGGTGGCCCCCAAGTGATCCTCGATATGGTTTGTTAAAAGGGGGGGCTGTCTGGGCCAGGGGTTGACCTGGCAATTTTAATCCCCTGGGCCCTGTGGCCTCCCCATATGAATCCCCAATACTGGGAGGCAGAAGTAAACAGCTTATGGCAAAATTAGTCAAAAGCAAAATATAGTTCAGTAATAAAAGTCCACAGCTTAGCCTATGTAGAAGAAGATGTTCTCATGCCGCAGAGGAATTTCTCTCAGTCAGCCCTACTTTCCTGGTGCATTGGAAATGATGGAATGGCCTCTTGCTTCTCTTTATGGTAGCAGACCATCTGCCACTCCCTCAGCAAAGGATTTCAGTCCCGGCCTAACCAGCTGTTGCGGCTCCTCATGGTTCTCCGCCGGGTCCGATAGTTCAGTGGCCCAGTCCAGTGGGGTGGTTAGTGTCCATCAAGTCAGCCATCAGACCTATGGGCTCAGCTTGCCCTTCATCACTGGAGGAATCCTCTCTGAGGATCTTCAGAGGGGGAGAGATAGAAAGCTGGTGATGCCCCTGTTGGTGGTGGATCTGTGATCTCAGCCTTGGGTAAAACACTTGGTGGCCCTTTTCTGTCTCGCTGGACAGTGTGGGGGGTTCCTTCCCTGTCTCAGTAGAGGCATTCATTGTGGAGCTGTGTGTAAGGAGATCCTTCTTTCCATGTGATTGGGCCCTGGGGACACATCTTCAGTGGGACTGATCTGCCAAGATTGCAGTCACTGTGAAACTGCTTCCCTTTACCCCCATTCCGCTTGTGGAGACCTTGATCACTTGGAGCCCACAGGTGTCTGGGAGATAATACAAAAAGAAAAAATCCAGCACTCACCACCAAATATAACAATAGAGGATTTATATCCGAAACGCAGCAAGGCACTGTGTTATTGTGGCACTTTAAATAAATTTGGGTATTAAATTATATCTTCAGAGAGCAGCGTCCTTTGTTATATTTGGTGGTGAGTGCTGGTTTTTTTCTTTTTGTATTATGTACGTTATATCCTGAGCACCCCTAACCGAGTACGTTTACTCTGTTTTTGATACTACGTGTCTGAGAGATGTAGTACTCTTGAAAGCCGCAGGCCAAGATTTGTTGAGCCTGACCTCGGCCCCTTGAGGTGATTCAGCCAGGAAGTTCTTGCCATCTTTGAATATCATCAGGGATGTTAAAACTTTGAAGCAGTACTTCAACCTGCCATCCTGGAGAATCATTTTTAGCGGTACAAATGCTTTGCATCAGACTGCCACCTCATGGAAGAAGTCCCTATAGAATGAGATGTGAGCCACTCTCTAAGTGACGTCCCCAAGGTCTCTCTGGCTGCCCACAAAACCTGTTCCTTCATAGAGTATTTCAGGAGGTAAGCAATAATAGGCCTGGGAGGGGAGTTGGGTGGACCAGCTTTGCCACGGGTTCTGTGTGCCCACTCCACCTCGACCAGGCCCCTCTAATGTTCACCAAGCAGTTTGAGGATTAAGTCATTAAGGAATCATTCCATGCTCTGACCCTCCATGCCCTCAGGGATGCACAGGATTCTGATGTTGTTGCAGTGTACCCTGTTTTCCTGGTCCTCCGCCGGCTCCCAGAGCCTAGCCAATTTTGCCTCATGGTCATATACTGTAGGCATTGCCAGATGAGGCCCTGTTGTCTCACTAATTCCTCTGTCCATTGTTTGACGACATTAAGCTTGTTCTATAACCGGCGGACGTCGGCCACATTGCCCATTAGCGCCATACTGATGCCATCCACTCTGACTAGGAGGGCTTCCAACATTTTTGTAATGTAAGACATGGAGTCCGCAACTGGAGTTTGCAGGTCTGTAGGTCCTTGTGGATCCCCTGAGTGCTGTATGGGAAGGGGATCAGGAAGCAACCATCCTTCTGGCTTGAGGGCTGCAAGAGTGTGCCAGATGACCCGATAAGAACTGAACCCTTTTGGCGGTGAGTTGAAGTCTTCTGTCTATCCAATTCAGTTTGAAAAGGGACACTCATGGCTCAGTCCAGGAGATAGCTTGGCCCGTTCAGTAGCTGATGTGATGCGGGAAGTACAAACTGAGGCTTGTCATACTCAGAGCATCAATATTTCAAGTGCTGGCATGTTCCGCTGTGGTGAGTTGAAGCACTCAGAATTGATGCCTGGCAAACTGCAAGGGTTCATCGGGTCCTCCCCCGACAGTAGTGTGGCAAATTAGTCCCTGATCACATCTACGTAGTGAAGATTATGTCCAGATAAGGACGGAACACTTTATGCAGCCATCACACTGGCGTTCAAGCCTCTTTGTTTTTTTAAGTGCAATCTGAATTAAAAAAAAACAACACGAAAAGCAAGGCAAAGTTACAAATGGCAAATTGTCATGTAGTAATGTACAACTTTGAAAACTGATCCGTGGAGGCAAATTTGGCACCTTCACAGAAAGTTCATGGGCAAAGTAAAACTTTGCTGCATCTCTACAGGTGTGCTAACAGAAAACATTTTCCTGCCTCCCCAGCTAGCCCCTCTCTTAAGTCATTTGACTCTGTTCAATTTTTACATCACCCTTCCCCCCATGCTACTTCCTGAGTTGCCTTTTGTTTCACACAAATATGTTACCTATACCCAGAAAAAATATGAGAGCAAGGCAGATGTTCACATCTCTGAAAAAAACCTTGTCAACCTCAGGCAGAATTACATCGGATTACAATTAGCACATGATCTTCCTGCTTTTGGTCCAGTAGAAAAATAATATAATATAAAATGAGCTTATAGCAAGGTTCGCTTATTCTTCTTTCTTTTTTTCTTGTTTTACTACCCCTTCTTTCTCAGCAAACAAACTAAACACAAAGGGATAAGTAAAACATTTTGACACACCATTTGATTTGCATTTTGGGGGTGAGGATACAAATGCTTTGGCCTCCTGTGCTTTTTGAGTGCAGAGCAACTAAAAATGTTTCAGCTTTATTGTACACATACAAGGCATAAAAACAAACATAGCATGAAAAGTATAACCACAAGCCCTGTATGAGGGTTAAAGGGTGATGGTAGTGTAATATGTTATGCACAGTTGAATATAGTATTTGGTAGTACCAAGTGTTGGAGATGATTGCAAACTCTATTGAGAAATGTTGTTTAATGATTTAGCTTCTCAATGAAGGAGTTATATTTAAAGATGGATATAAACATATAAAAATGGAGGGGATGGAAGAATACTGGTATGCATACGGTTAAAGCCTAACAGCATTTTTAGATGATGCGTAAATTATAAGATACTCACATGAATCCCCTTCTGTTATGTATTCAAAATGGCAATGCATTTTGTTACTACCGCCACTTGGGAGCAGCATTCCAATATGTCTAAGTAATAGTAGAGATGACTGAGTATCATTGTCATTATTAAGGAAGTTAATAAATGGAAGATGTTCGACTCGCACTGCTGTGTAAGTGTGTCGTACTATATCTGTTATAAATGTTAGTACATAACATAATTGGCAACGAGGTGTTTATTTACTCTTCTTTACCTTACAAGAACAAATTACAGCTGTGAGGTTTTTGGATACGTAACTTTAATACCCACGAGTGAACCTGGGGACAGACACATAAAGATGGCCGCTTACCATAGGACATATTGATACCTTCGATGAAAATGTGGAACAATGGACAACTTATATTGAGAGATTTGGACATTTTGTCACAGCAAATGATATAAGTGATGAAAAACAAGTGGCAGTGTTACTGAGTGTTATGGGCAGCACAACGTACAGTTTGTTAAGAAGCCTCATAGCTCCAGAAAAGCCTGGGGAGAAAACGTTCGCCAGTATTGTAGAGGTCTTACAAACGCATTTCTCCCCCAAGCCTCTTGTAAATCACCAAAAGATTTCGCTTTCACAAACGAAATCAAGCAGAGGGTGAGTCTGTTGCGCAGTACGTGGCTGTTTTAAAGAAATTATCTGAGCATTGTGAGTTCGGCATACATTTGGACGATGCACTCCGAGACAGATTCGTGTGCGGCTTGAAAAGTGAAGCGACACAAAAGCGTCTTTTAACAGAGGTGGGCCTGACATACAAGAAAGCGGTGGAGATCGCTGTATCAATGGAAACAGCTGCACGGGAGGCTCAGCACCTCAGAGGTTCCCTGAAGGTAAACGCTTTATCTTTCTCTTCCGCCAAGAAGCCTAATAAATGTGGACGTTGTGGGAAAGCTAATCACAGTGATAATGATTGCTGGTTTAAAGAACAGACTTGTCACAATTGCGGGAAGAAAGGCCACATAGGGCTGCGTGTAGAGGGAAAAAGAAAGAAGGGGAAATCAACGGAAGCAAAGGGAAGCAATTTACAAATGTAGAAAGAGAGAAGTACATCACGTGGAAACACAGGGAACGCAGTGATGACACTGACACTGAATTAGCATTACACGTTCTGACTCTTAAAGGGGAAACGGCAACCATCTGTGTAACACCTGAAATTGAAGGGAAACCACTGAAAATGGAATTAGACACAGGGGCTGCAGTTTCATTGATTTCAACAGACAAGTATGAAGCAGTGTTGAGACATCTACCCTTGCAAACAACTGACATTGTACTGAGGACATACACTGGCGAGACAATTTCACCTGAAGGTGTCATCAAAGTTCAGATGAAAATAAATGAACAAACGGCACTACTGCCTTTATATGTAGTTGAAGGTAACTATCCTTCACTCTTAGGCAGGGAATGGCTGAAGAAAATACGCTTCAACTGGCAGGAGATAAGGACTGTTAATACAAGTGACCACAACACTCTAGAAGCAGTGTTGCAAAAACATGCTCCTATATTCAAAGGGGAGCTAGGCACAATGAAGGGCATTGAGGCAAAAGTGCCTCTGAAGTCTCAGCACAAACCAAAGTTTTGTCAACCTCGCCCAGCGCCGTATGCACTCAGACCGAAAGTGGAGGCCGAGTTAACTCGCCTAACTGACACTGGAGTTTTGTCACCTGTACAGTGTAGCGACTGGGCAACGCCAGTGGTTCCAGTAGTAAAGAAAGACTGTTCCGTGGGAATATGTGGAGACTTTAAAGTAACCATCAATCCAGTTCTGTGTGTGGAACAGTATCCTATTCCACGCATCGAAGACTTGTTTGCATCGCTGGCACAGGACCAACACTTCAGTATGCTGGATTTGTCACATGCTTATCTACAAATGAGAGTAGATGAAAACTCAAGGAAATATCTCACAATAACCACTCAAAAGGGCCTCTTCTGCTACAATCGCTTACCCTTTGGCATTGCATCAACTCCAGCCATATTTCAGCGAGCTATGGACCAGGTTTTACAGGGTCTTCCTAATGTTCACTGTTACCTGGACGATATACTGGTGACTGGAAGAAATGATGCAGAGCACCTGAAGAACATGGATGTAGTTCTGCAGCACCTGGAAGATTTTGGCTTGCGTGTCCAGAAGGAGAAGTGTGAATTTTTCAAGACTTCATTGGAATACCTGGGCCACACCATAGATGTAGCAGGCTTACACAAATCGCCTGAGAAAGAAAAAGCAATTGTGGGTGCTCCAGCACCAGAAAATGTGAGCCAGTTACGTTCGTTCTTGGGCCTGTTAAATTATTATGGCAGATTTATTCCCAATCTGGCTACAATTCTCAGCCCACTAAATGGTTTACTGTGCAAAGGGAAGTCCTGGTGTTGGACAAAGGACTGTGAGAGCTCGTTCAAGAAGGTCAAAGAGTAGCTTGTTTCACAAGATGTGCTCATTCACTACAATCCACAGCTGAGCATCAGACTGACATGTGATGCCTCACCTTATGGTGTGGGAGCAGTCCTTTCCCATGTTCTACCAAATGGAGATGAAAAGCCAATTGCCTTTGCATCCAGAACTCTCAGCAAAGCTGAACAAAACTATGCCCAAATTGAGAAAGAAGCGTTGGCAATAGTGTTTGGAGTTCGCAAATTCCACCAATACCTCTATGGTTGGGAATTCACTCTCCTCACTGACCACCATCCTCTCAGGACCATTTTAAGTCCCCATAAAGGTGTCCCTTCCATGGCAGCAGCCAGAATGCAATGTTGGGCTCTTTTGCTATCAGCTCACAACTACCGCATTGAATACAAGAAGGCGGCTCTTCATGGCAATGCAGATGGGCTCTCAAGATTGCCTCTTCAGGTAGCTCACAGTGACAAAGTTGACACTGTTGATGTCTTCTACATCAGCCAGTTTGAGAAACTACCCATCAGAAGTTCTGAAATTAAAAAGGAGACAAAAGTTGATCCTGTGCTGTCTCAAGTCTTGGAGCTAGTAACAAAAGGGAATTTTACTATAAACCAGGACATTCACGGTGAGTTGTCACCATTCTATGCCAGACGAAATGAGCTTTCAGTACAGCAAGTTTGCCTGATGTGGGGTGTCTGTGTGATAGTCCCTTCAAAACTATGCAGCTGTGTTTTGGAAGAGCTACATGTGGGACACCCGGGCGTTGTGAGAATGAAGGCTTTGGCTAGAAGCTATATTTGGTGGCCAGGGATTGATCTTCAAATTGAACAACAAGCAAAAACATGCACTACCTGTCAGCGTGTTCAGAAATTGCCATGTCCCTCACCTCTACACCCCTGAATGTGGCCAGGCACACCGTGGCAGTGCAGTCATGTAGATTTTGCTGGGCCGTGGGAGGGACACATGTACTTAGTCATTGTGGATGCCCACTCAAAGTGGCCAGAAATTCAAGTCATGAACACCACTACTGCCAGTAAGACCATTCAAGTGCTGCGAGGACTGTTTAGCCATTACGGGATTCCTGAACAGCTAGTCAGTGACAATGGACCACAATTTATTTCCAGTGACTTAGCAGCATTTCTGAAGTCCAATGGTGTGAGGCATATCCGTAGTGCCCCATATCACCCCTCAACCAATGGTCTAGCGGAGCATTTTGTGCAGACCATGAAGCATGCTCTGAAATCGGCAAGGGGGCCTTTGACCTTACAACACAAGCTGGATAACTTCCTGCTGACATACCGAAACACCCCCCATGCTACAACAAAGGAATCTCCAGCAATGTTGTTTCTTCGCCATAGGCTTCGCTCCCGTCTTGATTTGCTTAAGCCAGATGTGGCATCTGAGGTTTTGAAGAACCAGGAATCTCAAATACTATGCAGACAACCTCGATCAAAGGATAGGCAGTTCATTGTCAGTCAAGAGGTGCTTGTTCGGGATTACCGGAAGGGGAAGAAGTGGACCTCTGGTGTGGTGACATCTCAGACGGGCCCAGTTTCATATACAGTTGATGTCGGAACTGGAGAGAAATGGAAATGTCATGCTGAACAGCTACTAGATCATCAGCAGTGCGCAGATGTGGACCTCTCCGAGGAAGAAAACCCACTGGAGATGTGGAGTCCATCTGCCGCAGCTCAGAGAAGCACCACTACGGAAATCCCAACACCTTCTGAAGACGAAGAGGAGGAGGAGGAAAGGAGCATTGATGAGGCTGTACAACCACCAACCAAGGATCGGAGGGATGTACCAGACAGTGCAGATAGGCCAAGTGTTGCTCACGAGAAACGCTATCCATCCCGAATTTCAAAACCTCCAGATCATTTGAACTTGTAAGACATTTAAAAAAAAAAAGAGGAAACAAACGTTCTGTTTAGTTAAAGAGCCGGAACAAATCAACGGGGCAGAATAACCCCCCTGACTGGTTCGAGGCCTGGGGCAGTCTACCCCCTACCTCTAACATAGTTATGAACAGTAATAATAATAATAGTGAATAATACTAATAAATAAAAAAAGTTAATAATTGTTCATTTGTTAACAATATAATTTAGTTGGGAGGAAATGTTATGTATTCAAAATGGTAATGCATTTTGTTACTACCGCCACTTGGGGGCAGCATTCCAATATGTCTAAGTAATAGCAGAGACGACTGAGTATCGTTGTCATTATTAAGGAAGTTACTCAATAAATGGAAGATGTTCGACTCGCACTGCTGTGTAAGTGTGTCGTACTATATCTGTTATAAATGTTATTACATAACACCTTCAAGGTTGGTTTACTGACCTATCTGGATTGGGGTGGCAGTCTTCGGGGATGAGTGTTCTATGGCCAAGACTTAACTTGTGTCCATACCTGTGGCTTGTGTGGTACCTCGGCGTTGGCTACAGTGGTGGTGGCTGCCAAGGAGGGCTGTACACAGTGGTTGGTGAACATCTGATGGCTTGAAAGTTGGAGGCTCTCATTAAAAGAAGAGTGGGTGAAGAATGTGGTTTCTACATCTCTGCACGGAGAAGTACATTTTATTCATCATCTATCCGGTCGGGTTTTTGGGCTTGTTAAATTAAATATAAGGCAGTGAGAGTGCTTAGCATTTATTCATATCCTCTTGAGTCTGCGTAGCTCCAATTTGGTAGAAGTGAGAGTTCAACAAAATCATGGTGTTTTTTTGGTATCTTGGGCCTGAGGAGGTGACAGCTCCTATAGTTCGTTATGAGACATTTAATTTGAGACCTGCCGGTTCTCAGTAACCTGTTGAAAGACTGATATATAAACTGTCTAAGTACTGCTCAACAAATTTTACTACTACCTCTGATTTTATGTTATATTTTATATGCTGCTATAAAAGATTTTTCATACTTTTATATTGTTAGTTGGGTGGTGGTGGGATGGCATTTGTAATTTGAGCTTTTAAATTTTTTAATTTGTGGGTTAGGTTATTGGTGAGTATGGTGTGTAAGTGTGTGAGTGAGTTTAGAAGTATTGTTTCTTGGTGTGATTGTAGTGCATGTATTATTGGTTAGTGTGATTGGTTGTTGTATGGTATTGTTTATTGTTGTGGTGGGTTGTCTGCTGCTACTGTTTTGTGATGTGTTGGGATGGTAAAAAGATGGTCAGGCACTATTCCCTCTCCAGCCTCAGGGACCTCTGCCCTTTTGTCTGTCCCCCTTTGTTAGCTGAGGCATATAGGAGCTGTCATGCCTCGGGGATAGTCAGGAGAAGGAAGAAGGGGGGGCAGACCTGGTGGGGGAATGGAAGAGAGTGGGCAGATTGGGGTAGTGGGGATGAAGAGATGCCCTGGGGCAAAATGGGACCAGGATAGGGGTTCTCCTGCCTGGTTCCCATACACAAGGGCTCTGCTATGTGCAAGCAGGAGGCACAGTCTTCCTCGACTGCTCATCCTACTTGGGCAGTGTTATGTAGTGCCAGGTCTATTAAGAATAAGACTGCTATGATAGCAGATCTTGTTGGGAGATTGGACCTGGTGTGCATCATCTAGACCTGGCTGGACGAGAATGCGGGACCAGTACTGGCCTTAGCAATTCCAGCCAGGTACTTGGAGATACACCGCCTGAGCATGGATCATAGGGTTGGGGGTGTAGCCATTTGTTTTAGATTGACACTGGGCCTTGTGGCTGTGCCAGTGTGATCCACCAGCTCCTTTGAGTGCATTGTGGGTGTGGGTGTGAGGTGCAGGATACTGCTCATCTACTGTCCACCTGGAAATGGGAAAGAATTCCTGCAGGAAGTCATGGATTTCATTGTTGATGTGGTGCTGGGATCCCCCAGATGGTTGATTCTGGGACATTTCAATGCCTGGGTCAGTGATGAACTTTTGCCTTTTGGTCAGGATTTCCGCCAATGTATGACCTCATTGTACCTCACACAGGGCCTCACTCATTGGACCTGGTGTTCCTCCTGGGGATGGAGATCTCTGACTTGGTAGTGGGACCAGTTGGGTGGTCTGACCATCGCACGATAGGGTTCAGTTTTGTGGCTCCCCCTAGTAGGTCTGCTCCTATGGAGATCATCTGGTACCATCCTTTAAGGGGTGTGATCCAAGTTGGTCTAACGGCAATATTGGACCTATTGAGTTTGCAGAGTAAATGCATGGATCCAGGGGATCTGGTACTTGCCTATAACAAGGCAGTGACAGAGGCCCTGGATTCCATTGCTCCTGTTCGAGTTTGTCCCCTCACTCTTTGCTCAAGGTCCCCATGGTTTGATGGGACCTTAAAGGAGTTGAGAAAAGTGGGTCAAAGGCTAGAGAGGGCTTGGCCAAAATTGGGTCTGGAGGTTGACAGGCTTAGATTGATGGACCATTATACAGTCTCTCAATTGACAATCACCCATAAGAAGGCAGAATTCCTGTCCAAGGAGATGGCTGCCATGCAGAATCAACCAGCTCAGCTCTATCTGACTGTTGACAGATTGTGCAATCCAATTTCTCTTCAGCCTGGGGGAGCTTTATCACAAGAGAAGTGTGATGAATTTGCTTTGTTTTTTGTGGATAAGGTTGCCACCATAGGCCCAGCCCCCTCTAATGGGTATTACGGAGGTCAGCAGGAGGTTGCTAGCACCCGGTTTGCTTGGTCCAACTTTGGCCAGCTGGAATTCATGGACAACATAAGGACTGTCCAGACTTAGCAGCCAACCAGCTGTAGTTTGGACCTGGGCCAAACACAACTCCTTGTGAGCTGTGTTGATAAAATCAGCCCAGTCCTGGCAGAGATAGTCTGGTATTCATTGGGGGGGGGTCTTTCCTGATCCCCTAAAGGAGGTGGTTCTGTGACCACTTATGAAAAAGCCCTCCCTTAACCCGGACTGTCCATCTAACTACAAACCTGTCTCTAACCTGCCTTTTGTGGGCAAGGTTATTGAGAAGGCAGTTGTGCTGCAGCTGGATGATCATCTTTCTACCTATGATGTCTATGATTCTCTCCGGTCCAGATTTAGGAAGAGGCACAGCACTGAGATAGCCCTTGTTTGGGTGCTAAATGATCTCCTAATAACGAGAGATTGGAGGACTCATTCCATCTTGGTCATCATTGATCTCTCTGCAGCATTTCACACTGTGGACCATGGTGTGCTATTGGAGCACCTGCAGTTCTTCTGTGGATTGTCAGGTATAGTCCTCAGATGGTTTCAATTATTCCTTGAGGGTAGGACTCAGAGACTGGTTACTGAGATTTATTCCTCTGATGCTCTCCCCCTATCCTGCGTGGTTCCGCAGGGCTCTATTTTGTCACTTATATTGTTTGCAGTGTACATGCTGCCATTAGGAGACATTAGGTGGTACAGACTGAGTTTTCACTGCTATGCAGATGATACTCAGATGTACATGTCCTTTGTACTCAAACAAAGTGATTTTATCTCGGTGTTTAACAACTGGCTCTCCAAGATCCTGGACTGGATGAGTGCCAACTGGCTGAGGTTTAAATCAGCTAAAACCGAAGTGTTGGTGGTGGACCTGGATCATGAGGAGGTGGGTTTGTTGGCTGGACAACCTTCTGGGCTTTGGCTTGGGCATGGTCAACTGGCAACCTCAGATCGGGTGCATAATCTAGGCATTATTTTTGATGACGGTTTGACCCTGAAATCGCAGGTGTCGGCCATTGTCAAGACCTTGTTTTATCAGCTGAGGAATATCGCCTGGGTGAAACATCTGATTCCTCCTGATGATCTTCCAACAATGGTCCATGCCTTCATGACCTCGCACCTTGACTACTGCAATGCTCTGTACCTAGGGATACCAGGGGTTGATATCTGCCACTTACAGCTAGTGCAGAATGCAGCAGCCAGGCTGGTGACTGGTACTTCTAGGACCAGTCACATCACACCTGTGCTCTGTGGACTGCACTGGCTTCCACTAGAGTGGTGAATCACCTTCAAGGTTGGCTTGCTGACCTATAAAGCCTTACATGAACAGGGACCCCGCTACCTGCAAGATCTTCTTTGTCCCAACTGCCCCCCCTGCCCACTCCGATCCATCGAAGAGGGATTGCTAGAGATTCCCAGGGTGTGCTTGAAGACATCTGGGGCCCGATCTTTTGCATTTGTAGCCCCTACCCTGTGGAATTTTCTATCTCATCGGGTTAGAGAGTGCCTGACCATCCAGAGTTTTAATTCTTCCCTTAAAACCTATTTATTTAGCCTATCATTCCTGGACGAGCTTGGTTAATGGGATATTTTTTCATATAGTGTTGTTGTAAATTATAATACATAATTTTAAGAATCTGGATTTTAATGTTTGTTATTTTGATTTATGTGTATGTATAGCACCTTGATCCTTGGAAATGTAAATATAAATAAATTTGATTGATTGATTGATAAAGCCCTACATGGACAGGGGCCTCATTACTTACAAGATCTCCTGTGCCCCTATTGCCCCTTCCACTCCTCCATCGAGGGATTGCTAGAAGTTCCCAGGGTTCAACTTAAAACATTAGGGGCCTGTTACTTTGCTTTTGTGGCCCCTATCCTGTTTAACTCTCTACCTCATCTGTTGAGAGAGTGCTTGACCATCGAGGGTTTTAAGAGTGCACTGAAGACCTATTTTTTCATTGTTGCTTTTGCTGACTGCCTTTACAACTTTAAATTGCTGTTTTTTGGGGAATTACATTGATTTTATATATTTATGAGTTTTATATCTATTTGTTATTTTAATGAATATTGCATTTTTTGCTGTTTTAAATTTATTGTACAAGCGCATTGAACAGACTTGGAAATGTGCTTTTTACAAATTCAGTTTAATTTGATTTGATATGATATACAGTTTTACATTAATTCATAGTGTCCCATGAAGAAGTTATTTAATACATGTTGAAAATTTCAGGTGGTTAAAATAAAATATTACAGTATTCAAGTTTTTGTACTGAGGCTTTTTTTCCTACAGCAGCCCAACATGGTTTCCCTGACTGTATTGTCTTTGTCAGGGCCTGCCCCACACCATAGAACTGGAAGCAGCAAAAATGATGACCAGTGGGGACTGTTTGCATTGGCAGGTTATTGCATCAGCCTGTAGAATAGTAAGTACTGTAGCTATCACCATAGTGCATCTAGTTGCTTGGTCAGACACTACACCATGAGTTTCAGCCTTAGGGCCCCCATTATGCCACATCCATTGGCGGAGGTGATTTGATATGGCTCTACATGGGAACTGGGTAGGTTTCTGGGTTTTCTTGACATCTCGGATCTAGTAGCTCCTTCCATCAGCGGGTCTACCACTACTCTCAAAGCCTATAATATGACCCTAGCAACAATGATTAATTCTCTGGCTCCAGTCCATGTATACTGATTCTTTAATGATTGAAAGTAAGGGATACTGTTTAGAACCCATGTGGAGGTGATGACTGGCAGATGCTGATATAATTCATTATGAAATTTATTGGAAGAATATGGCATCAGAGAAGAAACCTTGCATAGGGTGTAATTTCAGAAAGAGAAAAGTAGCTTTGCTATATTTTTTTGGACTGCAGACAGGCTATTAAATGCAACTTGCCTACAGTTGAAGGAAGAGCAATTCTTGAAAAAAGGCAGTAGGTTAAATCTGTTCTTTAAAGTGAGATTACTGATTTGTGGGAGAGGGTGTCCTCCAGTATTCATGTCCAGAGTAATAGGAGTAAGAGAGACAGAAAAATTGTATAGACCAATGTCGTGGAGTTGCTTCAACCATGTGGATGTGAAATGTGTTACCAGAAAATTGCCAGACTGCCTTATGCCAGTTCCTTGCTGGATCAGACCCAATATCAGCTGGTCAAGGCTGGAGAGGTAGAACATTCCTCAGCATTAGTAGATTTCATCACTGATTCCTCGAGGAGGAATTTTATCTGGCCTCATATAGAAGGTGGCCATGTGGTCCTTACTCAAAAAGAAGTAATTAGATCCTGATGATCCTTCATGTTATCAGCCTGTTGTGTTTGAGGTTGCTGAAAAGGTGGTCTTAGCGCAGCTGGGTGAGCACTTGGTTCACTATATTACAGCTATTCCAATCCAGCCTCCACTAGTGCCACAACAGACAGACAATGCTAGTTAGGATGTGTAATGCTCCCATCCATGTGAGGTCTCAGGGTAAGATTTCATTACCAATCCTCCTCAAGTTCTCATCAGCATTTGACACTGTGGACAAAAAGGAGTTAATATTGAGACCTGAGGAATGTTCAGGTTTGTTTGGGATTGTGCATGCATGGTTGTGGTCATTTCTAGAAGACCAGGAACAGTTGGCAGCTATGGGTCCTTCAATATCACGGTGAATAGCTTTGGACTGTGGAGTTCCTCACAGTGAGCCATCTCCCCTGTGCTTTTCAAAATGTGCGAAAGCTTTGTGGAAGATCATTAGAAAGTACAGTGTTAGGTATCATTGCAATTCAGATGATACCCAGCTGTACCTCTCCTTGGCAATCAACTAGCACCAGGTCAATCACTCTTTTTGGCTATCATAATGAATCCTAGAAATATAGGCATTACTAGCAGATATAAGCCATGTTTCTATCCAGTCTGCCCATAAGATTTTCCTACTCATACTGTAGGAAGTAAAAGGCTGAATGGCATCTAACTGGTTGCATCTTAATCTTGGCAAAATGGAGCTGTTGCTAGTAGGCTTAGATAGAGAGATTTTTGCGATCAAAAGTAGTCTTAGCCTCCCAATCTTTGATGGGGTTCAACTTGAGATGGGTAGAGTGATTAGCAACCTGTGAGTAATTTCGGACATATGGCTTCCTCTGGAAACCCAGGAGTCAGTTGTAGTGAGGAACTCTTTTCTCACCTGAATAATATCACCAGGCTATGCCCCTTTTTAGAACCTAGAGATCTGAAAACACTAGTACAGACAGTGATGCCCTTGTGCCTCGTTTATTGTATTTTGCTCTACAAGGGCCTATCCTGTGGTCAGATGCAACACCTGCAGCTCATGCAGAATGCAGCAACCTGTTTTCTGAGCTCTGAAAAAATGTCAGCTCAGGCAGCCCTAGTGCTATGCCATCTGTACATGCTTGCAGTAAGGCAAAGGACCCACTTCAGGGTTATTATGTTGTCACTGAAGACCTTAAATGACATGGGTATAACCTACAGAGTTGACTACCAGGGTGAAGAACTCTGTGATAAAGATGTCACATGTTTCTGTATGGCAAATTGTGGGAACTACCATTGGATTACATTGGATTTCTGTACAATCCTGCACATTACACTGGCAGAAGCTGAGATAAGAGTGCTTCATCCTGGCAGGCTGCATTGTACATAAACGAGCTTGTGCCCCAACCCACTTGCCCAATGCTAAGGGAGAAATCCCCTCTTTTCTGGGACCAGGGGCTATTAAGTATCTTACACAATCATCTGAAATAAGCAGGAGACAGGGATTTTTCTGTGGTGGCCCTGGTCCTCTGTTGATCCCGCCAGTAACTATCAAGTTGATTTTCAGAGGGGAGAGAGAGCTACTTTAAGGCAGAAGCTAGAAAGCGTCTGCTCAGTACCATCTGCCCTTACCCTATCATTTAACTTTTCTTTTAGGGATGTTAGTTTTTTTCTGATTTGTTACTGGAAAATTGCATTCATGTATTTGCCTTGTCTCTACACTTGTACCATCCTTGGTCCTTAGAAGGGCACTATAAAAAATATAAAACTAACCTAGTGCACTTTAAATTTGAAGGTGCCAAGTCAAATCATCTGTTTGATCTTTGTAAGTTAGATCCTGCTCAATAACATTGCCTAATTTTTTTTTCTAAACCCCTGTAATGCTACTTGATGATTTCTACTCACCCCTAGCAGTGGGCGAACTGTTCAAAATCCGCTACGTGAAACAATTCGCCTATTAACACTTTGTAATTAGGATTGCGGAGTCTATTGGAACCAATGACTTTGCGTTACTCCCCCTTTCCACAACCACCTCTACACCAATTTTAACACAAAGTACATTGTACGAGATCAATGTACTTTGCATCACTTTTGCCTTGTTGGTGAGCTGCAAGGCAAATTTTGCAGTGATTCATGGGATTGCAGGTTACATGGGCTCTAGACTGTTCTGCACAGCCTCAGTTCTGTGTAGTGTGTGTGCAGTGGTAACCGGAGATAGTTTGTTCTCAGAGTTCTGAGGTTCAAACTCTCTAAAAAACATTCAAAAAGCCTTATTGAGCCATTTTCTTTGCTCAGAATTTAGTACATCGATTGTAGGAAACCCTCCTGTGCTCGTATCATTGTTTATTGTTTGTGTGTGGATTTTGAATGTTAATTTAAAACATTCAGTGTGTGTACTGACAGACACAAAGTGTGCTTGGGGGAGGGGCGTATCTGTGGTGGAGGTAGATTAACTGGGAGAAAGGCAGTCTTTCTGTTTTGGTCATATTTTTCTTGTATAACTGTGTTCATGTACACACAGTCATATTTTCAGTAATTGTAGACATTTTTTGGCTGATTGTTGTGGTGCACTGCATCATTTCAGTTTGTTTAAAAGATTTGGCTATATTACTGAAGTTTTCGATTTGCTGCGCATTACCTGTTGTGTGTGTGTGAGTGTGTGTGCGACGCGTGCCATCAAATCAGACACATTTTATTGTGTCACACAGTAATTGTAGCACCATGAACCTGCTGTCCACCTGCGTTATTTTGTACTGCTTTGTGGTATCTTGGTAGTGGACTGTTACTGCAATGCACTGCCCCTGCCCCCCCCCCTTCCAGCAAAAGGTATTCTTTTCCAGATTTGGATTTGTGACTTGTGAGCACTGGTTAAGGTGTTGTGTCTTTGCATCTACATCTCTTGAGTGCTCAGTGCAATCTTAATCTGTCTGTGCATTTGCATCTCTTTAGGGCCCAATCTTTATCTGTAACTTAAGTCACAGTTTGGTTGGTTTCCCTTCAGAGTATTGGTGTGGTGCATATCTCGGCGTAAACATTGTACTCATTAACGTACATTTTTAAGTCAGGGCGATCATCATGAGTCACTCACGATACAAATAGCGTTCTTTATTTTCACGGTCACGATTCACGAATTACAAAACTCTTAAGTTTTTGGGTTGTAAGTTGTATGTAACCCTGTTTTGTAGTATCTCAGCTTGATATGTGTTTTCATGTCATGGTGTTTGGGGTGGTACAGGTCAGGGAAGTACAGCCATAGGTATCTGTGTACAGTTCTTTAGTCATGTCACATCAGTCACTCACCATGACTCCAAGACAATCACATTCTTCATCTTCATGGTCAAGATTCACGAATTACAAAACTTTACATTTTGGGGTTGTAAGTTGCATGTAACCCTGTTTTGTAGCATCTCGGCTTGATCATTGTACTCATTGATATGTGTTTTCAAGTCAGGGTGTTTAGGGTGGTACAGGTCAGGGAAGTACAGCCGTAGGTATTTGCTTACAGTTCATTAATCATGTCACACCAGTCACTCATTACAAGATGAATGACATTCTTAACGAATCACAGTAGTTAATTTTTTTTCAGTTCTGATGATACGCTGAAGACCTGTAAAGATAACCAAATCATTAATGAATCTTTTATTACTTTTTTTTAAACAATGCCCACCCCCCAAAAGAAATAATTGAATTTTACAATACCATATTACTGCTACCTCCTGCAGTTCTGCTTCCCACTGGGCATGGTGGTGAACAGCTAGACGGGTGTGCTGATCACCCATGCCCAGGTGGCTGCCCTTGGGCCCCCTGCGGACCACCACATTACAAAGATTGCAACGCACCACCCTGGAGTTACCAGGGAAAGAAGGAAAAAAGGTCCACACAGGGAAGCCACAGGAAGGGCCAGGTACAGGTGGTGGTGGGACACCAGGACACACCTGCTGCTGTGCTGCCAGTGGTTGAGGGCCAACAAGCTGCTGTGGTTCCTGCTGCTCTTGCTATAGCTCCCTCTGCTGATCCTGCAGTGGCCACTGCTCCACCTGCTCCTGCTCCTGGACGATAACCAT
Source organism: Neoceratodus forsteri (assembly GCA_016271365.2). Lineage (NCBI taxonomy): Eukaryota > Metazoa > Chordata > Ceratodontiformes > Ceratodontidae > Neoceratodus > Neoceratodus forsteri. The sequence goes on from CM057452.1 coordinate 1,570,550,148, forward strand.
AGCTGCCAGGCTCACTGTGGCTGCAGGTGGGGTCCCCAGATCCTGCCAATTTAATCTGACTGGGTGGCCACCCCGCATTCATGGCCCATGATGACCACCACTTGGCCCGCCATGTCCATACTCCATTAAGAAAATAAATAACCCAAAAAACAAACACTATTACAAGTACTAGTAAAATAAAGTACAGAACCTAAAAATAAGTGCACAAAAATACTTTTTTTAACAAAAACAAGCATTTCTAATTAAATAAAACTTTCTGGAAGGACTGCAACACCTAAATACACAAAGTATGAATCCAAGAGTAAGAGAGCACCAGAAATTGTGGTGCTCCTCGGCCAGCTTGCAAATTACAAAAAAGTTTCAAGGATCACGTGTAATCAAATTTGGGCTTGCCATTGGTTATTTTTTGTTTAAATTAATTGCCTCTCACACTATGATTCATCCTCTGATGAAACCCCCATGTTGGGGGTGAAACGTAAAGAGCGGTAGACTTTCTACTGCTTTGTTCCTCTAAGACTTTTCACGATGGTGATTCTGTATATTATGCTGCATTAAAAGAACTTAACTGCAAGCAAGCTAGTTTATGGTCTCTCTGTTGAAGTGTGTGTGCAGCCCTAAAACTTTTTTATAATTTAAATACACAAAGATTTAACACAAAAAAAGAACTATAGCTTTTTTGTGAGCTCCAAAACACACAGAACAGAGTCAGACTGCACACTGCAGAACTGCCTGGACATCAAACTCTTTTCTCTGGAGAAAGTGAAATTATAAAGCTAATAGAATATTAATGAGGCTCCTTCATGCTCTGATTGGTTACTGGATCGGTCATTAATGGCCAGGTAATGACCGATCCAGATGTTGAAGTAGCACGAGGAGCCACTTCACATGAAGGCAGAGTGATCCACGAAGCCAGGAATAGTTGTAGAGTATGACACCCACTTAAGAGGTAAAAGTAATTGAACCACGATAATTCTCCACGTATGCAGTGACAGAGAAGCAAATAGAGCCCAATACAGAGATCGAATATAAAATAAAATTTAAATGTCTGTTTAACAGTTAAAGGCAGCAGTGACATAAAAAAGCACAGTTCTTGTATTTTGATGGGGTTTCCAACTGCTGTTCCTGTTAGCAACTAGAAACCCGATCGAAATACAAGAACTGCCTTTTAGGTCACTGCTGTCTATAAATGTTAAGCTGACATTTAAACTTCATTTTATACTTGATCACTGTCTTTGCGGCTCTGTTTGCTTCTCTAATAGAAAATAAGGTAAAATTAATGGGGACCTCATCAAATCCATGGAGTCACACTAATTAACATCAGCACAGCAGATGCAAGTAGTGTCACTATACATAATCAAACCACAGCTACTGACAAGTCATACGACCGCACCACAAAGGTGAACGGCACAACCAACGCTAATAAACAATTTTTTTAAAATATTTAAGATCAGCGCAGCTGGATTAGCCTTATAATTGTAATAATGGCCTTGCTGGTGGTTGTTTCATGCAACCCAACCCCCCACATGGTCATTAATCCCCAGGAAATTACCTCCAGCTCAGTCATTATTGTATAAGTAAAACACTGATTTCCTGCCAGTGCCTATTTAACTGCCTCCCTGAATCATGTGACCTGCAGACCTGCAGAGACAGTCAGCCATGTGATAACTGATCAGTGGGCTCTGGGCTGTTTGTTTCTTAATGACTTTTCCTTGTCTAATCACATCGTGAAGTAGCGCGAAGTAGCTCATTTCAGTGGGGACTTCACGTAGTCCCACACAGATGCAGAGTGGGCTACTTCACCCATGCTTCACTGGTGGATTAAAACTTCACTGCATCTCTAGTTGGAAACCGGAGAAAAAGAAAGTCAAGGTGGCTGTGTCTGGGTCTGTCGGTGTTAAATCCTCCCTTCCTCGAAAACATTGTGATGTAGTGGTTCCTGTTGATGATGATGACCCGGAGGGGGGCATGATAGAAAATATCAAGTACCAAAAGGGAATCAACAATGTACAAGAGGGTAGCATCATCCAGAAAAACAGATGTGCACGAGGAAGGGGCAAAAATTTAAAGATGGGGGGGAGCGCACGGATCAGGGGTAACATCAGAAACTATTTTTTCACAAGGAGGGTGGTGGGTGCAAGGACAAACTAAAACTAATGATCAATGTTCTGATGGGACAGCAGCAGTTGAAGCATCCCCATAATTTGTAACTGGTGCCCCTCAACTTGCTCCAACTGCTGTTCAACGTTGTCAAGATGGTGGTTAACAGCCTCCAACTCACTCCACATCAGGCCCAAATCGGCCTGTGTGGCAGGTAGTTGGACAGGGTTGCCACCATCACCTTTTGCAGGTTGTGGTAGTGGAGCAGCTGCTTGATCCTTTGCCCTCTCCCGCTTCACACCACCATGCGCAGGTGGACGACATGCTGCCCCCTGTTCCCCAGCAGGGCCAGCAGGTGCATTACTGCCCTATTCTGCAACCTTGGCCTGCCACTGTACATGGTGGTGGTTGTACAGGTGGGTATGCTGACCACCTGTGCCATGGTGAGTTCTTCTGGGGCCATGGCGCACCTCCACACCACACAGATTACATTTCGGTACACTGCTGTTCCCAGGCAGTGTAGTAAAGAACTCTCACACTAATGTGGTACGGGGAGGACTAGGCACAGGCGGAGGGGCCCAGTTGTTGTTGGAGCCAGGGGCTGCTGCTGCAATGAAACTCTCTTTAAAGCATGATTCACTTGCTGCTTGCCTGAAGCATGTGACCTAGACTGTGTAAGCCATGTGATATGTGTGGGCTGCCTGTAAATTCTCACTCTGCCGTTAAAGGTGGAATGAGCAACGCAAAGTCATTATCACCATTATTACAAGGTGAAGTGGCGAAGTGGCGAAGTAGCAGTTTCAATGGACACTTTGCATAGCCGGAAAGTAACGTGAAGTGGGCTACTTCGCATCTACTTTGCTTGCGGAATTTAGCTTTGCTGCATCTCTACTCACCCCTACTCTATATTATGTCTGATGGAAAGACATGGGAATGGATAAGAAGCAGGTACTGTCCTTCTCAGGGGTGAACCTGTTTTCCCCAATACTGGAAATACTGGCCTAACACTCAGCAACACTGTTATTGAAGTGAGAAGCTATCTGGAAACTGTACCACCTAAATGTGATAAAGTAAGTTTCAATACAAGTCTTGCAATACTGAGATATTTCAAAAGGGGTGACCTCTACAATAGTGCTGTGTTATGGTTTCTGTTATAACTGAAGGTACTGCCATTCTTTCATCATGATTTCTCTAGTTATAACTTGTTTTTACGAAATGGATACAAATAATGCTGGCTGCTGATCCACTGAGAAAGGCAAACACCTATAATGTTATCTCAGCCTGAATCTCAGGGGAGAAAATATTGATGCCAATCTCTCTAGCCAATTACCACAAATTAGTGGACACACATGTGCATTTTCATTTTTACATTTGCAAGTTTTTCGAACTATATCTACCTTCAAAAAGTAACTGTACACATAAATAGAACAATGAAATAACTGTTATGCTGTAATCTGTGTCCATTTTATAACATAAAACCCATTTTGTAAGTGCAGTAAAGACTCCATTGTGTGAATTAGGCTGTGATAACTGCATCATCAGGGTCTGTAAGCCCTCTGCCTGCAGCTCTGGTCATCAATAAACCCATGGGCATGCAGTTATCTAAGTCTAACTCGCACCCCATTGTGACTCATTGCTTATATGATATCAGGGGCCAGATATTTAAAACTTTGCCTGGTGGGAAAAGTGATTTCTCCCAGTATGCCTGGGGTTTGCACCCAGGCACAATCTTCAAAGAGGACTGTGGTGCATGTTAAAAGGGTTAGCGTGCACTCAAAATAATAATGTATGCAGTGGACAAAGGGAGGGGCAGGGACATGAATCCCAGTGCAGCATAATATTCTGCATGGTAGCACTGCACAAAGGGAATAGCACAGGCCACCTTATGCTGCACAGTTACCACCAAGAAGATGCCTGACTTACTCTGGATAACTGTGGAAGGAAGTGTAGGACTGAATGAAGACACCAAGAAGTCCAACAAAAATCAGTTTTATTCAGCAAAATGAAAATAATGTGCTAAAAGGCGAACTGTACCTGACAAAGAAAATAAAGAGGGTAATCCACAAAATAAGCATTCCAGTATAAAAAGAAAAATTCGACCTCTAGAAGCAGCAAAAGTTCCAGGTGGGTCAGCTCCTCGCTGATCCATAAAGCAGACTGACTAACACAGTGATAGCCACCTCTTTTATAGTGCAATACATCAGGTGGTGGGGCTAAGTTCTGCCCCCTTTTCTAATTTTTGAGTCAAATTCAAGAATAATAATTTTTATAAGGAAACTCCTTTTTCCAAATCATTTCATTAATCAAACTAGTATCATACAAAGCAACAGGCGTAATATGCAAAGAATAAGAAAATAATATTCAAATGGACATTTCCTTGTCTCCCAGGCTCCTCCTGCTAGTTCTCTACACTATATCAGAAGCAATGAATGGGCCGGCCAGCACTATAGAGAACAGTATAGAGACCTAAAGAGGACCCAGAAGGGAGGAAACAAACGCTAGGCCCTGGTGAGCATTCAAGAAAAACAATTGCTTCTAGAGTAGTACTACATTTTGTATAGTACTATAGTAACATCTGAATTGTGCACAAAATGGTGTATCTGGAGCATGGGAGCAGTACAGGGTTGCAGCGCTAAACATCTCTGTTAAAAACTACTGCCCATTGCTCCAATACAGCTCTTGCTGTTATGATATAACAAGTCTCATTTTTACCTCAAGGCTTTCCTGTGAATAGACAGACAAGAAAGTATTTCTACAGTGAACAGGTGTCACTGTTTAGACAGGGGCTTTTCCCTGACTGTGTATTAATTTAGGCAAAGCTGTCAGCGTAGGGTGCAGTTTTCTACCAACAGAGAAAAAGTGCAATCTAGATTGCTGCTCCAGTTCTGTCCTGAGTCTCCTTCTTTTAGTTGTTTTCCACCCTGTAAGTGTACTAAAAAACATCTAGCTACAAGACCTAAAACTAATTGGAGGTGCATGCACACAGTAAACCCAGTACCCGGAAAGGACTGTCTAAATGACAAGGCTAATTTATTCACTTGTTTACATGTACCTTTTGATGGTAGCCTGAACTTCCCCTTAAACAGTAGTTTGTGTATTCTTAAGGCAATATTCTTGTGGTTCCATACCACTATCAGCAATATTATTTATTTAAAATGGAGCATCGTTCTTAATTACTATACCAGCATACTATTGTACAGTCGTACAGGTGCATGTGCTCACATTCATGCAGGCGAATGTAAGCACGTTCGCGCAGGCAAATGTAAGCACGTTCATGCAGGAACAATGGCCAGTTCTAGAAGGAGAGTGTCAGGACTGATAACTTTAAGAGACCAGAAGGATGAGTTAATACAAGGATAGGAAGAACATCTACCAGGTGGCCTGCCTGAAGATGGGGACAACAGAGAGATAGTACAGACAGAGCTTAGAAAGCAAAAAATATTTTATGTGCTGTTGCAACAGACTTAAGAAAGCCTCCATGGTCCACAGACCTGTTCACATGCTCCTCCCCACTCAAGAGAAAACCAAATGGTTTCAAACAAAAACATATCAGCATCATATCCAGTATTCAGACGGTCTTAATCAGAACTCTCACAAGAAGAGATGTAGTTTCGGCTCATCCACTTTCCGAAACTCCATCTTGGGTTCCCTATAAAAATCAAAATAGAAGAAATAATTTTGTATTAGAGAGTAGCCTCTGATGCCTTGTCAGACTTTACCCTGAGGTCTGATTCTATCTGAATCTGTGGATCAGCCCCAAATCGGGACAAGAAGTCAGCATTTTTATTGGCTGGACCTGACCTGTGTTTGATAGTAAATGTATATTGTTGCAGGGCAAGATACCACAGCATAATATGGGGGTTCTTGTCTTTCATGGCTTGCAACCAGCATAGGGGATTGTGGTCTGTCCATACTGTACTTCAAAAGTGACACCCCAGAGATAGAACTTTAAGGATTCCACTGCCCACTTTAGAGCCAGACATTCCTTTTCAATTGTGGAATATCTGGTTTCCCTTTCATAGAGCTTGCGGCTAATGTATATTATGAGGTGTTCCTCCCCTTCAATCATTTGGGACAGCACTGCCCCTATTCCTGTATTTGAGGCGTCCAGTTGGACAATAAATGGCAGGTCAAAGTTGGGGCATTTCAGTAAAGGAGATGCACGCAGGTGGGCCTTAATAGTACAAAATGCCTCCTCACAGGCTGGAGTCCATTTCACGTTATTGGACTGTCTTTTCTTTGTGAGGTCGGTCAAGGGGCTTGCCACAGTGACAAAATTAGGCACAAAGTGCCTGTAGTATCCTGCTAATCCTAGGAAGGATTGTACATGGCACTTTGTGGTAGGATGGGGACAATTAGCTATGGCATCCACCTTGCCTATGTCTGGTTTTACCTGTCCATGCCCAATCCTGAAGCCTAAATACTTAGTTTCCCTCATGGCTAGGGAACATTTTGTAGGGTTGATGGTTAGCTCAGCTTGGAAAATAGCATTTAGAACCTGGATCAGGTGTTGTAGGTGTTCCTTTCAGATGGGGCTAAAAACCACAACGTCGTCTAAATAGGCAGCGCTGTAACCTGTATGCTGTCTAAGGACTTTGTCCATAAATTGCTGAAAGGTTGCAGGCACCCCGTGTAACCCAAAGGGCATTGAAGTGAATTGAAAATGACCCAAGGAAGTACTAAAGGCAGTCTTCTCCCATGCTTGGTGGTATAGTGGGATTTACCAATATCCTTTGGTCATGTCGAATGTACTAATATATTTTGCATTCCCTAGCCGGTCGATAATATTGTTGATCCGCGGCATGGGCTATGCGTCAAACTTGGATATGGCATTAAGGCGGCGGAAATCAAGGCACACTCTCACACCACCTTCCTTCTTTCCCACAACCACCATGGGGAAACCACAGTCACTAGAAGATGGTTCTGTCACTCCCATGTCCTGCATTTTCCTTATTTCTTTTATCACCTCACCCCTGACCTTTTCGAGTAATCTATAAGACTTTTGTCGGATGGGTGTATCCTGGTTGACCTGAATACAGTGTTCTACCCCTTTTGCTGTCCCTGGTATACAGGTAAACATTTCATGAAATGGTTCCAGAGCCTTATGTAATGCTTCTCTCTGATTGGCTTCTAACCCAGAGTTAATAAACAGGTCTTGGTGCCCTCCTGTGCCCTCCAGCCATTGATATGCCTGCTCCATTTCTCAGGTAGATTGCTCCAGGTGTATAAAAAGAGAAGAGGCAGGGGTGGGGCTATGTCATTCAAACCACATTTTTAAAAGATTGGCATGGTAGACTTGGTGTTTTCTTCTTCCTCTTTCTGGGAGGTCAATTTCATAATTTAAAGGGCCTACCTGCCTATTAACAATATATGGACCCTGCCATTTCATGGTTAGTTTACTCTCAGAGGACAGTAATAACAACAATACCTTGTCCCCCAGAGCAAATACCTTATGGCCAACCGCTTGGTCATAATACCTTTTTTGTTCCCATTGTTTCCCTTGGTTGTGCTGATGGGGCCACTGGATATATTGTGCCAACCTTTTTCTCAACAGGTTTATATAATCCACAGTCAGGGTACCCTCAGCACCTTTGTGGCCTTCCCAATGCTATTTGACTATGTCTAGGGGGCCTCTTGGATTTTTCCCATAAAGTAATTCAAATGGGGAGAACCCTGTTGATGCTTGCAGCACCTCCACATATGCAAACATCAACAGGCTAGGTACACATCCCAGGTCTTTCCCTCCTCCTGCACATATTTCTGTAACATCCGTTTTATTGTTTTGTTGAATCACTCTACCAACCCATCAGTTTGAGGATGGTAGGGCGCAGTGTACAGTGCCCCAGTCCTCAATGATTGATACAGCCGAGTCAACGAGGCAGATCTAAAGCTACTACCCCTGTCAGTAAGTATTTCTCAGGGAACACCTACTCTACTAAATATTTTGGGCAATTCCTCCACAGTCTTGGGAGCAGTGACCATTCATAGCAGGATTGCTTCTGGATATATGGTTGTGTAATCACACAACACCAGGATGAATCAGTTCCCCTTACTGCTCTTAGGTAGGGACCCCACAATATCCATAGCAACCCCCTCAAAAGGAGTGGTTACCACGAGAAGAGATTACAATGGAACTTTATCTTTTTTCGTGACAGCAGCTACCTTCTGGCACTCATGACAGCTTCTGCAATAGCTGGCTACCTCATCATGGATGCCTGGCCAATAGTACCTATACAGTAGGTGACTCAAGGTTTTATCCCTCCCTAGATGACCTGCCATAGGGACATCATGGGCCAATGTGATCAACTGCTGTTAGTACTGGGTTGGTACTAACAACTGTTCTACTATACCCTCTGTTGCAGGATTTCTACACTCCCTATACAATAGTTTGTTATTCATAACAAATCTAGGGTAGCTAGTCTCAGTATCTGCTGCCACCACCTGTGGAAAAAAAAGGGGTTAGGGTTAAATCAGTTGCCTGTTCAGTACCAAAGTCCACATTGCTCACATAATCCTGTAAAACATTAGGTATGTCCATTTGTTTATCAGTCCACTGCCTCTTTTCTTTCCTTCGCTTTTGTTTAGAGTTTCTGTCTTTCCCTGGTGTTCCATATAGTTCATCATGAAAGGGGTAAACCTGGGGCAAGGTGGCCTCTTGCTTGGCTTGGGCCCTGGAAGCTACGGCACAGAGTTTAGGAGCTGAGGTCATTAATGTATCAAAGTTTGGGTAATCATGCCCAATCACTACAGGTACTGGGAGGTTTGGTACCAGCCCCACTTTGATTGCTTCTATTTGCCCTTGTACACATAAGGTAGTTTCTGTCATGGGATAATAATTCAAATCCCCATGAATGCAATTTACCCCAGTTCTACCATGAGTGTCTATGGGGGAGTAATGCTGATTGAACCATGGTCTGTCTGCTTCCAGAATCCAGGAGAGCAGGGATCTCCTTCCCTCCCAGCTGTACCATAGTCAAATACTACCCCTAATTGGCTAGGGCCAGCTGAGTTGGTTCCTTTTTCCATTTAGGGCAATACATAGCTATGTGTCTTTTCCCCTGACACTTGTGACAAATGATATCGGGGTTGAATGTCCTCCCAGTCTTAACTCCCCCTGCAGAAGTAGAGCCCCCAGTACCAGTAGAACCCACAGAAATAGTAGATGTGGAAGGTCTTACCGTGGGTGAGGATCTGTGAGCCCCAGAGTGTCCTTTTGTCTGTGATGGTCTGGCAATAATGAAGTCCTCTGCTAATTGAATAGCCTTCTTGGCTGTCTTGGGGCAGTGTTTCTCACCCACATCTGTACATCCCGGGGAAGAATCCTAATAAATTGCTCAAGGATGACAGATTCTACCACCTGGTCAACCATTCTGGTGGAGGGCTATAACCATTTGTAGCATGGGTCTTGTAATTAAGTGTAAGCTTCCTGGACGGTATCAGCAGTGTGGAAATGGAATGTCCAAAAATGTAGTTGATACATTTTAACACTAATGTCATATCTTTTCAATATGGCCTGACAAACATGGTCATAGTCATTAGCATGCCTACTATCAACATATCTGTAGGTCAGTTGTGCCTTTCCAAATAGGTAGGGAGCCAGACGTACCACCCACTGGTCTCTTGGCCATCGGCAGGCTTCAGCCACCCATTCAAAGGTGGTAATATAGGCCTCTATGTTGTCTGTGTCATTGAGTTTAGACAGCATTATGTCCTTTAGCCCCTCAATGTCTCTGGCAAGGGATGAACGGGAAGTGCCCATGGCTTCTATGGCCTGGAGGGTGTCATTCCAGCGGGCCTCACTTTGTATCCAGGCCACCTCTCTCAGTCTGTCTAGATCCAACTGACGTACGCACAACTATCTTAACAGATCATGTATATCTTCAGGTGGTCGTTCTTCAGGAATTTTTTTCTTCTGTGGCAATAGCGCCCTCTGCAGTCTTTTTACTGTCTCTCTTTGTCTCCCTTCTATGCACATCAGGAAGCCCAGTCAGCAGGGGTTCTTGTGTAAGTTCCACCATCTGCCGAGTCTGAACCCCACTGTAGCCTGGTTGGCTGGTTACTGGCAACTCCTTCTAGGCCTCCATCTGGATACCTGGCTCGGTACCCTATGAAGTGACACCAACGGTGCAGGTGTCTCAATGAATCCCACTTCTGACAACAGTGTGGAAGAAAGTGTGGGACTGAAGAATGAAGACACCAAGAAGTCCAACAAAAATCAGCTTTATTCAGCAAAATGAAAATAAAGTGCTAAAAGGCGAACTGTATCCGACAAAGAAAAAAAAGGGGGTAATCCACAAAATAAGCATTCCAGTACAAAAAGAAAAATTCGACCTCTAGAAGTAGCTAGAGTTTCAGGTGGGTCAGTTCCTTGCTGAGCCCTAAAGCAGACTGACTAACACAGTGATAGCCACCTTTTTATAGTACAATACATCAGGTGGTGGGGCTAAGTTCTGCCCCCTTTTTTTATTTTTGTATCAAATTCAAAAATAACTAATAATTTTTATAAGAAAACACCTTTTTTCAAATCATTACATTAATCAAACTAGTATAATACATAGCAACAGGTATAATATGCAAAGAATAAGAAAATAATATTCAAATGGACGTTTCCTTGCCTCCCAAGCTCCTCCCGCTAGTTCTCTACACTATATCAGAAGCAATGAATGGGCCAGCCAGCACTATAGAGGACGGTGTAGAGACCTGAAGAGGACCCAGAAGGGAGGAAACAAATGCTAGGCCCTGGTGAGCATTCAAGAAAAACAACAATTGCTTCTAAAGTAGTACTACATTTTGTATAGCACTATAATAACATCTTAATTGTGCACAACAAAATGCTGCATCTGGAGCATGGGAGCAGTACAGGGTTGCAGCTCTAAACATCTCTGTTAAAAACTACTGCCCACTGCAGTTTTCTATCAACAGAGAAAAAGTGCAATCTAGATTGCTGCTCCAGTTCTGTCATGAGTCTCCTTCTTTTAGTTGTTTTCCACCCTGTAAGTGTACAAAAAAACATCTAGCTACAAGACCTAAAACTAATTGGAGGTGCATGCACACAGTAAACTCAGTACCCGGAAAGGACTGTCTAAATGACAAGGCTAATTTATTCACTTGTTTACATGTACCTTTTGATGGTAGTCTGAACTTCCCCTTGAACAGTAGTTTGTGTATTCTTAAGGCAATATTCTTGTGGTTCCATACCGCTATCAGCAATATTATTTATATAAAATGGAACATTGTTCCTAATTACTATATCAGCGTACTATCGCACAGTTGTACAGGTGCGTGTGCGCACATTTGTGGAGGCGAATGTGTGCACGTTCATGAGGGAACAATGGCCAATTCTAGGAGGAGAGTGTCGGGACTGATAACTTTAGGAGACCAGAAGGTAGAGTTAATACAGGGATAGGAAGAACATCTACCAGGTGGCCTACCTGAATATGGGAACAACAGAGAGATAGTTCAGACAGAGCTTAGAAAGAAAAAAAAGTATTTTATGTGCTGTTGCAACAGACTTAAGAAGGCCTCCTAGGTCCACAGACCCTTTCACAATGACCATAGTGGCCAGAGGAGCCACTGCAGTCAACAACCACCTTGGCGGTTGGGGTAACACACCTGCTCCCTGGTAGCTAGTGGCACCCCCACACTCTTTTCACTGTCCCCAGTAAAAGTAATGCTTTCCCTGGTGCCTATTGATCCCCCCACCTTTTGATCGCTGTTCCCAGTGAAATTATATACTTCTCTGGTGTCTAATGGGGTTCCATGACTTCAGGGTGCCAGAGGTAGTGACCCCGGTCATTACGCCACCAAGTGGTAATTTTGCCATCCTCTCCTTTTGCAAGGGGCTATGCCCCCTTGCCCCCCCATTCTATTTATTCTAACTCTGGGGGGGCAGATATCAGGGAGGATGTGGTGAATTTGAAAATCGGTGCCATAATGACCCGGCGCTGTAATGCCAGCACATTAATGCCCTGTAAGGGTCTAGTGGTCCCCCACCCTCCGATCACTGGCCCTATATTAATACCATACTTCCCTGGTGTTCAGTGACCCCACACCGCCCTCCAGTTTCCAGCCCCATATTAATTCAATTCTTCCCTGGTGTCCAGTTACAAGCCCCAGTAATATTAAATAATTCCCTGGTGTCCAGTGATCACCCCCACTCTCCGATCACAAGCCCTGGTAATATTACATAATTCCCTGGTGTCTAGTGGTCCCCCCTGCCCTCTGATTACTGGCCCCAGTAGCAGCAGATGACAAATCCAAAAGGACCAGAAAAGAAACCTTTCAACAGTCCCTCAAAAGGAGCAGATCATTACCAGGGCTGTCTCAGTACTATGCCGAGAATGGAAACCAGACTGGAATGACTCATACATGGAGAATTCTTCCAGATGCTCACAAAGCCATGCCACCACCACTTTCTCAATGATTTTACCAAAAAAGGGCAAGTTAGAGATGTATTTAAAACTCACAAAGTCGTCAGTGTTTAAAGTAGCCTTCTTTAGGAGTGGGCGAACCACCGCCTCTTTTAAGCCAGTGGGAAACACAGACCCCCTCAGAGAGGCATTGACAACTTCAACAAGGGTTGAGACAATCATCAGCTCTCTTGTCTTCACTAGAGAGGTGGGAACAGGATCCAGAACTCAGTGGCTGGGGCACAGCTTTGAGAGCACCTAGTGAATCTCTATCAAATCAGTCTGGTGAAACTCATTCCAGATGACCCAAGTTTCCACTGATTCCCACTCTTGACCGCTGCAACTGTGAGACAGCAACATGGAGTAAATCTCAGCCCATATGTCCATAGTCTTGGCTGGGAAGAAAGTTGCAAACCTGTCACACCTCTCCTGAGAAATCTCCCCCAAATCTTGGGAGAGACACTCAAGGTGGAGAGTTCCATCCACTACTCTAAAGAGGGTGGTGGGTCTGTTTCTTTCGGCTGCAGTGATGCCCAATGAGAAAGCTCTTCTCATGGCAAGCATCACCTCCCAATATTCTTGATAATGAATGACCAAAATAAGACAATCAGACTCCAGGCCAGACATTGTCTACTTGCACTCTAACCTTCTACCCTTTGCTTTAAGAGAATGGAGTGCAGCATTAAACCATGGTGCATGCCTCATCCTAGGTGAAGAGTGGCAACAGACTGGCTCCAGGGTATCAGCAGTAGACAGTATAAGGTTATTCATGGCAGGCTTCATGGATCAACATGGGCAGGAAGGGTAGAGAGACTCATGATAGCAGGATGGGGGGGAAACATGATGTGGAGACTTAGGTGCGCATTTGCAAGGAACCTTGGAAACAAAATTCTAGACCTGGAATTCATCATGGAAGAGGCTAACCTGGATCTAATGGCTGTAATGGATTTATGGTGTGCTGAGCACTATATCTGGGACATGGCCATACTGGGATACTCTCTTTTGAGAAAAGACAGGGTGGGATGGGGGGAGGAGAAGTTGTATTACATGTGAAGGAGGGAATCAATGTCACAGAGGTACAGGGACACCAAGAGGAAACAGAGGGGGATGGAAGTGCTGTGGGGTATATTGAGAACAGGTTCTGGGCCTGCTATCCACACTAGGGTAGTGTACAGTCCTCTAGCACAAGACAAGGAGATAGATAAGGCACTTGGGGAAGCCATCATCAAAATGGCAAGTAGGGGAGGTGCTGCTTCTTGGTGACTTCAATATGCCAGATGAGGAGCACAGCCTTCTAGCTGCAGCTTCAACAAAGATAGGGTCATCCTTGATTCTCGTCAAGGAGCTTTTCACAGACATCTAGTCAAATATCCCACTGGGGATGGAGTAGTGCTGTACTTGGTGCTTGCAAACAGGGACAGCATTGCAGACATCACGGTTACCACTCCTCTAGGTACTAGTGATTATCACAGAATGTGGTTCAGCATAAGGACAGAAGCAGAGAAAAACCTCATGTGGAAAAGGATCCTGGACTTTGGGACAGTGTATTTTTAAGAAAAGAGACTGTCTCAGAAACTACCTCAAAGGGGGGATTACCAGGGAGGGGTAGAGGTACTGCAAGGGGAAAAAGGAGGGCATAATTAAACCAACCAAACTGTGTAAAGGAAATGACCTAAAGCAGAAGGAAAAATAGATTGTTATGGTTCTCCAAGAAAGTGTCATGGGTTGAAAAGACAAAAGGGCAGCATTCAAGATGTACAAGGACACACAGTGGGACAAGGACAGGGAGGTGTAGCAAGCAAAGCAGAAGGATACAGGCAAGGTAGTGAGGGGAGCAAAGATGCAGACAGAGGAAAGGATTGCCAAAGGGGTTGCAAAAGAGGATAATAATTTATTCAGGTATATAAGTGAAAAAAGGAAAACAAGGGGAGATGTAATAAGATTTAGAAGGGCTAAGAGGGAGAGACTATGCAAAAGGAGAACATGAAAAACTGACATCTTAAACAGATGCTTCTGATCAGTCTTCACTATGGAGGGAGGAGGGGATGGACCACCAAGGAGATGCAAGAATTGGGGGGGGGGAGTGACTCAAGTCCATTTTCAGTTGAAAAAAAGGGACTTGCAGCCCTGAAGGTGGGCAAGGCTATGGGTCTGGATGGGATTTATCCCAGGGTACAAAAATAACTCAGGGATAGACCTTTGACAGCTTTATTCAATATCTTACTAGAAAAAAAAAGTGATTCTGGAGAACTATAAGAGGGCTGATGTGGTATGTTGCAGGAAGGAGGCTAGCAACTATAGGCCCATCAGTCTGTATTCAGTGGTGAGGAAATTAATGGAAACCCTCCTAAATAAAAGACTAGTAGAGTATCTTAAATTGAATAGGTTACAAGACCACAGGCGGCACAGATTCATGGGGTAAGATCTTGCCAAACAGATCTAATATATTTCTTTGACAGGGCTTACAGGCAGTAAAATAGCATAGTGGTTAAGGGCACTGAGCTGCAAATGTGGAGACCTACAGTTGAATCCCATTAGCCTCATTTGCATACTATGTGATCCTAAGAAAATCATTTAACTTCCTTGTGCTCCCAGGATGCACATGGAAAAAAGTTTTGGCTTACTGTGCCTTTCCTGGTTAAACAATTTCCCCCTATAGGGAACTAGATCATGGAAAGGCAGAGGACAGTGGATGTGGCCTATCTGGACTTTAGCAAGACCTTTGATGCTGTGCCACACCGGATGCTAATTAGGAAGTTGACTAGCCTAGGAGCTGGATGCAAAGGGGGTAAATTGGGTTAGAAACTGTTAATGGATAGTGTAAGTAAATAGTTTATTGTTGAACAATATTTGTCATTACAATTTTTAAAAAACATCAGTTAGCATAAAAGAATACATTCATTAGCTATCATAATATAAATATCATATTTTTAAAGATATACATTTCTGTAAAACATAATAGTCCTATGCTCTAATTGTTTATATTCCAAAGTCAGCATGATTATTATCTGTATTTACTCATCTCCTATTGATATATTGCCATATTTCTTTTCCGCACATCAAAGTTAGTAACATAGATATACCCTAAATTGTATTTACATCATATTACAGTATCTGTCTGAAAGTAGTGGAAACTGTATTTTGCTTATTAATCATAATTAATTGTATTATCCCAAATCTTAATATATAATTACATATCTTAACTTGTTTTTACTTTCAGATATTACCCAATTAATACATATCACCATTTAATTTGTCAATCAATTGTAATTATGATGATATGGGAAGTGTACATTGGATAAGCTGCATGGGACAGACATAAGGTAATTCTACTGGGGGGGTAGGAGGTTTGCAGGGATTGTGAACTGGGCTGTTGCATGTCCTGTTGGGCGAAGACCAAATCAAGTGGTGTACTGCTACCCGAAGTGGGTGTAACACTTGGGTCTTCCTCCTGTGTGTATTAGTCATGAAAAGGGTTCATATTTGGCCACAAGACTCGAGACTGGTATTGTGCCCTGATCCAAAGTATACAGGGATACTCTGGGACCTCATGGCAAGTGTTCCGTTGTAAACCCTGCAAACACTCAGAGCAGACATGAGGAGGGTATCCCTGTTTTCCCCCTCCCTGTCACAGATTACATTGTGGACTCAGTGATCTGACCCTCATGAGTGGGTTCATGACAATGTCCACCACTCTCTCTGTGAAAAAATACTTCCTCACATTGCCCCTTAGCCATCTCCCCTCTATCTTCAAATTGTGCACCCTTGTTCTTGCACATCTCTTCTTTTGAAAGATGCTACCCTCTTGGACTTTGTTGATTCCCTTGAGGTATTTGAAATTTTCTATCATGTCCCCCTCACCCTCCTTTCCTCAAGGGTATACATATTAAGCTCCTTTAATCTCTCTCCTCATATGGCTTCTGTTGCAGACCCTGCACCATTTTAGTTGCCTTTCTCTGGACTGCCTCCATCCTGTCTATGTCCTTTCAGAGATGGGGTCTCCAGAACTGCATGCAGTACTCCAGATGGGGTCTCACCAATTGTCTGTACAGAGGGATAACAACTTCCTGTTTTCTGTTGGTGATGCCTCTCCCTATGCATCCCAGTATTCCCCCAGCCCTCCTTGCTGCCTTCTCACATTACTTGCCTTCCTTTAGGTTATCTGATATGACTACCCCCAGGTCCCTTTCCATTTCTGATGTTGTTAGCACCTCCTTCCCATTGTGTACTCTTCCCCTGGGTTATTGTTTCCCAGATGCATTACTTTGCACTTCTTTGCATTGAATCTAAGCTGCTAAATTTTTGACCATTCCTGTTGCAGATCTTTGTGTCATCTGCAAAGAAGCATACTTTTCCTTCCAGCCCCTCCACGATGTCAGCTGTATAGACATTAAAGAGGACTAGACCCAGTACTGAACCCTGCGGTACACCGCTAGTAGCCCACATCCACCCTCTTCCAGTCCTCAGGTACCACACCATCCTCCCATGATTTGTTAAAAAGGGTAGTAAGTGGGGTCACTAGTTCTCCCCTTACTTCTTTTAGAATTCTGGGGTGAATCCCATCAGGCCCCATTGCTTTGTCCACCTTCAGTTTTAGAAGTTCTTTCAGGATCCTTTCTTCTGTGAATGGACTGGTATCAACCCCCTTATCCAGAGTGCTTCTGTTGTTTGGTTTACATACCTCCCCTTCCTCTTCTTTAGTGAATACTGAGCCGAAGTAATAATTCAGTATCCCTGCTTTTTCACTGTCACCCTCTGCCCCCCCACTTTTATTAAGCCTCAGTATCCCTCCCTTGCTCATTCTTTGCTCCCTAATGTACCTATAAAAGGGTTTATCCCCTTCTTAACTGAGTGAGCTATCCTTTGCTTGGTTCAAATCTTTGCTATTCTGACTGCCTTCCCTACTCCCATCTGCTTTAACAGGTACACTTCTCCATCCTGCTCATTCTGTGTTTCCTTACACTTCCTGAATGCTATCTTTTTTCCCTAACCTTCCCGGTCACCTCTTTACAGAACCAGAGTGTTATTTTGCTTCATTTAGTTTTGTTTATTTGCTTCACTCAAAGGCTTGTTGCCTCTGTGATGGCAGTTTTGATTTTTCTCCTTTGTTCCTCCACCCCTCCTTCTGGCACTTTTGCTAATGCTTTTCTGAGTCACTCTCCCATTTTGCCAAAGTCAGCCCTCCTAAAGTCCAGTACCCTCATTTTTGTATGGCTTGATTCTATGACTGTGTTTATCATGAACCACACTGTTTGGTGGTCGCTTGTTCCCAGATGGCTACCCACTTCTAAATCTGAGATCCTCTCTCCATCCCCATTTGTGAGTACCAGGTCTAAGATTGCTCCCTCCCGAGTGGGTTCCAACACTAGCTGTCTGAGGCATGCTCCCATGCCCATGGTTTCCAGAAGCAATTAGCTACAGGTGTGACCCACTACCCCTATGAATGGTTTCCTTTCTTTCAGCAAGATAACGTGCACAACTATTTAACAGAAAATATACCCTGCAAAAAACAATTTCAATCAGAGATTTACTTACAACAGACCCTGCAAGATTGAAATAAAAAATAAATAAATCACCTTTGCTGTGTTGTTCTTTTCAGCTCTTCTTATCTGAACCCACAGCCAAGATCCCCTTTTAAGCTCTTCTCCTCCTACAAGCCTGCTTCAGTCCCTCCTCCAAACATACACCTGCTTCACAGGTTGTAACTCTTCTGGCCCAGCAGAAAGATACTGGAAAATGGTCTGCTACATAAAGCAGTCCCCTTTCCTTACTACTGAATTATAGAACAGTAAACAAAAACAGAACACAAAACACCCTAATCCAATATCCTTCTGCTCATTCACTTATACAAACCCTGCAAATTTGAAATAAAAAAATAAAATAAAATAAAATAAATCACCTCTGTTGTGTAGTTCTTTTCAGCTCATTGTCCTGTTTGAGGTCTGATAAGGGAATCTGGAGTGCCATAAGGTAATTTATGGATTTGCTTATATGTTTTATTTAGAATAGTATCTGTAGGGAACTATATCAGGAAGGGAAGTGGACAATGGACATGGCCTATCTGGACTTTAGCAAGGCCTCTGATGCTGTGCCACACCGGAGGCTGATCAGGAAGTTGACTAGTCTAGGAGTTGGATACAAAGGAGTAAACTGGGCTAGAAATTGGTTAGCAGATAGGAGACAGAGGATGGTGGCTAATTGCACTCATTCTAAGGATGGAAAATTGACCGCAGTGTACCACAGGGCTTGATACTGGGACCCGTCCTCTTCAATGTCTTCATAGGAGACATTGGCATGCAGAGGGAGAGGTATCTTCAGTAGGCGGAGAGAGGTGGTGTTGCCACTGTATCACTCACTAGTGTGACCCCACCTGGTGTACTGTGTCCAGATTTGGAGACCACACCTCAGAAACAACACTGAAAGGGTAGAAGCAGTCTAGAGGAGGGCAACTAAAATGGTGGATGGATTGTATAAGAAACTCTATGAGGAAAGACTGAGGGATCTTAACATGTACACCCTGGAAGAGAGGTGACAAAAACCTACAAATACTTTAAAGGGGTAAACAGAGTGCAGGTGGGGAGCCTCTTTCAAATAAGAATGAGCAACAGGACTGGGGGCATGTGATGAAGCTGGAGGGGGAGTCCAAGAGCGATGTGACAAAATATTTCTTCACTGAAAGAGAGGTAAATGCCTGGAGTAGACTACCAGTTGACATAGTGGAGTCTGGAACAGTGGGAGGCTTCAAGAATGCAATGGATAGAAACAGGGCTACATTAGATAGCAGACAGGGAGCGGGAGGGTCTCCAGAGACCAGTTGGGTCAGCAGATGCAAAATAGGCAGGGAACATCTGGGCAGACTGAGTGAGCCAAGTAGTCCTTTTCTACTGACAAATTATATGTATATATGTATATTTTATTCCTCTGACCTGATGTTCTTAGATTCAGATGAGACCCCTGGAGCTCTGAATCTGCTGGCTGCCTGTGCCACCCCAGGTGGGACCCTGCCACCACTCCTAGATCCAGCAAGCAGGCCTCAACCCATCATAATTTCCTGTGCAGTAAACAGTGAGCTCTGATGACTACCCACTCAAAATGCCCCCACAGTACCCCTGTGGTTCAATCAAAATGGGTATACCATCTCCTGGGAGATGGAGAGATTATTTACCTCAGGTACAGATGAATATTATAAGGTGGTACGATCTCAAGACTGTGCTTCATTTATTTTCCATTTTAGCCCAACTCGCCAGCCCATGGTCTGGGGTGATACCTTCTTCTCTGGTCTCAGTTCAATCAAATCCCACTTCAGCATTAACTCTCCAACCTTTTCCCTTTCACTATACAGGTTCTAACTTTCTGCTGACTCCCCAGCTCCTCCCACACTTCCTGTTTAGTGCTGTCCAGCTGTTCTGCAGGAATTTGTCTACTGTATCCTTTCCTCTGCTGGATCTGTAATACTTTAGAGTACACTTTGCAACCCAACAAATGGTTGGGGTGATGGGCTACACATTACATGAAGGCACAAATGGAGTATATCACTGAAATATGATAATATTTCAGCAGAATTTCAGGTAAAATGTATTTTGTGAAATACAGGTTAAGTGTTTTATAATTGTAAGTCCTGTTTCAGGGGGTGTCTTAGTCTTAGCACACCCTACTTAAAATTCCACTGGATTGCTATTGGTGTTACTATACGTACCCCAGCCTTGTGGGCTCATCAAGGCTGAGGGGACTGGGTCCTTTGATTTCCTTGTTGGGGGTTCATAACCATAGTTTAAAGATAGCGACTAGTGCAGTGACTCCACCCAAAGAACAGTTAAAGTGGATCTGGTGTTAGTATGGTTAACCCCCTAGGGTGCAGTGCCTTCCCACCTCCCCACAAGGCCACCCATCCCATGAACCACATCAGTGTACTGACAGTACCCACAAAGCATGCAATGTATTGCTTTAAACTGAATTAGAAACATAGACTTTGATGGCAGATAAGGACTGCTTGGCCCATCTAGTCTGCCCATTTCCCTACCTACAGGATAGGCTGCAGATCCTAGTTAACCAACAGCCTATCTTCAGAACACAGATAAGGATTTTAAACAAAAAAACAAACAAACAAAACAAAAACACAGGAGTTTGATTTGGGTCTATCCTGCAGTCTATGGCTAGTACAATTAGCAAATTCTGCATTTTTTTTTTTTTGAATTTGTGAAATTTTACAAAATTCTTTATTTGGTCATAATTCAGCTAGAGACCCGAAGATTGTCATGGTTGCATTTTGTAAGAAGTCCTAAGGAGATGTCAAGTCTCATGACATTTAGATGAGTGGTTTTGTACTTACAGGGGTTCAGTTTCTGGCATTTCATTTTTTGCAAGTTTTTCTGAACATACTATACATCTCTGCTTATAACCCAACCACCTTTGGAGCTATATACCTGAAAATGTGCCAAATAACGTTGTTGGAAAGATCTTAAAATAGCTAAATGTGGAGAGGTATGTCAATTTTAAGTTACAGGGGTGCATAATTTGACAATTTAATTGTTTGTTATATTTTGTGAACATTTTCCAAAAATTTGAAGTTTGTACCTGTGCAGCTATTGCAGGTACAACTAAAAAGATGATGTGCATTCCCAGTGTCACAGGGTCCCAAAATCTAACAAATATGTAGAAAGCTGGTTTAGTAGTTTCAAATTTACAGTGGGAATACCACCAATTACTGTTTGGCAGAATTTGCTCAAAATTTCATGGAAGCATAATAGGCACTGTCGCTAGAATTCTACTTGAGAAATTTAATAAATTACTTTTCACCATTCAGTTGTGCTGAGCTTGTTGTAGTTCTGCAGTTCCTTTCTGTGTGACTATTTTATCACATCACTCCGCTTTTTCTCTCTCTGAACTTAATCAGATGGACTCAGTGGACCTGCCTTCTTACAGTGATTTCCTCCTCGTTTTAGACATGTTCCATTAAGAAGAGAGGCACCTACAATACTCATTTTCCTGTAGGAGCTATCTCTTTGGAATAGCCAGAATCCCTCCTTCTTAGTGCCCCATTTATTGTCTTCCTCCAGCAGGTCTCTGTGAGTGTGTTGGGCACTCAGGCCAGTCAGTTGTGCTGGGTATGACTCTCAAATGACTTGCTTTCAAGTGAGAATTGTCCCTGTATGTATTTTATACAACTGGGGGTCCATTATTCTTCTGCTTCTCAGCTCTGCTGTTCTTCTGTTGGTGAACCAAGGCATCTGTCTCCTGCCACAGATGCCCCCCTGCTCCAGCTACCTGCCCTAGCCTTTAGTTTTAATCTTTCCAAATTCCTTTTCTGTTGACATGACCATGCCCCCCTCTCTCATGACAGAACTGAAGTCCATCTTGGCTTTGCAATGGATTACATTCATTTGATTGTACTGCAGTCAGGCAAATTACCTTACTGGCCCATCCATCATGCTCCTGCAATGCTACTTCTGCTACGGTGGAGCCCAGCATCATGTTTCATCATGAATAAACATATCTGGCTACTTCTATCACAGTGGCCTCAGTCACAACTAGTTGCAATGTTAGATGTTAGTTGGTACCACTGTTTCCAAATACTACAAATAGACATTGTTATCTGCAGGATGGTTAAAGAGTCAGCAGGTGGCATTGTACAGAAATAATACTGCCCATGTGTGTACCTCCACACAAGTCATTTAGCCTGTGAGATCTAGTGGTTAGCTGCCAAATTGCAAGAAGACAGGCAAGTGGAAAGTGATGGCCTTGACTATTTTGATGGTTCTTCACTCAAGATACTGATGTGTGGGTGCTGAACACTGGGCACCACTGTACTTTTATAATGGAGCCCCTCATGAATGCTACCTTCTTACCAATACACCCAGCCTTTTCCTTCCTCTTCCTCCACTGCAGCTCATGTATATGGCTGGGAAAATGTATAGATATGGCTTCTACAAAATTACCACACTATTTCACAGTTTTCACATACACTCAAGAAGTTGATCTTAATTACTGATGATATGTTGCAATGCCTGGCTACTTTTAATTACTGTATGCCATTCCTTAAGCAAGAGGTTAGAAAGCTGAAACTCACATCATCATTAGGAGGGTCTATGAACTTTCCAAAACTGGGTGCACTGAGTTCTCTAGTTTTAAAGTTATAGCCCAGGCAAAGTAATCATGAACTGTTCATGAGTATTTAAAAATTATTTAAGAACAGTTAATGAATTGAATCCATGAACTTGCATCAACGTTTAGCAATCATGTTCATGAATATTTATGAACTGTGCAAGAGCAACAAATGGCAAGTTGTGTTCATGAATATATTTAAACATACAGATTCATGGTCACGTGATGCAGGGCATGGAGTAACAGCCTTTTCAGCACTTTCCAGTCACCCGAGTTCAATTTCAGTTAATTCTCCTAAGAAAAGGTGTCACATACTTTTAAACTCTACAGCAATCATCATACTTCCTCTTGGGCTCCAGTTGTGACAGTTTTCAAGTCTATGGACGTCGAAATGAAGAAAAATCAGCCACGGCATACCCTGCCGGTCGCTCCTGAAAAGGCCTCTAAAGAGCCACGGGCCTCCAGCTCTACTGTGGGATCATCTTTAATGCTGCAGTCGGCAGATTAGGAACCTCTTACACTTAGTAGGTTCTTCAAAGAGTTCAAACCCTTTCAGGAGGATTTACACAGCCTTACGCAAGATTTTAAACTGCTCTCTCAAACAGTGGAGGAGGTTGCACAAAGAGCTTCCGACAGCTCTGCCTGATTTTGTTCCATGGAGAGAAAACTCAACAAAGTTGACCCAAACCTGGCACTAATAAGACAGAAGATGGCACGTTTGGAACTGAAGGTGGAGGATCTTGAAGGGCACAGCCGCAGGAATAACACGGTCTTAATCAGCCTCCCTGAGGGTGAAGAGGGGATAAATGCTGTTATATTCATCCCAAAATTTGTGGAGAAGATAGCAGACCCATCCCCCTATGGCTCTGGTTATATCACTGAATGAGCTCACAGAGCCCTCTGTCACAAGCCACGACCGGGGGCACCTCCATGCCCTTTAATCTTTAAGTTTCTAAATTTTTTGGAGCGCCAGCATTTTCTAAAGAAAGCCAAAGAAATGCATGAAGTGAGATGGGAGGACTACAAAATCTGCATAGTGCAGGATCTCCCAGCCACGGTGCACCAGAAGAGAGCTGCTTTTCATCCCATCATGTCCAAAAATCATAGCAGCTGGGATGAAATTCCGTATGGTCTCTCCTGCGAAGCTGAAAATTCTGTGTAATGATGCCTGGCTCTCTTACGAGAATCCTGAGTCCAAGCTGGTAGGGCTTAAGGATGCCCTTCCTGATCTTTTTCATATGCCCTGAGGTGGATACAGGTCAAAGACTCTAACATTGTTTAGCAGTTCCATATGTGAAGTGTGTAGTCAGATCGGGATCTACTCATTTCTGGAAAGTCGGGGCTCCTTTCGGGTTGTAATCAGGAGATGATATGAAATATATTTTATTCGTTCTTTCCCACTTTGGGCGATGCCCACTGAAACCGAGTGGGAGGTCTGTGACTTTTCTTGAATCATGGGCTGTGTTGTGGGCCTATCTGTCCAGAGAGACAATCGGAATGCATCAGATGAATCATGCTGCCTATTTGAATGTTGGGCTGATGTGTTTTGAGCACCGTTGCCTTGTGTGTTTTCTTTGCACTAATCAGAATTGCAACTAAAAGTAAGCAAGAGAATGGCTGTTTTCCCTTGACTCTTACCCATTTGTCCACAAGAGGGAGCGTGTGGTACATGATCGGTACACTTGTGGTGGTTCCTACCTCCATAGACCCTTCCGTTTTAAACAGTTTCTCAAAGTTATAAACAGAACCAAGTAAATCTTTCTGGTTAAATATTATTTTAGTGCCTGTTAGCTGTCTTTTCCCTCTATAGCCTACCATATGTAAGAAAATAATTTTTCCCATTGTTTACTTTTAAAAAGGTTATTTACAGACTGCGCTTCTCCATTAAAGTATGCCTATAAGGGACTTCTTTGAATGCAAACTGGTTGTTATTTATATGATCTTTAATTGAAAAGAGGCTCTTAATAGACAGTTAATATTATTAGTTGAATAAAAGATTTGTAACATTTGTTCTGTTTTTCTCAGCCTTAAGGTACAATTGCACAGTCCTCCTTTTTTTTATCAATGTATCAACTTTGTTTTCTTTCCACATTGCAGATGTTGTTAGAGCACACTTGCAGCTCAGTCATGTTTGTTATACTGAGTTTTATTCTACTGGTATAAATAAGTTTGTGGCACAAATAAATGTTAATTAAGTTATAGGGTTCATTAATAGGGTTATTTTGGGTGGCTGGGGGTGCGGTGAGGGGTGACCGAATGCACTGTTGAAAGATGTTCGTAATAAAATAGGGTGGTGGGTGGGTTGGGTGAATTGTTTACATTTTCTTATAAAATGGGCTTAAAAAATCCAGATTGCTGATTGGCTAATACCAAGTTTTAGCTGTGTCCTTATCAGCATGTATTATGCCAACCGGCACTTATTCTGCCAAGTTGAGCCACACCACATCAAAATATCAATGTTCCCAACACCATCCTGTTTGAAAATACAAACTGCAGCTCCGTGCCACACTAACCAGACCTGTAAACACTGTGCATAGTTCCCCCCAACCTGCAAACCACTCCCTAGTAGCGTTGCATTGTCCCCGCACCCGACGCAATCCCAAAAAAAAAATTCCAGACATAATTTTTTTTATTTCAAAACTCACTGTAGCTTTTCTGTCTTCCTTGCCACCCGAAAACTGAAATGGACTGTTGCCTTGTCCTTAAATTCGGAACTTCCCGATAATGATACACCACAGAAACATCTGGCACTCCTTCTGATTCTGAATGTACATTAAAAATCTCCATCCATCCTCACAGAAATACGTTGTTTTACCGACCGCGATGTCTAACCGCATCAACAAAAATCCGGAAGTGATTTTTCACTGATCACATCACATGATGAATACCATCAACAAATGAATGTATATGAACAGTGACCATAACTCCACAAGCATCAGCACAGTTAAAAAAATATAAAAATAACATAAAATAAATATATAACGCAAACAACAAAACGCAGACTGAGCGAGCGGGGGGCGCTGCCCTTGCCTCACTCGATGATCCACCTTACAAAACAAAGCTCTGAAACAACGCACCATCCAGCACATTTAAAACCAGGCAGGACACACAAAAAAATACAATAAATAAATAAAACAACTAAAAAGAACATGGTGGGAGGCTCAGAACTTACAATCCCATGCTGTCAATGAAATAATATTCAAACTCACATATTAAGGGAACTATTTTTTTACTATTTCAAATGTTAAAACTGTTTTTTTATATACTCTTCACTCCTCTAATTTTTTTATTTTATTTTACCATTAAATACTTAGCAGCCCATTTTATAAGCGCAATAACACACTCCGAGGTGTGGGTTATGTGCTGATAAGTCTGCGACCAGGGGATAAGACACTTCGGCACAAGCGCTTTGTGCCTTAGGTACCCTAGGTATTTATCACATATAACCCACACGTCATGTGTTATTGCTTAAAGTATTCTACACTACAAAACTTTAGGGATTCTTTGTTGTGAAGGGTTGGGGTGGGTGGAGGGATGAGGGGATTGGGATATTGGTATATTTTAGGGGCCGAGCTTGCATAGCTAGGATTAGATTTTTGTTATACTGGGCAGGTATTTATATGTTCTTTCATTTCAAGAATACAGTTACATGCAACGTGCAAGCTTGTATTAATGCTATTAGTCCCCTGGTGCTTAAGTTAGGTGCCTTCTTTTTCATATTCCGGGACATCCGCTCTCTAACATTATTATTACACCATGGCTAGGGGCCTCACGT
Organism: Neoceratodus forsteri; assembly: GCA_016271365.2. Lineage (NCBI taxonomy): Eukaryota > Metazoa > Chordata > Ceratodontiformes > Ceratodontidae > Neoceratodus > Neoceratodus forsteri. The sequence goes on from CM057452.1 coordinate 1,570,576,530, forward strand.
TTACTTCATGGAACGTCAGTGGGGCTAGGCACAAGTTAAAGCAGTATAAAATATTGAAACACTTGCAACTACTTAAAACAGATGTCTCTTTTATTCAAGAATCACATTTAATGATCCCAGAAGTAATAAAGATAAGATGACTGCAAATTGGTCAAGTCTTTGCTGCTGAAGGGACTACTCAAAGTTGTGGAGTTTTGATTCTGATAACCCGTTCCACTCCATTTACCCCGTTGAATATCATTGCCGACCCCAAGGCAGATTTACTTTTATTCAGGGGAAAATGCACACCACTGACCTTCAATTAGGTAGCATTTATGGCCCTAATATTGATTCCCCAGGTTTCTTTGTGCAACTGATTAACACACTTATTTCCTTTTTAGCCATTCGAATGATTTTGGGTGGTGATCTCAACCTAACTTTCAACCCAAATTTGGACCATACTGGGAATAAATCTGAGGGTCTCCCTCCGGCACAAAGATCATTCAGGGAAATGCTAGACCAGGTAGGTCTATATAATGTGTGGCGTATCCTCCACCCAACAGAAAAACAATATACTTTTATCTCCCTGGTTCATAAAACATCCTCTAGAATTGATTATATATTGCTCTTGCATAGTTTACTTCCTGGGGTGGTTGACTCTGCTATACAACCCGGACCTCCCTCAGATAATGCTCTTGTCACTTGTCAACTAACATTCTCTTCTCTTCCTAAAGCTGGTGGTCATTGGCAGCTTAACGACCAACTTTAAAAAGACACAGAAATTATTCAATACATTTCTGAAAATATTCAGCAATTTATCGGCTAATCAAAACTCCCTAGGTAAGTCTGATATAGAATGGTGTGCAATTAAAGCGTATCTAAAGGGACTTTTGATTAGATTTGCTTCTAACTGCAAAAAGAAGAGGGAAGGTTTGTTATTAAACCTCCTTTCCTGTATTAGAAATATAGAATCCCACTTATCTCCCATGACTCCGAATCTTCTCAGGCAGGAACTTATTCAGTTAAATGATGCCTATTTAAACCTTCTGAGAGAGAGGGCAGAATTTACCATACTAAAAAACAATGCCTCTTTTAATGATCAAGGAGAGAAAGCTGGACATCTGCTTGCTCTGCGCCTCAAACAGCAGGAAGCCTCTAGACTTATTGGGTCCATTAGGTCTGATATAGATGTCCCTCTGAAACTTACCCCGGCTGATATCAACACAGAATTTCAGACTTATTATAAACAGCTATACAGTTCAATGGTAAACCCTCCCTCCCTAGAAAATCTTGACAAGTACCTCAAGGACTCTCTTCTGCCTTCCCTCTCAGACTCTCAAAGGTTACTTTTTTGTGCCCCTATTTCCCAAGTGGAACTCTTTAGGACAATAAAGGAGCTTCCCAAAGAGAAGACCCCAGGGCCAGATGGTTTTTCTCCCAATTTTTATAAAACTTTCACCAAACAACTAGTTCCCTTACTGTTACCCCTATATCAGCATATTCTGTCAGGGACTGAAGTCGACCAATCTTTATTTGAAGCTCTAATTGTTCTTCTTCCTAAGCCTAATAAGTCTTTAGACCTTGTCACTAGTAATCGTCCTATTTCACTTCTCAATCAAGACATTAAAATCCTGTCCAAATTACTAGCTGATCGTATAAATTTGGTTCTTCTGGATCTTATTGGGCATGAACAAGTGGGTTTTATGAAGGGCAGATCCTTGACTGACCATTTACGTACCCTTACTCATGTCTTCTCGGCATCCACGTAGGCGGATTGTCCAGCTGCTTTAATTTCCCTGGATGCCGAGAAGGCATTTGACAGAGTTGACTGGAATTTTTTGTTTCATGCCCTGCATGCATTTGGTTTTCCTGAAGAATTTCAGACTAGGGTAGGGGCTCTTTATAACTGTCCTTCAGCCTGCGTAACAAGTAGTGGAGTTATTTCCAGTTCTTTTCCTTTACTGTCCAGTACACAGCAGGGGTGTCCCTTGTCCCCTCTTCTTTTCAATCTATACTTGGAACCCCCTGATCCACCAGTTAGTTGCCCCAGGATTCAGGGAATCAATATATCAAACCATGAGGTTAAGGTCTCAGCCTATGCTGATGATCTTTTACTCCAAATATCCAACCCAATTTCCTCCATCCCACTCATGGTGGAGATCACTAAGGAATATAGTGCTTTTTCTAATTACAAACTGAATATTGACAAAACAGTTACATTTCCTCTTAATTTCATAACTTTAAAACAAGATATCACTAGTTTAGGGAGGGATTCCCTGAGATACTGGGGGATAGAACTTGTTAGAAATATACACTTTCTTCAAAAGAAGAACTTGGATGATCAAATTGCTCCTGTTCATGTTCTTTCTCTCCTCCTTCGACCTCGGTCCCTATGGTTTGATGGGGACTTGAGAGAGATGCGGTGACAAGGATGAAGATTAGAGTGTTGTTGGTGGAGAACTGCCCTTGATGCCAACCATCTTAGATTGATGGAACATTATCAATTCTATCATTCTACTATCTCTCGTAAGAAGGCAGAGTTCCTGTCCAGAGACATTGCGGCTGCTCAGAACCGACCAGCTCTGCTTTTTTGAACTGTTGACAGACTGTGCAACCCAGCCTGTCTCCAGGTTCAGAAAGCCTTTTCACAATTAGAGTGTGATGAGCTTGCTCGCTTCTTTGCAGATAAGGTGGCTGACATTAGAGCAGCACTCCAGCCTGCTCCCTCTACTGGAGTTGTTTTTGATCGGCATTTGGTTACTCCTTCTGGTCTCTCCTGGAGTTCCTTTGACTGGCCTGAGTTCATTGATGTCATGAGGATTGTCCAAAGTATGCGCCCCATTTGCTGTAGTTTAGACCCGGGCCCGACTTCCCTGATAAAGGGTTGTCTTGAGACTATCGGCCCAGTTCTAGCATGGATGGTTTGGTGCTCTTTGGATATGGGTGAGTTTCCTAGCTCCCTGAAGGAGGTGGTGGTGACACCCCTCCTGAAGAAAGCTACTTTGGACCCTGACTGCCATGTTAACTACAGGCCAATCTCTAATCTTCCCTTTTTTGGGAAGATTATTGAGAGGGTGGTGGCTGCACAATTGAAGAACCATTTAACCATCCATGACATCTATGAACCCCTCCAGTCTAGTTTTAGAAAGAGGCATAGTACAGAGACAGCGCTGGTTCAGGTGCTCAATGATCTCCTGATGGCTAGAGATCAGAAGAATCATTCCATTCTCATTCTTCTTGATCTCTCATCAGCTTTTGACACTGTGGACCATGGGGTACTTCTCGCATGCTTGGAGTTTATCTGTGGTCTGTCAGGGACAGTCCTCAGTTGGCTTAGATCTTTTCTCACTGACAGGACTCAGAGAGTGGTGTCTGGATTAAATTCTTCCTGCCCACTCACACTGTCATATGGGGTACCCCAGGGCTCAGTGTTGTCCCCCATGTTGTTCACAGTGTATATGCTGCCCCTCAGAGACATTGTAAGAAGGTATGGCCTGAAGTTTCACTGCTATGCAGATGATTCTCAGCTCTACCTTTCTTTTGCACCTGACCAGCAAAGAGCTCTCTCAGTCATTAACAGCTGCCTCACCGAGATCCAAGACTGGATGAGTACAAGCTGGGTAAAGTTGAACTCGGAGAAGACGGAGGTATTAGTTGTGGACCCAGGTCACAGGGAAGAGGGGATGGGAGCTGGTTTATCCTCAGGTTTATTTCTGGGTGGTATCCAGCTTCCTACTTCGGAACGGGTGAGAAACTTGTGGGTGATCTTTGACAAGGAACTGACACTGTGATCACAGGTGTCACCAGTTGTCAAGCTTTCCTTTTATCATCTTAGGAACATCACCAGGATTAAGCACCTTGTTCCACCAGCTGACCTTCCTACACTGGTTCACGCTTTTGTGACCTTATGCCTGGATTACCACAACTCCATTTATCTAGGGCTTCCTGAGGTTGATATGTGCTACCTGCAGCTAGTGCAGAATGCTGCGGCTCAATTATTGATGGGTACACACCATGCCTGTCATATCTCGCTGGTATTACATGATCTGCACTGGCTGCCTATTCAGTGGTGGATCACCTTTAAAGTAGGTCTTTTGACCTGCAAAGCCCTACACTGACAGGGTCCAGATTACTTAAAAGAGCTTTTGGTTCCCTACCACCCCGGGTGATCTCTCTGCTCAATGGATGAGGGGTTGCTAGAGATTCCGAGGGTTTCCCTAAAGTCATCAGGTGCTCGTGCTTTTAAGTTCACTGCTCTGACCCTCTGGAATTCTCTACCCCATCCGCTTCATCAGTGTGCAACTGTGGAGGAGTTTAAAAACCCTCAAGAACTATTTATGGTCTCAGATTAATTTTAATTAACTGATTATGAAATTGAAGCTCAGACCTAGTGCTGTATATATTTAATGTTTTTTAAATTATTTATGTATTTACTTACTGTTTATTGTTTTAAATATTGTAAGGTGCCTTGATTTGAGAAAGGCTCCATATAAATATAGTTTCATTTCATTTCATCTGTTGACTACCCTTATGCAAGCTCTTAAAAGATGGTCCCTTCTCCCATTATTTTTATGGGGCAAGAGCAACCTGATAAAAATAAATGTTTTTCCCTGACTTTTCCATCCAGTTAGTATGTTTAATTTATGGTTACCATTATCATGGTTCAAAAAGGTACACATTCTTTTTCTTGATTTCATCTGGGCTAACAAAAAGCCATGGCTAGCTTTTTATAAGCTAACTGCTCCTAAACTCAATGGAGGGCTCCGTCTCCCACATGTAGGACTTTATTACTGGGCTAGTCATGCTAGTAAATATCTTAGGTGACTAACTCCAAAAAATGATTCGAACACGACCTCCTATATCCCAATCTGGTTCAAAATAGAATTAACCTAGATAAGGCAGCATTCCCTTTCCCCTGCTTCACTTTTACATACCAAGGTAAAATTCCTTCCTAAATCATTATATGATGCTACTATTTATACTTCCATTAAGGTCCATTCTCAGTTATTCACTTTTTTAAAATATGAGTATTTCCGGGACTTGACACAGCCTTTATTCGATAACCCCAATCTTAAAATAGATGGCAAGCTTCTCCTGCCTTCATGGCTCCCATTCCTCAGAGCTTGTCCTCTTTCATATTATGTTTCCCCAGCATCAAATGATGTATTTCCCACATGTTTGTTTACTGTGACAAAAAAACTGTAGTCTCTTTGCCATGTCTCCTTGACTGTTGTTCCTCATGTTGTATTCTCCCGAGTCGTTCCTGAAAATAGGCATAATACTTGTCTAGTGTACTTACCCGGTAAACAAAAGCTAAATAAATAAATAAAATATTTTACACATACAGAAGAAGGATCCTGGCTTTCTTCTGCCAACATTATTATTAAAGCAGGTATCCCCACTTTCAATATGTTTAAAATTTTCCAATTACGTCACCTATTAGTAAAAACTGTGGGAGAAACCCCATTGCCCCAGTAGGATTACCATTTATTACTGAGTTGATTGCTATAGTGTGTTTCCCCATGTTGTGTCCAAGTTAGTTAATCTTTTGTTTACCTGGCGATATCCCAGTGTCTTTGGCCCTTACATGTATTGGACCTGTTTTTCCCCAAAGAGAACATCGACTGGCCCATTTTATGGTGGGGTTGTCATAAATATAATACTCAAGATAGGCTTCACCTAACTCAGTTTAATATATTACACAACCTATATTACACACCTCAAACACTGGCTAAATTTGGGATTTCCTTCCTCTACTTGTTCAAGATGTTCTCAAAGTGAAGGCAATCTCTTGCTTATATTCTGGTTCTGTCCTGCTATATTCACACTCTGGTCCCTTATTAAACAAAGAGCAGACCCCCCTTTTAGGAATTGATGATTTGTTTTCTCTGAAAATTTGTGTTGGGAGAATTCTCAGAGATCTTAGTTAAGTCCTGTAAGTACTATATGGCCTTAATTTCCTAGTCAGTCAAAAAATTGGTTTTAAGACACTGGAAGGACACTGTGGTGATCTCGTATATAGAATGCCTGAAGGAACTCTTAGCTAACTTGAGAACTGAAAGAATGATTGCCAGCCTTCGTAACTGCACCTCTAAATTCGAAAAGCTCAGGGCCCCTTTTCAAGCTCTGTATTCCCTACAACCTGCCTAGTCATGTGTTATTTAACAAATGGATCTTTTACATGTTGTATATATATTTTTAAAATGCAAGATTGGGGAAGTGGAGAGTGGGGGAGGAAAAATCTTCTCATTTTCCATGTAGTCTTTGTATATCATAATACGTATGTTGCTGTGTCCTCTGTACTGTGAAATTGTTCAAAAAACTTTAAATGGGAAAAAAAAACATAACGATTCATGAAGGTCAATGAAAGATCATGAAGTTCCTCCACTATACTTTTATAGATAAAGTCCATCAATATTTTTGGTGATCATAAATGCACTGCTTTTATATATACTGGTTAATTTGTCAACCTACCATGTGTTAGCTCTATTATCAAAAGATTTGTGCACTCCATGCAACCCTTAATTATGTTATCACTAATCAATTTATCATGAAAATTGAAGTTTTTGGCAGTCTCAACATTTTCTAATAAATGAATATTCTCTCAAGGCATTTTAGAAGTCATAACTTACCTTATACTTACTTTTCTCCTGTTTGAAAGCAGAGTTCACCTTCCTTTCATAAATGGAAAGGTTCAATTGCTGTTTATATCAGCAGAATCTGCAACTCTTTTGAAATGTGCTGGGCTAAAATGTTAATCCTTCTCATAGTATGTCCTGATATTGTAAGCTATGTACTGATTATTTCAAATGGAAAAAACTTAATTGCAAAAAAAAAAAAAAAATTAAATGTTAATCCTTCTGGTGCTCAACTACTTAATTGCCCTGCAGAACATATACTTCCCACTCCTAAACTGAAAGCATTCTGATTTTGTGATGGTTTATAACTTTTACAGTGAAAATGGTGTATTTGGTTCTGCAAATTAGTTATGCAAAGTTATTTTTTTTGCAGTTCATCGTGGTCCCTTAAAGGTTCAGCAGCTTCATGTACCTTGTGTTGACGAATAGTTCTAGACCTTGGTTCATGAACTGAGTTAAAGAACAAGTGGGAAACTATAATGGATATCATGAAGCATTCAGGGATATTCATCAAATTTCATGAGTTACTTAACTTCATTTTGCCAGGGCAGGGTCTAAAATTGTGCAGTTTAGGAACTGTACAGTCAACTCTTGGTATATGCTCATGCTTGGATATCCCAGTGTTGTGCATGCATCCAAAACTGCATACAACTAAAACTGTATTGAAATCAATGGAGCCATTCAGCTAAGCAAACCTTCTCACTTACTGTACTTCACATTTTTACCTTCACCTAATGCAGCTGATTCATTTAAAATATACCAATGTATCAAGTGTTGCACAGTCTGAGTTAGTTAAAGGAAAACTACACCCTCATATCTTCTAAATGTTATTTGTTTCCATGTCAACAGTCAACTCTTTTTATGTAGCTGTTAAAGATATAGGCAACTGCATTGGTCAGTTTTCACAGTTCATACTAGGCCCTGTTACTGTCCTGGGAGATTCCATTTCATGGTTGTTGAAATCTCATTGTTCCTGAGAGCTGCATTAGCACATGAGAACATGATGCGTAATCACCCTTTAAACTCCCCAATATGCTTGTCTGCTTAATTAGTCTTCAAAGTAACGAGCTACAAGAAGGTGTGAAATACCACATTTACCTTCAGTGAGTTTTGCAAACTGAGGTATAATACAGGCTTTTCCCTTTAAACTTCATTCAGTTTATGAGTTTCCAGAGAGTTTTTGCAGGGTATTTGTTCTTTCAACATAGAGATACATGATATAAATGGTTGATCTGACATCATGTTCTCATATGCTAATACAGTTCTCATGGACAATGAGATTTCAACAACCATGAAATGGAAATCCCCAGGGCAATCACATGGGCTATCATGAGCAGTGAAAACAAATTAAGACTAACACATATAGCCTTAACAGCTATAGGAAAGGAGTTGTCTGTTGACATGGAATCAAATAACATTTTAATGATATGATGGTGTAGTTTTCCTTTAATCAATTTGTGTTCTCCACAGCTGCTGGCTCTGACAGACAGGCTGAAACTGAATAAAACTTATATGTACTGAACCACTGACAGCACAGTTAACACCTGTTTAACAAGAATGATTGGCATTATTAATGTCTGTGGAGACCCTGTCTAGAGGACAACGTGTGCATACAATCAAAGTTTGGTGTGCACGCAAGCAGCCTTTTATCATTAAGTACAGTACATAAGATAAGGACTAGGAAAATGCCTTTTTTGTGCATATAACCAAAATGTGTTTACAACTGATGTGCAGACAAGTAGAATGCAAATTTAAATTTAAAAAGTCTGAATATTTGACTGCTTATAACTTAGCCTGCTTTAAAGCTAGAGATCAGAAAGATGACAATCTTCATCATGAGGTAGAGGACTTTTTTAGACATGCAAATCATGGTGCATTTTGAGATTTTGGTTTTAACATTTGATGAAAATAACTGAAATTAAAGTTTTGGCAAATGACTGTGACATTTTTACAGAGATGTTGCATAATTTTGCAGAAGCCAAATTGTAATTTTGCCTGAATTCCACTGGCAGAAGATACATTTTATCCAGTTCTACTGTAAGCCCTAAATGGGAATGAAGGGATTAGCAGCAGTAAGGAAGGATATTAAAGTATTTATTGGCTTCTTCTGTGCATTTGAGGCACAGCCTATTTCAGTACAGGTCCTTCTTCAGTTTGATTTTATTTTCATTTTTATTTGTATATGGGTTAGTATACTGGGATACAATCCTTTTTACAGATACACACGTGGCCCATAAAAATACAATATACATACACAAATCATACATTAACACATTTCATGAACTTACAATATACAATACAAAAAAAAACATATAAACAGGAATCAAAATTCCACATCTATGGGTTAAACAATAATTTTAAAAACAATCACAGACAGACAAGGTCCTAAAATGTGATTTTAGAGCTGTTACAAGTAAATCATAACTTTTTATATTTCTGATGTCTAAAGGAATATCATTCCAGATTGTAGGTGCAATATATGTAAAAGTTTGCTGCCCACTTAAAGTGCATCTATAAGGGACTTTTAACAAAGTCTAATCACATGTTGATTTAGTTTGGATTTCATTCCATGGTGCCATGAGTTGTCCTTTCAGATTAATAGGTATGCCAGATTGCTGTATTTTGGATATGAATTTAGCCATAGCAAACTTATGTGACTGTTTAAAAGTTAACCACCCCAAATCATTGATAATATCACAATGATGTGTGGTGTTTGATGCTAAGAGTGCAAATTTCCCAGTCCTGTGTAATAACACAGCTTTTCACTGTACTGTGCTAACTGGAGCGCGTTGTCAACTACTATAGAAACCTATTGTAGTATAGTTAATAGACAGAGATTTGTAATGGCCAGCTGTGCCTCATAGGTTAAGGAACCATGAAGCCTATATAACAAAGCTAACTTTGTATGAATTTTGGATGTAATTGTGTGAACACGAGTACCATAACTAAGGGTAGGATCTAATGTAACTCCCAAAATATTTAAAATTAGTTACATTATCATACACAGTAGCATCCAATGATCTGATTTGTAAATAATTACTGTTTTCTTTCAACCTGGTCATTGTCCCAAATAGCATTAATTAAATGTTTTTTCTAATTCGGCACCTTTTTGTTATTTGTTAGCCATTCTTGCATCAGATTTAATTTCCCTAATATTTTATTTAGTTTGGATATTGATGCACTTCGATGATATACCATGGCATCATCTGCATATAATATAATATGTACACTCGTAATGACTGTAATAATAGCATCAAAAAACATGACTGTAATAATAGCATCAAAAAACATAGAAAACAGAATTGGTCCTAAAATGGAGCCTTGTGGGGCTCCACATTTAACTAATGCCTTCTCAGAAACACACCCTCCATACTTAACTATTTGAAATCTTTCTGACAAATACTAAGCAATCCATCTAAGTGCTACTTCTCCCACCCCAACTTGCTCCAGGTTTTCTATTAATAAGTCTAGGTCCACCAAATCGACTCAAGTCCATGAACTTAGCCAGCCAAGCAGCCATTTTCCATGCCTCATGGACTGTGTTTGTGAACTCAACCAAGGTAGTCTCTGTCCCATGCCCTTTTCTAAATCCATGCTGACTCTGTGATAACAAGCCATAGGTTTCAACATAATTAATCAGCTGAGCATACACTAATTTTTTCTTGTATTTTAGATAAAGCTGACAAAATGGAGGTAGGCCTGTAATTTATAAACTCACTAATAGAGCCTGCTTTGTGTACTGGTACAATATATGACTACTTCCACAAGTCTGGGACCTCTACCAAATAAAAAGACCAGTTAAAAATTAAGCTGACAGGATATGCTATTTCTGCTGAAGCTAGTCTCTTTAGTGCCCTTCAAGACACAGCCAAAACAATGTCCCTGGATTGCCTTATGTATTCTTTCAGACCCAGCCCACTAACAGACTCCCCCCAAGTTATTTAAGGTTCAGCAGGTAATCCGCCCTCCTGACTGGAGGCAGTACCTTCTCCCCACTGGCACCAGTACAATGCCCTTAGATATAACTAGGGAGCTCCCTGTGGTTGACTGGGTTCCCACCTACAGAAGTGGTGTAGGCCTGATGACATTGCATGTAGCTGGCCTGCAGTAGTGCACTAATACAAATGATTAGCAAGGCTTAGCAACAAAAAAAATCCTAAAAGCCAAAATGCTCTTAAACCTTAACTGAGTATTTATAACTCCCAATCAGATGGTCTAGTCAATTAAATGCTTCCCAACCATGGTGCAGGTTTTTGTTACAGGGCAAGCCTTGAGTTTGCTCAGGGTTCCCAGGCCAAGGGATCCCCTTTTTAGTGCTGAAGTGATCACACAGTCCGTAGTGAATCCTTCTCTGGGTGGCTTTATTTTCACTCTGTAGCTCTCCCTTTCTTCTGTGGCAGCGGTCAGTGTCAGAGGGGAACTAGCTTTCCCCCTCTAGTGCATGTCAAGCCTCTTCTGGCTTCAGCAGCTGGCAGTGAATCTTCACTTCACAGGACAGCTCCTCCATGGATCTCTGACTTACTCTTCTCTGCCCTGCACATCCTGGCATCCGGTCAGAAGAGGCGGCAATTACCAGTACAGTCTACTGTACTGGTCAAGTGGTTTTAGTCTCAGTATCTGGTTGCAATACAGTGGAAGTGTTTCTCAGTAAGTTTCTCAGTTATTGCAGACTTTTAGCTTCATTTTCATGTGGTGCATAGCATGTGGTTGCCTCCTTTATCTTAAAGCAGCTGTAATTTTGCTTTTCTCCATCTTTGAGAAATGCAGTCTGTCTCTACAGTTAAGCAGCTCCAGCTGTCTCTCTCTATAGCACACAGGTAACAGTCTGCTCAGCAGCAACACTCAGACTAATTTGGATCTGGGACAGCCCTTGCTATTCACTGGTGAATCTGTAGCTCTGATTGGTTGCTCATACTGCCAATTGAGATAGGCAGTTCTAAGAGGTCAATCCCTTGACTAGAGATTGGTTGCTGCAAAGGTGCCTGAATTACATCCTCTATAAGTTCAGAAGCCCTTGGGCTGTCTTCATTATCAAGCTGACCAAAATTGCTGGCCACCCTGTCACCCTCTTTATTTATTTAATTCTCTAATTAAAACCTTTGAGCTGAAAGCTCTTTACATAGATTCCACGTCAGGGATTACACAAGTAGAAAAATAATATGTTGCCAGCAGGCAAAAAGTACACTGACAAGGTTACAGTGGGTTAAGGTTAAAACAAGACAAATCACAGCTAACATAAGGAACTAAAGTGGACAAGTATGAGTGGCATTGTACAATGTATGCCATGGAGCGAAATGCAAATACAAATTTGGAAGACAATCAGAGACTGAACTGCTACAAAAGGAAAAAACAGAGGTTCAGGCCATGAGGCCTAGTTAAATTGGGTGGAAGCCAAAGAGGATAGGAAGGGCATGGCGGAGGTGATAGGGAGTGGGTAAAAGGTGGGTGAAATTTAAAGGAGGCAGGTAGAAGTGCATCATGGCCCTCTGACACCATCAGCATGTCAGTTTGGGTCAGAGGTTATTAAAATGACTGCAGATTTGAAATCCAAAGCTGATCTTTCTCAAAGTCCTTATTTACAACATGTCCTGACTTGTAAACAATAAGCTGTGCTCTTACATGTCCAGTTTAGCCAGAGCAGCAATTAGGAAGACCTGGTCCAGTAAGGAGTGTTGATGTGAATGATCCTTTGGCAATGGCAGAGAAGTGTACCAAAAAGTGGAGGGATCAGAATTGAATAGAACACCATATCCCAGTGTGCTGAGAAAAAATTTCCTTCTTAAATACACATTAATCAACCTACCTAGTGTTTTATCATTCTAAATAATCCATGCATTTTGATGAATAACCCATGATTAACAAAAAAGCATAGGTTATTCATGATGATCAAAACAGGAAGGGTCAGGAATTGTAACTTTTGATGAGGCCTGAGAAGAGATAGGAAGCCAAAAATAACTATACAGTGCAATGCACACCACAGGAAAACAAAACATCCTATAGAGGTTTTCCAAAATCTATCATTTTGATTGCCTGGATTTTCAACGTATGTTGGATACCAAAAGGTTTAAAAGTATCCTCCCTGCTATTAGTAGAGAAATCCCAACAGCCTCATTATAATGCTGCTCTACTGCTTGAAATGTGGGGGGCCAAAATTCATTGTCTGTCCCTTTAGCTACAAAAGTGAGGGGTCTGCTGACCCTCCTGACCCCCTGACTTTGCCACGTATGCCCTTAAGTGACAGATGACTCTTTTTATGTTCGAGTGCAAGGGAGCCTTAGTGGTGTAGTCCCCCATGGGGAGATACATACTTTTTGCATAGTTAAATGGCAGGTTCACGGTGACTGCTCATGCAGAATATAGTTCTGCACCACGGCTCTGATTTTTGAAAGATGTTATTCACTGTAAAATGGGCAGGAGAAATACTATACTGTGATGGGTGGAATCTAGCCACGTGACAGTGTTGTTAACCCAACACAACAGCAAAGGTCATAAATGCTTAATTTTCTGAACCTCATTACTTGGTTCTAAAATTAAAAAAAATCAGTGAAGCCACTTTATAATCACAATAAGGAATTCCAGGGTGTGCATAATTAAGAAATAACAGCACTTATAGGGTGGATAAAGCCCTCATTTTTGCCTCAGACTTCACTTCCTGAGGTGTGCCATTATCCCACAGTAAAACACACACTGTCATGCCTTATTGTTTAACTGACACAGAATGTGAGAAACCTTTTTTGAAAATATGGGCACAGGTCTATAGGCGTTGAAACGCAGGGTCCCTGGTTTGAATATTAGTAAGGACTCGGTGTGGCTGCCCAACAGAAGAGACAGACATCATAGCAACCTTGATTGCATAGTTTGTAGTATTAGCTGAACTTTAGAACACCTACTGAAGACAGAAGCACATGCACTGGTCTAAAACCCCAAATCCTCTATTACACAGGGATATTGTCAAACTAAAGAAAATCCATTTAGTTGAACCCCAGAAGGCACCTGGAAACAAATGACTGCAGCTTAGTGTTTATTTCCAGGTCAAAAATTACAAATCAATCAGTTAGTGACTAAATAAATGGTCTGCTTTACTGTTTTCTGCACTCAGGTACTGTAACTTCCTAGCTGATTTCAGGTAACACATACATATTATCATTGTTGCAAATATGTCTCTGAGTTTTAAATTGTTACTTGTGTAAAGAATTAAATGGAAAATTAAATATTCATACAGTACATAGGTAATAATAAGCAACCAGTTAATGTCTCTGGTCCTTGCTTAGTTATGCATCCACTGAAGTTGGCATACTGTCTATGAAACATTTTGGATGACATTCTGTAGTGTTATCTAGCCCCAGGGAGAAGATGATGACATTTGAAAATGGCAGTAGAGATAGGGAAGACAAATGGTGCATAAGCTTTAAGCCAAGACAGCAAAACAGAGTGCAGAACCGGAGTAATAACAGCACTTCAAAATAAGAGCAATTTCTCATCTCTCATTTTTTTGTTTCCCATAAACGTAAATTGTCTTCTTCAATAGGTATCTGGTTCTCTGTTTAGCAGAAGATGATGTACTGTCTTAGCGTGAAGTTTAGACAATTTTTCTGCTATTCCTTTACTACCCAAAGATGGTCTGTATAGTCTGTCATACTGACAGACTCCTTTTGAAACTGCCAGCATTAAAGGATGCCTTCATAGATAAAATATTCAACCCAGAATGGGTCAGGGAAGAGGAACATATTTATTTGCTTAAAGCAGCAGTACAATGAAATTGGGCAAATCATTTGACCCTATCTTTTTCAGCTATAAAAGATTTCAAGCATCTTCCAGTTTTATTTGGCAGTTACCTTTTCTAAATAGACTAATATTTAAGTATTTGATAAATATTTTAATTTATTTTTTTTCCTCAAGTAAAAAAGGTGGCTGACACATTTGGCTTAAAAATAGCCATCTGAAGCTGGCCAAGTGGTGAGGAGGGCTGAGATGCTATTAATGCCTTACCGCCTACCATGCCAGTGATAAGTGTTCAGCTGCAAGCATGGGTTGCTGGGGGTCAGCTACAGAGGGAAAGGATTAAGCACCCAAAGGCTGCTCTCCTTTCCCGTGTGGGGAGGGTGCTGCATACTCTCCCAAATGACTGCCACCTGCAGGAGGCTAAGTAGTAGTACAGGTCGAGGAGGGCAGTAAAAGGTAGGGCTGTGGGTCTTCTTGGCATGCCTGTACCTCCACACACATGCACCTACATGCATGCCCCAGCATGGAGAACAGGGGCAAAAAATGAAAAAGGGAAGGCTGTGGTTTTGTGAAGCCCTACCTACCTGACCCTGCTCCTGTGTCATTAGCTGACCACCGCTCCCTAAATTTTCACCAGGGTGGGAGGATGCCATGCGGGGGTGGCAGGGAAAAGGCTGACAGTCACCAGAGCTGACCTGCTGGGAGAAAAACCTGTATATATATATAAAAAGAACTAGCAGACTAGACCAGGCAAGTTCTAGGACTGAAAAAAAAAATAATGGTACACAGCATAGGAGGCACCTTGAAAAGCAAATTTGACAGGCATGCTAACATTTTTATTATTATAGCTGTACCTAGCTTTTCAGAAAAAACATTTTTCATTGTACTGCTGTTAACAGGAGTGGGAAATGACAACCACCACATTTAAAAATATTTTTTGTATGGCTACATTTAGTGTGAGGGTAATAACATATCTATACAATACATGGATGCCTAATACGAGTCACTGCAATCAAAAGCTGTGTAATCGTGCACCTCAGTGAAGGGGCAATATGAATTATACAGTTCATATATATTATATAGCTACAACAAAGTGAATGAAGCAATTTTTGATACCACCATTCTGTCTTCAACATTTTAAACCTCAAGAGAAACCACACTGAATTAGTAGTAGTAGTAAAATGTTTTCATCCAGAATGGAGCCATTAAGAGGAGTCCTGTTGTCAAGGCTAGCCTGCATTTATCATACAAAGTTTGAAAACCCCAAACATTAATATTCATTATGCAGTTAAAAAAAACAGATATTCAGTATTACAATTCGTATTGCTCAAAATGTTTACAACAAATACATACATTCAGCAGTCAAATTTGTTTTGAATTCTGACTATGAGGCTATACGGTGGTACAAGCTTTGGGTAGCAGACTATTTCAGGTTTTGGCCGCATTGTATTTAAATATTAACTGGACATTTAGTGTTTTTTTACTTGTCATTTCTCTTTTGCTATTTCTGAACACTCTGATGAGCACTGCAACACTATGAAAAAAAGTGCCTCTGAGAGTTTGGAGTACATCTGCAGCATCTACATGTTCATGAACATCAGTTTTTTAAACATTTTAAGCAACATGGATTCTTCCTTGCATTAAACAAAAATTAAGAGATTGTCATTAAACAATATCCCTTTCCTTCTGCTGTATTTATATTCCTCACTCAGTTCTGTTCCCATCTAGATCAGGTTGCAGATCATTTGACTACTGCTTACCTTCTGTTGTCCATGACCAGGGTTCGACCTTAACATTGTTTTACTAGCCCTGAACCTAGTGCAGATTGGCCAGGGCTAGTGCAGCTAACCCTCTACTTGTCCGTTTTGACTAGTGCAGGTTTTTCATTGTTGTTATTGAAGTTGAAAAAGTCCCTACTTTAGCAGGCTGTAGTTCTTTTGCTAATCTCCCTCAGTGGTCTGGTGTGATTAACAGCTAATTAAGAGCTGAAATTATCTGGCAGTTCGAGAAAGATCCAACAAAAGACTTCCTGTGAGTCATTATCACTCAGTTGTTAGGCCATTCAACTAGTGTGCATGCTGTGATCAAGGGTGGAGTGTTAAGTCACTAGCTTCCAGTTTTCTGAACTTGTCTTTGGTTTTTCCCACAATATTAAGACCAGTGTGCCTCATTTCCCAACCTTCTGAGTCTATGTATCCAACACTGCAGTGACAGAATGCTATCATGCATACATGGTCTGCCCAGCCAACCGGCCTGTCCACTCTGTACTTTCCATTGACACCACTGCAGACTAGACTTTGAAGTGGACATCCATAGAACCATAGCTGCCATTACTGACTGGTGTATGGTTCTCAGTTCCTCTTAATAGATCACACCAGTCAATGCCATCAATGCAGTACCACCCAGCATGTCATTTCATCCTAAAAACAATGTTTTGGAGCATGTATGGTACAAAGCAAAACCTTAGTAAAATATGTAATTTGAAAGGTTAGAAAAGGTATTCCTGGAATGCATAGATCACCCTATATAGTAAGAGTGGTAGTACAGCATCATGCCTTTATACTGCTCCCCTTTGACTGATGAAAGGACACTTATGAAAAATCTGTTTTTGTTAGGGTAGAGCATGTTAAATCAATATTTTTGTGCCTGGTATATATAAACAGATATGTCAAAGTTTCTTACATCCCAAGCCCCCTGTGTTTGTTTAACTCTCTCCAAAGAAATCATAGAACTTTCCCTTGCTCACTTTGCAGTGTGAGGAAACCTTCCAGAAGTGCAGTTCTGGTTCATCACAGGGTGGGGGATGTCAATGTCTTTCTCTGCCTGATTCTGTACATTGCCCTGCAGGTCAGGGTGGGACTGTGGTGACGTGCATGATGATGTTGACTATTGTGTTTGCAGAGCTAGAACTGCCTGATTGAACATTTACTATTATGGTATTCTCTGGTTTGGCGGGGGTGAAGAAAGAGGAAGCAAGGGGCACATGGTAAAAAAAAAATGCGGGTACACAATGAGTGTGATTGGAATGCAACCATTTTTTTTTTTTTGCTGGGGCAGGAAGCAATGTGGGAGCAGGATAAATATGCAATAATCAGAGTATTTCTTGGCTTGCATTTTTCCTGTATAACCGATCAAAATTGACCATTATTATTGTGGGCTAGTGTAACCATCTGCAGGCTAGTGCAATTTTTGATCAACTTGTCCGGCTGGCTAGTGCAAAAAAAGTTAAGGTTGACCCCTGTCCATGACCCACTCCAGAGATTGGGTCTCACTGTGTTGCTGCCACTATTTTGTGACACAGTACATGCCACAGCTAGGGCATGGAAGTGAGGAATGTACTGAGGCCTTTATGGATGGCCTAGTGGCATTTTTCTCTGTAAGTCCATCCCTGGAATATGGTATTGCACAGCTCAGGGTAGTGTACTTGAATTCCTGGCAAAGTATTGGTAAATTACTGAAGTTAACTGGAATGTCTCATTTTGTGATTAACATTGTTCCTGTAGGGAAAATTTATTAATTTCTTAATGATGAACCTACATTAATAATGGAGATACAAGTCAATATAGAAAAGGCACCAACGTTTTATCATTTGTGGATGAATTAGGGCTCAACGCTAAGTAAAACTATTTAATAACATCTCACATTAACTTTCAGTCTTTTTTTCAGTCAGTCTGTCTGTCAAGCAGTCAGTATCTTGTTTGTTGTCCAGCTCTTGTCCAGCTGATAATTTCTTCAGTGCATCTGACATAAATTAAAACCATTAAAAAAACCATTATCAACTTACATAATAATTCATTTTCATTCCAGCCTGGTAGCAGATCTAAAGTTATGTGGACAAAACTCAATGGTTTTCAAACTTTAGATTCATAAGCCCATTTTCTAATGTACACAACCATAAGTGAGGCTAGGCAACACAACACCCTTATCAGAAGGAAGCCTGGTAGCAAGAGTCCAGGCACGTTTGACCTTACAAAATATGCAAGTTCAAGCTTTTAATGAATGGACTTGCAGGCATTAGATATGTCCAGACCAAAGTCAAGGTCTGGGTCAACAATTAAACCAAGGTATTTGAAGGAATCAACAGCAGTAAAGGGAAAGCCATCAGAGCAGTGAATAACTGAGGCAGTGGAACAAACCCTTAGCTTTGAGTCAGATTTGCTAGAGTTCAGAAGAAACATGTTTTGAGTTAACCAAGACTGAACAATCCCAAAGTCTGCATGAAGCTGCAAGTTAATATCAATGATTATCTTAGAGCTGGTACATAGTATCATATCATCTTCATATGACTGGGTGGAGCAGGAAGCTGTGGCCCTGGACAAGTTATTGATAAAGAGGGTAAAAAGCAGCAAAAGGAGTATGGATCCTTGAGGAACACCAGTATTAATGGTAGAGAGATCAGATTTGGTTTGGTTTAATTTAACAAACTGATGTCGATCACTAAGGTAACTCAAACACTGGGAAATAGCTGGAGGCAAAAAAAACAAGGGCAGACAATTTAATTGTGACTAGAGAGTAGTCTACAAAGTCAAATGCCTTTGTAAGGTCAATAAAAACAGCCCCAGTGTACATAACCATATCCATGGGTACTTTGACATAATTAGTAAACTGTATGAGGGCAGTTGATGCACCATGGACCTGCCTGAAACCATGCTCATCTGAGCATAGAAGGTTGTATTTATGAAGGTACTCAGTAACCTGAGAGCCTACTAGCCTCCCCACCAGTTTATTGAGCACTGACAGGATAGCAATTGGATGACAGTTATCAGTATGCATAGGATCTTCTGTTTTGAAAATTGCTACCAGTTCA
Source organism: Neoceratodus forsteri (assembly GCA_016271365.2). Taxonomy (NCBI): domain Eukaryota; kingdom Metazoa; phylum Chordata; order Ceratodontiformes; family Ceratodontidae; genus Neoceratodus; species Neoceratodus forsteri. The sequence goes on from CM057452.1 coordinate 1,570,595,676, forward strand.
GCAACTTTCCAGATTTTGGGCACCATATCACATGAGAGGGACAGGTTAAATAGTTAAGTTACTGGAGAGGCAAACTGTGATACAGAATACTGGCTGAGAAGCCTAGGTTTAAAGCCCTCATGAACAATGCTACTGCTGGGAGATACAGTCCTCAAAACATGTAAAACGCCACTGTGAGTGACAGCCCTAAGGTAGAAAGGGAAGAAGTGGTTTGCTCTGCAAGGGAGTGCTGGTCAGTGGCACCACAAGGCATGTTAGTGTACTTTGTCAGGTCAGAGAAGTGAGAGTTAAATGAATTTGCAATAGTGACAGCATTGTTAGAATTTGCACCGTCCAATATCATGTCAAACACTGTGTGGTTAACACCTTTACCCATTAGACCCTTAATATGACTCCAGAACCTACGGGAGTCACCTTGAAAGGACTGGAGGAGAACTTTACAATATGTTTAGCAACCTGTATTGCTTTTTTACATTCATTCCTCTGCCGTCTATAATCCTGCCAGTCAGAGGTTAACCCTGAAACTCTGAATGTAGACCAGCATTTGTCCTTAGCTTTGAGTGATTCGAGAGGACCATTGTGTTATCATCTAGTTGCAGCTCCTCTAAACTTATATCTTATTAGAGGCACATGCTTGTCCTGCAGGATCTGGTTCTTAGAAACAAAAGAGTTTGGTGCATTGTCAGCACTGGATGAGTGATACAAAAAAGACCAGACTGTACAGCAGATGTCTGCAGAAAGATCACTAGGGTTTGTCACAAACCCACTCCTGGGAGCCAGGTCCACTAAGCTCATGGTGCCCACCCCTAAGTGCGATCTGTGACAAGGAGGGAAAAAGAATGCCCTTCAAGTGTCCTTCTAGAGTGCTTGCTGAGTTTAAAACTGAACGCCCACCACAAGGTCCCAGGGCTTCCTCTCTCTAATCTTGGTAAGGATACAGTACAGTCTCAACTGTGTAGCCAGGTGAGCACTCTACTCAGTTGTGGTATTGAGGAGGGAAGAACCAGTCATTACAAGCTCTTCGGGATTTGTCCTGGTAACCCTGAGTTCATCCTCTTCCATAGGGTGTGCAGCAACTAGTTCCCCCTTACAGACTCCGCCTGAGACCTGTGTACCTCCCCTACATAAATGTATCCAGACTTCCCTTTTTAGGAACCTAGTCTTGATAGTGAATAGTGGCACTTTAGCAACTACAGGCTGGTCTCAAAATTGACTAAACCGTTTACTTCTACAGACACAAAAATCACTCACAGGCAGTTTTAAAAGTGAAAATACTTTTACTAAATCTAAATGTTTACCATACAAACTTTACAAAAAAAGGTTTAGAACTCTGGTTACAGAATAACAAACATAAAGGTGGAACTCTACATGCAAAAGTGCACTGTAAAATTTAACCATCTAGTTTTCTAATTGGTTCATGGATGATCAAAGTCCATCAATAAATTAGTTTTAGCAAAAGTAGTAGTCCTTCTGTAGCATTTACTGGTTCTTAGTCTGTCTCTGTGCAGTCTTGCTTGGTATGTGACAGGAAGAGTGTCCCATGAAAAAGTGTGCTCCATGCCCTGCTCTGATGGCTTTAAATACCCTGGGCTTAGGCAGTCTGTAGCCTTATCTTTTTAGGTCAGCAGGGGTCTATTTTGTTCTGTCCAAGATTTTTAAGTGAACCATATTATTGATTAGTTACATTCTCTTACAATTCCAGTATCCTTTGATTTGCCCTTATCCTTCCTGACACCTCATAAAAAATGACAGTTCCTGTACATCTAAAGCACTTTTCCTTTGAAGTGTAAATTTATGATAGGGGAAGATGATTTTCTCCCATCCTGAGATTTTATTACACCAATTAGCTAACCAGGAACTTCCATTCCTTTTGAAATGGACTCTTAGTTTCCTGGCTAATCGGCCTGTTCTCAGTTCACAGAGGAATGCCAAATATTTTGCAAGACCTTTTCTCTTTCCTGTGACCTTTTTAGTGAACTACTGTATGTACCCCTTAAAAAAACACATGGGCATCTTTTGGCAATCCTTAGCTGTGGACGGTTTGGAAATTTTAAATATAACCAAACTCCTCTGTGTGTAACCCTTTTAAAGCATAAACAGAAAAAAAATATACAAAACCAATATCTTCTGCAATATTCCAGCAGTTGGCAAACTCACCACAGGGTAAGTTTAGAAAAATCATGAAACACTATTTCTTTAGGAGGACTAGACAAGATATGGGTTTTCCAAATGCAGAAGACAGGCAAAAGATCATTAATGGAGTCAGAGTGCTAGCAGAAATACTCCTGTCCTTTCTATCTGTAAGGATCCAGTCAATGAGTGACTGGTGATTAGAGGTGTGTGAAAAAAATTCCATAAGTGAAATTTCCATGAAAATAGGACTTTCACCTCCATGAAAGTTTGGAAATCATTTTGGCAACTTTCATGAAAATTCCACCTTAAAATGGGGGAATAAATCTACAGACAGCAGGTTAGTGTATTAAACTGTGGGAAAAAAATTCTGCAGAACTGATCACTGTCAGTGGTCAGTTCTGTGGCTTTTTTCCTGGCAGTTTAATACTTAATCCAGACCCCTCCACACCCAATCACTGCCTGCTGACCCTCCTGCCAATCACCAGCCCTATGTAAAAAAAATTCACTGGTATACAGTGGCTCCCCTAGAAACCTATCCAGTGATATGTAAAAAAATGTAAAAAGAAAATGTAAATAATTTTCCTTCCCTGGTGTCTAGTGGACCCCTCTCCCTATCCCCAATCCCCTTATTAAAAAAAGTCAGCAGTCCCTCATTCCCTGGTGTTTAATTGCCCCACCCATGGAGTGCTGCCCCGTGTGTAAAGAAAGATCCACCACTGAATTGGCAGCCAGTGCAGATCGCGCAGCACAGGGGTGCTATGCAACCTCTGAGATACCCCTGTCAACAATCGAGCAGCAGTGTTCTGCACTAGCTGCAATCGGTGGATATCAACCCCAGGAAGCCCCAAGTAAAGGGAGTTGCAGTAGTCAAGGTGCAAGGTCACAAAGGCATAGACCACCAATACAGGCAAATCACTGGACGGAACACGATGTTTGACCATGGCAATGTTCCTAAGATGATAAAAGGCAGACTTAATGACTGCTGACACCTGATAATGAAGGGTCAGCCCATCGTCAAGCATCACTCCCAGGTTGTGCACCCATTCAAAGGTAAGGATCTGAGCGCCCCCCAGAAATAATCCAGATCAGTCCTCAACCCCTCTATCCTGTGACCTGGGTCTGCGACCATAACCTCTGTCTTTCCTGCATTCAGCTTTAACCAGCTCAAATTCATCCAGTCTTGGATTTCAGCGAGGCAGTTGTTAAATACTGAGAGAGCATTAACCTGGTCGGGAGCAAAAGACAGGTAGAGCTGGGTATCATCAGCATAGCAGTGAAACCACAGCCCTACCATCTTACAATGTCTCCGAGGGGTAGCATATACACTGCAAACAACATGTTAGGAAAGATGTAAACCACCTGAGGACTATACTTGTCAGGCCACAGATGGACCTCAGGTGCTCGAGTAGCATCCCATGGTCTACAGTGTGAAAGACTGAAGAGAGATCTAGGAGTACCAGAATGGAAAGGTTTCTCTGATCTCTTGCCATCAGGAGATCATTGAGCACCAGATCCAGAGCAGTCTCAGTGCTATACCTCTTACGGAAACCAGACTGGAGAGGTTTGTAGACATTATTGACGGTGAAATGGTTCTCCAGTTGAGTTGCCATTACTTTCTCAATAACCTTTCCTATAAAGGGAAGGTTCAAGATAGGTCTGTAGTTAGCTAGAGTGTCTGGGTCCAACAAAGATTTCTTCAGAAGGGGTGTCACCACCGCCTCCTTCAAGGAGCTTGGAAACTCATCCAATTCCAAGGAGCAACAGACAATCTGAGCCAGAACTGGGCCAGTGATCTCATAACAACCCAAAATCAAGGAAGTTGGATCAGGATCTAAACCACAGCATGTAGAGCGCATCCCCTGGACAATCCGCATAATATCTGCAAACTCCAGCAGGTCAAAGGTACTCCAGGAAGTACAAGGTATAGTGACTTAGCACCAACCAACAGCATCCCCCATAGAGCGAGTCAAGAGGATCTCCAAGCTGATGTCAGCCACCTTATTCGCAAAGACTCAAGCAAGCTCATCACACTTCTTTTGTGAAAAAGCTCGATGGAGCTGCAGACAGGCTGGGTTGCACAATCTGTCCACAATTCGGAAGAGTTGAGCTGGTTGGTTCTGAGTGACAGCAATCTCCCTGGACAGGAACTCTGCCTTCTTCCGGGAAATCGCTGATTGGTAGGACTGATAGTGCTCCACCAAACTAAGATGGTCAGCCTCCAGGGTGGATTTCCGCCAACAACATTCTAACCTTCATCCCAACTGCTGCAACTCCCTCAAGGGCCCATCGAACCAAGGGGCCCAAGGGTGAAGTGGAAGGGGACGAACCCGAGCAGGAGCAATCAGGTCAAAGGCCATGGAGATGGCCTTATTATAGGCCAGGACAAACAGCTCCAGACCGAGCAAGCATCAGGAAGCTCCAAGAGGTCAATTACCACCGCCAGGTCTTCAGGCTCACATCCCTTAAAAGGGTGGTAACTGATATCTCCACAGGGGCAGAGCTACCAAGGTGGGGTGCAGAAATTGAACCACATGGAGTAATGATCGGACCAACTGACAGGTTCCACCCCCAAGTCAGAGGCCTCAGTCCCCAGGAGGAAACCAAATCCAGAGAATGACTGTGATTATGGGTAGCTGAGGAAACAATCTCTGTGAAGCCCAGTGATGTCATCAACTGGAGGAAGTGCCGTCCAAAAGTTGAGAGTTCATCATTGACCCAAGCACTGAAGTCACCCAAAACCATCAGTCTGGGCGACTCCAATGCCATGTCGACGACGAAGTCCGCCACTTCCTGCAGGTATAGTTTTTCATTCCCAGGTGGACGGTAGACGAGAGCTATCCTGCAACCCACACCAGCTACCACAGTACATTCAAAGGATTCAGTTTCCTCTACTGGTACACCAGTGAGGCCCAACTCAGTCTTAAAACAGATCGCTCCCCCTTCCCCCGCGGTCCAATCTCAGGCTATGTATCACCGAGTACCTGACTGGAATTGTCGCTTCCAAAATGGGTCCGGCATTTGCATCCAGCCAGGTTTTGGTGATGCAAGCCAGATCAGCTGTTCCAACAAAATCCACAATAATTGCACTTTTGTTCTTAATAGATCTGGCATTGCATAACACCACCCGAGTTGGATGGGGTTCATGAGCCGTCCCAGCTAGTTGCCCAGCAATAAAGATGGTGCCCTTGGGTATGGGGACTAGACATTGGGCACCACATTCCAGGCTCCATTTCACCCCAGGGCATCTCCTAAGCCTAACCAACCCTATGTGGGAAATCCACTCATTTGTCCTCCAATGTCCGTGCCCCCCACCATGCCCACCACCATCCCTCCATGTATTGAGAGGGGTTTTGATAGCAGGGAGAAAGAGGTATTACTGCCTCTCTATAGATCACTGATGAGGCCATACCTAAGGTAATGTGCCCAGTTCTGGTGTCCTCACATAAAGAAAAAGAAAGACAGGCTGGAGATATTGCAACATGGAGTAACCAAAATGATTCAGGGCCACCAAGGCAAATCATAAGAGGATCGGCTTAGTGCACTAAACATACTCACCGGAGGCTAGATGAGAGGGGGAGATATGATAGAGACCTTCAGATTCATAAAATTAACAAATATGGTAAAATGTGAGGAACTATTCAAGAGGAATACTGAATCTAGAACAAAAAGACATGAGTGGAAGCTGGAAGGTGGAGAGTCAGGAGGGATGTGAGAATGTTTTATTTTACAGAGAGTGGTTGATCCATGGAACATTCTGCTATCTGATATGGTAGGTGCCAAAACTATTCATGTTTGTAAGCACAGGTGGGGCATAGTTATGGGCTTCATACTTATTCAGGTGGGTAGGAGTAAGACAGGAAACATGGGGTGCATAATGAGGCCAAAAACCCAGTATAGACTACAAGTCTCCAGATAAGATAGGGTATTACGGGTAAACAGAATACACCAAAAATTGTTTTTTTGCCTTCATTTTCTCTGTTTTATGAGGAAAAAAGGCAACCCCTGGCAGCACCATTGGCAGACCTATTTAATGAGTCAATAGCACCTATTTAATGAGCCACTAGAAACACATGAAGTACCAGTGGACTGAAAGGTGATGAATGTGATCCCCTACGGAACAGTGGGATTAGGGAGAACTACAGAAATACTGGCCAGTGATGGGATCAACATGGGTTCACAAGAGGCAGGTCATGTCAAACAAACACTGTTTTTTTTGTTTCAGTTTTGTGACACAACTGGTTGAACCTGGATTTCAGAAGGCTTTTAATTTAGTGTCACATAGGAGGCTAACGAAGATAGGTAAATTAAGACTAGTAGATGGGCTAGCAAGATGTGTTAGTGTAACCCCCCCAACCCTTCATTTTGCAAACGACAGGCGGTATGCTGTTTGAATCTGACAGCAATACCAGGGGGGACTGGGCTCAGGGAGGAAAAGGTCACTCAGCACAAAGGCTAGGTTTGGTTACTCTGCACAGGGGCACCTAAGCAACTCTGAACACAGGAAGCAATAACTGTAATGTCCAATACCAGAAATGGGATTCTAAAGTGTGGCTTTTATTCACATCCAAACAGAATAAACAAAGCATAGGTGGACCCCCACGGGACAGCACTTCTGGTAATGCAGATTAAAAGAATCAAGAACACTTCTACACTTCAGCCCTCAGGCTCTGAACCCACCGGGCACACAGTCCGGACTTGCATGCTGCTTTGGGTACACAGCCTGAACTTGTACACTGTTCTGGGTTTTCCCTGGCTCTGCTCCCTTGCTGGCCACTTGGACACCTTCCATATGTCATGGAAACATTTACTGGTGGCTCCCTAAACCACCTAAGAGCACCTCAGCTCTATCAGGGAAACTTCCTTTTAATCCCTCATCTGTGTACTTTCCTCAGACACTGGCCAAGTACCTGAGAGAAAGTAAAGTTGCCACAGAGCAAATTCGTAGAGGTGAATTTGGTTACTACTGATGGGGGGTCTCCCACCTCTCGCTCCCACAATTCATACCCGGCCATTTCTCTGGACAGCAAACACCTCATACTGTAAAGCGTGGCAATGAAGATTATGGCTAAATGTATGTCACATTTCCTCTACTTGTCTTGCTTTCCCTTTGTGCTGGACTTGAACATACTTTTAATTGGCATAGCCCATTGTTCTAGGCCCCTCACTGAATAAGCACTCCAATCCCCACATTACAACTGTACTTGGCTGTCTTTTTCCTGACCCCACAGTAACAGTCCCTTTAGTTTCCTTCTGTTAAGGTGAAACACACATGGCCCTCTTTCAGAGCGAACTCACCCTTTGGTTGCAGGTGCCCCACAGGCGATTCCGCCACAGGAATTTCTCTCTCAGAGCTTCTGGTGCCACAGCACAACTTGAAATAGGCAGTTTCTTCCCTTAGCCGGAACCAGGTGGGTTGTCCCTGGAGAACAGGAAAACCTTACCCCCCATCCCCTCAGGGATGGGGCACTTAGACCAGTGACAGCAGTCTCCACCACTTCAATATCCAATTCATGTGTTCCTCTTACGATCGAAACACACACTTTTAAACCGTAGCTCTAAAACAGAGCTTAAAGCTCTGAGAGCCTGCACACATACTGCTATGCTACTGTCTCTCACCAAGACTGCACACAGACTCTGTTCAAATTCCCTAACATTCTATCCTAACTTCCAACTGCAGCATTCCAGTGTGGCTCATGCAGGTATGAGAGTTCTATGGTGATGTCATCCCTCAGTCTCAGCTGAGACTGAGAACAGGGTGAGACAGTATGAAATATATTTAACTGGAGTTTCACAAGCTGTCTTCCCTGCCTACCATTAGATCTTACTGGGATTCTAGTAACCCCAGGTAACAGGGGGGTTACACTCACCCTGGGCCAGGAAAATGACTGTCTGCAGTCATTATTTACCCGCCTTAGGCCATCTCACCCTATGTGCTACCTGCGGAGGTGGGTGATCAGGCCCCCTCCTACTATGTGCTAGCACAGGCAGGCAACACTAAGGTCCTAGAGGCCTTTGGCTGACATATCAGCCTCTACTCTACCCGCTAACTATGGGTACTTAGTGGATCTGGTAGAACTGTCCAGAGCATAGCCCTAACAGATCAGCATTGCAGTCCCTATGGCTGTTCAGGACCACAGCCTGTCTATCCCCCCTAGCCCGCTAGGGAAAATCAGTCTGCCTCTAACTCAAATCCCAAAACAAAACAAACAGGGGACCTTCCTGACCTTGGGCACCATGCAACAACACACCAGGAGCTAATACCATACCATTGTATTACTCCCTCACTCCCCCCCACAACCATGCCTGTGGAAGAAAAGGGTTACTCACAGAAGCAACAACAACAACAGTACTTTAAATATTACACACTAAAGTACTATTGAGGAACTCCGATGAGTCCCTCCTCCTCTTCTTGTCTTCTCTTCTATCTTCTTCAGGAACACCTGCAAGAAAAAGAAAAACAACACACACTCCTAATCTGCATACACAGTCTATCTAAACCCCTACCATCAAAACACTGGAGAATCCCAAAAAGATTTTTTTTTCGAAAAGGTAGAAAAACAGTACAAACATTAAAAAACAATAGAAAACAATGACATTATTTACAATACACATATTTGGGGGATGGAGTGCCCTAAAAGTCCCATCTAACGACCACAGTGCCCGAAGGCAAGTCCATTAAAGAGTCTCTCCTGGGCCGGAGCCCGGTGAAGTACAGTTCTAGCAGGCCAAAGTCCCGAAGGGGAGAGTCTTTGAGGACAGTTCAAACATCTGGAGTCTGCTAATGTAGGGTGTGTACTGCAATGGCATAAGAATAGAAAAGTTTGGACTTACCAGTCCCTTGTAGAATGAACAAAACACTGACCTGGTCCTCAGCCAAAGACTCTCCGTGGCAGCATTCTTCGGATACAGCTGGGTGTACATCTTCTGGGAATGACAGGAGGGCACATCTGGAAACTGTTGGGTGATGTCATCTCTGAAGATGGAACCTTGGAACAGGAACAAAAGGAAAACAGCTGGTCTGACGTCATCCGATTACCAGGTGATGAATCAGGATACAGCTGGGCTGGTGTCCTCTTTGGATCTGAAGTCATCTGGTGGGCCAGTCAATGGATTCCGGAAAGTCAGTACACTGTAGAACTGATGAATGTGGGGCACCTGAGCCCCGGACGTCCATACTGGCGAAACAACAAAGGCACTGCAATGGCTGGAGTGGCAGCACTGGCTACCACTGCTCTGCTTCCCATTTGGTAGGCATGGGCACATTTGCAGGGCATTGTGGCCAATAGCACAATGAGTCAGGCACTTGAATTATTACCCCATCTGGGTGCACATAATTCACACTGTAAAAGGTTTCATGTCCCTCTCCATCCACTATTCAAACAGTGTCCATTAACAGTGTCCTGCCTTTTTTCCACTGGCTGTATTTTTCATGAAACATTCTGTTCCTGACATGCTTGTTTGCACCAGGATGCACACATTTCATTGCTTCGGCCCAAATCCAGGATTTCCTGCTGTTCTCAATCTTCTTCCAGACTCTCCAAGGAAAGGTCGGAAAGGACATCCCATAGATTTCATTTGCCTTCCTATGAACCAGTCTCTCCTCTTTACTAACTTTGGTCAACCTGAGACCTCAGGCCTGGCTTGGGGGTGGCCAGTCCTGGTTCTGCCAGCTACGCATTCTCAGAATGACATAAAATGGATCCATGACTTCCTCTTGCACAGCCAGGGTAGTGGAATCACCACTCTCTTCCATGCATTCCTCTGAGGCAAGAGCTTGAGGCTGTGTACCCATTCCTTTTTTACAAGGCCACATAGGTTCCCCCTCTTCTTCTTCCTCACTGAGAATCTGTGCCCAGGAGTGAGCAGTCGTCCTCACTCCTGAGACTATCCACTCTTCACTGGGCGCGGAGGTCAATACCTCCCATTCAAAGGCCTCCCTCATCTCGTCTTCTCCTATAAGACTTGGGCTAGGCCCCCCTCTCCAAGGGTCTACTGATGCTCTGCCTGAATTGTCTCTCTGCGATCCAGAATCTGAAACCTCAGCACATTGTTCTGTCTGTAAATCTGCACCCTCTAGCTTTGTGCCACACTCCCCTGAGGGGCCTTCTCCAACAGGCTCTGCCTGGTGCTGTGTGCTGTCAACTGCAGATTCTTGAACTTTTGTCCATGTGGGAGCCAACCGAATCTTGGGCACTTTAAACAAGCCGTATTTCTCTAAGCACCCTGAACAGTGAAGTACCATGAAGACGTCCCTTCCAGCATTTAAGCATATTAAGCACACTTGCACTGGGTATCCAGGAATCGCCACATGAGGAGGCAGTTGTCCTCCATAGTAACACCTCTCAACGTCCCTTAACTTGTTTACTTCTGCTGCTGCCACAGCCCCGGCCATGATCCGGGTAGCAGGCTGGTCCTGAGGCCATGACTGCAGAAAAAAACAAACAAACGCTCGCTGCTATTGAAAGTCCCACATCACTGAACACTTTCTTTCACTTTCAAAATGGCTCCTCTGCTGCTGTGTTTACATTACTACCCCAACCTGTAATGGCTGCAGCAGCACTCCTGTGCATCAACATTCTGAAATTGGGTCAAGCCACTGCGCATCCGATTTACACACTGTACTGATAACTTTGCTCAAAACTGCACAAACTTGCACTGTTCTTTTTTCCTAGCAGATTTATATGATTTACCATGGACTTTTTACTGGCTGAAAACATTGCTCTAGCTCACTGTCCCTTAAAGCCTTAGTATTTCAAGCACAGGATTGCCTGTAACTCTTGTTGCATAACTTGATACAACTCACAGTCTCTCTCATGGCTTTGAAACTTTACTCTGACACTGAACCCATAACTATGCTCACAGTTGATGGCTTAACAGGCTTGCTTTTGCTGGTAAAAAGTTAACACAGTCTTTGTTTGCAAAGCGACTACACTGCTGTACACAGATTCAGCTGGCTTTTGGCAAAAATCACTGGTTTAAGCAATTATTTCTGTTGGTACTCTCTGTTATCAGTAGCTGTTTGCTGCAATGGAAAATGGCCTGCAGCCAGTCTTGGAGGCCTCTGGGCAGATGTGGGTTGGCAGTCCTGCTGATCATCCTTCTGCACACTACACTCACAATCCAGTCGATCGAGATTTGGGTTGAGCCCGAATTTAGATGGAAAAGTCCGATTTTGAAACTTTTACAGCGCTTTCAGTCACCGCCACTCCTCCGATAAGCCAGTACATGCACTCCACTCACAATCCCTCTCGAATGCTGGGCAGTCACTATAGAGCTGGCTTGGGGGCGGGACTGATTGCAGTCTCGCAAATCACATGACGCCGTGCAAATGAGCCTCTTTCCCTTGCAAGTGCGCTTCTCCTCACGGCGATTGTCGAGCAGGCAAATTTAAACTGCACAACCACTTCTTTTTTCAAACTGGCTCACGGCGGGAGCCCATTTCAACCATTTGTCATGGCCATTAACACAGCAAGTCTCTCAGTTCACTAGAAAGCACTTCCAATGTCCAGGGCCCAATTTTCCTTTTGCTACCCCTAGTCTTCCACAATTTTCTTTGTCACAACAATTTTTAAAAGCTGGCTAAATGCTGTAATTTTTTGATGTAGGAAAAGGGCATATTCTCTCAGGCTTTACTGCTCCTTGGTAAACAGTTGGCATTTAAAAGCAGCACATGGACAACAGAACACAGCAACACATTAGTTAACCTTGCTTCAGCTTTTGGGGCTACCCACTGCCAGATAACCAAAATGCTAGCCCTTTGCCTGAGCACCATTCCTCCTTAAAATTCAAATCCAAAATGGTGCTTCTATTTTGTAACCCCCCCAACCCTTCGTTTTGCAAATGACAGGTGGTATGCTGTTGAATCTGACAGCAATACCAAGGGGGCTGGGTTTGGGGAGAAATTGGTCACTCAGCACAAAGGCTAGGTTTGGCTACTCTGCACAGGGGCACCCAAGTAACTCAGAACACAGGAAGCAATAACTGTAATGTCCAATACCAGAAATGGGATTCTAAAGTGTGGCTTTTATTCACATCTAAACAGAATAAACAAAGCATATCTGGACCCCCACAGGGCTACACTTCTGGTAATGCAGATTAAAAGAATCAAGAACACTTCTTCTACACTTCAGCCCTCAGGCTCTGAACCCACCGGGCACACAGCCCGGACTTGCACGCTGCTTTGGGGTACAGCCTGAACTTGTACACTGTTCTGGTTTTCCTGCTCGGCCCCCTGCCGCCACTGACACCTTCCATATGTCATGGAAACATTTACTGGTGGCTCCCTAAACCTCCTAAGAGCACCACAGTTCTATCAGGGAAACTTTCTTTTAATCCCACGTTTGGGTACTTTCCTCAGGCACTGGCCAAGTACCTGAGAGAAAGTAAAGTTGCCACAGAGCAAATCCATAGAGGTGAATTTGGTTACTACTCATGGGGAGTCTCCCACCTCTCGCTCCCACAGTTCATACCCAGCCATTTCTCTGGACAGTAAACACCTCATACTGTAAAGCTTGGCAATGTAGATTATGGCTAAATGTATGTCACATTTCCTCTACTTGTCTTGCTTTCCCTTTGTGCTGGACTTGAACATACTTTTAATTGGCATAGCCCATTGCTCTAGGTCCCTCACTGATTAAGCAGTCCAGTCCTCACATTACAACTGTACTTGGCTGTCTTTTTCCTGACCCCACAATAACAGTCCCTTTAGTTTCCTTCTGTTAAAGTGAAACACACATGGCCCTCTTTCAGAGCGAACTCACCCCTTTGGTTGCAGGTGTCCCACAGGCGATTCCTCCACGGGAATTTCTCTCTCAGAGCTTCTGATGCCACAGCACAACTTGAAATAGGCAGCTTCTTCCCTTAGCCGGAACCAGGAGGGTTGCTCCTGGAGAACAGGCAAACCTTTCCCCCATCCCCTCAGGGATGGGGCACTTAGACCAGTGACAGTGGTCTCCACCACTTCAACAATCAATTTAGGTGTTCCTCTTACGGTGGAAACACACACCTTTTAACAGTAGCTCTAAAACAGAGCTTAAAAGCTCTGAGAGCCTGCACACAGACTGCTATGCTACTGTCTCTCACCAAGACTGCACACAGACTCTGTTCAAATTCCCCAACATTCTATCTTAACTTCCAACTGCAGCATTCCAGTGTGGCTCATGCAGATGTGAGAGTTCTATGGTGATGTCATCCCTCAATCTCAGCTGAGACTGAGAACAGAGTGAGACAGTGTGAAATCCATTTAACTGGAGTTTCACAAGCTGCCTTCCCTGCCTACCACTAGGTCTTACTGGGATTCTAGTAACCCCAGGTAACAGGGGGTTACACTAGAAACTGGTTGACCAGTAGGACCTAGAGAGTTGTCCTGAATGGAAAATTCTCTGATGTCAGGGAAGTAACATGGTGAGTCAGGGGTCTGTCCTGGGGCAGTTCCATTACTGGCATCTTACAGGATGTGGCTGCATGAATGCTTAGGCAATTTGCAGACAACATAATACTCTGTGTGAGATGAATAGTGAGGATGGAATTAGTAGCATGAAAAAAGAATATAGACAGGCTGGAGAAGTGGTCCCGTATTTGGCAATTTAAATTCATTGCCAAAATTCATAATGTAATGCAAACTGGTAGCAGCAATCTGCATACGGTGTATTGAAACAGTATGGCAAAGGTGGAGCACTAGGAGGAGTAAAGGGACCTGGGAGTGAGATAGCAGTAGTCTGAAGAACATCTTCAAAATGCAGTAAAATACATGGGAAGGCAAACAGGGCATTAAAATATATGTGGGTTCCACTAGTTGCAGGGGGGAGGAAACAGTGCCACTGGCCGGGTCTGTTGTTCAACTACACATGGAATATTATATACAGTTTTACAGCTTTAGAGTCCACATCCACAGAAGGACAGGAACTGGTTGGAAACTATACTGTGACGGGTGACACAAATTACACAGGGATAGCAGGGTAGGTATCTTGTGAGGAGAGACTGGAAAGTGTTACTACATATTCTCTGGATGACAGGATGTAAGTAGTAGTAGTAATAGCTTTTATTCATGAAGCATGAACAGGGATAAACTCAACTGAGCAGAGCTCATTTTCAGTGAGGTCACATGAGAGTTGTACAAGTTTCCAATTACAAAAATATAAATACATTCTGGTAATCATAAGGTTATAAATAAGGATAGCCATCACATTCAAATCCTAAAATCACAACTAAATACATATACATAGTCCTCTATACAAATGGCAGCATTGTAACTATTGTGCATTTCAGAGCCACATCCTTCGATTTTGTGTTAAAACTTATGTAATTGTAACCAGACAGCATATCAGAGGAACAGTTGCTTGTTCCACCAACCATTTTTTTAAGTAACTTAACCTAACAGGGTGGTTATACCGCTGCAACCCCAAAGGGACTGAGTTCCATAGAACTGATCCACATGGGAAATTGATGATCTCCCAACCACCAATTTGTAGTGTCCTATGCAATATTCTATACCTTGAGCAGATCTTAAACTTTCCCTAATAGTTCTAATTTGGAACAAGTCTAAGATATATTTAGGGTGAGTACCATTCCAGACTTTAAACATGCAATGTACAGTAAGAGGTGTGAATTTCTTCCATCCTGTGATCTGTGCCTACCCAGAGAATTGTAAAGTACACAACAATAAGTTGTTTGTGGAGCATCCAGAAAATATAGAGTTAGTCTACTAAACATAAGATCTACTTTATACAGTTGTGTTCCTGATGCTATAGCATAGATTATATCTCCATAGTCCAGGAATAGCACAATCATTGTATTTACAATTCTCAGCCTTACATCTGGTGACATATACCATTTTAATCCATAAAGGACGCCCAATGTTTTACTTGTATTGTTCGATAGCTCATCAATATTTTCTTCCCATCTTAATGCACTATCGAACCAAACCCCAAGATATTTGTATCTTCTAACCTGCTGGATACTCTTCCTATTCTTAGTCTGGATGTTCAAGGTAACGTTCTCTTGATTTAAGTTTCTTCCAAAAAAACACTGATTGGGTTTTGGTATCATTAAGTAATAGGAAATGTTTATTAAAGAAATTCGGAATTTGTATACTTGCCTACATAATTTTATGGTTTATCTGACCTAATGAATTCCCTTCTACATACATTATTGTGCTGTCTTCGTATAAGTGATGCTTAATGTCCACATCTTTAAACCTGAGTTCATTTACATACAAATTAAATAAAAGCGGTCCTAGGATTGAATACTGTGGCACACCAGATTTTATATGGGTTAGCTGAGGTTTAAATGGAACAATTTCTACTACCTGTTGTCATCACCATATATAAGAACCAAACCACTCAAGCACAGAGCAGCAAAGACCAATGTCCTTGAGCCTTGACAGGAGAACGCCATGGTTCAACATATCAAATGCCTTGGATAGATCTATAAATAAGGCTCCTACCATTATTCTCCTGTCCAGGCTCAATTGTATATCATTCACTACATTTATTAAGGCTGTCTGTGTGCTATAGCCAGTTCTAAAGCCTGACTGGAATTCACTTAATTTGTTTTGAGATTGCAAGCATCCTTTTATCAGCTTTGATACCAATCTTTCAAACATGTTAGAAACTTGTGACAACAATGAAATTGGTCAATAGTTACCAATGGAGAAGAGATATGCTAAAAAGGTACAAATGCATACAGGGGTGTAGTAGGGAGAACTTGTTGAGGAACTTGAGAAACAGTTCATCTACTTGGGGGAGCACAGTCTCAAGTTGGAAGGGAAAAATAGAAAAAGAACATTAGGACATTTCTTTATAGAGCTGGTGGTGGATGGCAAAACAGTCTGCACCCAAAAACTTTTTAATGTTGGGATTATAACTGGGATCAAACCACAACAGGAGATCTTTAAGGGAGTTATGATGAACAAGAGGGTGGTAGGAGATGGGGAAATCTCTAGTACCCATTTTTTTTGTCCTTATTCTTCTGTGTTTTTGTGTGTCTAGATGTCCAAGGAGACTTGCCACCATGAGGTGTATGAGTGAGAATAGATGACTCTTGTTAGACACTTTTTTATAAAAGGTGTTATCTCTGCAGGGCAGACTGGGCATCTACTCAGCCTCACCCCTGGGTACAGCCAACCATCTCTTCACTCAATCCTGGTTTGGAGGCATGTTCCACTTCAGATTTCCGCCTGCAGTGGGGTCAGGGAGAGAGGGCTATCTTCCCCCAGTGCCTCTCATCCAGAATTTGCTTCAAACTAGAGCAGCAGGATGTGTTGTGGTGCCATGGGTGAAGCTTTACAAAATCCTAGTCCCCTTATTTTCCACCACTGAGTTTCTTCCTGCCATGACACCACAGAAGGCACATGCACACTGAGGTGCACATGCATTCCAGAACTGCAGCTACTTCCACCCCCTTACTGAAGTCTGTCTCCTGATCATAAGTGCTACTACCAGGCCTCCATCTGCTGGCAGCCAACAGCTGGGTCAACAGAACCCCAGTCTGGGAGAAGAGAGCTGTCAGGCAGCTGCTCAGTCCTCTCCTAGCCCTCCGACCTCTACTGACCTATGATGACCTGAGCTCATTCCTGAACTCGGGTCAACAGCATAGTGAGAGGTAAGGTGCTATAGTGCCTCAACCCTCTGTACCACGAGTCTGGCAGCAAATGTTGGACATTTGACTAAGAGAATGACTAGTTAATGTTGATCTATGGTAAGCTGAGTTTGAGAATTGTTAAAAATTTAGGAATATCTGTATCTTGCCTTTAGTGCTGTGATGAGGTACACTCACAATTGTGCTGTAACAACTTTCAGAAGTGATCAGTGTTGGAGGGCAACTGAAAAAATACAAAGCCACTTTAGCCAGTGGAGGACAAATGACTTGCCTGCCTTGCCAGACTTCAATTGGATCAGTATGTATGGTAGACATTGGCTCTGCTAGATACAGTAAGCATCCATCATGTATTCCAGTAACAAGTCTGAGTCTTCCTTCAAACTGTCCAGGCTGTACAAACATTTAGTTTCAAAAATCTCCCAAATGTCTTCCTTGGTGGTCTTAGGATCAACGCTATTCAAGTCTTCAGTGTCATGCTTATGCTCATGCCTTGCACTGGCCCCATGAAAAGACAGTGAGAGAAGAGAAGCTATATGAACAGTAGGATGTATGTGCATTCTTGATGGTTTCTTGAAGCTGTCTTTCCTGCTTGAGCATAAGTGCATGCAACAGTTTTTGTTTAATAGTCTATGCAGCCAGGAGGAATGAGGAAAATATCTTTATATCTGGGATCTAGTTGAGTCCCATGCCAAATTCCATCTCTGATCTAATGCTGTCTAACCTGTCTGAAAGTTTTGTAAAAAACATCTCTGCCACTTCTTTAATGAATATTGCATTCTGATGCTGACTCTGCTGCAATGGCTGAAATAAAATAGTGGTGTCATCTTCTCCACTACCATCACTGTGGTCATCAGCTTTGCCACCAGTCTCACTGTGGTTACCACTAGCAGCAGCATATCTTCACTGGGTAGCTGTAGGAGATCATAAATATTAGCATCCATTGCATTAAAGTAGACAACCTATGGGAAGGAAAATGTTTGGTGGATAGCTCATATAGTAAACAAGCTTTTGCAGAACACATACATCACTGTACCTTTGACAAATATTGCCCACAGGCCATATCCTCAAATTCCATAGCCTAAAACACAGGCATCTGTTCAACAAGTTTTTCCACCATGTAAAAGATTGAGTTCTACCATGTAGAAACATCTTTAATTAGGCAACGTCTATGCAATAAGACAGGATGTTGGTAGTTGTGTCACAGTGACATGCCCAGGGGCATTGTAAGGTACAATGCTGCTGGCCAAGTGCCTTCTGTCCCTTGATACTTGATTGTGGATCAACTACCAACACCCTGGAGTGTTTTATTGTGCTTAAAAAAATATGTTTTTCCAAATGTAAGAAAGATTTAAAAACAAACCTTAGAAAACTTTTTTAATTATACTTACTGTAGAACATAGTCTCTCCATGAGTTGACTGCTACTAGGAGCTGGTAGTTATTCCACACTGCTGGAGTTTGTGAGGTTCTGATCCTGCATGAAACCTGTTGTTTTGATAAACTGTTTCAAGAGTTTCAATGTGATACTCAATCTGTAGTTGTCCATTATGATATATTAATAACTGATGTTGAATACTGTGATTTCTGAATTAATGTTGCTGTATGACTGTTATATGACTCAATTTTATTTAATTAACTTTCTTCATGCTGTTATACTCATGCTGTATATCTCTGTATGTATGAAAACTTTCAATACAAAATTTCATGATAAAATAACTGTTGTTTTGTTCCCCCGCCTCACATGCACACACATGCTTTTGGTTGCCAGTGGTGTTTGAAATGTTATTTGTTTTTAATTGTACCAAGAGTTGAGCAAGCAGGAGCATGGGTGTGTAACAAAAAAATGAAGCATGTTCAGGATTGTGCCAGTGTTTATAAACACGCAGACATGTGAGAATGAAAGGTATGTCTGAGATTGCAGTGCAGTTGGCAAACAGGTACAGTAGGAGTGCAGGTGAGCAGCTTGTAACAGAGGGCTGTGGGCAGAATTGTAAAGCTGCTGTGCCATGAGAACATGGGTAATGCACTCACAATCCATAACTGTTGACTAACCAGGTTACAGTATTTTTCTCACTCCTTTTTAATCAGGAACATTATGCGTCTGTTGGTAATGACAGAGGATTCAGCACATTTAGGGGAACAATGTAAATATTTTGCAAATAACTGTTCAGTAACAAGAGTTTCATTCAACTATGCACATTTGTCAAGCACATGACTCACCACCATATTTTGTCCATGTGCAAAGTAAAGCTTATGACAGAAATATCCATTTTTCATCACCTTTGGCATCTTACTGTTACAGTCCATCACAAAGATACCCACCTTCAAATCATGATGATACAGTGGTGTATATTCAGATGTCTCCCAGTTATTGAATGAAGCAAAACATGTTTTCCCTACTGTGGTTCACCTCCATGACTGACAAATTAAGCAAAGTACTGTACTTCCTGTATTGCTGTATCTCTCTGAGACTGTCTGATTCCACATAACTCCTGCGGGGGTTGGCAGTGGAGGAGGCATTTGGGAATGGTGGTGGTGCATGATTTGGACACAACCATGCCTGATTGTCAGCACTCACCACAGACTACCTCTCTTTAATAAAAAATAGGGCATGCTTTATGCTTTATACCTGAATTAATTTTCCCTAAGTCTCCTCTTGCTGCCCCTTTCACATAAATTCTGTTGGATTTATTGCTCTCTTACCAGTCCATTACTTGTTTGAAGGCACTCCGTGGAGGGAGGGAGGGTTTTGAAGGGGAGGGATAGTGGGTGGGTGGGGAGGGGAGGGAGGGAGGGAGGAGGATTTAACATGTCTGGTAACCTTTCATGTTCTAGTCACTGTTTTTGCATTTTGAAAAAATCAAAAAACTAATTTAATTTCAAAAAAATGATTTAGACACAACCAAATGAGAAGTGAGACTCAGAGAGCTTTGGTTTGTACTAATCATCCAGATATTGCTAGCGAAATGCACATAACTTCCCTCTGCCTCCTGATGTGTCACTATCTATGCACATACTGCCCCATACATAATGGGGAGAACATAACGGGAAAACATGAAACAAAATGGAATGTTGTAATTGGGCTCCACTCATACAAAAGTCTTCTAAAGCCAATGTGTTCTTCATGGACATGGAGAACAGCTAAAGATCAAGGACTATCATCCCTCCATTGAGAAGTGTTATCCATACAGAATGTTTGGTGAGTAGGTGGCAGTTTTGCAGGGGCATGAAATCACTCAGCCACCATAGTTTGTTTTTGTTTTTTTAGTGCCTTGGTTAATGCCCCTGCTCTCCAGTGCTTACTTTATCCAGTGGCTACCACCCACCATTATACCAAACCTTCCCCAGCACTTACTCCTTTCCAGACCACAGGCTTGCTCCAAGGTGGGGCTAGCTTGGCTGGCTGCTCCAGCTGAGGTTTAGTTCCTCCTTCCCTGAGGACCTTTAGGGTAGGGTGACTAATCTGCTGGGCCAGGGCCCCAAGCATACCCCATCATCTTGCTGCCCACAGAGTTTTTTAGTGTTCTGTTCCCAGCCCCTGAAGACTTCAGTGTGCATGGGAGTCCAAGATCACATGCTCACAACCTTGGCTGTGCAGACTCCAGTCGACATCCTCCTTCTCTTTGTCATACCTCCACCGCACTAGGCATTGTGGTCACCCAGATGAAACTGTTGCAATGGAGGCAGTGGCCCTTCTGCTCCTGAGCAGAAGCCCATCCTCTGATATGCTCAGTCCTTCAATCCCATGGCTGGTACCGATGACATGGTCTCATTTCCAAACCAGGTCACTGGCATTGCAGTTGGTTGCTCTACCACTGCACCAATGGCCTGCATCATGTTTTTGTTGCAACAAATTCAGTGCAGTGCTTGTGGTGTGAATGCTGAGCCTGGTTGTGGAAGGTGGTAAAGCATCACCAGTACCCGGGAATGCATCAGTTGTCTGCTGTGGCTGCCACAGTGGCTGGATTATTTGATTGAACCATCTTATCCATCTGCTTCCCATTCCTGACTGTCCTTGTTGCTAGCTAGTCTGACTTGAGAGGGGATTGGGAATGGACATGGCTATTGGAAAATGTAACAATCGCATTCTCAATGACTGAGTAAAACACTGGTTCCAAAGGTTTGAGTAGACTAACCCCGACTGATCATTCTACCACACTGATTGCAGCATACTGTACTTTCAGTGGATTTGTGATGCCATTTGTAAAAATACATCCACACTGTAGAGGAACTTTATATTTTAAGTACAGTGGACTGGTGGAGAGAATACTTAAGGAGGAATCGTGTGGTGACTGCAAGATGGTTTGTTTTCAGTGCCACTCTGTAATGATGTGGCTGCGGATGGGCAGGTAGTACAGCATCAGCTGGTGGTACCATACTAAGGGGCTGTTTGTACTGTAGGAGCTGGAAACAAGGCTTGTCTTTAAATTTCCCTGTTGGGGAAACTTCCTTTCTTGTCTTTCTCTTTTTTAATTGTTCTACCTCCTTCCATGATGGCCTGCACTCCTTAGTATCATACCTATCACCCCGAGTCATTGTTGTAACCGACAACAAACTTTCAAGCTTCTCGTTTGACATCCCCCTCTAATTCATGTGCTTTTTCATGTCCCTCCTTATCTCATGTTTCTCTTCACTCCTCCTTTCATACATATTCCCTCTTCTCCTCCTCCTCTCATACTTCTTCGGTCTGCTTCTCTTGTCATTCTCCTTCTCCTTCTCTCACATGGGTCATGTGCTTTCACTTGCCCCTTCACTTCCTTTTCATGTGCTTCTCCACTACCACCTTGGTCTCATGCTCCTGCTCTATAACAGAGGTTATAACCTCCTCTAGAATATGTCACCTCTGGACCTGTTGCAGGAAGTTTCCACTGCAAGCCACCAGGACGGCCAAATGTTAGACTTGATCTTCTCACTGGTGCTTGAGGTTAGTAACCTCAAGATTGACTGGGTCATTTGGTCCAATCACTGCCCAGTGGAGTTCTCACTCAGGCCCCCCCCAAGAGCCCTCCCCTTGCTGAGATGGTCAGCTACCACATTTCAGGGGTCTAGCCCCAGAGGGATTTCTGGCAGTGGCCAATCTATCTAGTGTGGACAGTGCATGTGTAGGGGGTTTGGGCATGGTGGTCACCACCTATAATAGTGTGATGATGGCAGCACTCAACTCTCTCTCACCAGTCAGTGTACAACCCAGATCTTCTCACTTGAGGTCCCCTTGGTTTGATGGGGAGCTCAAGGTGATGAAGATTGTGGGTCGGAGGCTGGAGCGCTGCTGGCAGAAGTCTTGCCTGGAGACAGATAGACTGGCCCTGTGCTCACATTATAATAAGTATCGGGGGAAATCACTCATAAGAAGGCAGACTTCCTGTCCAGAGAGATTGCTGCTGGGAAGAATCGACCAACTGTGCTTTTTTGTACTCTGGACAGGCTCCTAAACCCAGCCTGTCTCCAGCTGAAAAAGACTTTTTCTGACACTTTGTGCGAAGAGTTTGCTCAATTCTTCTCAGACAGAGTGTCTGCCATCCAGCAGGGTGTTTCACCAGTGAGCCTTACAGTGGCCTACAGCGATTGTCTGGATCACCCAGAGAGTGCTCCACTAGTTGGGGGGAGTTTAAACCAGTAGAGGTGTTGCAGGTCACTGAGGTTGCTTCCAGGTTAAAGCACACATATTGTGAACTGGACCAAGTGCTGACATGTTTCTTGACGAGATGTGTCAACATTGTTGGCTCAGTGTTTGCCTTGATTATCCGGTGCTCTTTGATGGAAGGGATCTTTCCAGATGCCTTGAAGGAGGTGCTGGTTCATCCCCTCCTGAAAAAAACATTGCTAGACCCTGACGTCAAGGCGAATTACCATCCGATCTCCAACCTCCCATTTTTGGGAAAAGTTGTTGAGAAGGTTGTGGTGCAGCAACTTGAAGAGCATCTCATGGCCTTCGATCTCTATGAGCCATTCCAGTCTGGTTTCCTTGTGAGGCATAGTACAGAAACAGCATTACTTTGGGTGCACAATGACCTCCTCAGTGCTAGAGATCGGGGAAGGGGACAATTCTTTTTTTTTTTACTTTCTTTCTTTATCCCTCCTATCTCCTCTTGGTGCCCACACTCCTTCCGTCTGCTCATTTCCCCCATTCTACCTTCCATGGGATCTGTCCCTAGAGTGCCCCCTCACCTCTGCACAGTGGGGTCTGTCCCTTCTTGGTGGTCTTGGGTGGAACCGGAGCGGCTTTCATCCAGGGCTGCCAAGAGGTGTTTTTCCATTTTTCTCCCTTAATCCCCTGCCCTCTGAGACGTCCGGCGCTTGGGACGTATGTCCTGAGTGGTGGCGTGCTGATGCATGCCGTGCCTCTCATGCGCCATCCAACGTCTCCCCCCTCCCCGACTCCACCAAGCGGAGCCACCTCCATCCCTTCCTGTTGCTGGTGCTTCCACTGGCTATGGAAGGGATGCAGAATGCAAGTGCGTTCTTAGTCACCCACCCCTGAGGGAGGAGAGCATCCGTTGGGACGCTCGATCCTCCCTCTCCCCTGCTGACCCCTGGCCACCCGAGTCCGTTCCCGAACCCGGGTCACCGGCGTAGCGCGAGGTGTGGCATTCAGTGCCTCCACCCTCAGCACCACTGGGCCATGGGAGGGGACAATTCTAATCCTCCTCATCTTTCCTCAGCCTTTGACACAGTAGACTATTATGTGTTACTTGACCATCTGAGATAATTCTGTGGGCTCACCAGCTCTGTCATCCTCTGGTTTGAGTCATATCTCACAAACAGGAGGCAACGAGTAGTGATAGGGAATTTCTCCTCCTCCTCTAGCCTCTTGTCATGTGGAGTACCTCAGGGGTTGGTCTTGTCACCAGTGCTGTTTGCCATGTATCTGCTGCCCCTGGGTGAGCTCATTAGAAAATGTGACTTGGGTTTTCGTTGCTATGCCGATGATACCCAGCTGTATTTTTCCTTTGCACCTGGAGTGTCTAGTGTGG
Source organism: Neoceratodus forsteri (assembly GCA_016271365.2). Lineage (NCBI taxonomy): Eukaryota > Metazoa > Chordata > Ceratodontiformes > Ceratodontidae > Neoceratodus > Neoceratodus forsteri. The sequence goes on from CM057452.1 coordinate 1,570,619,379, forward strand.
TGGAAGTACTAAACAGCTGCCTTGCGGAGATCAAAGACTGGGTGGCCTCCAGCTGGTTGCAACTGAACCCTGACAAGACAGAGGTACTGGTGGTGAAGTCGAACAGAAGACAGAACAGGCTGTTCTCTGGCACCAAAACCAGCTTATTTCTGGAATATGTGCCATTGAGGGCCTACTTTAGAGTGCAACACCTTGGCATGACCTTTGACAGTGGATTGTCATTTGATTTCCAGGTGTTGTCCATTGTCCAGACCAGCTTTTACCAACTTAGGAATATCGCCAGGGTTAAGCCCCTAGTTCCGCCTATGGCCCTCCCCACCTTAGTACATGCCTTCATGGCATCCAGACTTGATTACTGTAATGTGCTCTACCTCAGGGTCTCGGGGGCTATCCTCTGCCGGCTGCAGCTTGTGTAGAATGCGGCTGCTAGGCTGCTGACTAGGCAGCTTAAATTCTGTCATATTTTTCGGTTCTGCATGATCTGCACTGGCTGCCAGTGAGGTGGAGGCTCCTCTTTAAGGTGGGCTTGTTCACCTCTAAGACCTTACATGGGCTGGGTCCTGGCTATCTGTTGGACCTTCTTATACCTGCTCTCGGTTTGCTCCCACCGGTCCTCCTCCAGGGGCCACCTGGCGATTCCCAGGGCAAGACTTAAAACTGCTGACAACAGAGCATTTAGTATCACCGGCCCCGTCCTGTAGAATTCACTTCCCCCATCTATTTGGGAGGCCTTTTTGTTGAGGTTCTTAAGGCCCGCCTCAAGGCCTTCCTGTTTAATCAGGCCTTCCTGGACCTTATTTATTAGTCCTCCCTGGGTGCCCTGCCCTTCTTCCTCTGAGTTTCAGTTTTAATATAGATGTTTATCAGTTATATTTATTATGCTGCTATTTTTACTGTTTTACTTATACTATTTTAAATTATTATACTGATAGTGTGTTTTTATTACACAACACCCAGAGCCTCCGGGATTGGGCGTCTGAAAAATAAAATTTACGTTGCCTTGCCCTGCCTCCTCTGCTCTAACAGGTCAATTTCCATAGTCTCTTCACCAGCACTCTCCATTACAACCTGATTTGGTGGGGGTGTTACACTTGTGTTTATAATATTGTGGGGTGATATATCTCACCCTGTCCCTACTCACATGAACATCTATACTTTGGTAAAAAGATAACAGAAGTGTCTGAACCAGACACAGACTCTATGGGCCCGATTCTCAAAAGTCGGTGCAAGCCGTGCCAAAGGTGGCTTGTGCCAATTGCCGATGTGCCTGGGATCCTGCACCCGATTCTCAATCAGGTAGAGTCCTGGCAGCAAAGTCCCATAGCTTGCAGCAACTGTAGCCGTGTGCTAAACAGAGGGCTGATCTGGATAGGTTGCCACAAGCTGGCGGGAAGCCATGCGGCAATGTAACAAAGAATTCCCTAGTGATCTAGTGGATCCCCCAGCTCCAATCCCCCATTATTAAAGTTAATGATGTCCCTAGTGGTCTAGCAGACCACTCCAGCCACGATCACCATTATGAAATAGTAAAACTTCCCTGAAGGTCTAGCAGACCCTTCCCTAAGCCCCGACCCCCCGTTATGTAATATTAAAACTTCCCTGTTGGTCTACTGGACCCCCAACCAGGCAGGCAGTGCCCCACCACCCTGCTTCCCCCATCCCATAACCGAGCTGGTGACTGGCACAGCCTTCCGCTCACCACCATGGCCAGCTGCTGACTGAGCTCTCAATAAATGCGTACTATATAGAGTACATGCTCAGTGATTGACAGCCCTTAGACCAGCACTGGCTAGTCTAATGTACTTAGACATTTGCCATCTGGGAGGGTTCAGAGAATTCTGATTTAGAGGATTTGGCAGTCTGCATCTGCCACAGGCCCCCAGCGCCATGCCACAGCCCATTTTGTGCGGCACTGATGTTCCAAGCCCGGTTTGGAGCACGTAGCCTGTGACTGACTCAGGCTGCATTTCAGAATAGTTCCCGGTGCATCTTTTGGTGCAAGGGGCACTTTGTGCCATTCCTTGTGGTACACAAGCCCATTGCAGCATGACATGAGCTTTGAGAATTTGGCCCTATGTCTCTTTCCTAATGCATGCTATATAATTGAGCAGCAGCACTGAGCTATGTAGTGTGACTGTTAATGCATGACTTAAAGGATGGGGTGCATCATTTAGTGGTTCACGGCAAACTGACAATCAGTAACCATGCTTTTGTGCTGTGGCAGTTGTCATGTTTGTACAAGATAGGCAGGGAGAGAGCTTGCCTTTACATTTCTGGATAGATCACTGCTATCCCAAGAGTGGGTAGGGGAACTAGAACTGGAAGCACTGAAGCAGGAAGAGGGGGAAACCCGTGTGCTTCTGGATTCATAGAAACATAGAAGTTGACAGCAGATGAGGACCGCAAGGCCCATCCAGTCTGCCCATTTCTTTTTCTACCTTATGAATGTGCCATAGGTCTTTGCTCTGTCAATGGCCTATCTATTCATACTCATCTGTATTGCTCCTTTATGCCTGTCCCATGCCTGTTTGAAGCCCTGCACTGTATTCATATCCAGCACTTCCTGAGGTAGGTCGTTCGATGCATCCACCACCCTTTCTGTGAAAAAGAACTTCCTCACATTACCCCTTAATTGGCCTCCCTCTAATCTCATGTTGTATCCTCTTGTCTTGCTATTTTTCTTACATTGAAACATGCTAGAATCTTTCACCTTGTTAATGCCCTTAAGGTGTTTGAATGTTTCAATCATATCACCTCTCTCCCTCCTTTGTTCTAGGGTATACATATTGAGTTCAGTTAATCTGCCCTCATATGTTTTCTGATGTAGTCCCTGAACCATTTTGGTTGCCCTTCTCTGGACTACCTCAATTTGGTTAATGTCCTTGTGAAGGTGTGGCCTCCAGTACTGCACACAGTACTCCAGATGGGGCCTAACCAGTGTCTTGTAAAGAGCGATTATTACCTCCCTATTCCGACTTGTGATACCCCTACTAATAGACTTCAACATCCCTCTAGCCTTACCTACTGCTTTAGAGGGCTGCTTGGATGATTTCAGGTCATCAGAGATGATAACGCCCAAGTCTCTTTCTTCCCTTGTGACTGCCAGCAACTCCCCTCCCAGCCTATAGGTGGCTTCAGGGTTTCTCTTTCCTATGTGCATGATCTTGCACTTCTTTGCGTTAAACCCCAGTTGCCACTCTTCCAACCATTTTGCCAGTTTAACCAGATCTCTTCTCATTCTGCCCACACCATCTGGATCATCTACTTTGTTGCAGATCTTAGTGTCATCTGCAAACAGACAAACCTTACTCTCCAGTCCATCTGCAATGTCACTGATGAAGATATTGAAGAGGACTGACCCCAGGACTGATCCTTGAGGTACCCCACTTGTAACTTGCATCTCTTCTGACTGTATACCATTTACCACCACTCTTTGTTTTCTGCCTGTCAAGCAGTTTGCCACCCAGTTGACCAATGTCTGACCCACCCTGAGCCTACCCAGCTTATTAATCAATCTTCTATGTGGAACAGTATTGAAAGCTTTGCTGAAGTTAAGGTAGGCAACATCAACTGCTCCCCCTTGGTCCACCACTCTGGTTACCCAGTCAAAGAAATCTATGAGATGTGTTTGACAGGACCTTCCTTTTGTAAACCCATGCTGTCTTGGATCCTGTGCTCCTATGGATTCCAGGTGTTGCTCTATCCTTTCCTTAAGGAGTGTCTCCATAATCTTGCCCACTACTGAGGTAAGACTGACTGGTCTGTAGTTCCCTGCCTCCTCCCTGCTACCACTCTTGGGGAGCGGGATCACATGAGCCCTTCTCCAGTCTTCTGGGACCTCTCCTGTGCTCAGAGACTCACTAAACAGCTCTCATAATGGCTCTGCTAGTTCCACCCTTAGCTCCTTTAGTACCCTGGGATGTATGCCATCAGGTCCAATTACCTTGTCCACCCTGAGCTTATTGAACTCTTGTAGGACCCTTTCTTTTGTGAAGGGACTAGTGCACACCTCCCACCCCCCGTGCCCATGGTGCTGAGCTGTGAGCCCTGCCATACCTTCTCTTCAGTAAATACTGAGCAGAAGTATCTATTTAGGATAGTTGCTTTTACATGATCCTCCTCCTCACACGCCCCCTTATCTCCTCTGATCTTAGCAATACCCCCTCTGGACTTTCTCCTTTTGCTAATGTATCTATAGAAAGTCTTGTCACCTTCTTTTACTGTTCGTGCTAGTGTTTCCTCAGTTTGGGCCTTTGCCTGCCTTACTGCCTTCTCTGCTTCCCTTAGGGAAGTTTGGTATGCCTCCCTATCTTCATCCCACTGCGTTCCCTTATATTTCCTGAAGGCCAGCCTTTTGGCTCTGACCTTTTCTGCTACTGTGTTTGAGAACCAAAGTGGTTTCCTTCTTCTTTTGCACTTCCTTTTCTCACTAACATAATGGGATGTTGCTTCAAGTATTGCATCTTTAATGCTTGCCCACTTTGCCTGTACCCCCTCACCTGTATTTTTTTGCCAGTGCTAGCTTAACTCTGTTGGCCATCTTATCAAAGTCAACTCCTCTGAAGTCCCATATGTTTGCCTTGGAATGGAATGATTTTGTTCTAGTGGCCACATTGAACCATACCATGTGATGGTCACTGGCCCCCAGGTGACCTTCTACCTGGAGATCTGTGATCCTTTCCCTGTTAGTCAGTACTAGATCTAGGATAGCCCTGTCTCTAGTGGGTTGTTGTACCAGTTGTTTGAGGCCCTCCCCCGCAGGGGAATCCACCATGTGTCAGTTCTGGCAGATGTTCCTGCTGGTATTGACCAATCTGTATCTGGCATGTTGAAGTCTCCCATTATCAGAATCTCCCCTTTAGCTGTCATGTTTTGTATATTTTCTAACAGTAACATGTCTATGTCCTTCCCCTGGTCTGGAGGCCTGTACACAACACCAGTTCGTATGGCTGTCCCATTTCCTTTCTGGGGTGACCCATAGTTCTTCTGGCTCCTTATGTATTCTGATTTCTGTAGCTTTGATATTTTCATGCTAAAGGGCCACTCCACCCCCCCTTTTTGCACTTTGGTCTCTTCTGAACAGTACATAGCCAGGTACTGAAGTCTCCCAAGTGTGGTTACTGGTAAACCATGTCTCACTAATGGCTACTATGTCCAGTTTAGCCTCTGTCATTATTGCCTGCAGGTCTGGGATCTTGTTTCCCAGACTCCGAGCATTTATGGACATGATTTGCCATTGTTCAGATTTCGGTGTGTTAGTAGTTGGGAGGGTTCCTCTGGATGGTGTCATCAGATGCCCTGGATGACTGGCTAGAAAGACTGCTTGCAGTGGGAATGAAACTAGTGTACTTCTGGGGACTAAAGAAGTATGGTTTCTTTGAACATGCTGTACTATCATGTAGCCAGCCCTATTTCTCACAATTCCACATCTATAACTCCTAGTCCTGTCCCACCATGACCATCCCCTTCTCTGCAACTACCTCTTGTAGAACTTGTTTTTGGTGGAACTAGTATGATGGAGACTGTCTGAATCTTTCCCTCCATCTGCACCCTTTCTCCTCCTTCTCTTTTCCTCCTATTTGCTACTCTCATCGTCAACAGATAATGACACAAAGCAGCCACCACTGGGCACTAACTATAATAACTTACAATAGTTAGCCTTTTAGATGTCCACGTGATGCATAAATGCTGCACAACTGATTAGGTAACAGAGAACTGATGGGAGAAGAGTGAGATGAATCTCACCAAATTGTACCCCACTGATAGACACTCACTGCCAACTAGAGATGTTGCCAAATTAAATTTCGCCAGCAAAATTGCCATGAAATCGGCAATTTCACCACGCAAAACATTTCATGAAATTCTGCCATTAGGTGAAATTTTTGGCCAGGTGCAAAATTACAAAATTTTGCCTGCAAAACATGAAAGTTCACTGCAAAATTCGAAATTTCAGCAAATTTCTCCCAAGTTTTGCACAATTTCGCCCAAATTTCACCATTTCGCAGGTGAAATTTAGCATTTCGTGGGTGAAATTTCATCCGCAGAATTTCACATTTCACACCTGCAAAATATTTTGTGAAATGTGTGAATTTCACTAAATTTTACACATCTCTACTGCTAACCACTGAGAGCCCTATCTCACACAGCACCCTACTTCACTTTATAATCCCTATCTGGCTGGCAGGCTCACACGAATGGAATGACAAAGAAAAAAGATGTATTTCTGTGCCCTTCCCCACCAGCAGTCAGTAAAATAAAAATGATTTGTCAAATAAAAGGTTTGAAAAAATAATTCCAGGCCCTTTCCCTGTTTGCTAAGGTCATTGCCTTGCTGAAGGAAGCACACACTGCACACTCCTCTCCTCTGCAGCAACACAGGAATTCACTGGCCTGCCTGCCTGAAACTACACTTAAACATTGCTAACTAGCCAACTAACATGATACAAAATTGCACATTCTCCAATAATGCAAAGTGCAATTCCCAGTGAAAGAGTTTTGACTGGTTTTGCTTTAATCAGGGATGCATGGTGCCAAAAGGTCTTTCATACACACACTGCACAAGGGATGTAAACAGAAGACAAAGGCACTTGTTTTGTCCATCTGAGGACTCATCAGTGTGCACATCATGAGGCACACTGATGAGTCCTGAGAAGGACACAGCATGTATTTGTCTTCTGCTTTCAACATTAGTGTGTGAGAAGACGTTTGGCACTGTACACTCCTGCTTAATACAGGACCTGTCTAAATTCTTTCATGATCATTTACATAGGCATCCCACAATACCTTGCAGTACTAGGGTATGTATATTTTTTTATTTCTTGTAAAGCTGGCTTTATTGCCAGTGCCCTTTCTGGATAACCCTTGCATTAGTGTTGTTGTGCTGAGGTTCATTTTGTTTGTAGCAAAAATGATAATGCATGATTCTCTGATGATTCATGACATCTTTCCTGATAAGAAATCACTGTTTTTGTAAATAAATGAAGTACTCATATAAGCCATTCTCATCCATCGAGAGAGAGAGAGAGAGAGAAGAAAGGGGCATGAGATGTGCGCTGCAGGAGGAGTTCTCAATATCCAACATGGCTGATTGACTGCTGCAGGTCATGTGGCTGGCAAAAACTTGTACATGCTCAAGGTATGTTTCCAGAAAAAAAATTCCTGCATTATGTTATTGAAGTGAAAAATGCCAAAGGGAATCCAAATCCATTCAGACTGGCTTCACCAGTGTCGAAAGATTTGCTTTTCAGTGCTTCCCTCAAGCATTAATTCAGCATAGGCTCACCCTAAGGAGATTACTTCCAACTGTTTCTAATAGGTAGAAGGAATATCTAGCAATCTCTCCACTATGTGGGCATGGGACTAGGAAATCAGGATATCAGAGAATGAGAGCAAGAAGCTTTAATTTTATCTAATAGGTAGCCATGCAACCACTCCCCCCACACCCAAGTTAGGACAACGTGATTTATTATCTGTCCATCCTTGACTCCCACTACCCCTATTGGTCAGATACAAAATACTTACCAGGCAGATGGTTGGAGAACTAGAATGCCCTGGAGCAATTATTTCATTGCTAAAGGCTCAGCTGGAGCCCATAATCACAGAATGTACACTATATCAGCATGGTGTTTTCTGTTTGTTATTTCATGCAATCTTCAATACAGTCTTTTCTGTTAATAAAAGAACCAGAACTGAAGATGGAATTTGCTTGGTCCTCTAATGGCCTTTACTACCAAGGAGTTCCCAGCACTGCATATCTCTATACAAGTCTACTTTGTGTGTCAGCTTAGTAGTCAGCAATCAGCAGTACATGCTGCCCAACTCATCCTGTAACACCCTTCCACTGTGTGACTACAACTATTGAAAATTCTTAAACTGCAGCTCCAGAAACCTCTTTCTACCCATTCTGAGTCTGTGTAGACAGTCCTGCCTAAAATTTTATAAGCCTGCAAGCATTTTGTTTTGATCTGAGGACAACCTTACTATTGCTGCCTACCACAATCTGCTTGTGTTTGAATTAACTGCTGCAAATGCTTTTTGCATCTGTATCATGCTCTGTAACTTGCTGTCATTCTAAACCTTAAGTATCTTTACTGTAAGTTAGTTCACAGTCTATATACTGTACTGTAGGTACTGTATGTATTCTGGCCTTTGCATTCTCAACAAATCTCATTATAGCAACAACCATATGTATCCAGTTGTCACCCTGTGCTGTCCAACTCACTGCCTACTGCCTCACTGGGTCTATTTATATTTGCTCGCACCAACAATATTTGATATTGCTACTTGACATTTATTTTTTGAAAATAGTGTATTTTATTGAAATATTGAACAAAGATGCATAAGACAGACAATAACATGAACTAAACAGATCCAGCGAATACTGGTATAAGCCATCGTCTCTTGTCCACAGGCAGGTATGTTGGACATGTAAGGTGTCAGATAGTTTCAGAATAACACATTACTAGGGTATATAGTGTAGGGAAGTAATGTTCTCATAACGGTAGTCCAAGACTTAATCAGCTAGAGTACAGTAGTAAGAGGTCAGTTCAGAAGCAGAAGGGTTTTGAGGGTGTTCCATCTTTTGTGATATAAGGACAGTTTGTTGTTGTGGGAACTGATACTTTTTTCTAATCTGAGGGCATCTAGTATGGTGATGTGCCATTCCTGGTAGGAGCTGGTGGCATAGATCAGCTTCAATTTGCAGCCTTTGGGGAGTATAAGGGTTGATTTGGTTAGCTGGGTTAGTTGTCTTCCAATGGAGGAATTTCCTAGCATACAGTGCCAGGTAGTATAGGTAGAAGTTGGGATGCTGAAGGCCCCCAGCTACTTGGGTGGTGTAAGTTTGTGGTATGCCCTGTGTGGGGCTTTGTCACCCCAAAAAAAGGGTGTTAGAAGGGGTTTGAGTTTGGTGAACCAACTGGTGGGCAGGAATATGTTGATCATATCTAGAGGGTATAGGAGCCTTTGTAATATGTTCATTTTGATCACATTAATGTGGGCCCAGAGGGTCATTGGGAGGGTGGTCCACCTGTTGAGGTCATGTTTGATGTTGGTTAGAATGGAAACAAGGTTTTGTGTGAACATCCTATGGGAGCTGGTAGTCACATGGATTCCTAGCTACTTAAGGCTAGTTGGAACCCATATGCTACCCCACAGCAGTGTATGGGATTTTAAGGTCCAGTGGTTGACAAAAAACTTTTGCTGGTGGAATTGAAGCAAAAGTTGGGAAATCAATTTCTGAACTTTTCTGGAAATTCCACCATCCCTGCATCACCACCCAATGTTGGATGTATAAAACAAAGTTTACAAATTAATTCCCTGGTGGCTAGCGATCTCTCCCCCTACCTGATCACTGGCTGCACTAAGGTGTCTACTAGTGCCACCACCCTGGCAGTCGCCAATCACCACCTATGTATTATAAATGAATTCCCTGGTGGCTAGCGGTCCTTCTCCCACCCGATCACCTGCGCCATATTTTTTTTTAAATCCCTGGAATCCCTGTTGTCTAGCAGTCCCTCCCCCTACCAGATCACCCACCTGATCAGTCCAGGACATCATACCCTGGTGTCCGGTGTAACCCCTCCATCCCGATGCCCTGCCATATAGTAAAATAAATAAATAAATAAATATTTCTCCCTGGTAGTCTAGTGGACTGCCAGCTTTATCCATTATTAACAGCTCACCATTGCTTATTCACAAACTATAAATGGGATTCTAAATGAGGGGTGCTACTGTGTATGGCATATATCAACAAAAACAACAAGTCAGAGCACACCCTGACTCACTCCAAAGGGTAAATGTAATAATAAACATATGTTTTCAGCCTGGATTGGCAACTTACTATTTTGATTTCAAAAGGAATGGAGGTCTCTTCCTATTCATCTCAAGGTCCTGCTGTGAAGTCACCCAGCTACCAACTTTGAGGTAGACCACCCATCAGCTGGGTCCCTACTCTAAACTGCATCTGCCTCGAATGGTTTACCTTTATAGGGTGCATCTGCCTAAAATTGACTTAATTAAGGTGTGGTGCCCAGCTAATGTGAAGGTAACTGGTGGGAAGCTAGTTAAATGAGAAAGCCATAATTCTTCATTTACAAACTTATCCAATATTAACGGCTCACCCTTGCTCATTCACAAACTATAAATGGGATTCTAAATGAGGGGTGCTACTGCATATGGCATATATCAACGAAAACAATAAGTCAGAGCACACCCTGACCCCCCCCCCCGGGTAAATGTTACAATAAACATATTTTTTCAGTCTGGATTAGCAACTTACTTTATTGTTACATTTACCCTTTGTAAACGGAGAAGAAAAAAAAAATTACTCACCATAGTAATGTTGTTTGTTCTAATGGAGTCTTGCTGTATTCTGACTATATGCAGTTAGCCCCAACACTTGAACTGCCCCGGGGAGGAAAGGGTTAACTCTATGCAGCAGCATAGAACATTGAGCTCAAGCTCAATTTTCAAACCTCTGTCTCTGGTACATCTCAGTGTAACCATCAGATTCTTACGAGCAAACTAATCAGCTAACTAAGATATGGAAATTGTTTAATTTTAGGCCAAAATGCAACAAACTTAGGTCCAGAAGACTCAAGTCAAGAACCCAAGAAAAAAAGATAGTGAAATATATATATATATATATATATATATATATACATACATAAATAACACCAAAAACAACAATAACTACCCCACCCTGAAGAGGAGGGGTACCAGGGTACACCCCTGGGGTGCAACACTGTACCTGCCAGTCCACTTCCCAAAAACTAGGTTCTGAGAGGGGAGGCCAGGAGGGAGGTCAGAATACAGCAAGACTCCATTAGAACAAACAACATTACTATGGTGAGTATTTTTTTTCATCAAACAACATGACGTCTTGCTGTATTCTGACTATATGCAGACTACCAAGCAGTTCCCCCAAGGAGGAGGGTACACAGAACCTTACTTTGGGAATATGCTCTGCAATACTGCTGTACCAAACCTAGCATCACTCCTAGCCTGGATATCCAGGGAGTAATGCTTGGTGAATGTATGGACTGTTTTCCAGGTGGCTGCTTTACAGATTTCTACCAAGGGTATATATCTGGCAGCAGCCAGAGAGGCAGCTGTACCCATAGTCGAGTGGGCCCTCAAGCCTGAAGGAGGCTCCCTGCCCAACTTGGCATAGCAGAATTGTATACAAGAGACAATCCACCTGGCAATAGTTCTTTTAGTAGCAGGTTTACTTTTTCCCACTTCCCCATAACTGAGAAATAATTAAAGACAGTCATTTCTATGTGGCTTAGTGTGCTCTATGTAGTAGCTAAGTGCCCTTTTAACATCCAAACTGTGTAATCTTCTTTCTCCTGAAGAAGAATGATCAGTGAAAAATGCAGGTAGAGACATAGATTGATTCAGATGAAAATCTGTCACCACTTTAGGTAAGAACCTGTGATTCGTCCTGAGGACCACCTTATCTCTATGGAATGAAATAAAGTTGGGTTCAACTGACAGGGCCTGTAATTCATTAATTTACCTGGCATAAGTGATAGCTACCAGGAACACAGTTTTCCAGGTCAAGTACTTAAGCTTGGCAGAAGCTAATGGCTCAAAGGGTGGCTGCATAAGCTGAGCAATGCAGACATTTAGATCCCAAGCCAGAGTAGGTTCTCTAAAAGTGGGGTTGATGTGAACCAAACCTTCGAAGAACTTACTGATAGCAGGACGAGATGCCAGGGAAGAGCCCTTCCCTGCAGAAAGAAAAGCAGACACAGCTCCCAGGCGAACTTTCAGTGTTGTAGGCCTAAGGCCTAGGCCATTAAGATGAGCCAGATAATCTAAGACTGTAACAATGTCTGCAGTATCTGGCTGTATGCCTCTCTGAAAACACCATATACTGAATCTTTTCCATTTGGAATTGTAAGTTTTTCTGGTAGAAGGTTTCCTAGAGACCTTCAGAATATCCAGTACTTCCTGAGAAAGATGCAGGCCTGCATATTCTAACTCTTCAAGAACCAGGCTTTGAGATTGAGAGACTGGAGATTGGGGTACAAAATTCTCCCCTGAGAGAAGGTTAAGAAATTGTGTCTCTTGGGAAGAGATAGGGGGAGTGAGATTGCTAGGGACAACAGCAGAGGGCAGTAAGGTTGTCTGGCCCAGTCTGGAACCACTAGTATCACTGTACAGGGTTGAGACCTGATTTTGAATAGAACTCTGAACAATGGGGAAAATGGAGGGGGAAAGCATAGAGAAACCTGCCCTTCCAATGCAATGTGAGAGCTTCCAGAGGAACAGTCCCTTGGACTGGAGGTCTGCAGCAAAACATAGGAAGTTGGTGATTGTCTGGGGCTGCAAAGAGATCTATCTCTGGAGCGCCCCATCTGGTGAAGATTACTTTCAGGATGTGAGGATCCAGGGACCATTCGTTATGGCCCTGGGAAATTCTGCTCAAAGCATCTGCTAGCACATTGACCTTCCCTGGAAGGTGGACTGCTATCAGGGAAGCCTGAAGGGAGTAGGCTAGGGACTACAGTTTCATGGCCACTGTGCACAAGGCTGTGGACCAAGTGCCACCTTGTTTGTTGATGTACCACATTGTGGTGGTGCTGTCTGTCCTGACCTGCACCACTTTGTCTCTGACTAGCTCTGAGAAAATCTTAAGGGCTAGGAATACTGCCCTGACTTCCAGGAGATTGATATGAAGGAAAGACTCTTGTTGAGACCAAACATCCTGAGCCATGAGGGCTCCCATGTGGGCTCCCCAGCCTAGGAGAGAATCGTCTGTGGTTAGGACCACTGAAGGAGCTTGAGTGAGGAATGGGACACCTTGTCTGAGATTGTCCTGATTCAGTCACCACTGGAGAGCTTGGACCAGAGTCTGAGTCACTGGAATCAGTTGGTGAGAGAAACCTTTATTCTGAGACCAAAAGGACCTTAGGTGGAACTGAATGTCCATCATCTGAAACCTGGCTCCTTGTACCACTGCAGTGGAAACTGACATGTGGCCTAGGAGTTGAAGAAAGTATCTTACTGGATGAGAGACCAGAGGTTCAAATGAGGAAGTGAGATCAGTAAGGGCCTTCACCCTTGCTAATGGAAGGAAGGCCTTTGCCTGGGCAGTATCTAACTCTACTCCTGTAAAAGTAAGGAGTTGTACTGGTTCGAGAACTGACTTGGGAAGATTGAGGAGGAACCCCAGAGAACTGAGCAGGTTCTGAGAGATTTCCAGAGCTGACCTGACCTGGTCGGAGGATTGACCTACGATGAGCAAGTCATTCAGGTAGGGGAAGAAAGATAAACTGTGCCTTCTGAGGAACGCTACTACTACTGCAAGGCACTTTGTAAACACCCTTGAAGCTGATGTTAGGCCGAAGGGCATGGCCCTGAACTGATAATGGCCTGAAGGCAACTCAAACCTGAGGTACTTTCTGTGGGAGCACCAGATAGGAATGTAGAAATAGACATTCTTGCGGTCCAGGGATGCTAGCCAATCCCCTGGCCTTAGAGAGGGAAAAATTATTCCCAGAGTCAACATTTTGAATTTTGGTTTTGTGATGTGTTTGTCCAAATACCTTTAGTCTAGGATGGGTCGCCACTCCCCTGTCTTTCTTGGTGTAAGGAAGTATCTGGAGTACAGACCTTTCCCCTGTGCTGTGTAGGAACTTTCTCCATAGCTCTGAGAGCCAGTAGAGAAGAAAACTCTGCCTCTAGATCAATGGTTTCTGAGATGGTTGCAGGTGGAAAGGACCTGACCCTCATTTTTGGAAATCTTTTGAAACTGAGAGCCAGTCCCTGGCTTTCTACTTCCAGGACCCACTTGTCTGAGGTAACAGCCTTCCAGACCGGGAAGTAGAAAGCCAGCCTGCCTCCTACTGGAATAGGGGAAGCAACCCGGGCTGACACATCAGGGTGTCTGTTTGGCAGGAGCCTTAGACTGGGAAGAGGATGCAGCCATTCTCATCCCCCTCCTTCCTGTCCCTCGAAAGAACCCCCTCTGTGGGAAAGAAGAGGAAGTCTGGGCTTGGTAAAAAGGCTTGTGAAAGGGCCTGCCCCTGCCCCTAGACTGCTGCTTTTGAGGAGTGGCTTGCCTTTCCTTGGCCTGTGCACTCCTGTAGGTGGTCCTATATTCATCCATTTTCTTCATGTAAGCCTCTGTCTGCTCCCCAAACAGAGAATTACCCACCACAGGGGAATCCATGGCCTTAGCCTAGGTGTTCTGGGAAAGGCTAGTACATCTGAGCCAAGCAAATCTCCTGAGAGACACAGATGCAGCCATGACACTTGATGCCACATCATTAGAGTCTACAGCAGTGTGGAATTGTACCTTGGATACCTCAATTCCATCAGCAGCCACCTCCTCCAGCTCTTTGGCCAGCTGAGGGGGAAGCCTTTTTAGCCAGTTCCAGAACCGTATCCCACCTGGACGTCTGATACCTGGTAGGCCATATAATTGGCCTGCCTGAGCCCCAAAGAGGATGCCAAGAATTATTTCTTGGCCTTGGCATCCACCTTTCTGGATTCTTTATCTGGGGGGGTGTGAAACCCATGGAATATTAGCCCTGTCACAAGCTGCAACCTGCACTACCCCAACATGGCTGCAATAATTGTATAAAAACTCTGTACCTGAGCCTGATAACAGGTACCTCCTGTCCATTCTGTTATCCACAGGAGGTAAGAAGTTAGGCATTTGCAAAATCTTTTTCATCTGTTTCCCCAAAGATTTAAGAAGAGGGGTAGACAATCTCTTGGGCTCTGGGATGTCCATCATTTCAACAAAATCAGGCTCTTCGTCCTCCTCAGCAGCTTCCACCACTGGGATCTGGAGAGTTCCAGATGCTTTTCTGTAGAAAAAAAAAGTGGAAAGGGGACTCAGAAAGCCTGGGAGGGGAGACATTGGAAGGCCTGTCTGAGGAGATGTCCGGTTCAATAGGCACATCTAGGCCTCCAAAGTCATTGTCATCATCTTCATCCTCGGGATAATCTTTGTCTTCCTCCCATTCCACATCATAATATCCATCTGGATCATAATCCGATGGAGTCAGATCCAACTGAACTGACCGCCTAACCGGCAGCGACGGTCAAACGGAACCGGGCAAAGCGACTGAACAGTACTGATCGCTTTGGCTATTTCATCAGCAGTTGGAGTATGTGGTACTGGATCCAAACCGGCCAACCACTTTTTTTTCTTAGCTGGAACCAACTCCTAGAGTCAGATTTCCTTTTGCCTAAGGAGGTATCGCCCGGGTCAGTGAGCAGCTCCTCAGGTTCGGCAGAAACCGAACCGGGCTGGCCATTCAGATCAGCGGACTTCTCGGCTTCCTTTTCCTTTATCCTACTCAATTTTTTTCTAGAGTGGCTTTGGGAAAATGTTTTACATATTTGGCAGTCTGTTTTGAGGTGGTCAAACTCCAGGCAATAAACACAGGTGAGGTGGGGGTCAGCCTTGGCAAAAGCCTCCCCACACTCAGAACAGTGTTGAAACCCAGTGGGACCGTTTTTTTTCTTGGGTTTCTCAGACGTGGCCATACTTCAAAAATTACATTTTACAGCTTTCACGCCAGGTAATACTCCCCTATTGGTTACCAACCGTGTCACACACAGTGGAAAAAACAGATAAAGTCCATTTTTTTAAACCAGTAGGAACCACACACCACTACTAAATCCCAGATGAAATTCAAAAACAAACAATGGTTCGGTTTCCAACCAGACTGACCGATAGGAAACCGAAGAAAAAACTATTTCCACAGTTTACAATATCATTACCTATCTACAACACTACCTGTACTGTAGACAGAGGCTTGATAGCGAAAAATAAGAAATCAGTTGAACAACCGAACGCTTTCTTCACTTTTACCAAACCGAAGTGAAGGAGAGATCTCTGGAGCAACTTCACAGTTAGGCGGAGTGAAGAATCTGACAGTTACACTGAGACATACCAGAGACAGAGGTTTGAAAACCGAGTTCGAGCTCAACGTTCTATGCTGCTGAATAGAGTTAACCCTTTCCTCTCCAGGGCAGTTGAAGTGCTGGGGCTAACTGCATATAGTCAGAATACAGCAAGACTTCATGTTGTTTGAAGTATGATTTTCTCAACATTGGTAGCTAGGTGACTTCACAGCAGGGCCCTGAAGTGAATATAAAGAGACCTCCACTCTTTTTGAAATCAAAATAGTAAGTCATCAATCCAGACTGAAAAAATATGTTTATTGTTACTTTTTCCCTTTTGGGGGGGCAGGGTATGCTCTGACATGTTGTTTCAGTGGGCTGCCAGCTATGGAGGAGAAAGGAAGGCTGTGCCAGTCACCTGCTGTGGTTTGGGATGAGGTGGAGTGGGGTGGTGGGACATTGCCTGTAAGAGTGGGGGAGCAGGGGGTGCAGTAGACCACCATGGAATAACATTTAATTCACGGACTGGGGATTGAGGATAGGTGGGGGGGTTTGCTAGACCGCCAGGGAGAAATGTATTTTATTTATTTTTTATATTTTTACTATACGGCAGAGAATCAGAATGGGGGGGTTACACTTGGCACCAGGGCATGATGTCCTAGACTGGTCAGGTGGGTGATGGGTTGGAGGGAGGGACTGCTAACCACCTGGAATTCCAGGAATTTTTTTAAAAATGGGATGGGTGATTGGGTGGGAGGAGGGATGCCATGACACCAGGGATTATAGGGATTTTTTTAAATACGTGGTGGGTGATCGGATGGGGGAGGAACTGCTAGCCACCAGAGACTAATTATTTTTATTTCGGGTAGGGTTGGGAGGGGTGGCACTGGGCACCAGGTAAGAATTACATTTTTTTTCTTCTGCCTATAGGTGAATGAAACAGGGCAAAATTTTGCCCAAAACCTTAAGAGGTTTTCCAAACCACCACAGGCAGAAGTTCGGAAACTTCTGCAAATGTTGCAAAATTTTGCAGAAGTTCTGCTAAGGTGGAAAAAGCAGCATTCGCACACCTCTAGTTGAAAGGCATGATTGCTGTTTTCTTTACATTCAGTTTGTATCCTGAGAGAATGTCAGACTCTGGTTACAAGGGCAACGACAGCTAGTTTGGATTGTGTTAGGTCCTCTATATAGAGGAGGATGTTGTCCACATACGTGCAGAGTTTGTATCTCCTCTGTCCCTCTTGTATGGTATACCATTGTTAAAGTGAAACCCCCCCCAGAGAAACCATTACTGTGACACAACCCAATTGACATCCACAGTGTCGAACGGGTTGTTGGAGCACTGTACCGATACAGTGACTCCCGTGTTAGCCGCCTTCCCCAATAATCCCCCCCCCCAGAGTTGATTATCTATAAGTCTGGGGGGGGCGGAGGGTGTGGAGGGCAAAGTCCCCTAAAAACAATGTAGAAAAGCCCCGGTGCTTGGGGTGTCATGGCAGTCTGTTGATAGATTTGCCAGGCAGCATGGTCGCTGTCGGCAAATTTCTGTCACTGTGTTAGTCGTTGACAACTTTGTTGCTGAAGTGATGTGGTGGAACCCTCTTGTATGCCTTTGATTGTGTCACAAAGAAGGATCTTTCTGGTTAGGGGCACAAAGTAAAGGTTAAAGAAGTAAGGAAAGAATGGGCAGCCTTGCCATGTGCCTCTTTGAAAGTGGATGGGTTTAGAGTTGATGCTGCTACATCTGATTAAGGCCAAGGGAAGGGAATACAGCAGCTTAAGCCAGTCAGTGAAGGTGTCTAGGAAGCCAAACTGCTAAAGACTCAGGTATAGGAAGGGCCAAGAGACTCTGTCGAAGGCCATTTTGGCATCTAGAGACACTAACACTGCAGGTTGGTTGAAGTCTCTGGCCGCCATGATCAGGTGAGAGAGTTTGCGCATGTGGCCTGAGGATAGGCAGCCCTGCATGAAACCTTCTTGCTTGGGTCTTATCAGGGGCCCACTCACTGAGTTGACCCTATTGGCCAGGATTTTTGTCAGTGTTTTGATGTCCATGTTGAGGAGGGAGATAGGGTGGTAACTCTCCTTAAATTCTGGGATTTTGCTGGGTTTGGGGATCAGGAAGATGGCTGCTTGTTGTAGGGATGGTTCTAGGGAGTTATTAGCTCAAGACATATTGTATAAGGTGAGTAAGGGTTCAATCAGAGTAGGTCTGAGAGCTTTATAGAATTTGGTTGAGAAACCATCTGGTCCTGGGGCCTTATCGAGGGCTAGGTCTGAGTTAGCCTGTTGCACTTCTCTTACTGAGATAGAGGTCTCTAGTTTGTCCAGGGATTCTGGGGGAGAGTTTGGGTATATTGGCCAATTTGAGAAATTGTTGGATGTTAGAAGCTGTTGCTGGAGAGTCTTTTGTGTATAGTGATGGACGGTAGCCAGCAAAGGACCTGGCAATGTCCCTGGGGTTGGTGATCAAGGGGGCAGTGGGTGTGAGTCGAATGCCTTTGATTAATTTTAGGGACTCTTGTTGCTGGAGTCTGAGTGTTAAGAGTTTCCAGGCTTTCTCCCCTTGGTCAATGTAAGTGTCTCTAACCCAGAACATCATAAACTTGGCTTGTTCTCTGAGTAGCTCCTTGTAAGTGGCCTGGAGGGTGTTTAGGCAGAGCCAATCATCCTTGGGGGATGTTTTGGATATTGTATGCTCTATGGTCCTAATTTCTTGGAGCAGTGTAGTCACCCTTTGTTCCCTTAGACACGTCTGTGTGATCACTATTCGTATTAGTTCCCCTCTAAGGCTACACTTAAAGGCCTCCCATATGTAGGCATAGTTATTGACTGTGTTGTTATTCTCTATGAGGAAGTTTTCAACACTAGATGTAAGCTTTTCTAGGATTTATGGGTCTTTAAGGAGAATATTATTAAGGTGCCATGATCTGTCCGAGTTCATGGGGGATGATGGTGAGAAGGAGAGGAGGACCAGGGCATGGTCTGATATCTTCACTAAGATATCACATCTGGCCATGTCTGTAAGAATGTTGGAGCTGGTTAGAAAGTAGTCCAAACAGGAGACTAAATGGTGTACGAGCGATAGGAAAGTAAAACTTCCATTGGCGGGATGGAGGACTCTCCAGGGCTCAATTAACCCCAGCAAGTCTTGGAGTTCTAGCATGGCCCTTTGGTTGGGAGAGAGTTCTCTTCTGTTGGAGGGGGACCTGTCCACTGTGCTGTCCTGTACAGCATTCCAGTCCCTTGCCAGTATCATTGTCAGTGATTGGTGTTTGGACAGTTCTGACAGAAGGGAGATGAAAAATCGGGGATCCTCTTTATTGGGCCCATATACTGATGCTAGGAGGAGATCTTTTCTCTCTTGGGTCCCTGGCAGAATGACAGATTGCCCATTTGGATCAGTGGTTTGGCTGAGTAGTTGGAAGGACATATTGCAGTGTATCAGTATAGTGGAACTGGCTTTTTTGCTATCTGCACTGGTGGTGTACACGTGGCCCACCCACGTCCTGTCCCATGGGTTCGCCTTAGATGGTGGGGTATGCAACTTCTGTAGGAACACAATGTTGGTTCCTATCTGCTTAATGTGGCATAGGATTTGGTACCCCTTTTCTTTAGTCTGGGCTCCTTTAATGTTCCATGAGGTTAAGTTGTACCCTGTGTGAGCCATTCTAAGAGTAGAGTATGTGGTGTGGGAGTCACTGTATCGCAGTGGGATGCAGAGGGAAAGGGAACTCTGCATCTCTAGGCTTGGTGGATCTGTACTGGGTCTGTTATGGAGAGTATGGCCTTTGCACTGGTGCCCTTTGCTTCTGAGTGACCTGTCTCTATAAGATATGTGCAACAAGCCAACAGTTATTGGCTGGCAACAACGCATTATAGTCTGTTGTGGAGAAAGTAGGTTAACTCATTCAGGCCTAGATACTCCTGAAGGTGGCATCTGAAAGCATAGCCACTCAGGACAATAACGCCTGTAGACGTACTCAGCTGACTTTCACTCAGGCCTAGAAACGTGTGAGGAAGTCAGCAGTTTTTACCTAAATATTAAACAAACCAAATTGCTTAGAATTTATTGCATAGCACCGTTAGAAAGGTAATATTGTTCTGAGCAATTTTGCTGCTGATACTTTGTGTCTATCGTGTATACTTTAGGAGTTATTTGCATTTGTGTAAGGTATGGAGTGAATGCCTGACATTTGTCTCTCAAGCCTCACCTAAGCACCTTCAATAAATCTGAAAAAAAAGCCACAGTTGTTAGGTATTTCAGCTACTATAAAATAAAAACTAAATGGATTACAATTGCTTGCATAGCACCATCAGAAAGATAATTTTGTGCGGAACAATTTTGCCACTGATATTTTTGTCTACCATGTATACTTTAGGAGTTATTTGCATTTGTTTAAGGTATGGTGTGCTTGACTGACATTTGTCTCTCATGCCTCACCTAAGCACCTTGAAAAAAATTTAGAAAAAAATCAGTTGCTTGGTATTTCAGCTAATATAAAATAAAAACTAAATTGATCACCTTTCCAATGGTGCTATGCAATCAATTGTAATGTTGTGCTGAATAAGTTTGCCACTGGTACTTTGTGTGTAGCACTTACGGTTCAAGAGGTATTCACATTTGTTTGTGGCATGCTGATTATGGCTTGATTTTGCTTAGAAAGGCCCAGGATGCAGTGCTAAGAGTATACAGGGCACAAGTAGTGAAACTCTCATAAAGCTCTTGTGGCATGAATGAGTTAAATAGATAAGCATGCCTGAAATGACTAATGATGATGTCTGGGTTATGAGCTGAACAAGATCTATTACTAAAACAAGGACTAAAACTATTAGAACAAAGCAAACAGACTAAAAATCTACCTAAAACATGGAACAATATGATACAAAGGCAGGGCTCACTGGGAGCCTTTCCCCCATTCCCAAGGGGTCTGGGTTTCGGAGAGGCAGAAACAGGCCCCCAAAGCACTGGGTTCATGCAAAGCTCTGGTCCAGTGTAGCCCTTAGCCTGTGATCTATTAAAAATCAGTGAGTTTGAAATAATCCTGCTTAATGCAAATGCCGATGTACAGAACCCTGAGCATGCTAGCCCCCCCCAGTACACTCTCTTTTGTTTGTTCATTCCTACCCCCCCATGGCATATGTCTCTTTCGTCTTTCGGGTTGGGCTATTGGGGCTTTCATGTCCCTTGGTTGGCGCTTTTGGGTTACAGCACCACTGGCTCATTTGGGTTACAGCACCGCTCTCTCAGCGGAACAGTTGAGACACATCTCTGTCACAGTATGGCCAGGTAATGTTAGGTTGCATTAGACCCACTGGGGCAGTGTGTATCTTTGTTGGCAGTTTTAGCCCATAAGGAGTACCTGCGTTCTTTCCTAGTGAACTTGGAAAGTGGCAGCTTATATGTGGTAGGACTACATTGTGTGCCTGCCATCACTTTTGCATGAAACTTTCACTCATTCTCCCCACCAGCCTCGGTGTCCCACCAGGAGGGATGAGCAACAGTTTTTAGGAGGATTGCTCATTATTATTCTGGTGGCCATGCTCCATTCCGACTGGTATCTCCTCTTCATACCTGGGGTTGTATGGTTGAGACATCTGGTGTAGTGAGACAATGGCATGCCAGTGGGAGCTGGGAGCATGCAAAACAAAACAAACCAACTTAAAATCCCCTAATATACCTGCTTAGCATCACATTTGGTTACTTGGTTACTTGATATGATAAAACAGAAGAAGGCATAAGCCCATGATACTGTCTCCCACAGTCTGTGAATATCAAATTAGTTTATCCCCAGGGGCTTGTCAACTTCAGCTTTAAACATATGAAAAGTGGAGATATTTACAATACTGTGGAGGAGTTTGTTCCAAGTTTTGGTGGCCCTTATTGAAAAAAAAACTATCCCTTTTTTTGTTCTTGCTTTTGGGATATCTATTTGCCTGTCATGGGACTTAAGATTCACTACTCCATCTATAAATGTAAAATATTCCTAATTATTGAAATTAGGATTGTTTAAAATCTGGTATAGTTAAAGTAGATCCCCCTTAGTTCTTCTCTGTTCAAGGCTCATTAATCTTAACTCCTCCAGTCTACACCCGTATAGTTTCAATTGCAACCTAGGAATTAATTTAGTTGCCTGCCTTTGTACCCCCTCAATGGGTTGACATCCTTAATCAAATATGGTGACCAAAAGGGGGAACCATAATCCACTTGTGGTCTAACATAATTTCTATAAAAGTGCATTAGGCAATTTTCATCTTTAGTTGTGAACCCTCTCTTAATAATATTTATAAATGTATTTGCCTGCTGGGTTATATGTCTAGCATGTGAGTGCAGGTTAAAGGAGTTGTCAGTGTTGTAGCAAAAAATAGTAGTACATGATACATGGGAGGGTGGATATCGAGCACCATCTGTCCACTGGGATGCAGACCCTACCTTGTGATCGTCTGAGCAGTATCTAAAAGTTTTTGTTTGCAGGGCAGTGCTGTGACCCAAAGTTGGATCACTTGAAGGAGGGGGGCAATTGGAGATGCCTGTTCACTGTTCATGTTTTGGCTGGATCGGGAGTCAGTCGTAGCAGCTTGTCGGGGGGGGTGTCCAACTGCTCATCAGCAGTCCTGTATCTGGGGCTTCAGGTTTTGTCCTGACTTGTACGGAGGTGCAGAGTTGGTGAGATGGGTTTGATCTCCCCTCCTGGGTTGCAATAGTGGGGCGCAGCCAACTAGTATTCAAGTTGCGTGATCGTGCTTGTTCACTGGGTCAGGGAAATATATTTCTGATTGAGGAGATCAGGGCATGTGGCTTTGGTATCCTCTGATTGTGAAGTTTGAGTCTGAGATCAAGTTCCCAGCTGTGGTTGCATCCAGCTCCATTGGCTTAGAGCCTTTATCTGTGTTTGTGTGCTTGCCATGTATGGGCGAGGCAAGGTGAGGAATCTTGTATCTGTAGATGGAGGTTTCGTGGGGCATCAATTATGAGAGACTTGGCAGAATGTTATAAGTGGGGGGCGGTGCTCTCCTTGCGGTAGCATCTGGCATTTGATTCCCAAGATGAGAGACCTTGCATAGTCAGGGAGGTGAGGGTGGGCAAAGGAAGAAAAGTCAGACATCTGAGGCATTGTTCCACTTTGGAATGGAGGAGACATGCACAAAGTTATTTATGCTCCCAAAGAATGTCCATAGCAGGAAAGCCCTGTCATACTGAAGGGGAAACAAAAGCAATAAACCAGTCACCATGATGTGGTCAATTTTCAATGGAATGTGTGAACCCTTCTGTCACCAAAGTGTAGTGGTGGTTCAGGGAGCAGTCCCCCAGTATAAGTTCTTTGAATTGAGCCTCTTAATTCATATTCCATATTACATGGGCGTGGGGGTGTAAAAACGTACCTGGGCTCTTGCAGGAGGATCAATTCTAGTCCAGGGGTTCACAGTGGCTGGTAGTGTAGTGGTAGGGTTGCTGGTCTGGCATCTGTATTTAGCATTTATTCCCTTTCAGAGTTGTTGATAGTGTGGCTGTGGAAAGAAGATAATTAGTAGTAGATTAGGCAATTTGCGGCTAGTAGTTTCTACCTTTGGGTATTCATGTGTTCCAGATGAGGTGGTTACTGTAAGTCTTGTGGGGTGCAGTTCTCCAAAAGGGATGTGCACCTGGTGAAGGACTTTTTAAATATCTTGATATGCCTTCCGCCTGTTGTGGACAGTGGGTATAACATTGCTGAATATGTAGAATCACTTGCCCATCCAGTTAAGGGCCCCCTTTTTCCACGATTGTGACAGAATGCAAAATTTTTCCTGGAAGCTGATGCAGCAGAATATAATTGCTCTGCGCTTATCCCCATGCTGCTATGGATGTCTCACAGACTATGCAGTTGTTCAGTCCCATAAACCAAATCAGTCTATGGGGGGCCAGCCATGTCCTGGAACATTTTTTGTGTAAAGGCTAGGATATCTTTGACCTCTGCTTGTTTTGGATACACACGAGAACAATATTGTTGGTTCTGTATCTGCTTTCTTGCTCTTTGATATGGCTATCCAGCTTGCTCACTTTTTGCCGCAATTCAATCACTCCTTTTTTGTCATTCTGCTGTCGGTCTTCTATAGAGTTTATTCTGCATTCTGAGTCAGAAATCCTGACTGTCAGGCCTTCCAAGGTGGGCTTGAAATTCTTAAAGTCAGTGGCAAAGTCACAGATGGTAAGTTTGGCCCATGCTAGTTCAGAGAAGAAGCGATCCAGTTTTTCAGAAAGGAAATCAAGTGGAGCTGTGTCTGGCAGCGAGTCAGAAGGAGATCCCTGCTTGGGACATTTTGAGGGTTGGCTGTGGGGTAGCATGGTCTGTCATGGGTTTATATCCATTTGCTGCAGTTCTGCCATTCCTGTTTGACAAAGTTGCACAATGGTTCATTAGTATAACTAATTGCAAAATGAAAAATTAATAAATATCCTGGTTTTGTACTGTTTAGCTAAGTTTTGCCATGGTTTGAAGTTTGTAGACCGAGCTCAAAGGGAAGTGTCCGGTCATTCTGAGCTCATCACATGACTCTGCTACATGATATTTATGTTGTCATAGTATTTATTTATGGCTTCCTTTGCTATTAGTGGGTTTTGCTCTGATTGGTTTGAATTCATTGTTTGAACGGTATTTTATTACCTGCCTGTAACTACTCCACTAGACAACAGTCCTCCTGATAGCTAGTCTCTCTTAGTTCTATCTTCCCTATTACCTTTCCCTTATTTTGGTCCCTCATCCAAGCCCATTATCTAGTGCCTCCTTTATGGCTAGTTGCAAACTGCAATCCTTCCTCCTCTTTCCTTCCTCTTTTTCTTCTGTCCCATCCTATTGTTTCTCCTCAGTTCTCTAACACTCTCTGTTCGCCCTTGATTCCTGCCTCCACCCCTTAGCTCAGCGTTCATCCTCTCTACCGCCTCCTGGCCACTGTATTCCCTCTCTTACAATGTTTCTCCCCTCTTTCTTCTTTCATATCTCCCTCCCCCATACCCACCTCCCTTTTCCACTCTCCCTACCTCCCTTCCTCCAATCCCCCACCCCATCCTCCACAGTACCGGTTCAACATGCCATTTGAAAACCAACATTGTCAAAACCATGCAACAGACACAGCGTGGCAGAATACAGCAACAGGGTACAAAATATCACAAGTAGGAAATGTTGCAAGCGTGGTTTTATACCCTGTCACTATTGGCTGGCAAGGAGTGATGCAGAGGATATGACCACTGCCAAGGGGGTGGTCTGCCGAGCAGCTGCCATGGCTCAGGGGTATGAGCTGTCGGCAGTGAAGGGAGGTGGTGTGGCTGAGGACTGGGGCTTGAATCCCAATCCCAGACTGCTGGTAGTTTCCTTGATTTTGTTTTATTTCACTGTTTAAGCAACTTGTGTTCCTCCCCCCACTTTGTGTTTGTCCCCATCCCCGTGTTGTACTCCCCTGGAGTTGATTATATAAATAGGTAGGTTAGGGGGCACAGCCCTCCAAAACTAAAGATTTGTTTGCCGTTTTCACTGATTTTTGTATTCAGCTTTATGTGCGAGCACTAGCAATGTACTCACTGTACTGACAGGACGGTACACTACTGTGCTCTTTTTGTTTGCGACATAATGGCCCCATGCCATTCTCCACATTATTGTAGTCTTATCAGTGGCAGCCTCCTTTTTTCCCCTCCCTCAGCCATGAAAACTGGATATCCATCTACCATTCTCCTCTAACTCCTTCTCCTCCCCCCACACTCATTGAAGAAAGTATCATGCCTAAAACTCATTCACTACTCTGCTTTTGCTTGCAGGAGATGTCAAGCTCAACTCTGGCCCCTCCCCTTCCCTCCTCTCCCTGCACCAAGGGCTTTATCTTTTCCATATAAATGTTGAATATTTAGCATCTAAGATGAATAATCATAGGCTGTGATTTCTATAATATAATCCTGACATCCTTATCTGAGTACTGGTTCTCCTTAAAGATCAGTGATGAGGATGTATCCCTCACTGGTTATGGAATCTGTAGCAGGATGATGGTAAGCAAGGGGTGAGGTCTAGTAGCCATGCACATCTGTCTCAGCCTCAGTTGTAAAATCATAAAAGAGGGCCTCCACTCTCTTCTCGCAAGAAACCATCCTGCATAAGCATTCCTTCTCCTGTTCCCTTCCATTTGTCATAGGTGGTGACAGCTGCCATCGTTTTACCAAATCTGACCTCTTCCTTGACCTTCTGTCCTCTCACCCCTCCCTTTCTTCTTCTGGTAAACTCCTAGTTCTTGGTGACCTTAGCCTCAGCTGACTCTTCCCTACTTTAAAAAAAACTTACCAACACAAAAACATCATCCTTATACAACTCTTCTTTGAGCCCATCTGTCTCAACCCCATTTCATTCAACCACTCCCTCTTTGTCTGGGTCCTCTCTTTCAACCCCCATTTAATTTAAGATAGTGACAAGCTATCTGACTCTCTAAGCAACCCCAAGATAGTATACTATGCTAAGAAGGTATGTTGCCCAAAGCCCCCTACCAAGTACATAAGGAGCAGGTTGATTAGGTCTCTCCACCAATCTTCTCTGCTTTATGAACCATACCACACTGATTGGTCACCATGTCTTTCACAGACAACATCAGTGATGTCCTTTCCTTTTTCTACTTCCAATTCATTTCAGTCTGGGCAAACATGTCCTCCTTCAGTGGTCATATGTAAGTGGTTTCCACCATACCTGAATCTCAACAAGCCTGGTTGCTGGCCTAAAATCCAAGACTCTGCACAGAACCTTCATTATGCCTGTGACTCACTGGATGACTTTTTAGATACAAACAATCCCAGAACACCAGCACCAAGTCAGTCAGGGACACCACATTTAGCTCATTTGAACCGCTAGGAAAAATTTTAATCACCCACGAATTTGTGAAAGGTAGTCAGCTCTATGTTTAATCCACCCTTGCAATCTTGGCCTTTCAAACTGTATCAAAGCAAGTTGTGGTGCACACCTGCCCAGGAGAAAAACACCCCAAATTACCTCCATTTGATTGGTGACAGATGCTGCTGTGTAGGCATTTAAGGAAAGTGTCTTAAATAAATTTTCCAAACCCTGACAAAGCTCTACATAGGTAAGTCATTGGGGCACCAGCCAGTGCATTGATGTGAAGAGTTGCCCTTTGCTAAGCTGTTTACACATTTTCCCTCTAATAACATTTGTTTTTGGTTTTTTTTAATATTTAAGAGATTTTGTCTCCCATGAATTTTTGTGTTTGGGGGTATTTTTCTCCCTGAACAGTGTGCATTAAAACTTGCTTTGATGTGGTTCATGTTGGGGCTGCTAATGCCATAGTAGAACCCTTTTCAGAACCATTGAGCACAAGCTCATTTTGGACTTTCTTTGACCCTCAAATTGCATTGCTTCCTGATTACTGACCCTTCAGAGGTCACTTCTTCATTCAACAATTATACCATTTCCCATACCCTCTTTCTTCTCCCTCCTCCCACTCCCTCTAAACCTACCCCTGGCCCACCCTTCTCTGCTCTCCCACCTCTATCCCCTGCTAGTTGCACTCTTTCTTGCTACCTGCCTCTCCCCCCACTACCCTCCCTCTCCCTGCCGCCCCATCTTCCCTTTCCCACACCCTTTTCTGCTGTATCCCATCTTCTCTGCTGCTACTCTCACTGTCACTCTTACTGTTAGCCCTTCTAAAGGTAATAGCCCTGATGACTTGAACTTCAAAGTTCTTTACATTTCTACCCCCACTGTTGCTACCCCTTTCTCCTCCCTTCTCAATCTCTTCTTTCACCTCAGCAAGGTCACTGTGTCCTGAAAGCATGCTAATGTTCTTCTGCTCCATAAAGGGGTGATAACTCCTTTCCAGGGAACTACCATTGTGTCTTTCTTCTCCCTGCTCTTGCTAAATCACAGAAAAATCATGCCCTGTTCTATCGTTCTACTTTTTGACACATCTTTTCTCTGCTCTTTTCTGTATAGTTACCACAAATTCAATTCCACAGTCTTATCCCTTTATGGCTTATGGATTCTGCCCTGAAGGGGATGGTTCAAAAAAAGCATACATTTGCCATTTACGGTATGTTAACCTTGCTAAGGCCGTTAACTATGGTCTACCCTTTACTACTCAAGAAACTTATAGGAGCTGGGCTGTCTGATGTCTGAGTCATCTGTTTTTGATCCCACTTATCTGAGAGGTTATCATTTGTCCAAGTGTCCCCCTCCTCCTTTCCCTTTTCCCCATACTTCTTGCCCTCCTCAGCTGATCGTCTCTTTTTAGGGCACATATCTTTGTTGTGCTCCCTCTTGTCATTTAGTCCTCCTATCCCCCACCCCACATACTTAAATAATCTTGACCACCCTTGACATCAGCTACAGCAATCACTTTTGTAGACACTTGTATTGTTCTCCAATTTGTTTTTTCTTAACTATATTTCCATCTTTGTGCTGTGGTGATTCCTATTCCCATTGACCTCAGCTTGTGCAGTCCCGTTTTTCTTTTACTGCCAACAACATTTTGGCATTTCACTGTTTTCCCAATTTTCTCACTACATACCTACCTATTGTTCTTGGCTAAGGCTCCCCCTTAATTTGCATTTTTTAAACTTACTGTACTTTATTAAAAGTTTTTTCAGATACAAACAAGCTATTATCATACAATAAGCACCAAATGTAACCATAATAAGACAAAAAGAACCAAATCATAAAAATTAAAAAAAGAGGAAACCAGCAACAACAAACCAGGGTTACAGATCAATATTGAGAGTCCATGAAGATGCAAGGCCAACTAAAAGGTAATCGATGATATACCTGGATTAACAGAATGCACAAAAAAGAAAATTACAATACTTTGGTACATAAGCGTAGGATTATAGAAATCTGTCCCAGAGATTCAGGGTTTAAGCAGTACAAAAACCTAACCAGCCAATACAAAAAGATATTTTTCAAGTAAGATTGTGTCTCAAGAAATTCATAGAAGAGTGTGCAACTTCTCCCATTGAGAACTGTATGATGTGAGAGCGTGTCTTATACTAACCATCATTTTTTCCATCGGAAGAACAGATGGCATCTCAGCATGCCATTCCCGTTATGAAGGGGGTTGACGATCCATTCAGTGGTGAAAGATAACCAGCTTGGCCATTGTAGCAGTAAGGGTTATCTGAACCCTATGGGGACCCACCAGTTGTTCAACACTAATACCCAATAAACAAAGCTCAGGGGAAAAAGCATCCTGCAATCCCAGTAAAGGGTCAAAGCGAGCTTGGATCTGAGACCAAAAAGATTGCGAGACTGGGCAGTCCCAAAGCATATGGCAGAGTGAACCCTCTTGCGCACTGTACCTACTGCATACCGGATTAGTCAATCGACTAATTTTATGCTACTCATTTGGGTTTAATATATACGTTATATAAAATTTTATATTGCATGTGCCTAAGCTTGTCCAGCTTGATATAGCGGTAGATTTTATTCCAGGGGGGGAGGATGTTTCCACTGAATTCATTTGCATTTTTGTACCTAACAACACAGAACATGATGACAGAAAAAGGTACATCGAACCACTCAGTCTGCCCACCCAACCTAACTGCCTTACATAGACCTTACTGGCCATCAGACCCCCTTAGCTCTGCCCCTTACCCTCTTACTTTGAGCATGTTCCTGTTCCACCCTGTCAGGAAGTCGCTAACTGTTTTGGCCTACACCATATCCTTGGGCAATCTGTTTGACTTCACCACTCTTTTGGTGAAATGAGCTTGTGGACATCCCTTGACTGTACTCCCCCCACACTAGTTTCAATGAATTCTCCCCATATACTTGTGTTCACACCTAAGAGGAATAATTCTTTGTATCATCTCTGTTCACCCTTTTCAGGTGTTTGTACATTTTTTATAATGCCTCCCCACTCTTTTCTGGTCCCTGGGATGTACATGTTGAGGTTATGCAACCTCTCCTTGTATGTCTTTTTCCCATATCCCTGATCATTTTAGTTGGCCTACCCTACACTGATTTCACATTCTTATAGTCCTTATGAAGCTATGGACTCCAGATTCTTATGCAGTACTCCAGGTGTGGCCCTAAGAATGATTTGTATAGCAGAAGGATCACCATCCTCCAATGATCTGTACAGCAGAAGAATCACCCAGCTCCTTCTGCTTCTGATTTCCCTTCCTATGCACCCCATCATCCTGTTTGTCTTCCCCACTGCCTTGCTGCAGTGTGCTAAGGATTTCAGATTTTCTGAAACTATTACCCAAAGGTGTTTTTCTGCTACTGTGCTTTGCAGCACCCCCCTCCAAATCATGTATTATGTTCTCAAGTTCTTTTCCTCCTTGTGCATTTCTTTATATTTCTTTGCATTATAGCTTATCTGCCATATATTGAATAATTTTGCTTGCCTAATTAGGTCCTCCCTTAGTACCATAATCCTTTCTTCGGTGTCCACCCTTGCACAGATCTTAGTGTCATGTGCAAAGAGGCAGATCATGCTCTGTATGCTATCCTCTATGTCACATATGGATATGTTAAATAGGACTGGGCCTATGACTAAGTGTCGTGGCACTCCACTGGTAACCACTTAGACACTGAAATTTCACCATTTACCTCTACCTTTTCTTCTGGCCCTCTGCAAACATTCCACCCACATTGCTATATGTTTCTGTATGCTCAGGAACTCTGTTTTTGACTAGTTGCTTATGGGGATGAGTCAAAGGCCTTGCTGAAGTCCAGGTACAGGATGTCAATGGCCAGTCAAATTCAGATTTAGATTTTTTTTAACCTCAATACAGGCATAAGTCAAGTGGCACTTCCCTCCGGTTGCTTGCAGAATGGGGAGCCATGGTACAAGAGGATTAACCCACTCAAGAGCATGGGTCTACTTGAGAATTAATCCACACCTGGGTGGTTGGAGGCACTTGGCCTGTGGCCTCATGCCCTACCTCCCAACCCCCACCCCAGGTGTTGATTAATTCTCAGGAAGGCCCATGCTGTCTCGTGGGTAAATCTTTTCTTGTAACAGCCTACCAGTATTAAATGAAGGCCTACTGTTAAGAGAAGGAAATAAAGTCTGCTGTCTGGGAATCCTATCAGCATATATTATAGCTGATTTTAACAAGTTTTCAATTTATAAAGCGTTTAGCATGCATATGATCCAAGTGCAACTAGAACTTTGTCTTC
The DNA here is from genome assembly GCA_016271365.2 of Neoceratodus forsteri. Lineage (NCBI taxonomy): Eukaryota > Metazoa > Chordata > Ceratodontiformes > Ceratodontidae > Neoceratodus > Neoceratodus forsteri. The sequence goes on from CM057452.1 coordinate 1,570,650,395, forward strand.
TGTAGATAATAACAGTTTATATGCTATTTCATCATTGCCTTGATTTACAGTTTTTTGCAGTATGGAGGATAGCCATTTCACCCATTCTGTGGCACCCTGTGCATTCCAAAAAAAGTGTGGTACAGTCAGTGTTGTATCAATATAGAAACATAGAAACATAGAATGTGACGGCAGATAAGGACCGCTTGGCCCACCTAGTCTGCCCATTTTTCTACCTAACAGATAAGCTGCAGATCCTAGTTAACCAACAGCTTACTTCCTCCTACCCCCCACTAGGACTGCCTTATGTCTGACCCATGCATTCTTGAATTCCCCCACTGTTCTTGACTCCATGACCTCCTCAGGGAGGCTGTTCCATGCATCCACAACCCTCTCTGTGAAAAAATACTTCCTCACATTACCTCTGAGCCGCCCCCTCTATCTTCAAATTGTACCCCTTGTTCTTGCACATCTCTTTTCTGAAAGATGCTACCCTCTTGGACTTTGTTGATTCCTTGAGGTACTTCAAAGTTTCTATCATGTCCCCTCTCTCCCTTCTTTCCTCAAGGGTATACATATTAAGCTCCTTTAGTCTTTCTTCGTATGTCTTCTGGTGCAGACCCTGCATCATTTTGGTTGCCCTCCTCTGGACAGTCTCCACTCTGTCTATGTCTTTGCAGAGATGGGGTCTCCAGAACTGCACACAGTATTCCAGATGGGGTCTCACCAACTGTCTGTACAGAAGGATAACAACTTCCTGTTTTCTACTATTGATGCCTCTCCCTATGCATCCCAGTATCTCCCCAGCCTTCCTTACTGCCTTCTCACATTGCTTTCCCACTTTAGGTCATCTGATATAATTACCCCCAGGTCCCTTTCCATTTTTATTGTTGTCAGTATCTCACTCCCCATTGTGTACTCTTCTCCTGGGTTTTTGTTTCCCAGGTGCATTACCTTGCACTTCTTTGCATTGAATCTGAGCTGCCATACATCTGACCATTCCTCCAACATTGCCAAGTCCCTTCTCATCCTTTCCATTTTATCTTGTGTATCAACCCTGTTGCAGATCTTTGTGTCATCTGCAAAGAAACATGCTTTTCCTTCCAGTTCCTCTGCAATGTCACTTATAAAGACATTAAAAAGGACTGGTCCTGGTACTGAACCCTGCGGTACCCCGCTAGTAACCCTCCTTTCTTCACTGTGGACTCCATTTACTACTACCCTTTGCGTCCTGTTGTCTAGCCAATTTTTTTTCCAGGCTACCACCTTGGGACCCACCCAAGGCTGACTAACTTGTGTATTAATCTTTTGTGTGGGACTGTATCAAATGCCTTGCTAAAATCTAGGTAGGCTATGTCCACAACCCCTCCCTGGTCTACTACTTTGGTCACCCAGTCAAAGAAATCTATTAGATTCATCTGACCGACCTTCCCATCATGAATCCATGCTGCCTTGGGTCCCTGCCCCACTGGCCTCTAGGTACTCAACAATTATTTCCATCAGAAGGATTCCATCATTTTCCCTACCACTGAGGTCAAACTAACTGGTCTGTAGTTTTCTGCCTCTGTCCTGCTCCCACTTTTGTGAAGAGGAATCACATCCACCTCCTCCAGTCCTCAGGTACCACCCATCCTCCCATGATTTGTTAAAGAGAGTAGTCAGTGGTGTCACTAGTTCTACCCTTAGTTCCTTTAGAATTCTTGGGTGAATCCATCAGGCCCCATTGCTTTGTCCACCTTCAATTATATTAGTTCTTTCAGAACCCTTTCTTCTGTAAATGGACTGGTATGGACCCCCGCCTTCAGAGTGTTTCTCTTGTTTGGTTTAGGTACCTCTCCCTCCTCTTCCTTTGTGAACACTGAGCAGAAATATTTGTTCAGTATCCCTGCTTTTTCACTGTCACCCTCTACCCACATTCCTTCCCCTTTATTAAGCCTCAGTATCCCTCCTTTGGTCTTTCTTCACTCCCTAATGTACCTATAAAAGGTCTTATCCCCCTTCTTAACAGATTTGGCTATCCTTTCCTCAGTTTGGGTCTTTGCTATTCTGACTGCCTTCCAAGCCTGTTTCTGCTTTAACTGATAAAGTTCTCTGTCCTGCTCCTTCTGTGTTTCCTTATATTTCCTGAATTTTATTCTTTTCTCCTTAACCTTCCCAGCTACCTCGTTTGAGAACCATAGCGGTTTTTTCCTTTGTTGTGTTTTGTTGATTTGCCTTACACAAAGGCTTGTTGCCTCTGTGATGGCTGTTTTGATTACTTCCCATTGTTCCTCCACCCCTCTTTCTTGCCTGTTTGCTAGTGCTTTTCTGAGGCACTCTCTCATTTTCCCAAAGACAGCCCTCCTAAAGTCCAATACCCTTGCTTTTGTATGGCTTGATTGTATGGCCGTGTTTATCGTGAACCACACTGTTTGGTGGTCGCTTGTTCCCAGATGACTACCCACTTCTAAATCTGAGATTCTTTCTCCATCCCCATTTGAGAGTACCAGGTTTAAGATTGCTCCCTCCCAAGTGGGTTCCAATACTAACTGTCTGAGGCATGCCCCTTGTAGGGCATCAATAATGACCATGCTCTTGGATGTGCCTGCAGCAAAGGTGCTCCAGTTAACATCTGGCATATTCAGGTCCCCCATCAACAATATCTCCCCTTTCTCTGCCATTCTAAGGAAGCCTTCTATCATTTCCTTGTCCATTTCCTCCCCCTGAGATGGGGGTCTGTGTGCAACCCCCATGCGGATTGTGGTGCCATTTCCTGTCTCCAGGGTGACCCAGAGTGCCTCATCTGCTCCCTGTTTACTCTTTAGTTCTGTTGCTTTGATCCCTTCTTTTACATAGAGAGCTACTCCTCCTCATCTTTTACCCTCCCTGTCCCTCCTGTAGATTGTGTATCCTGGTATGTTGACATCCCAGTCATGGTTCTCTGTGTACCATGTTTCTGTGACTGCCACAATATTGAGACAACCCTCTTCCATCAAGGCCACTAATTCAGGGAGCTTGTTACACAGACTACGGTCATTGGTACTCATCACCCTCCACTTTTTGATGGACCTACCCCTTTTAGCCCCATTCCTGTCCTTACTTCCTTTGCCTTTTTTTTTACATTTACCTCTGTTCTTCTCCCTAATGACTTATGTACCTTGCTGTTTACCTCATTAATTACCGTGTTTTGTGGGGGGAGGCTGGTATTTCCCTGCTCCTTTTCAGTGCTGCCCCCCTTGGCTAGTTTAAATGCTTGCCAATGAAGCATTTAAACCTTTCACCTAGGATCCTGGTTCCCCCCTGGACAGATGCAGATCATCGCACCAGTATAGGTTTGCATCCCTCCAGGTGGCTTCCCAGTCCCCAATGAAGACAAAACCCTGAGCTCCACACCAGTTTTTCAATCATTTATTGAATTCCCTGGTAAGGAGTACCCTAGCATCACCCTTGCCATAGACAGGCAGCACCTCCGAGAAGGTTACCATATGTACTACTTGTCTAAGGCCCCTCCCCAACTCTACAAACTCCTCTTGCACTGCTCTGATCCCATTCCTAGCCAGGTCATTTGTCCCTAAGTGGACAATGACATCCAGCTCCCTCCCTCGTGCAGCTGCTCCCACGATCCTGAGGATTTGCTTCCTGTCCCTCCAAGCCATGGCACCAGGCAGGCACCTTACCTCCCTCTCCCCTTCCTCCTCAATTTCTACCCCTAATGATTGAGTCCCCCACCAGGAGTTGTTTCCTTCCCCTGTGGGGTCCCATGCCACCCTCCTGTGGGTCTCCTTTGTGAAGATTCCCAGCATCCTCCTTGGTCTCCACTGCAGGTGCCTCCATGGAGGAACCACTATCCACCAGAATAGTGAATGAACTGTGCAGAGGTACAGCTGGAGGCATGCAACCCTGTTCCACCACCCTCTCCCTCCCTGAGCCCACCCTGGTCCAGCCTCTCCACTTTCTTGGCAACCTCTGAGGTAGTGACATTGGCCCTAGTGGTCCCTGGGTGGGGGAGGAGGTTTCACGAATCCTAGCCAGGTCAGTCTAGAGATGGGCAACCTTCTTCTACAGACCAGAGAGGTACCTACAAAAAATAGGGCAGCATCGCAGCCTCCAGAATGTCTCCTGGAACACTGCTGCCCCACAGCCATTGCACTGCACCACTCCTATCGTCTTATTTTGTGTCCCCTCTCCTATTTCTCTGTATGCTTACTCTCTCCTCTCCTTACAATGCTCACCCTTCCTGTTCTGGGACAGCAACTTCCTATATTCTTCAGTAGCCTCCTTCTTCTTTGCTCAGTGTCAGCCCACCACCAGCTGGGGGGAGAGAGTGCTACTTTTTTCCTTTAGGGTTGACAAAACCAATGTTTCTCTATGAGCCCCCCCTTCCTACTGCCAAACAGGAAGTTCCTGCTGACAGTCAAATCCAGTGGCTGTAAAAGTAGAACTGGCTTAGGGTGGGATGGAGGACAATTAGTAAGAAAAAAGGCTAGCAACAGGAAGTTGTAATTTGAGTCACCTGCTTTTATAGTGTCTAAGCCACACCCCTAATTAAGTTCTCTCTCCTCCTACTGGTTTAGCAAAGAAAGTTGATACAGCACCCTTCACAGCACAGAACACACACTGACTTTATATGAAAAATGCAAGCAATTTGTGTACTCCAGTCATTAAATCCCTGAGTGTTTTGCAGAATTTCCAACCTTAATTTGCATATGGCCTGCTTGTGTGCACTATTTTCACAGTATAAAAGACACTGCTCTGGACTGAAATTATTCTTAAGCCTCCTAGAGACTGGATGGACCCTTAACTCATGCACTTTTGCCATATCTGTTTGGACAGAATTATCAGTAATTATTTGGACTGAAACATTGATAAAAGTACTAGTACTAGTCTAGGTAAAAAGCTCCCTGAAATGGTGGCTTTGATGGAAGAGGGATGCCTGGATATTGTGGCAGTCACAGAAACATGGTACACAGAAAAACATGACTGGGTTGTCAACATACCAGGGTACACAATCTATAGGAGGGACAGGGAGGGAAGAAGAGGAGGAGCAGGAGAAGCTGTCTATGTAAGGGAAGGGATTGAAGCAACAGAGTGAAAGGGTAAACAGGGAGGAGAGGAGGCACTGTGGGTCACCCTGGAGACAGGAAATGGTTCCACAATCCACACAGGGGTTGTATACAGACCTCCATCTCAGGGGGAGGAAATGGACAAGGAAATGATAGAAGGTATCCTTGGGATGGCAGAGAAAGGAGAGATATTGCTGATGGGGGACCTGAATATGCCAGATATTGACTGAAGCACCTTTGCTGCAGCCACATCCAAGAGCAGGGCCATTCTTGATGTCCTACAGGGGGCATGCCTCAGACAGCTAGTTTTGGAACCCACTCAGGAGAGAGCAATCTTAGACCTTGTACTCTCAAATGTGGATGGAGAGAGGATCTCTGATCTTGAAGTGGGTAGCCATCTGGGAACAAGAGCCCACCAAACAGTGTCGTTCACGATAAACTTAGCTGTAGAGTCAAGTCACACAAAAGTGAAGGTACTGGACTTCAGGAGGGCTGATTTTGTCAAAATGGGAGAGTGCCTCAGAAAAGCACTAGCAAACAGGCAAGAAGGTGGGGTGGAGCAACAATTGGGAAACATCAAAACTGCCATCACAGAGGCAACAAGCCTTTGTGTGAAGCAAATAAGCAAATCAAAATGAAAGCAAAAAACACTATGGTTCTCAAAAGAAGTGGTGGGAAGGTAAGATAGAAAAAGATAGCATTCAGGAAGTATAAGGAAACACAGAAGGAGCAAGACTGAGAACTATACCAGTTAAAACAGAAGGATGTGGTTAAGGCAGTCAGAATACAGAATAGCAAAGGCCCAAACCGAGGAAAAGATAGCCAACTTGGTTAAGAAGGGGGATAAAACCTTTTATATGTTAGGGAGCAAAGAAAGACTAAGGCAGGGATGCTGAGGCTGAACAAAGAGAAAGGTGGTTAGGCAGAGAGCGACAGTGAAAAAGCAGGGATACTGAATGAATATTTCTGCTCAGTATTCACAATGGAAAAGCAGGGGGAAATACCTAATCCAGTCAATAAAAGCACTCTGGAAAGTGGGGTTGATATTAGTCCTTTCACAGAAGAAAGGGTTCTGAAAGAACTCTTAAAACTAATGGTGGATAAAGCAATGGAGCCTGATGGGATTCACCCCTGAATTCTAAAAGAACTAAGGAAAGAACTAGTAACACCACTGACTACCCTTTTTAATAAATCGTGGAAGGATGGTGTGGTACCTGAGGACTAGAGGAGGGTGGATGTGATTCCCCTTCACAAAAGTGGGAGCAAGACAGAGGCAGGAAACTAAAGACCTGTCAGTTTGACCTCAGTGGTAGGGAAAATGATGGAATCACTTCTGAAGTAAAGAACTGTTGAGGACCTAGAAGCCAGTGGGGCACAGGACTCAAGGCAGCATGGATTCACAGCTGGAAGATCATGTCAGGCAAATCTAATTGATTTCTTTGACTGGGTGACCAAAGCAGTAGATCAGGGAGGGGCTGTGGACATGGCCTACCTAGACTTTAGCAAGGCATTTGACACAGTCCCACACAAAAGAATAATAAACAAATTATCCAGCCTGGAAGTGGGTCCCAGGGTGGTAGCCTAGGTAAAACACTGGTTGGACAACAGGACACAGCTGGTAATAATAAATGGAGTCCACAGTGAAGAAAGGAGGGTTACTAGTGGGGTACCGGAGGTTTAAGTACTGAGGCCTGTCCTTTTTAATGTCTTTATAAGTGACATTGCAGAGGGACTGGAAGGGAAAGTATGTCTCTTTGCAGATGACACAAAGATCTGCAACAGGGCTGATACACAAGGTGAGGTGGAAAGGATGAAAAGGGACTTGGCAAGGTTGGAGGAATGGTCAAATGTATGACAGCTTAGATTCAATGCAAAGAAGTGCAAAGTAATGCACATGGGAAACAAAAACCCAGGGGAAGAGTACACAATGGGGGGTGAGATACTGACAACAACAAAAATGGAAAAGGACCTGGGGGTAGTCATATCAGATGACCTAAAGGTGGGCCAACAATGTGAGAAGGCAGTAAGGAAGGCTGGGGGGATACTGGGATGCATAAGGAGAGGCATCACCAGTAGAAAATAGGAAGTTGTTGGCCCTCTGTACAGACAGTTGGTAAGACCACATCTGGAGTACTGTGTACAGTTCTGGGGACCCCATCTCTGCAAAGACGTAGACACGGTGGAGGCTGTCCAGAGGAGGGCAATCAAAATGATGCAGGGTCTGTATCAGAAGACATACGAAGAAAGACTAAAGGAACTAAAGATGTATAGCCTCAAGGAAAGGAGGGATAGGGGGGACATGATAGAAACTTTCAAATACCTGAAGGGAATCAACAAAGTCCAAGAGGGTAGCATCTTTCACAAAAAGAGATGTGCAAAAACAAGGGGAACAATTTGAAGATAGAGGGGGGATGGCTCAGAGGTAATTTGAGGAAGTATTTCTTCACAGAGAGGGTTGTGGATACATGCAACAGCCTTCCTGAGGAGGTTGTAGAGTCAAAAACAGTGGGGGAATTCAAGAATGCATGGGACAGACATAATGCAATTCTAGTGGGGTAGGAGGACGTAGGCTGTTGGTTAACTAGGATCTGCAGCTTATCCGTTAGGTAGGGAAATGGGTAGACTAGGTGGGCCAAGCGGTCCTTATCTGCCGTTAAATTCTATGTTTCTATGTTTCTATGTTTAGTGTCCAGGTTTGTATTTATGGTTAGAATTAACTCTAACCCTATTTTTTTTCAGATTTATATGCAGGTCATAGAACCTAGTAGTCTGACTACTTTGTTCCAAGGCATTCAAACAACAGTTTCGGGGAAGCATTGAATCATCCAGGTTGTAAATCTTTTCCCAGGACTTTACTGCTCTAATAAGAGCCCTAGTAAACATGGATAAGGAACCAATTTCAGTTCTGACTGTTGCACTAGATATGTATTTGGCAGTCCTTATATTGTTATTAAACAGGTATTATGCAGTTCATCCAGTTCCTTCAGTGCTGAGTGCCATGATCAAACCTCACTCCCACATAGGACATGGGCAATTGAATTTGCCTAATAACACTCTTTTATGGATTTGAAAGAATGGTTGGCAAATTTATTTTGGTTTCTTCCTAATGCAGTGTTTAATGCTATCTCCATTGTTCTAGGATTTGATAGGTCCCCCTCCTTTGCAGTCCTAATCCTAACACAAGTGTTATGCATAGCTTTCAATAAGTCAAGAAGAGTAGCATTTATCCCATAGTCCTCTAGAATTTTCCATACGATCTTTCGATTTATGCTATCAAAAGCAGCCATGATGTTGATAAATGCTGTGCATATTTTATATTTTTTCTCTTTTTTTACATATTTTTCAGTATCATGATTCAATGAGAATATTAGGTCAGTGGTCTTACAGTCCTTCTTGAACCCTGACTGGTACACTGAAATAAATTACTTCTCCTCCATCCAATATTCCAGTCCGATCAATGGTACCTTTAAAAAAAATGTCATATATATGCATATGATTGGTCTGTAATTACACTAGTCAATTTTCAGGCCTTTTTAATATTAAGATTATTACTCCTGTATGCCAATTGTCAGGTAGTTTCTAATTTTTGGGAATAAGTGCCAAAATGAGACTAAAGTACTATAACTCAACACACCACTCAGTATTTCTATTGTAAACTTTAGTAGGGATACCATCAATGCCTGGGGCCTTATTATTTTTCTGTGTTTTAATAGCCTGCATTATCTCTACTCTAGTTATTTCCATCCATAGAGTAACCCGTTTTGTTTCTGATACTTGGATGATAACTTGGACTTCAGAGCCTTCTGAATATATATTGCCAATTACCATTCCCCTTATCTCCACAATATAATTGCTGAAACTGCTTGACCCAAGTGTCTGCACTTATTAAGGCAAGTGTTAAATCTTGCATTATTAGTTCCATTTGCTACAAGTTTCTAAAAGCCTTTAAATCTTTCTTTAGGATAAATTCTTGTAACATATCCCCCATATTGTAATGAAAATATTTTTTTTTACTATCAAGAAGAGCTCTATGATCCTTTTTATATAGATTAGTGCTTCCTGTTTCCTGGGGACAGATTTTTTGGGCCCGCCCTGCCCTGGGCATTTACTGCTTTATGTAGATGTTGGTGTGTTCTCTATGAAAGCTGCTAGTTTTTTTGGAAATGCTATTGTTGCTTGTCCCTCTATTGAAGTGTGTACAAAGTTCACTTATCATATGTTCTGTTACTTTATATTTATCAAAGATTATTTGCGTTAGTTTTTTCCCTCCCCTCCATTAATAGCTATTGTCAGAATTGTATTTTTGGCTTTTTCCTTATCAAGCAGCTGACCATCTATTTTTTCCTAAATATAGTACCATTTTATTGGCTTTATGTTTCTTATCTTAAGTTTCATCATCGTTGATTATAGCTTCTTCTTTTTTTAATTAATTTATTTATTGAAATGTTTCACTAGGAGGGCACACCAAACAACAAGTTGCTCATCTTGCAGTGCAACCTGGGAGGAGAGGTTGCACTGCAACAGGTTACATAGGGTTGTGACGGATGATCAGTTACAAAAGTATGTGGGTAGTACAAACAACACAACACTGTAAGATTGTGCAACAGTTGGAACACAAGGTATTGTGCAATAAACAGTAGTGGAACATTGGGTAAATTACAATACATGTCCAAAATCATACAAAAGAACATATAAGTGTACAAAACAGTAATAATGCGATAGAACTATTTATAGTGCATGAGTATACCAGGAGCAGGCTTGAAGTAGTACGCAAGTGCTGTTGGAGTAAAAAGGATGGGGTTAGGTTGTACACACTGGTGACCCAGAAGGGCAGGAAGAGAAAAGAGGGGGAGATGCAAGAACTGAATATGAGGAAAAGGGGTAGCCATTTCCTGATTCCCCCTTCAGGATGTTGAGAACCCTGCCAGGGGAGGTCATGGTAGAAAGGCAGAAACTGGAGATAGGTATTAAGGTAGGTTAAAGCAGGAATGGCTGAGGGAAAGGTAATAGTGTAGGGCAAAGGTAAGGGAGTTGTTGGAGGAGGAGAGTCATATTTCGGGGGGAGGGAATTCCAGATTTTAGGGAACTGATGGGCGAAACCAGTCTGACCGATGAGGGTGGAGTGACAAGGGACTGTCAAGGTGCAGGAGTCATTTGATCTGAGAGAGTAGGGTGGGGGAGGTGGAGTGGAGAGAGAGGATGAGAGATAGGAGGGGATCCCCCTGAACCACTTTACCTGAATGTATCTGTTATTTTATTGGTGACAATAATTTTAATGCTATACATACTGTCTGATGATCACTATTCCAAAGCTAAATAATTTTTAACTTCTCTACAGATTGGGAATTATATACCTCAATAATAAAATAATCCAAAACACTTTCTCCCCTTAAAGTGTGGAAGAATACAGTTCCCCCTGCCTCCATGCAATCTACCATTTACAATTTTTACTCCCAGTTCTTTAAGTATGTCTAAGAGTATTATTCCTTGTTTATTCAATTTTTATCTACTGATTGCCTAATGGGTATGTTAATAGTGTCATCACAATTCCAGTAGTTACATGGATCTTCAGGTATATCTCCAAATCTAACATTTAAGTCATCCCGCCACGCCACCCTCCAGTAATCATACCTTCTCAATATTCTGCTCATATTTTCATTATACTTACAATTTTCCTTAGTTCTTGTAGTCTTTTAGTGTCCTATCCTTTGCCAGTCACCCTAGTCATCCAGTCAAAGAACTCTATCAGATTCATCTGGCATTACCTCCTACTTGGTTGTTATCTACTGATTGCCTAATGGGTATGTAAATAGTGACATCCAAATTCTAGTAGTTACATGGATCTTTAGGTACATCTCCAGTTCTAACATTTAAGACACCCACCATAATCATAACTTCTCAATATTGTGCTCTTATTTTAATTACAATTTCCGTTAATCCTTGCAGTCTTCACCCTAGTCATCCAGTCAAAAAACTGTGTCAGATTCATCTGGCGTGCCCTTCCCTTGGTGAGCATGTGCTGCCTGTCATCCTGCAAGCCATGTTCAAGTTCAAGTTTATTACGTAAAACTCCATTGAGTAAGCTCATTCATAAGGCGGTCCTGAGGAACGTATACAGATAAAGGAAATTACATACATAAAATCTTGGTATGTAAAAGAATATGGTACATGTGGTACATAGTGCTCAAAATAAGACATAAAAAGGCAATATTTATAAACATAACCTGGAGAAATCATTAAAAGTAGAGAAAATACAGCCAAAAAAGTCAGAACAAGAGCAATAGGATGCATAAGGTAAAGAAAGAGTATAAGATAGGTGCAAAGGGGAGTGGAGAGGGAGAAGAGAGGGATGATCTTGTGAGGGAGGGAGGGAGAGGGAAAAGAAGGAAAAGTGCAGAGGAATAACAAAAGTAAGGATGACTGAAATAAAGAGTAAAGGGAGGTGGGGAAGGAAAAGGAGAGAGAAGTAAAATTAGAAAGTAGAAGAATTAGGGAGGAGAACTGAGTTGTTGATATAAAAGTCAACGGACAAGTAAGGACTAGAAACAGCCGCAGGAATTTTTTAATTTGGTCGCAGCAAAGGTTTTAAAGAGATTGACAGAAACAATGCTAGAGAGTTTCAGGATAGACTGGAGCTGGTTCCAGATAGTTGGAAGTGCATATGAGATGGCACATTTACCAAAGGAGGTACGAGTCCTAGGCACGTCTAGAAGGATAAAGTCAGACTTTCTAAGGGAATACGAACTGTGGGAGATGCGAATAAGGGATGTTATATAGCTCAGTAGTTTGTTCAGGAGGATTTTGAGAGTCCAAGTACCAGAGTGAATCAAATATCTGGTAGTCAGCAACATCCAGCCGACAGCTGCATACAGATCACAACGGTGGGTTCGAAGATGGGAGTTAGTAATGAATCGTAGCGCACTGTGGTAGAAGATGTCCAATTTGTTCAGGTTTAAGGCTGAAGTAGAATTGCAGATTATGTCACCATAATCGAGTAAAGGCAGGAATGTGGCCTAAGCAAGCCTAGTTCCAATATCAACAGGGAATAGGGACCTATTTCTGAAGAAGAAACCTAATCTCGATTTTAACCTGCTGGTCAAGTTATCAATATGGTCATTAAAAGTGAGCTTATTATCTAGCCATATACCTAGATATTTGAATTTGGAGACAACCTCAAGAGATTCACCTAGAGTGTTGACAATAAGGTCATTAGGCAGGTTTAGAGAGGCGGAGGTGGTGGTGGTGTTGAGAGTAAAAGCCATTACCTTAGTTTTTTTTTGGCATTAAGAAGGAGCTTAGCGTTAAGAAGGTTCTGTTCAAGGTACGCAAAGTCAGCTTGTAGTATGTCTCTTATGTCAGAGAGAGTTGAGCTAGAAGTGTACAGGGCTGTGTCATCAGCAAAGAAATGCAATTTGAAATTAGTTATATTATGGTCAAGATTATTAATGTAAAGAAAAAATAGGATAGGGCCTAAAATGGAGCCTTGTGGGACTCCCCTAGTGATCGAGAGGGAAGCTGAAAATAGGAAATCAACCTTAACTTTCTGAAGCCTCCCTGTTAAATTACTGGTAAACCATTGAGCAGTGGAGGGGTTGGCACCTAGGTTAATAAGGCTACTGACAACTAAGTTGTGGTCTGTGGTGTCAAACACCTTACTGAGGTCTAGGAAGACTGCACCAGTGATCTTTTTGGAGTCCTGAGCTGAAACCCAGTCATGAGTAACTTTAGCGAGGGCTGTGATAGTACTATGATTAACCTGGAAACCAGAATGAGCTGGGTTGAGAAGGGAGAAGGTTTTGATATGTCATTTTAGTTGGGAGTAAATCAATTGTTCAAAGATTCTGGAGACAATGGGCAGGATAGAGATGGGCCTATAATTATTTCAATCACTTGGGTCACCTGATTTGAATAAAGGAAGGATATGTGCTGATTTCCAGCAAGACGGAACTGTGGCAGTGATGATAGGAAGATTGAAGATATGAAGTATGGAGCTGTAAAATAGAAGTAGAATAATTTTAAGAAGAATGATTCTAGTCCATCATCACCAGCACTTTTCTTGGTGTCTAAGTTGAGAAGTGAATCTTCAACTTCTTTGTAGGTGACTGGATGCAGCTGGAAGGGATGAGGCGAGGTTGAGACTTCAGGAATAGTCCTGGCCAAGGGACAATTTGCAAGGCCTGCATATGGAGAAGAATCAAAGGCTAAGCCAACGGTAGCAAAATGTGAATTAAGTTCTTCAAGGATTTGACTACTGCTTTTGATGACCTTGCCATTGGCATATATCTTGGCTGGAATGGAGGGAGCATCCTGATGTCCTTCAATGGATTTGAGGTTCCTCCAGATTTTATAAGCATTTCCATTTGCCTGTTCTAAGGTAGTGATATAGAAGTTTGATTTGGCAGCACAAATGCATTTATCATAGGCATTCCTTGCAGCTCTGAAGGCCTGCTAGTCAGTTAGACACTTAGTATGCCTAACCTGAGCCCAAAGTTTATTGCAGTTTGTGAGCCCAGCCTTGAGATCAGGTGTGAATCAGGAGTGAGAGGATTTACGCACTCTAGATTTGATGAAGGGGGCATGCTTGTTAGCCAGGGCAGTAAGATTGTTATTCAAAATATTGACAGCCACATCAGCCGTTTTAGCAAGATAGAGATCTTGCCAGTTTAAATTACCTAAATCTAACAGATAATTCACTGCATTGAACTTACGGTAAGTCCGTTTAGTTATTAGCTTGGTTTGGTGATGACCCTTAAGTTGTGATCTTGTGCATACTACGAACCCATGATCACTCATGTTGTTGTGGAAAACAGCAGAATGCAGAATTTTGTGGGGGAGATTAGTTAATATGACATCGAGTAGAGAACTATTGGCATTATTTGCAGTATTGATCCTAGTGAGTTTGTTAACAATCTGTGAGAGGCCAAGCTCATCATAGAGACATTTCAGGCCATGCGATTTAGAGGTAAGCCAGTCCATGTTAACATCCCCAGGGATTATGATTTTGTTACTGGTAGCAGAGGCTAGGGATTTTAGGATATTGAAGATGTCAGTGCCAGCAGCAGGAAGCCTATAACCACCAATAATAGTGATACTTTCCATGGAGGGAAGGTGGAGCTTCAGGGATACGATTACTTATTTCTTGTGTTTGGATTTACAGCAGATGTCACTAATAGTGTACTTGTTTTTAGAGTAGACCCCACCACCCGTAGTCCCTGTCAGCCCTAAACAGTTTGTAACTCAGTAGCAATATTTGCTGGTCAGCATTGCCATTTTTGAGCTATGACTCTGTAATGATGATAAGATTCAGTTCAGGGTGATCGGCCCTGGGTTGTAGCTGGTCAAATTTCTTGGTCAAGCTTAGGATGTTGACCAGCATCATTTTGAGTCTGGGGCAGCTGCAAAATTAGAGGGTGATAAGAGAGGTAATGGAGGACCATGATTTAGCTCCATATTGCCCAAGCAGAGGAGGAGGAGGAGTAGCAGCTTCTTTAAAGAGCACTTGGGAGATAAGAGTGCTTTCTTTCTTTGTGACCGCCCATGTTTTGGGGATAAACATAGAAACATAGACTTTGACAGCAGATAAGGACTGTTTGGACCACCTAGTCTACCCATTTCCCTACCTACTGAATAAGCTGCAAATCCTAGTTAACCAATAGCCTATTTCTTCCTACCCCCCACAAGAATTGCCTAATGTCTGTCCAATGCATTCTTGGATTCCCCCACTGTTTTTGACCCCACAACCTCCTCCAGAAGCCAGTTCCATGCATCCACCACCCTCTCTGTGAAAAAATACTTCCTCACATTGCCGCTGAGCCGTCCCCCCCCCATCTTGAAATTATGTCCCCTTGTTCTTGCACATCTCTTTTTCTGAAAGATGATACCATCTTGGACTTTGTTGATTCCCTTGAGGTACTTAAACATTTCTATCAAGTCTCCCCTCTTCTTCCTTTCCTCAAGGGTATACATATTAAGCTTCTTTAGTCTCTCCTCGTATGGCTTCTGTTGCAGACCATGCACCATTTTAGTTGCTCTCCTCTGGACTGCCTCCATCCAGTCTATGTTCTTGTGGAGATAGGGTCTCCAGAACTGGATGCAGTACTCCAGAAGGGGTCTCACCAACTATCTGTACAGAGAGATAACAACTTCCTGTTTTCTGCTGATGATGCCTCTACCTATACATCCCTATTGCCTTCTCATATTGCTTGCTAACCTTTAGGTCATCTGATATGATTACCCCCAGGTCCCTTTCCATTTTTGTTGTTGTTAGTACCTCCCCCCATTGTGTAATCTTCCTCTGGGTTTTTGTTTCCCAGGTGCATTACTTTGCACTGAATCCAAGCTGCCATACTTCTGACCATTCCTCCAACCTTGCCAAGTCCCTTCTCATCCTTTCCACACCCCACTTGTGTAGCAGCCCTGTTGCAGATCTTTGTATCATCTGCAAAGAGGCATACTTTTCCTTCCAGTCCCTCTGCAATGTCACTTATAAAGACATTAAAAAGGACCAGACCCAGTACTGAACTCTACAGTACCCCACTAGTAACCCCCCTTTCTTCAGAGTGGACTCTGTTTACTATTACCTTCTGTGTCCTGATGTCCAGTGAATATTTTACCTAGGCTACCACCCTGGGACCCACTCCCAGGCTGGCTAATTTGTTTATTAATCTTTTGTGTGTGACTGTGTCAAATGACTTTCTAAAGTCTAGGTAGGCCATGTCCACAGCCCCTCCTTGGTCTATTACTTTGGTCACCCAGTCAAAGAAATTGATTAGATTCATCTGACAAGATCTTCCCTCTGTGAATCCATGCTGCCTTGGGTCCTGTGCCCCACTGACCTCTAGGTACTCGACATTTCTTTCCTTCAGAAGTGAGTCCATCATTTTCCCTTCCACTGAGGTCAAACTGACAGGTCTGTAGTTTACTGCATCTGTCTTGCTCCCACTTTTGTGAAGAGGAATCACATTCACCCTCCTTCAGTCCTCAGGTACCACACCAGCCTCCCATGATTTGTTCAAAAGGGTAGTCAGTGGTGTCACTAGTTCTTCCCTTAATTCTTTTAGAATTCTGGGTGAATCCCATCAGGCCCCATTGCTTTGTCCACTTTCAGTTTTAGGAGTTCTTTCAGAACCCCTTCTTCTGTGAAAGGACTGAGATCACCCCCCCTATCCAGAGTGCTTATATTGATTGGATTAGGTACCTCCCCTCCTCTTCTTCTTTTGTGAATACTGAGCAGAAGTATTTGTTCAGTATCCCTGCTTTTTCACTGTCCCTCTCTGCCCACCCACCATTCCCTTTATGCAGCCTCACTATCCCTCCCTTTGTCTTTCTAAGTTCCCTAATGTAACTATAAAAGGTTATATCCTCCTTCTTAACTGAGTTGGCTATCTTTTCCTCAGTTTGGGCCTTTGCTGTTCTGACTGCCTTTCCTGCTTCCTTATGCTTTAACTGGTACAGTTCTCTGTCCTGCTCCTTCTGTGTTTCCTTATACTTCCTAAATGCTATCTTTTTCTCCCTAACCTTCCCCGCCACCTCTTTTGAGAACCATAGTGTTTTTTTCTTTTGTTTTGATTTGTTTATTTGCTTCACACAAAGGCTTGTTGCCTCTGTGATGGCAGTTGTGATGCTTCCCCATTGTTTCTCCACCCTTCCTTCTTGCCTGTTTTCTAGTGCTTTTCTGAGGCACTCTCCCATTTTGACAAAGTCAGCCCTTCTGAAGTCCAGTACCATCTCTTTTGTATGGCTTGACTCTGCAGCTGTGTTTATCGTGAACCACACTGTTTGGTGGTTGCTTGTTCCCACATGGCTACCCACTTCTAGATCTGAGATCCTCGCTCCATCCCCATTTGAGAGTACCAGGTCTAAGAGCTCGATCCTGAGTGGGTTCCAGCACTAGCTGTCCAAGGCATGCCCCCTGTAGGGCATTGAGAATGGCCCTGCTCTTGGATGTGGCAGCAGCAAAGGTGCTCCAGTTAACATCTGGCATATTGAGGTCCCTGACAACAATATCTCCCCTTTCTCTGCCATCCTAAAGATAGGGTTTTTGGGTCTGGGGAGAGGATACTAATATAATAATTAATTGACATTAATGAAAGTGTTCTGATAGTCATAGGAGAGTAGAAGTGAAAAGGGAAGGAAGAGGGATGTGGGGGGGGGCAAGGTAAAGAGAGGGCAGTGTACTAGAAGTAGGGAAGTGCAATGCATGGGGGCAGTGGAAGGATATGAGGAGAGTTCTAGAGCTGGATAGAATCCCAGAGCAGTGTTTGGAATAAATACATTGGACATACTGGGAAGTGACAATATTATAATAGTTATACTATTAAACTAGTAAACTAGCAAAGTGGGGGTGGCAGGCCAGCAAGGAGGGTACCTACTTGATCACCCCCCACAGCTAGCAGTGGAACCAGTGAACCGGAGGAGTGGCTATCTCTACAAAGCAGTGTGCAAAAGATGGAGATTAGCACCCAAGAGGTGGATAGGCAGAAAAGGGGCAAAATTCAGCAGAAGGGCAGACAGCAAGGAGAACCAGGGATAAAGGACAACCAAGGAAGGGGCTGGAGTAGAACAGCAAAACAGTCTAGGGAGGTCAAATCATGGAAAGCCACATGTGCAAATGCTAGGAGCCTTAGCAACAAGATGGAAGATCTGGAGGCTGTCGTGGTGCAGTCAGACCTGGACATTGTGGCCATCACTGAAACCTGGTGTAATGATAACCACGACTGGGAGATGGCCATACCTGGCTACAACTTATTCAGAAGAGACAGGGCAGGCAGGAAGGGAGGAGGAGTGGCACTGTATGTGAAAAATGACATAAGGTCCACAGAGATTCAGGAATAACAAAATGGGGGAGAGATACTGTGGGTTAAGCTGGAAAGGAAAATGAGGCCAGCCATCTGCACAGGTGTGGTCTATAGACCACCAGCCCAGGAGGAAGAAACAGATAGGGAGCTGATGCTAGCCATCCAAAGGATGGCAGACAAGGGTGAGGTAGTACTGGTTGGAGACTTCAATATTCCAGACGTGGACTGGAGCATCCCAGCAGCAGCATCAACTAGGAGCAGATTTATCCTGGAATTTCTTCAGGGTGCCTTCCTCAAGCAACTGGTCATGGAACCAACTCGGCAGAAGGCAATACTGGACCTTGTGCTCACAAACAGGGACAGTGTGATGGGGGTAACAGTGGGGGAGCAGCTGGGGAACAGTGACCACCATTCATTGTGGCTTGAAATCACAGAAAGAGCAGAACCAAACTGCACAAAAACACGTATCCTGGATTTTAGGGGGGCAGACTTTGGGAAAATGGGGAGATACTTGAAAGAGGCATTAAGGGGAATGGGGCAGGAATCGGGGGTTGAGGAACAGTGGGCAGTATTTAAAATGGGGATTACAAGAGCAACAGAATTATGCATTAAGCAGGTTAGCAAGAGGAAAAGGAAGAGACCATTATGGTTTTCCAAAGAGGTAGCAAAGAAAGTGAAAGCTAAAAAGATTGCATTCAGGCAATACAAAAAGACACAGGCAGAAGGGGATAGGGAGAAGTACCAGGAGAAGCAAAGGGAGGCAGGGAGGTCAGTAAGGAAGCCAAAGTTCAGACAGAAGAGCACATTGCAAAATCAGTGGGTAGAGGGACAAAACCTTTTACAGGTACATAAGTGAAAAAGAAAGGCAAAGGAGGACAGTGAGACTAAAGGGAGGATAGGGGCCGTGGAGGATGACAACAGTAAAGCTGACATATTGAACAGGTATTTCTGCTCAGTCTTTACTGAGGAAGAGGAGGGTAATGGGTCTGAAGGGAGTAAAGGGGTGAGAATGGTGCAGAAATGGACACAAGTCCTTTACACGAAAGGGTCCTGAAGGAACTGGAAGTAATAAGAGTTGATAAGCTAATGGGGCCAGATGGGGTACACCCCAGGGTCCTTAAAGAACTAAGAGAGGTGGTGGCTGAGCTCTGGCTATCCTGTTTAGCCAATCACTGGAAACAGGGAGGTACCCAAAGACTGGAGGATAGCAGATGTAGTCCCTTATACAAAAGTGGGAACAAAGAGGAAGGGAACTACAGACCAGTCAGCCTCACCTCGGTAGTGGGGAAGATCTTGGAAGCACTACTGAAGGAGAGATTGGTGGAACATCTGGTTGTCAATGGACTACAGGACCCAAGGCAGCATGGTTTCACCAGGGAGGTCATGTCAGACCAACCTCATTGAATTTTTTGACTGGGTGACTAGGGAGGTGGATCAGGGGAGGGCAGTGGACATGGCATATCTGGACTTCACCAAGGCCTTTGACACTGTGCCACATAGAAGACTATTACACAAACTGGGGAATATGGGTGTGGGCAGGACAGTAGTGTGGTGGGTAGGTAACTGGCTGGGCAGCAGGACACAGAGGGTGGTGGTAAATGGCTGTCACTCCACAGAAGGAAGAGTGACCAGTGGGTACCACAGGGATCATGTGCTGGGACCGGTCCTATTCAACATCTTCATCAGTGACATTGTGCAGGACCTAGAAGGCAGAATTTCACTGTTCTGCTGATGACACAAAGCTCTGTAACAGAGTAGACACACCAGAGGGTGTAGACAGAATGAGAAGGGACCTGCAGAAACTTGAAGAATGGTCAGGGGTTTGGCAGTTGAAATTCAATGCAAAGAAGTGCAAGATAACGCATGTGGGGCACAAAACCCTGGCACAATATATCAGTTGGGGGGTGAGGATATAGCATGCACCAAGCAGGAAAGGGATCTTGGGGTTATCATCTCTGATGACCTCAAGGTAGGCAAACAGTGTGACAAGGCAGCAGGTAAAGCAAATAGGATGCTGGGATGCATAGGCAGGGGCATCACCAGCAGGAAAAGGGAGGTCATAATTCCACTATACAAGACACTAGTGAGGCCCCACCTGGAGTACAGTGTACAGTTCTGGAGACCTTACCTACATAAGGACATAGACAGGGTAGAGAAGGTTCAGAGGAGGGCAACAAAGATGGTGCATGGATTGCATCGCAAGTCCTATGAGGACAGGTTGAAGGAACTGAACATGTACTCCCTGGAGGAGAGAGGGGATATGATAGAGACATACAAGTATCTTACAGGGAGGAACAGGGTGCAGGAATACACTATTTTTAAGTGAAAAGATGTTCCAGGACTAGAGGGCATGGGATGAAGTTGGAGGAGGACGATTCAGAGGAAACGTGAGGAAGAATTTCTTCACAGAATGGGTGGTGGACAAGTGGAACACCCTGCCAGAGGAAGTGGTAGGGGCTGAAACAGTCACGGATTTAAGAATGCATGGGATAGACATAAAGGAATTCTGGAGGTCAGGGGTAAGGGCCAACAGACTTCTAGGAAAACATAAACTGAACTTACAAGCTCAAATGGCAGACTGGGTGGGCCATAGGCCCTTATCTGCTGACACTGTCTATGTATCTAATAATAAGCGTCATATCACCAAAGGAATATGGGCAGTGGAGAGCGGTTGAGGGGGGCCTATAGTTAACAGTAAAAGATCCTCTTACTTCAGTCACACTGCAAAAAAGAACTTTATAATCTGCTAATGGGAAACTGGTTCAAAAATTGAGAGGTTCCTGGCCTATTCGGGGCCGGCTGGATCTCTGAAAAAGAAGGAGTAAACAGGCTTTTTTTAAAGGCAGAAAAGGGGAGGGCTTGAAGCATCAGGGCAAAGGGGACAAAAGAAGAGGACAGGGACAGAACCACATCAGGCTGTTATTGGGGTGGGGGAAGACAAAGAGATGTGCAAGGGCAGAGAACAGGAAAAGGATTTACACAGTCAAGGCTCAAATTCGCTTCTAAAATTAATTCAGTACTTAATTGACTGTAAGGATTAAACAGATTATTAAACCCTGGTACAAAAATTTAATTTGAGAGACCGAGGGAATACAGTAGCTAGAGAAGTGAGCAGCAGAAGAAAGTGTGGGCCACTCGGAGATCAGCTTTCAATGGCACCAAATTCAAAGTCAGGGCTAGTCCCTTGCAGAATCGGCTGAGATGCAGCACACAGAGGATTTTCAAACCAATGTTATTGTTTGAAAATTGAGGTATTCATGGCCCGATCACAGCTGGCTGGATCCCTTGCAGAATTGGCTGAGCTGCAGCACACAGAGGATTTTTGAACCACGGTTATGGTTCGAAAATTGAGGGGTTCCTGGCCCGATCAGGGCTGGCTAGATCCCTTGCAGAATTGGATGAGCTGCAGCACACAGAGGATTTTCGAACCCGTTATGGTAGGAAAATTAAGGGGTCCCTGGCCCGATCAGGGCTGGCTGGATCCCTTACAGAATCGCTGAGCTGCAGCACACAGAGGATTTTCGAACCCCTGTTATGGTACGAAAATTGAGGGGGTCCCTGGCCCGATCAGGGCTGGCTGGATCCCTTGCAGAATCAGCTGAGCTGCAGCACACAGAGAACTTACTTGATTTACCATGTACTTTAAAAAAGTCTATCAGGCTTTCCCTCAGTATGGCCTTGAGTACCCCGCACTATAGATGTCAGACTGATTGGTCTATAGTTTCCTGGCTCATGCTTTCCACAGCTTTTCTGCAGAGCAATCATGGTAGTCCTCCAGCCCCTAGGAACCACACCTGTTTCCATTGAGCAGTCAAAAATATCTGACAGTGGAGCTGCTAGTACTTCCACTGCTTCCTTTAGTCCCCAAGGATGCAACCCATCTGGACCATTGATTTGTCTTCCCACAACATCCTCAATCCTTCTAGCACTCTTTCTTTCAAGATATGACTCTGACTAATAGAATATCCCTCCTCCCACCTTTTTATCCCCAAACCAAACTTTGGTTATGCCACCTCCCCCATCCTTGGTAAATACTGAGCAAAAGTATTGGCTTAGTAGCTCAGCTTTGCCTCTGCCCCCCTCCTCCCAACCTTCATCCTTCTTTAGACAAACAAAGCCCTCCTTGACTTTGTATTTCTTAGTGGAAGAACACTTTATCCCCAGCTTAGCCCCACCCCTCGCTATTCTAAGTTCTGTCTTAGCCTTACAACTTTTAATCCTCCTACCAGAGTCTCTGGTTGCCCTTAAGTAAGCCTCTCATTCTTTCTTCCTCTGGCTACTGTTGTATTTTTCAAATGCCCTTCTCCTTCTGTTCACTGCTACCTTCACATACAATGTGAATCACAGTGGGACTTTAACTTTTACTCATTCTTGATATATAACTGGCCGCAGCCCCTAATGGACCTTCTTTGAATGCCTCCCATTTCCCCTCCACTCATGTCCCTGCTATGCCCATCATATTTACCTTCAGCAACTCTTGCATCCCACTGAAGTTCACTTTTTTGAAGTCCCATACCTTCTCCATCTTATTCCCCTTGTTGGCTTCCAGTTGGACCACCAACCACACCATTTTGTGGTTGCCCAACCCCAGTAGTTCCTGGACTATTGCATTGTGCATCTGCTCACTGTAAGTAAGCACCAGATTCTGCAATATGCCTTCGCTTGTGGTGTCCTGCACCAATTGCGCTAGGAATATATCCAGGTATACTACCATCAGGAGATAGTTATTTGCACTTGTTGAAGCCTGGACTTTCCAATCCACATCTTGTGTGTTGAAGTCCCCTACTACTAGTACCCCTTCTGACCCATCTGCTCATTTAAGAATCTTCACTAGTTTCCTGTTCACCCTCTGATCATGGCCTGTAGGTTTGTACACCACAGCAACTTTGGTCTGGTTCTCCTTTTCTATGGCTACTTGTGCCCACATGGTCTCTAAACCTCCTATGCCTCTTGAGTTTGTTTAGCTCTGTTTCCTTTATTACTTTTCTTTGTATAGAGCATACAGAGTGTTTCCCCACCATCGTTTACCGTTGTCCTATCCTTCCGATACAATGCATACATCGGTATGGTCATATCTCAGTTGTGGTTTTGATTAGCCCACATCTTAGTGACAGCCATCAGGTCCAGTTTACCTTCAGTAACCAAGGCATGCAGTTCTAACATTTTGTTTCCCAGACTATGCATTGGTGCATATAAGTCTCCAGCATTTATTCCCTTCCTTCTCCCTTTCTTTTTCCATAGAGTTTGCCATGCTTGAACTTACCTTTTGTGGAGAAAGGAGCAGGGCCACCTTGTGTTTCACTGTTTTTTTTTTTCAACTTTATTTCTTCACTCTGGACCCTGGGCATCCTTCAGGAGTATCTACTTGGCTGTGCCTCTCAGTTCCTGCCTGAACCCCTGCTCTTCCCAGGCCCCCCCCAATTGACTCAGTAGGTCCAGCCCCCGGATCACCCTCTGGGAGAGGGCCCGCCCTCCCATGGTGGCACTATCTGAAATTAGAGGACCTCACCTCTGTCGTTGGGTCAGCCATGGGGGAGTCACAACTGTGCTGGAGCTGGCAGTGGGATGTAGGCACGTCCCCAAGACCTCAAATCATCTCATCCAGAGTGCCAGAGGGCCTTTCCTTGTTTTTCTCCCCCCAGAGCATCGGTGTGCAGCCTGGCGTCCTGGTGAGAAACACGACGCCCACCGCCACTCTGCCCCCCTCAGCATCTGCCTTTGTCCCATGGTAACGATAGCTCCTAGCTGACCACCAGGAGCTGCTCTGGAGTGGCGCAATCCCCAAGTCCCTCCCTGGGAAGGGAGAGCAGTCATCTGGATGCTCAATCCTTCCCCTCCCCTGCCGACCTCCAGCGGCCCAAGTCCATTCCTGAACCCAGGTCGCTGGTGTGGCACGAGGTGCGGCATCCAGCAACTAAACCCTAATCACCACTGGGCTACCTCTGTGTTTTACTGTTGATAATGTTCATACCTGAGCTTCCTACCCCTACTTAGATTAAACTAGCTTTAATGTACTGTGCCAATCTTGCTCCAGAACCCTCTTGCCTTCCTAATTTGGGTGCAGGTGGTCTCTTTTTTAATAGCATCCATTCCTTCCAAGTCAGGCCCAGTCCCTGAGGAAATGAATTCACTGTTACCTGCACCACCTCCTAAGCCATGTATTGAACTGGAAGTCATGGAAGTGTTCTCTGTCATTCAGGCTTGGACACAGTAGAACCTCTGAGAAGGTTGCTGCCCCTGCTCTTTCCTTTGCTACTTTCCCTTGTGCACATAAACCTGCCTCAACCTCTTCAGTGCTTCTCCTGCTCAGTTTATTTATGTATACATGATGTATCAGGTCTTGTCTTCCCTCCTTCTCTCCTGTGAGTTCCTCTACTCTGGGTATGAGTCTGTCCACTATCTCACCTGAGAAGCAGCACACCACCTTTTGTCCATTAGGACTTAGACCCACCACCCTCCCAGTGTCCATTACTGTTGAGTACCCTACTACAAGTAATGTCTTCCCACCCACTTTGGGATTTCCCACCTTCTTTTGTTTGCCCTCCCTAGAAAATTGGAGTGCTGGAACATCCTCCCTTAAGGGGTTCACCTTGGTTTCCACTTCTGTAATGCGGCAAACCTATGGCTAGTGCACACATCTGGTTCCATAGACTTCTCCTTCCTACCCCGTCTTTCCCTTCCTCCCTCAAACACAGTCCATCTTTGGCCTGAGTGGGCCTTACTAGTGGCTATGGCAGTGGCACCCTACAGGGCATTGTGGCTGTAGCCATCAAGTGGCACATCTCAGCCCTTGTGGCTTCCAAATTTCACCCTCATGGCCTGGAACCTCCTGCAGTTGAGGCAATGGCTGAACTCCTAAAGCATCTTCTAGGCCTCCATTGTCCAACATCCCCTGCACTCCCCATACATCCCACCACAGTGCCCTCCTGCACCGTTGTATGCTGATGACTCTGTAAGCTAGTTAAAACAGGTTATGCTGGTAGATTACACTATACCTTCACTACTTACACCTTCACCACAGTACCTGATAGAAATATAGAAACATAGAAAATGATGGCAGAAAAAGACCAAAGGTCCATCCAATCTTCCCGAGTTCCCTATTCTTCCCTGGGACCATCTGATCCTCCAGTGTGATGGCTCTCCCATCCTCATCCACATTCTCCTAGCCATATCTGATTCCTCAAGCTACCACAATACCCTTCAATTTGTTACAGTTATGCTTAAAACCTCTAATGGTTTGCACATCCACCAGCTTGGCTTGTAGCCTGTTCAACATCTCCACTACAGTTTCTGTGAAATAATACTTCCTTATGGCCCTCTGAAGCTCCCTGTCACATCTTCTCCCTTCCCCCAGGTCACACCTGGAAATGAGCCTCAGCTCAGTGTGCCTTTCCCAGTTACCAAACTTTTAAATAAATAAATAGTTTTTGTTTGTGACCACATGACTGCAAGCCAAGTATTCAAATAAAATGATTCTCCACAGTTCCGTTCACCCTGTTAATTCTCTTTAGGAATTTGAAGGTCTCTATCATGTCTTTCTTTTCTGTTTTTGTTTCCAGTGAGTACATGCTAAGCACATTGAGGTGCTCCTTATACAACGTGACATGCTGGCCCTGGATCTCTTTTGTTACCCGTAACTGCGCCATCTCCAGCCTGTCCCTATCCTTCTTGAGGTGAAGACTCCAGAACTGGGCACAGTACTCCAGGTGTGGCCTCACCAAGGATCTATACATGAGGAATATTACTTCTTTTTGTCTGTTACCAATATCTTGGGAAATGTTCTCCAGTCTACAAAAGTTCTGCTTCACCATCTACACTGACTGGTTCACCAGATCATTAGTACCCAGGTGTACCAGCACCCCCAGCTATCCCTGCTCCCTCTCCACTATCCTCCCTATCCTGTCTAAATCCTGGATGGCAGATGCCCCAGGAAGGCACCAGACCATCCCCCTCCCTTCCAACCCATCACCTTTTCTACCCCTAATCATTGAGTCGCCAACCATTAAGATTTTCCTAGTAGTCTTGCTCACCTTGGGTGCCATCTCTCTGTCCTGTCCTTTTCCATCAACTGTCTTGAAGACACCCCTAGTAGAGCCAGGTACCTGACCCTCCTCTAGGGGTGTGAATCTATTGGCAGTGTGGATGCTGGGAGGGGGGGGCTGGACAACTTCCTTGTCACTAACCCTTCTCTCCTCCTTGTCCCCCTTCCCACCACACTCTACCCCTAGACCAGTGGGTCTCTGGGATAGTTTGGATGCCAGGGATGGGCCCTAGCTGAGCTGATGACACAGCTGAGATATTTCTACCCTTGCCAAACACTGAAAAAGTTAAAATATGAGATATGATCAAAGGGGTGCTTTCCAGAATGTTGAAGACAGGTAGAATGGAACCTGGTATCTGTCTGTGTACTGCCCGCATACATGTGGATGCATAAGGAGACACAGCCAGAGAGGAAGGCTTTTAGGAAGATTGAAAACAGATTTTGTTTTGCCTGGGAAAGAAAGGCTAGGAAATATTTTTCTCTTTTAACTTCATCCGGCGAGGTGGGAAGGGGGGTGGGGGTACAGATGCAAATGGATTGGCATAAAACCAGGTCAAGCTGTTGGTGGGGAAATGAACCTCGACTGATTAGGGTGTGCATTTGATGGGAGATACAAGCCCTTGTTCTTTGTGGGCTGAGTCCTGATGCTGAAGGCCAAAGATCATTGCAGGTGGCCAGGAAAGAACAGTGGATGCCATTCACAGACAGCTGCATCTGCAGTCAGTCATACCCTATTAAAATCAGAGCATAAGAAGAAAGCAACAAGTAGCACTGTGCACTCAGCCCCCAAAGGGCCAAACACTAGATTGTGTCACAAGAGGAAACCAATGGGTTGCCAAATAAGGGTGAGCACTGTACCAAAAGACAGTGAACCATAGAGGAGTGCATGGGTGGTTGGCTGGACTATCAGGGAGCATTGCAGCTATGCCAATGAGTGGGCATTTAGCTTACCAGGGCCCTGCATATTTTGGTGACTTACAGAGGATGGGCAAATTCAGGTAAGAGGCCAGTTTTCTCAGCACCACCTACAGTACATGATACAGCATTAGACTGTAATGCATGCACCAGACACATGTCACAATACCATGCTGGTTCATGGTCTCATGGTGGAATTTTAGCAGATGTGAATCCAATTTATGCCCTTTAATATCTGGCTCAATAATTTCCTTGGTATTGTTATCAGGGGGGACTTCAACCCATACAACCTGAACCCGGTTTTGAGTATGGCACTTTCATTTGGTGATGCAGTGGTGTGGTCACAAAGCACTAGTTCGGTGGTTCTCTTGTTAGTGTTTGAGAAAAGGGCCTTATATCTTTGTATCAGCAGGGGGAAGCAAATCTGAATCTTATTTATTCAGTTATTTATTTATTTCAAAATTTCACAAGGAAAGACATACTGAGCTGAGTAGCATCTTGTTTCCAGATGTATCCTGGGGGAAGGGGCAAGGGAGATAAAAATATAACAATTTAGAGCACTTAAAGTACAATAGTTACAAGATTTACAATATGTTTACAATATTTACAAACAGAAGTAGAACCAAATAGGCAATATATGCAATGAGAAACACTGAATGAAAAAGTGACTTAACAATTATGAGTTATGGCTGAAACAGAACAGGATACTATTTAATTGATCCAGGACTATACTGGAGGAGGCAGACGAAGTTAGACAAGGTTTCAGGTGTAGGCAGTGGGGGGCTAGGGCAGTGCTATAGGAGAAGGAGGAGACAAGGGGGAAAAACGGTGGGGGGAATCGGTTGAGTGGAAGAAGCAGCAGTGAAGATCAAGCGCATTTGCATGAGAGAGAGGTGACATCGTGGAGAAGAGAGAAGGGAAGGGAAGGGAAGAGGCAGAGCGGGTGGATAAGGGAAGGGAATTTGAACCTGCCCCTTCATTTTAAAGGGCCACTTTTCAGACATTGTTTTTGACTGCTAATGAGCCATGTTATTAGTATAACTACGTAATATATCATTCTTCCCAAAGTAGAAATGAGGCTAGCAATACTAATATCATGATTTGTTAATTGCTTGAAAAAATTTTTGCAATCCAGCCCAATAAGCTAATGAATGGCCCAGCACATCCAGGCCAAAAACTACCCTAACCTTACTTTCCCTTCAATTGTATTTTATAAAATTTTCATTTGTCAGTCAAAGATTCAGAAAAAGAGCTAAAAGTAATACATTTTATTAGAATACTAGAAAACAAAAAAACAAGATAAGTTGGCAAGAGTGAAATGCTGTGCATCAGGTTGCAAGTTTTTACAGTAACCCAAAGGAAAAGTGTAATACTCATACGTACTAATCTTTTTTTAATCATTTCTTAGTCCAATAAAAGCTGTGACTAACAACTAGAAATTCTGTTCCAGCATAGTGTTTTCCAAAACTTCACTAAGTTAAATGAGTTTTGCTTAAATGTTCCTGCCAGGGAATCCCTGATGGTCAGGTGGTTGCAGAGGAAGGGGTGTTGACATTCCTATTCTGTGTCTCCACCTCATACTGCTATAGCTCACCAGTGGACCTTTGAGTCTAGCTTGCCTCCACAGATGAGGTCCATATCTCTCGATAAATGTTCTGTGGGGGAAGGGAGCAGATGTAAGATCTTTCCAATAAGCAGGTGTGCACACATACCTCATGAATGCAGATGAGGTACAAATGATTAATATGTTTCATATGTTGGTCCCCTTGGCACTAATACACCAGGACAACCAAACCATGGCTGCAGAAAGCATGTCACAGTAATTTGCATAAAGTACAAATAGACTGGCACTTTGAAAAAGTGTGAAGTTTTGAAACAGACAGCAACGTCATTAGATAGGAAAAGTTACAACTGAAGGATGTGTTGACAGCATTCTAGGAATTTATTTTTCCATGCTTTGCTAAGAATATCTGTCTCATGTCACTCCTACAGGCAATTACTGCACAAAAGATTTTTTTTCACTGCAGACTACAAAAAATCCATGGCACCAGTTTTCATTTTGTTGTGCCCATATAAATATATTCCAGGCTAACACCATATTGAAAACTGTGAAATACTGTTTATAGGCTTGTGCAAGTTATTAGGAAGGAGTAATGCAAAGCACCATGGAACCAGTACAGCAGAGGACATTAAAATATATTGTGTCCCTGATGCCAAACAGGTACTACAGTGTTTTTTGTGAAACAGTAACATATTCCTAAAATGAGCTCTTATACTTTCCTGACACAACATATTTTTTTCTAGGAAAAATAAGGTATGTGGCTATTAGTTCCATATTTCCCTTTTCACTCTCTAGGGTGCATGGCGGAGTCGGGATGTTTACTTTAATGTACATGCCCCAGTGTGGGGAGGTGATGTAGGTAAAAGCAAATAATAATATTGCAGCAGTCCAGAGATAATGCTGTATCGTAGCTAGATCAGAGCACATGGATTTCAATTGAAGATGAACAGCATCAAATAAAGTCACTCAGAGCCCTAATGAGCTTTTTAAGCTTTGAAGCAATGCTTCATAGGGAGGCTCAAATGAATCAATCTCAGATTGAAATGTGAAGCTCACAAAGCTTGAAAAAGTACACATGTGTATGTCTCCTTATGCTCTGTCAACAAGTGTCCCATATAGTCATGTATTTATTTCCATTTGTGAGTGGCCCAGGGTTTTTTTCTGTAGTCAGGCCAAGTTACATTCCAGGTGCTTTACTAGAAAAAGAAAATGGACTTGAATTAAGTGTTACGTATTATAGAATGCATTCCATGCAAACTGAACCTAAAAGAATACAGTATATTTATTTTTATTTATTTTAGTTATTAGGTTTAGGATTACAATACCTTTGAGCCAGGGCTCCTTTACAAAGGTTCCACGTCTGGTTACAATTCAAAACATAAGACATGTAAATCAGATTACAAATTCAGTACATAGGACAAGGCTACAAAAGTGCAAGCTAAACAGAATTACAAAGCATCTGAGAAACAAAGCAAGTTTTGGAGGCTAGGTTACAAGGAGATAGCAGATGAGGTGCAGTGAGGATAGAGGACAAGAGAGAGGAAGAGTAGAGAGGGGCGGAGAGCTACAGAGGAGGAGCGCAGCCAGAGGCATTGTCATAGGCATAACATGGGGAAGTGCTTGCTAACGGGTAACCAAGTGCTAGTAGGAGAGAACTGCATAAGGTTAGAGAAATATTCATGGGGTCAGGTAGTGGAGGCAGTCACAGGAGCTAGAGGCAGTGAGAGAGAGGCGTAGCCTTGATTTAAATGCTCAAAGGGTAGGAGTGGAGGAGATGTAACTGTTTAGACCATTTAGCCAGCTGGGTGCCCTATAGGCAAAAGATCTTTGACCTTGTGAGGTACGACAATGTGGAACCTGCAGGAGCTGTGATTCAGATGCCCTGGTTGAGCGGGAGTTATTGCTAGGGTGCAGGAGTGCACACAATCCAGGGGGCACAAGGCCCATAGATAGTTTCTTCACCATGGTGCAGGTTAGGTGCTTTATCCAGCTGGTGAGTTGTAGCCATCCAGTTTGTGCATACAGGTCGCACATATGTGTGAGGTGGTGGGATCCAGTGAGAAGTCAGCAGGCCTTATTGAGGGAGGTGGATATGCATCTAAGAGCACGAGTGGGGGTAGAGCTATAGATGATAAGCCCATAGTCAATAGTGGAGACCACAGAGCTTTGAACGGTGACAGTTAAGGCTTCTGGGGTAAGATGTTGCCTATGCCAGAAGAGAAGGCCAAGGCGAGTATTTGCTGCTTTGGCTACAGAGTCAATGTGGGCACTGTAACTTAGATGACAGTCTAGAGTGATCCCAAGGTACTTAAAGGCTTGAACCTGTTCCAGGGTGATTCCATGACTGGTTTTGATGGATAGGGGGTGCAGTTTATGCTTGTTATGAGAGCTGCTGAACATCATAGACTTTGTTTTCTTATTGTTGAGGACCAGATTGTGATTTGAGAACCAGTGTTCAACAGATGTGAAGCTAAGCTGAAGGTTGTCTTGTAGAGGCTTAGGATCCTTGTGGGAGGCAAGAATTACAGCATTATCTGCAGAGAGGATGATTGTTTCGGAGCACAAATTTGGAAGTGAGTTCAGGAACAAGCTGAATAGTAGGGGGTCCAGAATGGATCCCTGGGGGACACCTGAGTGAACAGGATTGGTATCAGAGAGGACATCTGCAATTTTGTCTCTTTGAGACCAGTTCTCCAAGTAGCTTCTGAACCAGGCAGTGGAGTCTTGAGAGAGCCCAGCTTTCAGAAGTTGCACAAGCAGTAGGCAGTGATGGACAGTGTCGAACACCTTAGTCAGATCCATAAAGATGGACACAATTAACTGACCATTGTCCAATGAGCTGTGAAGAATGCCAGTGAATTCCAGTAGGGCAGATGAGGTGCTATGTCTTTTCCTGAAACCATGTTGTTGCGAGCACAGGATATTGTATTTGTCCAGGAAGTCTGTGAGCTGATCTGCTGCAGTACGTTCAAGGGCCTTGGAGAGGGGTGGCAATATAGAGATCAGACGGTAGTTTCCATGAGTGGCCCTGTCACCACTTTTATGGATAGAGGTAACAGTGGTGGATTTCCATTTGTCAGAGAACTGGCTGAGCCTAAGTGAGAGGCTGAAAATATATGTCAGTGGCTGTAACACCTCATCAAGAGTGATGGACAGCAGTTTAAGGTCAAGTGTATCACTGCTGAATCTGGATTTGGTGATGGCTTTGGTAATGTATTTGCAGGCATCATGCATCTTGACTGTTTTGAAATAAAAAGGTGGGTGGCTAGAGGAGGAGGAGGCATTAGGGTGAGGACAGGGAGAGTCATAGTCCTTGAAAAAGTCAGAAGGGAGAACACTGCTGAGATCAGTGAATGCAGTTTTGAAAGTATTTGCTATGATTTTAGGGTCAAGCGTAGTAGACCCATTTATGTTGAGCAAGGTAGGGGTGGTTTTTGGCTGCTTCCCAGTGACCTCTTTGTTATTGTTCCAAAATGCCCTCCTATTACCCCAAGTATCTGTGAGCGCATTCTTGAAGTAGGTAGATTTCTTTTGCCCGATAGATTTTGTACAGTCTTTCCGTGCACATTTATAGCTTTGGATGTCAGTTTCTTTACCAGTGGTTCTGGCCAGATACCAGAGGCAATCTCTAGATTTTAGTTGATGTAAGAGATTGGCCAAGAGCCAGGGATTGCAAAGGGCTTTGACTTTGCGCTTTTTAAAAGGAGCGTAGGAATCACAAGCTGCATTGAAAGTTATGATGAAGTAATCCAGCGCAGTATTTACATCTGTTGCTTTGTAGAAAGGGGACCAGTCTTGGAGATTGAGGCATGTTTTGAGGTATGACAACTGCCCACGTGGTAGGACTCTACTAATGATGATACTAGGAGGGGGCTTGCAGAATTTGTTTGACCATTCACAGATGACAGGGGAATGGTTGCTAAGCGAGTCAGGGAGGACTAAGGTATTTGTGATACAAGTTGGGTGGCTGGTAAGAATCCAATCCAGGAGGGTGCTGTTGCCGGATTTGTAGTTTTTCCTGGTCGTAGAGATGACCATCTGGGTGAGATTGGCCAATGAGATGGCATCCTTATGGACCCCTGCATTAGATACGAGCCAGTTTTTATTAAAGTCTCAAAGAGGAATAATTTCAGAGTCAGGAAGTTGGGACCTGGTGAATTCCAGGACAGCATTAAGGCCATTCCCTTGTTCTTTTTGGGGAATATACACTGAGGCAACTGTGAGGAATTTGTTATGGGCACCTAATAAGATTCCGATAGGGAGAATCTGTGCAGCAGTGGCTGGGAGGGGGTAGTGATGGGGTGTCCCAGTAGGGAATCTTTAAGGTAACCTGCACATCCACCACCTCTTTTAGACTTTTGGTCCAGCCTGAAAACATTGTAGCCTTGAAGAGCGATAGCCAGGTTAGGGAGTTTAGGTGTAAATCAGGTTTCTACAACTGCCAGGATATCTGGGCTGTGCTGATAAGTAAAGATTTGTAGGGCATCCAGCTTGGGGAGTAGACTACAGATGTTGAGAGAGATGCTATGGAGAGTGCTCCTGAGGGTTTTTCCTGGTAGATAGAGCTGGAGGTGATTGGGCCAAGGTTAGGATGGATGTTTCCCAACAGCAGCAGGAGGAGGAGCACACACTTCAGAATGCACCACATAAGTTCCTGAGCGTGAGTCTACATGCCTGTTTTTTTGCAGGAACTTATATTGGGTTGGTGGCAATGATCCCAGAGTGATGGCACTTGAAAGAGTGATGAGAGTGTCCAGGGCCTGTGTACAGTGGTAGGCAGGGACTGCCATCCATTTGCAGAGGGGAGCACCCGGGGTGGGGCAAGCTCATGATGAAGAGTACCTGAGTGATGATGGGCAGTGCCAAGTAGGATGCTGAGGAGGGGAAGGGGAAGCAAGCTGCAGTGCTCCAGGGAGGAAGAAAAGCAGAAAGAGGGATGAGAGTAAGAGAAGCAGAAATTGCAGTGCATGGAGGGACAACATGATGTGACAGTCAGGAGGATTGGATTGGATTGGATTGGGTAAGTGTGCTTATAACTAGGCCCTCTAGTGGCTAAAAATATAATATAATAGTATATGCCAGGAGGTTTGGCATTGCCAGGAGCCATTAGGCATGCCAAACCAGGAAATGAGACAGAGGGACTGAGGAATTCTAAGCATTGGGTTGCAGAGCAGTAGTTTCAGTATCGGGATTCAAACCAAGGTCTACAGGTTTATCAATTTGCAACTTGAACACTAGGCTAGACTTTGAAAATGTGTACTTTGCAGAACTGTTAACTACAGTTTGGTGAGAGGGACCCAGATCTTGAAAAAAGGAATGCAAGTGTGATGCATATATTTGCACCATGCTTGCACTAGTGCCCAAACCCAGTGACTGCTATATTCAGTCACACAGTGAGCCAGCACGATCTGACTGACTATTGGACCCTATTGATGTTAAGTGAAACTGTGCTGCCCCAACATGGACCTGGGCTATATATAGCCCACAGGGAATAACACCCCAAAATGGATAGTGCCAAGACCTCTGTGGGCTATATTTAGCCACAACATGCAAATGAGCCTTTGGGCATGCAAGGCATTATGGGGTCATTTGCATGCATGCAGCAGCCTATTAGAACCCATCCTTTAGTCTATCTCACAAATTCCCTGGTGTCTGTTGGCACCACCACCCCGGAACACCCATTCCATAGTTTGAATGGATATCCCTGGTATACAGTGGCACTCACCACCCCCAAACACCATTCTCACATTGTGCAGCAGTATCCCTGTTGTCCAGTGGCATGTCCCCCCCAGTCACCTGTACCATAGTTTGCATAGATATCCCTAGTGTCCATTGTCACCCCCACTCATCTGTTTACAATGCTGAAGTATGCCATAGTGTCCAGAGGTTTTCCTGCCCCCCCCACATCACCTGTTGCCAAAAATAGAAATAATCATTAATGGTCCAGTGTCCCCCCACATGCCCTTCCCTCTCAATGACCACCATCCATCACACATACCCTCACTAAGGTGTCCTGCAACATCCAGTGATGCCGATACAGTGACCAGCACAGCACTCTTCTAACCATCTCAGCTGACTGCCATACAAACTGTCAGTGAGAACGCATACAGTATGTGTGCATTCATCAAGGAAAATCATCCCAAAGCTAAAACTGAGGAGGAAAGCCAGAACTTTGGCAAACTTCACAGCCATGGGGACAGGAAGGAGGTAACACAGAATAAATCTCTAAATCATTTTAAATCCTGCAGCACTTGAGATGGTGTTGTCAGCAAAGACAAATTTGTTATGGCCCCTAGTTTTGGGGGAGGAGGCAGAGAAGAAGCAAGGCTTAAGGCTACAAACAGTGGAAAGATGAGAGAAGAGATAAGAAGAAGAAGAATGTTTGTTGTGTGTCATATTAGGAGGCTATTGTAGTGTTCTTCAGTAGAAATCACTGCCTCAGAGGCAGGAGAAACCCCCAGCAGTGCACAGTATGCTAGATAAAAAGACTGGGATTCATGTAGTGACTTAAAAGGGGACAATTACCCTACAGAATAAAATAAGTCTCCTTATTAGGATCACATCATAGTGAAAACACAAAGTTACTGGCAAATAAATCAGATTATAGTGATGCCGATAAATCAAGCTATGACAATTTAATTACCTGTGTTTTTGATGAGTATTGTATTCTCCTCTTTTTACCATTCTATTGTTTGAATTCTGACTCCTATACACTCCCTCCCCAGGTTGCACCTGGAAATGAGGCTTGGCTCAGTGTCCCTTTCCCGGCCACCAGTTTCAAAATAAGTAAAAATAAACAAGAATTTCATTTTGTACAGACATCTTTCGACACCTAGATCAATTCAAAATCATAACCAAAGGAAATTTTTGCAACCAGATGAATTTAATATCTAACTGTTGAAAAACATTAGGCATTTTTAAAGATGGTGCTTTATACAGACATCACCATAATATCTATTAGTAGGAATCCTAAGGGCTCTCTTAACACTATAACAGTGTCAGTCTTGAAGTTCTGAAGGTGAGAGAACCACAGACCAGAAATAAGTAGTTATACCCAAAGAACACAGAATGTGACACTAATGCTCTCAAGAGTTGAATGCCTCTTTACCAATATCAAACTTTTTTTTTTACCATTTTTAAAACAAATATAGTGCCCCAAAGTAAGGGGTAAAGGGAAATGGGGCACCACAATAAAAATAGTGGGGTAGAGTCTGCCCCAGGGGTCCCGGTGGTGATGTGGGAATAAGGGGATGTGTTTTAGGAGTCCTCACAGTGTTCTTCCCCAGAGAATTGTCAGGCAGGGCACCCTTGTAAACAAAAAAAAAATTTTTTTTTCTTTGCTGCCTGCTCTGCTCCATTCTATCCCTCATCCCCTTGAGTAGGTAGCATGAGAATGGGCACCCATGTGCGGGACCACTGTCCCTGGCCAGCGCATGATACCCATTTGAATCTTGGCTGTTGGTCCTGGGCACAGGCTCGGGGTTCTAGAGCTAGAACCCCGAGTACCTTTTAAAAGGGGAAAGAGCCATTTCCCTGGACTGTTCATGCTGGGCTGTGGAGAAGTGTGGACTGAGAGAGTGCAATGGGAACCCTGGACTTACCTGATCTGTGTGGAAGCCAGTCCCGTTGACTATGCCCGGTGCCATCCTCCAGCCAGCAAAGACTGCTGCTCCTGTTGTGGTGTCTGCTTGTTGTGCGATTGAATGTTCAGCGGTTCCCTGATAGAAGATCCTGGTTCCCTGCGGCGGTGTGGACTCAATTCAGCTCAATTTATTTTTTTTCGTGAGAGAAAAAAAAAGGAAAACGTTCATCCCACATTGGCGGCAAGAGAAGAGCCGCATCAGAGAGAGAAACGGCGGGCATCTTGAAGACCTGCAAGGCCCCCTGCCTTCTGCTGCACTGCCTACTGCATCCTGCACCGCTTTCCCCTCCCTCTGCCAGCAAGACCTCCTTCCTCCCATTATCAGCTACACCCCGGGCCAGGGCGGTGAGTCGGCGGCAGTACAGAAAAGAGTGCTGTCCGCTTGTAGTTCTGTAGAGAGAAACAGTTTTTTTATTGTTTTAGCACTAGAAGCGCTACCAGGGAAAGTGGGCGAGAGGCCCCTCATTAATTTAAATAATTTGGGCGTGGCAACTCCCATGGAGAGGGGCCCAAGGAAGGCCTAAGGGGGAAATAAATATTCATCTGGGGGGGACAGCGCTGAGGTGGGGCCAGGAGGACTGAATGACAGTAAGGCCTGGGGAAGACCATAGGATTAAAGGGGAGATGACAGGCCCCAGGCAGTAAAAGGGGCAATGTCAGGCCCCAGGTCATAAAGGGGCAGCTTTAGACCCAGAACTTCAAGAGCAGCAAAGGCCCAACAGAAAAGGGGTCCAGTCAGAAGGCCCACATAAAGGGAAGGGTGGCAGAGACCCTACAAAGTGGAAGGGGCTTAGCAGAAGCGGCCCATAGCTATGAGTGACATTGAGGATCCAGGCCCATAGAAAAAAAGGGTCCCAGAGACTCAAAGGGCAACGGGATAGGCTCAGGATTAAAAAGGAAACTGAAGGGGCAGAAAAGGAAAGGGGTAAAGCCCCAGTTGGAAGGGGGTAGCATGGCCCTCACAGAGAGAGGGCTCAGCAGCATTAGGCAGGTGGCCTCAAAAGGCAAGGCTCCACAGAAGCGGCAGGGGTAACCAGATCCGAGTGCCAAAGGGACCCACAAAGTGGAGGGTTAGCCAGAAGGGGTGCTTGGCACGCATCTAGTGACTGTCAGCTGATGAAACTGTATTAACTAGTATCTGAAATGTTGCATTGATTGTCAGGTACCAAGACTGCATTATATTAGCATTGTGGTTATTTACCCCGGCAACAAACAATTGCCTCAGACTTTGGTGATTTACCCCTGCTCTAGGCAAATTGCCCTGTTCTAGGCAAATTGCCCCTGCAATGAACAATTGCCCCAGATTCCAGCAATTCGTCCCTGTTCCAGGCAAATTGCCCCATAACAAACAATTTCCCCAGATTCCAGCAATTTGCCCCCATTCCAGGCAAATTACCCGCTACAAAATGTATACCCTGGATTCCAGCAAATTGCCCCAGTTCCAGGCAAATTGCCCCTGCAACAAAAAATTGCCCCTAATGCCAGCAATTTGCCACTGTTCCAGGAAAATTGTCCCTGCAATGAACAATTGCTCTGGGTCCCAGCAATTTGCCCCTGCACCAGGCAAATTTCCCTTGCAATGAACCATTGCCCTAGATTTCAGCAATTTGCCCCTGTTCCAGGCAGATTGCCCCAGCAACCACTAAACACCTTGGAGCAGTGTAAAGTGTAATTACCAGTGTTCTTAGTGCCAACTGAATGTGTATGGACTCAATCTTCTGCCGCAACACCCCTGGTGGGGCTGTTCCCAGCTGATTCTTCACCAAAGCAGTCTTCAGTCAGTGAAGAGCTTCACAGCAACCCCTTCCCTGTCATCTGCCGTTGGTTGAAACCGATGCCACCCTGTGACTCGCAACCGCTGGCTCCTGGTTTCCTTGTGGTTCGGTCAGCCTGCAAGTGCAACGTCCTGGAAGAAGCCTCGTCCGTCAGTCCCAGTCGTTCACAAAAAGTCTAGTCTGACGTGGTCAGTGTGTGTCTGCGTCTGCCAGTTTGTTGTTTTTCTGGATCTGGACAGTACTGGGCTGTGATCTTTGCCCTGCATCCTACTCTTCCTGCTTGTCTTGCTTTGTTTGCCTTTTGCTTTGTTGTCTTCTGGGATTCAACTTGATCTTGGTGGTCCTCCTGTGGATCTTTCACCAAAGAAGCTTCAACATGCCTTCATC
Source organism: Neoceratodus forsteri (assembly GCA_016271365.2). Taxonomy (NCBI): domain Eukaryota; kingdom Metazoa; phylum Chordata; order Ceratodontiformes; family Ceratodontidae; genus Neoceratodus; species Neoceratodus forsteri. The sequence goes on from CM057452.1 coordinate 1,570,688,534, forward strand.
CTTGGCAATCCTTGCAAGTGGATTTGATGCCAAGTACTTGTTCCTTCATCCTTGGCAGCCCTTGTCAAGGGTTTGCACTGAGGAACTTCAGCCAGCCTTTGTTTCTTCATCCTTGGCAGCCATGGTCGAGGATTTGTGCTGGAGAAATTGCCACAGATCTCTATCCTTGGCAGTCCTTGCAAGTGGATTTGATGCCAGGTACTTGTTCCTTCATCCTTGGCAGCCCTGGTCGAGGGTTTGTGCCAGGGAACTTCAGCCAGCCTTTGTTTCTTCATCCTTGGCAGCCCTGGTCGAGGGTTTGTGCCAGGGAAGAGTTCAGCAGATTTCAGTTCTCTTGTGCTAGAGCACCCCAGCAACCTTGGAGAGTGGGTTGGCTGAAGAATCAGGGTCAGTTTAAAAATCTCTCATATCCCCTCTAACCTTTCCTAGGTTTTTGCACAGGTGTAGCTTGGCACTAAGCAGGAACCCCCATTCTCCCTTTTACCCCATTGCTACTCCATTCTTCAGCTGTGCGCATGAAGTTGGCAGGAAAAGTTTGAACTTCCTTTAACATCATGAACTCTTAGAGGTGATTATACCAGCTGGCCCTTCAGGGTCTGCACTGGTGCCCATTGTTCACTGCAGTGATTGTCTCACATCATTATAGAGTGATAGATGTTTTGAATTTGTTCATTAGATTGTTTAGAGAAAGCCTAGCAAAGAATGTAATAGATAGTGGCCTTAGGCTGAGGTGCACCTCTTAGTGACAGTAAAGAATGTTGTTTACTGTTCTTGTGTGGTTTGGTTCACATCTTCTCTTGTGACCATATCTACCTTTCCCTGTTGGTATGAATGAAGCCTTTGGACATCAAAGTTATTGATTATCTCCTGCCTCTCTTTACCGGTTGCTTCCATCCACCCAACCACATTCGAACCACAGCGTTTTCTCACCAGTCCACCTGCTTGAGGCGATGCTGGTGGTGCAGCTGAGATAGGTGATCTTCAAGATCAGCACTCAGTTAGTTTGCCACAAGTAAATAAAAATGTTTTGGCATAGTCGGCAGGATAAATTTTAAGGAGTCCAAAGCCGGAGCTTCTAAAGTAAGATGTAAGCAGTACCGGGTTGCAGTAGTTGATTGTCTGGAGGGGATAACACATCCATAGGTAATGAATCCATAGAGACTGGGATGGAGGACTGAGAGAACATACCTCCCTCACCCCTGACAATGCCGTACTACTTTGAGGCCCCTTTACTTCCTCAGTTCACAGGAAAAAGTGATGGAAGTGGGACTAGTAATTTGGTGACTTCCGCTCTAAGATGCAAGCCATGTTTCGGCTATACCAAATCCCAGAAATACAGAAAGTAGAAATACTCCTAGGACAACTTAAAGGGACTGCCCACTGAGAAATTCAGTCATTGCCCACAGGCACAAAGACCACAGCTGACCAGATCCTACAAAGATTGCAACAGATATTTGACACTAGCACAGTATCCAATTTAAAGATGAAATTCTTCTCACATACCCAGAGGCCTCAAGAGACTCTCCAAGAGTATGCACTGAGTCTTCAGGAGCTATTGAAGGCAATTGAGAGAGTGGATGCCAGAGAGATTACAGATCCAGACCATGACTTAACAGAAAAATATGTGGAAGGGGCCCATAGTGAAGCTCTGAGAAGGGAGCTCTGGATGTTACAGCTCCAGGATCATGAAACAGAGTTCCTGGACTTTAAAGAGAAAGCCATCAATGTGTTGGGACCAGATCAAGTGGGAGAAGACATAGTGACCTACCCCCAAATGTCGATGCCTCTAAGTGCAGTATGGCCAAGGTAACCAATGGAAGAATTGGTACAAGAAGACCCATGGTGCAGGTGACCACTGAGTGATGGATTGTCCAGTGAAGAAAGGGCATACGGTCAAGAACCGATGGGTGGAGCCCAGGTTATCTCTCAGACTCTCGACCCTTGTACAATCAGATGGCTCAGGTACCAGTCTATTCCACTACAACCAACCCCAGCCTGAACTCATAATTAGTGGAGCAGATAGCTACCCTGATGTGGAAAATGACAGAGGTCTGTCAAGAAGTAAAAGGACTTAAAGAAGATTTGAGGAGAGACACACCCCACATTCAGATCAAACAATGAAGGAGGTTTGATGACCCTCAGTTCTGACCCAGAAGGGGAGAAGGAAGGCATCTAACTGCCAGTTCGACAGTCAAGGAAGTCCAGTTTGCAGAAGATGTTGTATCAGCGGCCGTATTGAGAGGCGATGTCAGCAGCCTTCAGAACCCGCAGTGACGTTAAACAGGGAGTCTTTGGGGATGGGCGACGATCCTCTAAGAGTGTTCAACCAGGTCCACCCAAAGTAATGGATCTATCCTGTTTCATCAGCAGGAGTCAGTCCATTTCAGTCAGAGTAGATGGAATAGAATTGATGACATTGTTGGATACAGGGTCCCAGGTTACGGCCATGCAAGGGTGATATTTCTGGCAACATTGGACAATGGAAGACTTTCAGCCACCTCCAAAGTCTTGGATTACTTTGATCACCAGCAATGGATCCAAGGTTTTGTACCTAGGGTATTTGGAAGTGGGCATCCAGCTGGGAAAGAATGTACAGGACTGTCAAGGAATAATTATCAGTGACATGGAGAGCGACAACTTGCCACCAGTCATTCTCGGAATTAACTTTCTCCAGCACTGCTTTGAGGCTTTGGTGCAGATCCTGCAGACCCAAGCAAAAAGGTCCCCTTATGTAGAAAAATGAGCATTGCAGCAGAAGGTTCATCTTTTTCAGTGCCATCAATGCTTTGCAAGTACAATTGGAGAGATTGGAAAGGTCCAAGTGTCTGATGCCCAACCTATTACTCTGAAACCAAGAACGGAGACCACCATGTGGTGCGAGGCCAAGGTGGTCCCTCATGGTCAGGACTATGATGTCCTGGTTGAACCCTACCCTAACGAGAAAGAAAAACCCATACTGGTGGCCAGAAGTGTTGCCACGGTCACAAAGGGAAAGATCCCTGTCTGGGTTATCAACTACGGGAACCACGACGTGCAACTCCATTGTAATCATCCAGTTGCCCAGTTAGACACTGTGTCTCTCCAAGACATTTTAGAGCCAGAATCCCAAGTCCAGAAGGACCAAAGAACACCAGCCATCGGGGTGGAAGAATCTAAAAACCATTGTGACCCCAGTGTACCAGCGTGGATACGGGAGATCAATTTGGGTACCCCCGAGACTACAGAACAACAAAGGGCAAATGTCCTCCAGGTAGTGGTAATGAATCAAAAGGCTTCTAGTCGACATCCACTAGATTTTGGGTTAGCTTGAGAGGTGCAGCACCACATCCATACCAATCAGCACCCACCGATAAGAGAAAGATTCAGACCAATTCCCCCAGCCATGTACCAGCCTGTGAAAGAGATGATTTGAGAAATGAAAGAAGCTAAAGTCATTAAGGAAAGTCAAAGTCAAAGTCCTTGGCCTGCTCCCATTGTCCTGGTCAAAAAGAAAGATGAAAGATTCGGTTCTGTGTAGATTACAGAAAACTGAACAATATCACTCACAAAGATGCCTATCCTTTACCCTGAATTGCGGATTCTCTTACAGCCCTACAGTCTGCTGCAATATTATCCACTCCTTGACTTGACAAGTGGGTATTGTCTAGTGCCCATGGCTCCAGAGGATCAAGAGAAAACCGACTTTATAACCCCTAATGGCCTGTTTGAATTCACTCACATGTCCTTTGGCCTATGCAATGCCCCAGGTACTTTTGAAAGACTAGTGGAACACTGCTTGGGAAGCTGAAACTTTGACATTCTATTGTTGTACCTGGACGACATTGTTATATATTCCAAGAACCACCAAGAGCATCTGTTGCACCTAGATGAAGTCTTTGCTCGACTGACCCAGTACGGTCTGAAAGTAAAACCTTCCAAATGCCATCTTCTGCAATCTCAAGTGAACTACCTGGGCCACATAGTGTCTTCCACCAGTGTGTCACCTGACCTTGAAAAGCTGAAAGCCATGCGAGAATGGTCAGTCCCTGTAATAGTGCAGGACATCAGAAGATTCCTTGGTTTCGTTGGATACTATCAGCGTTTTTTTAAAGATTTCTCCAAGATAGCTTTGCCACTAAATGAACTTCTCTGAGGAACAAAATCAGGGCGAATACCCAAAAGTCATCTGGTCAAGTGGGCCACAGAGCAGCAAGAGGCTTTCGATGAGTTGAGGCAGATTCTAACTCAAGCACCTGTACTAGCATACCCCGACTACTCTAAACCATTCAGGCTATATACGAATGCAAGCAACAAAGGACTGGGTGCAGTGTTGGTACAAAAGCAAAAAGGCATTGAGCATGTGATAGCATATGCAAGTCAAGGGCTGAGAGGGTCAGAATGGAATGATGCCCACTACAGCTTATTCAAGTTGGAATTTTTGGCCTTGGTCTGGGCAGTCACTGAAAAATTCAGGCATTACTTAGCAGTCACTCCCTTCACCATTTTCACAGACAATAATCCACTGGCACATCTAAACATGGCAAGGCTGGAAGCTCTTGAACAGAGATGGGCATCAAGGTTGGCTAATTACCAGTTCTCCATAAAATATCGGTCAAGCAGGTCCAATGCCAATGCAGATGCACTATCTAGAGTACCAACACAAACAGAAAGTGAGACTGATGATACTCTTTTGGAAAATGTGGAGATGCCACCTTTCCTTTGGGTACCGACCGAGATAGTACAGGCCTGTTGTCAAACCAGTGCAGTTATAGGTACAGAGGTGGAGCAAGAACCAGAACTTCCAGACAAATTTGCAGAACAAGACAACTTATGGGTGCAGTTATAGGACCAAGACCCAGTGGTCAAATAGATAAAGACATATATCTCTACAGAACAGAGTCTGACACCTCAATCACATAGAAGGATGGATCCTGAAGCAGTGAAGTTGTGGAGGCACAGAACCCACCTGATCATAAAGAATTCTAGACTCATTTGACAAAGCTGAGATCCGACTACCCATTGTGAGATCTCTCAGACAATTGTTCCCAGGGGAAGTGCGCCAGTGGTACTTGAGGCCTATCATGATCACTCTGAACATTTTGGTCACAAAAAGCCAGAGGCCATCATTCGGAAAAGATTTTATTGGATCTGGATGAGAGCTGATATCACAAAATGGTGTGAAGAATGCCTGGCTTGTAGTTTAAAACATCCTAACAAAAGCAACCAGTGAGCTCCACTCCATCACATAGTCAGCAAAGCACCTCTAGAATTGTTTGCTTTAGACCATCTCAAGTTACAACCCAGTGTTAATGGTCAAACGTATGTCCTGACAACGGTGGACCATTACTCCAAATTCATGGTTGTCAGTGCTGTCAAAGATCTGCCTGAACCACAGCTGAAACATTTTTGAAACTCTTTGTTCGCTCATATGGATATCCAACTAAGATCTTGACCAATCAGGGATCTGCTTTTCAATCACAGCTCTTTAAAGAACTCTGTGCCCTGTATGGCAGTCACAAAGTGAAAACCACTGCATATCGCCCTCAGTGCAAGGAATGTGTGAAAGAACAAATGAGACACTCTTGGGTATGCTAAGAGGCCTACCAGAATACAAGCATCTGTATTGGCCAGCCTTACTCCAGGAATTCACCTAATTGTACAATAACACTGTCCACTGTTTGACTGGATATACCCTCTACTACCTGATGTTTGGTCATCATGGCAGACTCCCCATGGATCTAGTGCTTGAAGTCCAACCGGATGGTCCACCTGTTACAGATTGGGTACAGCAAAAGATTGCAAGAAGCTGGTCAGATTGTAAGTCAACACATGGACCAGGTGTGACAAAAGCAAAAGACGACATATGATGCTAAAGTCAATGCGACCGCACTGCAGACTGGAGAACAGGTATTGCTAAAAAGGACTCCGAAATGTCACAAGTTAGCTACCACATGGGAAACAGAACCTTTCCTCATTGCTGAAATCCCCTACCCTGACTTACCTGTGTACAAGATTCAAAAAGAAACTGGTAGTGGCACAAAAGTAGTGCATCAAAATCTTCTTAAACCTTGTACATTCAGAGACAGTGCTTCAACTGAGACTATAAGGGACTTTACACCAAAGGAGAGGCAGGAGAACCCTACCCGAAAATGATGGAACTGGAATCACTGACAAAATGGGGTATAGTTCCCTGGGTTAGGTCCTCCCATGTACACTCCATTAATTGCCCTTTATCTGAAACAGTAGTAAATACAGAACTTCCTGATTTACTAGAACCAGCAGGTAGTCCTTTAGATCCAGAGCATATTCCTGTAGAACCAATAGTTTTTCAGTCTTGTAGGTCACAAAGATCCATTTTTGGTATCCCTCCTAGGAGATACATACTGGAAGCCCTTCAAGTAGTACATTCCTTTTATAGATAGTCTCTAAAAGAGTAATTAGAAGACACGGTCACTTAAGTCTAGCAAATAAGGTTTTACTGGAAGTTATAGATGTGTTAAGAGTGTTTTAACTAAAGTAAGGTTCCATAGAGATTTCAATGAAATGTTAATGTGTTAGAAATATTATAAATGCCTATAGATGTAATAAGTAAGAAATGTTTTATGTGTATATATATATATATATATATATATATACACCTGTATATTTATTTCTGCAATGGGGTGGATATATATTCAGTGTGATAAATGCGTTTATCTGAGTCACTGTATGTATAAATAAATTTATACATACAGTGACCATTTATACACACTGTTACTATGTCACAAATCTCTTTAGAATTCATTTAGAATGTTTGGCCTCAGAAGCAGTACTAACCATATTCAAATGGGAATAATTTTAAAACGAAAAAAGACAGCATGGTATTGTGAGCACGAAAATTGTTCGGCACAAAATTATCTACAAAATGAGTGGTGCCTCATATATAGATACCATATAGATTTTTTACAATTAGCAAAAAAGTGGAAGAAAATGTAATTTTTTGTTCACTTTTTTGACAAACAAATGTGAATAACTTTAAAACAAAAAATGATAGAATGGTACTATGAGCATGAAAAATGTTCAGCACAAAAATATCTACAAAATGAGTGGTGTTTTATTTATAGATACCTTTTAGTTTATTTTTATAGTTAGCAAAAAACAGCATAAAATTCAATTTTCTTTTCCCTTTTTTGTCAAATAAATGTGAATAACTTTAAAATGAAGAAGTAGCATAGTACTGTGAGCATGACATTTGTTCAGCAAGAAGTTTTCTACAACATGAGTGGTGTTTCATTTAATAGCAACCACTATGCTAGGCGGATATACTCTAGGAAAGTTAACCAAAACTCCCAGAAATTATCATTTAAAATAAAGATAAACAGTCAAAAACAAATGTTTCTGCACTGGTTGAAAGCATCCCTATTGCAAAAATTAAATATACAATGGTGAGCTGTCAGATAAATGATTTATCTATACTTGTGCTGTTTGACTTTGGACACCTCACTCGTGGCTTATGCCACTCGTGAGGTTACCCAAGGTCAAACAGCACTTGTGTAGATAAATCATTTATCTGACAGCTCACCATTGTATAGCCTATATATATATATATATATATATATATATATATATGATGTTAAAGGGAAATACATGTAGACATGTATTTTTAGGGGGGCTTGAATCTGTAGTGCCACAAAGTAAGGGTTAAAGGGAAATGGGGCACCACAGTACAGACAGTGGGGTAGAGTCTGCCCCAGGGGTCCTGCTGGTATTGTGGGGCATAAGGGTATGTGTTTTGGGAGCCCTCACAATGTTCTTCCCCAGAGAATTGTCAGGCAGTGCACCCTTGTAAAAAAAAAAATATAGAAGAAAAGTGTTTTTCTCTGTTGCCTGCTCTGCTCCATTCTATCCCCCTCCCCTTGAGCAAGCAGCACGAGAATGGGCACCCAAGCACTAGAATCACTATCCCTGGCCGGCGCATGATGCCCGTTTGAATCTTGGCCGTTGGTCCTGGGCACAGATTCGAGGTTCTAGAGTTAGAACCCGGAGTACCTTTTGAAAGGGAAAAGAGCCATTTCCCTGGGCTGTTCGTGCTGGGCTGTGGAGAAGTGTGAATCAAGAGAGTATGACGGGGACCCTGGGCTTGCCTGGCCTATGTGGAAGCCATTCCCATTGAATCTGCCTGGTGCCATTCTCCAGCCAGTGAAGATTTCTGCTCCTGTTGTGGTGTCCACTCGTTGTGCGGTCAAATGTCCGTCGGTTCTCTGACCGAAGATCCTGGTTCCCTTCAGCAGTGTGGGCTCATTTCAGCCCCGTTTATTTTCTTTTTTGAGAGAGAAAAAAAAAGGAAATGATCAGTTCCACGTCAGCGGTGAGAGAAGAGCCACATCAGCGAGAGAGAGAGAGAGAGAGGTGGGCATCTTGAAGATCTGCAAGGCCCCGTGCCATCCACCACGCTGCCTGCTGCCTCCTACAATGGCTTCCCCTGCCTCTGCCAGCAAGACCTCCCTCCTCCCAGCATCAGCAACACCCCAGGCTGGGGCGGTGAGTCAGTGGCAGCACAGAAAACAGTGCTGTCCAACTGTAGTTCTGTAGTGAGAAAACATTTTTTATTGTTTTAGTAATAGAAGCGCTACTGGGGAAAGCGGGCGAGAGGCCCCTCATTAATTTAAATAATTCTGGTGTGGTAACACCCATGGGGAGGGGCCCAAGGAAGGCCTAAGGGAGAAATAAATAAATAATCATCGGGGAAGTGGCGCTGAGGCAGGGCCAAGAGGACTGAATGATAGTAAGGCCTGGGGAAGGTCCATAGGATTAAAGGGGCAATGTCAAACCCTAGGTCATAAAGGGGCAGCTTTAGGCCCAGAACCTCAAAGGCAGCTAAGACCCTACAGAAAAAGGGTCCAGTCAGAAGACCCACAAAGTAGAAGGGGCTTAGCAGAAGTGCCCCATAGCTAGGAGTGACCTCGAGAATCCAGGCCCATACAGAAAAATGGGCCCAGAGACAAAAAGGGCAACAGGATAGGCTCAGAATTAAAAAGGGAACCAAAGGGGCAGAAAAGGAAAGAAGTAAAACCCCAGCTGGAAGGGGGTAGCAAGGCCCTCACAGAGAGAGAGGGCTCAGCAGCATAGGTCAGGTGGCCTCAAAGGGGAAGGCCCCACAAAAGTGGCAAGGATAGCCAGATCTGAGTGCCAAAGGGACCCACGAAGTGGAGGGTTAGCCAAAAGGAGTGCTTGGCACACATCTAGTGACTGTCAGCTGATGAAACTGTGTATTGACTAGTATCTGAAATGTTGTGTTGATTACCAAGTTCCAAGACTGTATTATACTAGGATTGTGATTATATACCCTTACAACGAACAATTGCCTCAGACTTTGGTGTTTGCCCCTGCTCCAGGCAAATTGCCCCTGCAATGAACAATTGCCCTGTACCAGGCAAATTACCCCTGCATCGAACAATTGCCCCTGATTCCAGGAATTTGCCCCCATTCCAGGCAAACTGTCCTAGATTTCAGCAATTTGCCCCTGTTCCAGGCATATTGCCCTTGCAACAAACAATTTCCCTGGATTCCAGAAATTTGCCCTAGATTCCAACAATTTGCTCCTGCTCCAGGCAAATTGCCCCTGCAATGAACCATTGCCTGGATTCCAGCAATTTCCCTTGTTCCAGACAGCTTGCCCCAGCAACCACTAAACACCTTGCTGTGGTGCAAAGTATAATTACCAGTGTTCTTAGTGCCAACTGAATGTGTATGGACTCAATCTTCTGCCGCAGCACCCCTGGTGGGGCTATTTCCAGCTGATTCTTCACCAAAGCATTCTTCAGCCAGTGAAGAACTTCACAGTAACCCCTTCCCTGTCATCTGCCGTTGGTTGAAACTGACACCACCCTGTGTGACTCGTGACTGTCGGCTCCTGGTTTCCTTGTGGTTCGGTCAGCCTGCAAGCGGAACATCCTGGAAGAAGCCTCATCCGTCACTCCCAGTCATTCCCCAAAAGTCAAGTCTGACATAGCCAGTCTGTATCTGCATCCTCTGGTTTGTTGTTTTTCTGGATCTGGATAGTACTGGGCTCTGATCTTCGCCCTGCATCCTACTCTTCCTGCTTGTCTCGCCTTGCTTGCAACGTGTTGTCTTCTGGGATTCAGCTTGATCTTGGTGGTCCTCCTGTGGATCTTTCGCCAAAGAAGCTTCAACGTGTTTTCATCCTTGGCAATCCTTGCAAGTGGATTCAATGCCAAGTACATTTTCCTTCATCCCTGGCAGCCCTGATCAAGAGTTTGTGCTGGGGAACTTCAGCCAGCATGTGTTTCTTCATCCATGGCAGCTCTTGTCGAGGGTTTGTGCAGGGGAAATTGCAGCAGATCTCCATCCTTGGCAATCTTTGCAAGTGGATTTGACACCAAGTCTTTCTTCCTTTATCCTTGGCAGCCCTGGTCGAGGGTTTGTGCCAGGGAAGAGTTCAGCAGATTTCAGTTCTCTTGTGCTAGAGTATCCCGGCAACCTAGGAGAGTGGGTTGGCCAAAGAATCAGGGTCTGTTTAAAAGTCTCTCACATACTCTCCAATCTCTCCTAGGTGTTCTCACTGTTGTAGCTTGGCACCAAGCAGGAATCCCTGTTCTCCCTTTTACCCTGTTGCTACTCCATTTTTCAGCTGTGCACACGAAGATGGCAGGAAAGGTTTAGACTTCCTTTAACATCATGAACTCTTACAGGTGGTTACACCACCTGGTCCTTCGGGGTCTGCACTGGTACCCATTGTTCACTGCAGTGATCGTCTCACATCATTATAGAGTGATAGATGTTTTGAATTTGTTCATTAGATTGCTTAGAGAAAGCCTAGCATAGAGTGTAATAGATAGTGGCCTTAGGCTGAGGTGCACCTCTTAGTGACAGTAGAGAACGTTGTTTACTGTTCTTGTGTAGTTTGGTTCCCCACTTCCTTTGTGACCGTGTCTACCTTTCCCTGTTGGTATGAATAAAGTCCGTTGGGCATCAAACTTATAGATTGTCTCCTGTCTCTCCTTATCGGGTGCCTCCATCCACCCAACCCCATTTGAACCACAGCGTTGTCTCGCCAGTCCACCTGCTTTAGGCGATGCTGGTGGTGCAGCTGAGAGAGGCGATCTTTGAGGTCAGCACTCAGCTAGTTCACCACACAAACTACAAAATGTAAAAAAGTTTCTGATTGGAAACAAACTGTCTCATCCTGAAAAAGTGAAACTTTCTACTTTATCTATTCTTTAATGTGAGGACCTCTTACATTTCTCACACTCAAGTAAATGGTTAATACAGATTGGTTAAAAGTTAATGCTAACTAGAGAATAATGCACAGGTTGCTGTGTGCAACCATAATATAATAACTGGGTATTGTTTTTTTTCCCATAGAGAAACCTGGTGTGTAATTTGCCATAGTAAAGGAGTGTTTTTAACAGCTAACACATGCCAGGTTTCACTTTTCCTGTGCATGCACCAGTGGCCACACTTCCTATCCTCACTGCCGGATGCCCTGACTTACCCCCGAAGCTTACATGAGTAGTGAGACTCAGTAGTAAGTCAATTTAAAAAAAACACACAAACACTGGGCAAAAACTGAGGTACTTAAAAAAAATGGAAAAAAGCCGGCCCGGTGGCGCAGAGGGCTGAGGCGTTGAACGCCACACCTCGCTCCACGCCGGCGACCCGAGTTCGAGCAGACTCGCGGTGGCGGTGGAGTCGGCCAGGGGAAGTCAGGCTTGAGCATCCGATGACAGCTCGCCTACTCGGGGAGGATTCGCCACATTCCGCGCCCTTAGCGCGACCCCGAGCGGAGGCTCGAGGAAGCGCATGCCCTTTCAGGGATTGGTCGGACGGCCACCAATAGCAGAGCAGACGTCGACGTACGCGTCATGACATCAGGGGATTGCATCTGCTAAGGGGAGGGAGGAAACAGGAAAAATGGAGCCTGCCTTGTCCGGGAGGAAGCGGGGTCCTGGGACGTGCCCGCGATTTGCCCGCGCCCACTCAGCAAGTCCACGGGGCCGATGAAACTGTAAGTTACGGGGGATGGCCCCTACCTCGTCCCACCGGGGGGTAAACCGCGGCTCCATGGGGGCCCGTGTGAGCTGGGTCGCGGGTAGTGGGATGTCTGCGGGACAACGCCGAAGGGTCGGAGGAGGCAGAGGAGGAGGATAAAATACAATTTCAAAAAAAAAAAAAAATGGAAAAAGGTTGTCTTCAACAGCCGTGTCCATCCATGAACCCCACTGAAACCCAGTCAGCTGCACAGAGACATCTTATTTTATATAATTACTGTCATGAAAAAACAATACCCAGCAATTATATAAAATAAAACATGGGGTGGTGTGTAAAACTCAAATATTACACACAATCTCGGTGTTGGGTGCTTAGATAAACCACTTGAACTTCACTCCCCCCCCAAAAAAAAGTGCTGCATTCAACGCCTTGTGTGTGTGTGTAAAATTCTTGCCACACACCCCACCACATATATTATTCTGTATTTTATACACACACCCAAGGTGTGTGATGCTACATAAACCCCGAGAGCAAAGCATCACATATTGAGGGTGTGTGTAAAATTCTGGGTTACACACACCAGCCCATGTTGTGCTTCTTATAATTACTGGGTAGAATTTTTAACTGACTTGGGAGACTATACTTTAGAACTGAGTGCTTGATTGACAGGTCCCAATTACCATGGCCATTGTAACACTGTTATGTGTGAATTAAAAATGCTGACCTCTCTAATGTGTGTATTAACAAGCATTTGTTAATGCCAAATGTTTGCTTGCTGGCATTGGCATTGGTAGTGTAGGAGTTACAGAGCTGCATAACAGGAATGGCAGTGAAGTATTGAACTGAAGCCAACCCCACCACCACCCTGCAGAGACTGACAGGCATTGGAGTGTGCCTTTGGGTTGTCAGGCATAACGACCATGCCATTTCACCACACCCTACCCTGCAGACACCGACAAGTGTCACAGTGTGCCTTGGGGTCTTTGGCCCTTATGCGCACCCCATTCCATCAGGAAATATGGTGAGATGGGTGAGGTATAGGAGAATGGGGTGAACTTGGAGCAGAAGATTCCAAGGCACACCTCGATGCCTCTCACTGGCTGCAGGGTGTGGGTGGGGGTGGAATAGTATGAGCATTGCAGGCAACAATCCCAAGCCACAGCCATGAGGCCTGTCATTCTGTACAGGGGCGTTATGGTCGGAAACACTAACGCCTCAGGCATTCATTGGTATTTTCACTCCAAATTTTCAACATGGTTTTTTTGTGACCCTCACCTCATGAACAGTAGCAATATCAGTTTGTTAGCCGAAAGCTGCTTTTGCACAGCGACTATGGCATTTGGCACCACAGGTGCAAAAACACATTCCGAACAGGATGTGAAAAATGACAGCTGTACTGTTCATGGGGAGGTGTAAAAAATGGCAATGTTGAAAATCTGCAGTGAAAATATTAAAAAAACTGGTGAAGTCAAGAGCGTGCATAGAAACTGTGCAACGCACACCCGTGATGTAACTAGTTTGGGGATTTTTTACAGCAGATTGTCAACACAGGCATTTTGGAACCTGCGATCATGAACAGTGTCACTGTGATTTTCTTTATCTGTTCCGAACAATGATTTCCCACAGCGACCATGCATTTCTGCGCTGAAAGTGTGAAAACACATTTTGGCCATGTTGTGAAAAATGAAAGCTGTACTGTTCATAAGGAAGTGTGGAAAAATGCCACTGGTGAAAATCTGGACTGAAAATATTACAAATTCATGAACTTACAAGGGTGCGTGGAAACTGCGCAATGCACACCTGTAACACAGTCATTTTATGGACTTTTGTCACCAAATTTTCAACATAGCCATTTTAAGACCTCTGCTGAGGACCAGTGTCACTGTGATTTTCTTAATCTGTCCCAGACATTGTTTTCTCACACTGACTGCACCATTGTGCGCTACATGTGCACAAACACATTTTGGGTGAGATGTGAAGAATGGCAGCTGTACTGCTCATAAGGAAGTGTGGTAAAATGGCAATGTTGAAAATCTGGTGTGCAAATACTACAGATTCGCAAACTTGCCAGCGTGCGTAGGAACTGCGCAACATGCACTCCTAAAACAGTCATTTTGGGGAATTTTTTTCACCAAATTTTCAACATAGCCATTTTAACACCTCTGCTCATGACCAGTGTCACTGTGATTTTCTTAATCTGTCCCAAACATTGATTGTGCACACAACTCGCCATTAATAAGCTACTTACCTGAAACACATTTTGAGCAACATGTGAAAATGGCAGCTATACTAACTCATAAGGAGGTGTGGTAAAATGGCAATGTAGAAAATCTGGAGTGCAAACATTAAAATTTGCAAACTTATGAGCGTGCGTGGGAAGTCGCAACACATGCTCGTAAAACCGTCATTTTTGGGCATTTTTTCACCAAATTTTCAACATAGCCATTTTAAGACCTCTGCTCATGAACACTGTCACTGAGATTTTCTTAATGTGTCCCATACATTGATTTCGCACACCGACTGCGCCATTGTGTGCTACATGCGCGGAAACACATTTTGGGCGAGATGTGAAAAATGACAACTGTACTGCTCATAAAGAGATGTGTTAAAATGGTAATGTTGAAAATCCAGAGTATGAATATTAAAAATTCGTGAACTTACGAGAGTGCGTAGGAACTGCGCAATGCACGCTTGTAAAACAGTCATTTTTAGGAATTTTATTCACCAAATTTTCAAAATAGGCTTTTTGAGAGCCCACCTCATGAACACTGGCACTATCGTTCCATTAATCGGTCCTGAAAGGTGATTCCACGCAGTGACCGTGAAATCACCCTTCGGGCCCGATAAACATCATGACAGTGACAGAATTCATGAGGAGGGGTCCCAAAAACCCCATGTTGAAAATTTGGTACAAAAATTCCAAAAAATGCCTGAGATATGAATCAAAGTTGAAAAAACCCTATCTATTACATTATACAGCTTACCAGCATTTCCTCAGTTTGCAGTCAGCTTTGAAGAGTGCAGATGTGTTCCCAGTCCACTGAAGATCATCGCACCAGAGTCTGGAGGTAAGTATGGGGTGAGGGGGGTGTGGGGAGGCAGGGTTCGCAGTGGGTGGGCGTAGGTGGGGGAGAGGGCCAACAGACCGCAGGGGACCATTTTTTTCTTTCAGGGACTTTTTTTTAAAGGAGGACGATGCAGGATGTTTGCCACGCTGGGGTGGGTTACCAGCATGGCATTGGGAAGGCTGCTTGGGGGGGCTGGAGCCGACTAGGGATTGTGCACCCCCCCGTTGGCCATTACAGTTTCTGCAATGCTGGGGTGGGCTGTGTGGCACCTGGAAACGTTTTGGAGGGGGGGCCTGGAGATGTGGAGCAGACAGGGGATTTGCCCCCGCCCCGTCAGCCATGACATTGTTTGCCACGCTGGGGTGGGCTCTCAGCATGACACCGGGAAGCTTGTTTTTTTGGGGGGGGAAGGGGCCTGGAGCCGACTGGGATTGGGCACCCCATCGGCCATACAGTGTGTGCGTCAGGGACAGCATGCACAAGCACGCAAAATGCAGTGCTTGCGTGCCTGCGTGCATGGGGGGGGAGAGCTCTGCTCACTGAAGTGGAGCTCTCCCTTTCAACTGCATGCCACTACATCCGGTATCTCGGATGATGGCACTATGTTTCTTGTTCATGCGTGCAAGTAAACATAAAACTGCTAACCTCTGCTAACTGAGACACCTTCTTGAAATGGGTTCACCCATGTCGCAGCAACAACAAAGTTGGCGGTGTAAACCACAGCACCAGCAATTCACTGACACCAGCCACCTTGCTCCTACAATCTGCTGTACAGCAGTAGGAGCAACCCCCAAACCCCCCAGATATTTTATAAAACATGTTGAGTCACACCCCAGTGAACAGTATGGGGAACAGCGGAATGCCAACATTGCCCGATGGCAAAAAATCCAAGTCACAGCAGAAGCATGCAACATGATTCCATCGGCAACATTGCAGCTGCAGTAATCAGTGGCCACATTAATGGGCTACCCTTGAAATGATCCTCCCAGTTTTCAGTTTTCAGTTATGGTGCAAGTGTTTACAGAGCTGCCCCCAAGTCCACTCTGGACATACACTACCCTCTGTTTTAAACTTTTTGCCACTTTGACCAGTATTGTCAGCCCTCACACTCACCATTGCCCCCTCTAGTCCTCACACTCCCCTCCCTTGATGCCACATGTCTCTTCCACTGTGCTTTCTTTATCTCCAATATCTGGCTTGGCTCCCCCCCTTACCTCCTGCCGTTTAACTCCCCCACACTTCTTACTTCCTCTGTAACACTGATTCTCAATCCCTCAACCTCCAACATAGGAAGTCTTTTGCTGGCCAGGCTGTCTTCACTTCCTCTAAGCTCTGGTCTTCCCTTCCTTGTGCTATATGCTCTCTCTCAGTTCTCTTTTCCCCTTAATCCCCACCTTCGTGGCTTCTACTGTCTCTTGTAATTGCTGATGACTCCATTGTTGCCTCCTAATAAATTCCTCTCTTTACAGCACAGCTTAACCCTGGGTTTTCACACATTGCCTGGTGCTAAATGTTATTCCCTACATGTGTTCCAGTGGTCGTGGCTGCTGTATGTTTTTTTCTTCATTTCGATTTGCCTCTTTGCAGAACAGCTGTAACTTGCTATTTCTTTTACTGCATCTGTTTGTCCAGTTGTTCTGTAATCCCTTTCGCGCCAGGACACATCTGGAAATGAGCTATTACCAGCTCAGTGTGTCTTTCTTGGTGAAACATTTGAAATAAATCAAAAAATGTATAAAATAAAATAATCAGTGGTTATTGATTTACTGCATATTGTGAGAAGGGAAGGAATGCACATACTTAGCATCAACAAAAGTAAATAACATCAAAACATCATGATAGAAATGCTGTATTGAAATTGCAGAAGGGACCTGGATTCATCTTGCCTGGCCTTCCGGCCATACAAGAATCCAAAGGGTGCGTGCACTCTCCTTAAACAGATAGAGTCAGAAGCTGTGGTTTCTTTCAAGCAAGCATTTGTCAAAGCCGAATGTTTGCTTGCTGGTATTAGCATTGAAAGTGCAGGAGTTAGACAGATGCAGAATAGGAATGCCAGTGAAGTATTGAACTTCACGTGAACCCCACCTCCACCCTGCAGAGATGGACAGGCATTGGGGTATGCCTTTGGGTCATCACACATAACGCTCACACCATTTCACCTCACCCTATTCTGCAGACACTGACAAGTGTTGAGGTGTGCCTTGGGGTGTTCGGCTTTATACTCACCCCATTCCATAAGGGCATACGCTGAAATGGGTGCAGTATAAGAGAATGGGGTGAACTCTGGGGCCAAACAGTCCAAGGCACACCACAATGCCTGTCACTGGCTACAAGATGGGGGTGGAATGGCATGAGCATTACAGCCAGCAATCCAAAGGCACACCCCCAACACCTGTCAGTCTGTACAGGGTGGGATGTTATGGTTAGAAACCCTAATGCCCCAGGCGTTTGTTGGTATTTGCACTTCAAATTTTCAACATGGCCTTTTTGTGACCCCTACCTCATGAAAGCATTTGATACCTCTGCTCATGAACAGTGGCACTGTGATTTTGTTAATCTGTCTTGAATGTTGATTTGCTACAGGAACCGCACCATTCTGAACCAGATGTGTGAAAACACAGTTTGGCCAGGTTGTCAAAAATGACAGCTGTCTTGTTCATAAAGAGGTGTGAAAAAATGGCAATTTTCAAAATCTGGAGTGAAAATATTAAAAAGTCTTGAAGTTACGAGCATGCATGGAAACTACACAATACACGCTCATAATACAGTCATTTTGTAAAAAGTTCTCACCAACTTTTTAACATAGGCATTTTGGGACCTCTACTCATGAACAGTGTCACTGTGATTTTATTAATCTGCCCCGAATGCTGATTTCCCACAGCAACTGCGCAATTGTGCACAACATGTGCAGAATCACATTTAGGGCAGGATGTGAAAAATGACAGCTATACTGTTCATAAGGAGGTATGAAAAAATGGAAATGCTGAAAATCTGGAGTGAAAATATTAAACATTCTTGGAGTTGCAAGCGTGCATAGAAACTGTGCAGCTCACGCTCGTAACAGTCAATTTTTGGAATTTTTTCACCAAATTTGCAACATAGGCTTCTTGGGAACCCACCTCATGAACAGTAACACTGTTGTTTCATTACTCGGTCCAAAAAGGTGATTCCGTGCAGTGACTGCAAAATCACCTTTCGGGACCGAATAACGGCATGACTGTGACTGAATTCATGAGGTAGGGTCCCAAGAACCCCATGTTGAAAATCTGGTGCAAAAATTCACAAAAATGGCCGAGATAGTCACCTAAGTTGAAAAAAAAGACATTTATGCCATTATACAGCTTACCAGCATTTCTTCAGTTCGCGGTTGGCTTTTGAAGAGTCCAGACGTGTTCCCGGTCCACCGAAGATCATTGCGCTGGCTCTGGAGATACGTATGAGGTGAGGGGGGGTGCAGGGATATGGGGTGCACAGAGGGTGCGTGCAGGTTGGGGGAGAGGGCATCGGACACAATGAGGGACCGTTTTCTACTTTTCAGGTAAAAAAAAAAAATTAAATCATCGTGGGAAGGTTTTCCTTATTTTTGCAGGTAGATTTATCCCATTGTGCCACCTGCATGTTTTTGTTTTTGGAGGGGGGACGGAAGCCAACAGGGATTGGGCCCCCCCATCGGCAAAGGAGCAAGGATCTGTGTTTGGGGGGGAGACATGATGCCGAGGGGGATTGGGCACCCCCCTGGGCAAATAAAATGTATGGGGATATTATGCCAACTGGGAGCAGGCTGAATGGATTTAGCCCTTGGAATGACCCACTACATTGTTCACATCAACCAAATATTGGAAGGATGTGTGTCAACAACTATGACTATATATAGTGTTTTATGTGAAGCCTTTCTTTTAGTTTTCTTTGCATGTGGTAGTCTGGGGTAACAGAATTCTAGGACTCTGTAGAACACATTCCTTCAAGTATTACGTAATCCAGCCTCTGAGAATACTGGCAAGGATTTAAGGGACGTGACGTGCATGAGGCATGGGCAATTCTGGTGTGGGGTAGTGAATTAAATAGTTCCCTTATTTTCTGTAACTTTCCCATGTTATTTTTAAACAATCTCCTATTGATTACAATTTTGTTATGTAATTTGCATTCCATACCCATCATGTATCAATTTTTCCTATAACGTTACATTTTTTGCATTTCTTATCACTGTGACTTTGATCATTGGTTTTCCAGAGGCTCTGCGACTGATCCCATAATAGTTCCTGCAAATGTTGCATAATGTAACCACACAATTCGCTAGCACTCGGGATAGGAAGGGGGGCTGATTATGCGATTTTGTAATCCTGCCACAAAGAAACTGGGACACTGGCTTCTGAGCCATATGTGTAGTTCAGCGTAACGGATGCAGATTATGTAAGCAAAAAATTTTATAATATTTTTATAATTAATCTTTAAAGACACCTGGGAGAAGGAATGGAGGTAATCTGGCAGAGAGGGGCAGGCGTTGCGTTAAGCTGCAGATACATTCATTACGCAAATGTGTGTTCTGTTTCTTAGAATTTCACTTGTGTCATCTTTCACATTGATTCATAGCTGACATAAGTAGACATTCAAGGCCATTTCCATATGTCTTATTCACACACTGTCATTTATGGTGCAGCTGGTTGTGTCTGTGAACATGAATATTTAGTTTTCCTTGCGCCACCAGATTTTTATACTGATGTTAGCAATTTAGCACTAAAAGGAAAGTTGAACAGTCCTGAGGGGGGAAAAAATTCACTAGCATATGGGCAGCTGCAACAATCAGGGACCACCCACCATTGCACTGGCAGCTTGCTGTCTGCACTATTGCTACCCAACAGAGAGATGAATGCCTGACGCTGCAATGGCGAGGCGCTCCCTGATTGCAGCAGCTAAATCATTTCAAGTTGGTGGCACTTCTGGAGAACTAGTGTCAGCAGGACAGTTGGACTGCATTGGTTACACAGTGGCAAGCCCACAAATGCAGTGGCAGTATTAACCACCACAATGCCACATCTCCACAACCCACTTTACTCCTAAGCTGCCACATAATGTTTCTTGCGCATGCATGCAAGCAAACATAAAAATGAAAAGATATTTATTTATTTCAACAATGCACAGCTAATTTAAAGCCTCGGTGGTCTGAACATCTACGCCAGCACTTCACCTCTAAGTCAAGGCTTCATCAGGGGGCTTCCTTTGTATTCTTGTCGTGTGGAGGGTTGCTAAACTGGTGTGTGCACCACCAGCTCCAAACTCAGGATATGCCATTACCTTAGTTTTAAGACTAATTTATTTCTGTGTGTGAATGTTTCAGTGCTCATGAAAGGTGGATTGCCAGCACTGAAGGCCTCTGCATATCCACATGACAGGTGCAGCATAGGGATCACAGTGCAAGCTTCCCCACACTGCCCTACCAATGTGCCTCAACCCTGCCATGTGAAGGAGAGGTCAAAGTAGTACACACACCATGCCCGTTCAATCTTTGGCCTCTTGTGACACTTCCAGCAAGAGTGCCAATTAGTGCAAGTTGTGTTTGTGGTTTTGTGCTGTGGACATGTGCATACTTGGAATTGGACTGAGACCACCATAGCTCATTTCACATAGGACTCAGTGAAAAGCACGCAGGTGATAATAGTTGCTGGCCACTACTGACCTGTGCTGAATCTGAACCTGTGACCTAGAGGAGAAAGACTCCTTAACCAGCTACTAGTCCACTCAGCCATCTAGTTCCTGACTGCAATGCTATTATCCAGGGGGAGTCTGTTTTGTCTCTGACTGAAAGTCTGAATAGTGCTAGTTTCCACAACCTCATCAAGTAGTCTATTCCATATATTAACCACCCTCTGAGGGGCATAATCATTTGTATTATTTCTCCTTATCCTGCCCTTGTCAGTAGGAATGTATGTACTTTAGTTCTGCTTGCACTCACCAGCTCAAGCATGTGTTTGCTCCACTCTGTTTCACCCCTTTAGTATTAAGTATGTGATATTGTATGGTAAGGGTCTATTATATATAGAAGTCCATGCACTCCAAAAATCCTGTTGCACCATAGCTGTGCTATTGGATCTATGTTACAATTACTTTTGAAAGGTGTTGTACCACTGTTCTGACATCACTACTGTGAAGCAACACCTTTCTCTGAGTAAAATACTGATGCTCTCTGCTCATGCTCAACTTTCCATTTACACTCAACCACTATCTAATTACAAACCACAGACATGGCTGCAGCGTTTTTCACAAAAGTCCCCGTGACTTGGATGACTCAGACTAAAGATAAAAAACAGTTGTTTTACTTACTTCAGAACCACTTTTATTTTTCATAGAACAACTCAGAATATGTTTTTTTCATTCCACAAGTGCCATTATTACCCTACTGTGCTGGACCAAATTGAAATAAACCCTACACTATCAAAAACGATGTATGAGCCACCAAACAGTTAATTCTGTTTCCATTTTGAGGCTGTTATAACATCATAGGACCTTTTGAGCTTCATGCTTGGGGACACTATGATATCATATCATGGCAACCCTTTTATAGGGATGCAGTCTTGCTGTGCATGGTTGATCACACATTATTCTCTGTGTTACCATATCCCCTCTCAGTCATTCCTTTGCATAGGTGAATAATTATAGTATATCACAGCTCTTACCCCCTTCTAATTAGCTTAGTGGCCCTGTCCTGAAACCTCTTGATCTCTGCAGTGTCAGTTCTGTACTGTTTTGATTAGAACTGGATGCAGCACTCCGGGTGTTGCTAATCATCACTTTATACATGGGGAGGACCACCTTCCTTGACCTGCCCCTTACCACCCTCCAAATTCATTCCAATATTGTGCTTGCTATCCTTGACTGCAGCAGTGTACTGCCAGCATGGCTTCAGTTTGCTGTCACAGTTACTCCTAGATCCCATCATTCCCTTACCCATTCACTCGCTCCAACCCTCCAATCTCTAACTTCTCTCCTTCTCAATTTTACCTCTCCTTCTGCAACTGCTCCTTATTTCACTTCTCTGCAACTCTGCTCTCCGTCTATTTTCCCTCCCTCCATCCTTTTCTCTCCCATAGCCATCCCCATTAGTCTCCTGGAGTTCCCTCTATCCACTGTCCTCTTTTTTTCTTCCACCCCACTGCTTTCCTTCCTCATCTCCTAATCCTTGCCCCCCAGCCTCCACCTCCATGTACCATGATCTATATCCTCCCTTCCTTTCCCTAACCCCTGCTTTGCCCCTACCACCTCTCCTTTACCCTGCAACTCAAGTTCAACCTTATTGAGATACAGCCTCTTTCAGTATGCATTTGAACTACAACTCTATTATGTCTTATCCCTTTCTTATTTTTCCTACCTTTTTCTCCTGGGTTAAATCACTATGCTCAGCTCTCCCCCCCTTTCAAAGTTAATCCATGGCATTTTTCTCTTCATTATATATTTCTAATAAATTTCCATGTACATTGTACTACCTGCATAGTTTCTAATACATTGTTATAATGTAATAAATGCACTTTGATAATGGCCTGAAATTTGTTAAGCTCATGCCTGTTTGTTATTGTACTTTTATTATTGCATTGTCTCCCTTCCTCTCACCCCCCCAGGATGCATCTGAAAATGAGGTGATACTCTGCTCAGTATGCCTTTCCTGGTGAAACATTTTAAAATAAATAAATCATTTTTCTCAGTTACACCATCCCCTGTTGTAGCATGCAATCTGTGCAGTATGCATGTCCCAGATTACTTACCTGTTGGTGTAGAGTGGTGCTCAGCAATGTGTTCTGTTATAACTGACGACATGCTGATGTTATTATCACCATCCCTCTGGTCTTAACTAGCTATAAAGCTAGGAATCATTACAGTATATTTAAAATGCTTCATGCTGAAAAGATTGAGCATTGTGACCTGGAACTACTGATAGTAACCCGTTGTCATGTTGTAACTTATCATTGAGCACCAGCATAGTACTCTGCACTTATTCATGTTTTGTTTGTTTGTTAGTTACATTATATGTATGCTCTGGGCACATGTCTGGCCCTTGACATCCTTCCAGCTTCCCTGCTCATAATTATTAACACTCCCAAAATAACACAAATACACATTACATCCAAGGGATTAGGGATGTCAATGGTGAGACAAATGGATAGGTAAACCTACGTGCAAAACAGTGGCATGCATGCTAGGCCAGTGGAAAGGGGGGGAATGGATGAACAACAGCACTTGCCTAATCAACGGCTCAATTTTGTAACCACCTTTTACCCTCAAGCCTTTACAGTGAGACAAATAGTGGGAGAAAATTGCCCATTTTGCCAACAGATAAGAATTTGTGTGCAGTTACACAAGAACAATCCAGAATAATATTTAGGAGGAGGCATAATATGAAAGATATGGTGATGCATATTTATCACAAGGTACTGAAAAAGAAAATATCGATACACCTTTACCTCCCAGTAATTACCCCTGTATGAAATGTAAATTCTGCTCTAGTGTCATCAAAAGAGGATACTCTTTCCGCATTTCTTATCACTGTTTGCAGTATTGTAGTAAGTCATGCATGGCTGTCTTAAACTACAGTATATAAAGCATATGTTCATTAAATTATAAGATAATTTACATCAAGGGTGTGTAAGCCACTGCAGTTTAATTCTGCTTCCAGTGGCCAAATTATTCTTCTAAAGCTAGCATCCAGGTCTATCCATGAGAGGCCCTTGCATCAAGCAGCACCTTTTGAGTCTAGTAGCCATCTGAGTAAAGGAGGTGCTAATATCAAAACTATTTCAGATTGCAATAGTCAGATGCAGTTTTTTTTTTGTAACTTCTTCTTTATTGAAATGTTCAAATGTATGTTGCAGTAACACATTGTACGATAGTCAATTATGTAACTAGAATCATAGGACTTGACGGCAGAAAAGGACCCCTTGACCCATCAAGTCTGCCCCTTTTCCCCTTGTTAACACTGAACACATCCCTTCCCCACTCCCTTGTAACCCTTTAAGCCTATCCCATGCCCTCTTGAAGCCCAAATAGTACAGGAAGTTTCTTCCACAACATATTCAGTGTTGCATAAGGTAAAATACAATCAGTCAAACTGATATAAAATGTGACACAGGCTGAATTAAAAATCAACCTGCAGTTAGGGCCGACCCATTGGCACAGTGGTTGGATTTCCTCTTGCGACGCCAGTGACCCAGGTTCGGGAACGGACCCGAGTCATTGGAGGGCCAGCCGGGGGGAGAAGAATCAAGCATCCCAGAGACAGCTCTCCTTCTTTGGGGGGAGGGCAGTGGGTATGTTCGGTGCTTGACAGACCCCTAGCGGAGGCCGAGGGTACTGCAGCAACTGACATCTGAATGCAGTCGGAGAGGCAAGATGGACGCTGGATGTCATTGCACGTTCCTGCCCCCGACGTACAGCACCAAAAAACACTTCCTGCCTGCAGCCCTAGATGAAGCCTGCCCTGGCCTTCATCAGCCTCCAGGACCCACCCTCGGACCTAGTCCCATCATGCGGTGCCATTAAGGGTGTCAGTGCCACAACCCACCCTGGGGGGCAAGCCAGAGGGTATCCGAGGGGTAGGGTCTAATGTGGAGGTGGAGGTTAGAGTCTGGGACCAGGCTGAGGTGCTGGGTCACAGGTAGCGAGGGCAGAAAGTATAATAAATAAAAAAAAATAAAAAATCAACTTGCAGTTGTAAGACATAAATGAATTTAAAAAGCACACACAACATCAGGGTCTGAGCTGCATCTATGGGAATACTTTTGTGCTGCAACCTGTACTCAGTCTGCTTTTGCCATGTCCCTTTAAATTATGAAAAATTTACATTGCGATTTGGTCAACTGCTGAGCTTTGTGCAAAGAGGATGAATTATACACTATACATCTACTCCTGAGTGGCCATGTTTGCCAACTGGGGCAGTCCCCCAGGGTGTATATAAGGATGCTATTTAGCCCACCAATCAGTACATTTTTCATACATAAGTCTTAGAATGGGTGTAATGCTGCCCATATTAACTACTGTCTCCATTCTTGTCCACCATTCTTAAACCACAGGCAGTGTACTAGATAACCAGTGGACAGTCATTTCCTCAACAGCCACTAAGCACATAATTCAGTATACATTTTGGTATTTCCTATAACTAGTTCCCATGGACGGGATACCCAAGATACAGTTTTTGAAATCCTACCAAATGTCCAGGCCCTAGATCTTACTCAGCTCTATACAGATCTTGGTCTGATAGGTCACTATTCTCGAGCAGCTCCAAAAATATGGTGGTGATCTCCTTTACCCTCGCATCCTCACCAACATCTGTCTGTGGGGTGAGCACTAGAAAACTGTTTTGTAATAGCTGGGGTATGGAAGTAACAAATCAGGACCTTCCATCAGTACTCACACCACATGGGAGGAGCAGTCACTTCCTACCCTTCTGCCAGCACCCTGTCCCCATTGCTGGTCTGTTAGTGGAGAGTTAGTCTAATGATCCCATTGACTTCAGACCTTAGCGACCGAATTACCCCCTGATATGAGTAACAGCTTGTAAATCAAAGAAATGCACCTGCCTGTAGTGGATAACTGTATGGCCCAAAACAATAGATCCTCCCATGGTGTTACTTTTCTCCCCAGCTGTGTTAAATTATCACCAGTGGAGATGTAGTGTAGGAGCTGCAGATATCTACATACACAGGTCCTTATTATGAACCCCATATTCCTGTTTAATCTACTCAAAGGTCACACATTGCCCAGTGTCACAACCCCACTCAACAGGTCAGGCCCTCTGCTCCCACAGTGCCAACCTCCAAGTGCAGTACTGTGAACAGGAAACAGAAATAGGGTAACCCTCCTGTCTGTTTTGTGGGTTTGAATCAACCTTTGGTCTCAGTTCTGGAGGGATTCAAACTGTGAACCTCCTGTTAGCATACCCAATGTACAGGTTAAGATAATTCTGCTCTTTGGGGGGGTCAGATATCTTTCGCCTATGGGCACCTAACCAGGTGTACAAAATGAACCCTTAAAAACTCTAATAAAGACCTCAGATAACTCTTACCTGTTCCCAATTTGGTATTACCATATAAGCTCATGCATAGTGTTGTCACACTCTTAACCATCCATGCATCACAGGCAAAAACAGAAGGACTTGGAAGACACAAATAGTCTATTAAAAAATGAGATGTTTGCTTAAAAATAGATACAAATGTAAAGTGTAAATACAGAACCACATATCACAAAAACATACTATCACTTTAAAAAAAAAAGATTTTAAAAGTGCAGTTTCCTACCACCAGACAATTAGACTTGATCTATCTAATTTATCTCTTACAGTGCTGCTAGCATGTTGTAGCTTTCAGAGTCCAAACATTTGTGTTGTGTAAATGGAAAACAGAATACTGTTTAAAAACTGGCTTCGACAACCTCTTTGTGTGATGTTACTTAGCTCCTCCCTGTCAGAATATAAAAAAATATATCTATGCAAAACAGGATGTCTTATCAAAGTATTAAATTATGTGACCTCAGCACAACTCATTTTCTCATATGACTTTCTTTGATCTTATGAGCAGCTTCCCTTTCCAGGACATCAAAAGACTTGTTATGTCTCTCTGCCAGATCTCACAGAGGTGCAACATGCTTTGTATCACCATGTGAATATTAACTGGGTTTCCTCTGAATGTCATAAGTTTATGACCTATATTAGCAGCTGGCAAGCCACAGATAAGCTAGATAAACAGAAGATGCTTAATTTAGTCTCTTCTAGCCTGTAATTATCTCTTTGCCTTCCAGGTAACACCTTGTAGCCAAAACCTGGGAAGGGGGTGTCATTCCACAGACCGTCAGCATCTCTCATGAGAAACATTCAATAACACATTTTTATATTACAAAAATCATAGAGTAATCAGAACCAGCTGTCTGAGTGTCACACCCAGTATGTAACAACTGATTGTACCGGGTCAGTTTTCTGTGGTTCCAACTAAGAAATCCTGGATCTCTATACATGAGGGCGAATTCTGGGTCCCCTATGATAAATGTAAAAGAGCCTACCTCACCGAGGGTATTCCTCAAGAGTCTTATTTTTTCACAATTTGCAGGGTGTGTTTTGTCCTGTGATTGTGGATGGATGCGGTTAAGGAGGTTTGCAGTTAATTTATCCCCTAACCTGGTAGAGTGTATTAATAGGCAAGTACGTTTTGCAGTTTCCAAGCACATACCATCCATTGTCTAGAATGCAATGGGAGGTGTGTATATCCAAACAATATAAAAAGGAATCCAACATCCCCAGGCCACCCCTATCTTTCAGAAGTGTCAGAATGTCAGCGCCTACCTTCACTCTGTGATCCTGCCATATGAATTTCCATGTTAATCTTTTCAATCTGGCCCCAAATCCCCCAAGCAGAGAGATGGGAAGTGTCTGAATCAAAAACATCAGGAGAGGAAGGACATTCATTTTTAGCACCTCAGGTCTGCCTCCTACAGATAGGGGCAAAAGATTCCAAGTTGGCAGTTCCCAGGTAATGTCTTCCAAAAGGGGTAAAGAATACAGTTTGTACAGATTGTCCATTGTTAGGGTTATCTTAATACCTAAATATCTAAAGGTGTTATGAGGTGCCCATTTAAAAGGAAACTGTGCTTTAAATTGGGGGTGGGCACATTCTGGATATTATTATGGCTTCTGATTTAGCAAAGTTAATTTTGTAGCCTCAGATTTGGCCAAAACTATGCAATTCCTCTATCAAGGCCAAAAGTGAGGTATCTGGATCCTTAATAACAAACAAAGAGTCATCTGCATACAAGAAGATTTTTTGCTCAGATGCCCAAATTACTATTCCCCAATGGCTGCATTATTACATATGGCTACTGCCAAAAGTTCTATACAGAGAGTAATTAAGAGGGGATAGTGAGGGCACCCTTGCCTGGTTCCTGTATGCATTGAGAATATGGAGGACAGAAGTCCACTGACCCTGACCATAACCTTTAGTGAGGTGTAAAAAGCAATAAGCCAGGTAAGGAACCATGGCCCAAAACCAGATTCCTTCGGGGGAGGTGGAGGAAGGCCAAATCAACCCAGTCAAACTCCTTATCTGCTCCCATCAATACTGCCAGTTAAAAATTCCTGGAGCCCCTCTGAAAGTGAAGGATAATAAGGATGTGATGAATGCAATCTATGAGGTTCTGTCCTGTAATGAACCCTGTTTGACTGGGGCTGACCAGCTCCACCACTACCTCTTGGACTCTGTTGGCCATCTTTGCTGTCATAATTTTATAATCTACCAGGAGGAGTGATACTGGCCTATACGATTCATTTTGGGCTAGGTCCTTACCTGGTTTCATTGACACTAAGATTTGGGCCCTACACCAGGACATCATTGCTCCCTTTCCCTCACAGACCACCGCATATACCCACTGAAGTTCAGGGGACAACTGATCTTTGAATTTTTTATATTATTCAGCAGTCATGCTGTCAATACTTGGGGCCTTCCCTGCTTTTAACCTTTGTACGTGGGTACAATGTTTTTCTCCCACAGTGGGATGTCCAAACCACCCCTTTGTTCCTGGGATAGAGTAGGCAGTTGAAGTTTTCCCATATATGTCTATCTCTCCATCATGTGTTGGTCCTCAGTCCTATGAATATAATGATTCATAGTATAAAGTAAAAATGTTTGCTATTTCCGCTGGATGAAAAATGAGGGAGCCATTTGCTCCTCTAGTCTTTATCCTAAGCATTGCCCAATTTTTAGCCTGCTTACGTGTCTGCCAAGCCAAAATTTTACCTGCCCTCGCTCCCCTCCTTATAAAACCTTTGCAAACTGAAGCGCAGCCAGCCTTCTATTTTTTGTTCCTTAAATTTCTGGAGATATGCCCTGTATTTAGCATTTTAGGGAGGAGAGAGTCATCCAGAGTGATCTTTCAGTGTCTCCCAAATAAAATGTATCTCTTTCTACTTTTCTGTGGTCCTCAGTCTCCGTTTCTTTTTATTTGGGGAGGCAAAATGCATAATTTCCCCTGCTATTGTTGCTTTCATGCCATCACATCTGGATGTCACTGTGATGTCCCCCAATTTATTGGTACAGAAGTATTTTCCTATTTTGTCTTCTACCATTTGGGTAAAGTCAGCATTATTTAATAGAGAATTATTCATGTGCCACTTTGAAGTTCTACAAGATGGGGTAATAGCCAAATAAACTGGGGAGTGATCTAAAATTGTAGTTTCCTCTATTCAGTAATTATGGATAGAATGTAACCATTCTCCCAATGTAAACAGCATGTTTATGTGTGAATAGGAAAGCTGAGGTGCCAAATAAAATGTTTAGTCTAGCACTATGGGATTAACAGATCACCAGGCATCATAAAGGCCAAATTTGGTAATTAATCTCTGTAATCCCTGCATACACCTACCCTCCCTCCTTGGCAATGAATGAGGAGGTTTTCTATTCTGCTCAGGACTGACAATTGTGTTAAAATTCCCACCAGTGATATTAAGTGTAGAAGTGCCATCGAGACTATGAGGAGTACATTTCTCAAAAACATTTTCCTGTCCTTCTCCTCATTCAGGGCATACAGATTAAAGAAATAAATGGGAGTTTCTTGTTATGTCCCCTGTACAGAAACAAATCTCCCTGCTGGGTCTGCACCTACTTTATCAATCTGTATTGGAGTGTCCTTCCAAATTAAAATAGTGACCCCCCCCCACCACCCATGGGAATGTGCCTCACAGGAATCAAAGTAACAAGATCCCACCCATGAGCTTATTTATTTCTTTAAAATTTGGTAACCAGGAAAAGCACACAGAGCCAAGGCTTGTTTCCAGGTGTGACCCAGGGACAGAGTAAACAGAACAAACAAAGGGTTACAAAAAGTACTAAATGCAGAATAAGAAACAGCATACACAAAAAAATAACATTTTAGAAAAATTAGATTGTATGTCATTTAAACAGTGGCAAAATAAGAAAACAATTCATGTGGTGCAGCAGAAAAAAGTGAGGTAGCAAATTGAAAAAGTGAGAGAAGGCAGAGGAGACTACAGAGTCATTTGGTCGTGAGATTAGGCTAGGGATGGCAGTAGGAGAGGAGATGCTAAGTGCAGAACTAGCAGAGGAGGCGGGGGGGAGGATAAAAACCAGGGAGAAGGGTAGTTCAACATGAGGAGAGCTAGTATAAATCAGAGAACATAGAGAGGGAGGAAAAATGGAAGTTTGTCGACAGGGGGTAGGGGGTAGCTGAGGTACAAGGGAAGAAAGATGGTGCAAAAAGAGCAGCAAGAAGTGCGGGACAGAGTAAGCAGTCCCAGTGAAAGAGAGATGAGGCAGCGTGAAGGAGTGGGGATAAAAACCAAGAGATGGGGTAGTGCAACAGGAGGAGAGCTAGTGTAAACTGGAGGACATAGCACCAGGGAGGGAGAAAGAGAGGAAAAGTGGATGTTTGTTGATGGGGTGGGATAGCTGAGCTACAAGAGAAGAAAGATGGGGCAAAAAGAGCAGCAAGAAGTGTAGGATGGAGTAAGCAGTCCCAGCAAAAGTGAGATGGGCAGTACGTCCTGAAGAGGTAGCAAACAGGGAATGCAGAACATTACAATGATGTGGAGGTGGTAGCGCTGGGAGCAGGGCTAGAAGGATAGTAGTTTGAGAAGCCTTTTGAGAGAGAAAAGGGAGGAGGACAGATGAAGAGCAGGAGGCAATTTGTTCTAGAGATAGAGGAAATGGAAGGAGAAGGCAAAGTGACCTGAAGCAGAGTGGGGGTGGGGAAGAGAGAAGGTTCAAGGGTCTCTGTGACGCGGGGAAAAGTTAGAGGTTGCCACCTGGGAAAGGAGGGAGGAGAGGTAAGAGGGGAGAGTACCAAACCAGAAATTAGCAGTAAAAGATGCACAGTGAACCAGTCTCCTGTGGGACAGGGGAGCGAGAGCTAGGGCAGAGTAGAGAAGGCAATGGTGAGTAAGGGAAGGGGAATCAGTGGCGAAGTGACAGAAGGAGTTTAACAGAATATTAAGTTTGCTTAAGGTGGCCTGAGAAGCCATGCCATTCACCACATTGGCATAGTCAGGAGTGGGTAGTATCATTTTGGTAACAAACTTGCGGCACATGGGGAGGGATAGGCAGTTTTTGTGCTGGTAGAGGGTGCCTAGTTTAGTGTGAAACTTGGTGCAGATGGCATCAACATGTGTGGAGAAGTACAGCTGGGAATCTAGTTAAACCCCTAAATATTTGAAAGCCGAGACATTTTCAAGACAAGAACCATCCAAAGTAGAGAAGGTTGGAGGGTGCTGAAAGGTGACCAGTTTCTGTCTGGCACCGAAAGTCATAGCCACTGTTTTTTTTTTACATTAAGTTTGAGCTTGTTTTCCTAGAACCAGGACTGGACTCTATTAAAATCATCCTGGAGGGGGGTTTGCACACTGTCAACAGAAGGCCCAGAGAGGAAAAGAATAGCATTGTTGGCATACATGTTTATATTGGCAGATCTGCAGACAGAGGGGAGGTTATATATAAATAGGGAGAAAAGGATAGGACCAAGTATGGAGCCTTGTGGGACGCCGGTGAGGATTGGATGGGGGGGTAGAACATCGCCTATTTGAACTGACTGAACTCTTTCATGAATATAGAAATGCAACCATTTTACCACAGGAACAGCGAAACCAAAAGAACTGAGAGTTTGTAGCAAGAGGGGATGGGAGACGGACTCAAAAGCTTTCGCCAGGTCGATGAAGATGGTGGCTGTAATTTGGCTCTTGTCCATCATGGAGAGTATTGAATCTGTGTTGTGCAGGAGAGAAGATATGGTCAAGTAATGCTTCTGGAAGCCAGACTGCACTGGAGACAGAGAGTGTTGGAATGGGCAAGGTAGTCAGACAGCCTTGAGTGGATGAGACATTCTTGTAGTTTAGCAAAGGAGGGGAGGAGGGAGATACAATAGACATATAGTTACTAGGGGTAGAGAGGTCACTCCCTTTATGGAGGGGAAGGACTTTAATTGATTTCCAGGCCTTGGGAACAGAGGAAGAGGAAAGGTTTAGAATGTGTGTGAGTGGGGCTGCAATTGTGGAAGCAGAGATGTGGAGAAGCTTGGGGTGGAGACCATCAGGGCTGGAGTTCGAGGGGCTTTGGACAAGGAGGGCAGAGTAGACCTCGAGAGGAGTGAAAGGGGGAAATTCATAAGTTGGGGGATTAACAGGTGAGACCAATTGGGCCAATGAGGGAGAGGTAGGGAAGGGGGTTCCGGGATCAGGGAGAGAGCAGGTGGTAAAAAACTTGTTGAAAGTTTTGGCGACTGAAGCAGGGTCAGAAACAGGGAACCCATCAACAAGTAGAACTGGTGAGGAAAGTTGGACAGGAGGGTCTAGGAGGGAATGGAAAACCTTCCAGAATGATGCAGGAGTGTGATGATTTTGCTGCAGGTGACACCTGAAGTAATTTGCCTTGGAGAGACGGATGGCTTTGGTGCAGTTATTCCTTTTATGCTTGAAAATCAGCCTGAAAAAGAGTGGCTTTAAAGTGGCACCAGGCTTTATCCCTAGCCCTGCACTTGGCCATTAGGTCATCAGAGATCCATGGGTGGTGGTGTCTCTTCACTCCGACTCTTCTTAGGGCAGCAAGGTGATTCCAAATGCCCAAGAAAAGGTCAGAGAAAAGAGATAGAGCAGAGTTGACATCACATGATAAGTAGATGGGGAGTCAGTTGGCCTCATATAGGTCTTGCTGAAGGGCAGTGATATCTAGATTGTGTAGGGAGTGAGACCAAATGAATCTGGGGGTGGCATGGGGGGAGTGAATCTTCCTAATACAGTAAGTGATGTAATGATCAGTGATACGGTGAGGGTGAGAGAATAAAACCCAGTCAAGCAGTGTGTGGTTTTGAGAGTGGGGGTTTAGGTGAATGGGATCTCGGATCAGTTGCATAAGGTTTAGAGCTTCTATTTTGAGGATGGTGGGCCTGGCGGAGGGAGACAACCTGTCAAAGCTGAAATCCTCGAGTAGCAACAACTCCCCACTAGACATGAGGGAGGAGATGATGGAGACTAGGACATCAGGGGATGTTTTGGGTGGGGCATAGAGAGCATCAATATGGAGTGGGGCAGAAAAGGAGATGGATAGTTGTGCTAAGATTATTTTGTGGGAGGAGGTTCTGGCGTCCTTGAAAGTGATAGAGCAGGAGATAGATTGTCTGATGCACAGGGCGCCGCCACCACCTCACTTTCCTCTGTCTTGGCAAAATAAATTGAACTCAGGAATACAGATAGCAGAATCAGGTATTTTAGCCGATAGACAGGTTTCGGTTACACACAGGATATCGGGAGGTTATTGGGAAACCTGACATTAAGCTGGTCAGTTTTAAGGAGGAGGCTGCGTGCATTTAGAGTAAAGGTCTTAAGTCCCTTGGGCAGGGAAAAAGAGCTTGTGTAGGAGGCAGCGGGGTAGAGGCCATTGTAGAGGGGTTGGACAGTGGGCCAGGACTGGAATGAACATCATCAGAGAGTAGTAGTAGGATTAAAAATAGGGGGAAATGAGGAGGGTGCCTGACCGTCTGTGGGTGTGAGAGGAAGTTCCAGGAAAAGGGGATGTGGGATGGCACAAATCTTCCAGGTTAGGAAGAGTGGATGGTACCATCCCAGAGTGAATGACAGAAGAGGGGTAAGGGAGAGAGGGATCTGTGGAAGGATGCGGTGATGGAAGAGCCGAAGGTGAGAGAAAAGAGGGGGGAGTAAAAAAGTAGGGGGTAGGGCCAGGGAAGAAAGACTAGTAGGGTGGTGGGAGGGTCTAACAAGGGGAGAGTCATGGAATGGGAACAGGGAGAGGAAGAACAATACCAGAAAGATGGTTAAAGACATGGCAGGTGGAGAGGAAAAGAATGGGCAGGTTTATTTAATACAGAGAGACCAGGAGAAATTAGGCCAGACCAGTAAGGAACTGCAGAAAGAAAAAAAAGAAAGGCACCCCCAGAAGAGTAGAAGGGGGAAAGTTTAGGCTTTGTGACTATCCAAATGCCACAATACAAAATAGAGGAGGTTTAGTATAGCAGTAAAGAGACACTGTGAGCTCAGTAGGAAGGACCAGAGCTTAAGAAAAGTTATTGGCTGCATGAGGAAAAGGGGCGAGGTCTGGCTTGAGCCAAGACCATTTAAAAAGTGTCAGGGGAGGGTGGGAGAAAATTTGTGCTAGTGGCAAATATCAGAACTGAGGTGTAGGCAGAATAAGAGAGCTGAACAATGTACAGTCAGGGCAGATCAGATCAGTCAATCAGGCACTGGGTGCAAAGTCTTGAAATTTCAGAATTACCTTGGCAGTAGCTTTGGGCAGTGGTGGTGCCATGTGAGGGGGAGCCTTCTCAAAGATGGTGCTAGGTTTTGGCAGCAGCTCCAGGTAGCGGTGGCACCACGGGAGGGGGAGCCCGCTCAAGGCTGGTGCTCAGTCTTGGCAATATCTTTGGGCATTGTATAAGAAACTCAGTGGCTACAACAGTATTTGGAAAACCAATCACATACTGCCACTAAGGCTGATGCCAGTCAATGGATGCAAAACAACACACTTTGCTGTAACCTTGCACTCAACCTCAGGCATACAGCATGCACACGAAACTCCATCTCTTCTTGTGTTTTCACTGCTGGCTGAGTGGACACTTATAATTTCTTTTGTCCTCTGCTCCAGCTCCAGAGAGAGTATTTGATTGTTTGTGCTAGCACAACTACACTGCATGTACCCACTAAGGGGGTAGAGGGGGCGTCTGCATGCTAGGATGAGCTTTGGCGATGTGATACGTAAGCAATAACACCTGACACAGTTTGGGTGGTGCTGTAATATTCCACACCCCTAGTTGCAATAGCTAAGTGGCTGGCTAGATACCTTCAGCAACCTGGAGCATCTGCAGTTATAGCATGACCCACATTACTGGTGTGTGTTATTGCACGTATAAAATGGTATTAGAAATAAAAAAGATTGGTGGAGCCACATGATGCTGCTGTGCTGGACACCCAGGTTCAGTAGCACGTATGGGAGCTGGACAGGTGGCCTGAGAGACATTTAGAGGTGCTGCTGATGTGTCAGTTCTACCAATCAGGAAGGGCTTGCATCAGATTCTGGTGCCTCAGTGGCACATGTTGAGGGCCAGGGATCAACATAACCCACATGATGTCATCTGTGCGTCTATCTGGTCCAGTGTGGCTGCTATCAGACACTGTGTGTGGAAGTGGAAGAAAAACAGGGAAAAAAAACTTCAGGCTTTCTCTAGATAACAGTCACAGCCAGTACACTCAGGCATCATCCCATGAGCCCACCATATAGCCTGGATTCTGACTGAGTCACTGGAAGGGCGACAGTCCCCCAGAACCCTAATTCATGGGGAAGAATGATGGTAGTAAAAAGAGGGATGATACTAGAGGATGGAGCTTGGTGGTCACCAGTGGACCAGAGAACCAGAGGAAAGTAACGAGGGCTGTTCAGGGTGAAAAGCATACTGTATATACAGTATCAAAAAAAAGACATGGATTGGGCTGTATGATTGCCAGAAAGTAAGAGTTGATTTATATGCCTTTATTGCTGCTGCTCCTTGATTTTGGAATAGTTTACCTGAATGTTTACAAATAGTAATCTTCAAGTTTTTAAAAAGTGACTAAAATTCTATTTGTTTGATTTATGTACTTGTAACTGTAATTGAATGTCTTTGATGTATGTTGCACAGTTTTGTGCTGCATAATTTGCCCAGGTCAAGACTAAACAAGCATTTGTCAATGTCAAATGTTTGCTTGCTGGCATTGGCAGTGGTAGTGTAGAAGTTACAGAGCTGCGTAACAGGAATGGCAGTGAAGTATTGAACTGAAGCCAACCCCACCACCACCCTCAGAGAGTGAGAGGCATTGGGGTGTGCGTTTGGGTCGTCAGGCATAACGGCCATGCCATTTCACCACACCCCACCCTGCAGACACTGACAAGTGTCACAGTGTTCCTTGGGGTCTTTGGCCCTTATGCGCACCCCATTTCATTAGGAAATACGGTGAGATGGATGCGATAGGAGAATGGGGTGAACTTTGAGTCAAGAGTCCAAGGCATACCGATGCCTCTCACTGGCTGCAGGTGTGGAATGGTATGAGCATTACAGGCAAGAATCCCAAGTCACACCCCTGATGCCTGTCATTCTCTACAGGGTTGGGCGTTATGGTTGGAAACCCTAATACCTCAGGCATTCGTTGGTATTTTCACTCCAAATTTTCAACATGTTTTTTGTGACCCCACCTCATGAACAGGGGGAATATCAGTTTGTGAGCCGAAAGCTGCTTATGCACAGCGACTACGGCATTTAGCACCACAGGTGCAAAAACATTCCGAACAGGATGTAAAAAATGACAGCTGTACTGTTCATGGGGAAGTGTAAAAAATGGCAATGATGCAAATCTGCAGTAAAAATATTTAAAAAAATGATGAAGTCATGAGCGTACATAGAAACTGTGCAACGCACACCTGTAATATAATTAGGTTGGGGATTTTTTACAGCAGATTGTCAGCTCAGGCATTTTGGTGCCTCCGATCATGAACAGTGTCACTGTGCTTTTCTTTATCTCTGCCGAACAATGATTTCCCACAGCGACCATGCATCTCTGTGCTGAAAGTGTGAAAACACTTCAGCCATGTTATCAAAAAATGACAGCTGTACTGTTCATAAGGAAGTGTGGAAAAATGCCACTGGTGAAAATCTGGACTGAAAATATTACAAAGTCATGAACTTATGAGGGTGCGTGGGAACTGCGCAATGCTCACTCGTAACACAGTCATTTTATGGACTTTTGTCACCAAATTTTCAACATAGCCATTTTAAGACCTCTGCTCATGAACAGTGTAACTGTGATTTTCTTAATCTGTCCTAAACATTGCTTTCGCACACCAACAGCGCCATTGTGCGCTACATGTGTGAAAACACATTTTGGGCGACATATGAAAAATGGCAGCTGTACTGTTCATAAGGAAGTGTAATAAAATGGCAATGTTGAAAATCTGGAATGAAAATATTAAATTCGCAAACTTACGAGCATGCGCCAGTAACGGCGCACTTGCGCTCGTAAACAACAATTTAAATTTTTTCACAAATTTTCAACATAGCCATTTAAGACCTCTGCTCATGAACAGTGTCACTGTGATTTTCTTAATTGTCCTTACATTGATTTCGCACCGACTGCGCCATTGTGCGCCATAGGGCAGAAACACGCTTTGGGGTGAAATGTGAAAATGACAGCTATACTACTCATAAGAAGGTGTGGTAAAATGGCAATGTTAGAAAATCTGGGTGAAAATATTGAAAATCGCGAACTTCTGCGTGCGTAGGAACTGTACAACTGCGGCTCGTAAAACAGTCATTTTGGAATTTTTCACCAAATTTTCAACATAGCCATTTTAAGACCTCTGCTCATGAACAGTGTCACTGTGATTTTCTTAATTTGTCCTGTACATTGATTTTGCACACCGACTGCGCCATTGTGCGCTACATGGTCGGAAACACATTTTGGGTGAGATGTGAAAAATGACAGCTGTACTACTCATAAGAAGGTGTGGTAAAATGGCAATGTTGAAAATCTGGAGTGAAAATATTGAAAATTCACGAACTTACGAGCCTGCATAGGAACTGCGCAATGCGCGCTCGTAAAACAGTCATTTTTGAATTTTACCAGATTGTCAACATGAGTTTGGGACCCTTCTCATGAATGATGTCACTGTCATGGTGTTATTCAGGCCTGAAAGGTGATTTCATGCAGTGACTGCGAAATCACCGCCTGCGGCCTGAATAACGCCATGACAGTGACATCATTCATCAGAAGAGCCTAAAAACCCCATGTTAAAATTTGGTGCAAAATTCCAAAAATGCCTGAGATATGCAACAAAGTTGAAAAACCCTATCTAGCCCATTATACAGCTTACTGGCATTTCCTCATTTCGCGGTCGGCTTTGAAGAGTGCAGACGTGTTCCCGGTCCACCGAAGATCGTTGCGCGGAGCTCCGGAGGTAAGTATGGGGTGGGGGTGTGTGGGAAGGCTGGGTGCGCAGTGGGTGAGTGCGGGTTGTGGGGAGGGCAGGAAGACTGCGTGGGACCGTTTTCTTTACTGGGATTTAAAAAGCGGCGATGGGACGTTTGCCGCGCTTGGGGTGAGCTCCCAGCGTTGCACAGAGCGGCTGGGGAGTCGTGGAGCCGGCAGTTAGGCACCCCGTTGGCCATATGATCAGTTGCCATGCTGGGGTGGGCTCCCAGCGTGGCACCCAGTACTCGGGGGTGAGGACAGTGGAGCGGCCGAGTTGGGCACCCCGTCCCCGGCTATTCTACTGAGTTGCTCACGCTGGGGTGGGCACCCAGCATGGCATGTGGAAAGCTTTGGGGGGAGCGCAGCACAAGCCGATGGGGCATTGGGCACCCCCGTTGGCTATACATGTGTGCGGGGGGGAGGGCAGCACGCAGTATGCATGCGTTTCTGTGTGTGTGTGTGTGTAGGGGGAGCTGCGCATGAGCAGGCGATATCTTATCACTGCTCACTGAAGCATAGCTCCCCCTTTCAACTGTATGCCACTGCGTTTTGGAGATTGTCATAGACAGTTCCAGCATGCATTGGCTTACAGGGGCCATGCCTGCCAACACAGTGACTGAATTGGAAGAGGGGGTGACACACCTCCGAAATCTCGGATGATGGCACTATGTTTCTTGCACATGCGTGCAAGCAAACATAAAAAGGACCCTTGGTCCAGCTGTCTTACCCAGTTAGTAAAGTAAAATAAATAAATAAAAGACCAAAGGTAAGTGACGAGGGCCAGAAGAACAACTTACAGTGATAACAATCCTACTCTTCAGCTTTTGCAACAGAAAAGACTACCATATTAAAGTACTGTAATATAGCACTTCCTCTTATGACAGTGTTATTCACAGTATCACATTACTGTTAGCTCAAAAGTGTTACTTTATTGTGCTGACTAAACACAATAAGGTAACACCAGCTTATGTGGTATCTTTAAGCAATAAGCCATGAGAGGGTGTGAGTTATCAGGGGATTTACCACAGCTGGTGTGGTTTGCCCATGAGGCGCAACCGAGTGGATAAATCCTCGCCAGCCATGGTAATTCCCCCGATAACCCACACCCCACGAGTGGGTTATTGCGATTATACCATGACTCTTTTTTATTACTGAAAAAATAAATAAAAAGAAAGATGTTTGTATTTTAAATAATTATTTTTAACAAATTTACCGCTCTGCCTCATAAAGTAGTGCTGTGTTGCTAGGAAGATACTGAGGTGATCGGGTTAGACAATGCAGTGCTGCATGGTGTGTCCATCATAACTCCTTTACAGCTCTGTTTTGGTCTTTTGGTCTTCCTCTAATTAAAAAGAAGGAAAAACTGTAACTGGTAAGGAAGTATGACAGAGTGTGGTGTGAGTGTTTACGGGTTGTGCTTCTTGCGGGTGGAAATTTGTGAGTTAGTGAGCTGCTATCAGTTCTGATAGTGTCCCATACCTGTAGGCTGAAGGAGACTTTTTTTAATGAGGGAATCGGTGTGTACTACAATTATTGGGATTTACAGGAGTGGAGTGCAGAGTTGATGGTACGTGGGGTGAAACTGGAGGATCGGCACAGCATCTCCGTCTCCGTGGTTGGTTCTGGGTGCAATTTTGTGACATAGTGAGTTGCTAATGGCTGTGACAGTGTGCGATAGGCTGCAAGAGTTGTTTCTTTTTTAAATGAGGGAGTCAGTGTATATGCTTTGATTATCAGGGGTCACATGACTGGAGTGCGGGGATGATGGTATGGAGGGTGAAACTGGAGGGTTAGTGAATGTTATGGTTTGAAAACGGAAACCCGCAGTGTCAGTCTGGGCCATATTCCATTTTAGAGGTATGTTTAATTTTCAGCAGTGGTCTGCTTTTCCTCTGATTGGAGCTGAAATATTGTTTAGTTTGAAGGTGTATGGGTGTTTCAAAGGTCACGATTTTCTCTCCATTTTAATGCTTGATGCGGGAGGGGGTGAATTCCACTTCTAGTGGGAGGGCAATATGGCAGCTTTGCTGCATGTTTTGGGCGGGGTCAAAGGGATTTTAAAATTATGCAGCTGGCTGGCACCTTTGCCATGGGTATATCATAGGATTTACCATGGCATTAAGGTGCAAGCCAGCCAATCACATTATAGGATTTCTAATTTTTTTTTATGTTCATGGTATAATGAATGATAATGAAGAAAGAGAAAAGTGCTATGTTGCAGCACCTTAATGTGGTAACCTGTTTTGTGGTACAAGCAGAAGATGAGGATGACTACCACTGTATACAGTATATAAAAAAAAAGAACTGGCATGGATTGGGCTGATTGGATACCAGAGGACTGGAGGAAAGTGATGCGGGCATGGTCATGGTGAAAAACTTATTAAAAAAAGGATCTGAAGTGGATAGGATTGTGGAGTCAGCAGAGGATCAGAGCACAGTGACAAGGGCCTGGTCTGGGAGAAAATCCATATACATTTAAAAAAAAACAGCAATGGATAGGGCTAGGTGTTATGTGTCATACCCACCTCAGTATGTATTATGCACACTTCTGTACGTATTATACTTATTTCAGCATGTTTATTTCTTTAGGTATATGTTATATCAGCACTGTATGAGTAATACTCATTGTATGTTGTACTCATTTTGTCACGTCAGCTCATTTCAGTATATGCAATATTGATTTCAGTAGGTGTTAGACCAATGTTGGAACATGCTAGACATAATGTGGTGTACGTTATACTCATTTCATTATATTTCATACTGGATTCAGTGTGTGTGATGCTATGTTAGTATTTGTTATAGTCACTGTGGTATTTGCTGTACTTATTTTTGCACTGTCATACCCAAACCATATCGTGTAATGCACATTATGTGTCTCACCCGTTTCAGTATTTCAGATTAATTTTGCTGTGTGTCACTCATATTC
The DNA here is from genome assembly GCA_016271365.2 of Neoceratodus forsteri. Taxonomy (NCBI): domain Eukaryota; kingdom Metazoa; phylum Chordata; order Ceratodontiformes; family Ceratodontidae; genus Neoceratodus; species Neoceratodus forsteri. Next base: position 1,570,729,479 of record CM057452.1, read on the forward strand.
TGAAAGTTGTCATTTTGTACTGAATGGCCCACCTTCTAAAAAATCTGCTACAGTACAGTGACAGCAAGGCATGACTTTGGTACAGCCCATACCGTTACACTAAGTACAACACAGCATAGGTGCTGGAAGTCTAATAAGAAGGTGGGCAGTATTTACTGTTGACTTTAAAGAGCTACTGACACCTCAAAGAAAACTTTAAAAAGTATAATAATTAGGTACAATTCTGCCTGAATTCCATTTATATTTTATATATTTCTCCTCCCCATTATTTATTACTAAGAAGATTTGCATGAATATATGATCTTTATCTCTTAGAGTTTCTTTAGAGTCCATCTGCCTCTATAGCATACTCTCTACTTCAAGTCATAATGCTCTCTTGTGACATCACAATCTGTTGCCATAGGAGTAACTGTGATATCACAAGCAGTGCTATGTGACTTCAGGTAGGGAGAAAGCAGCAGGATCAGGCAAACTCTTCAGGAGCAAAGATCCTGTTTTTATACAGATGACCTCAGTAATACATAATGGGAAGGGGGAATACAGCACTAATGGGAATTACAAGCTAGACTGTGTCTAAATAATATGTTTTTATTTTTAAGTTATCCTGAACATCACCAGCTCTTTAAAAATAAACTTTATCTCCCCATCGACTAATCCCACATTGTTAAAATAAAGACTGTAATAATCATTGTAATTTAACCAATAGGTATATTGCAATTAACTACGAACAAAAACACAAAATAGTATTCTCAATAATTAGTTTTCTCTGTCTGAGAAGTAACATCTTTGATTACCCTTTTTCCAAGTGATCAACAACAGTGTTATCAAAATAGAAATCTTTTAAATGTTGTACAGCTCTGCAGCAAAGAGTGACAGCATAACAGCCAAAGGGATGAAGGCAAATCTAGATTCTGACATTTAGTCTTTTTGATCATTATCTGTGCAAAAAAAAATGATGATTGCCAACTCTGATTGATTTTTTTTTGTATCTGTCTGGACGTAAAGAGCAGAACAAAGCAACACATATGGTATATAAACCTTCTTTCTATGACTAGAACTGGAGATTCATCATCTTTTTTTCTGACACATCTGTCAATATCACTGTCTCTTCCACAAAAGTATATCTTTAAGAAGAGCACCGTCAAGGGATCATTATTCTTCCATGTCAACACTGTTTTATCTTTTGGGTAGGAAGAATACTGGATCCTGACTGGCTGAAAGGTCCTTTCAGGCAAGCCTTCATCCCAGCATAACAGCCCAACTGAATGCAGTTCCATGTAATCAGGACTCGAACAGGAATAGTAGCCTTATATGTTATTTCACAGTAAATTACCCTGAGAAAACACGGCTGCTGTGAAATCTCTTTCCCAACATAGAATCCAACCTGAATCAGGCATCCAGTACTCCCGGCTCTAGTCTCCTGCCTCCTAGTAGTAGTAGTAATAGTAAGGGATTTTTATTGCAGCACCAAAAGTGCTGAATTACTGTAATACAAAATTTGCAAAAAAGGAAGGTCTGCTGTGAAAGCAACACAACAGTAAAGGGCAGACTGGATGGGCCAAGTGTCCCTTATCTGCTGTAAGTTTCTATGTTTCTATGTACAGTGCAACACTCATAAGTGAATATCCCTTTTGTCAGTATTTTTTAATCACTTCTAGATCATGTGCGATGCATTGCTTTTTCACTCAAGCAACAGAAATCAATATTTACAAGTTGTGTGTTGTCATTTTTTTGTAGTGTGAATATAGTACTTTATATTTTATTCTGTTTCGTTGCGATATTCAGTTGTGCTACAGTAGTATTTCTGATCTGTACACATGCTAAGTCAAGCAGTACTAAGGATGCCAACAGCATCGTGATGCCACTGGAGGGTTTGTGCAACAGAGAACCTACTGATACAAGTGTTTCTGTTATTGGATTTCTTGCTCTAGGTAGTATTTGCTATCTATGTAATTGTAGACCTGTTACTGACCTGATAGTACTCTTCCTTCCAACATCTATTTCACTACAATAGTGTTTGCTTTCAGAATGTTGTGTGTGTTGGGTGGAAGTCTGTCAGAAGACCCCTTATGTGTCACATAGTAACTTGAATCTAGTGCAGTCTTTGCAGGTCTCACGAACGTTTTACGACATAGAACATGTACTGTTTTTAAAATGTGTCCTTGAATTATAACTAGTTTCTGTGGTGATGTCTTGTAACTCTTCATAATACCTTATTCCTACTGCCAGAGAGTTTGCCTGTTCACTCCTATAGGGAATGCCTTAATGCACTCCCGCTATAAAGAGGACATGCTACCACACAACATGACTGGCCAATCCGCTGAAAACGTGCAGTTTCATGGCATATGTGTTTTTTGGACCTCTACTGGATTAATATCAGCTCATATAGCAGACTTTATCCTTCATTTGGAAAAGTAATTCATTTTTGAAAATGAGCACTACAAGCGTCTTAGCAAGCATTTGTAAAAGTGGTGCCATGGCTTGGCACATGCACAAGAATGTCGGTGGTGTTGTGCATGCGCTGAATCATGGCTCCACTTTACAAATACTTATTGAGATGTTTGGTGTAGTCATTTTCAGAAATTAACCATTTTGCCAGATTTAGGATAAAATCTGCTGTACAAGCTGATATTTATCCAAATAATGGTCCAAAAATACATATGCTGAGAAACTGTAAGTTTTCAGCGTATCGTCTGGTCACATTGTGTAGTGGTAAATTTTCTTTATAGCAGGTGTGCACTAAGGCATTTCCTATAGGACTGAACAGGCAAACTCTAGGGCAGTAGGAATCAGGTATTATGAAGAGTTACAACACATCATCACAGAAATTAGTTGCAATTGAAGGATGCATTTTAAAAGCAATAGATAGATAGATAGATAGACTTTATTTCTAAGTACCCATTCCTGGGGGCTCGGAGCACTATACAATCCATATAATCTAATGCAAAGAAAAACTTTCATCTTATACATAAAAACATTACATTACAGAGCATAAACATAAATCACATTCAAATCACCATATTAATAAATACAGTAAAAGTCATCAATAGTGTTTCATACTATAATAGGTTAAATGCTTGTTCAAATAAGAATGTCTTGCACCCTCTCTTAAAGGCTTCCACCAATGGGGGCCTCTCTCAGATGCCCCAGGAAGGAGTTCCATATGCTAGCTGCAGCCACAGAGAAAGCACGGTCTCCTGAAAGCCACAACCTTGCCTGGGAACCTTTAAGAGGCTACTCTCAGAGGAACAGAGAGGGTGAGTTGGGCAGTGTGGAACCAGGAGGTCTTGCAGATAGTCATGTCTGTGACCATGCAAGGCTTTATAGGTCAGTAATCAGACTTTGAAGACAATCTTCCACCTTATCGGCAGCCAGTGCAGTCCACGGAGAACCAGTGTAATATGTTCAAATCTAGGAACTCTCATCAATAGCCTGACTGCCGCATTCTGCACCAGCTGCAGACAGCAGATATTGCCTCCCAACAGCCCCAGGTACATGGTATTGCAGCAGTCTAAACTCAACATGACAAAAGCATGCGTCAGAGTGGCAAGGTCATCTGGCGGTATCAAGGAATGGATCTGGGTGATGTTTCTTAGATGGTAGAAACCACTTTGGATGACAGCTGACACCTGAACAGCAAGTGTCAGACCATTGTCAAGTATCACACCCAGATCCCTAACCCGTGTAGAGGGGGTCAGGGATGAGCCACCCAGTCTAAGACCCAGGTCACTCCTCAGCACCCCTCTACCTCGTCGGTGACCCAGCTCCACGACCAATACTTCCGTCTTTTGTGGATTGAGTCATAGCCAGTTTCTGGTCATCCAGTCCTGGATCTCAGCCAGGCAGGTGTTAAACACAGAGACTGTCATCTGGCTCCTATGTGCACAGGACAGGTATAGCTGGATATTATCAGCATAGTAATGAAAACTCAAACCATACCACCTGATAACATCTCCCAAGGGAAGCATATACACTGTGAACAGGAGGAAGTGACATGACTGAATTTTCTGGAACTCCAAAATGCAGGGGCCTTGGGCTGGATGAGGATAATCATATCACCACTCTTTGCACTCTGTCCATGAGGTAGGACCTAAACCAGCTGATGATATTGCCAGTTAGTCCACACAAGTTCCGCAGGTGGTGTAGCAACACCTGATGATCCACAGTGTCAAAAGCTGCAGAGAGATCGAGGAGAACAAGAGCAGATTGCTCACCCCTATCCCTCGCTCTAAGAAGACTGTTAGACACCATCACCAGGGTGGTCTCTGTACTATGCCCAGGTCTAAATCCAGACTGAAATGACTTGAAAATGGCAGAGGAGGTGAGACAAACCTCAAGCTGACTGGCCACCACTTTCTCCAAAACCTTCCCTAAAAATAGGAGGTTTGAGAGCAGTCTGTAATTGGTGAGGTTGTCTGGATCCAACGAGGGTTTCTTCAAAAGGGGTCTCACCAGAGCCTCTTTCAAGGGTACTGGGAAAACCACACTTCTCATGGTACATCAGATGATCTCAGCAACCACTGGTTCAATCAGGTCAGTACAATCAACCAAAAGTCGCATTGAACATGGGTCTAGTTCACAATAAGTTGGCTGTAAGTTTGAAACTATCTCATTTACTTCATCCATTTCAACTGGGTCAAACTTACTCCACACAAGAGATGTGCCCCTCCATCCTGCTGGCTTGACCCCACAAGCCAATTGAGTGACCCTGGAGGAGCTATCAGATCTGATAGAGGACACCTTTTCTGCAAAGAAAAAAGTGAACTATTCACACCTAGTACTTAAACTAGCTCCCCCAGATGGAGACAGGTTGGGTGTAACAACCTGTCTACCATGCAGAAGAGCTCAGCCAGTCTGTTCCTTGCTGCAGCAATCTCTCTACAGTACATAGGAAATCCACCTTTGTTTTGGAGATTTCCCTTTAATATTCACAATAATGTGACTGCAAAGTCAATTTGTCCTCCATCTACCTGGACCTCCTCCAGCAGTGTTCCAACCTCTGGCCCTTAATCTTCAACTCCCTAAGCTCCCCATCAAACCATGGGGGCTCCAGTGAGTGGATAAGGGCCATACATAGACGGACATGATAGAGTCAAAAGTGGCAGTGACAGCCCTATTATAGACTGCCACCATCCCCTCCACACTCATCCCACATGTAGTTTCCACACTTGATAGATCTAGCACTGTCTGTAGTCCTGTTGGGGACAGTCGCTGTAAAGGGCAGTACTGGCCCATCTCCACAGAGAAGGGACTCTAGGGGGGGTCCCACATGAGAATTTCATGGTGCTATGATCCAACCATACCACTGGATCAATCCTGAGATCAATGACCTCAAGACCCAGTGTGAACACCAGGTCCAACATGTGCCCATGTGAGTGAATTTCTGAGGTAATAACCTGCAACAAGCCCAGAGCTTCCATACATTGGAAGAGATCATGTCCAATCGATGAGAGTTTGTCGTTGACCCAGGAGTTGAAATCCCCCAGAATCATCCATCTAGCGGAATCCAACACCAGGCCAGCAACTAAGTCCCTGACCTCTGGCTGGAATTCCCTTTCCCCGCCTGGTGGATGGTAATTTAGTAGAATCCTGAAACCTGTGCTAGGACCCTTCCCCACATGACCACACACTCAAATGACTTAGTAGTACACACAGGGAGCACCAAAAGGTTCAAGCTGGTTTTAAAACAAATGTTCCCTCCCCCACCTCTGTGATCCTTCCTCGTGCTGTGTATCACAGAGTACCTGGCCAGAATCCTTGCCTCCAAAATGGGGATGGCATTTTCATCTAACCAGGTCTCTGTGATGCAATCCAGGTCTACCAAGGAAATCACAACCGCTATTATTGTGGTCTTTTTCCTCATTGACCTGGCATTGCAGAGCACAGCCTGGGTTGAATGAGTGGGAGCTGCTGGATTGACCATCTGCCCACTCTCAACTGTGGAGCCTTTGGGTATGGGAACCAGACAGGGAGGACCCCTCTCCAGCACCCATTTTTCCACAGGGCACCTCTTAGACCTCATTACCTGAATAGCCAACTCCCCGGGAGCCGCTCCCATGCCCCACTGCTTGTTCTATGTCATAAAGGTCTGGCAGACACTCAAAGCCTGCATTAGATATAAGTCACTATATAACATATTAGTGGTCTCTTGACAACCCACCACCCAGCACACACAACATTCTAAAAGTGCACATAAAAACACATATACCATGCAACTCTGAGTTTTTGGTAGATCAGGGGCCATACTGTGTAGTGGCTCTTTAGGGCATGAGGGTGCTGAGGCATTCAGTGGTAGAGAGAACTGGAGCTACAGATTTGTATACTTTACACAAGTTTATTTTTTGACAGAAAGCTAGAAGTGGGATGAAGTGAGGGATGGGGTTGGCAATGGACTCCAGGGATCATTTTGAAGTGGCCTCAGTTAATAAAGAAGAAAAACATATGGTACACACTCAGCACTATTGTGCACGCCCTGCTACAGTCCCACTTGCACATCAGATGATGTCAATATGTTAGACATCCTATACACATTACAGTGGGAAATACAAAACAAAGCAAGAATGTAACCTGAAGTTGGTGTCAGGAAAATAATCCTACTTTTCTAATTTTAAGATCAACAAAGACCAGAAAACGACACAAAACACTTACCAGTACCATGTAAGTAGTGGTGGGCAAAGTGGGCTCAATTCATTCTGCGAAGTGATTCGTGGAGTAAAGGCAAATTCGCGGAGTACTCTGCAATGTGAAGTGGAGTACTTCGTGTTATGATGGGTAACGTGAAGTCCATTGAAAACAATTACTTCATGTTATTCAGCCTTCCCAAACCACTACTCCACCAATTTTAAAGGCGAAGTACATTGAAAACAATGTACTTCTCCTTGTTTTTAAGCTTCAAAGGTGAATTTTGCAGTGATTCATGGGATTTTAGGTCAAATGCACTCTGTATTGTTCTGCACAGCCTCAGTTTGGGGTAGTGCATGTAGGAAGCTGTAGGAGACATTGTGCTCTGATAGCTCTCTGTGATTCAAACCTTCCAAAAGCTGTTTAAACAGCCTTTTTGAGTAATTTATTTTGCTCAAACTTGAGTTCATCAATTGTAGGAAAACCTCTTGTGCTCATATCATCGAGTGTTTATTGTTTGTGTGTGGATTTTAAATGTTAATGTACAACATAGAGTCTGTGTAGTAAGAGACAGTGAAAGTGTGCTTTGGGGGAGGGGCAGATCTGTGGCATAGGTAGATTTCACTTGGAGAAATAGGGAGTTCTTTGTTTTTAATTATATTTTTCTTATATAACTGACTGAGTTAATGTACACACAGTAATATTTTCAGTAATTGTTGACATTGTTTTGCTGATTCTGTGTTGTAGATCTGGTGCAGCAGTTCATAATTTCAGGTTGTTTAAAATACGTGGTATATTACTGAGGTTTTCAATTTGCTAAGCATTACTTGTAGACAAATTGTGTGTGTGTACAGTTGTTTCTTCACTTCACATCCAGCGTCCACCACCAAGAGTGAACATTCCAAAATCTAAATTTGTTTAAAATATTCTTGTTGATCCCCCAAAATGCCTGCAAAGAGATGTGCAAGCAAAGCTGTTTCTCACCATTGCACTGCTGCCAGTGGTAAGATTGTCTCTGGCTGTGATAGTATGCAGACGTAGAGGTGCATTGCTGATGTGAGGAAAGGTATTTCTCCTTCAGTGTTTTTTACAGCTCAATCAGTAGCTTCTCTCATAGTTGGAGGAGATGATGTCTCAGCTGGTGGTGTTAGTACAGTTGCTGGTGGTGGTATGAGTATTGCTGCCTCAAGTTCCACTTCTGACCAGTTTACCATGTCCAAAAATGTAGTAGAGTGTGAAGCAGTGTGAATGAGTGGCAGTGTAGATGATGTCATACTTCCCAGTAACATCCCAGTAACTGAACATGAGGATTCTGATCATCATGTCAACAATAGCACAAAATGTGACATTTCTTCCACCGCGGTTCAGGTCATGCATTTGCCATGCAGTGATTCACAGTGTGGTGAAAAAATATCAAGTGATGGTGGTGGTGTTGATGATGATGAATCTGATGATGATGATGATGCTGCTGTGGTTGCAACATGCAGTCCACATGCCAGCATCCAAGCAGAAGATGTGGATGTGGGTGATGTTGATGAATATGATGATGATGTAAGTGACCCAAGTTGGGAACCGGAGAAAAAGAAATTCAAGGTGGTTGTGTCTGGGTCTGTTTGCATTAATTCCCCCCCCCTGTAAAACGTTGTGATTTACCAGTTTCAGTTGATGATGATGATGATGATGATGATGATGATGACCCAATAATAATGATAGGTAGTTGTGGTGCCCAGTTGCAGTCCAAGTGTGTCCTGCCATAAAAATCACGTAGCACCCCCCCCCACCTCATGGCTTAAAAAATGGAGTCCAATAAGCAGCATCAGGGACATGTTAAAACTAGAGCATCGCAATCCCTTGTTTGGGATTTTTTTGTGCAAGATGCAAATAATGAGTCAGTTGCTATCTGCCAGGTTTGCCATGTGCGTGTGAGTCGGGGTATAAAGGGGAGCCATCTGGGCACAGGAGGACAGCATGCACATCTTAAGAACAGGCACATGGCACTGTGGACCCAGCACAAGATGGCAGTTAATACCACAGTGGGGCATTCACCCTTATCATCAACCATATTGAGCATGTTATCCCCTTCCATGACTGTTAAACCAAGAAGGAAATTAAATGTGTGCAGTAGTAATGAAATAAGAGCAGAGGATTACTACAGGCATGATGAGGTGGAGGAGCATAATGATTCTGAAATGTTGTCCAGTGCTGGTGGGAGTAGCAGTTTGGTGGTGGGGGTGGTGGTGGTGGTGGTGAATGCAGTATATCTAGTACAAGTGGTACATCAACTCTGGTTGGTAAATCTGGCAAAATAACTGCATTTGTGGGTTTGTCATCATCACCTGTGCAACTGTCTTCATCAAACGTCCACACTCTACCCCCTGCCATTTGCAGAGCAGAACCATTTGTCATCACACTCCGTGTAAAATGTTTAAGTGAGCCCACGTTACAGAGTGTTGTTGCACATAAACTGAAGTACCCACCCAATCATACAGTGCCACGTGAACTTAATGCTGCTGTAGTTGAAATGCTGGCAATTGATCTTTTGCCCTTCTCCTTTGTGTAGAATTCTGGGTTCCAGGGGTTTGCTGCATGTGCCTGTCCAAAATGGAAAGTCCCATCCAGGACATACTTTTCAACCTGTGCTGTCCCTGAGTTGTACCATACTGTCTCCAACTTTGTAGGACATGCCCTTCAACATTCCTCCTCTCCATTCATCCATTTAAGTATGGATATGTGGACAATTGGCAAAACAGCAGGGAGTTCATATTTGTGTATAACTGCACATTGGGCATAGGTGATGGGTGTTGTTTGTGCTGTTGGTAGTGTGAATAATCAGTGCAGTAAGGTAGAGTGTCGTGGTAGCAATCTTCCAGGAATTTGACAGCATGCAACGATTGCTATGTGCAATGTGACCTGTTCACACACTTGTGAAAACATGTTGGACTTGGTACTGACGGAAACTGACAAGTGGCTGAATTCCCCTGTCCCTGAGAGCTGGGTTCATAGCAAGTGACAATGGGTCAAATGTGGTGAAATGCATCATGAATGGTGGCTTTATTCAGGTTCCATGCGTGGCCCATTGTTTAAATCTTGTGATGCAGGAGTTTCTGCAGCACCGTGTTGTAAAGGAAATGCTGACAGCTGCACGCCATATCTGTTCTCACTTTTCACACTCTGCAAAGGCCTGTGACCAATTTCGGCAGTTGCAGATCCGAAACAGCCTCCCTCAGCACTGCTTGAAGCTGGAAGTTGTCACCCAGTGGAATTCCACTTTATACATGACAGAAAGGTTGTATGAACAATACCAAGCCATCTCAGAATATCTTGTCATGCACACTATCTGTGACAGTTCTGGGGCTGCCATGTCTATGACGACTGAACAGTGGTGCCTCATGGACTCTGTAATAACAATTTTGGAGCCTTTTGAACATGCCACACAGGCAGTGAGTGGTCAGTCTGCCTCCATTAGCCAATCAATTCCACTGCTGTGGGTGCTGAGGCAGACATTGGTAAATGTACAGCATAGCCTTGATGTTGCCAGAGACAGTGCTAGCAGTATGTTGCTGAAATACATGCTGACAGCATTCGACCAGAATCGTCACATCTTGAGCATTCAGCGAAGTGACAGCTTTGCAATAGCAACAATGCTGAATGCATAATACAAACATGGAATTGCCTCAGTACTGGAGAGCGGGCCTGAAGAGTTAAAAAATGTCAGTGGGCTGCTGGTGCAATTGGTTCATGGGGCACACAAGTCACGTGCCAAGGTCAACAAACCTCAGCAGCATAATCCGGCTGAAGGCGCACCTGGAGAAGTATCAAGCATATCCTGTAAGGGGAAGGGGACTGTAGTTCCAGGTGGTCTGTCATCCAAAGCAGTCGGCGTCCACTCACTTTGGGAGGCTTTGTCCCAAGTGGGGATTTGTGACATAAATGATTCCGGAGAACAGGATGATGCATCAACCATTGGACTTAGTGCAGCACAGAGAATAGTTGAGTCATATTTATCTGAAAACAGGCATCTGTCAATAACTGATAAGCATTTTTTATACTGGTGTGGAAAGGTCATTGAATGGCCAGAGCTGACTGCAGTGGCACTGAAGTACTTGACATGCCCACCCACCAGTGTAAGTGTCAAAAGGGTATTCAGCTCAGCAGGTGAAATAGTTCAGGATCATCGTACAAACCTCTCTCCTGCAAATGTCAGTTTGCTAACATTCATAAAAATGAATGAGAGGCACATACCAGCTCATACTGAATCCTCAGTATTCATACCCCGGCCTAGTCATGGTTTTGTTGATGTAGAAATGGACCATCCTGGTGGCACTGGCAGTGGCAGCATGAAACAGCCTACCACTGATGTAGATGATGACACAATGGAGAAAGAATTTCCCAGTGATAAGAATTCAGACATAGATAACTGTGAGGGCAGCTTTCATTATGAGGATGATGATGAGGTTAATGTTGGCAGGTTTTAAATTAAGTGGTTAAAAGGCTGTCACATTTGCTGAATGATACATGTTTTCTTTTTCATAAAGTTAAATGAGTGTCCCACTCAGAGTGACTCAACTTCCAAATGTCACGTCACATTTGTAACAGAGAACACAATATATCCTGGCCCCTGTACCATCACCATAAGACTGCAGTTAGCCAGTGCCACTATAGGGAATGTCATCGTGTGCCCCCAAGACCATCATCACCATAAGACCACTGTTAGCCACTGCCACCAGAGGGAAAGACTTTGTGTGCCCTCCTGGACCACCACTATAAGACTGCTGTTAGTCACTGCCATTACAGAGAATGACTTTGTGTGCCCCCCTGGACCACTACCATAAGACTGCTGTTAGCCAGTGCCACCAGAGGGAATGACTTTGTGTGCCCCCCTGGACCACCACCATAAGACCGCTGTTAGCCACTGCCACCAGAGGGAATGACTTTGTGTGCCCCCCTGCACCACCACTATAAGACTGTTGTTAGCCACTGCCACCAGAGCGAATTACTTTGTGTGCCCCCCTGGACTACCACCAGAAGACCGCTGTTAGCCAGTGCCACTACAGGGAATGACTTTGTGTGCCCCACCGGACCACCACCATAAGACTGCTGTTAGCCACTGTCACCATAGGGAATGACTTTGTGTGCCTCCTGGATCACCACCACAAGACTGCTGTTAGCCAGTGTCACTATAGGGAATGTCACCGTGTGCCCCTGGACCACCGTCACCATAAGATCGCAGTTAGCTACTGCCACCAGAGGGAATGACTTTGCATGCCCCCCTGGACCCCCACCATAAGACCACTGTTAGCTACTGCCACCACAGGGAATGACTTTGTGTGCCCCCCAGGACCACCACCATAAGACTGCTGTTAGCCAGTGCCACTATAGGGAATGTCACCGTGTGCCCCCCCAGACCACCATCACCATAAGACTGCTGTTAGCCACTGCCAACAGAGGGAAAGACTTTGTGTGCCCCCTCTACCACCACCATAAGACCGCTGTTAGCCACTGCCACCACAGGGAATGACTTTGTGTGCTCCCCTGCACCACCACCATAAGACCGCTGTTAGCCACTGCCATCACAGTGAATGACTTTGTGTGCTCCCCTGGATCACCACCATAAGACTGGTGTTAGCCACTGCCACCATATGAAATGACTTTGTGTGCCCCACTGGACAACCACTATAAGACTGCTGTTAGCCAGTGCCGCTATAAGGAATGTCACCATGGGCCCCCTGGACCACCATCACCATAAGACCGCTGTTAGTCACTGCTACCACAGGGAATGACTTTGTGTGCCCCCCTGGACCACCACTATAAGACCACTGTTAGCCACTGCCACCACAGGGAATGACTTTGTGTGCTTCCCTGGACCACCACCATAAGACTACTGTTAGCCAGTGCCACTATCAGGAATGTCACCGTGTGCCCCCCAGACCACCATCACCATAAGACTGCTGTTAGCTACTGCCACCAGAGTGAATGACTTTGTGTGCCCCCCTGGACCACCACAATAAGACCACTGTTAGCCACTGCCACCAGAGGGAACTACTTTGTGTGCCCCCGGAGCCACCATCATAAGACCTCTGTTAGCCACTGCCACCACCACCAGATGCAGGAAGATGTCAGAGGGAATGTCATCCTGTGCCACAGCTACGAACACCAGCACCCACCACCAGTGTCATTCTGACAATGTTTTTCCATTACATTGACTATGCCAAGGCAGAGGGAGTCGAATAGGAGACCACATCCATCAACCACAGGAACAAGGCTTCTTACTACTAAAACTATAAAGTGAGTATGTGTACTAATGTTTTTTTATGCTATTCAACTTCCTTCAGCTGTGTGTTTTGTTTTCTGTTGCTTTTCTGAGCTGCAATGGTCAGACACATATGGTAAACTTATTTTGTTTCTTTACAATTTAACAACAAATGACTCTCCTTCGCTGAATGTCTGTATCAATGGTACAGCAGCTGTACTGTCTACAGGAACCTATGGAATATCCATTTCCATTCCATACTGGTAAGTATATAAATTTTATTTCATCTGTTCCTTTTTTTTTCATAAGAGTGCAACAAATCCAGCTGAGGATTCAAAAACTAGGTGACGTGTACATCACAAAAAATATTTCTACAACATATCATGCACTGTATTCCAAATTTGCATCTGTGCAACCATGTCAGTGTTGAAAAAGTTGGACCTAGGTTGTGTTACTTGACAAGATGTGGATTTGAAATGTAACTTGAGTTGAGATGCAGGGACATTGATACAGTGTATTTGACCTTTAACCTAGTTGACCTTGTCTTACTCTGCTCTCAACTTGGGTCCTTTGGTCTGTCCCCTCCTGTCATTTACTGGTTCTCCAGTTATCTTCAGAGCAGGCAGAAACTTACCAAATTTAGTAAGGTGCTCTCGGATGCCACTTCCGTGTCCTCAGGGGTTCCCCAGGGGTCAGTCCTCGGGCCCCTGCTCTTCTCCATATATGTCAACAATCTTCCCTCCTCCTCCACCTCCTGCAGGTCCATGCTTTATGATGATGACCTGGTTATCCTCACTCATTTCTGGGACATTGGGGTCTTTAATCACCAACTGAGGAGTGTCAAATCCTGGATATCATCCCACAAGCTGGTCCTAAACCTTAAAAAAACTCAGGGCATGCTCTTTGGGTCCCTGGCCAAGTTAAAGGCCTCCCCTGTCCCTCTGTGCATCACTGGTCTTGACAGTGCTCCTGTCCTCATCACTGACTCCGTCAAATACCTTGGGGTGACACTTGACCCTCAGCTTGACCTTGGACACCATATCCAAAATGTGTGCAGAGCTGCCAACTGTAAACTGGGTCTGCCTACAGGGTGAAGAAAAATCTCACCTCTGCTGCTTGCTTTGCACTGGCCAAAGGTGTATTTCTACCCTCTCTGCTATGGGCTCCTCCTGTTCACTCGAACTTCTGAAGTTCACCTAACTAGGTGGTCCATAGCCTACAACAACATTTGCCATTTGGCTCTTGCTGCCCCTTGCCTAACCCACCACTGTGATCTGTATAGTAAGCTAAACTGTCTCTTTCCATCCAACTACCTAAATTTTGTCTTGGGCTGTTTCATGGGCAAGTTCCTGGGCATTGGCACCCCCTTGCGTTGGCAGAGCTCCTGGTACCTGCTGCCTCCTCTGTCTACTACCTCAGGTCTCAGTGCCCTGCTGTCCTTAAGGTTCCTGCTACTCATACTCAAATGTTTTACTGAAATTTTGCCTATGTGCCTCCAGATTATGGAACTCCTTTCCTGTCCAGGTCTGCTCCTCCCCCTTCCATGTGTGTCTATGAGCCTCCCTGTGGACATACTTGAAGCTCTTCTCAGCAAGCGACAGTCCCAAACTACCATGATTACCTCTGGTTGCATGCACTGGACTCGAGTGTACCAACTTTGGCACTGGTCATGCTGTGGCAGCCTGCCTGCCTGCTTGGGTGTTGCATTGTGTAAAATGTTTCTGTTCTCTTGTTCAGGCATTTGCCCTGATTGCGATACTATTAGGGGTCCTTTACTGTATTTACTTGTATATGATGCTTAGCACATAGCCTTGGTGTCTCTGTACTTATTTTATATTTGACTGTGCCATTTCTGTAATTGTGTTATTACTGTGTATGTTATGCTTCTCCTGATTTCTGTGCATCTGCCTTATCTGTGTCATGTTGTACTCTGTATTGAACATGTAATTTCTGTACTCTCCTGGGTCGTACCTGAAAATATGCATGTTTTTTCTAGTGTACTTACCTGGCTAAAAAAAGCTAAATAAATAAACACAGCCTGATACTAAATTAAGTTGTGAACTGATGATTGCAGTCGGACAGCTTGCTATCTGTGTTAATCCAAATACCCGTGGAACAGTCACGGCTTAAACATAATGTGTTACTGCTGCAATCAAGTTGTAATAAGTCCTTCATTTCTTTTTTAGGAAACTTCCAGATGCTTTGTTATGTCATAGTTGCCTTTTCCAAAGAAGTTCTTCAACATCAGGTCCCCGGCCCCCTGGCTGGGGCAGACATGCAACACGTAGAAGTCATTTCAATCAATGACCATGACCATCATTACCAACCAGACTGGAGAAGGATGCAGATGAAATATGTGAAGAAGTAACCAAATAATAAACCATTAATGAGACCTTCTTGCAAATATGCTTCCCCAAAAAAATAATACTTACCTTCATTGGCTTGAGAGTATTCCATTTCCAATTTCAATGCAAAAGTGTCTCATCAATCACTGGAATGTGCACACCAACAGTATGTGTGACCTGTGATATAAAATAATACAATGTGTACATGTCTATATATGTCAACCCCCCTCCTAGAAAATTAGTGTACACACAAAGGGCACCCTTCCATCCGGTTGTGGTGATCGCATCATATTTGCGGGAATCGCACCACACTTTGGACCAGCAACAGTTCTCTCATGGTCATTATTTCTGATGGAACACTGAATAGATTCATGTCATGTTATCTCTCCTTCACACGGTTTGGCAAGACACTGTGCATCATGAGTACATCATCATCACAGAGTATTTAAACTTTCTGGACACAAGACAGATGCATTTTGGGGATGCAGAAAAATTCTGAGTACTCTGTGTGACCACTGCGCATATGAGTGACTGCGCAATACATTCTGGGGGACTTTGCATGTGGTGTAATGCTCCCATTTCACTTCCTCAGCACTTGGGAACTTTCTGGACACAAGACAGATGCATTTTGAGGATGCAGAAAAATTCTGGGGACTCTGTGTGACCACTGCACCCATGAGTGACTGCGCAATACATTCTGGGGGACTTTACATGTGGTGTAACGCTCTCATTTCACTTTCTCAGCACTTGGGAAGTTTCTGGACACAAGACAGTTGCATTTTGTGTGTTGTGATTGTGAGCATATAGTGTCATCCTTATATTATAAATTAAAGAAGCACTGCAACAATGTGGTGAACATTTTGACCTATACTTTTTTATACTATTTTAAATTGCCAGCCACTAGTTACCTCCTGACTTGTATGATACCCTTCTTTTCACAATTTGTGTCTGCTTTACTGCTTTTTCTCATGTCTGAAAAAAAAGGAGCATGCCTTTTAATATGGCTCTGACCAGGTTTTCATCACTATTTGCAGCTGTTTTTGAATAAATATTGTTCTGTGAGGTCATAAAACACTGCCTGCTGCATAATTGTTTATTTTACAACAGAAGTAATTTATAAGCAACTGATGGAGAAAAACAGTGGAAAATACTGACGAAGACCTGGTCCTCACCGTATTAAAAGGAGTGCTCCTTTTATTATTTCAGACATGAAAAAAATACTAAAGCAGACTCAAATACTGGAAGCAATAGTATCATACAAGTCAGGATGTAATTAAAGTGGCAATGTAAAATAGCATAAAAAAGTATTGGTCAAAAGTTTCACCAGATTGTTGCACTGCTGCTTTAAAGAGATTTACCAAGTTACATAGTTATGATATTGCACCCAATATATGGGTGCCTTACCTCTAAGGGAATCTTTCTTACTCCACATGTTCTTACATAGTGTAATACTTTTCTGGCAAAAATGCTCATAATTTCAGTAAACTGGGTCCTGGAGGACTTCCCAGTCTGAAGAACCGCCCAAGTTCTGCCCCTGCACTCTGCAATGTTATGATGTGATGCCAGGGAGAGTGCGGGTATATGCTCAATTAT
This sequence comes from Neoceratodus forsteri, assembly GCA_016271365.2. Classification (NCBI taxonomy): domain Eukaryota; kingdom Metazoa; phylum Chordata; order Ceratodontiformes; family Ceratodontidae; genus Neoceratodus; species Neoceratodus forsteri. The sequence goes on from CM057452.1 coordinate 1,570,746,288, forward strand.
CGTGAATGGCCAGCAGCTTTCCAAATGTTTTTTTTTTATGTTATAATGGTCAGTTTGTAGTGAAATGTGGGCAAGTTTTGACTGACGAGTCCTAATGTTAAAAACAGTCAGGCTATAAGCATTTCACAACATGGGTTAAAACAGAGCCCCAACCCAACCCTAATAACATGTCCCTATAATAGCAGGCAGTCAGTTTCTGAATCTGAACTCCTCACTCAACTAGCACAGTTTACATTTTTTAACATTGGATCAGACCAGCATAGCTAGCCAAGAATCCATGGCAGTGCTTGTTCCTGCTCTCTTGTTCACACTTCGTAGTCGTCCATGATGGGATAAAATCAGACTACATCTTTAAACAAACCATCTTCTAATTCCTGGCTCAGTTTTCCAGGGAATGCCAAATTCCTTTCTTTTTTACTCCAATTTTTTTAAATAATTTATGTGTTTTCTTTCTGAACTGTGCTCGCACTGAAGTCTCTTGTAAGCACATTCCATTTTCACATGTAAACTGAGCATTTTTATAGCAACATGCACCCTGTTTTCACTCGTAGGCTTGCTTCACATTGTTCTTGACTGCTTGTTTTCAAGTTACCATGTCTACCAACATTCTAAGCATCTTCATGTGACAGTCCCTACTAGTGCAGTCTATAGCACACGCTGCTTGGTCTGTTCTGTTCAGGCCCCATGGTAACCTTAGTTACTGGTCATGCCTCCTGGTTGGTACAATATCATTCTCATTCATCAGCATAGCAAAATCATTATTTTATCTATTTAAAAGATTTACCAGGAAGGCATACTGAGCAGACTACTGCTCGATTCCAGATGTGTCCTGGGGGATAATACAGAACATTTTTTACAACAGCAGTGTGAAATATGGCACAAATTACAGGATATTATAGGAAATTAGCTACATCAGCAATATGGAGCACAGCATATTAAATCCATGGATACAGCAGAATTTAATTACAAATTAGTACAATGTACACAGATCACTGCACTCCAATCCACTCCACTGCGTTTGAGATTCAGGAACTCAGGTAGAGTGAGTGGCCAAAGCTATAAATTATAAATTGTAAATTATAAATTGTCTGCCCCCACTTTAAGCTTACGGTGACCAGCATCTCGGATGTCAGGAGTTAAGCGCTCCCTTGACTAGGAGAGGGGACACAGGGGGAATTATGTGCATGTGCAGGGTGAGCTGAAATGGTCTTTGAGGAGAGAGTAGAGTTGGTGATCAGCGGTAACATGATGGATGGCAGGGGGGATAGTATTCCACAGTTTCAGCATGCAATAGGAGAAGGCTGCCTGTCCCACAGAGGTGGACATCCATGCGACAGACAAGGTGCAGGTGTCTGAGTTTCAGAAGGAGTACAAAGCTGGGAATGGCACTGACAGGCAGTGGTGGAGCTAGGGGGCTGGGGGGTGGTCGCCCCTCCTGGCTACCCCAGTGTGAGTAGTGCTACCCCACCACCTTCATTATTCAATGTTTAGTGCCCACTGTGGAGCCCATGATTGACTGAATGGCCCCCTCTGGCTCCCAAATGCTCCCAAACCTGGCTCCGCTACTGCTGACAGGTGAGTGGATAGTTATGGGGCCAAGGACTCGGTCCAGAACTTAGCCATGAGCCTGGTGCAGTGTGATTGCCTCCTATCTTGCAGGGAGGGGAGGTGAATATCCTGATATAGAGCACAGTGGTGAGTGTGAGGAGGACAGTTAAGGGCAAAATGACAGAAGGGGTGGAAGAAGGTGTCCAGTCTGGTTAGGGAAGTTTTGGGATTGGCACTGTAGACTACATCGCCATAGTCAAAGACTGGGAGAATCATTTTCTGTACAATTTTGTGACAGGCCAGTAGTGGGATGCAGCCTCGTTTGTGGTATCTGACCCCCAGCTTGGGGTGCAGCTTCTTGTGGATAGACTCAGTGTGTACAGAAAAGTCGAGATGCTGGTGGAGCCAGACCCCGAGGTATCTAAAGGAGGTGCAGTCCTTCAGCTTTGTCCCATCGAGGGTATGGAATGTGGGGAGGTAGGAAAGCCAAGACAGTCTCTGCCTGGTGCCAAAGGTCATGGACACTGTCTTCTTGGCATTCAGGAAGAGCTGATTTGAATGAAACCAGAGTTTGACATCATTGAAGTCATGCTGCAGTCTGGTTGCCACATCAGAGGTGGGGGGACCGTATGCATACAGGACTGTATCATCCACATTCATGTGAATGGATGTGTGTGGGCACACTGAGGGCAGGTAATTAAGGAATATGTAGAATAGTAGTGTGCCAAGGACTGAGCCTTGGGGAACCCCAGTCAAGGTTGTGAGCGGGGAAGCTCTGGAGTTCCCAATCTTGACAGATTGCGTTCTGCCCACCAGGTAGAAGTGGAACTAGGTGGTGGCCTTGCTGAAGAGCCCAGCTAGGGAAATTTTGAAGAGTAGGAGAGGGTGTGAGACGGTGCTGAATGCTTTTGCAAAGTTGACAAAGATGGCAGACGTAATGTGGCCATTGTCTGTACCAGTGAGGATGGTGTCAGTGTGCCTTAGGAGTGAAGCTGAGGTGGAGTGGGACTTCCTAAACCCAGACTGGAATGGGGAGAAGAAAGAGGTGGAGTCAAGAAAGGAGGAGAGTTGGGAGAGGACTAGGTGTTCCTGGAGTTTTTCTAGAATGGGAAGAGGGATATTGCATGGTAGTTGCCAGCAGAGGAGGGGTTACCGCCCTTCAGAAGTGGGATAACTGTGGCAGGCTTCCATTCAGAAGAGACAAAATCTAGAGAGAAGGAGAGGTTGAAGAGTGATGTGAGAGGGGAGGTGATGGCAGAGGCTGACAGAAAAAGCATTTTGGAATCCAGCCTGGTGGGGCATTTGCTTTTGAAAGGGTTTAGCATGGTCAGGGCATTATAAACGTCAGCTGGGGTAACATGTTGGAAGGAGAACATCTGGGAGGTGTCAGTTTCAGCACTTGGTGAGGTGGGTTGGGACGGTATGGTGGGAGGGAGAGAGGACAGCAGGGCCGCAGTGCAGTTTGTGAAATAGGAGTTGAACCCGGTAGCCACTGCTAGAGGGTCTGCAACAGAGGAGCCTCCTGTGTTAGGGACAGGGGTAGGTGGTTGGGCTGCTGGGGAGAAAAATGATTGAAACACCTTCCAAAATTTAGAGGGGTGATTTGTGTTGGTAAGTAAGGTGGAACGGAAATAGTTTGACTTTGCCTTGCAGATTTATCTAGTGCGAGTGTTGCACAGTGTGTGGTACCTCTGGAAGTCTGAAATGGATCTTGAGGCTTTATGGGCCTTCCATGCCTGATCCCTGGCTCTAAGGTGGTCCATAATGTCAGTGGATATCCAGGGCAGGTGAGTCCCCCGTACACAGATATGTCTAAAGTAGGTGTCCCAGACAGAGAGGAAATTGGACTTGAAGTAGTCCAATGCTAATTCTGTGGGGCACGAGAGATAAATGAGCAATCTAAGTTTGCCAGGTCATTTAAGAGGGATGTTAGGTACAGGGATTTGTAGGACCAGACCAGCAGTGTCCAGGGGAAGGGGGCGCAGGCCTGTGGATTTTCCTTACTGAGTAGATTAGGTGGTGGTCGCAAGTTATAACTTGTCACCTCATGCCACATCACATCTTTAGAGGGTGATTAACTAGAATATTAACTTAATCCCTTGTCGTACCTTATTGCCTAAATGTTTTAGACAGGAATCAGCTGTGTAGTGTATAAAATGATGTAGCTACAGCACCATAGTTTATGAGTTACTTTATGGCTAGATCATAGATCCCCAAAAAGGAAGACTGACAGATGGTGAGGAGATAATCTGTTTAGTCTTGAAACTATAATTCTTTCCTCTATAAGAGCAGTCTTTATTTTTTTTTCCTGGAATAAGGGCTCCCTTATGTGGTATAATGTAAGGCAGAACAGAAAACAGCAGACATTAAACATAGTTGTAATAAAATGATGAGATGTCAGAAGATGATTATGGAGAGGCAATGATCATACTGATTTATTATATAAAAAGGGAACTTAACACGGATCTGGAGATATCATGCTGATCAGAATTACCTCAGTAATGAAGGAATGCATCAGGCATCCTGATGCATGAGTCTCTAGATTAGGGATCATCTTTGTCTATGGAGGAGTCTGATGCTGCTGCTTCATTATAAACCTCATGGTATGTTCCGCATGAATAAATGCATTGTGCCTACAGATCCTTATTTCATTATGAAGGACCTCTTGTGTAAACCAAACCCTGCTTTGATGGAAATACACTTTCACTGCCTTTGTCCTCTGGTGTAAATAGAAATCTGCTGTCATGGAAACAAATATCTTTAAACTTTCAAAATATAGCTTTTAATGGTTAAAGGGAATGGTTTGCATTAATAGGAGGTGCATTAGAGCAATAAGAACTTCGGCTTCTATCCTTCTTTGGAAGATAATAACCTGAAAAAAGCTGAGCACTCTCATCTGTGCCTTGGGTCTTTCAACACTCCAACATGCCATTAGTTCCCAGAAAAGGACTGCAGCTGGGGTCCTTATTGCTTATTTACACCTTTTAGCACCCTGGCCCAATCACTGTAAGTACCCTTGGCAGTCTGACACAGTTTGTTTACAACTTGATTACCCAAGATAGCTAAGTTGAAACATGTGCTCTACAGTGGGGTGCTGCTTCTATCCAATCTTACAGATGTGGGTACTCAGTTCAAGGAATTTAGTGAGTTATTCACAATTAGGCCAGAATAACTGAGATGGAGAGGATCTGAATATTTGAATCTGGAATCTCTGGCATTCTGGGTTCATAGTTCTGTGCTCTAACCAGAATTATGAAATAGGTAGAAATAATGGTGGCTCCTGACTGGCCAAGAGTTACTGCTAGCCAGGCCGTTATCACAGCGCAACAGCCTGGCTGAAGGTAGCTAAACAAAAAGATGTTTAAAAATACATCCAATTTTCTAAAAAAGACCCATTTCATAACTGCAATTGGGTTCTCCTGTGGGTGCATTATGGTGGGCCAGCAGCCCTTCTCAGGTGGTGGGAGCACTCGACTTTGCCTTGTGCTTCAACCCACCTGAGGTGGGCTGTTATCCCACTATAACACATCCTCTGTCATTCCATATTGCTTAAATAAAGCACTTTTCTTTCCTAATGACTTGGAGCAAGTGCTGGCTGTCATTATATAGAGTACACTATTTCAGAAAAGTGTTGTCAGATGATGGGTCTAGCCCAAGCAGGGTGACACTGCAAAATTTATTTCCACTCAATTTCCACCCTTGGCCATCCAACCGGATTCTTCTTCAGCTGCTGGTAGTGCCAGCATCCCATTCCATATAGAACTGCTTCCTCTAAAAAAGAGAGATAATCTGGCAGGGTACCAGTTAAATGTTGACTAGCAGCCATGACCTGTCAAGTCCACCCCATTCCATATAAGTGCTTCTCTCCCTACTGAGAAATGTGTTTGGGGCTTTAAGAAGTCCCAAAGGATGAGACAGTTTTCAAATTAATGAGTCATCTGCAGATCTGCAAAGGTGAGGAAGGTCTTGAAAGTTCTGCAAACATTATAATTTGTAAGGGATAACACATGAGAGGATGTGCAGTTATAAAGAAATAATGCACTCCTCAGGTGGTTATTGGCATAAGCCATACCCCATTGCTGCAACCACCAAAGAAGTGCATAATTCACTTATGAATGTACATCCTGGAGTGGGTTATCCCACTTATAAAATGGGACTTTACTTATAAAAAAAAAAATGTTGTTTAGGTGAGGTATTGCGTTTTTCAGCAAATAATCAATGGTCATGTGGCATGTTTTTATCAGTAAGACTACAGGTTAGGAGCACTCTTGTCCCAGCACTCCCAGCACTCCAATGGGCTAAAAACTCAGATACTCCTCTCCAAGCCCATCTTCTGCATAAGTGGCTCACTCATCCCAAAGGAAGGGACGGCAACATATACCGTAGCATAAGGGAGGAAATCCCCGACCAAACTACCAGCACACAGTGAAAATTGGCTGCCCTGCTGAATCACCCAGTAGATGAAAATGAATGGGCAAAATTTATTTATTTATTTATTTATCGAAAATGTTTCACCAGGAAGGGCACACTGAGCAAAAAGATGCTCGTTCCACAGTGCGACCTGGGGGGGGGGTTACAATGGAGGAAGGTATACATACTACAGTTGAAATTAGGAGTAGAGCAATGCAGACCGATGAACATAACTGAGTGTGATTACTTTTGAACTTGTTACATGAGGAGAACAATACTAAACAAGAGCCTCAAGGAAAGTGGTATACATAACATGAGTACACATCTAGGGCAATACATGATTACATAATTGCCAGTAACAGAACTTGAACTGAAGTGAGATGTACCAAGTTGGCAGCGGGAAATGGAAATCGGAGATAGGGGATAGAGGAGGTGGAAGGGCTGTCTAGTAGACACTAGGGTGATTGGGGGGTGCTTTAGGGGAGATGGTGGGGGAAAGAGAAGGGAGATAGTAGCAGTAAATAAAACTGTAAGTGCGTAGGGTATTTAGGACAGTGGGGGAGAGAAAAGGGAGATAGAGCAGTGAATAAGACTGTAAGTGCATAGGGTGTTTAGGGCAATGTATAAGCCAGATAATTAGGAGAAGACTGAGCTGCTGGTCAGGCATGTAAGGGGTAGGGGGGAAGATAATCCATCAGTGGGTGGGAAGTCAGAGGCAGTTACAGTCTGGTGCAAGTAAGTTAGTGAGGGCAGAGGATAGAGAGTGTTTGGATGAGGAATAGTGGATTTGGGCCAACAAGCCATTCCAAAGCTTAGGGAAGAGGTAAGAGAAAGCCGATTGGCCTGCGAAGGTCCATCGGTGAGGGATGACTAATAGCCTAGAGTCAGTAGACCTGAGGGTGAGGGTGGGGGTAGATGGGGAAGATAGGGAGGATACGAGGTAGGGAGGGAGGGAACCGAGCCAGAAGTTGGAAACAAATTTAGCACTGTGAAGTAGGTGCCGCTTACTAAGGGATGGAAGGGCCAGGGAATGGTAGAGTTCACAGTGATGGGAGCGGGGGGGCATCGAGGGCAAACTGGCAGAAAGCATTAAAGAGGGGGTCCAGTCTGGCTATGGTGGTCTTAGAGGCAGAGCTGTAAACAACATCGCAGTAATCAAAGGTGGGTAGAATCATTTTCTGGGCTATTTCGTGTCTCACAGGTAGTGGGAGACTAGCGCGGTTTCTATAGAGGGCACCAAGTTTTGGCTGCAGTTTTGATATGATGGCGTCCACGTGTGTGGAAAAGGAGAGGTGGTGATCAAGCCAAACCCCTAGGTACCTGAAGGAGGGCACGTCATCAAGGATGGTGTTATTTAGGTTACGGAAGATCAGTGGGGATGTGAGTCTGGATTGACGCTGTCTAGTGCCGAAAGACATAGAGACAGTTTTCTTGGCATTGAGAGACAGTTGGTTCGAGTTGAACCAGTGTTGTATTTTGTTGAAATCGGTCTGAAGATTAGAGGTGACTTCTTTATAGGTATGGCCAGAGGTAAAGAGGACCGTGTCGTCAGCATACATGTGGATTGCGGTAGTGGAGCAAGAGTTAGGCAGATCATTTAGAAGGATGGAGAAGAGGATGGGGCCAAGGTCTGAGCCCTGGGGAACGCTGGTGGTAATAGGGAGAGGGGAGGAGATGTAGTCAGCTATTTTAGTGGATTGGGCTCTATTTTGTAGGTAGGCACTGAACCAGTTTGTGGCGGATGCTGCTAACCCAGCCCCTGATAGGCAGGATAGTAGGAGGAAGTGGGATACCGTATCAAAAGCTTTGGCTAGGTCAATGAAAATAGTGGCAGTAATTTGCCCTTTGTCCATCCCAGTGAGGATGGAGTCCATAAGTCTTAGTAGGGAAGTGGTGGTAGAGTGTTTTTTTCTGAAACCGGACTGAAATGGAGTGAAGAAGTTAGTTTCTGAGAGAAAGTGAGAGAGTTGGGATAGTACTAGGTGTTCCTGGAGTTTGGCAAGAGTGGGGAGAAGGAAGATGGGACAGTAGTTGGTTGTGGAGGTAGGATCACCTCCTTTTGGTAGGGGTAGGATGGTGGCATGCTTCCATTCAGAGGGGAGTGACTCAGTGGTGAATGAAAGATTTAGTAGGGCCGCGAGGGGAGTAGCAATGGCAGGAGCAGATAGGAAGAGGAGTTTGTTATCGAGACCATTGAGGGATTTGCCTTTGGAGGGGTTCAGGGAGCAAAGGGCATCTAGGGTTTTGATGGGGGAGATGTGTCTGAAGGAAAAGGGGTTCAGACCAGGTAGTAGGAGGGATAGCTGTCAGGGGAGCGGGTGTGGTTACAGGAGGTAGGGAATCTAGAAGGGTCGTAGCACAAGTAGTGAAGTAGGAATTAAACTCGGAGGCTACCTTCAGGGGGTCGGAAAGAAAAGTCCCTTGGGCGAGGAAGAGAGGTGGGGGATTTTCTGTTTGGGGGGAGAAAAAGGAGTTAATTACTTTCCAGAATGTAGAAGGTCTCCCGAGATTTGCATTTAGGGTGTCATTAAAATATTCGGCCTTAGCTAAACGGATGGCCTTTGTGCACTTGTTGCGGAGCATGCGGTAGGTAATATTGTCGCTTGGGAGGAGCGTGGATTTGTAAATGCACCAGGCCTTGTCATGGGCTAGTTGGCAAGCTATCAGCTCAGGTGATATCCAGGGTAGGTGAGACCCCCCGACTCTAGCCCTTCGCAGGGGGGCATGTTTGTCCCAGGCGGTAAGGAAGGTGTTCTGAAAGTGCGTGTGCACATGCAGCTAGCCCGCACAGCCCTCCAAGATTTCCAGATTCTGACTTATGCAAACTAAATGACTCCAGTTATGGAATTATACTCCAATAATTCTATACGCAGCAAATTTCACTCTGAACCCTCAATGTTGGAGAAGTAGGAAGCATGATGATGAGTTCATTCACATACTCTGGCTTTGTCCAGACCTCAAGGACTTAGGTTTCTAGAGCACATACTTCACATGAACTGTTCATAATGGGCTCACTGCACACTGTCCCCCACCTCCAGCAGAAGGAACTGAAGTGGGTCTTAATAATTGCAGCTGAAGTGAATCACCTTCTGCTGACTTGCTATTGAACAACAGAGATCCCTTCAATGGGTGAACTCATCCCTAAGCTGGCACAGCTAGCCAGATTCAAACAATTTACACATGTTCTTCACAATTCATTCCCTAGATATCTTCAAATCTGGGATCCATTTTTAATATATTTTAATATCAAACCAGGCATAACCACAAGTGCCCCATAGCTCTCAAAAATGAGTATTGACTGGTGACCCAGCTTCTCACTGTCTGCACTGCAATCCTACCCAACATTAATGAAGTTTGGACAGGACTTTTTGTGCCACAGGAGATGGGCCCTGATAAAGTCTAGAGGTTTGGTACACTAGCCCCTCACCTCCTTTTTACCATGTTGTAGTAGTAAAATTTATTCATGATTTACAAAATATCATGGACATGATCGACCCCAATTGAATGAGAAGCTAATTTTCAATGGGTACCACTAACACATACATAAATAGCAACATTTACAAATACATGTAGATAAAAACAACAATATTATAATACAATTCTCAGTTACAAAAATATTCAATATATACAGTGAAATAAAGACTAATTTAAATTTAAAAGTCGACACACACAATGTTTAACCAACATCATAATCACGGCAGCAGATTTGTAGTTTAGAGTCTTCTTGCACTAGTAATTTCTTATGCTGTTAAAAGATACAGGTTTTGCATTTTCTCTAAGATGAATTAGCAAAGAAGTCCACAAAACTGGCCCTCTGTAAAAATGATTGTACAGGATATTTAAACAAAGTGTCTTTTCTTCTGTTTCCTCTTGCTGTTACTTTCCTGTATATAGTTGTCATCTTTGGCTAACTAAGCTCTCTGTAGATTTTACTGTGGGTGGTTTCTACTGCCTCAGCTAGACCACATGACACAGGATATATCCTAATTAAATGTTATCAGAAAGGTTAATGCTATGAATATAGTAGGCAAGGGGACTCTTTATAATTGTAAATATGCACTTCCTATCAACTGGACTTCTTCTATGATGGGCTACCCTTGTGGTACTAGTCAGAACTGGATGTTAGAACTATGTTATGAAATCTCCAGAAGTATATGAATAGTTACCTATTGTTCCCCTGGCACTAAAATGCTTGTGGGTTAATAGTTAATTCTGTTTGTATTCTGTCTTCAAGTGTGTCATATGTTTAAAGCCTACTTTGTAACATTATGAAATTTGGTCTGCTTGCATTATATGCATGTTTTTTGAGCTCAAATCAATAAAAAGATTAACTGCAAAAAAAATAAAAATAAAAATTGGACTACGGGATCTTCATTGCCCATTTTTAGACTTTAAGAGCTATTGTACTGCCCACAAGTAATATTAGTTTTTAAAAACACTCAGCTATTACTTTTTAGACCTGAGGTACTTATTTTCCCTGTGTTCACTTAGCAGATAGTTTACATGATGTTGATAGGTGTGATGTGTGGGACAGCACTCTGCCCAGCCACTGACATATCTGTCTCTATTGCCCCTCCCCGCACTACATCATCAGCATTGTGACCTCACTGACTGTGACCTCACTGCTGTTTAGAATCAGCCACTCGGTGGCTGCCAGGTCAGTCACCTGAGATGTCATTTTCAGTGAGATCACAATGCTGATGATGTAGTGGGGCGATAGAGATAGATAGGTGCCAAGCTAGGAGCTGTTCCACACATCCAGCACAATATTATCACACATAACACTTTCTAATGAGCAAAAAGAGCAAGAAAAATGCTTCAGAAATAAAAAAAGTTACAACTGACTACTTTTTACAATTTGCATTATTTTCCTATCTGCCTGTTTTTGCTCTACTAGCCTATTTAAATATGAATGTTCTGAGCCGGCCCGGTGGTGCTGAGGGCTGATGTGCTGGACACCTTACCTCGCTCCACACCGGCGACCCGTGTTTGGGAGCAAGCATGGGTTGCCAGGAGTCGGCTGGGGAGGAGAAGGATCAAGCACCCAATGGCAGCTCTCCTTCCTTGGGGGGGATTACTGCACACTCCCAAAGCAATACCACCACCTAGAGGAGCCCAGGTGGTAGGTGCAGTAGATAGGAGCAGCAACAAGAACATTGGGTAAGAAGTCAGCAGGGGCAGAGCAGAAGGCACGTCTCCGCGCGCCTCCTGGCTCATTGGCCCCCATTGCTCTCTGACGTCTGGGGAGGATGTAAAAATGGAAGAAATACCCCTCACTCTCTCCTAGGTGACAACACCTCCACTGCGTTCCAGATGGCTGCAGCAGACTCCGCTGTGCTGGCACCATGAGAAAAGATTAACTAGTGGACCATGCACTCTAGGGGCAGATTGTGACCGTATCGGAACGCAGTAGTGAGGATATCCGAGAGAGTAAAGAGAGGAGGTAAGAAGGAGCATAAACACAGGGGAAAAAAAATATGCATGTCCTCACCAGCTGGATGGTTCTTCATAAACTAAAGTTACTGGCAAATTGAACTCTTCCATTTCATGGGTCATTTCTCACTGATTCACTATCTGTGCAAGCGGTCTTCTCAACAGAGGATTGGAATAGGTGACTATGCAGGCAGATCTCTGCTCTGGCATGGCCACAGAGAGAAAAATGAGAAACTGAAAATTCAAACAAGAAGCTGAAAAACCAAAAAAAATAACCACCTCAGTTTGAGTGATTATGAAAATGAATGAACACAGTGAAAAGGGACTCTGTGGTCTGAATAATACATTTGTAACAGTGAATACAAGTACAGGTAATAATCTACTGGGTTCAGACCAGCACATTATAAACAAGCATGACAGAATAGAGGCAGACTATATTCTAACAACTAAAGTATGAATAATAGAAAGCTCAAGGTGCAGGGTTTCTTTAACTGTCTTTATTGACACTAAAACGGGGCTTCCTCATAATGAAATGAACATGCAAAAGTGTTTCCATTTCCCTTGAAGGAGCAGGGCATGGGGGGGCCACTTTTTTTGGTAGTACCAGTGCCCACAAACTCTGAGCATGACATCCTGTAGCCTCATGTGACTAGTACTTTGCCATGTTTAGATCTCTGCACGAGTAATTAAGCAGCATGTTAGGAGGCACAAATTCTATTACCCACTAACCCCTTTCAGATTGAATGGTACTGCAACATACAGTAGTTGCTGAGCAGCTCCTCACCCCCAGCAACTCAGAACAGTCTTTGTTTACCATCTAAAAGTGTGGTGTCCCAAAAAGAGGGCTGTGTGACCTACATACTGTACTTTGCAACAGTATATGGGTCTCTGACTTGGGTTTCTTGGTGCAATAAAATACAGGCAGTCAATTCACTAATCATTGTTTGCTAGCTGCTTGCCTGAAAATGGCTCCGAGACTAAATAAGGCTGGCAGCATCTATATCACCCCAAAGTGTTTGTGATGGCAACAAATGGGTATGCATGCATCCTCAGGATTAACCAGGACAACATTGCACACATCTTAGCCAGTGCCTTCAACCCAGTCTACCAAGCATCTCGAATTTCAAAGAAACTGGATACTAGAAAGAATAAGACTTGGCATCGCTACACTTTAGAAAACATTATTCTAATATAGCAGAGGATTTCCCAATGCTGATTGTCCTCATTTCTCATTTCTGCAGGTTCAATTTTCCCACCCACATCCTTCTATGGACGCAGGTGGTGTCTGAATTATCAATATGTAGTCCGAGGTCCATTGCACTACCAGTCATAAGAACAATAACAACCTGATTTATTACTAAAATCTAAAACTATGGTACAATAATAAAATTATAGAGAGGCTCATTGATTTTCTCCAAACAGGAATAAGAAAATGAAATTGTATGCTGCTGATTTCTCACAGTGAGCTGTTTGCTTTTATGCATTTGAACTGCCATGAAAGAGCAACATAGTTTGGTTACAGTTTTATCAGATCTCAGGAGGTTTACTCATGGGCCCTTCTGAGACAGCTAATTAGATAGAGCAGAGAATGCTACATGCATACAGATTGCTAGTCTGTGAAAAATGCTTTCTTAATGATCTGAGAAAGCCTTTTATTGGAAGAAATTAAAAGGTGGGACTTTGGGGGTTCTTGCATGATGCATTTGTGTTCTAAAAGGGATGCAGCTGGTAGGCTGTGAAAGTAGTGTAGCCTATGTTTAAAGCATAGAGCTCTGATACCGAAGACCCATGTTTAGATCCTACTGCTGCCACATACTCTCAGTGTGATGCTAAGCTAGTCACTTACGGCCTGATTCAAATAGCATTTTATTCACCTGGTTGTCCCTCCCACATACAGTGGTGCCAGCCAGGATGCAATGCAGTAATGCTGCAGTGTATCACAAAATGCTGCAGTGTATCACATAATGCTGCAGTATATCACAAAATGCTGCAGTGTATCACACAATTCTGCAGTCTATCACACAATGATGCAGTGTATCACACAATGCTGCAGTATGCCACAGGGAATAATGTAATTCAATGTAATTAAGTCCATTTGTCATGCAGCATTTTTTGTCATGTCTTTACTGCAAGTTATTGCATTGCATCATAGCTGGCTCTGCTGTACCTTCCACAAATGAGTACCTCTGTGTGAGGGAAGGATGTGGAGCTGGCTGTGCTGTAGCTTCCATCAGTGAGTACCTCCATGTGAGGGAAGGAAGCAGCCAGGGAGGTGTTTCTGTGCCAGGGGCTAGTCATGCAAATGAATGTGCACATTACTGCCCAAGTGAATATCCAGGGATGAAACTAAGTAGTTGTCGCTGGAGATTCTGGGATATGGCAGCAATATACGGTACTGTAAATGCCATATCTTGTACATACTGTAGTGCCAGATTAGGGACAGGTACATTGTTGACATGGCCCTCATGTTACCAGATCTTAGCTTCCCTTAATATGGAGTTAGAGGAAGTGTTCACCTGGTGAGCAGTCATCAAAGTGTATGGTTAATATGGCAGTCCTCTGGACTATGGAGGTTACATGCCCCTGGAGATGCTGTAGTTTTACCTAGTTGAGATTGTACATCCCAGATAATAGAAGTCCACGCCTACCTGCCACAGTGCACAGCTACAGGCACGTGCTCAGAACCAGGTGTGCAGGGCAAGGAGCACATATTTGTGCATGCTGTTAAGGCCCCTACATGTTCGTAGTGGGACCGCCATTGCACATTGGACCCTATGTCCCCACATTTTTCTTTTTCATCCATTATCCCTGCTGCTGTTCTTAAGGCCTTCCTAGTTCTAAATCCTCACAAGGGTGGAAGCCCTAATGATCTTAACCCTAGACATCTATTTCTCTCTTTTCATATCATTACCCTTCCTATTACTTACCTCCTCAACCTCTCTTCCTCCTTATCCTGTATGCCTAACTCTTGAAAACTGGCTGCAGTCATTCTCCTTCCAAACGAGGTGGCCTCTCTTCCCCTAGTAACTTCCATCCTACAGTATCTCTCTCCTTCCCATTCTGGCTGAACTCCATGAACACCTTGTTCTCTCCCAACTCTCTCCTTCTCTTGACTTAGCCTCCTTCTTAACTCATTTCCAGTAAGGCTTTAGAAAGTCACACTCCATTTCTACCTCTCTCCTCCAGTTCACTGATACTATCCCTCACAGAAGGCTAGCTAACAAATCAGAGCATACAGGAGTCAGTCATAAGACAGTGGGCTGAATCACAAAGATAGGATGCAGAGAATGCTTGTCAATGGATCATTATCAAGGGAAGGCAAAGTGACCAGTGGTGTTCCACAGGGGTCTGTGCTGGGACCTATCCTCTTTAACATATTTATCCAGGATATTGCAAATGACTGGAAGGGGGGAAGGTTTGCCTGTTGGCAGATGACACAAAACTTTGCAACATAGTAGACTCTACAGGTGGGCAAAGTGACAAAAATTTGCTATGTGGAGTAATCAGCGAATTTTGCCCATTTCACTTAGCAAAATGTGAAATTTTGCCTGCAGAAAGGCACAATTTCACCTGCAGAAAGGTGAAATTTTGCCTTGTAAGGCAAAATTTCACCTTCCGAGGTGAAATTCCACTTTTAGAGAAGAAATTTCACCTTCCGAGGCAAAATTTCGCTTATTCACAGGCAAAATTTCGCCTTCTGCAGGTGAAAATTCGCCTTGGCAAAAACGGGCTAAAACGGGAGAAATTCGCAGATTACTCTGTACGGCAAAATCGTCCACTTTGCTGCAACTTTTCTGGTAAATTTTAAATTTGCTGCATTTCTAGTAGACACGTAGGAGGGAGCGAAAGGTATGGAAGCAGACCTGAAAAAAAACTCAAGGAATGGTCCAGGGATTGGCAGTTGAAATTTAATGTGGTGGAATCCAAGACAGTACACGAGTTCAAACTCACTTGGGACAGACATTGTGGACACATCAGGGTGCAGTCTAAATAGGGATGGGGGAAGAAACACGGGCAGACTAGATGGATCATGTGGTCCCCATCTGCTGACATGATTCCTGTGTTCCTATGTTCCTAGCCTCTCTTGCATGGATCAGGGCCTTGTCACCTCTGCCATGTTTGTTGACTTAGCCAAAGCTTTCAACACTGTAGCTCATCCTGTTCTTCTGGACAAGCTTAAGGCTGCTGGACTCTCAGCTTCCTCAGTTGAGTGGTTCTGCTTCTATCTTCAGGGCAGATCTCAAGTTGTCTGCATTGGAGACTCTCTCCCTTCCCACACCCAGTCAGCTCAGGCATCCCACAAGGCTCTGTCCTTGGCCCAGTTCTTTCTCTATTTTTCTAAATGACCTCCCCAGTGCCTGCTCCTCTGTTTCCATTCATATGCGTACAGATGATAACATACACTTTTCCTCTGGTACCTCTGCCCCTGACCTCATGAACCAGCTCCAAAATAGGCTCTAGTTCTGAGAAAATCAAGTTATCCCTCAGTGCTAAGAAAACAGCCTCTATGAACTTTTGGCAGCAGGCAGAGGCTTTCTAGGGTCTCACCCCTTCCCTCCTTTCATATCCTTGATATTACAACTGTTGAATGCCAGCCTGCTGGTGCAGTGGTAGCGTTACTGCCTGTGGTGTTGACGATCCATGTTTGGAAGTGAGCATGGTGCGTTAGAGGGTCACCTGGGAAGAGGTTGGATGAGTTTCTCATGGACAGTTCCCCACCTCCTGGGGGGAGGGTTGTGGCTTCCCGGCTTACTAGTGATACCTAGTAGAGACTGGGTGTCCAGCAGCTGGGACCTTCTTGCACATGGAGTTGTCATCAGACATCTGTGGGACAGGTGCGGGAGTGCACCCATCCTGTGCTGACATTACTGCATGCCCATGACTCCTGGGGAAACCAAGTAGGAAAACCCCTGGTCATGGAGCACCATGAAGCCCCTGGACCACTTCCCAAATAACGCCTCAGGCATAAGCCTCAGCTGGGGCCTGTCATGGATTTTGGTCTCCCTTCCCCCCTGAGGGAGCCTTACCTTAGGGGATAAGCTACGGGTCACCCAGTCTGGGCAGCCTGGAGAGGGATTCTGGGATTGATGCCTGGCACCTTACACATTGCTTCCTTTATCCACAAATTTAGATTTTGTTCTCTCCCTCATATCTTGCTTCTCTCTTTTCTGCCTTCTTCTTCCTCTTAATCCTTTAACAATTCTTGCTCTTGGTCTCCTGCTCTTCCTCAAATGAAATCTTTAGCTGGCCAAGCTGCTTTCTTGTTCCATTTCCCTAAACTATGGAGGTCTCTTCCCCTTCCATTCATTCTGTTCCCTCCTTTCCTTCTCTAAAATCTCTTCTCCGTGAGTTCTCTATTCACTCCTGCAGTTGATACTGATATTGGGTTGACTCCTTTTCACCTGCTACAAAGCTAACACTGACACCAGTACTGCCTTACTCCCCAATATCAGTAATTTCTCCCTTTTCCTTATTTTGTTATGTTGCTTACTGATTAATGTTCATTTTCACATTCCACAGTTTACTGTATGATAATTTACTGTTTGGCAATTTATTCTTTAGCATTCTTGAATTGTATATATTGATATACTTACTTCCATATTACCCTATTATTTTATATATTGTACTTTGCATCTGTATCTGATCACCATAGAGTGTGGTTAAATATAAGGACAGCTGCAGAACTGAACTACACAAGAGCAAGGGTTCTGCACTTCAGGAGGGCAGATTTTAAAAAGATGGGTGAATGCTTCAGGGATGACCTAGATGGGGTGGAAGAACAGTGGGCAAAGATAAAAAGGGCCACAGGTAAGGCAACAAACATCTGTATCATGCTAGTGAGCAAAATCAAGGGGAAAAAGAGACTGCTATGGTTCTCAAAAGAGGTGGCAGAAAAGGTAAAGGCTAAAAGTGTAGCGTTCAGAAGGTACAAGGAGATACACAGGGAGGAGGATAGGAAGAAGTATCAGGGGAAACAGAGGGAAGCAGAGATAGCAGTATGGAGTGCAAAGGCACAAACTGAAGAGAGAATAACCCAGGTGGTGAGGAAGAATGACAAGACATATTTTAGGTATGTAAGCAAATTTAAGCAAATGGAGGAAGACCAGGGGTGGGATCATAACATTAAACATTTAAAAGGGAAGGAGGACTTTGCAGAGGGGGGCCAGGAAAAGGCAGACATCTTGAACAAATACTTTTCTTCAGTGTTCAAAGAGGAAGGAGAAGGGAGGTGGCCATAGAAAAGTAACAGGAGCATTGGAGGGAGGGAGGGAGGTAGATACTAGCCCATTTTTCAGAGAAGATTGTCCTGAAGGGACTCGCTAATCTGAAAGTGAACAAAGCAATTCAGCCAGATGGGGTCATCCAAGGGTATTGAGGGAGCTCAGGGAGGTACTGGCTGCACCTTTGACAGTCCTACTTAACACCTCATGGGAAACAGGAGTGGTTCTGGAGGACTAGAAGAAGGCAGATGTAGTCCCACTTCACAAAAGTGGTAGCAGGGAAGATGCTGTCAATTATAGGCCAGTCAGCCTGATATTGGTGATTGGAAAGTTAATGGAGTCACTGCTGAAGGAAAGTATTGTGAAATATCTTGAATCCAGTGGGTTACAAGACCCAAGGCAGTATGATTTCATAAGGCGGGGCATGTCAAACAAATCTGATAGATTTTTTTGGCTGGGTGACCAAGGAATTAGATTGGGGGTAGCAGTGGACATGGCCTACCTAGATTTCATTAAGGCTTTCAACACTCTTCTACATAGGAGGCTAGTAAGCAAGTTGGGTAGCTTAGAAGTGGGTCCAAAGGTGGTAAACTGGGTATGAAATTCGTTAAGGGATAGGTGGCAGAGGGTGGTGGTAAATGGAGTTCACTCTGATGAAGGGAGGATGACCAGTGGGGTGCCTAAGGGATCAGTACAGGGACCAGTCCTCTTTAATGTCCTTGTAAGGCACATTGCAAAAGAGCTAGAATGGAAGGTTTGCCTCTTTGCAGATGACATTAAAATCTTCAATGGGGGGACACTCTAGGGGGTAGTGGAAAGCATGAGCACATACTAAGAAAACTTGAGGAGTGGTCAGGGGTATATCAGGTGTGTTTCAATGTGAAAAAGTGCAAAGTAATGCACTTAGGGCACAGAAACACGGGGAAAGCGTACAAAATGGAAGGTGTGGCACTGATTACCACCAAGTGGGAAAGAGACCTGGGGGTAATCATACTGGATGACCTAAAGGTGGCCAGGTAGTGTGACTAGACAGTTGGGGGGGCTAGTGAGATACTCAGGTGCAGAGGAAGGGATATCACTGGCAGAAAGAGGGAGGTGGTACTGCCTCTGTATAGATCGCTAGTAAGACCCCACATAGAGTATTGTGTCCATTTCTGGAGACCACATCTCTGGAATGATATAGACAAAATGCTGGTAGTCCAGAAGAGGGTAGCTAAAATTATTCAGGGTCTGCATCTGCTGCCCTACAGGGAGAGACTTCAGGACCTAAATATGTACACCCTGGAAGAAAGAAGGGAGAAGGGGGGATGTAATAGAAACCTTCAAATACATCACAGTGGTAAATAAGGTACAGGATGGAAGCATTATTCAGAAAAAAAGGTGCTCAAGGACAAGGGATCATGATAGGAAGCTGGATGAGGTTAGATTCAGGAGAGATGTGAGGAAGTACTGCTTCACAGAAAGAGTGGTGGATTACTGAAACAGTCTCCAAGTGGAAATGCTGGGGGCAAAAACAGTGGTGGGGTTCAATAATGCATGGGATAGGCTTAAGGAAATCATAGGGAAAGGAAGGGGGGGGGGTTGAATGGGCCAGATATCAAATAGGATTTGCAGTGATACTATAAGCGGGGAGAAATGGGCAGACTGTGTGGGCCAAGCAGTCTTTATCTGCTGGCAAACTGTATGTTTCTATGTTTTTCTTCTCCTCTCTCCCTTCCCCCAGGACGCATCTGGAAATGAGCTGATACCAGCTCAGTATGACTTTCCTGGTAAAACATTTGAAATAAATAAATAGAGAGGCGGAATGGGATCAAGGTAAGACTGAGATTATGATTCAATATTTTTGTTCAGTATCCCCCAAGGAGCAGGAAGGTCCACTGCCAGACTGTGTAGTAACATAGAAACATAGAGGTTGATGGCAGATAAGGATCACAAGGCCCATCCAGTCTGCCCATTTCTTTTTCTACCTTATAAATGTGCCATCGGCCTTTGTTCTGTCAGTGGTGTATCTATTCATACTTATCTGTATTGCTCCCTTATGGCTATCCAATGCCCGTTTGAAGCCCTGCACTGTATTCATAGCCACCACTTCCTGAGGTAGGCCATTCCATGCATCCACCACTCTTTGTGTGAAAAATAATTTCCTCATATTCCCCTTAATCGGCCTACCTCTAATCTCATGCTGTGTCCTCTTGTCCTGCTATTTTTCTTATATTTAAACATGTTAGACTCTTTCACCTTGTTAATGCCCTTCTTCGATCATATCACCTCTCTCCCTCCTTTGCTCAAGGGTATACATATTGAGCTCCGCTAATCTGTTCTCATATGTCTTCTGATGCAGTCCCTGCACCATTTTGGTTGCCCTTCTCTGGACTGCCTCAATTTGGTTAATGTTCTTGTGCAGGTGTGGCCTCCAGTACTGCACGCAGTGCTCCAGGTGGGGCCTAACCAGTGTCTTGTAAAGAGGGATTATTACCTCCCTCTTATGACTTGTGATACCCCTACTAATACACCCTAACATCCCCCTTACCTACTGCTTTAGAGGTCTGCTTGGATGATTTCAGGTCATCAGTGATGATGATGCCCCAAGTCTCTTTCTTCCTTTGTGACTGCCAGCAACTCCCCTCCCAGCCTATAGGTGGCTTATGGGTTTCTCTTCCCTATGTACATGATCTTGAACTTCTTTGTATTAAATCCAAGTTGCCACTCTTCTAACCATTTTGCTAGTTTATCCAGATCGCTTCTCATTCTGCCCACCCCATCTGGATCATCTATTCTGTTGCAGATCTTGGCGTCATCTACAAACAGACAAGCCTTACCCTCTAGTCCATCTGCAATGTCTCTAATGAAGATATTTATTTATTTATTTATTTATTTAAACAGCAGTTTGGAAAACCTTTGAGCCATAGGCTGATTTACAAAGGTACCTTGTCACAGTAAGACAAACCAAAATACACAGTATAGCAGTACAACACATAAGTATAACAGTAAAATTAAGACATAGATACAAACAAGCTGGTACAGGTAGGATGGATGCAAACAATACCAGAGTTATGTCGTCCTTAGCAGCTTAGTAATAAGCTTTGTCATAAGTATTGAGTATGGCTTTGACTAGTGGCAGTTACAGCATCGGTGTTAATAAGGTGGTTACGTAAGGAAGTTTTGAAGCACGATATAGTTGGGCCGGAGATGGAGGGGCAGTGTGTTGAACCAGGAGGGGCCCTAAAGGTGAAGGCTCTTTGGCCGTGAGAGGTCCTAGCTCTAGGGATAACAGAGAGTTTCCCAGAGGTCCAGTATGAACTAGTGGGACAGGCCGGCGTATGGCGGTGGTCAATCCTGGTGGGAAAAGCCCAAGGAGGGTCTTTTTTGTAAGGTACAGGTAAGATATTTGAGGCGCTATCGAGATCAAGTACCAGTGCTTTAGCATACAGCAGACAGGTGTGTGTCATCCTAGGTGCTCCAGTAATTAACCTGCAGGCCTTATTCAGAGTAATCGAATTTTATGGAGTGCGGTCTGATCAGCAGCACCATACACCAGCAGTCCATAGTCCACTAGGGACAGGATAGGAGGTGACTAGTGAATGAAGAACCTCCGGGGAGGCAGTGTTTATACTGATGTAAGATGCCTAATCTGGATATTAGTGGCAGTGGCTAGGCAGCGATGTGTCCATGGAAGGAGAGGAGGGGTCAAAATGGATCCCTAGGTATTTATAGGAGCAAACTTGTTCGAGTGGGAATGAGGACCCAGAGTGAATGAGGAGTTTGAAGTTGCAGGACTTGTTTTGGGGATGAGTGAAGAACATGGTTTTGGTTTTTTTAAGATTTATCACCAATCTATGTTCCTTGAACCAGCCCTCGGCTTCAGTGAAGGACTCCTGCAGTGAGTCCTGGAGGGCAGTAGGGTTACGACTTGAGGCAAAGATAACTGCATCACCAGCGTACAATAGAATGTTCCCCGAGCAAGAGCGTGGAAGGGTGTTAAGGTAAAGGGAGAATAGTAAGGGGCCCAGAATGGAGCCCTGGGAACCAGAAAAGATGGGACAGATGTCTGAGTAGGTCCCATTAATTTTTCGCTGTGGTGATCAGACAGATAACTGGTGCACCAGGAGATAGGCCCAGCAGCAAAACCAGAGAGACTAAGGGCATCAAGAAGGAGGGGTGGGAGACAGTGTTGAAAGCTTTCAAGAGGTCAATGAATACAGCACCAGCCAGAGAACCAGTGTCTAAGGAGGAGTGGAGAAGATTGGAGAACTCTAGGAGGGCTGTGTTGGTACTGTGGCCCACTTGGAAGCCATGCTGCTCAGGACAAAGGACATTGTAGGTGGAGAGGTAGTCAGAGATTTGAGAGGCCACCACTTTTCCAAGGCCTTGGAGAGAGAGAGAGAATGGAGATCGGTCGATGGTTTCCAGCCACAGTCCTATCACCACCTTTAAAGATAGAGGTGACAGTGGCGACTTTCAGGCAGTTGGAACCTTCCCCAGGCAAAGAGAGTGGTTGATGAGGCATGTGATCGAGGTAAGGACTGTGTCTAAGACCAGCCGTAGGATACACAGATCCAGGGTGTCACTGCCTGTACTATTACTCTTGAGGGCAGTGACAAGGTGCGGCCTAAGTTCTTGGGAAGAAACACGGCGGAGGAGAAAATAAGGGCAAGAAAGATTTACGGCAGGTGCTGGGGGAGGAGGGTCAAAAAAATTTGTAGGGAGGATAGGGCTAAGGTCAGTGAATGAGGTGTTGAGGTGGTTGGCTATGAGGGCTGGGTCTGAGGAGATCACACCACTAATGTTGATCTGGGTGGGTAGGTAGGGGGGAGTGTGCACTCCCATTTAACTGTTTAATGTTATCCCAGAAGGTTCTGGGATTCCTCCATGAGGCAGTGAGTGAGGACCGATAGTGCTCAGACTTGGCCTTTCTGATGGCCCGAGTGCACTTGTTTCGGTCGGCAGCATATAACCGCCTGTCATTGGGCCGGCCAGTCTCAATGGCACGGTGCCATAGGTTGTCCCTACATTTGAGCTGGTATATAGCTAGAGCTTGAGATATTGAAGAGGACTGGCCCCAGGACTGATCCCTGAGGTACCCCACTTGTGACTTGCATCTCTTCTGACTGTATACCATTCACCACCACTCTCTGTTTTCTGCCCGTCAACCAGTTTGCCACCCAGTTGACCACTTTCTGACCCACCTCGAGCCTACCCAACTTATTTATCAATCTTCAATGTGGAACAGTGTTGAAAGCTTTGCTGAAGTCAAGGTAGGCGATATCAACTGCTCCCCCTTGGTCCACCAGTCTGGTTACCCAGTCAAAGAAATCTATGAGATTAGTATGCCAGAATAGCGGGTGGTGAGCAGTTGACACTCACATCACAGAGGAAAGGGTGCTGGAGGGGCCAAGAGCACTGAGATTTGACAAATCAATGAGCCCAGATGGTAAACTCCCAAGAATACTAAGGGAAATGAAGCAGGTGCTTGCAGCACTACAAGCAGACATTTTCAACTGGTCACTGAAAACTAGAATTGTCCCTAGAGATTGGAGGGCAGCCAGCACTGTGATCCTGTACACAAGTGGCAGTAAGGACAGTCTCGGTAACTATAGACCTGTCATCCAGGTATCTATAATATGGAAATTAATGGAGGCTATATTAATAGAAAGATTGAAAACATTTCATAAGATACATAACACAGTCAGCAGGACAGTAGGCAACATGGGTTCACATGGCTGAAGTAGTACCAATGAGCCTGATCAAGTTCTTTTACTGGGCTACTAGGACAGCCAACAGTGGACAGGCAGTAGACATTCTGTACCTGGACTTCAGAAAGTGCCAAGTGAAAAGAAAGAAACCATAACAGCGCAGTCAAAATCATGCTGTCAAAATAGTGAAATCTAAAATAGCTACAGGGATAGCATAGCGCAGGCAATGTTATTGTTATCCCTGTAGCTGTTTGCCATATGGGGAACAGGGGAAGTGTCTGCTGTAGGGTATGCTGTCAAGCAGCTCCCGTGGCATGGAGGGTAGGGCACAGGCAGCAGAGGTCAGCAGAAGGTTGTTGGGCTGGGGTCTGAGTCTCAGGATATGTGTTTCTTTTTTTAGTTATTAATTTCTGTAACATGTGATATACTTTATTATTTCTGGCGCCTCCCGACTGTTGTGCTGCCTGTTTCTGCCCCACCCTGCACTTTTGACCCCACCCCGGTGCTTCTGCTGGGTCCCTCCCCTCCCTCCGCCCAGAGGTGATTATAATTAAATGGGGGGGTTCATGGGGTGAAGGCCCCCCATAATGGGGGGGGTGGGGGTGGACCCCCCCCATGATCACACAGTGTAACTGATAGTTTTATGTGTGGCACTATGGTAGTGCTTGGTGTTTTTGCTGAATGCTATCATTGCTTTTGGCATTTGTGTTTCACAGTTTTTGACCACACTGTTATGGATTTCTATATTATGACCTAATGCCACTTGTGTAAGGCTTTTTTCGTGGTCCCCCACAAAAAGACTAGTTAAGAAATGGAGGGATCTAGAATTGGAGGAAAGGATAACAACATGGGTAGACACCTGACTGAAGGGGTAGATACAGAGGGTGTTAGTGAACAGGGAGTACTCTGAGATTATGGATGTAATGAACAAGGTGTCACAGGGCTAAGTCCTGGGGCCCACTCTCTTTAACATATTCATTTGTGACAAACAGGCAGGTGTTCAGGGAAACATCTGCCTCTTTGAGGATAACACCAAGATCTGTGGGATGGTGGACAGCAAAGATGAGATCAAAGCAATGAAGGAGGACCTAGAACCACTTGAAAAGTGGTCTGAAATATGGCAGATGAGATTTAATGAAAAAAAAAACTGCAAGATAAAGCATATCGGTAACAAGACCCTGAAAACACAATACTTGACTGAGGGGAACAGTGATAGCACAACTGTGGAATAAGGCCTGAAGGTGATAATATTGGAAAGCCAAATTCAATGGTGCAGTGCAACAGAGCAGTGGTGAATGCAGACCAGATGCCTGTTGCATAGGAAGGGGAATTATCAGTAGAAGCAGGAAGATTAACCTTCCCATGTAAACGTGGAAGTAATAGAAGTAGCTTTTGTTTGAAAGGATATGCTTGTACAGTAATTTAATGAGGTGAGCAACCAGCCACGCCTCCTTCTTGAGCTATATAAGCAGTTCCTCCCAGCCTTCTTCTGAAGCATTTTATTTTTGCCAACCATCCTTCCCTCCTCCTCCAGCAGCACGTCTCTCTCTTTGGGGGGGCTCCTTCCTAAGGTATATTTAGCAAAGGGAATCTTTCCAGTGGCACCTCTAGGGATGGAACCCTCTTTGAGGGTTCCTTGCCTTTGGTACCCCTACAGGGTGGTGATTCCCCTTGGAATAGAGTGTGAATGGCCAAACAGTTATCACAGCTGCACAAGCATAACACTACACTGGTTGCATAAGGCCATTGAATTATATTTGGCACCCTTCCTGGAGGCTCAGGGGTGCCATGACAATATCGTGCATGAGTAGAAAGCATACATCACAACAAGTACATAAAATAATTTCATAAGTTATTATTCCATTACTAGATAATAAATTAATATCAAAGAACTTCAGTAAAACTAAAACCAAATAAATAAACAACTAGGATATCAGCATAATGAGTGAGTAAAATTACTCCCAAAATGCTTGCAAAAACAAGAAGATCTTAAGACCCCTCTTAAAGGTCACCACTGAGGAAGTGGCCCTCAGGGCTATTGAAAGTGAATTCCAAAGGACCAAGCCAGCCACTTCAAAGATCTGGTCCCCTGAAGTTTTTAACCTAACCCTGGGGACAACAAGGAGGACCTCCTCAGTGGAGTGGAGAAGGCGTGAGGACACATAAGAGTGCTAAAGATCTAGGTAACCTGAGGGAAGCCTTGTTTGGCCATATAAGTTAACAAGCCAACTTTAGAGGAGACAGGTTACTTTACTGGTAGCCAGTTCAGATCATGCAGCACCAAGGAGACATTACACGTCCTTAAAAGGCTGGTCAGTAACCTAAGATCTGCATGCTGCACTAACTGCAGGTGCTCTACCATATCTCCACTGACTCTGAGGAACAGAACATGAAATGCATGCATCAGTATCACCAAGTCAACATGGGGATAAGGGATTTAAACTGGTTCATATTCATTAGATGACAAAAGCCATGTCATACTATTACTGACAACTGAGACTCATATTTCAGACTCTTTCAGAATGACTCCCAGATTTTCACCTTAGTGGCAGCCAAGAGCCCTGAGGAGCCAAGTTGAAGCTCCGTCTCCCCTTTGGTAGCTGCCACTTTCCCCTCTTTGACCCAGCTCCACCATCAGTACTTACATTTTGTCAGGGTTAAGCCTTAACCAAATAGAGGGCATCCTGTCTTGGATCTTGGCCAGTAATTTATTTAACACATCAACTGCACTCAGCATCTAGAGTGTAAAAGACACATAGTGCTGGGTATCATCTGCACAGCAATGAAACCCAAGTCCATACTGTTTAATGATCCTCCCAAAGGGAGCATGTACACCGCAAACAAAATGAGCAAAAGAACCAAATCTTGGGGTACACCACTGGGCTGAGCCATCAAAAGTGAAGATAACCTTTCTAACACTACCCTTTGTGTTCTGCTTGTCAGATCAACTCAAACCAGCAAATTACTTTGCTATTGAGTCCTACATAGTGTCTGAGCCAGTTCAATAACAGCCCATGGTCCACAGTGTCAAAAACTGAGGCGAGATCAAGGAGAACAAGAATTCACTGCTCTCCTCTATCTCCTGCCCTGAGCAGGTCATTATGCATCCTGAACAGTTCAGTCTCTGTGCTAAGCCTGGATATAAAACCAGGCTGAAGAGACTCATAGATGTCAAGGGCAGTGAGGTGTGCCTCAAGCTGCTGCACAACCACATTCTCAATAACCTCATCCTTAAAGGGCAGGTTAGAGACAGGATGCTAATTCACCAGGATATCCCAGTCCAGAGATGTTTTTCTTCAGAAGAGGCGTCACCAGTGAATCTTTTAGTGCAAATGGAAACATCCCCTGCAATATGGAGTGTCACCGGGTGTGAGTTTAGGATAGCACAATTTCAGGCAGACTACAAATCAGGTGCACAAAAAATGCATGGTTGCATTTATCATTTTATTTTCATCAAGCAAAATATACAGAAAGCAAAAGGGTAAGTCAGACAACTGCTTAGCTTCAACAGTTTCCAAGGCTTTTTCTTCAGTCTAACAGTCTGAAGGAATATACTACCATGAGGTCTTTCGCCTTCCTCAGTCAGTATTCAACTGACCACCCTATCTATCCTCTCTCAGCACTGAAGTAGGGCTTTTTATAAGCTCACTAGAAGTTGGAAAAATGTTCCACTGCCTTTTGATTACAGCAGACATAACATAAAACTAGCCACTAGGAGCCACTGTTGCTCCATAGAGAACAGTTATTCGGCAGCCACCTGCAGCACAGACATAACTTGTTTACAACATGGTTAAAGATCAGACCCAAGGTCAGAACATTTTGTGCTCTCCTAAACTCTCCTGCAGGGTCATATTACCTCATACTCTCTACTGCAACATATAACTTAGAAGGGGGCTGCTAACATCTAGAAAAAACAGACACAAATGTTTGTTATTCTTCTGTTAAAACTGCCCTCTTAGTATTGTTTTATGGCCAAAGACCACAGAAGAAAACAATATATAAGTTCAATATTATTTGAGGCTTTGGCTGGCTTCTAGTTAGTTTTTATGTTAATATGCACAGAAAGTGTTATAAGCACTTCAGCACTTAATTTATAACCAGCCAACCAGCATGTTGGACATTATACAAAACATATAAATAACTTGGGGAAGGGGTTTCAATTTATCCCAGGGTTGTCCACTATGACAGGGGTTACCCTGTCACACATTCCCCCACGTAAGAGGGCAACTGTCCTACAGTTGTCCAAATCTCAATTAACACCCTGAGAGGGTGTGGAGCTTTGGCTCACCCTCACTGGAAGCTCTGTCTCAGGGTTCCTTTAAAAAAAAAAAAATTGTAAAGTATCCTGTTCATAACAATACAAATACCCTGAGACATTTTACAGGTTTACATTAGTAAACTACAAAGCATTACACACATTTTAGGAGAAATAACCACTAATAGCAGTTTTATGTCATCTACTGACTTTCCCTGACCAGATACACTCAAATGTGTGGACAGTCCAGCACCCAGTAGAACTGTCTTCGGAGGGAGAACTACCTTGCTCCGTCCCCACTTAGACATTTAAAGGTAGGATAGTAACATACCATGCTATATGCCTAACAGCCTGTCCCTAACCTCTGGGTTTACATATCAAGTCTTATATACTTCTAGTGGTGTTGGCCACCTCCTTGCCACTTCTATTCTATGTGGGAGTCTCCCCCCTCCTCCAAGGGTGCCATCTCTTGCCCTTCACCATCTGGGTTACTCCTCCTACATCATTATCAGTGGTTGCTATCTGTCTGCCATTACAACATGTCTTATAGTATGCTGCTACCTGCTTATACATGCATGGCCAATAGAAATATGGGGTTAGTGTAGCCAAACCCTTCCCATGGCTCACATGCCCTAAGTGACTGGAGTGCGCATCCTCCATCACCTTTTTCCTATATGCCACAGGCACCAGTACCTGAGCATCCACTTGCTTCATCCGGGAGGGGTTTGCCTCATATGATAGAGAACTTCCTTCCTAAGTTCAAACCACCAGACCCTGTCCCCCACGGCACCATTAACCTGTCTCCCATTCTTGATTTTTACATACTCCCTTAACTGGGTTACTTCAGGATCCCCCACCTGTAACTCTCCCCAGTCAGCACCAGGAGAACAATCATTTTTCATAGCAGGAAGTTTAAAACATGCAAAAGACCCTTCATCCAAAATGGCTCCTTCCATGTTGCTTGAAGTCTTCTGCCCCAGTAATACACTGCCAATCGAAGTCTTACCTGTGGTCTCCTCTTTTAGTCCACCAGACACTGAATAGCAGCCCGGAAAAAAATGGGCAACAATGGGATCTCCACAAACGGTGGTCACAAATATTCCATCAGGGGGTCCTCCTCCTCCAGAACCCATAGATCCTGCTCCACCAATTCTTCCTTGACATCCTCCAAGTGGGACATCTTGAGTAGCTCCTTGCATCTGTGCTCCACCTCTCTCAGGCATCGATCAGCCTCCAGCCATCTCCCAATCATCCAGTGAAGAAGCCATATCAGGGTCTATGTCTGGCCATCGGGTCTGTCTCATCCCATCCATGGTGCCTTGCCCAGGTCACCATCTCCATCAGGCTCTGTCCTCATCTCAAATGGCGCCAGGTCAGGCACCAACTGACTGGACTCCCCCTGTTTCCACGGACATCCAGTCAGATCCCACTTCGGACACCATATGTCACCGGGCATGGGTTTAGAATAACACAATTTCAGGCAGACCACAAATCAGGTGGATAAAAAATGCATGGTTGTCTTTATCATTTTTTCATCAAGTAAAATACAAAGAAAGTAAAATGGTAAGTCAGACAACTGCTTATCTTCAGCTACTTTCCAAGGCTTTTTCTTCAGCCTAACAGTGTGAAAGCACACACTACCAGGAGTTATTTCACCTTCCTCAGTCAGTATTCAACTGACCACCCTATCTATCCTCTCTCAGCACTGAGGTAGGGCTTTTTATAAGCTGGAAATATTTTCCACTACCTTTTGATTAACAGCAGACATAACATAAAAGTAGCCACTAGGGACCACTGTTGCTCCATAGAGAACAGTTATTTGGCAGCCACCTGCAGCATAGACTTGTTTACAACGTTGTTAAAGGTCAGACCTAAGGTCAGAACATTCTGTGCTCTCCTAAACTCTCCTACAGGGTCATATTACCTCACACTGTCTGCTGCAAAATTTACTGATGTTAGAAGGGGGCTGCTGACATCTAGAAAAAGTAGACAAAAACGTTTGTTATTCTTCTATTAAAATTGCCCTCTTAGTTTTGTTTTATGGCCAAAGACCAACGAAGAAAACAATATATAACTTCAGTATTCTTTGAGGGTTTAGCTGGTTTCTAGTTAGTTTTTAGGTTAATATTTATTTTATTTTTATTTATTGGGAACTCGGAATTACAAACCTTTAAGCTAAGAGCTTGTTTATGAAGGATCCTCGTCAACACTTAAGGAGATACATTTTGTTGCAACAGCATAATTACAGCAGACAAATTGACACTGTGGTTGTACTACTAACATAGAGTTTACATAGGAAGGGGTAGCAAATACATTTATGGTTTACACAAGTCAAGACATGAATGAAGCAGCTGGTAGCATTGTCAGTTTCCCAGTGGAGGTACACAATGTGCAGCCATCTGAGAGAAGTTAAGTGCAGAGAGACAAGTTGGGGTTTGGCAAGTGCAGGTAGGTGGAGGGGAGAGTGGGGGGAGGAAGAGGTCAGGAAAATGGGCTAGAGGTAGTACTGGTGTACTGGACAGAGGGCAGGTGGAGGGAGGAGTGAGGGTGGAAGAGAAAGTGGATGGGGACCAGGCAGGAGGTGGTGTGGGTGAACTGGACAGAGGGCAGGTGGAGGGGGAGGTAGTGAGGGGGTAATGGATAAAGGACAAGTGGGGGGGTTGGTAGGGAGGAGGGAAGGGTGTGGGAGGGGTGTAGGTGCAACCTGGCCAAAGCAAGTGGGTAGTTGAGAGGTGGGCCAGAAGCTGGGATTACATTTGACACAGGCAGCAGACTGGAGGAGATATGGACTTACGGATTTCGGATTTGAAGTGCCCTAGGTGTTGAAGGCTGGTGACTGTGTTTGGAAGCTCGTTTAGCCAGGTGGGAGCCCTTACCATGAAGGCAAGCCTCCCCTGGGCTGATCTCCTGAAGGGAACAGCTAAGGCATGTCTAGAGATGCTTCCTGAGGCATGCTTCCCTGGGGAAGGTCTGAATAATGCCTGCAGGGAGACAGGTGCCAATCCCAGAAGGGCTTTCTTTTCTAGTAAGCAGGTTTGGAGCTTTATTCTATCCTGGAGGGGGAGCCACTTTGTCCTTATGTAGATCTCAGAGGTGTGTGTGATGTGATCCACATCCAGGACAAATCTGCATGCTTTATTGAGGGTAAGGTGGACTTTGTGTAGGCTAGTGTCCATGGCAGTACCATAAACCATGTTTCCATAGTCCAGGATTGGCAGGATTGTGCCATTGACCACCTGAAGCCTGTCTTCAGGGATGAGGCAGAAGCAGAGTCTGTAGAGTGTCACCAACTTCCTGTTTGTATCCTTAGTGATATTACTTAAGTGTTTGTCGAAAGAGAGGGACTCATCGATTATAACCCCCAGGTACTGGAAAAAGTGAACCTGTTCGAGGGTGGAGTCCATATTGACTGTTATTTTAAATGGTGTGGTGGATTTCCTCTTCTGGTGACTGGTAAAGACCATTGTCTTAGTCTTTTTACTATTGAGTACTAGGAGGCTGGTGTTAAACCATTCCTGTAGCGGGTCGAAGTTGCACTGTAGGTTCCTGGTCAGTGTGTCTTGTCAGGAGCCTCTAAGGAATAGCACTGTGTCATCTGCATAAAGCAGGACTTTGGCAGAGGGGCACACAGCTGGGAAGTCATTTACAAAGAGGCTAAACAGGAGGGGGACCAGTATGGACCCTTGCGGGACCCCGACCGTGACTTTCCTGGCCCTGGAGATGGTACCATTAATCTTTACCTGCTGTAAGCGCTCAGACAGGTAGCTAGAGAACCTCCCAACCATGTCCAAGGACAACCTAATGCAGGTTAACCTGTGGAGCAGCAGTTTGTGATCCACATACCTTGGATAGGTCGATATAGGTTGCTCCAGCTAGTTGTCCTTGGTCTAGTGCCTTGTGGACATAGCCTGTGAATTCAATGAGGGCCGTGTTGGTACTGTGCCACTTGCAGAACCCATGTTGTTGTGTCCTGAGGAGGTTGTATTTGTGTAGGTGGGCAGAGAGCTGGTCAGCAATGATTTTTTCCTGTGCTTTGGAGAGAGGAGACAGGATGGAGATGGGCCTGTAATTGGACACAAGCGAACGATCCCCTCCTTTTAGAACCGGAGTGACCAGGCAGTTTTCCAGGTGGATAAGAAGGCTGACATCTGAAGTGACATATTAAAAAGCTTAGTGATGGGTACGACCACTTCAAGGAGGGTGATTGAGATAAGTTTCATATCAATCCCATCCCCACTCATTCTTGATCTTACCAAGCACTCTTGCAAGGTATTTAGCACTCTCCTTGGTGGTCACCTGCCGAAGTAGAATTTTGGACTGGTGCTAGGAAGGGGGCGGGTGTTCACAGCTCAGTGTTTTGTCCTCGTGAGCAGTTTTTTTAGGTGATATGACTGCACTGTAGTCAGTAAATGCCTCATTGAAAATATTGGCTATGGTAACTTCATCAACCATGACTGTGGTGGAGCATGGTTGGTGGGGACCTGTCACAAGTCCCTGCAAAGTCCTTGATGGTAGCTCAGAATTTTTTGCCATCTTTCAGGCACTGAGACTGATGATTTCTGTGGTGAGAGGCCTTGTCTTGCTGTATTGCCCATGTGCACCTATTTCTAGCAGTTTTGTAGTTTTGAACATTCTCTACTGTCCCTGATACCCTTGCTCGATACCATAGTAGATCACATTCCCACATCAAACCAAGGACTTGGGGGGTGATCCAGTCTATGCACCTCCCTTTTATCATTTTCTTACGAAAGGGGGCATGCTTGTCTGTAGCCGAGTTAAACTGATCAAGGAAGAGCTGGAGGGCTGCGTCAATAGAAGGACAGGTATCCAGTATACTCCAGTCTGGTTTGGCCAGGTGTTTCTTGAAGGCAGCCATAGAGCAATTTCTGATGACTCTGTTCCTTACCAGCCTTGGGGGTAGTTTTGGCAGCTTGGAGGACCATTCACATAGGACAGGAGAGTGGTCACTCAGACATCTGGGAGCACCTGGACATTGGTAATTCTCTCTGGGTGGGAGGTCAGTACCCAGTCAATCAAGGTACTTGTTTCCATTCTGTAGTTGGTTTTTGTGCAACTCTGGACCACCTGTGTTAGGTATAGTTCAGTAATCAGGTCCCTGCATGAGGAACTGGAGATGGCTAGCCAGTTAGAATTGAAGTC
The DNA here is from genome assembly GCA_016271365.2 of Neoceratodus forsteri. Lineage (NCBI taxonomy): Eukaryota > Metazoa > Chordata > Ceratodontiformes > Ceratodontidae > Neoceratodus > Neoceratodus forsteri. The sequence continues at coordinate 1,570,779,008 of CM057452.1, forward strand.
ACCTAGCACAATAGTTTCCTTATTGTGACTTGCCTGGGTGTAGAGGTTGGCAAAATCATTTAACCCCATTTGCTGGCATCCAGGTGTAATATATAATGACGTGACAAACAGCCCTTTTTTCCCCTTGCCCATGGGGGTTTTTACTGCAAGGCATTCACAGTCATTGCTGGCAGCAGGCAGTTGGATTTTATGGCACTGGAGATGGTTGCGGGTGCAGATTAGGCATCCACCCCCTCTTTTCACCGTGCAATCAAGCCTATACAAGTTGTACCCAGGCAGGGAGATTGCCATATCAGCAATTCTGGGCGTGAGACAGATTTGGGTCTGCACGATAATATCAGGCTGCACAAGTGCCCCCCAGGCTTCAAACTGAGTGAGCTTTGCCAGCAGGCTGCCAATGTTTAAGGACACAATCCTCAACCTCCCTGTGGGTGGCTGGTTCTGGGTGTTGGCAGGCATAGGGCCAGGGTTGGGGTGAACTTTTCCCGAGATCAGTAGTAGGATCAGGATGAGCATCCAGGTAATTTATAGAAAAGGCGGGTTGTCCTTGCTCTCTGGTGATTCTGTGCCTTGTGTGTTTTTGGAAGGGTGCAAAAACTGCTAAGCAGTCCTGGACACAGGCACAGTATCGGTGTGTTGAGTCCTGGGGGGGGTGTGGTACCTGGCATGGGGTAGGTGAGAACAGTCAAATAGCTGGGTGTTACTGCAGGTCTCCCACTGGGCTGGAGGACTCTTTTCTGCAAGTACACAGACTTGGTGGTTCGAGGTGTTATCCAGGTATGGGCCTATTATAGGCAGGGTTACCATCAGGAGAATGATAAACCGTGTGTTGAGGACTCCGGAACTCGGGGTGGGGGGGTATAGTCAAGAACCATTCTTCTTTCTGGTTTCATCAGGAATCCAGTCATTAGTCTCAGCCAGGCAGCACCAACTCTATGCACAAAAAGCTTTATAAGCACTTCAACCCCACTCTCCTGATCCATTGTCCCTGGTCTGAACTCTCCCCATGACCACTAAGTGCATCTTAGACCCATTGGCTCAACCCTGCTGGGATGTGACTGCCCACTTGGTGAGATCCCAACCTGAAGAGGGGACACTCTGAGAAGAATTGCAGAAATTCCTCACATTTTGTGGGTGAAAAAGGTCTCACGGATTCCATAGTGGCTGGATGAAGAAGCCTATTCGCAGTCTGAAAGAGCTGAGCTGGTCCATTCATCCCAGCAGTAATCTCCCTAGACAGAAACCCTGCCTTCTTTTAGGTGATTGACCTTTGATACTCACCATGGTGAGTAATCAAAGCCATTCTGCCCTCCTGGGCCCCAAACCTGCTCTAATAATGATAGAATCTCTGCCCCTTTGCTTTCATCTCCCTCAGCTTGCTGTCATTTCATGGCAAGCTAAGGTGCAAAACCAGTGGTTGTACATGAGCAGGTGCCATGAGATTGAAAGCCACCCCGATGGACCTATTATAAGCCATCACAGTTTCCTCTGTTTCCACAGTGCATGCCACCATCACATCCGAGATGTACAGCACTGCTAGCTGTCCCTCTGGTAGTAGCCCTCTTAAAGGTTGGTACGGGACCATCTTTACAGAGGTGGACTACAAGGGAGGGCCCTGAAGGAGATCCTGATGGTGCAATGATGCAACCAACTGACCAGATCAGTCTTCATGATCCTCAACCATGATCCCCAGAGAAAATACCAAATCAAAGGCATGGCCATATTGATGGGCCATAGAAGTAACAACTTATGGGAGGCCCCGGGATTCCATACCCTGTTGAAACTCTTGACCAAAGTGTGAGAGTTTGTCATCGACCCAAACATTGAAATCACCAACAATAAGCCACATAGACAACTCCAACATTCTGTCAGTGATGACGTTCACAATTTCCTGCAGAATATAAGAAGGATTTTGTAGCCTGCAACTGGACTGTCACACAATGCCATGCATTTAATCAATGTGGTATCCCACACTGGGTGCATCACCACATTCAGCACAGATTTAAAAAAAAAAAGATTTCCACCCCCCCCTCCACAGTTCTTCCTCGGGTACTGCACCACAGAGACTCTATCTCAGACAGCTCAGTCCAATACAGGTCCAGCATCACCACCAAGTCAGATCCCTTAATGCAAGCCAGATTGACAGAATAATCAGGAATAAAATCTGTTATGATAGCAATCCTATTCCTCATCAATCTGGCTTGACATAGCACTGCTTGAAGAGGAGAAATTGTGGAGGCAAGCCTCTCAGCTACCTGCCCACTCGGTCTGATGGGATCCCTGGGTACTGAAACTAAACAAGTCTGGCCTCTCTCAAGTTCCTATTTCATCACAGGGTGTCTCCTGGCCCTCATTATCCTAACTGTACCCTCCCCATCAGCTATCCCTAAATTCTCCACCCCACCTTTGTGCCTCCTACCAGTTCCCTCCTTCCTGTGCCTATGATATGCCATGTTTGGAAGGTGGTGACATGGAAAGGGTGCAGATCAAAGAGCGGGGATGGGGAGTAGCTGAACCTAGAGGTCTTTTGATTATGTCACGTCCCAAATACTACACTAAATACTAGACTAAATCAACTAATTAAAACCACCCTGTCTACTCCCCCACACACATACCACTTACCCTAAACAAAATCCCTCAGTTCAAACACTAGAATTAATTACATCACACTAGTCCCACTTTTCACTCACTACATACAGTACATGATCTACATTTATGAATACACACCCCAATTACATCAGAAAACAATTATACAGAGAACAATAAACATACAGACTACATAAATCAGACAGGAATGTGGTGCACATCAGATATTCAGAGTACAGCAGTAAACAAAGTCCCATATGAGTTCGGTAACAGAGCATGAAGAAAGTCTCTGAGCAGTACTTAATTAGCAGTGTAAAGAAGGAAAAGAAAGGGGAAGGGGAAATTGTTTAACCAGGAAAGGCACACTAAGCCAGAACTTGTTTCCAGGTACAGCCAAGGAGCACAAGGAAGTTAAGAGACTTGCTTAGGATCACACAGTATGCAAGTGGGGACTGTGGGATTCAAACCCAGGTCTCCAGGTTGGCAGCTCAGTGCATTAAACCACAGCGCTATACTGCTTTCAGTTGAAACCAGTTGAAATACTGAGCTGAAATACTGTCTCCCCAGCTGTCATCCAGAGAGATCAAAAATGCAAATATGTAGCTCTGACCCCACTCATTACCACTGAATGGATCAGAGCTCTAGTGCAAGCTTAAACAATGATTGAATGGCAGGGTAGGTAGCAAAGTTGGCAGGAAAGTTATAAAAGAGATATAGCTCATACAGCAGCATGCGCCTTCCAATCTCCTCATAGCTCCTCCTGCAGCTCACCCACTGAAGCAGGCACAGAGCAGTCTCTCCCCCAGCATCTCTGCACCCATTTTACTTAGTCCAGGAAGGCCTCTCTCACTGGCCTCCTCACAACACTCTACACACAGCACCTCCATAGTCTGGCTCCCAGATCACTCATCCTTTACTCCTTCAAATGCTGTTATAGCTCCCGGTACTGGAATACCTCTCTGACCAGCTATGTCAATGGGAGTATACCTCCAAGCATGATCCATGCTGCAGAACTCATCCACTTCCCTTCCCAGTCTAGGACCATTAGCCCTTGGAACACGTCACAGCCATCCTCGAAACCCAGAACCCAGGACTAATAGCAGACTCAGGGTAATGTAAGGAATTGGATATTCCAAGCAGCAGATTAGGCTCTGTTCAAGACAGGCTAGAATATAAAGCCTGTGCAATCTCCAGAGTCACCAAAGAGCTGACATTAATGCTAGAGCAGCATGACTACCAGCATTATTACCAATACCGAATGTGTTTGACCTGCTTGTATACCACACCACAGCCCTCTCTAAAAACAGTAAAAACTAGCTCTTATTTCTACCTGACTAGAACATTGGCTGCTTCTAAAAATTTACCCTACTACTAACTGTAACTAAGTTAAAAAAAAATTGTAGTATGCAAGCATTATCCAATACCCCCCACCAACCAGGGTATTTTAACAACGTTACTGCAGTGCTCAAAAAGCAGAGCTCCCAACAACCTGCCCAGCCTAGTGACAATTTCCCTTCCTTTATGTCTCTGGTTTATTCTCACCTGGAGGACTGTGCAAGGTTCTGAAGCCCACACCTATGGAAGGACAGTGAAAAGGCACAGGCTGAACAGAGAAGGGTGACTAAGATGGTCCAGTGGCTGGAGCAGAAAGCATATGAGGAAAGATTGAGGGACTTTAATATGTTTTCCCTGGAGACAAGGAGAAAAGGGGGGAGCAAGATCGAAATGTACAAATATCTCCATGGAATCAACGGGGTGACATGCAATGAATTGTTCACCCTGAGTGGGGAATGCACAAAAGCTGGCTGGGGGAAGATTCAGGAGGGATTTCCACAAATTCAGATCTTTTTCACAGAAAGAGTGGTGGATAATGAAACAGTATGCCGGAGGAGGTGGTCTGTGCCAAAACAGTGAGTGGGTTCAGAAATCGGTGGGACAGGCACAAGGGCCTAAAAAGAGCAGGAGAGGGGAGAAATGAGGAGGGGATGGGGAGGAAGATGATCAGTAGGGCCTCATAGGAGTATTAGGCAGGATGGATTGGATGGGCTCATGGGCCTGTTTCTGCCATCATAGTCTGTGTTTCTACCTTCCTGCTCTATGCTTAGGGCTTCATTGATTGGACCTTTGGAAAAAAGTTCTCAGGAAAAATGGACTGTAGCTTAAAAAAAGTACATTTTATTTATGTATTTGTACGGCCAATAAAATCATCTTCCTTGCTTCAGAGGTAGGCAGGATTTCCACAGGGAATTTCAATCAATCAATCAATCAAACATTTTTATTTTACCAGGAATAGCACCATTGAGCAAGCTCATTTTCAAAGTGACACACCCCCAATCCAGATGTACGTTGATAAACATCTGTGGCTGGGTATAGAAGCAGTGCAATTTACTCAACTCAACTCAACTTTATTTTTAATAAGCAAGATTCAGAATGTCAAAGCGCTTGTACAATTATTAAAAACAAATACAGCAGTTAAAATCTCAAATAATAAAATTAATAACCATCTCAGCAGATCATTCAAATTCTGGAAATGCAAGAGTGTAAAGATAGGGCACATTTAAAACTCTCCACAGTCAGACACTCCCTTATCTGATGAGGTAGAGAGTTCCACAGGGTCGGGGCCACATAAGCAAATGCCCTGGCACCTGAGCTCTTCAAACAAATCCTGGGAACCTCTAGCAATCCCTCATTGGCAGAACGGAGTGTGCGGAGGGAGCAGTAGAGGTAAAGAAGATCTTGCAAGTAACATGGTCCCTGTCCATGCAGGGCTTTATAGGTTAGCAAACTGACCTTGAAGGTGATCTGCCACTGAACAGGCAGCCAGTGCAGGCTGTGGAGCACAGGTGAGACATGGCAAGATTGAGATAAACCAGTCAACAGTCTGGCAGTCACTTTCTGCATCAGCTGCAAGCGGCGGATCTCAACCCCCGTTAGCCCTAGGTAAAAAGAGTTGCAGTAGTCAATGCAGGAGGTCACAAAGGTGTGGACCAATGTTGGAAAGTCATCAAGTGGGACCAGGTGCTTAATCCAGGTGATATTCATCAGATGGTAAAATGAGGTCTTGACGACGGACGATCCCTGAAATTTAAATGTCAATCCATCGTCAAAAATAACGCCCAGATTTCGCACCCGATCAGAAGTCATCAGCTGGCTGCCTCCAAGCCAAAGCCCAGAAGGCCACCCAGCAGAAAGCCCCTCTGTCGGATGGCCTGGGTCTATGACCAACACCTTGGTCTTGTCCGGGTTCAACCTCAGCCAGCTGGCACTCATCAAGTCTTGGATCTCAGCGAGGCAGTTGTTAAGTGATGAAATAGCCCCATCTTGTTCTTGCACAAAGGACATGTATAGTTGAGTATCATCTGCATAGCAGTTAAAACTCAGCCCATACAACCTTACAATGTCCCCCAATGGCAGCATATATACCACAAACAACATGGGTGATAACACAGAGCCCTGCGGCACCCCACAAGGCAGAGAGAGACTGGACTGGAGGAATAAATCCACGATACCACTTTCTGAGACCTGCTAGTGAGGAAAGAGTGGAACCACCTGAGACTGTACCAGACAGTCCACAGATCAGCCGCAGGTGGTCAAGTAACACACCATGGTCCACAGTGTCAAATGCCGCAGAGAGATCAAAAAGAACCAGAACAGAACGGCTCTTCCAATCTCTTGCTATCAGGAGATCATTGATTACCCGAACTAGGGCCATCTTCATACTTTGCCGCTTCCAAAATCCAGGCTGGAGAGGATCATAGACATCATGGATGGTAAGGTGGTCCTCCATCTGCAGTGCAACCACCTTCTCAATAACCTTACCCACAAAGGGGAGGTTAGAGACAGGTGTATAGTTATCGAGACAATGAGGGTCAAGAGAGGATTTCTTAAAGAGAGTTGTAACCACCACCCCCTTTCAGGGTGCCTGGAAACACACCTGTCTGTAATGACCATCAGACTATCTCGGCTAGGACCGGGCCAATTACATCAACTCACCCCACTAAGAGGTGCATTGGGCCAGGGTTCAAACTAAAGCAGCTCAGTCACATACTCTGGATGATCCTCACGATAGCCATGATTGCCAACTAGTCAAAGTCAGACCAGGCAAACCAAGGGGTTGTAACCTCCCACTGACCATCACAACACCCATTGGAATGGGCTGCATGGATCTTGGACCAGATGATGGAAACCTTATCTGCAAAGAATCAAGCAAACTTGTCACACTTCTCTTGTGACGACCCTCTCTGAGACTGCAGGCAGGCTGGATTGCACAGTCTGTCCACAGTTCAGAATAGCTGAGCTGGTCAATTCTGAGCAGCAGCAATCTCCCTGGACAGGAATTCTGCCTTCTTATGGGAGATGGCCGATTGATACTCAATATAATGAGTCATCAATCTAAGTTTGTCGATATCAAGGCCCGATTTCCACCAGTGCCATTCCAGCCTTCGTCCTACTCACCTCAACTCCCTCAAGGTCCCGTCAAACCAAGGGAATTGAGAGTGAAGGGAGAGGGGAAGAATGCAGACAGGAGCTATGGAATCCAGAGCCCTAGCAACAGCTCTGTTGTAGGCCTAAACCAGATTCTCTGGATCTGAGCTTGCACTTGGAAAGTCTGATAGGTACAACACTGCCAATAGGCTGTCTGGGGTCACACCCCTTAAAGAGAGGCATTGGACCATCTCCATAGGGGCAAGCCTATGGGGGGGACCCTGGAAATTGAACCTTATAGTGTGATGGTCAGACCATCCAACCGGCTCCACTGTGAAGTCAGAGGTCTCCATCCCAGGTAGGAACATGAAATCCAAAGAGCGACCATACATGTGGGTCGCAGAGGTAACAACTTGTGTGAAGCCCAATGAATTCATAAGCTGGAAGAAGTCCTGACCAAATTGCGAGAGTTTTGTTTGATCCAGGCATTGAAGTCCCCCAGAACCATCCATATGGGGAACTCCAACACCATGTCGACGACAAGTCTGCGACTTCTTGCAGGAATTGCTTCTCACCCCCAGGTGGATGTTAGATCAGAAGAATCCTGCACCCCACACCTGTTCCCATGATACACTCAAAGGACTTGGTCTCCTCCACTGGCACCTCTACAAGGCATAATTCCATTCTAAAACAAATGGCTACACCCTGCCCCTACGATCCATCCTTGAGCGGTATATCACTGAGAACCAGAAGAAATTGCTGATTCAAGAACCTGGCCAGAATTATCATCCAGCCAGGTCTCGGTGATGCAAGCCAGGGTCGATGACTCAACAAGATCAGCAATCACTGCTGTCTTGTTCTTAATAGACTTTGCATTGCATAACACCACCCGAGTAGGATGGGCCACCAAGGCTGGTTGTGTCACTCGCCCCTCTCAAGGAGGAGCCCTTGGGAATGGGAACCAGACAGGGAGGACCCCTCTCAGGAACCCATTTCACCCCAGGGTGTCTTCTAGTCCCCAGAACCCCAATCTACCCACCCAGCTCCTCTTCCCCTCGAGATCCACGACCCCCGACCCTACACTTCCTTCTTACTATCCCTCGAGCTTGACATCACCTATATACCTCGATGGGCAAAGGGGGACAATAGAAAGGCCGAAGGCCGCAGAGCTCAGAGGGAGAGTAGCGCCTGACTGGGAGAGGTCTCTGCTAACACATACCAAAGGCAGCTCACTACAGCAGTCAACAACAAATTCACAAAAGAGACAAAATAATCAAAAAATATTTCCACAATCCCCCACACCCCCCACAATAACCCAAAAGCAAATACACAAAAATTAAATCCATAATCCTCCTATACCCCACAAAAGAAAATCAGCCCCTCCTCCCCAAAGCAAAACCAAACATAAAAAAAAATCACACAACAAGCAAAAACAAAACACAGATTATTGGGAACTGGAACAACAACAACAGTTCACTTTTGAAGCAGTTCAGTGTCTCAATCAAGGGCAAAGCATGCCAGGACTTTAAAATTGAAGCAAAGCAGAGAAGGAACCCTCACCCCCACCTTCTGCCTAATAGTAAAAAGTACAAAAACTGCAGTACTCCCACTACTACAGTTCAGATTTTTGCAAATAGTGTTAGTGGAGTCAATGAGACACTCTCTCATAGCCTCCCAAGTCAAAGTGTATTTGATCCTAGGATCTGCCTGATCTACAGCACAACGGAGGAAATAACACCAATGTCTAGGACTAAATCAAGAGAAAGATGCCACTCCACTCTGGTCTTTAGTACAGGTAAACTGCGTTTTAGGGCAGACTGCCGAGGCTGAACAGCCCCTCAGAATCAGGGCCCCTAAGCAGCATACGTCTTCCAATGCATACACAGGAATGAGCCCCTGGTACTCAGGCCACATCACCCTCTAATGCATGTCACCCCAACACCTCACCACTGAGCACTTCAACCTGGGCAGTCACCCCAACATAGTAACTGTAACCACATTTCCAAAAGATCTTGCAGAAGCTCCTTGCCAACCAGTCCACTAGTGCACCACCCCAGGAGGCAAACATCCAATCCCAGGCCAACCCCCGGACTAGGGCCTGCGGCCTGCAGTCATCCTCCAACAAGTGCACCTGGGTCACCCCCAAGGTATACAGCACCGCCGCACCTTCCGGCGGGCATCCTCTGCAACCTCCCCATGGCAAAGGCCAAGCTGGGCAATCACCCCACAAGCAAGCAGCGGGGACCCCAGGAGCATATCCACACCAGCTCTGCAGTTGTTTGTCCAGGAGATAGTCCTCAACAGTTACTCCCTCAGAACAGACTCACCACCTCCAACACCCTCAGTCCACAGGCAGTCACTGAAGTCCATGGTTTGGAAGCAGCAGAACTCTCAATTGGCACAGGACTCCACCAGCTGTCACATCCTCCACAGGAAAAAATCCAGCGGGCAGATCGGCATCAATGTAGTCACCAACTGAACAAGTTGTCTACAAGAACGCCAAAATGCCAACAATATACGGTAAACACTAGTGATTAACGTACGCTAGTAAAAAGGTATCCAAAACAAATGCTTTACTTCACACTGCATGTAACTACATATAAGACACAACTTTACAGCAATGAACTCTGGCGTTTAAAAACTACCTCTCTAACCCCTGAGAGATGCAGAAACCTCACTAGTCTACTTCACTTCAAGTCCCTAACTAGACTAAATAAATAACACAACTAAGTAAATTAAATAATAAAATAAATTAAATAAATCTCTAAAAACTCTAGACTGCTGTTTCTGCTGTTTCAGGCTGACCCATAATGGTCGCCATCTTGCTTCAAATAGACTAAGTACACCCATTTGGGGTGGCTTGTAATGCTGGACATCATATATCTGGTGCATGATGACATCCTACATAGTACCACATGTGTGACACTGGGCCCCTGTCCTCTACAGTACTGTAACTTCCCTGTGATTAGTGGTACCCTCATTCCACCTAATTATAACCCCTTTCCCTCTCCTGAACTCCTTGGATTTTGGCTTGTGATTTTAGTGGCACCCTTCCCACCTCTAGCTGTTAATTTTTTTCCTGGTGTCTTTGAACCTCTATCCCAATCCCCTTAAAAATGCATCCCTCTTGTCTAGAGGTACCTAATGCCCTATACTGTCCAAACACTGCCCTACACTAATAATTTTATTTATTTTTGTATCTATTTCTCTACCTGTACTGGGCACCCGTAACTGTAAATACTTGACTATGCTATTGTATGTGCCATCTGTATGGCCTGGCTCACCTGAAAATGTTTCATTGGATCAGTGCGCCCACCCGGTAAACAAGTACATAATTAAATAAATAAGTAAATAAATAACTATTCGGATTAACATCTTTGAGCAGAGCTCATTTACAAAGGTTCCACATCAGAAATACAGGTTTGGGTACAGACACAGTTCAAAGTAATACATGTGGAAAGGATCCTGCAAGGTCCTAAGTATATTTATAATTCAGGAGTTCAAAACATAAGCTTAGTGCAAACAAGTACCTATAAACAAGTACGAAACAAAGGTGCAGTAGCAGCAGGTGTTGCACTGTCCATGGTTAGAGTTTAGGGCAGTTGCAGGAATGCAACTTTGTCTACAATATATAAGCATGCCAAGGAGCACAGCAATGGCTGACTATTGATCACACAGGCAAATGTATTGTTGAGCTAGGTATTTTTTCAGGGACGATTTAAACTGGCTCAGTTTGGGTAACTCCATCAGTGTGGTGGGGAGTTCATTTAGCCAGGTTGGCACTTGATAAGGAAAAGCCCTCATGACTTGACTGATCCTACAACGTGGGATGTACAGGGTATTTCTTGCTACACTCCTAGTAGAGTGGTGGTTAAAAGAGGTATGTAGCAGGGATTGGAGATTGGAGGGGGTGAGCCTTAGTAGGACTTTCTTCCCAATTAGGCAGGTTTGGAATTTTATCCTGAGGTCTAGTGGAAGCCATTTGCATCCACACAGAGGTTGTATAATTGTGTGAGCCTGTCTGCATCAAGTATGAGTTGACAGGCCTTATTTTGGATGGTTCTGATTCTGTTATGGTTGGTGTCTGTTGCAGCTCCATAAATTACCAGTCCATAATCCAAGGTGGAAAGAACCAAGGAAGCTACAGCAAGTTTTCTAGTCTCAGGTTTCATAAAGTGCTTCTGTCTATATGGAACCCACAATTTTTTATTTACTATACTAATGACAAGGTCTATATGTTGAGTATATGTTAGTGCACTGTCAAGGTGTATATCAAGATATTTAAAGGAATTTACCTGTTCTAATACAGTATCTCACCATCTTGATTGTAGATAGACTGAGGTAGAAGTTTATTCTTCCTCTGTTGGCTGGCAAAGCTGGCAGTGCTTTCCTGGTGTAACATTTCAATAAATAAAATAAATAAATAACAATTTTTTTTTTTTTTTTTTGTGGTTTAATAGCTACTTATTCTGCAAAAACCCCAGTGTTCAAGGGAGTAGAAGTTGTGCTGCAGGGTTTGGCTGGCAGCTTGCTGTTTAGTGCTGCTGGTGTAGATAACCCCATCATCTGCATAGAGTAGGATGGGATCTCTAACGCAGGCTTTAGGCAGGTCATGAATGAACAGGCTAAACAGTAGTGGGCCCAATATTGATCCCTGGGGAAACCCCTACCGCCACTGCCTTACAGTCAGAGAGGACTCCAGTGACTTACACGTTTTGGGTGCAGTCTGTTAGGCAGTTCTTGAACCACCCTACAGTTTAGTCCGACATATGTTAGATCAAACCAGACACTCTCTTAAAGAATGGGACTCAGAGGTGCTCCAGGTCATCGAAATGGAGCAACATATTGCTCTATGGCAGAATTGCCAGGAGGCTTTCCATAGGAAATGGGCCCCATTGCTGGCCCTTTTACCTCTTTAATTGAGACCAGATATACATGGGAGAATGTGGTTCCCACATGTTTTTTTGGGGGGAGGGAGGGGGCAGGAATAGGGTTGTTGCTCTAACCCCAGTCTGTCTGGTACCCATCTGGTAGCTTATTCCTGATGGGCTTCCAATTTGTTCTCAACCCTGTAGGTGATCGGGGGTATGGGGGGTGGGGTAGATATAGTGTAGATAATTTTAATGGGTTAGGCCTTATCACTGTTGATTATGGCTCATGTGCTTGCAAGGCCTTGTAGGTTTACTGTCACAGCTTTCCATGTTGTATGTTTATTTGCTCTTATTTTTAACTTGTGTGGAAGCTGTTGATTGACTGTATGTACTCTTGTTCTTGAAATGTTTAATAAAGTATATTAAATTGGAAAACAAAAACACCCTACAGTTTCCCTAAATAGGCTGATCCCCTCAAGTTTTTCCATGAGCAGTGTGTGATTCATGAGGTCGAATGCTTTGGTTAGGTCAGTGAAAACTGACCCAACCATTTCGCCTTTGTTGAGTGACTCATGTAGTGAGATGGTGAGTTCAAGGAGGGCAGAGATGGTGTTGTGCAGTCATCTAAATCCATGCTGCTGGGGCACAGTAGGATGTAGCTATTGAGGTAGTCCACCAGCTGGTCCGCAACTACTCATTCCAGTACCTTGGAGAGAGGGGGGAGAGTATGGAGATTGGTCTATAGTTTGTGATGCGTGCTTTATCACCCCCCTTGTGTACTGGATTGGTGATCACAGATTTCCAAAGGACAGGGAATTTGGAGTAGCGGAGAGAAAGTTTGTATAGTTTGGCAATTGGGGTTGCCATGATGTCCACTGCTGAGCCGAGGAGCCTCATGTCTATTGTGTCACTGCCTACCCTAGTGTTGTTAAGCACACTCTTTACATATTTAGAGGTTTCCAATTCCATTATTACTCTAAAGTAGAACTTGTGGTGGTCAGCTTGTGCAGACTTGGTAGGTGGGGTGTTATGGGAGTCATGCGGTGGGGTGTTGTAGGAGGCATGATGTAGGGAGGTGTCAATAGTATTGAGGTAGGAGCTGAGGTCAGTGAAGGCAGTGTTAAGGAAGTCAGCAATTTCTTTGGGGTCAGAGATGTGGGAATTTCCTTTTGTGATCAGTTCAGGTGTGCTCTTGTCAGGGCACTGAAGGAGCTCCTTTAAAGATCCCCAGAACCTGTTGCCATTACACCAGAGTTTGTTTTGTTTCTCTCTCTCTGTAGGAGCTGGCTTTAGCCTCCCTAACTGAGTGAGTACATTTATTGTGGTCCACCTTGTACATTTGATATCCATGGGGTCACTGGATGCTCTAGCTCTAGCCCAGGCATTGTCTCTGAGGTGCATTAGTCCTTGCAGATCTGGGGTGAGCCAGTCTGTGGCGCTACCTTGGATCATCCGCCTTTTTATGAGGGCATATTTGTCAGCTGCCTGTGTGAAATCCTTGGTAAGTAAGTCCAGCGCCTGGTCAACATCGGGAATAGAATCCATGTAGCTCCAATCAACTTGTGCCAAGTGCTGCCAAAAGACTTCCAAGGTGTTTCCGCACATTACTCTGCAGACAATGAGCTTGGACGGCTGTCTCTTGATCTTGGCGGTCCAATCAACTAGGACTGGGGAGTGGTCACTAAGCAAGTCAGGCAGGACCTGTACTTTGGCAATCCTTTCTGGCTTGGTTGTAAGTACCCAATCTATGAGATTGCTCTTTCTTAATAAGTTGAGTATGGCTGTGTGTACATGAAGCTCGCCAGGATGAAGTGCAGTGTCACAGGTTTCTGCATGACAAAAGGGATTAACTCCCATTGAAACTGCATTGTTTGCTGCAGTAACTCTACTGCAGAATTCTTCAGAGTTGGGCTTCATCCTGGTGGGCTTCACATAAGCATTAAGCCACTCGAAAGGATGGGTCTTTTGTGGAATTAATCCATGGTTGGGGGGTCAGCTGAGTGCCTCCAATGACCCAACCATGGATAAATTCCACAGTAGACCCATCCTTTCGAGTGACTTAATGGTCTTGTAACATTGCAATCATTGTATTGCTAATGTTCAGTGATTAAAATAAAACAGAGACAGTGATTTTTCTTTGCAATCGTTTATGCTGTGCTGTTAAACACATAAAAAAATTAGAATACACCTATTACAAGATATCGCGGGTGTTATTCATCTTCTGTAAACACAACTTTCATTGCAAGCTCCAAGGTTTATAACATCGAAACATATCTCAAAAATGTATTAACAGTTACACTTTATTTTCTACGGTGTTCACTAATATTGCTTTTTGGCTCATGCTGTGCTGCATTGTGGGAAGGGTGACGTCGCGAACATCAGATTTTCATACAGCCTGGAGTGGAGTAAGTGAACACAGAGAAACACTTGGCCGTGTTTAACTTTAAAATGTAACATGGCCATTTCTAATCCACCCAGCATGTGATTCCTACAATTCCACATATAGAAAACATTATACTGAAGTGCTCCATTGTTATTTTGCTTGGTGAATAATGGACCGCTGGGTGGGTGGGTGGAAACAGCAAAATATTTTACTACTGTTATTTGCTTTGGTGGTTTATAAGGGTATTACATGAGCAACCATGGCCTACTTGGGAATTAGACCATGGTTGCTCTGTGACCACCTGTTACAGTTGTACTAATAGCAATGCTGCATTTAAGATTTAGCATTAATGACATGTTACAATGAACATTCTCAACAGAGTAACACATATACACAAACATCTTTCCTGGCAGCTAAAATATGTGTGTTACCCTGTTGAGAATGTTTCATTGTAACTATTTAGTTCTCAACTTTGCAGCTGACAATCTGAGCCTTAATTTCCCTGACCTTAGACCCTTTCTCTCTCCCTCTCTGACTCTCTCTGACTCCCCTTGTCTGCTGTCAACCACCATGAGCTTTTCCACAGTAGAAGCTCTGTTTTAAATACTGGTTCCAGTTCTGATATTGTTCCATCTATACAGGCCTACTAGTAACCTCAGTAGATGTATCTGACTGTACACTGTGGTTGTATGTAGCATTCTAGAATTGTGTGATACACTGTAGTTCGCGTCCCTCTCAGCCATAGCATTCTATAGTAGAACACGGATGCATTGTGCCAACAATGGAAGAGCTGAGCAAGGACATAAACTACAGCATATGATCAGAAACACCCATTAGGATAATTAAAAAGACCGTAGAGATGAATGGTAACAAAACTGAAACCGGCATTTAAAAATCAGCTCCTACAGGGGAAACTGACGTGCAGGTTCAGCACAGTTCTCCTATGATCTATCTTAATCTCCCTTCACTTCTTCATGTACAGAGTCTAGCTGCAGCAGTTGTTCATGTCTTGTAAAGCACATTGGGATATAACTTGTGTAAAAGGCACTATAAAGAAAGAAAGAAACTCCGTTCCTATTTACATCAGTCATGTTCCAGCCAGCCTTGAGAGTGTAGGTGATTTCAGCAGAACATATCAGGATGACAGTTATAGGAAATTTCAAATATCAATATGTTTTGAGTGAGAACCCCATGTTTTAAATTACTGGCTCAAATTCTGAAGTACAGTATTGAAATACAACAACCCCTTATCTGTCACTGACACTCACATAGAACATACTTGAATGGAAACAGTCAGATAGGCAAGTCCAAGGCAAAAGGCAAAGGCAAAAATATGGGACTTCAGAGGAGCTGACTTTGATAAGATGGCCAACAGAGTTAAGCTAGCCCTGGCAAAAAGAAACACAGGTGAGGAGGTACAGGCAAAGTGGGCAAGCATTAAGGATACAATACTTGAAGCAACATCCCATTGTGTTAGACAGAAAAGGAAGTGCAAAAGAAGAAGGAAACCACTTTGGTTCTCAAATACAGTAGCAGAAAAGGTCAAGAGCCAAAAGGCTGGCCTTCAGAAAATATAAAGGGAACACAGCGGGATGAAGATAGGGAGGCATACCAAACTGCCCTAAGGGAAGCAGGGGTAAGGCAGTAAGGCAGGCAAAGTCCCAAACTGAGGAAACACTAGACGAACAGTAAAAGAAGGTGACAAGACTTTCTATAGATACATTAGTGAAAGAGAAAGTCCAGAGGGGTATTCAGCTTAATGGAGAAAAGGGAGCATGTGAGGAGGAGGACCCTGTAAGAGCATCTATCCTAAATAGATACTTTTGCTCAGTATTTACTGAAGAGAAGGTAGGGCGGGCCCACAGCTCCAGCATCATGGACACAGGGGAGGGAGGTGAGCACTACTCCCTTCACAAAGAAAGGGTCCTACAAGAGCTTGCTAAGCTCAGAGTTGGATAAGGCAATGGGACCTGATGGCATACATCCCAGGGTACTAAGGAGCTAAAGGAGGAACTAGCAGAGCCATTAGCAGAATTGTTTAGTGAGTCTCTGAGCACAGGAGAGGTCCCAGAAGACTGGAGAAGGGCTCATGTGATCCCGCTCCACAAGAGTGGTAGCAGGAGGAGGCGGGAACTACAGACCAGTCAGTCTTACCTCAGTAGTGGGCAAGATTATGGAGGCACTCCTTAAGGAAAGGATAGTGCAACACCTGGAATCCATAGGGCACAGGATCCAAGACAGCATGGGTTTACAAAGGAAGGTCCTGTCAAACTAATCTCATAGATTTCTTTGACTGGGTAACCAGAGTGGTGGACCAAGGGGGAGCAGTTGATGTCGCCTACCTTGACTTCAGCAAAGCTTTTGACACTGTTCCACATAGAAGATTGATAAATAAGCTAGGTAGGCTCGGGGTGGGTCAGAAGTTGGTCAACTGGGTGGCAAACTGGTTGACTGGCAGAAAACAAGAGAGTGGTGGTAAATGGTATACAGTCAGAAGAGATGCAAGTCACAAGTGGGGTACCTCAGGGATCAGTCCTGGGGTCAGTCCTATTCAACATCTTCATTAGTGACCTCGCAGATGGACTAGAGGGTAAGGCTTGTCTGTTTGCAGATGACACCAAGATCTGCAACAGAGTAGATGATCCAGATGGGGTGGGCAGAATGAGAAGAGATCTGGATAAACTAGCAAAATGGTCAGAAGAGTGGCAACTGGGATTTAATGCAAAGAAGTGCAAAATCATGCACATAGGGAAGAGAAACCCTGAAGCCCACTTATAGGCTGGGAGGGAGTTGCTAGCAGTCACAAAGGAAGAAAGAGACTTGGGCATCATCATCACTGATGACCTAAAATCATCCAAGCAGACCTCTAAGCAGTAGGTAAGGCTAGGGGGTGTTAGGGTGTATTAGTAGGGGTATCACAAGTCGTAAGAGGGAGGTAATAATCCTCTGTACAAGACATTGGTTAGGCCCATCTGGGTACTACGTGCAGTATTGGAGGCCACACCTTCACAAGGACATTAACCAAATTGAGGCAGTCCAGAGAAGGGCAACCAAAATGGTGCAGGGACTGCATCAGAAGACATATGAGGACAGATTAACGGAGCTCAATATGTATACCCTTGAGCAAAGGAGGGAGAGGTGATATGATCGAGACATTTAAACACCTTAAGGGCATAAACAAGGTGAAAGAGTCTAACATGTTTAAATATAAGAAAATTGCAGGACAAGAGGACACAGCATGAGATTAGAGGGAGGCCGATTAAGGGGAATGTGAGAAATTCTTTTCACAGAAGGGTGGTAGATGCATGGAATAAGCTTACCACAAGAAGTAGGTGGCTATGAATACAGTGCAGGGCTTCAAACAGGCATGGGATAAGGCATAAGGGAGCAATACAAATGACTATGAATAGATAGGTCACTGACAGAGCAAAGGCCGATGGCACATTTATAAGGTAGAAAAAGAAATGGGCAGACTGGATGGGCCTTGCGGTCCTTATCTGCCGTCAACTTCTATGTTTCTATGTTTCTAGATATTTTAAGACTTATTTTTAACATGCTCTTTTCCTTGAAAATATTTTACCAAAGGAAGTGGAATTTGTCTCTGAAGAGTCTGTGGGAGTTGAACTGCGAATTAGGTTGGGCTACAGGTTAAGGTCAGTGGTTTTAGAGGAGATTCAGAGAAATGGGTCAAATTGGGTTTCACAAAAAAAAAAAAGACAAATTGTGGCCCTAATATTCTTTATGCAACGTTTATGGCTAAAACCCTAAAACTGCCCATCTCTAAGCTGGCTGACTGCATCATGTCCATCTGGATGGACAGTGGCTATGAGTGAGTGAAGGAGGAGGAGAAGTGGGCACATTAGGGAGATATAAATGTGGATGTGGGGAAGGGGGTATCAAGTAGAACATTCTTTTATCTGAATCAGGTTTGGCCCCAGACAGATTTCTTAGCTCACACAGTTCTCGGGAAAGTTGCTGCCTCCATAGTAATTGAGGGAGAGGTAGGTAAACCTGCCAACTTATTTACAAATAATCTATTTATTCTGCATTTCACTTAGGTAAGTTATGATGCTTTTTCTTTGCTTTTTCATGTTCCATTTGTTTGAATAATTTATGTGTTTGTTACTTTTGCAAAATGCTTGGCTACAAAAACAGGAATTGGTCCTCTTATTCTCAGGTCATATACAGCACAAAAAGCTGCAGTACAGTCCTCTCTACGAGTCTCCTGATATGCCTTAGCTCTAACTTGGTAGCTCTGCGTACCCACAGGATAAGAGGGTAATTCAGTTTCCATGTCTCTTTGCTCCTGGGCTTGATTTGATTAAACACTGTCAATTGGGCTGACATGCTTCTGGTTATTAAGTAATGCAGAATTCCTCCAGGGTCTCTACCATCTTGTTAGCAGACTCGCCTTGCCATCCTTCTTTTGCACTCTTAGTTCTTAGTTTTGTCATATGGTTTTTCGCTGAGTGGCACTAGCAGGTGTTGTGCATGCTGTTAAACCACTTAAATATGTGTGATATACTGTGCCACCCAATATATTTGATACAGTATGGTGTACTTACAGTATGCAGTAAAACTGTAGATCACACCATGCAATGCTGCAAGTACACAATTTCTAACATCTATGTTCAACCAATCCCTCTGCTTGTGTAACCCTAACAATTGAAAGAGAACAAGGAAGGCACACTTTAAAATATAGAGCTATACATTTCTGGACACCCTGACTGTGCCATTAAGACATGTAGTTCCCTAAACTCATTCAAGGGTCACCTAAATCTGGATGTAAATCATAAGTCCCTATGCACAGAATATTATCTAGTACTTTATTTTCATGGCCACTGTTTTTTGTTTTTACCAGAAAACCCAGTAAAATTCCAGAATTTGGACCACATGCACAATGGTAAAACCAAAAATTTAATGGAATTTGACATTTTAGACCAGAGCAATAAATCTACAGAACTTGAATTGTTTTTTATAATTTCTTCCTGTGCTGTTTTCAGTTTACTTTATTTAATGATATGTATATTCAGACTTCTTTTATTCTGATTATTTATACACATACTAAAAGAAAGACATTAAAATTTCAGTAAAATCTGGAAATTAAACTAACAGTCAGTGGTGTAATTCCCAGAAATCTAAGTCTTGAGAAAATAATTTCATTATTTTAATCACCGTAAATCAGTGACTTTGCTTATTTTACGGAACTGTAACATATATACACAAAGCTCATTGATCCCAGATTATTACACATGATATGACCCCTCTGGCTAGCAGGATTTATAGTCCACACACAGCCAATTCCAGACACAAAGTGTTCAACAGCTATCACTAGCTAGACTTCATTTGAGGTGGACTACCTAGCAGGTGCAGCTGCCATGATCTGTGGCAAAGTAGACACTGCTTGTATCAAAAAAGTGACAAATGTATCCCTTTTTTGATGCATGTTGATGTAAATCACAGAAACTGTTGCAAAACATTTGTGGCCTTGTAAATAGAGGTGTGTGAAAGTTTTTTTTTTCTGCCTTAGTGGAACTTCTGCAAATTTTTGCAATTTTGGCAGAAGTTTCCAAACTTCTGCCTGTAGCAGATCAGAAAACTTCCAAAGGGTTTGGGTGACATTTCACCTTGTTCGGCTCACCTATAGGCGGAAGAAAAAAAATGTTACCTGGTTTCCAGTGCCGTCCCCCCCCAAGCCCTGCCAAAAATAAAGATAATAATTTCCTGGTGGCTAGAGGTCCCGCTCCCCCACCCGATCACCTGCCCGAGATGTAAATCCAAAAGCCCTGGTGGCTAGCTGTCCCTCCTCCCATCCGACCACCCACCCAAGGTGTAAATCCAAAAGCCTTAGTTGCTAGCGGTCCCTCCCCCCTCTGGATCACCTGCCCAAGATGTAAATCCAAAAGCCTTGGTGGCTAGCGGTCCCTCCCCACCTGATTACCCACCTGAGGTGTAAATCCAAACACCCTGGTGGCTAGCGGTCCCTCAGCCACCTAATCACTCACCCGAGGTCTAAATGAAAAAGCCCTGTTGGCTAGTGGTCCCTTCCCCCACCCAATCACCCACTCAAGATGTAAATCCAAAAGCCATGCTTGCTAGTGGTCTCTCCCCCCACCACCTGATCCCCCACCTGAGATGTAAATCCAAAAGCCCTGGTGGTTAGTGGTCCCTCCCCCACCGAATCATCCACCTGACATGTCCAGTCACCCCCATCCATATCTCATGTATAGCATGGTGTATAAATAAACATTTTATCTCTGGTGATCTAGTGAATCCCCCTCCCTATCCCTGAACCCTGTATCTCAAGTTATTCCCTGGTCGTCTAGTGGACCCCGCACCCCCCAACCCTGTCAGGTAGTGTCCTACCACCATGCTCCCCATCCCAAAATGGAGCAGGTAACCTGCACAGCCCTCTGCTGTCCTCTGCAGTGGGCCGCCTGTGGTCATTGGGCTGTCAGATGGCAATCAGCGATGGCAAAGGGGGACTCTAGATGCAAGGGAACAATTAAATGCTTTAGGGTGCAAGGCAGGCAGAAATTCCATGAAAGTTCAGAATTGGATTTCGAACTTTCATGGAAGCAAAAGTCTGACTTTAGCTTAAATTCCGACCACTTCATTTTGGGATGGGGGAGCAGGGTGGTGGGACACTACCTGCCAGGGTGTGGGTGGGTGGGGGTCCACTAGACCACCAGGAATAACTTGAAATATGGGATCAGGGATAGGGAGGGGGTTCACTAGATCAACAGGGCTAAAATATTTATTTATAATATAATACTATACTGGGGATACAGATGAGGGGGGTGACAGGACATGTTGAGCGGGTGATCAGGTGGTGGGAGGGACCACTAACCACCAGGGCTTTTTCATTTAGACCACGGGCGGGTGATCAGGTGGGGGGAGCAACTGCTAGCCACCAGGGCTTTTGGATTTACACCTCAGGCAGGTAATTGAGTGGGTGAGGGACTGCTAGCTGCCAGGAAATTACAGTCATAGGGCCATTGGGTGGCAATTGGCGATGGCGGGGTGGGGGAACTAGACATGAGGGAACAAGTAAATGCATTAAGGTGCAGGGTAGGCAGAATTTTCAAAAAAGTTCAAAATATGTTTTTCCTTTCCTTTCCTTTCCTTTCCTTTCCTTTCCTTTCCTTTCCTTTCCTTTCCTTTCCTTTCTTCTGATCCCAACCCCCATACCATTAATAAATCTGTATCTATGCTTGACTGCATATTTCCTTGTACTGAGTATTATTCTATGGCATTGTCATTTGTTGGGGTAGAGACTGTGTGATTAATGGATATTGTATTATTACCTGGAAGGGGGTAATAACCCTGCATTAGCTACCAGTATCCCTTATTGCTACCGGGATAAATGCACCACATCATTAAAAGTATTATGTACTCAGAGAGGCACTCTATCTCAAGAACCCAAAGAAGCCCCACAGTGTAAAGGGATGTGTCTCCTGAAGGCCCTGGACCAACCATCTACATTTATCTAATATATCTGTATATGTGGGCAAGTGTTTAGACAGCGTAATGCCTCTATTGTTCTTTCTCTTTTGTTTGCTTTGAAATAATCTTGTGTTTTGTTTTGTTTTGTGGGGGGTCACTGCCCCTAGGTGATACTGCCCTTTTTCTACAAAGATATTCATTTTATTGATTATTGATCAGTTTTGGAATTTGGGGATTTCAATTAAGAGGAGGCACAGCATTGAAATGTTATTTGATCTTCTGCTCAGCTGATGTCATCAGTTCTAGAACTGATCAGGAATTAAAAAGGAATGACGGTGGGGGAGACAGCACCAGTATGAGACACTAAAAAGAAAAACAAGATTATTTCAAATTGAACCAAAGGACAAGTGCAGCAGAACAGAGGCAATAAGGAGGATTATAAAATAGGTGGACAAACCTCTGCTTCCTGACTGTCTGACACAGGCAGCATCCATAAACTTATTTCAGCACTGCCAATAACTAAACAAATTACCTGTTCCAGCTGTGCCCCTTTACTCTAGATAAGGTTCAAGGAAGATGTAAGGCAGATCTTCTTTTGCAGAAAGATTGGTGGATGTGTGGAATGGATTACTCAATGAGGTGGCCCATGCAAAGTCTGTAACTGGGTTCAAACACAGGAGGGACAGACACAAGGGAATAGTACAACATATGGGAGAAGGAAGCACAGGATATTCCAGGGAATTATGTGACAAAATACCACTAGGGTTATTGGCTAATAAATCCATCCCAGTGTATTCCAGGTGCAGGTTCAGGTAGGCATACAGGAAAACTAAGCAGGCCATTGGGCCTTTTTTCTGCTGTCAGATTTGACATACAGTACGTATGTGCAGTATATGTATCTATAGAAGTCAGTTGCTTATTGCCTTTTAAAATGGCCTCCAATTTTTGCAAACTGCCACTTTTTTCAGACAAACTGTCAGTTACCAATAGCACCAATTGGCCTACTAACATAAATGCTGTTTCCTTTTTCTTTCTTACCCTGTATTTGTTTTGTTTTCCATGGGGTTTTGCTTATAAAACATGCTGCCATCTGCTACCCACTGTGCTGCCATCCCCCTACTGCCTTGCTTGCTCTCATCTGCTCCCTTGCTTATTTACTGCCTGCCTCTGTCAGCTACAGCCTAAATGGCTTGGACTTGTGAATCATCAGTTTTATAACAAATAACTCCACACTAAACAAACCCCTGTAATGTCATTTTTTTACTCCCTCCCTATACCAGAGCTCAAAGTGTGAGGCAGAATCGCGTATGTAATCTTCATACTAAAGTTCATACTAAAGCAGTAGGAGGAGCTAAAGGCACAAGTCCAAGATGCTCCTGTCTTTTTATCCCTTATGCAGCAACTCTAGGTTGTATCATCATACACCTACCTCGGAGTAAAGTTTACTTCCAATGGTAATTGGACAGCACATTTTAAAGAACAAACAGCAAAAGCCAGACATGCGGGTAAAGCTTTATTGCATTTTAATTATAAGTATGGGGATTTCACAGTGGTTCCTGCTACTGCTGCTGGTGAGGCCAAAATAAACCCCCTCCCATACGGGGCAGAAGTCTGTGGGGCAAAAAAGGCTCCTAACCTGGAATTGCCTCTTCATATTATTATAAAGCTATTTTACAAGTCCCTTCATCCACTTCTAATGCAATAGTTAGATCCAAATTGGGCACAAGGCTGCAGACAGGCATACTCACTGTACACAGTTGTGTATAGTTTTGTTGAGTGCCTGTCACAAACCATATGCCTTTCTGTTAACATTTTCATTCTAATCTGTAGTATTTGGGTTAGTTTAGGCCACTGAGGAGTGTCTCTATTTAAACTTCTGTTGTTTAGGAGACAGATGCATATATAACCTCTTTAGAGACTAGAGGAATCATCTGACAACAATCTGACTTGCTTGGAAGGGGGTACCATTTGGAGAGGATGTGCACATTTTTTAATGGTGGGGCGCAACTGTGGAAGATTGTGTGTACAAAATGGAAATTTCCGGCTACACCCCGATTGGGCAGAATCCCATTTGCTACATTAATTGACCTGCAACTAGCCTCATTTTGGCTTAGAATTATTAATAATAAGACCAATCTGATGCCACCAGAATATCTATCAGATAAAAATCACATGATCTAAAAATGGTTTATCCTCCCTTTGGCTGAAAAAGCTTATCCCTGTTCTAAATGAAATGAACCTCCTATGTCTTTGGGATGACCATCTAAAGGGGATTGTGATCTCTCCTGCATATAAGAATATATTAAAATTCAAACTGCTTCATGTAGCTCTAAAAAACAGATGGGGCAAGTAAAACTACAAAATCAGGCCATATGGTATAGCATAAATAAAATGGACTCTGCCTTGGAGGATTACCTTTTCCTCCCAATATTACCAAATTCAAGAAAATAGATTACATGGGCCAGATTCGTACTATTATCTTCTAAACATACATATTTTAATAAACATCATTCTGATGGGCATTTTCATGACATTAACCGTATTTGTAACAGAGGCTTTCAAGAGTATCTATTCCATAACATTACACAATGCCTACTTTATAATTCTCATAGAGACAGAATCCTTAAGGAATTTTTAGTTAAATATGCCAGTTTAGACTATGATCCAGTATTCATTCTGCTCCACCCCATTACAAGAAAAGATGTCGAAATGATAGATAAATTGCTTTCATGTGTGGTTAGATATGAGGAGAGGGTATTTTGCCCCACAGAAATCAACTTAGGGCAATTATAACTGTCTGAATGTGATATAATTATCTTTGTATTTTATACTGTATTAATCTGTGTATTGCTGTTTTTTATTGATGAAGCATATCTCTGTATGATAATGATTCTTATTATGCATTATAACATTCATGTTTTTAATTTTTATGCTATATGAAATGTCCAACTCTGCAATGTTTTGGACGATCAATAAACTTGACTTACGCAGCAAGATTATGTTTTTTCATGAGCAATTTATCTAAGTTGTGCTTGAAGGTGTTTTTGTTCCTGCTTAGAATCACATCTGAAGGGAGCAAGTTCCAGGGTCTTGTTACCCTACAGGTAAACCAAGAGCCTCTTTTGACTAATTCACTTTTTTATATTGAAACTGTAATGGGTGACCCTGTTATTAAAAACATCCTGTTTATATTTGAAGCCCATTTCTGAAAACAGATATAGGTCATTTACAATATCCCATAGTAATAGAAAGTCACCTCTAAGTCTCCTTGTCTCAAGGGACATTAGACTTAACTCTTCAAGCCTGTTGTAATAATCTAAGCTTTCTAGACCTCTGAAATATTTGGTAAATTTTTTTTGTAGTTTTTCCAGCATACTAATGTCCTTCTTCTTGTATGGTGACTAGAGTTGCGATCAGAAGTCCAACTGTGGTCTAGCATATGTTCTGTAGAGTGGCAAGAGTACTTGGGGGTCCACAGAACTGATATTTTTTAATAGCCTATGCTAATCCCTTTAAATGTGCTAATCAATGCATTGGTTTGTTTTGTAAAGCTTAGTTCATTATCAATGAGGACACCTAGATCTTTTTCAGCGGTTGTCACCATAGGTTTTTTCCACATAGATAGTAGATATATTTTAAATTATTTCTGCCAAGGTGCATCACTCTGCACTTCTTCTAGTTAAACATCATCCCCTGCTGGACTGACCAATGTCCAATCACATTTAGGGCATCTTGAAGTGTGTTACAATCTAGTATAGTGGTGCTGATCCCACCTAATTTTGTATCATCTGCATATTTAGCAGACCCACAATCGAGGCCCTTTGTAATTTCCATGATAAAGATGTAAAAATTCATGTGACCCAGAACAGAGCCCTGAGGTACACCCCTGGTCATGGAGCCCATATCCGATGCACATCTGTCAGTCACCATTCTCTGTGTTCTCTCAGACAGCCAACTTGATATCCATTTTATAAAACTGCTATTTATACCACATACTTTTTTAGGATAGCATCATAGGGTACTAAATCGAATGCCTTACTAAAATTTAAATAGAAAACATCACATGGTACCCCTACATCTAAGTGGTGACTGATGTTTTCATAAGAGCACAAGTGATTTGTCACACACAATCTTCCATTTATGAAGCCATGTTGTTCCATATCAAGGTTTAAGGAAGTGAATGTTCTATTTTTTATGATACCCTCAAGGATTTTGCATATTATTGCTGAAAGGCTTATTGATCTGTAATGTTCTATTTGTTATTTGTTGCCTTTTTTAAATATCGGGGTTATATATGCAGTTTTTTAATCCTTTCATACATTGCCTTGGTTAATACTTTTCTTGAAGAGCAGTTTTAATGGATGGATTAGATTTTTTTCATGAATTTGATCATATGGTCACTGATATAGTCAGGCCCAGGTGCACAGTCTAGTCTAATTCTTTTTTTTTTTACATTTCTTTTTTGCCCCACTAGAGCTGCACCATCAGGAGTTGCCCATTAAACCTGCCCCTACCAGTGTCTATCTTACAGTCTCCAGTCCCTCCATAGAGCCTTGGAACCCCCTCAGGTGGGGGCAGGGTGAGGGCAGCCCCCGAATCTTGCAAGTCTCATCAGGGTCCAGAGGCTGCAGGCAGGCACTGGCACATCATGACCTGGCTCAGCGCTCCATCTTCCTGGCTCCAATGGGGTGTTTTTCCGATGTTTCTTATGGGATGTTGTGGGCCAATACATCAAGGCTGCACCAACGTTCACAACGTCCCTCCCCCTCCTTCCTCGAAGGAGCAGCCACCAAGGCTGATTGGTTGCTGGCCTGTTCCTGTTACCAATCACGTCCCAGAGACTCCAGCTTGCCATCGCTCCCCCAGCCTCTGCCAGGGGTCACTGGTTGCCGGGTTAGAAGATCCCCTTCCCCGGAGAAGGTGAGCTGTTGTCAGATGCTCCAGCCTGTCTCCCCCATGGCCAACCCCCGGTGGCCTGAGCTCATTCCCGAACCCCCTCACCAGTGTGGTGCGAGTTGTGGTGTCCAGCGCCTCAACCCTCAGCGCCACTGGGCCGGCTAGTTTGGTCTAATTCTATCTAGACCTCTACCAATCTCTTCAGCGGTTATAAAAATATATTCCTTTGAGGCATTTAAATAGGGGAATTATCACTGCCACCAGATGATATAGAAATAATTATTAAATATGTCAGACATCTGTTTTGCATCATTAATTATATTGTCATTCCAGTTGGGTTCAGTTTTGCATGAGGGTATTTTTAGTGAATTTATATAGCTAAGAAAAGCTTTGTTGTTTCCTTTTTTAGCGCTGATGGCTAATGTTACTTCTGTATTTTTCTTAGATTCTCTGATAGCTATTTTACATTGTTTTTTGTAATGATTTATAATAACTGGTCAGCAATTTTTTTCTATGGGCTGACCAAATTATTATTTGCCATTATCATCCACGGGTTATAACAGTGAGCATTAGTCAGGTCACTCAAAACAAAGCCACTTCCATTATTGGCTAATGTTCCATTTGTGAATGGGCTGAACAGTCACACAAACATAATGGCTCCATCTCTCGATTATTGAGAAGCTGCTTATTGAGGAGCTGCCTCAACGCCATTCAACTCTGGAGAGTTATACTTTATCTCAGCAGTATCTGATTGATCCTGCCATCTATTTTTTTTAAACTCTATCTGGTTGATTCTGATCTTCGTCCCCTACGAAACAGGACCATGGCTTCACACACAGTACCAGCCAATCTGTAAGTAAACAGCCCGATCGCAACAGCGGTCTGAAACTGCAGGTTAAAAAAAATCAATTAACATCAAAGAAAACAAATAAATAAATAAATAAATAAATTAAAGAGGGACAGGGAGACAGACAGTGTGTGTGTGTGTGTGTGTGTGTGTATGTGTGTGATTGTGAGTGAAACACAGGCACACTATAGCAAGGTTGAAAAAAATTACTGACCAGCAATTATAAAAAATAAAAGATGGGGTAGTGTGACTCAAACTCATATTTAGTGGTTGCCCTTGGAGTGGGATGCTTTAATAAACCCCTCAGGCTTCACCCTTGGGGTTTATGTAGCATCCCACACCTCGGGCAACCATTAAATTCTCATTAAGCACACTTCCCCATCCATTATTATATATATTGCCCATTCTTTCTGTGAGTTATGTTTTTTAAATGCAAAAAATGCTTTTTGTTGATTAATTTAGGGTAGTATGCAATAACGGCTAAGTCTAAATGACTACTCAATAAAGGTGAAGGCATAATGGTGCAAACAATAAGGGAGACCATGGAATTACGGCAACTGGTAGTAAAGGGCGACCATGGCTATCCAGGTGGGACTCAAAGCAGGTTATTTATAGATGGGAGAATTTAGGAGGGCAGAGCCCCCTAAGCGGGGTTTGGGAGCAGAGCCCCCACATTAATAAACAGGAGCCTAAATCTGCTGTGAAGCTGTTTGGGTCTGGTGGAGCGGGAGTCAATCCGGGGGGAACCAGCAGGTGCTGGGGAGGACAGGGTGGATTAAACCCTGTAGTGCCACTGTGGAGCAAACAAAGAGACATCCCAAGACCAGGCAGAGCACCCTTGCAAGGCAGGTACACTAGCTACATGTGGTGGTAATGACTAGGAAATGTGCTCCATTTGACAATCACTGTACATTGCTGTTGCCGTTATGGAGTAGCCATATTGACGGTCACCATTATTCTATCGCAATAATGACATGGAACCTTAATTTAGTAATCCTTTTAGTTAACCATCTGGGTTTCCTATTGTGTTTTTTTTTTTTATACCGTGGGATGCACATATTGCTAATAGATAATATTTAAACAATATACCACAAGAGGGTGTGGGTGATGTCAGGATTTACCCACGGTTGGTGTGGTTTGGTCACGAGGCCATCGGTCGAGTGAGTGAATCACACCAGAAATAGGTAAATCCTGCCATCACCCACACCCTCGAGTGGCATATTGCTATTATTCAACGTGTCCACTTGTTGTTTGGTGGGAGAAAATAAGGAAAAACTGTTTTCATACACTATGGAGATATTTTTATTTAATGTGTTGCTGCAGGAAAAAAATAGTCCTGAGTTGTTGCAAGTACAGAGCACTGGCTCTGTTCTTTCTGTCTCTGCCTGAGCTCCCAGAAGAGGGTCCAAGCTTCCGAGTGGCAACAGACCCTCATTTTAAGTGTGGTGCCATTGATGTCAGTGGAGGAGAGAGCCAGTGTGAACAGTGGTCTCGACGGAGGTGACAGGGAATGAGTATGTATGCTTATTTAAAAGAACTTGCTGTGAGTTATGCACAGACTGCTGTTAGTGTATGCTCGGGGTAAGACATTGTAACGGGCCGGTTAAGACAGTGATAAAAAAGGTTGAGCCGGATTAAGTGGTATGAAGGAGAGAGAGAGATATTAAATGCACCTTTTTGTTCCCTATTTGCATTTTATATCTGTTGTTTTTTTTGTTTCTTTGTTTTTTTTGGGGGTGAGTGCACCGTCATTTACCGATGACTAAACCTGGTGTCATTTCTGTTTGTGTCTTGGGGGTCACAGTGATTTCACAGTGGGGTGGCAGATGTGGATGGCTGGCTGGCACTTCTTCCTGTGGGGTGATATCAGGATTTACATATTGTAAATCGTGCCAGCCAGCCAATCGGGAAGCGGGATTTTAAGACCCCGTAATATAATGTGTTTTAATATGTAGCTACATTGTATCAGTATCACAGTTTTCCAAAATGGTGTCCCAATTTATATTCGATAAACAGTCATTTATTTTACTATCTGCTTTTTTATAATCATTGAAATATGAATTATTTATATTTACTATATGTGATTGGTTACTTGAAAAAGTGACAGAGTAATGATCACTGTTTGATGATGGTGGTCCCACTGTGCAATTTAATAAGCTCATATTAGGGGTACCCAAGACCAGACATAGGATGCTACTTCCTCTAGTTTGTTCCATATCTTATTGCTATAGGGTTAGTTGTTCACAGGCTGATATTAAGATCCTGCCAGGAGTAGTGTCTGCCATTTGATTTATTCAGTTGATGTCCTTGAGATTAAAATCCCCATAATAAGGACAGCATCATTTGCATGAGCTGATTCTATCTCATTTATAAAGTGCTCGATTCCCCTCACGTGACATGTCTGGTGGCTGGTAACAGAGACCTATTATAAATTCATCTTGTTTGGTGGGGGATACCTTTACCCACAAGGATTCAGCATCATTAAAGTTTGGGATTTTTGTGCGTGGAACAATTGCTGAGGTTAGACCCTCATTTCTAAAAAGAATGATACCCTTACAAAAAGTTCTTTGGAATACCATTGTAATACCACTCATTTGCCATTGCAATACCACTGTGATTACCACTGTACTACCATTAAGGTTTTCATGGTATCACAGTGGTTTGTTTCAATTCCATTGTGATACCATTGTACCACTGTCCTACCACGCCAACAAAAATAAATCAAAATGTAAACTCCCATAGTACAACCATGGTACCACTGGGTAGTACCATTGTACATTTTGTAGCTCACCACTGTGTTGCCATTGTGGTGCCATGGTGTTGCCATTGTGTCACATTTAGTAAGGGTACCTCACCATGTTTATGATCTCTATTTCTATAAATCGTATTATAGTCACAGATGTTCCTGCCCCAGCTATGGTCATCAGACTACCATGTCTCTGTAACCCCTATTATGTCTGGTTTATCTTTGAGAACCAACACATTCAGTTCATCAAATTTATTATTTAGGCTCCTTGCTTTGAACAACAGATAATTGATTACTTCAAAATCAGTACTGTATTTTGGTCTCTGATTGTATGTTGATGTGGGGAGATTTTGGTTAGTGGAATGACTGTTTGACACCCCTGTCTCTATTAATTTAAATCAGACTGGTTCAAGATTAATTTTAAGGCAATCCTCAATTTTTGTGCCTTTTTTTTGTTCAAGTGCATGCCACCTTTAGCAAACAATGTGTTGTCATTTTTAAAAAGAGACCATGGAACCAGTTCTAGAAGGTGGGCGCAGGGCTTACGCCAAGCCCTGCATCCACTGCAAAGTTTTCTGCAGCTGCATCGAAGCCTTTGGATGCAACTCATTCCAATTCCAGAAGGGCTGGAGCAGTTGCAACAGTTTTCCCCTGTTTACAGCAGCTTGCACCAAAGGTTTCGAGCAAGCCCCATACATAGGGTACCCCCACAGATGCAAAGTTAGACCAGGGGGGGGCTGGTTTAACTTTGCTGCATCAGGGACTTGCAGCAGCTGGCTTCCAGAACAGCAGATTTGATGAAAGTCAGCACTTGTGTCAAACACCCTGCCGCAAGTTCCCTGTGGTGCTCATGACCACTTCCAGAATCAGCCCCCATCTGTCAATGAATTTTACATCTTCAGTGTTACACCAATTTGCTATCCTTGAGTTGATTCACTCAATAGTATGATTTTTTTTCAATGTTTGTTCTGGGTATAGGCAGGATACTTGATATAGCTATGTTACAGTTTTTTTTCCTTTATGGTCTTAGCTAGCGAAATCAGGTCATAACTGATGTCTTTTTCATAGTGTTTACCAATGTTGTTTGTGCCCTCATGCAAAACTACCGTTGTGTCTAGAGTATTGACAAAGTGGTCAATTCTCTATCTTTGCACTGGGGAAGCAGAAAATGGATGTATTTATTTTGTCATCCCTAAAAATATGTGTATCAGCAAACTGAATCATGGAATCCCTGATAATCACCTTTTGGTTGCAGCCCTGCCTGTTTCTGTTTATTAGCTCCAGGGGGACCCAGTGAGGTATTTATTGCTTCTGGCTGCCTGCTTGTTGTCTGAGCTTGCTTGACTCTGTGCTTCTTCCTTTTGTAAGCTCAAGTATCTGTTTAATAAGTTTATCTCATTATTTCCTAATGATTTATTCCCTTTTTTTTAATTTGTTTGTATCCAATGCACCAGTCTTCTACTTCTTCTTGACCATCTGGCCTTTTCTCACATTTGGAAATTGTTGCTAACTCATCACTCTGGTTAGATTATCTGCAGTTATTTCTTACTTTCCCTTTACTTTATAACTTTTGAGTGTTCACTGTGTTGCTAAGTACATAATTCAACTGATCTTTAGTATTTTTGAGTTCTTCCAACAGTGTTTGATTATTGATGCATTTTTCACAGATAAATCTACAGTAAGTGCACTTGCATGATCTGTTGTGTTGTGTATGTACGTATTATACCACACGCATATTTTTATTGATCTTTCTTGACAGAGGATCTCTAAGAAATCCAGAGCAATAACTCATTTTTTTTTAATAGTAGTTTCGGAGGGCTAGCAAAGAGGAGTGAGTTCTGCGCAACTATTATAGGAGTGGGTTTGTCAGAGATGTGTTGTTTGTTTGGGGAAAATTGCTTTACTATGTAGTTACTCACGGGCCCTGTAAGCCAATCCTATATGTCATTTAAAAGTAAGAACATTAGCCCTGCTAATAACTAGTATAGAAGCTGTAAGGATAAGTCATTGTTACCTTGTTTGTTGTTTAATTTAAAGTCGCAACCAAATAAACTGTTCCCCTCTGTCCTCTTGCCCACTGTGGACACTGCAGACTCACACAGATGTGTATGTTTCTGCACGTGTCTCCACTTGTGTAAATGCACCCTCGCCCCTCTCGAGCTCACACAACACACCCAGCATATGCAATAATACCACGCTCATTGAGGGGGGAGTAATTTAACTCCCATAATCTGTAAGAGGAGCTTCTTGGTCATACAGAATGCCTCAACACAGAAAGTGTTTAAAAAATAATAAAAGATAAAATTCCCCTCTGGAACTGTGATACAAATTGCCCTCCGATAGCTGAAGTGCAGCATGTCTAAAAATAAAACTGCCTCACAGTTTCTGAATGAATAGTAGTTTGTGGTAGTTTCCCCACAGACTACAAGTCACACCACAATCTAGGGTTACCTCCTGACACCTGGAAACCAAACCACTATGTGCTTAAAATATACTGAATGACTGTAATGGAAATACACAAATTGGTTTAAAAAGTCTCTTCAATACTGGCAGTCTGTCTCATAGCATAATACGTTGTCTCACAGCATACCCAGCATGTCATGTGTTTCTTTTATAGGATGAACTGCGTGACTGCGTGAACCAATCAGCCCACTTTTCCATTAGCTCCTTATACTTCTCTAACACTAGTGGCCACACCTGAGCAGTGTTCCTAACTACCATTAAAATGCTCCATCTCTCTCTAATAATGGTTGTTCTGTGCATAACCATATTGTCCCTTCCACCCTCGTCCTACCCAATTCAACAAATCTCTCTGCCCCTCATCTCTGAGACTGTAAAGCTGCCCCCCCACTCTTCTTCTGCCCTAGTTCACCACTCTCTGCATAGCTGGCATAACTGGTTACTGGGAGCCTCTATCCTCCCTCCCTCCCTCCTTTCATACAGGGTTGCCTGCTTTACATGTCTCCTACTCCTTAGACCTATGCCCACCCCCCAGACTCCTAACCATCTCCCTATCCACTGTAAGTCACAAAGGAACATGCGCCTATTATAGCACTTCCTATCTCTCCTGCTCCTTATAGCCAATGATGTAGAAAGTAACCCTGGTCCCTCCTCCCCAATAAATGGGCGGCTCTCTGCCCTGGCTAATCACCTTCCAAGGGGGTTCAAAATAGTTCACCTAAATATTTGCAGCATTCTGAACAAAATAACGACCTTACAAACAAGTGTCTTATCCCTTTGCCCTGATATCTTAATCATTACTGAATCCTGGCTGAAGCCCCACAACCTTGATGCTGAATTCTCAATACTTGGGTACTCCCAATTCGGCAGGACCATCTGGGCAAAAAGAAGGGTGGTGGCACTGCCATGTACATCTCCTCTAAACTCCAGTTCACCACAATCAGACCTACCGCATCCATGCTGTCAATAGATTCCCTTCTAATCAAAATCTCTCTACCACACTTGATCCCCTTATACGTAGTAGGGTCTTACTGCCCACTGGACACACCACTGCCTAGTATCCTAGACCACTTAGGCACCCTGAGGTCCTTCGCGGCTGGCGGCAAACTTCATATCCTTGGAGATTTTAACCAGGACTGGCTAGGCAGTGCGGCCACCAAAGCATGCTGTCAAATAAATGCTCTAAACCTGTCCCAAAAAATAATGGAACCCACTCACTTAAACCACAAATCCAAGAAGCATACTCTACTGGATTGGGCCCTTACCACCCACCCACATCGTATAATTAACGCTGGCCTACTACCGGACTCCCTCAGAGATCACCATATGATTTATTTGGTGAGGAAAATATTCAGACCTAAGGCCACCCCCGCACATTGTACAACAGAGCTTACAAATCCCTTGACCTGACCGCACTCCTAAATGACCTCACCAGCATCGACTGGTCCTATATCCCTAGGGCTCCCTCCATGGATGAGGCCCTCAAATTTTTCACGACCAACTTCCTGCCTATCTGGGACTACCACGCACCTCTCAAAAGATCCAGAGTAAGAGGATCCCACCTACCTTGGGTAACCTCAAACCTCTTGGAACAACTACTAGTCAGGGACCGAGCCTGGAAAACCTTCAAGGCAATGGGAACTTAAACAACTCTGCAACACTACTGCTCACTAAGGAATGCCTGCACAAGACTCATACGACAGGCCAAATCTAATTATTTCAAGTCTGCTTTCAACAATAACTTTTCTCACCCAGCACAATTTTGGAAATCAATTAAATCCCTACTCACCCCTCCAGCCCAACCCCCTACTCCCATACTCGATATAGATGGAAGTATCATCACTGCTCCATGCACTGTTGCCACTGAGTTTAACTCAGATTTCACCAACACTTCGTCCTCTCTACTCTCCTCTCACCCCTCACTCCCTCCCCTTGTTCCCCCTGCTGTCTCCTCACCTGCCTATTTCTCGCTCCGCCCGGTGACACCCACTGAGGTACTAAAAATACTTCAGTCAGTAAATCTATTAAAAAGGTAAATGACCCTCCGGCCTTGACTCCAAAATGCTCCTTCTTTCTGCCCCAGCCATAGCCAACCCTCTAGCCACGCTCTATAACCTGTCTTTCAGACTCGGGTCCGTCCCAACAATATGGAAACAAGCCACAGTCATTCCCCTCACCAAAGGAGGTGACCCTTCATCCCCATGCAACTACCATCCTGTATCACTGCTCCCCATTCTAGCCAAAATACAGGACAGCCCTGTACTAGCCCAGCTCTCCCACTACCTCGACTCTATCTCATTCTTCACCCCTTACCAGGCCAGGTTTAGAAAAAATCACTCCACCACCACCTCTCTCCTTCATCTCACCAACACCATCCTCATGGGCATGGATAAAGGGGAGATAACTGCAGCTATATTCATTGACCTAGCTAAGGCTTTTGACATGGTCTCTCATGCCCTGCTGCTGTCCAAACTCGCCCAAGCTGGACTGACTGAGCCTGCCACCAACTAGTTCCAGTCGTGCTTGGCAGGTAGGTCCCAGTCTGTCCGCATTGGCTCAGCTAGCTCCTTCTCACTCCCTGTTACCAGCGGGGTCCCCCAAGGGTCTGTCCTTGGCCCTTTTTTGTTCTCTATTTTCCTCAATGATCTGCCTGCAGCCTTCCCTCATACATCTATCCACATGCTGCAGACGACACGGTGCTGTTTGCCTCTGGTTAATCCCCTACTGCCATTTCAGCCTGCCTGCAGGAGGATTTTGACTCTGTCCAACACTGGTTCTGCTTAAATCAACTATTTCTAAACCCTAAAAAAACTGTTTCCCTAACTTTCGGCTCTCAATCAATCAAAACTTTATTTATAAAAAGGCGCCTTTCTAAAACCAAGGCACCTGTACATCACATAATAAAACAATATTACTAAAAACAATAAAAATTATCCAAGCTTAATAATATTTAAAAATCATTATACGCTTGTTTAAAAAGATATGTTTTAAGTGCTCCCTTAAAAGTTTGGACGGTTGGGCAATCTCGGGCCAAACTGTCCCGCCTTCCTGCCTCCCCCACTTTCCACACATTAGAAGGCTCCCCCCTGGAGGTCTGCACTTCCTACAGATACCTCAGGGTCTGGTTAGACCAGCATCTTGACTTCACTGCACATATTGATGCTATATATAAGAAGCTGCACCCCATGTTAGGCACATTATACCGCAACAAAAGTTGCATCCCCCTACCAACGTGACTGTCTATCGTTCAAAAGATGATCCTCCCAATAATGGACTACGGCGATGTAGTCTACTGTGCAGCCCCTCAAACCTCCCTGTCCAGACTAGACTCTCTCTTCAACTCCTTCTGCCGGTTCTCCCTGGACCGCCCTCCTAGTACACATCACTGTGACCTCTACCAGTCCTTGGATCTCCCCTCTGTCCACAATCGGAGATTGCTACACTGTGCTAGAACTGCTGCAAAATTCTGGTCGCAGTCCTTCCCCTCCAACCTGGCGTCCTCCCTGAATGTTCTTCCCCCCTCCAGCCTACTCGCTCAGGAACTTTGGTTCTCAGCTACTTCACATTCTGCACAGGTCCACCAGGTCTGGACAGGCTGCTTTCAGCTTCAGGATGCCCAAATTATGGAACTCCCTGTCGGCAGATTTAAGACCCACCACCGGCACTCCACACCATAATGCTCTTCTTAAGACTCAATTCTCTACCACTTGCACTTGCATCCTGCCCTGCTGAATCCCTTGCAACCTTGTTGTCAGTTGTTTATTTGTCTCCACTGTTCTTCTCCCTATTGTTGTCAACCCTGCTTACTGTGTGTTGCGGGGTATATACGTAATTCAGTGCATGTCATTACCTGTACCACCCTGTCTGTATATTTGCTATTTGTATATAAGGTTTTAGACTACTCTAATTTGAATTGTAACCGAACATGTATATGTGTAACTTCTACTATTACTGCATCCTGCCTATCCCTATTCCCCCAGGGCTCATCTGGAATCGAGGGGTACACTGCTCAGTATGCCTTCCTGGTAAAACTCTTAAATAAATGTGTAGCAAAGAAAGTCAAAAATGGCACAGAAACACTCCTGCTCCAGTGTATGTAAACACAGTTTGTTTATTTCCAGCACTGTTTTTTGGTCTTTGCCCAGCTTCTGGAGAAAAAGTTAAAACAGCCAACTTTATTTTAAAATATTCTCCTCTATCTAGGAAAACTACCACAACCAGACACTTACTGTTCCCACTCCAGAAAAAAAACCCACTTCTTTTTAAACTACCACAACTCACTTGAACAACACTAATACTGCAGTATAGAAATCAGAGGCATACCAAACATGAGTCAAAACAGGCAGATTAATTCAAACTGACTCTCTATAATGAATCCAACTAAACCCTTTGTGCAATCACCCCACCAGCACAAAACGCATGTCTTCTTAGCACCACCTAGAGATGTCCAACACATTGATATACTGACTTACACTATTTAATTCATGTTTTTTTATAAGTAATACTTTTGTAACACTTTTTGATTTTTTTTGAGAGGCCATTTTATGGTCCCAAAATGACATTCCAGGGTGTAGGTCATATTGAGGAAAATGCACCTGCAGGGGCAGAAGCCATAAGGCCATATGCCCCAGTGTGTGCATTTATCACAGCATATCCAGTGCCTAGGAGTGTCTTACTACTTACTGCACTCATGCTCAAATTTCTAATTACATTGGAAAATGAAAAAAAAAAACAAAAAAAAAACAGGATTATGTTCCCTTTAAACAGAAGAATATGTATTAAACAAGGTTCTTAATTCCATTAAGGGGTTATGGTGACATTGCAAACATGAAAGCAAGGCCTGAGTTGTTTGACAGTGTCACTTTAACCCCTAATGGAATTATAGCCTTAAAGTGTACAGTCTAGCTATCTAATGTTTTCACAACACCTGGCCAAAATACTGTAAAATAGAAAATGAATCAAGAAAACCATGATACTAAAACACAGATGTTACTATGGCAAACTGTCTGTTTCTTTTCTTTTTCTTTTTTATTCTATTATGCCAGGACTGCAAAATTACCATTTTATGCTTTTACTAAGGGATTATTTGCTATCATGTCTTATAACAAAACTGATGTCGCTAATACATTCAGCTTTTCAGCACTACAAAACTAATCCACAAGCTAATGTAGCACTACACAGATAAATAGGTCTTGAGAATGTTTATTTTAGACAAATGAACCACATGAGCTGAAGTGCAGATCACTGCATTTTGCATTACAGAGAAAACATCATCCTTCTTTTCTTGCAATAAAATGTGTTATTATAGCTGAGCAGTCTAACTTAAGGATGGCCAGGTAAGCTGTTAAATCATACTGCTCGTCAGTAGTCATCTGCCGTTGCAGTGTGTACTGCCTTCTTCTTTGCCAAAGGTCAGTATTGAATATTTTAATACTTATCTGCAGACAAGATGTCCTGATCCACATAATTTACATACAGCAATGCCCTAGCACAAAGACAATGGTGTCCAAGCCCTAAATAAGCACTGCATGTAATACTAAGTATATAGCCACACCACTGTATACAGTATATCAAGAATTCCATTACACAGTAGCAACACAAAAGACAGCAAGGGTGTTGTGAAGATCACAGAATAAGTAGTACTTACTAAAAAAAAACTATGTCCTACTATCGAAACTGCCATAATAGTTCCATTTATTGAAAAAGGCTTTTCCACTTTACATAAAAATAGAATGTTAACAAGTACAGAGCACTGCAGGGAGTCTTCCAAATGAAACAGACTGTGTGAATTGTGTGAAAACTTGAGTGAGAGAGAGAGGGGAAAAAAAGACATGTATCTCTAATTAGAACAGATGTTCTCATGTCCAGTATAATTTGTAATTCGGGAAATGAACAAAGTCCACTCCCAGCATCCCATGCTTGTAAACCCTGCTGGAAATGGTCCAAAGGAAAAGGCCCAGCACTCATGTCCAGACACAAAAAGGCACACTCCAGCCTCGTAGATAGTATAAACTATGTGTTTATTCCAGCCAAACAGGTAAATACAGGCACAGAACCCCACACTGGAGCCACCAACATTCACACTTGACATTCCCTGGCACTTTATCAAGGACCTTTAAAAGACCTTTATACCTGTGTTTATCTGTTTGGCTGGAATAAAGAGATATCCTATAAAGAGATGTACTATCCTTGAGGCTACAGTGTGCCTTTTTGGTGTCTGGACCTGAGTGCTGGGTCTTTTACTCTGAATAATTTGATTCCGCCTGAAAAAGGAACGCATGTGCAGTCTCTCTCTCCTATGTATTCTGTCTGTCTGTCTGTCTGTCTGTCTGTCTGTCTGTCTGTCTATCTATCTATCTATCTATCTATCTATCTATCTATCTATCTATCTATCTATCCACCCTATCAGATAACTATAGAAATGTAGAAGCATAAAAGTTAAAATAGAAAAAGACTAAAAATCCATTAGGTCTATACTGAGTCCCTGCCTCACATTATTCATTGTTAATTATATGTATTCATCCCCCAATAAACATACGAACATACGAATTCTTGGGAGCAGATAAAGTGCCTAGGTTCATCAAGTCTGTTCGAATGTGCAGCTAGCACCCTTATTTGCAGCTGCCCCTCCCTCCCTTCACCCTTCCCTTCATTAACCCTCCCCCTTGTCCTGTCCCATCCCCTTTTGAAGCAGTCCACTGTTCTACTGCATACAATTTCTGCAGGTAACGCATTCCACCCAGCCACCACCCTCTCTGTAAAAAAGTGTCTCCTCATCTCCCTCCTGAACCTTCCTCCCTCCAGTCTCATATCATGGCCCCTGGTGGCCTTCCCCTCCCTTACTTTGAACAGCCCCTCTGTATACTTGTATGTCTTGTTTATTCCTTTCATGTATTTAAAGGTTTCAATCATGTCACCCCTGTCCCTCCTCTCCTCCAGTGAGTACATGTTCAACTCCTTCAGCCTCCTCTCGTATGATAAGTCCCCCAGCCCCTTGATCATCTTTGTCGCACTGTGCTGCAACCCCCTCCAGTAACTTAATGTCCCTCTTCAGATACGGATGCCAGTACTGCATGCAGTACTCCAGGTGTGGTCTAACTAATGACCTATACAGTGGCAGAATCACCTTCTCCCTCCTTGAGGATATACCTCTTGCAATACAACCCAGCATTTTGTTGGCCTATGCAGCTGCCTTCCTACATTGTGCCGAGTTGTTCATTGACCCTGTAATGAGCACACCCAGATCCTTCTCCTCCTCTGTCTGGGCTAGCTGCACTCCCCCCAGCTGGTAACTCCTCCTTTGGTTCTTCATCCCAAAATGCAGCACCTTGCACTTTTTGGCATTAAACCCCAGTTGCCAGGTGTCTGACCAGGTTTCAAGCTTTGCCAGATCATCCTGCAACCCCTGCCATCCCCCTAGGTCATCCACCACCGCGCCTACCTTGGTATCATCAGTAAACAGACTGGTCTTGCTCTTGATGTCCCATGATATGTCTGCAATGAATATCCCAAACAACACTGGTCCCAACACCGAGCCCTGTGGAACACCGCTCGTCACTGCCCTTGGGTGTGAGAGCTCCCCACCCACCACCATCCTCTGTTGCCTTCCCTGAAGCCAGTTCCCTACCCATCTCACCAGCATTGTACCCGCCCCTGTGCCTACTAACTTCCTTCCCAGCCTTCCATGCGGCACCGAGTTGAATGCCTTACTGAAGTCCAGATACAGGACATCCACTGCATGGCCCCTGTCCAGCTGCCTAGTTACCCCGTCATAGAACTCCACCAGGTTGGTTTGGCAGGTTCTGCCATGTATGAAGCCATGCTGTCTGCTATCCTGTAGTCCTTTGGCCTCTAGGAGGGCCACCAGCCTCTCCTTCAGGATAGTCTCCATTAGCTTACCCAAGATGGATGTGAGGCTCACTGGTCTGTAGTTTCCCGGTTCATCCTTGGGACCACTCTTGTGGAGGGGCACCACATGAGCATCCTCCAGTCCTGAGGTACACACCCCAAATGTAGTGAGGCATTATATAGGTCTGCCAAAGGTCCTGCAAGGACCTCTGCCAGCTCCTTCAGTACCCTGGGGTGGATGCCATCTGGGCCTGGCGCCTTGTCCACCCTCAGTGCCTTCAAACCTCTCAAACTCTGCCCTCCATGATTTCCCCATCTGTCACCACTTCCCCCCCTGCTTCTGCCATTTCTCCCACCTTGGGTGTCACCCCCTCTCTCTTTTAGTAAATACTGAGCAGAAGTACTCATTTAGTGCTTCTGCCTTATCGCACCCTGCTTCCACCCAACCCCCCTCCTTCCTAATCCTTACTATGTGGTCCTTACAGCTCCTTTTCTCCCTGATGTACTTAAAGAAGTCCTTCTCCCCCTTCTCAATGCCTTGTGCCAGCCTAAGTTCTGTAGATGCTTTAGCTCCCCTTACTGCCCTTGTCACCTCCTTCGATTCTGTCAAGTACTCCTCCCTGTCCTCCCCCCTCCCTGTTTTCTTGTACTTCCTAAAAGCAGCTCTTTTCCACCTTGCCTTTTCCATGACCTCCTTGCTCAACCAGCTCAGTTTCTTAGCCCTAGCCTTCTTGCTCTGGGCTTTGCAGCAGGTTTTGGTTGCCTCCACTATCTCCAGCTTTATGAGCTCCCACCTCTGGTTAGTGTCCATGCTAGATTGAATTCTGGCCAGGTACCCTTTTACCACTTCCCCCATCCTCCCAAAGTTGGCCCTCCTGAGTCCAGCACTCTTGTGCCAGATTCCACTCCTTCCTGCCCATATCCAATGTGAGCCATACTGAGTGGTGGTCACTCCCTGACAGCAGTTCCTCCACTGTAAGTTCTCTCACAAAGTCCCCATTTGCCAGCACAAGGTCAAGGGTATTCCCTAACCTGGTTGGTTCACTGACCATTTGCAGTAGGAAGCTGTCCTGGAAGGCATCCAGCAGTACCTGCTCGCTTCTGTTCCTGGTTGTTGGGGTGCTCCAGTCCACTCCTGGCATGTTGAAGTCCCCCACAATCACCACACTACCCTTCTTGCAGGTCCTCCTGATCTGTCCTGCTAGTTCCCTGTCTAACTCCTCCATCTGAGATGGTGGCCTGTATACCACTCTCATTCTAAGAATCCTATTCTTGGAATCCTGGATTTGCACCCAAAGTGACTCCGTACTACCCTCCTCCCCTTCCTCCCTTACACACTTCAGTCCTTCCTTCACATATAGTGCCACCCCCCTCCTTTCCCAGTCACCCTGTCCCTACGAAATAACCTGTACCCTGGTACAGACAGGTCCCAGTCATTGTATTGGGTGGCCCATGTTTCTGTGATAGCTGCAATGTCCACCTCTCCCTCTGCCATGAGAACCTGTAACTCTGCAGTTTTCCTCCCAAGGCTCCTAGCAGTAAGGGTAACCACCTTCCACCCTTTTCCCTCCTCCCATCCTGCCCTCCTTTCCTAGCATCACCAATAGTACTTGCCATTTGTCCTTTGTCACTGTTATGGGGGGTAAGCTCATATGGTTTCCCAACCTGTGGTCTCTGCATATCTCTTCCCCAACTGCCACCCCCCACTCCTAGTTTAAATTCCCAACTTCCTCTATGTACTCCTCCATCCTCTGTTTCAACAC
The DNA here is from genome assembly GCA_016271365.2 of Neoceratodus forsteri. Taxonomy (NCBI): domain Eukaryota; kingdom Metazoa; phylum Chordata; order Ceratodontiformes; family Ceratodontidae; genus Neoceratodus; species Neoceratodus forsteri. The sequence continues at coordinate 1,570,821,279 of CM057452.1, forward strand.
TTTCTTCCTCCTCACTCAAGTGTAGTCTGTCCTTGGCATAGAGACTACTGTCCTCCCAGGTCCCTCCCCACCCCAACAGCCCATACCCTTTAGCACAACACCAGGTTCTTAGCCATCCGTTAAATTCCTCTATTCTCAGCTTTCTTGTTGTGCTTGCCTTTGGCACCGGAAGTATCTCAGAAAAAGTTACTGATCTTCCTGCCCCCTCACATAATTGTGCTAGTTCCTCAAACCTCCTCTGGACTATATCTACTGTCTTGTCAGCCAGGTCGTTTGTCCCAAGATGTATAATTAAATGAGGCTTGTCCCTATCCCTTCTAGCATATTTCAGAACAGATTGTCCCACCCTTTCCGCTGTCATGCCAGGCATGACCTCCACCCAAATGCGACTATGCCTCTCCCCCTTGCTACCCCACCTGACTCCTCTTAGTATTGAGTCCCCAGCACTAAGATTCCACCCCTCTTTCTCCCTGCTTGCTTACATTCATCTCACTATCTCATTTCGAGCTCCTCTTCTTCCTCCTGCACATTATTTCCCCCTTTTACCCCTGTTGCAATTCTCCCAGCAGAACATCCTCCCGCTCCAGTTTGGTCCAGGCATTTGTCAATTACTCCTCTAATTTCATCATTTCCTCCTCCACCTTCTTCCTCTCTAGCAGTGCAAAACTATTTTCAAAGACCCTTCACAAATGCCCGCCCTCTCTCTCATAGTAACCTTGTTCTCTCCTTTCCATTCCATGACTTTTGCCACTTCTTCACCTCCCTCACAAGTCCCTATCTCCTCCTTCCATTTGTCTTTTGCCTCCTGACCTGGTTTCCCAGTAATCGTCTTCCTGGCCTGGGCCCCTTTGTCTCTGCTTCCCTTCTTCTGACCCTCTCCTCACCACTGTTGGCTTAAATCGCCCTCCCTCATCTCCCCTTCTTCCTCCCTCCAGTATTGGTCTAAACCCACCCCCAATCTGCCTTGCCTGTCTTAGTTCCTCCTGCAGACCCTCAATCTCCTTTCTAAGTTTTTCTATGTGGTTGCACACTAAATCCTTCTGGTATTTACCTTTCTTTGCAAATAATCCTCTTGAACTTATTCCACTGTGCCAGGAAACCACCAATGGTCTCTGAATTAACTACAGGGAAACTGTTCCACATGCCCAGCATGCTTTCTGTGAGAAGCAGTTTCCTAATATATTTTAATATGTATGTAGTTACCATGGGCTGTATTCTCAAAGGTTAGCGCTGGGAAGTACAGATGCCCTGTGCCAATATGCAGCTGCCCTGAACACTTTGGTGCATGGTGCACCCTATTCTTGTATGTTGCATGCCTTTGCAACACTACACCCTTTTTATGGCACTTTCTTCAAACACTTGGTGCAAGCCCTGTAAAAAGGGTGGCAAAGTTAGACCAGCAAATGCTGGTCTAACTCACAGCATGTGGTGCATGGAGGGCTTGGGTTTCGAGAATCCTGAATTCAGCCCTGGGGTTGCTGCAAGCCCCATGCACCACATGCTGGGTGCACCCGGGGTGTGCAGCAATCAAAATCATTTGAGAATAGAGCCCTACGTCTCTTCTGGTTATATGTGTGCATTATTGAGTTCTTTCAGAGAGAGAACTACAAAGTGAAGCTGAGTAGTTCTAGCACACAACGGACTTGAGAAGAAATTCTTATAACCAAAAAAAGGCACAGGAAGTCAGCATAAAAATATATATAAATCACGTTGAAGATTTCTATTAAAAAATGGAATCTGAATTTAAAATCAAAATGTTTTGCTTTGTAGAAAATTACAGAAACAACTGTGAGTGGAAATAGACTATGCCATCTGAACATAAAACTTTAGAGTTTTAAAACTACTGTATTTGCATGAGACACCCTCTTATTGTTATAAGAGCACCGGAATGTTTAGAAATAATCTTGATTGGCTAACAAAAGTGTCTTTATTTGTAATGTCCTTTTTGAAATTCCCTCTTGTAAGCTTGATATTGTGTCTCCTAGTGGTTGAAATATTCTTTATTTTGAACTGATAATTGTAGAACACCATATTGTTCCCCATTTATAGATTTTTGACAGGCTCACAGGTGTATTAGATATCTTGGGCATGCTGTCCACCTCTAAGGTTGGTGTGTTTCCAGTCATGGAAGCCTACAATAAGGCACTTTTGATAACTGTTGACATTGTCTTGCCTCTTCATGTCCACCCATTAGTTCCCTGTGTTTGCTTACCCTTGTATAACGATGACTTGTGGTGGTAAAAGACACAAGGGTGCAGACTGGAGTATACCTTGTTGAGATCGTCCTTAATGTGGTGTATCAGAAGGTGATCACCCAGAAAAAGACAGTATATCTCTTAGGGCTAATTGTAATGGGGAGGAATAGATCATTCTTGCTCTTCTGCAGTGCAGACAGAATTTTACATCTGATGTGTCTGCTGTCCATAAGGGTTACTTTCTTCCTCAGTGGAGTGTTCTCCATCAAAACTGTGATCTCCCAGGCAGGGGTGACTCTCAATAGTGGGACAGTTGGGTGCACACAGGTATTCTTATGTAACCCCCCTGCAAATGGGGGTTCCCAAAAGACTTCCAGGAGCTTGCTTGAATGCTCCAAGCCTGAATGGTGTTTGGCGTTTAAGCCATTTATCAGTGAGTGTTTTTAGAGCCTCTGGTACTGTCTCTTTAAGAGCTGTCTGCTTGCAGACATAATTAGTTTGTATGAGGGGACTGTGTGCTTCTCTGTTTGAGTACCACTCGAGCTGCTGCCAATTCACTCCATTTATGCAGTCACTAGGAGTGCAAAGGGAACTTATCTGAAAGATGTAACTGTTTGCCAGAAATCATTTAGAGTAATAATGAAATGACAGTTTGTCTAACCTGCTTTCTTTGCAGTCAGAACTGTGTCTGCCTAGTTCCCCATTCTGGATTTGAACTGCTGAACTGGACCAATCAGTGTGGGGTAAGCTAGCTCTAAAATGGTGCCTTGGACAAATCAGAACTTGGACTCATAATCTGAGCCAGCCACAAGAGGATTGTATGGGCAGTGACTCTGGGAGATGTAGTTTAGACTTCGGCGCCTTTTTGGACCAACAGCAGCAGTCTATTGTGAGTGACAGCCAATCCAGTCAAGAACTGGGAGGAACTCAAAGGAAGTTCCCGGTTTTGTCTGTTGGAGTTTCAGTTAAGCTCTGGCAGTGAAGAGGGAAGGAGCCCTGTGCTTTTTCGGTGTGCAGTTTTAGTCGGGAAACGTGTGTAAGGCCCTGAGTTCCGGTCTGCAGCTTGTGTAACTGCTTGTTAGGACTGAATCCATCCTGTGAAGAGAATCAAAGGATATCTGAAGAGTAGAAACCAGGCTCACCCTGTAGAAGACTGGAGGAATTGCTGAATTGCACTCGGTCTGTCAGGAACTGAATCTGCTGTGTGTTCTCCCGGGTATTGTGCAGTAATTGCGATCGGGATACAGATGCAGCCTGCCTGGTATAGTGCTTTCTTTTTACCATATAAATGTGTGAAGAGGTTTGTGTACCTCAAGTGAATCCTGCTGCCATTAAGTGACTTTTGCCTGTGACTGTTTACCATATAAATGTGTGAGGAGTCTCTTGGAGCTCAAGAGTAGCCCTGCTGACGTTGAAGGACCTATCTTGTTTGGAGGTCATGAGTACTAATTCAGGTCGCTCCTGTTGAATTGCCACATTAAATCCAAATGGAATCACTGTACTGTTGACTGTTTAAACAAATTTTCTTTTCTCTGTGTGCAAGGGCCCCTACCAGCTGCCACGGTTTGGACTAGCCACTAGGGCTTGGGTACCCAGGGACAGTAACTGTAGGGATAGGCCTGCACAGGTTATAGGTAGATGAGTAAAGTAATAAGCTAATTAACCTGATTTCCCTGTCCTTGTTATATCCCCTAAATAAATCAGAGCTGCTTGTTTCAGCAAAGTTATACTGCCTGAGGTATTTGTCTATGTTAAAGTACTGTACTGTGATTGTTGCACTGTATCTTATTTCACAGGAGGTCCCAGTGCTGGAACCAGTCCTGGGGTAAGTGTATACTGTGGAGGTAATTCTGATATATTGTGTGGGCCACTAGTGGGAAGAAAGGGGGGTTGCAGTGTCCCAGAGGGCTGTGACCAAGTTAGTTTAACTATTGCAAACCCTGACCTCTGGGTGGAGGCACCCGCCATTGGATCCAGGCCCCTCAACCTGTTAGTGGCAAATCAGGCAGGGGTAGTAGCCCCTGGGATAGCGCCATCTAGGGGTTACATCTTGGAGGCTCACTGCTGGGATTGTGTGTCCTCTAGTGGCCATATTTATGAACCACTGTTATGAAAAAAATGGGTACCCTGACAGAAGTGGCTGTGCACCGGCTGGTGGAGTGGTGTACTGGGGAGGAGATTGACCCCCAAAATGCTATGCTTATCCTGGACATTCCCCTGGGTATCAATATGGACACTGTACAGGGAGTACTTTCCAAGGTGGAAGGTTTACAAAACCCTGTGGTGGTGGGTCGGCATGCTAATCTGCTCACCCACACTTTCCTGGCCCTAATAGAGTTTAAGGATCCCATAGATAGCTCCAAAGTGCCACAGACCATTACCCCAGAGGGAGTCCTCACTGCCTGGAGAGTGATAACTAAGGACAGTAAAGACCCGGAGGGGAATGAGCCCCCGCCACTGTCTGAAACTTTTGAGGAGAAATTTGCTAAATGGTTGCTGGGGGAAGGGAAAACTGTGGAGGACTTGAAGAAACTATTCTTGCCACCTGGGGGTGTTCCTCCCCCAACACCCTCTCCCGCTCCAGTACCCGTAATGGTGGCTGAACCAATGCAGACTCCTATTTCTGCACCTGCCATTAGTCACGACTCTTACCAAGGTTGAGGATCTTCTCTGGCACCCTCCCCACCCCCAAGGGAGGATGACTGGGAGACCTGGATAGACTATGTTGCCCCCAAGTGCTTGAATGGCAATGCTCGGAAGCGAAAAGCAAAGAGGTTAGTGAGACCTCCGGTCTGCCCTGGCTACCATCCGTGCTAAACAGGCCAGTAACCCTGAAGTGACTGCACAGGCCTATCTTGAGGCCCTGGAGAATGTGTATGGGAGCCCAGATTCTGATGAGGATCTATGGTGGAGAGTAAGAAATGCACAACAGTACCAAGGGAGTTGTTGTCTGTGTATGTATCTCGGCTGGAAAAATTGTTGCAAGAATGCCTCAGAAAGGGTAGTTTGCCAGCGATTGAACTGGACCGAACCAGGCTGGACAGGATCCTTAAGTCTGCCCCTTTTCAGAACTGCTGTTGCTTCAGTTACGCCTGGCAAATGACTGGAATCCCCACCCTCCTATGATGAGTTAATGAGAGAAATTCGAGGAGTTGAGAAAAGGCGACCTCGGGAGGGACCTGCACCAATAGCTGCGGCTACGACCCGAGTGACTGAGGGTGACCCATCAAGTGAAGTTCAGGGGCAGAGGTTGACAGTCAATGAGTGCTCTGACAAGGAAAAAGATATGCCACAATGGGGCGAACTGTTGAGAGAGATCCGGGAATTCAAAAACAGTCCCTTTATGAAGGCCACGCCTGCAAGTACGGGCCCTGACCTATATCCGACTGCATGTCTATGGGGTGGGGTACCCACCCATGTATCTCCTGCTGATAACAGCTCCAAACTCAATTCCTTGACCATGGAAGTGGAGAAACTGACGAGATGTCTCCAAATGCTTATCACGCCAAGAGACAGAGATGGCACCAAGGTTTCCAGTTAGTAATACCCCCGCCCTGGCTCCCAGTGTGGTGCCTCGGCCAGCTCAAACTCCAGAAAGTATGTTTTGCTATAATTGTGGGAAGGATGGACACATGAAAAGGGAATGCCGGTCCCCAAAAGACACTGACAAAGTTGCATATAGGCTACAAGGAGAGCTTCAGAGAACAAATCAGTGGTTAAGAGGTGCACAAATGATCCCAGTGAGGGCACCAAAATGCTAACTCACGTCCTTTGTGGCAAGGTCAGTTGCCCAGGCCCCCACTCACGCTCTCCAGACTGGTCCAGAATAGTGGGTCCCTCCATGGAGACCACTGTAAAGGTGAATGGAGTGTCTACAAGAGCTGTATTAGACAGTGGCTCCCAAGTGACAATTATGTTCCAGGATTGGTGTCAGAAGCATTTGTCAGTCGTACCCTTACAACCATTAGAAGGACTGCATGTATGGGGGTTAAGTGAGAAGGCCTACCCTATTCCGGTATATCCGATTTGGCTGTCTTTTCCCACCTCCATGGCTGGAGTGGCGAACAAGTAGAGACCCTAGCCTTAGTGTGTCCCCACTGGACTGTATGATGTGTCCCTTTGTTGATTGGAACAAATGCTCATATGTTCGAAGGCTGGCACAGTTGTGTTATGAAAACAAGGGTCAAAGACTAGTAGAGCTTTAAGAGTTCCAGCTTTAATTAAGAAGGCCTATGAGGCACAGAGAGATACTGAAAAATAGAACCAGAGGAACCGGTCGAATTGTATGGAAGAAGGATCCTGAGTCTCTGATCCTGGCACCAAATGCCCAGTGTACCTTACAGGAGAGGTCCAGATCAGAAAGGATGTTAAGAATAAAATATTAATGTTGGATGCACCAGGCATGGAAAAATTACCAGAGGGACTGCTGGTCAAGCCTAGTATTTTGCCTGCTAGAGCCCACGCTTATGCCAGAAGGGTAATGGTCCAAGTTCATAATGTGTCTGAAAGAGACATTCGAGTAAACAGAGGTTGCATCCTGGCTAATGTGCATTGTGCAGACACTGCAGTGCTACCCAGCAGCAAGAGTTCAAGGAAGAATGACAGAGTAACGCCTGACTTGTTTGATTTCGCGCACTCCGCTGCCAGCTGAATGGAAAGTGAGGATCAGTGAGAAGCTTGCCCAGAGAGACCAGGTGTTTCTTTAAAGGAATGGGATGTAGGATGTGTGCAAGGAGCTGAGCACAATATCTGGCTGCATGACGAAAGACCATTTCGTGAGAGGTCTCGACTCCTGGCACCTGCTGACATAGATGATGTGAGACGGCATCTGCAAGAGATGTTAGCTGCTGGTGTAATACAAGAATCCAGAAGCCCTTATGCTTCCCCCATTGTGGTAGTGAGGAAAAAGAATGGGACAGTAAGGATGTGTGTGATTATCGCACCTTAAACCGCGGACTATCCTCGATCAGTACACAATGCCCTGCATTTAGGATGCTTTGGACTGCCTAAACGCGGGAGCAAGGTGGTTCTCTGTGTTGGATCTCCGCGAGTGGGTACTACCAGATCCCGGTGGCCCCAGAGGACCGTGAGAAGACAGCCTTATCTGTCCGCTTGGCTTCTATGAATTCATGAGGATGCCTCAAGGGATTTCAGGTGCCCCAGCCACTTTTCAACGATTGATGGAGCGTGCAGTGGGGACATGAACTTACTAGAGTGCCTGGTATACCTAGATGATGTTATTGTGTTTGGCAGCTCACTGGAGGAACATGAGAGCAGATTATTTAAGGTATTGGACCGACTGGAGGACTTTGGCCTTAAACTGTCCATTGATAAGTGTCAATTCTTTCAAACATCAGTAAAGTATGTGGGACACATAGTATCCACCGAGGGAATAGAGACCGACCCAAGTAAAGTTGAGGCCTTGACCACCTGGCCACAGCCCAAAAATCTAAAAGAACTGCAAAGATTCCTGGGATTCTGTGGTTATTATCGGCGCTTCATCAAGGACTATTCAAGAGTGATCCACCCTTTACTTAACCTTACTCAAGGGTATCCCCCAACCCACAAAAAATACCAAAAGTCAGCGTCCCTCAAGACTGAAAGAGTGTATTTTCATCCGAGTGAAGTATTTGGGGCCCGCTGGACTCCTGATTGTGAGACCGCTTTTCATGAGATCATATATCAACTTACCCATGCTCCAGTGCTGGCCTATGCCGATCCAAGAAAACCTTACGTCCTGCACACTGATGCTAGCTTGCAAGGGTTGGGGGCTGTATTGTACCAAGAGCACGAGAATGGCCTGAGACCAGTGGCCTTTGCCAGTAGAAGCCTGACCCCATCTGAAAAGAACTATCCTGTACATAAGTTAGAGTTCCTAGCTTTGAAGTGGGCTATTGTTGACCAATTCCATGAGTACTTGTATGGGGCTAAAATACTAGTAAAAACTGACAATAATCCTTTGACCTATGTGCAGACCTCAGCTAAGTTGGATGCCACTGGCCATAGGTGGCTTTCTGCATTATCTACATATGACTATGCTCTCGAATACCGAGCAGGTCTGAACCACATAGATGCTGATGCTCTCTCCCGGAGGCCTGTTCCCCAGAATGATTGGGTCCGATCGGCAGAACCTGACATTCGGGCACTCTGCGGAAGTTTGACAGGGAGGAACAAATGTCCACGGACACAGTGGACTGCATGGTGGATTGCTTGGGACCCTCTGAGAATTGCATACCTGCTGCTTATTGCCACTTTTCTGCAATAGACATTGGTGCACTGCCTCAGCTGGACAATGACAGTATTCGGCGGGCTCAATCCCGCGATCCCATGATCAAAGCAGCTTTAGAAGCCCTCTATGCAGGAAAGGATGTGTCCAAATTACGCTCCACTGATTTGAGAACTGCACTGTTATACAAAGAAGGTCCTAAGTTGAAACTGATCAATAAACTGTTATACAGAGAAACAGTAGACAGAGGGGGACAAGTAGACAAACAACAACTAGTGCTGCCCACTGCCTTTCGAGACTCAGTACTGAGGTCCTTGCACAACCACATGGGGCACCTTGGTATAGACAGAACACTTGACTTGGTGAGATCCAGATTCTATTGGCCTAAGATGGGGGCTGATGTGGAGCAACACATTCGAACTTGTAGTCGCTGCTTACAGAGGAAAGCTTTGCCCCAGAGGGCTGCCCCCCCTTGTTAACATCACCACCAGTGCACCCATGGAGCTGGTCTGTATTGATTTTCTGAGTTTGGAGTCAGATAAAAGAAATATCAGTAATGTGCTGGTGGTCACTGACCATTTCACGAGATATGCCCAAGCTTTCCCCACCAAAGACCAGAAAGCATCCACTGTGGCCAAAGTACTTGTAGAAAACTTTTTTGTTCACTATGGGGCTCCACAAAGAATCCATTCTGATCAAGGAGAGACTTTGAGAGTTGTCTCATCAAGAGATGCTTTCTCTGTGGGAGTGCGAAAGTCCAGAACCACTCCTTACCACCCCAGGGGACCCACAGCCTGAACGCTTTCAACCCAGACTTTGTTAGATATGCTAGGCACCCTGCACCCAAAGGACAAGCCTAGATGGAGCCAACAAATTAGCACCCTGGTACATGCTTATAACTGCACCAAAGTGATGCCACTGGGTTCTCCCCTACCGCCTGATGTTTGGAAGAGAAGCTCGACTACCGTAGATGTGTGTTTTGGGGTCTCTCCTGATGGGGTTCAAGCTGACAACTATTTACAGTATGTGCAGAAGTTAAAGGCCCAGCTAACTCATGTGTACCAACTGGCTCAAACCATGGCTGCCAAAGAAATCTGGCCAACAAAGAAAGGTATGATAAAAGGTGAAAGCACAGGAACTCCAGGAGGAGATCGGTATTGCTAAGAAATCTGGGACTGCATGGCAAATACAAGATTGCTGACAGATGGCACCATCTCCCTCACATTGTAGTGGGCAAACTAGATGATCTGCCAGTGTACAAAGTAAGGCCTGAGAATAATTCAAAAGATGTAAAACAATGCATAGAAATCATTTACTGCCCATTGGACAAATCTTGATTGAGTCTGAGCCCCAAAAGATGCCCCTCTGGACCAGTGACTAGAGCTGCTGCTAAGAAAAGATCAAGAAAGTCTGCACCTACAGAAGCAAAGTTAAAGTGTTCCCCTCCACAAGTCTCAGTTGAGCATGACTGTCAGTCCATATCAGAAGAAAGTGAGAGTGACTTTGAATACTATCCTTCTTACGAACTGAGTCAATTGTTTCGGGGCAATCCCCTAGTCAATACTGGAGACGAAGCTGGGCCTTCTGGACTGTCTAAGCCCCCAGCTTCATCCCTGGAGCCAATGCTCCCAGAAAGTGAGGTGCAAAGCATCAGATCAGATGAAATGGAATCATTGTGCGTGGTTGAACTGTTTGAGCTTTCAGGGGAGGAAAATGATGGATTGGGGCAGACTGGTGATACACCAGAACCAGAAGAGTATTTTGAGTGCCCTGACAGTCCACTGCCAGTGTCCAAAGCTCTCCATGCGAGCCAAATGTTGTGGACTCAGAAACTGTAACTCCTGGAGCTGAAAGTGCCCAAGTCTCCAGCCTCTCTACCCCATGGAGACTACCCTGACAAGTGAGGACAATGCTGAAAATGAGGCTCAGAGTGCAGAGACTGTAACAGTTCCCCCTAGAAAGACTGGTTGAGCTGTAAAGCCTGTGGTGCACCTCAGTTATGATTTTCTTGGGAGGCCTGTGGACTTGCCTCTCAATGTTGTCCATAAAGGAGTGTATGTGTCCCCGAGCTCATTGCCCAAACTGAGCGTTAGTGCTAGCTCCAAGTTACTTGTGTTGCCCTCTAGGTATGGTGCCCTTGCCCCATCCAGCCCCAGGGTAACTGATAGGGAAGGGCCCCCTCTCTTCAGGTTTCATGTACAAGAGGTAATAACTTGAGTTATGGTACAATGTGTGTGTAATACTATGTAAAGAGTGATGTACTGCAATGTTTCAGAAATGTGTTCTTGGTAAAATGATATACTGACTGATGATTACATGTGTGAGCCTAATGCAAATGTATATGGTTGCAGTTAAAACTTAAGGGGGTACTTGCTTGACGCAGACGTCAAGCTTTCCCAGGCCTGGAAGGGTGTAACCCCCCTGCAAATGGAGGTTCCCAAAAGACTTCCAGGAGCTTGCTTGAATGCTCCAAGCCTGAATGGTGTTTGGCGTTTAAGCCATTTATCAGTGAGTGTTTTTAGAGCCTCTGGTACTGTCTCTTTAAGAGCTGTCTGCTTGCAGACATAATTAGTTTGTATGAGGGACTGTGTGCTTCTCTGTTTGAGTACCACTCGAGCTGCTGCCAATTCACTCCATTTTGCAGACACTAGGAGTGCAAAGGAACCTATCTGAAAGATGTAACTGTTTGCCAGAAATCATTTAGAGTAATAATGAAATGACAGTTTGTCTAACCTGCTTTCTTTGCAGTCAGAACTGTGTCTGCCTAGTTCCCCATTCTGGTTTTGAACTGCTGAACTGGACCAATCAGTGTGGGGTAAGCTAGCTCTAAAATGGTGCCTTGGACAAATCAGAACTTGGACTCATAATCTGAGCCAGCCACAAGAGGATTGTATGGGCAGTGACTCTGGGAGATGTAGTTTAGACTTGGCGCCTTTTGGACCAACAGCAGCAGTCTTGTGAGTGACAGCCAATCCAGTCAAGAACTGGGAGGAACTCAAAGGAAGTGCCTGATTTTGTCTGTTGGAGTTTCAGTTGAGCTCTGGCAGTGAAGAGGAAGGAGCCCTGTGCTTTTCGTGCAGTTTTAGTCGGAAACGTGTAAGGCCCTGAGTTCCGGTCTGCAGCTTGTGTAACTGCTTGTTAGGACTGAATCCATCCTGTGAAGAGAATCAAAGGATATCTGAAGAGTAGAAACCAGGCTCACCCTGTAGAAGACTGGAGGAATTGCTGAATTGCACTCGGTCTGTCAGGAACTGAATCTGCTGTGTGTTCTCCCGGTATTGTGCAGTAATTGCGATCGATACAGATGCAGCCTGCCTGGTATAGTGCTTTCTTTTTACCATATAAATGTGTGAAGAGGTTTGTGTACCTCAAGTGAATCCTGCTGCCATTAAGTGACTTTTGCCTGTGACTGTTTACCATATAAATGTGTGAGGAGTCTCTTGGAGCTCAAGAGTAGCCCTGCTGACGTTGAAGGACCCTATCTTGTTTGGAGGTCGTGAGTACTAATTCAGGGTCGCTCCCTGTTGAATTGCCACATTAAATCCAAATGGAATCACTGTACTGCTGACTGTTTAAACAAATTTTTCTTTTCTCTGTGTGAAAGGGCCCCTACCAGCTGCCACGGTTTGGACTAGTCACTAGGGCTTGGGTACCAGGACAGTAACTGGTAGGGATAGGCTGTGCACAGAGCCATTGGTAGATGAGTAAAGTGATAAGCTAATTAACCTGATTTCCCTGTCCTTGTTATATCCCTTAAATAAATCAGAGCTGCTTGTTTCAGCAAAGTTATACTGCCTGAGGTATTTGTCTATGTTAAAGTACTGTACTGTGATTGTTGCACTGTATCTTATTTCACAGGAGGTCCCAGTGCTGGAACCAGTCCTGGGGGTAAGTGTATACTGTGGAGGTAATTCTGATATATTGTGTGGCCACTAGTGGGAAGAAAGGGGGGTTGCAGTGTCCCAGAGGGCTGTGACCAAGTTAGTTTAACTATTGCAAACCCTGACCTCTGGGTGGAGGCACCCCCCATTGGATCCAGGCCCCTCAACCTGTTAGTGGCAAATCAGGCAGGGGTAGTAGCCCCTGGGATAGCGCCATCTAGGGGTTACACTTATACACTGGTTGGTGTTTCATTTAAGCATTTCCTAGAGATTAATGACTGGCTGGGGGAAAGGGTGGCCCAAGGTGTAGCTGTGGGTCAGCCCCACCCAGCTGGTCATTAATCAAGAGGAAATTGCCAGCTCCGAGGTCATTTTTGTGATTATAAGTCTATTTGCAATAATGACTTTTGTTTTAAAATCTTTTTTGTGGTGGACTTTTTGCAGCAGCATACAGCTTTATGAATATTCATTTGTGGCATTATTTCTTTGGCACAGCGTGTGCTCTTCCATCTGTTTAGTTTGGGGTTTATGAATATTCATTTACCATATGTTAATCAGAGGTACTAGAAGATGTGTAATCTATTAGGTTCACGATTACGTGCTTGACAACACCGTGAAAGTAAACACTGTGGATAATGGGAAGAGCTGAGCTGCTGTCGTATTGATCACTTCTAAGAGGTTTCAGACCAGCGCAACAGCCAATCAGCATGCTACCTGAGGTCATGAATAGTTAATTAGACTTATAATCAATCTTTGATCAGGAGATTTCATGGGCTATGTCTGTCCTGGGGCCTGCATATTGTAGCCTGGATACAATGCAAACCTGGCTGTCACTGGACTGCCAGAAGACCCAGCTTCTGGTGGTGACTAGAATTGTCTGGGACCCCTGAGAGAGAGAGAGAGAGAGAGAGAGAGAGAGAGAGAGAGAGAGAGAGAGAGAGAGAGAGAGAGAGAGAGATAATTTCCAGCTGCACTGAAGAATGGTTTGGCAGTCCCTCTACATAAAAAAAAAATCTCTGGACCCAGAACTCCTTGCCAACTATAAACCTGTCTTAAATCTATCCTTTGTAGGGAAAATAATTGAGAAGGTTATTGCAAAGCAGTTAAAGGCACACCTAAAATCTAAGGGCCTGATTCACAAAGCCCCTAGAAGGACGCAAGGTGCCTGCGTCAAACATAAATGACACATGTGGCACCTTGTGTGGAAAGATGCCCTTGGAGCTTTTCAGAAAGGCAGCCTGTGTCAAATGCAGGCTGCCTATGCCAAAGCAGGCTAGCACCAGCCTTGCACCACTAAACTGGCTGCGGCATGGTGCTAGGGGGCATGTGGCAGATGCAAGCTGCCACATCCTCTAAATTGTGATTCAAAAATCTGCCCCTGAGGGTACATTTCTAAGTACCATTAGATCAGCCAAGACTGATCCAAGGGTACTTAGAATATGTCCCTCTGGGACAGTTGGACAATTTGCAGCAATGTGCCGCTGTCCCCTGATCCCTGATATCGCTGATAATAATACTTAGTAAAAAAAGAACAAATAAAAAAAACATTTCCTTATCCCCGATGTCTTAGGTAATAAGAATTACTACCCCTCTTCCCTGGTTGTGTAGTGTCCCCCATCCCCACCCAATTCTGCCAGTATTAATAATTAATAACCCCCCTGCCCTGGTGGTCTAGCAGCCGTCCAAGCCCTGATTTTGATATATATATATATGTGCCACGTTAGTTAGGGATGAGTAAACACTTTAATGTTAAACCTTAAATTTTGCACTTTAATGACTTTGCCACTGTACAATGGATTTTGCCTGAAATTTTGGTCGTGATAGGTAAACACTGATTGTTGGGTTTACATAGTCAGGTCCTGAGGATGCCAGCCCTATCTTTATTTTCAGGGTAAACCCCTCTAGAAATGCCATTTTGAAACTGGGCGCCCCAGTACTTTCGCAAATCGTGGGAAAAACTGTTGCAACACTTTCACAAATGCAAAAGTTTTGTGCTGTTTTTTGTGAAACTTTCACAATTTGTGAAAGAACTTTGCTCAAAAACTACAAATCTTTGCCATCCCTTGCAATAAAATGGTTGGGGCTTTTGATCTGCAATTTGCAGGGTCACAAGCCCTGATCCCACATATGTGCCTTTTGGTGGTTTGCTGCCAAAACATTTAACTGGCCCAAAGTTACAGCATTCCAAATTGAAAAATTTCCCATAGGATAACATTGCAGTGCCTGTGATGCCTTTCGATGCCCATACCTCAAAAACAAAGTGAGATACGGACTTTTTGCTACCTGCAGAAACAAGTTTGGAAAGCATAACTTATACCAGCATGGAATTTTTTTCCTTCTTGCTACGGTTATGGAGATACTGGCAAATCAATATCACAAGGGTTCCAAGGGTGCCTTTTCAGCATATTTCAGTGCCCATATCTTGTAAACGATGCAAGATAGAGATTTGGTTGATCTCACATGGAGTATTCGCTGTCATGATTACAATAGCACTGGAATTTTTTTCCTATCTGCTAAGGTTGCTGAGATATTGGCAAATTAGTGTTACAAGGGTTCCTTGCCCTGTAGGGCTGCTGTATGGCTCTGTAGTTATGTGTAAGTGGGAGCACATGGTCCAAAGGGCCCATGCTCCCACATATGCCTACCATTACACAAAAAATGGGCAATATGAAGGGAGCGCAGGGCCTGGAGGGTTCACACTCCCACTAACACATACCACTTACCAGTCACATTACAGTTTCTCAAAAGGAAGGGAAATTCATGACAAAAAACTCTGTTAATGCATCAGTTAAGGTTCATAGCACAGTGACAAAAGTATGGAAATGTGGTGTTAGGGCTACCACCCCTACCACCCCCTCACCCTCCACACACCAACAGGCATTGGGGTGTGCGTTGGGGCCATCATGCCTAACTTTCACCCCTTTCTCCTGTACTGCACCACCTCAGCTTCTTTTATACATGGAATGGGGTGAGAGTTAGGCTGATGATCCCAACGCACACCCCGATGCCTGTTTGTGTGTGAGGTGAGTGGAGGGCTGTGCTGGTGGCCTGGTCGGGGTGGGCTTGGGATGGGGGAGTGGGGTGGTGTGGTGGGGTACTCCCTAATGGGATAGGGGGGTCCACTAGACACCAGGGATTGTATTTACCAAAATGTCCTTTTTTTTTT
Organism: Neoceratodus forsteri; assembly: GCA_016271365.2. NCBI lineage: Eukaryota > Metazoa > Chordata > Ceratodontiformes > Ceratodontidae > Neoceratodus > Neoceratodus forsteri. The sequence continues at coordinate 1,570,836,747 of CM057452.1, forward strand.
CTATTGGGGCCGACTGGCCAGCGATCGGCTGGTGTGTGGGGGGCCTGGGGAGAGTTTCTTTATTTGAACTGTGACCCATGATTGGTGGGGGAGGGGCACAAGGGACTTAATTAAATAAAAATACATATTTATTTTTACATTGTGGCCAACTGGTCAGCGATGATGGAGCAGGTCGGCTGGCGATCGGCGGGGGGGGACCACTAGACACTAGGGATTTGGGATACCTAGCTTCTTCTTGCTTTGAGAGTGTTTAAGTGCAATTTGCATTTAACAAACCCCAAAAGCAAGGTGAAGTAACAATCTGAATTTCCAGGGAAAGTCGCAAATTTCATGAAATGATCAGCTGGTGCAAAGTTTGTGACTTCGCTGCAAATTCGCCAGCGAAGTTAAACTTCTCTGCATCTCTTTCAGAAGCATTCCATAAACTGTAACAGTTTACATTTGGACATTGTGCTTTTTTATTATGTGTTTTGCTGTAGGTAGTTTGACTGTGTTATGGTTTAATAACTTAGAATCATTGTTTCCCTCACTGTTTTTCATATGTCGTCAGTAGGACTGACAGTTGCTCATTTGCAGTTGTCCAACTGCTAAATTTCCCAGGTTTCATTAAGAACCCCCTACCTCTGCAGCATTCACTACAACCCATGTCCCTATGCTAAATCTATCTGTCATCATATCTAGATGATCCTACCCCTATTGAATCAAATAACTCCCTTCCTTCATATCATATGTGACTACTTTGCATCTATGCTTCATAACAACTTTGACCACCCTCAAAGTTCTGGAAGGTCATTCATGCCTTCTTCTCCCTGGCACTCCCAGTCATCTCACTGGCACTCCTCTCTCCACCTCAAGGTGGATGACTCCCTCATCTCTGATCTCGCAACAGTGGCCTCATCTTTTAAATCATTTTTTACAACCTATGCACTTCCTCCCATTTCTCCCCTGCAACCCCTCATTTTTTGCCTCAACCTGCTCCTCCACCCACATCTTCCCTTCTCCTTCTCCCCTACCATTCCCTCAAGGCCCTCCTTGCTCTATACCGACATAAAAGAGGGAGGTCCAATGGTCTTAACCCCAAACTCTTGTCTTTCTAGGCCCTGGCCATTGCCCTTCCCATCACCCACATCCTAAATCGCACTTTGTCACTTGTCCCCTATCTGTAGGAGCAGGCCACTGTCATCCTTCTTCCCAAAAGGGGTGATCCCTCCTTTTCTAGCAACCACTGCCCCATTTCCCTCCTCCCCTCCCTGGCTAAACTGCAACAGCACCTGGTCCTTTTACAGCTCTCCCCTTTCCTTGACAGCTCCTTCTTCTTCACTACCTACCAGTCTGGCTTCAGGAAATCCCACACTATCTCCAGCTCCCTCCTTAGGCTCATGGACTCCATCCTTTCTGTCACAGACCAGGGGCTGATAACCTCCACCATCTTTGTCGATATTTATTTATTTAGAAGTTTCACCTGGAAAGACACACTGAACAAATTGCTCATTTCCAGGAGCATCCTGGGAGGGGGAATGGAAATATATCAAATTACATCAATAATACAGTGCAAAGATACAATAGAATTAGAATATGATACAGGGAATATAGAGCAATCAATTGATTGAGAAAACTAATACTATAGTATAATGCAATATATACAAAAATTTGAGCACATAGCAGGCAATTCAATAAAAGTGCATTATGTAGGAATTCCCAGTAATAGTGAGTGGAGGGAGGAAGTTAAAGGCAGTTACAAGTAGGGGAGAGAATGTTTTGTAGGCTGGAGGAGAGGGCTGAAGGGGATCTGACATGGTGGATTGCCAGTGGGAGGGAGTTCCACAGCTTAGGGAAGGAATGAGAGAGCACAGACTGGCCAGCAGTGGAGAATCTAGGAGGACTAGCCATGATACCAGAATCAATGCTCCAGAGGGAGTGGGTGGGTGGGGATAGAGGTGATAATGAGGAAGAAAGGTAGGAAGGGAGACAACCAAACCAGAATTTAGAGATGAAGGAGATGCAGTGTGAGCAACACCTGTCCTCAAGGGAGAGGGAAGAAAGAGGTTTGTAGAGGTTGTACTGGTGAGTACGAGGTGGACTGTTGAGGCAAAGCATCAGAAGGAGTGATAGAGGATATCCAGCCTGGTAAGGGGAGTTCTGGAGACGGCACTGTAGACTACATCATTGTAGTCAACAACTGGAAGGATCATTTTCTGGACTAGTGCAAGGTGGGCAAGCAGCAGGATACAATCATGGTTTCTGTACAAAGCACCTAACTCGGGGTGTAGTTTTTCGATGATGGATCCATGTGTCCAGAAAAGTAAAGGTGCCAGTCTAGCCAGACAACAAAATATGTAAAGCATCCTCCAGTTTTGTCCCATCAACAGTGTGGAAAGTGGTGAGGGAAGGGAGCCAAGAGAGTCTCTGCCTAGTGCCAAAGGACAGGGAGATGGTCTTCGTGGTGTTCAGGAAAAGCTGATGCAAGCATAACCAGTGCTGAACATTATCAAAGTCATGCTGAAATCTGGTAGCCACATCACAGGAGGAGGATCCAGAGATACACAGGACTATATATATCATCCGTATAATTGTGGATACTGGTGGATGAGCAGGCATCAGGAAGGTCATTTAGGAAGATAGAGAAAAGAAGAGAAGAGAAGAGAAGGGAAGGGAAGGGAAGGGAAGGGAAGGGAAGGGAAGGGAAGGGAACCCTGAGGGACACCTGTCTTCATGGGGACAGGGAATCAGCAATATGAACAGAATGGGTCCTATCAACAAGACAGCTTGGGAAGAAGGACGGGGTGGGAGACAGTGTCTAAAGCCTTGGCAAGGTCAAAAAAGATAGCGGAGGTAATGAGGCCACTGTCCATCCCAGTAAGGATGGGGTCAGTGAGCCTGAGGAGAGAGGTGATGGTGGAGTGTTGCTTCCAGAGGCCAAACTGGAAAGGAGAAAAGAAACTGAAGGAGTCAAGGTAAGAGGAGAGCTGGGAGAGCACTACCTGTTCCAGGAGTTTTGCTAGGATAGGGAGAAGAGAAATGGACCGGTAATTGCCTGAGCAGAGGAATCACCACCTTTGAGAAGTGAACAATATGGCCAAAGCCTTCAACACTGTTGCCCTTCCCATCCTCCTGGACAAGCTAAACATGGCTGACCTCTCCTCCACCTCTGTTGAGTGGTTTCTTTCATATCTTGAGGATAGAACCCAAGCTGTCTGTATTGATGATGCCATCTCCCCTCCTCTCCCTGTCTGTTCTAGTGTCCCCAAGGATCTGTCCTCGGCCCTATCCTGTTCTCTATTTTCCTAAATGATCATCTCCTTGCCTGTTCCTCTGTGTCCATTCAGATGTTTGCAGATGACACAGTTCTCTGCACCTCTGGTTCCTTTGCCTTGAACCACAAGACCCGACTCCAATCTGGATTTCAACAACATCTGACATTGGTTTCAGGCAAATGAGCTGTCCCTCAATGCCACGTAAATAGTCTCCATGAGCTTTAGTACTATACAGAGACTTACCAAGCTTTCTCCTCCCCCTCCTTCCAAACCCCTGACAATGTTGCGATTGAGGATGTCTCCTCCTTTAAATATCTTGGAGTATGGTTGAATTGTCATCTTGACTTCTCTACTCAATGACCTAGGGGTGGCCCAGCTTAGGGCAGCATGGGCACAAATTTCTCATCTTCAACACCAGCTGCTACTCAGCTCCAACCAACTTCCACTCCAGCACCTCACCTCCAGTACCCTAGTGACATCCAGCACCTGCAAAGGAAATATGTAGCTGGGGATGGCAAGTGATGGGGAAAGAAAGTGGCAACATGATCAGCGCACAACATCTTAAACTGGAATGGGGGACAAACATACTGTTAAACAACAGATTCTCACTCCTTGTATACAACCCAGATAAAGCTACAAGGGAGTCAGCTTCTGGTCCCCCATACAGGCCCAGTTAAACCTGTGAAGGGAGAAAGCATAAAAGAAGCCAGCCTGGTCATGATCGTGGTGATGGCATTACAGGACAGGGCAAAAATGAACATGTAAAGAAACTGCTAATAGTTGGGGACTTCATGATCGGAGGAGTGGATTCCCAGCTAGGATGCAACAAAGAAGTCAATTGCCTCCCTGGTGCCTCAGAAAAAGAGACAGGGGGAGCATCGAGGGGATTCTACACAAGGAAGGAAATTTGTGCAGGTGTTATTATGCACATTGGAACAAATGACCTTGCAAATGGTTCAGTCAAGGAAGCCAAACTTAACCTGAACCTACTAGGGGGAAAAATTGGCTGCTCAGTCTTCTAGTCTTGCTTTTTCAGACATCCTCCCAGTATGGCAAAAGGAGATGGTGAACAGGAAATTGAGTTGGAAACTATTCTCAAGTTTAACACCTGGCTGCACGACTGCTGCCTGGCTAAACCAGGGAAACTTTTGGGAAAGAGGGTTCTTAAAGTTCAATGGCCTACACCTGACAAAGGAGAGGGTGAGGGCTCTGGGGCAGAAGTTCAATGCTTGTGCCGGCTGTTTAAACTAGGGACTAGGAAGATGGTGACAGTAGTGCACAAAACAAGCATCAACCCTGTCGCATCTCCCCCAAAGGTCACGACAGACCTCGGAGGTCACAGGATCAAATACAATAGGGAATGTACAGCACCTCAAAAAAGAAACATGTTGCAAAAAAGCAGAAATGAGGGAGTTGGGGGTAGTTCCAAAAGCAGACACCAGGAAAAAAAGGTAAGAGGGTATGGAGGGCAATGTGTACAAACACACGTGGCCTGGCAAATCAGATACCTGAACTTACAGCCACAATGGTCAAGGCTGAGCTGGATTGGGTTGCTGTGATCGAAACCTGGCTCAGCGACAACCATGACTGGGAAATGGCAATACATGGCTACAACCTATACAAAAGAGATAGAATGGGCAAAAGGGGAGGGGGGTAGCAATGTGCATTAAGGAGGGAATCAATGCAACCATGATTCAAGGGACCATGGTGGACAAGGAGACACTATGGATCACCCTGGAGCTGGGTAATGGGGAAGCTATATGAGTGAGGATGATTTATAGGCCACCCATGCAAGGGGACGAAAGCGACAAAGAGTTATTGAAATCAATCCTTAAAATGGCTGGTAAAGAGGAGGTACTCCTATTAGGGGATTTTAACCTTCCAGACATTGACTGGAGCTTGTGGATGGTGTCATCTGCAAGGAGCAGGGACTTCTTGGCAACCCTACAGGAGGCCGGGCTAGGACAGCTAGTAAAGCAACTGACAAGGGGTGAGGCTGTTCTAGACTTGGTACTCATAAACAGCGATAAGGTTACACATGGAAGTGGGAAGCCACCTGGGTCCAGTGACCATAACATGATGGGTTCAAGGTAAAAATGGCAGAAGACACAAGCCATTCCAATATTCTGGTTCTGGATTTCAAAAAAGCTGACTTGCCACAAATGAGGGAATACATTAAGGTGAGTCTAGAACATGGGCTGAGTGAGGGGGATTGAGACATGTTGGGCTAACCTAAAAAAGGCACTATCTAAGGTCAATGATATACTGTATGTATCAAATGTGTTAGCAAATCCAAAAAAAGGAGAGACCCTCTGTGGTTCTTCAGGGATGTCTCCATTAAGGTCAAGGATAAAAAGAGGGCATTTACTAAGTATAAGCAAACTAAATCCAAAAAGGGGTTGGAAACTTATAGGGAGAAGCTAAGGGAAGTAAACAAGACTATCAAGGCAGCAAAGGCATGGGCTGAAGTAAGAATTATACAGGGTGTCAAGAAGGGAGACAAGACCTTCTTCAGGTATATCAGGGAAAGAAGGAAGAATAAGGGGGGGGTATTGTTAGACTGGAAAAAAAGGATGGAGGGCATGTCTAGGGAGACAGGGAAAAGGCAGAGGTCCTCTGTGAGTACTTCTGTTTGATATTCATGGTAGAAGAGGCATCACCAGCAAAAGGAGAATAGTCATATTGACATTGTATAGGTCTTTGGTAAGGCCGTATCTGGAGTATTGTGTCTAGTTCTGGAGATCACACCTTAGGAGGGATGTTAACAGGCTGGAGATGGTCCAGCGGAGAGTGACAGAGATGGTCAAGGGACTGCATGAGGAACCATATGAGGAGAGGCTGAATGTACTCCCTCGAGCAATCTAGGGAAAGGGGGGACATGATAGAAACCTTCAAGTACCTCAGAGGTATTAACAATATGCAGAGACATAACCTTTTTGAGATCAAAATTAATAGCAAGATGAGAGGTCGCAACATGAGACGAATGGGGAAAAGTTTAAGGTTAACACAAGGAAATTCTTCTTCACAGAGAGGGTGGTGGATGCATGGAACAGCCTCCCCCAGGAGGTTGTTGAAGCCAAAACAATCAGTGCATTCAAGAGAGCATGGGATAAACATAGAGGCATCCTAACTCCTACAAAGTAAGTAGGAGGGGGTAGTTTCTTGGGCAGGCTGGGCAGAACAGGTTATCCTCATCTGCTGACACTTTCTCTATGTTTCTATGTTTCTGTTTCACATGGATACCATCCACCAGAAGCTGCACCCCAAACTTGAGGTCACTTTACAAGAACAAAGCAGGTTATCATGCTTCTTTCCAGTATAGCGACTGTCTTGAAGATGATTTTACTAATCTTTGATTATGGTGACACTGTATATAGTGCTCCTCTTGTGTCCACAGTTGCCAGGCTGGATCTCTTCTTTCATTCCTTCTGCCTCTTTACTTTGAATTGGCTCCCGAGAACCCACCACTGTTACCTGTGTTTCTCCTTCTCCTTGCCCTTCATTGATGCCAGCTGCATTGCTCGTTGTACTACCTTTGCTTCCAGATTTTGGCTTGGCTCCTTCCCCCCACCTTTCTTCCTGCTTCTCCTTCCTTATGTACACCTTCTAATCCCTCCACACCTTTGACACACCCTCTCTGACCCTATTCCCTGTAAATTCCTCTGTTGGTCAAGCTATTTTCTCCTTCTACTTCCTCAAACTTTGAAGCACCTTCTCTGTTGCTATTCACAATTCTCCCTCTTCCCTATCATTAAAATCCTTCTTCCAAGCTGGCCTGGTGGCACTGAGGGTTGATGCGCTGGATGCTATACCTCGCACCATGCCTACGACCAGGGTTCGGGAACGAGCCCAGGTCGCTGGAGGTCGGCCGGGGAGGAGAGGATGGAGCATCTGTAGGACTGCTCTCCTCTCCTGGGAGGGAGGGAAGGGGAGGTTCTGTCTCATGCAGTTAGAGACACCTGGTGAAGATTGGGTGCACTACAGCCATAGCACCGCATTGAAGGGGAGCATCAGGCAGCTGTCTTCTGGATGTGTGCGGGAGTACTCCTGTAGCGGGCTGGATGACATTGCACATCCCACGCTCAGGGAGGAGGGAACAGAACACTAAGGAAAATGGTCCTGGAACCTGGTAGGTGAAGGAGGGTCCCATGGCTGGCACCCTACGCCCAATGTCGGGCCTTCCAGGTGGCTCTGATACTCCTTTCCTGGCACCTGACCATATTGTAGATAGAGCATCAGGGAGTCGGCCATCCCACCCCGGGAGGCTCAGAGCCAGGGGCTGGCTGGCCAGGAGCAGAGGAGCAGATCTAGAGTTTTCAGGTGGGCAGGTAGAGTGCCAGGATCGAGAGACCATTGCAGAGACAGTCCAGGTTGCCAGTGAGTAAGGAGGCATAAAGAAAGTTGAAAAAAAACTCCTTCTTCCATGAATTCACCACTCATTCCTGCAGTTGCCATTGATCCTAGGATAGTCTCACTGCTCCTCCCTATACTTCCTCCCCCATCACTACCTATCTCATTTCTCTCCCTCATTTTACTGTAAGTTGAACATGATTGAAACTTTTAAGTACCTCAGTGGAATCAACAGAGTCCAAGAGGTTAGCATCTTTCAGAAAAAGAAATGTGCAAGAACCAGGGGACACGATCTGAATATAGGGAGGGGACAGCTCAGGGGCAATGTGAGGAAGAATTTTTCATAGAGAGGGTGGTGGACACATGGAACTGCCTTCCGGAGGAGGTTGTGGGGTCTAAAACTGTGGATGAATTCAAGAATGCATTGGACAGACATAAGGCAATTCTTGTGGGGAGTAGGAAGAAACTGGCTGTTGGTTAACTAGGATCTGTAGCTTATCCAGTAGGTAGGGAAATGGGCAGACTAGATGGGCCAAGTGATCCTTATCTGCCATCAAAGTCTATGTTTCTGTTTCTATTTATTTTTATTTATTGAAAGTATCAGAATTACAAACCTTTGAATCAGAAATTCATTTACAAAGGCTCCGCATCAACTGATACATAAGTAAAATACAGTCTGGTACAACCAGGGTACAGTTAAGTGCAAGAGCAAGTTTACATACTACACAATAGCACAAAGTTAACAACAGGTATATACCACTGTAAGCAAAGATACAGAACACATTGTATAGACACTGTACAGTAAGGGTAGCAGGCAGGTAGTAGAGACAAAAGGAGCAGACCAATGGTACTGGGCAGAGAGGAGATGGGGGGAAGAAGAGGGGCAGGGCAGAAAACAACAAGAGGAAGGAGGTGTGGGCAGACGTGGGGAGGTGAGAAATTAATGGGGGAACATAGTGGGAGCTGCAGTCAGAGAAGACATTGTCTAACTTAGAGGAAGTTCAGGGTATGGTGGGTTACATAAAGAGTGAGATGGTGATGCTAGAAACAGCCACAGTGACTGGCAGCAAGGAGATGCTATCTAAGCATATTTTTTAATGGGCCTAGTTTACAGACAGAGGTGATCTCTGAGGGCAAACCACTGAGCCAGAGAAGAGCTCTGTACATAAAAGCCCAGACTTTTGATAGATTCAGACTGATCATTAATTTCCAGCATATGAAACATTGCTGAACTGTTGCTTTTGATATGCTATGTTTTGTACTACTTCATCACTACGCTTCCTCTTATATGTCTGCCATGTAGATTTATTATTGTTATTTAGTAATTGTTATTATAATTGTAAAATCACTGATGTAACTCGTACTCTTCTCATTCCCTTCCCCCAGGACACATCTAGAAATTAGCTGTTTTGCTCAGCATGTTTTTCCTGGTGAAACTCTTGAAATAAATAAATACATACATAAATAAACTTATTCATGTAGCACCCACTGTCACTCACCTTCCTCCATCCATCCCATACTGAATTAAGAATCTGACTGATCCTGCCAAGGATCCCTACCCCACAAATTACAAGGTACAGTTGATCCTCCTACTAAATCATTACCTTCTCCTGAACACTTTTCAAACTCTATACATTCCACATATGTACTTTATTTAGCAGTTGGCAGCCAAAACCTGAACACGTTTACATGACTAAATTTGTTGGCAAACGTTGCTGCAAAACACAATTTGCAGCTGAATGGTGACAACAAATTGAACATATTCCTGAATATACAAGGGTATGAATTCAGGTTATGGATATATTATCTTTTTAGAATCATGTGCTTTGAATAGTTCATTCTTTTGACAGATTCGGGTTGTATACTTTACTATTCACATTTATAAAATGGACAAAAAGCACATAATGTGACTGATGATTAATTTCCAGTACATGCACAGTTAGTCAGCAGCCATTCAGAATCCTAGTAACTTCATTAATTGAAAAACATCACTTGACCATTCATTAATCTCTGGTATAAAAACAGTTCATAAACCAGTGCCAACTTACCTAACAATGACCTAACTAAATGAAAATAAAATATTTTTCCATCGAAATAAAAATTCTCCCACTTTTTAAACACAAACATCCACAACAGAGCAAAGGTTTCTTTAAAATAAATGCCTTTCCCAGTGTTCATTCAAAAGCACTCTACCATTGTTACCAAACTCACATATTCTACCTAGCAACAACCTAAGGGAAAATAAAACTTTTTTGCATTAAGAGCAAAAGTTTCCATTTTATAAGCACAATAACCCACTCCAGGGCATGGGTCGATTGAGAATTACTGCACTTCCCCGGTGCATTGACAGTCATTTGGCTGTTGACCTCATGCCCTCAAATTCTCTTAGAGCTTGCATTAATTCTCTAGACATGCATGCCTTGTTGTGGGTTATTGTTTACCTATAGTGTATGGTGGAATGCGGTTGTATATGGAAATCCATACATCGCAAAAAGTTATTCTGCTACAGTAGTTACGTCCTCACTACCGCAGAACGACTTTTTGTTCTGCGTTAGTGAGGATGTCATAATACAAGGGGCTACAGCAGACATCCTGATTCGTCCCTTGCTGTGTGAGAGGGGCGCGCGAGTGTGCTGCGCAGTGGCAGTTGTGACTCGACAGCCTCGGCAGAACCGAGTGAAAATATGGAAAAGTGAGCCTCTGTTTGTCTTTTTTTTGGGCACCATACGCTATAAAGAACAGTATATGATTACCCATACACTACAAGGCAATTCTTTCACCTCGTAGATACAATGCTGACTTGGAGACCTCTCGAGCTTCGCTCTCGAGGTCATCAGTCGGCATTGTATCCAGTCAGTGGAAGAATAGCCTTCTAGTGTATGGGTAACCATACACTATCCTATATATTGTTCACTTTATCTGGACTGGAAACATTTGGAAAGTGCACTTTCTGAGAATATGAATATTCTAATTGACTGGATAATGTGCTATCTGTTTAACCTTAGTTTGAATACCGATATTAGGTGAATATCCACTGGAAAGTTTTTACACACCAATGATCTGCTCAATTATTCCATCCTTGTCACCAACTTTTATTGAAAGGCTATGCCTGTAGTTCAAAGGGATGAGCAAACAGCCATGCCCCCTTCCTGAGCTATATAAGCAGTTCCTCCCAGCCTCCTTCTGCACTTTTTCTTTGCTAGCCGCAGGCTTTGTTGGTCTGGTTCTCCCCTGGAGCCTACTGGAACTTTGCCCCCACTGCTGTGCTCTCTGGGCTCTGCTTGATTTGTACGGGACTTCTGTTTTTTGTTTTCACCTGCTCTTAGTTTGTATTGCTTTCCTCCATTGCTGTGTACTTCCTTGTGTGAGTGTTTCCTCCTGCTCTTGTACTTGTGTTTGCTTTGTTTGTTTCTCTTGGGTTTTCTAGTTTTCTAGCATCCTGGTATTCATTGTTTATTTGTGCTTCAGGTTACATATTGTTGTTTCCTTATCTTAAGCTGCCCTGTGCCTGTGCAGTTCCATTTACTCACCAGATTTTCCACCCCCTCAGTTCACTGCATTGTTATCTGCATGCTTCAGCTAAGCCTGCTGCTTCTAGCCTACTAATCCTCAGTTTTCCTACAATTGTTATTGTATGTTTTGGCTCCCATAGCTGTTTCTTTGGTGTCTCCTGTGCTTCCAGCTTAATTGTTTGCACCTGGTCCAGGCTCACTCTACAAAGCCAACTGACATTCCCTGTTCTGTAGCTCTGCTGCAGTTTATTGTTGCTTTACTGCCTCAGTCGCTTCCTATCATTTGGCTGTATCTTTAATCGGGACCTTGCCAGTAAAAGCACCTCTATTTTGGGGTTCCTACACTATTAAAATTACAATGTGGTTTGGTTTCATGGTACTCAGCTGTAGTTTCCTGTTATTTCCATGGCGAGGCAGTGATGTCAAGGTGGGGCATTGTGGATCCGAGTAGCAGGAGCTTGCTGTATGTAAGCTATATGATTTTGCCCTACCTTCTTGCTTAAATGGCTTTCAGTTATTCATGTGTAAATCATTAACCATGTAGCCTACATGGCCTTCAGATGTTCATTGCATTCCATTACAGTGCTGTATGCTCCTTGCTGGAATAACCTATCTGTGCCTTAATGGCATTTAAGGTATTCATGCCAATCATATCAATTCTCTATTCATGCTGAAACCATAGCGTCAAATGCTTTTATATAAACTATGATTGCTCCTTTATGGAACTGGTTGCCAAGCATATACATAATTTAGCTTACCTCCTATGCAATACATTATGCTTACCTATGCTGCTGCCCATTTTATTGCTGTTGCAAATGCTGTAGCAAATCCTGTTACATATCTCCTATCTGCTTAGCCTCATTGATTCACTTATGCTAAACCTTATTGATTCAGTCATTGGCATCACAGCCTCTCATAAATACCTACCTTCTATGTCACCATCAATTTATCTTCTGTAATGGTACTGGTATGCTTGTTTTCTTCTGGTTGCTATTATTATCAAACCACCAATCGCTGGCTCACACTGCAGCCTCCTACCTCACCCAAACCCCACCTTGGAAGTCTCATGGTTACAGAGTTCTCTCGCAACCTTTCAGTGTTGTGATTGCAGAGTTTGCTCGCAACCTTTCAATCTCGTGGTTGCAGAGTTCACTCACAACCTTTCAAGGCCTGCTACCAAATCTATGGCTGTTGGCTTATACAAAGGTTCATAATAAGGTTGGTTAAGGAGCAAGAAAGCCAAGGCCCATAATGCTCCCATACTAAACCAAAGAAAAATAGGTCAGCTTATAACCAGCATTTATTAATGCATCTAGTCGATACTTAAATATGTTTTTGGCCTCATTAATGACCACATGAAGTGGCAGTTTGTTCGAAGGACCAATCACTCTGATAGTATAAAAGTATTTCCTATTGGTGTGACTAAATGGCTTCCTAATCAATTGCAAAGGATGACCCCCAATCTCATGAGTATGGTCTTTAAATTCTAAACTCATTTCACACATAAGAGATGGATCTTGAATAATATCATACAGAAGCATAAGATCGCCTCTAAGACAATAAGTAGAAATGGGCATAAGCTGAAGGGAGTCTAGCCTTTGACGGTATGGCACCTTTTCAAACCCAGATTTTTTTTAGTAAATTTCCTTTGAAAACCCTCTAACAGGTGACATTCTGATTTTTATAAGGGTTCCAAAGTTGAGAAGCATATTCCAGGTGAGGCCTGCCATATGCTCTAAACAGAGGTAGCAGTACATCTTGGTTTCTAGATCTAATGTTCATTAGAATAGACCAAATTACCTTGTTTGGTTTATTAATAATATCATGCACATGTCTATTGTGTGATAAATCATCAGAAATTGTGATGCCCAGATCCTTTTCATCCGATGTTTGAACCAGAATAGCATCAGCCAATGAATATTGGTGGTGTATATTAGTAGGACCCAGGTGCATAACTTTACACTTGAAAATATTCTATTTCATACCCCATTTATTTACCCATTCAGTAATATTATCTAGGTCTTTCTGAATGGTTAGTGTATCAAAAACCGATGCATAAGAGTCCCCAATTTTAATGTCATCTGCATACTTAGTAGTAATAGATAAACATTCCTTGGTTACATCAGAAATAAATAATTGAAAGAGATAAGACTCTAAAATGGATCCTTGTGGTACACCACTTGATACAGAACAATTATTTGATTTGCAACCATTAATGATAACTTTCTGAGTCCTTTGTTATCCAATTAACAAGAAAATAATTAATATTCAGTTTGTAAAGTTTTTGCGTTAAGGCCCAATGTGGCATAACATCAAAGGCCTTACTGAAGTCTATAAATACGATGTCACAAGGAATTCTCTTGTCCAAGAAGGAACTGATATTTTCATAGAAACACATCAAGTTGGTAATATAACTTTGACCACTTCTGAAACCGTGTTGCTCAGAGTCACAATTATTAAGAACTGGTGTAATCATGTCTTTTATAAGATTCTCAAGAATCTTACCAACTGAAGATGTCAAACTTATGGGCCGATAGTTTTCCCACATGTTCTTTGGCCCCTTTTTGTAAATAGGAATAACATTGGCTTCTTTCCAATTTTGTGGGACATAGCCTTCAGCAAGAAAATAATCAAACATTATTTTTAAAGGTTCTACTAGAACGTCTGCCAATAGCAATAATAAATGTCCTGGTATATTATCAGGACTTGGGCTGTATTTCCCCTTTTGAGTCAATAGCTTTTTATAAATTACATCCTTAGACAGACTAATAGGTGTGTCACTACCTAAAATAAGTGGATTCAAAGTAAGGTTGTCATCAGATCTTTTAGTGAAAATGTAACAAAATTCAGTATTAAGCAAATCCGCCATTGTTTTTGAATCATAAATAAGGGTGTTATGATATATTAGAGGCCCTACTTGACATTTTTTTCAAGGAATTAATGTATGAGTAACATTATTTGCTGTTAGTTTTTTATCATTACTTGCTAAATTATATTCCCACCTAGATTTTGCTTTTCTAATCACACTTTTGCATTTTTTTGAGTAGATTTATATGAATACCAAAGCAGTAGGGATTTCTTTTTTAAGAAAGCATTGTATTTTTCTTGCTTTTTTTAAATGAATCTTTTTATAGTTTGGCTCATCCATTTTGGTGCCCTTTTTTGATTTGGGATTTTTTTTTAGATGGGATGTATAAATCTCTTAAATGATAAATAATGTTCTTAAATGTCTCCCAACAGTGCTGAGGTGAGGAATGTGACAGTACTGCCTCCCAATTTAGTTTTTTAACAACTTGCCTTATATTAATTAAGTTGGTTTTATCATATAAATATATGATTGTTGTATTGGGGTTATATACATGATCTTTTCTGATACTAAATGTAATGGTGTTATGATCATTGTTTCCAATGGGGTCACTAATTTTAATGTTGTCAATTGTTAAGTCATCATCAGATAAAACGAGGTCTAATATATTGTCATCTCTCGTTGGAACTAATATACTCTGTTTAAGTCCTAATTGGGAACATGTGTTTAATAATTTCTTCCCCAGGCTACTGTTTGCTGTACAATTGGACCAATCTATGTAGCCCAAATTAAAATCCCCAGAAATAACAGTATTTCCCAAAACTTTTGCCAGTTCTGTTTCATACAAGATAGCTTCTAAAGTGCCCATTGATGAATTTGGTGGGTGATAAAATCAATAATAAGAAAGTCAGATATTGAAAGAATCACCTTTACCCAGATGGTTTCAGTTTGTGTGTTGTGACCTTTTATATTATCAAAAATGTCAATTGAGTTTAGACTGCTGTTAATATACAGGGCAACACCACCGCCTTTCCTATTCTGTCTATTGAGTTTATGTAAAGTAAAACCAGGTATGTTTGTGTACCAAGATGATTTGTCATCACCCCAGGTTTCACAAGTTGCGATAACATCAGTTTATTGTTGATACATTTTACACTTTAATTTGTCCAATTTATAATTCTAACATTGGGCATTAAAGCTTAAACAATGTAATTGGTGGTGTTTAACAATACATTTAGAGGCTGTTTTTTGAGGCCCCCCAACGAATTAGTTTCAATGATTATTGATGACAGCTAACAATTGTTTCCCCAGAATGGAATTTTCACGCCTGCTCAGGTGCAAACTATCAGAACAATATGACTCATCATGACAGTCAAACTCTTCCTAATGTGTAATACAGGTTAGATCTTGGTATAAACACAATTTTTGAAGCCACTCATTTATAACTTTTATTTTCCTATTAAGGGATGGTAAAAAACGAAGGACAGGTAAAATTTCAGACAAACAAACATCACAACCAAGATCAATCAATGTATTAGTTAAAGGAATAAAGTCCCTTTTAATTACTTGAGTTGAATCATGAAGAATGTTATTTGCACCAACATGCATCACAATAATAGGATTAGTGCCACAGTCTTTCATAATATTGTTCATCATTCTGGTAAGGTCTGATATTTTTGCACCACTATAACTTGAGCAAGTCCTATTAACCTTATCAACATTACATACTGCCCTTTCTAAATGTTTAGTAATGGAATCACCCAGTACATAAATCTGTTGTGTGCATGAATCCAATGAACTGGGACTACTAGATGGGGCTTGATCTGATTTATCAATATGAAAGTCAGTAAGGCATAATTCTCTTGCTTTGGAATCAATAGGGCTTAGTACTACAGAAGTAGGGGCCAGGGTAGTTTGATTCCCTAACATAGAGGACACCCTAACCATATTAACTTCATCTGTGTTACTATCTGCACAATCTGTGGAAAAAGTAACAAGAGGGTCAAATCTGTTATAAATCTCAGTACTAAACTGTTGGGCTGTTCTGCCTTTTTTACTGGCTCTTTTACCTTGCAGTCTATAACAGCTATCATCACCATTGAGATCATCCTCAGAATTACCTTCATCCTCCCTGGCTCTCTTTCTGGGTTTATCTTCTAGTGTAGGGGGACCAATCTGTTGTGACATAATATTACTCCTTATTATTCTAACATCTAAGTTATTGCAAAGATTTGTTGTAACATTATTTGTATCCTGAATATAATTTGAATCCACTGGTAGTACAAAGTTAGAGGCATTTAATTGTTTATGCATATCAGATTGATTCTGTTCTAGCATCGCTAAGGGAGAACTAAAGCAGTCCACAGTACATTGTAAATCTTTTATTTCCATACATTTGCTACAGGTGTAGGGTTGTGTAGGGAGGTCACTTGATGTTAACAATTACATTTGGCACACTGTACATTGTAGGCCAACACTATCCATTGAGGTAAAAATGATGGAATGCATACTTGGTGCCATTATATAAACACTAAGTAGGACTTCTGCTATCGTTTTGAAATTGTATTCTACCAAGCTCTCTACTTACAGGAATGAGCAATAGTCCAATGGACACAGAGTGCTGCCCTGTGACCCTTGTGACCCTCTGGATACTCTAGACATGCGCAGACACACGTGTCTCAGTGCACGTCTCTGTGTGTGGAGCCGCGTGCTCGTCCCACTCACAGAGGGGCAAAATATATGTCCCACATGACCCGGAAGTGCAATACTGGCTCATGCTCCTTTCAAACTTAAAAATACAATTCCCACAGTTTACAAGTGCTCTGTGGTGCTTTACAGCATCTAAAACATACAAAAATATCCCCCAAAACAGTAGCAGTAAAAACTGCTTCACAACAGCTAAATTGTAGTCCTCTCTCTCGCTGCTGAAGACTACTTGCTCTGCAAGCACTTCCTGGTTGAGCTAGGTGCATAGGCTATTACTGGATTGCAGAACGAGCACTTTTTTCAGCAAACACCTCTGCCTCTGATCTGTCTCACACCTTCAGGGAGTGTCTCACACCATGGGAGGACAGAAACTAAATGTATGCTGGCAAAACATGCTCACAGAGGGGCGAGATATATGTCCCACATGACTCAGAAGTGCAATACCAGGTCACGTTCCTTTCAAACTTAAAAATACAATCCCCACAGTTTACAGGTGCTCTGTGGTGCTTTATAGCATCTGAAACATACAAAAACATCCCCCAAAACAGTAGCAGTAAAAACTGCTTTGCAACAGCTAAATTGTAGTCCTCCCTGTTCACTGCTGAAGACTACTAGCTCTTCAAGCACTTCCTGGGTGAGCTAGGTGCATAGGCTATTACTGGATCACAAAATGAGCACTTTTTTTGGCAAACACCTCTGCCTCTGATCTGTCTCACACCCTCAGAGAGTGTCTCACAGCATGGGGTAACAGAAACTAAATGTATGCCGGCTTCACCCAGCCTCCTCCTATCAAGCACTCAAAGTTGATTCATGCTCTCATTCATAAATCGGAGACATGTCAACCAAGTCTATCACCTTTTTTGGCTCAGGTCAGCCGACAGTCTCACTCTGCACTCACAAAGTCCTCATCTTGAGCATGTGAATCTCGGGATGGCATCTTTCTCATCTGGCCCATAGGTGGAATGTCCTTGCTGCAGGCAGAGCTTTAGCATGCAGTCACATGGCACATCTCTTGATACAAAATTTAAGACTTCAGCTGCTGAGGGGTGTAACCCTCACACCCCAGCAGTGCTCCATTGGCTATGGCATCACCGTGGCACCTTTGAAAGCTATTCTCCCTATGACTGCCTCTGGTTCACCCAGTTTATTTTAGTCAGTAGGCCAGCTGAGTGCCTCAGCAGTCATTGCTCTCCTCCTCCCACCTTGAGTGTTTGCTCTCACTTTGAGTACACATTGTTGCAGAGGCCTCTCGCAGCCCTTCATGGTGTTCCTGTTAGAGGGATCATGAGAACTTTCTACTAAATTGGAATATTTCCTCCCCTTTGACTGGGTTTCTAAAGTGCAGCAGCAGAGCCATCACTAAATAAACTACCCCTAGCCTGGAGGGAAGGTGACCTAGGCCTTGGATCCCCAGAAGTTTCCTCCTGTTAAAAAGGTTTTTTTCCTCTCCTCCATGCCAAAGGTCAAAATATGTAGTTAGCTGTTTATAGTGTATTCCCAAGTTTCCTTAGGTAGGTTTCTGCTGTTGGATGGAGATGGATGGTGGCCCTACTCGCCATTCCCTCTCTCCTTAGGAAGCCCCCAGATGTCAGCAGTGCAATCCATTTTTATCAGTGCAATCCCAGCAACCTGTGCATAATATTTGTGTTTTTTTATCAAGCTGTCTCGTTGCTGTCAATCTGCTTCTCTACCTTGTAGTCAGCATTTACTGCTCAATGTTCTTTTTGGGGTTCCTTCCTAAGACACCTTTAGCCAAGGGAATCTTTCCCACAGCACCTCTAGGGGTGGAACCCTCTTTGAGGATTCCTTGCATTTGGTACCCCTACAAGGTGGTAATTTCCCATGCAACAGAGAGTGTGAATGGCCAGTTATCACAGTTGCAGAAGCATAACACTACTTTGGCTGCGTAGACCCAATGAATTGAAAGGCTATGCCTGTAGTTCAATGGGATGAGCAACCAGCCGTGCCCCTTTCTGAGTAATATAAGCAGTTCCTCCCAGTCTCCATCTGAAGCACTTTTTCTTTGACCCATCATCCTCCCCTCCTCTTCCAGTGGCACACCTCTCTCCTTAGGGGAGGCTTCTTCCTAAGGTGCCTTCAGCCAAATAAATCTTTCCTGTGGCAGCTCTAGGAATGGAAACCTCTTTCAGGGTTTCTTGCCTTTGGCATCCTTACAGGGTGCTAATTCCCTATGGAATAGAGAGTGTGAATGGGCAAACAGTTATCACAGTTGCATAAGCTTAACACTACTCTGGTTGCATAGGCCCATTGGATATATTTAATTTATAGTTTTTAAATCAGTGCAAGAAGACATATAGATACATAGAAAGTGATGGCAGAAGGAGACCACAGTCCATCTAGTCTGCTCAAGTGCTTCCAGCACCTCTACTAGGACTCTGGGTCTAACCCCCTTTTGTTCCTTACCCATTACCGCCTCTGCTATTCCACTTAAAGCCCTTGCTGTATCCCACTGATGCTTGAATGCTGCCACGGTCTTTGTGCTCACCATTTCCATCAGCAGGCCATTCCAGGGTTCCATCACTCCTTCTGTGAAAAAGTGCTTTCTTAGATTTTTCTTGAAGCTCCTCCTCTCAACTTCCATTCACGTCCCCTGGTAATGGAGTCTGTGGTTCTTCTGAATAGTTTGGTGTTTGGCACCATGTTAATGCCATTCATGTCCCCTCTCTCTCTTCTTGTCTCCAGTGAGAACAAGATTAGGTCCTTCAGGCCATCTTCGTATGAGAGACTATGGAGTTCCTATATTGTCTTGGTTGCTCTTCTCTGAACAGCCTCTAGTCTATCACGATCCTTTTTGAGGTGCAGACTGCAAAACTGATGCAGTATGCGAGGTTGGACCTCACCAGGGATCTGTAGAGTGGGAGGATCACCTCCCTGTTTCTACTGTCGAATCCCTCCCTATGCACCCCAATATCCTGTTCATCTTGCCATAAGCTTTGTTGCACTGGCTTGAATGTTTAAGGGTGTCACATATAATGACCCCCAAGGTCTCTTTCTTCCTGTGAGGTGCCAAGTTTTACACTGTTGAGTCAGTACTCCATCTGTGAGATTCCTCTTACCCATATGCAACACCTTGCAATTTTTGTACGTTAAACTTGAGTTGCCAGATGTTTGACCATCTTTCTAGCCTTTGTAAGTCTCTCTGAAGTTCTCTAATCTCCTCTGCACTATCAACCCTGCCACCTAGCTTGGTGAAATCCATGAAGAGTCACAGTTTACCTTGTACTCCTACACCAATATCGCAGATGAACATACTGTATTAAACAGGACTGGTCCCTGGACTGATCCCTGGGGCACACTACTGGTGACCCTACCTTTGTCTGACTTTACTCCTTTGAATACTACTCTTTGACTTCTATCCCTAAGCCAGTTCCCCACCCACCTGTCTAAGCATTCAGGAATGCCTAGGTTTTCCATCTTTTTTAGCAGGTGATTGTGTGGCACTGAATTGAGCACCTTGCTGAAACTGAAGTAGAGGAGGTCCACCAGGCACCCCCTATCCAACTCCCTTGTTACCCAATCAAAGAACATGATCATGTTTGTCTGACACAACCTGCCCACCATGAGTCCATGCTGCCTGACATCTTGCATATTGTGCTTGTCCAGGTATACCACTACATCCTGCTACAGGAAGGTTTCCAACACTTTCCCCACAACAGATGTGAGGCTGACCAGCCTGTAGTTGCTAGCCTCTTCTCTACTCCTTTCCTTGTGAAGAGGTACCACCTCCACTCTTCTCCAGTCCACTGACACCGTCCCTGACAAAATCAAATGGTTTAAAAAATGTGCCATATGGCCTGCTAGTTCATTCACAAGTTATTTTAGCACTCTACGATGTAATCCATCAGGCCCTGGTGGTTTGTCTGTCTTTAGTTGTGTCAGTGCCTCCTTAACTCCGTCAGTGGAAATCCTTGTGGATTCCATCTGTGGGCACCCTAGAGTTTTTGCATTTATACCACTGTCTGGCAATGGACCTACATGCTCTTTGGTGAACACTGAGCAGAAGAAGCTGTTTAGGACATTGGCTTTTTGTCCATCTTCCTCAATGATCCTGCCCTACCTAGGAGAGTTTAAGTATCCCTCCACCTTTCTTTTTTTTTCTCATTGATGTACTGAAATATTTTTTTGTTGCCAGATTTGATATCTGTAGCAATCCTCAATTTGGTTGACATCTTTGCTAACCTTACCACCTTCTTGGCCTCTTTACTTATCTGGTTGTAGACTTCTCAGTTACTGTCATTCTGGCTTATTTTATGCTTGTGGTAAGCTTCACATTTGACTCTGATTGCTGTTTTAACTTGGCTAGTGAACCAAAGGGGTCTTCTATGTTTTCCATTTTGACACCGTTTTCACACAAAGTTTTGTGGCATTGTCTATAGTCTGTTTAATCATCTTCCATTAGTCTTCTTCCTCCACTTTTTTATGTACCCCGGTCATATAGTCTTCAGGCAGCACTTTCATTCTTC
This sequence comes from Neoceratodus forsteri, assembly GCA_016271365.2. Taxonomy (NCBI): domain Eukaryota; kingdom Metazoa; phylum Chordata; order Ceratodontiformes; family Ceratodontidae; genus Neoceratodus; species Neoceratodus forsteri. Next base: position 1,570,857,859 of record CM057452.1, read on the forward strand.
TAAAGTTGGCTCCTCTAAAGCTCAGGATCACAGCCTGGCACTGAGATTTTGCATCCACAGATGACAGCACAAACTACACAGAGTTGTGGTTGCTGTTTGCCAGTGGTTCCCCAACTTGGATGTCTTCGACTGCCTCTGAGTTCATGAGAATCACATTGAGAATGGCATCCAGTTTGATCAGTGTGCGGACCAATTGAATTCACAGGCATTCCTGTAAGGCTTCTATCACAGTTTGGCTTCCTGATGATGATGATGATGATGCAACTTGGTTACCCCGGTCGATGTCTGGCAGATTGAGATCATCGAGCACCACAATTTCCTCTTTTTGAGATATGTCTTTGATTTCCTTAATGAGCTCTGCATCCTTCTTGTCTGAATGCACAGGTGGCCTGTAAATCACCACCATATCTATCTTTTTTTTGGGATGCTGTGCTGAGGTGTATCCACGGTGATTCTACCCCTCCTTTTTTGATGTGTCATCTGATATGTCAGTTTTTTCTTCCTGAACGTAAAGTGCTACCCCTCCTCCCCTAGCACCCTTCCTGTCTTGTCTAAAGAGAGAATAACCTGGGAAGGGGAGGTCCCAGTCACTATTCTCTGTGGCCCACGTTGCCATGATGGCCACCAGGTCCAGCTGGGCATCTGCCGTTAGTGCCTGAAGATCACTGATCACTGATCTTGTTTCCCAGGCTTCTGGCATTGAAGCACACCACCTTCCTTGAATTTGCCAGAGTAACCCCCCCCACATTGATTTTCACCTGTTCAGTTTTGATTGCCTCATCCTTTTTGTGTGCCCACATCCTTCCTTTTCATTCCATTTTCTTGTTCCCTATTTGAGACTTGGAGTTTGTTGCCTGTGGGGGAGTGTCAACTAAGTTTCCATCATTTATAAATGCTTTGATATGTTCCTTTGCCTGAATCTCCCCTCTCCTAGTTGAACTGCTCTATATAAATGTCAAATTTTTGCTCAAGTGACCTTACTCCTTCCCGGGTGAGATGCAATTCATTGAATTTAAACAAACGTCTCTCCCAGAAGTCCCCCCAGGTACCAATTGGTGGCCTTTTTCCTGACACCAACCTTGCATCCATGCTTTGAACTCCTTTACCTCTTTTGTCCTGAAACAGTCAGTACATCCTCCTTTTCCCCACGGGTGGACCTCAAAGAAGGCTTGGGAGGTTGTACAAGCAGCCAAACATTCACTTAGCCAAATAAAGCTACTTTTGGCCTTCTCCACCAACTGGTTGGCCAAGTCATTTGTCCTTAGATGCACCAGTACACTAAGTCCACTTTCTGTGTTGTCCACTAACCTCCCAATGTATTCAGTGTCATGCTAGGCCAATTCTCTGGGCAGGCATTTGACCAACACTTTGGTCCATTCATTAGTATTCAAGTTTGAATCAACTCCTCTTATCATAGAGTCTCCAATGATGAGAATTTGTTATGAAGAATATGAAAGAAAAAATCTCACTCAGCTCCATTTCCTGTCTGGGTACACACTGAAAGCTCTATCCAGTAAAGAAAACAAAGAATGACAGTTTTCCACGAGATAGCAGAGTCTATACACCAAAAGCGTTAGCAATATAGCAAACCCATAATAACAAGTATGATAATTTTGCTGTTTTTCTAGCTCTCCCCTCTCCAATTAATTAAATACAGTAAATTGCCCAGAAATGTCATTTTTATACAATAAACTGCTCTGACTTTAACTTAAAAGATTCAACACTTTCCCTTTCACAGCATCACTTTGGAGACAGTTCAACAGGTTTACCACTACAACATATAGTAAGTCTGGAAAGCTGAACACCAGGATAGGGACCGTAAGAAGAGTTCCACATTATTTGATTGACAATTGGGGCAGGAGAAAATTAACAAATTCTATGTAACCCCCCCTTGGGGGGGTTATGTTAGTCTCCTCTCATTTGCCCAGTTCCTTGATATCCCAAAGTCATGCCCCTCTGCCTTTCCCTAGCTCCAGTGGCCCCTGCAATCCTCTGTCTGGCCCCTGCATGGTTTTGCAACTAGAAACAGAGCCAGAGGAGCAAGTTGCAGAGCCACTGTGCTGTTCCAGCACTATGGTGTAGGTCTGGCGGTCCATGCATGCACTGTAGTGCATGGTTGTTTTTCTGCCATTGCTGTGGCTGAACAGATGCCTCTCTGGTTGTCCTGGTCCCCATGTTTAGCAGCAGTGGGGTAGGAGACATGGAGGAGGCATAAGAGGAGCCTTCAGATTTTTTTTGCAATTTAATTAACTTTATTAACATTTTCTCATAACATAAACCAAAATCCACACAATGAAAACAACCAAAATAAACTATTGTACAGATTCAACCTATCTCTCCCCTTCCCCCAGTAAAAATAACAATAGACCAGTACATGTAAAGTGTTTATCAACCATCTATACATGTCCCCCAACTCTTCCCCTCCCAAACCTCTGTGATCCCCTTCCTCACCCCACTGCCCTAATCCCTTTCCCAAAACAATGAGTTGTATACCACTAAATACATTAGGTAAATTGGATAGGACTCTATTGTCTAACTGATACCATTCATATGACTCCATAATGTACCATTTCTTACATTCTAATCAGGACAAGAAGATAAATGTCAAGTCTAACCTTGTCTTTTTGCCTTGTCCTTTCATCTCCTAGCTAAGAATTGTGAGAGCAGATCCCATCTTTCCCGAAATGTCAATAGGGAATGATATTGTACAGCAATAGACTGTTCCACGTCCAGTGCTATAAACATGTCTTGGAACCATTCACACAAGGTTGGGAGAGAGTTTGTAACCCACTGTCTCAGTATGAGAAGCTTTGTCGCGTCTGATATAAGTGCTATATAGGCCTTATGGTTCAAAGACCTGATAGCAGAATAATTGCCTCCAACACGTATTTCCAGTGTTCAAATATCTAGCATGACAAAAAAGGGAAATAGAGTTTGTTTAATTTTTTGCCAAAGGAGGTCACCTCAGGGCAAGCCAAATCATATATATCATAGAACCATCCTCTTGGAGGCACTTATGGCATTTAGCGTCAGCCCACCTGCCATACAGTAAAGCTTGAGTGGAGTATGGTATAGATTGTGAAGTACATTAAATTGTAAAAGCCTTAACCTATCTTGCTTAATATATTTATATATATCGGGACCAAATAGCTTTCCACTAAGCTGAATCATAGGTCAGGCTGGCAACCTGCTTCCAATAAAAAGCCACCGGTGAGAGAAGGCCATCCAAGCTCGAATTCCCAATGATTTATATAATTTCATTATTTGTCTAGGCTGTGATGCAATGGTTGCCAATGTGGAAAAAAATAAGGATGCCTTGGAAGACCAAGGGAGTGCCCCTAAAACCGAATAAATACATGTTTGATCTGTATGTAACTAAAAACAGAAAAAGCTGGGAGGTGAAAAGAATCCCTAAAGTCAGAAAGAGACATGAATTTATCATCTCTAACAAAATCCGACAAAGAAGATACTGTCAAACCCTTCCAGTTAGCTGGTTTAACCATCTTGTTGTCAATCAATACATTTGAATTGTTAAAGAATGGTTGTCTCGAGTCTTGTTTACATTGTAGATTACAAAAATGACACCATTGTAAATGTGCCTTTACAGACCACCCAATAGGTTAACTGGGTTGGTAGTTAACTGAAAGGTGTATACAGGAAGGAAGGTAAGGACAGATTAAACATACCTGCTCTAAAACTTTCAGTGTTCAACCATACCCGAGCCAAGGACCCACCTTCTAAGTTTCCTAGCCACTGAAAGTATTTACTACTCTGAAAACCAAAATAGTAAATGAATAACTGAGGTACTTATAGATACCCTACTTCCCTTGGTCTACATAATTTTTCTAGGGCTCTCCTGGGCTGTTTCCCAAACCAAGGGAATGTTGACCATATAGAGTTAATCTTATTTAATCATTTCCTCAGGGGTGGGAGGTTCAATATAAATAGTGGATACATCAAATTAAGGAATATAACCATTTTTAATATGTTAGCCCTCTACCAAAGTGTGAGAGGCAGATGCTGCCACCTGAGTAAATCCTGCTGCATTTGTTGCACCACTGAATTCAGATTAAGCGTTCTTAAAGTGCATATGTCTTGAGCAAGTTCCATCCCCTAAAAGGAGATTGAATGTGGTGCCCACTTTAGATCCCACTCTTCTATAACTACTCTTGTACAGAAGGCCAATAGAGATAAAACAGTAGTCTTTGGAGATGTGTGAAAATTAAATCCTGCGGTCGGAATTCAAGCAAAAGTTTGACTTTCGCTTCCATGGAAGGTCAGAAATTGATTTCTGAACCTCTGTGGAAATTCTGCCAGTGGCCACGATCATCTAACCCAAGCCCCTTGTGGCTAGTACTCTGTCCCCCACCTGCCCCACATTTAAAAAATATCCCTGGTGGCCAGTGGTCCCTCCCCTCCATCCACCGGCCGCTGCCGAAATTGTACAATAACACCCCCCCGACTCCATATTGGTTAGCTAATAAATTATGGGACTGGGGATTGGGGATGGGGGGGACAAGGGGTTAAATACTTCTTGTCAATTAACACTAGACCACCAGGGATTAAATACAATACAGAGATGGAGTGGGGGGGGTATTGTACAATTTAGGCAATGGCCAGCGGGTGGAAGGGGGACCACTAGCCACCAGGGATATTTTTTATACACAAGGGGCGGTTGGGGGGAGGGACCACTAGCTAGTCCAGTGCCTATTAATGGGCAAAATATCACCCATAACTTACTAACTTTCACGGAAGTTTTCTGCTTCACCACAGGCGGAAATTAGGGAACTTCCACAAAAGTTCCCCGATTTCCGCAGAAGTTCTGTGGGGGTGAAACTGCCAAGTTCCACCCACCCCTAGTAGTCTTATGATGGTTCAACTTATAACCGGCCAAGACACTGAAATTTGTGACTATTTTCATAACTGCCAGGAGCGATGTTCCCCAGTGCAAAAGATGTTACAGCACATTGTCTGCAAACGTTGACAACTTGTATTCATATGGCCCCACACTAATCCCCTTGATCATAGGAGAACTGTTAGTCTTCCTGGTCAAAGGCTCTAAATATAGGTTGTATAACATGGGTGAGAGGGGGCAACCCTAACGTGTGCCTCTAGTCAGGGAGAAGGCCTGGGATAGAGCCCATTTCACATAACTCTTGCCAAGGGACATATATATATAGTATTTTAATCCAGCAAATTAATTCTTCTGGTTTTCCATAGCAGGGCAACATATTGAACAAGAAATTCCAAGCCACTCTATCGAAGGCTTTTTCTATGTCTAGGGAGCACCCTATCTGTGCCCCCCTCACTAGACACGGACAGAAGATGAAGTATCTTTCAGAAATGATAGCTAGATTGCTTCCCTGACACAAACCCAACCTTTTCTGGACCTATTAGGCCTACCCACACCTTTTTAAGGCTCTTGGCTAGGATACTAGCTAATAGTTTAACTTCTATACTTAACAGTGAGATAGGCCTATAGTTTTCCAGAGATGTGGGATCTCTTCTGGATTTTGGCAGTACCACTATGCAAGCTTCAAAAATGGCTGTTTCTCTAATAGTGGAATAAAAGAGATAGCTAAATAAGTTGCATAGAAGAGACAATCACTGTCACTTAAAATGTTTATATAAGAGTGGAGGAAAGCTGTCTGGTCCTGGAGCTTTGTCTAATGGAAGTCGGATAATAGCCTCTACAACCTCCTGGGTGGTTACATTACCTTTTAAGGTCTCCTGCTGACAGCCTGAAAACTGTGGTAAGTCCACTTCTTGCAGAAAATCCTCCAGGAGGTTAGAGTAGATATTGTCCGGTGGGGGGGAGGCACATATATAAAGACTGTTAAAACTCCTATAATTTTTTAGAGCTCTGAGGTTAGATTTCTAGTTCCAGACTCTACCAGAGTTGTCACCCACATAATCACTTTCTGTTGCTTCAATCTAATGGCAAGAAGCCTGCCTGCCTGCCTTCTCCCCCTGTCCTATATATATATCTTTTAACCTGGAGGCAGAGGTGATGTCTAAAATGTGTGCAGAGTACTTAGTTCTCTGGGAGTGAAGTTCTAACCATAAATACTCATCAAATGATTTGGGCAACTAAGATTCTAAAGTCTTAATACGGGACAGCAATTCTTCAATCTGAGCTGTTACTTTCCATTTTCTAACTGTGGAAAGCCTAATAAGCTCCCTCCGCCATGTCACCTTCAGTAAACCCCAAAGAACATCTATGGCTGCCACTGACAAATGGTTTTCTTTCCACGTAAGTAAAATGAATTTTCGCATTTGTTCTAAAATATTTCCATCTGCCAGCAATTGAGTATTTAGGGAGCAAGTGCCAATTCTAGGGGAGTGCAGTGATACAGATAAAAAAATCCAAATAGGGAAGTGATCTGATATTACCCTGGGATATATGCCTACAGTTTCCACCTCCTTCTTATAAGTGGAACTGAGAAGAAAATAATCAGTTCATGAGTAGACCCCATGGGGTGGGGAGTAAAATCCCTCTCACCCAAATGAAAAGTCACCATGGGTCGATTAACCTCAAGTCAGACAAAAATTCCCATAAAGCACATTGTGCCAGGGAGAGTCCTACACTTCTACGGAAAGACCTAGCTATATCATTTGAGAAAACCAAATTCCATTCCACCCCCTACCCAGGAGACAAAGAATATCATGGAAAGATGCTAATAAAGTTGCCAGAGGGGGGAAAAAAGAGGGGGTATCTAAATTTTGTCAATAAACAGAGTCGAGGACCACTTCGACATTGGCTAATTAGCCGTGCACAATAACATAACGGCCCTCTGCATCTCTTCATTCCTTTATCTCCCTAAAGGGGACAGATTTGTGAACCAGTATCGCCACCCCTCCAGTGACACTTATCCCAGCCCCAAATACCTGACCCACCCATAGTTTCCTTAAATTATCCAATTGGTCAGCTAGAATATGAGTTTCTTATAACACTAATATGTGAGGATGATACCGGCTTACATGTCTTAACTCATTCAGGCCAAGATATGTCTGTAGGTGGCATCTGAAAGCATAGCCACTCAGGACAATAACACCTGCAGACGTACTCAACTGACTTTCACTCAGGCCTAGAAACATCTGAGGAAGTCAGCAGTTTTTATCTAACTATTAAACAAACTGAATTGCTTAGAATTGATTGCATAGCACCGTTAGAAAGGAAATTTTGCTCTGAACAATTTTGCTGCTGATACTTTGTGTCTATCATGTATACTTTAGGAGTTATTAATATTTGTTTAAGGTATGGTGTGCATGGCTAACATTTGTGTCTCAAGCCTCACCTAAGCACCTTGAATAAATCTGAAAAAAAAACAGTTGTTTGGTATTTCAGCTACTATAAAATAAAAACTGAATGGATTACATAGCACCATTAGAAAGGTTATTTTGTGCTGAACAATTTTGCCACTGATACTTTGTGTCTACCACATATACTTTAGGAGTTATTTGCATCTGTTTAAGGTATGGTGTGCATGGCTGACATTTGTCTCTCATGCGTCACCTAAGCACCTTGAAAAAAATCAGAAAAAAATCAGTTGTTTGGTATTTCAGCTAGTATAAAATAAAACTAAATTGATTACAACTGATTACATAGCTCCATTGGAAAGGTAACATTGTGCTGAACAACTTTGCCACTCATACTTTGTGTGTAAGCATTTACGGTTCAAGAGGTATTCACATTTGTTTGTGGCATGTTGATTATGGCTTGATTTTGCTTAGAAAGGCCCAGGATGCAGTGCGAAGAGTATACAGGGCACAAGTGGTGGAAGTCTCAAAGAGCTCTTGTGGTGTGAATGAGTTAAAGTACAATATTTGTTTGCATTTTTCTCTCCCCCTTTAACATTTCAAGACACTATGTTCCAACACCCTATGGTGGAAATACATCTAAACCGACCATTAAATTAGAATCCTGCAAAATTACCCACTGCACCCCCCCTTCTCTAACTTCACCCCTCCCCTTCCCCCACACTCCCAATCCTTCCTGCCCCCAAACCCCTCTACTGAATTCCTGTCCCTTCTACCACTCCCCCTCCCAACTTACCACCCAGGCCAAGCCCCTACTCCTGTTTGTCAGGTCCAGGATACCCAAGGAGGAGCAGCCTCTGCCAAAAATAGGGTTTCCTGAGTCTTTGTTTCTCCCCTACAACTTATTAAAAGAAAAAAAACTTTCATGACCTGAAAAAAAGACAAAAGCAGTGCGGAAATGGCCATAATGAATTGGGCCTAGCTTATCAGAACCACCGTGAAAGAGTAAACTGGTCTATGTCCTACTTAGAATCCTCATGGTAAAATATCCTTATCTTCCTTGCATGACTTGTAACATAGATTAATTACCCTTACTAAGCTTCCTTGCACTCATGGTAAGCTTAACAGAGATGAAATCATAATTATCAGGGCCCACTGGCTATCCAAATCTTTAATATAACATGCACTGATAACACAGACTCCAAACATAACCCTATTGTAGCAGGTTCCCTCTAACTTAGAAATGGAAGGGGACAAATTTATACTCCTGAACTAGAAGTACCTTATCCAAATACCTACCTCCCTATCCTTATTCCCCTCCAGGGAACCAACAGAAATTGTAAACTAGTTTCCAGGGTGGCATCTTTCTAATTATAGCTATGCCGTGCCCCACCCCAATCTACTAAAGCTAACTTCCCTGAGATATCCATAACTGACAGAAAACTGTTGGCGGTATCCCTTATCAGTAGGAAACCAATTGTTAACTTTAACACAGGTCTCTTAGCAATCTAGTGCAATGGTCCATGACACTCTCCAAAATACTATAAATGATTTTTTAGCAATCATAACCTCGAGCTTGGAAAAAAAGAATGAGTACCATGTCTGTTCCCCTTTGACCTTTCAAAATAAAGTTATTATTGAACCATTCATTTTAGTCTAGATCGAGGTATAAAAAAATGTGAAACTGCTAGGTTAAAACATAAATAGATTGAAAATCTTCCTTGATGTGGTCCTGTTCCCAGCAGAATAAAAGTCCAGAGGCATGATAGTAAGATCCCAGTGAGGTAGTATATGACTTTCCAAACACTGAAAAATGAGCAGCCAACTGAATAAGAAATTAGCCACTGTCTCCCAGGAAAATCACTAGATACAGCAATTAACTTGACTATTTCACCAAAATTCCAACCATTTTGCGATGTCCCACAGCTCGGTATGGGCCACAAACAAGGGAGCACTTCAAGATTTCCACCATAAATGCTGCCAGCCAATACAGAAGGAGATGCCTTGACTGTCTCCTTTGCAGCACAGTCCAAAGTTCAAACATGCACCAATGGGCCACAGGGCTCCACATGGATAGTTCAAGATGCGGGAGATCATCGCAGCTCCCCATTATATTCTACCAGCACCTCACACACCAGCACTTTACCTTATTCTGTTGTAGAAACAAGGCACAACAGGAAGAGGTCAAGCAACAGTTATTCGGCAAGAGAAAAAATAAATGCGGTTCAGCAGCTTTCTCGATCCTGCCCAGTTCCTAATTGGTACCAGCCACTGTTGCCACGTCTTCAAGGCACTGAACCAAAATGTACATCAGTCTATTTAACAGTATCTATTGAACAGTGTGAGCAAAATTCACCAAAACAGAGCTCAGGCCCAGAAAAAGGAAAATGCAAAAACAAAATTCTGTAGCCCTACTCGATATAGATACTCTAAAATCACTAAATGTCCAGCAGAGAGCCTTACCCCAAATCATTTTCATCCTCCTTTATTGAATTGGTCTGGGAGCTTTTTTGTGAGTTCAGCCACCACCTGGGAAGAAGAATGTCAGAGTTACTTCTAGGTGGGCAGGATAGAGCATCCTATGCTTTATCATTGCAGCCCGCAATTTCGATTGAAGAGGGCGGAATGCAGCTCTATCCTGCTGCATTTTGTAGGTTAGGTCAGGGACCAGTCGGAGTCATCTCCCTTCCCAGTCTATTCTCACCTTACTCCATACAGCTCTCAATAGGTAGTCTCTTTCCAGATTGTTCAAGACTTTAAAGATAATAGGACGAGTAGGCTGGCCATGGTCGAGCTTAGGTCTAATGGATCGGTGGGCCTGCTCAACAACATATTCTGGGCCATTCAGTGAAGGTCCAACTATATGGGCACATAGCTTTTGGAGGAAAACAATTGGAGCAGAACCTTCAACACCTTCCGGAAGCCCCAGGAGAATGAAATTATTCCTCCTGAGCATCCCTCTAAATCCTCCACTGTTTCCTCCAATTTTTTAATAGCATGCTTCATGCACACCATCTCCACCTCCATCTCAGTGAGCTTGTCTTCGACAGAGGAGAGCCTTGCTTCTGAGTCAGAGGCGCACCGCACCCGATCATTTAGCACAGGTTTCCACTCCCAGAATTCAATATTAAAGAAAACAGAGCAGTCTTAATTGTTTGTAACTCTGTCTACATTTGCTCTTGGGTAATTGAGGAGGAAGACTCCAGGGATAACGTGGTGGGTGAATTACTTCTTCGGGGCTGTTTAGCTTCCAGCCCCACGGTGGCCTCCTGCTTGCCTTCAGAGTCTTCAAGATGCAGAAAACCTGAAACTTAGGGTTTGTCTGATGATTCTGCAGCCATTGGATCTCTGTCCAGGTAATTTTGATAGAAGTTGAAGTAGTTTTAAAAGACAGTTCTCTAAAGATGAGGGAAGATATGAAATATTTCAATTTTTTTCAGCGGAGCTCCTCCAACGTGCTGCTGACTCCTCAAGAGGCGCCATGTGACTCCAGCCTCCAGATATTTTATTTAAGGAGTGCCAATCGCATTGTGCCCAGCCTCGTAAATGTTAATGAGGCAATATAAATATTAATAAGGAGACTGCCTGCTGCCTGGGGACAGTGTATTTTGGCATCAGCAACAGGCGGGGGGAGAATAAAATGGTGAACTCTAAAATTGTTTGACAGGGCACAGGGACTGCTCTTGGACTGTGAGGTGACTGTTAAATAAAAATATTAATTCTGGCTGCACCAGGACTTTAAATTGGGGCAACTATCTTAGCAGCAATCAGATTGTTTTTACAGCTACCATATTTGCAGCCTTGTGACCTCAGCACAGCCAGTTGAAAGCCAGAATTTTTAGCAAGGCTTATTGGACTGTGTAAAGGACTTATGGGGGAAAAAGCAGGGGAAAACTTTGGCACCCTTTTACAGGACCAATCAGGTGCCAAAGGGACTTAATGGATATAACTTTTTCACAAGAACAAGTGTTCCAGCCAATCAAGCTACCTGAAGCGCCCCAAACCCAGAGACTTTTGGTTCTGGGCTCAGTTTGGTGGGAGCCCCTCCTGTGGGAAGAGGGGATCCAGCCCCTTTGCAGAAGGATGGGGCTGCAAGGCTTGAGAAGGGCCTGCCTGGAGGTTGCTAGCTACCTGTTTCCAGGGCCTGCATTTTGCCTTTCCCCATTTTGGAGGAACTTTGTTCAAGGAAGCCTGTTTTGCAACTTCAGCTGTGAGAGAGCTACAAGACCCATCAACTTTCAGTTATGAGAGAGCTGCAAGTATATGAGAGAGCAGTAAGAATCTACACTTCAGCGGTGAGAAGCTCTGCCTAAAGGTGCGAAGGGGGAAAAGTCACTGTGGATTTCAAGAAAGATGGAGATCTTTTGGGGGACTGTATGGCCACTGGTTCCAGGAGGTACTAAAGTCTGCCTGTTACCCTGCGTTTGACTCAACATCACAAAGAGGGAGTGGACATTTGTCAAAAGGAATCACCATAGAAGGTTCTGATTGTGGAAAATGGTATGGGAGTCCCTCTGGGGCACAGGGCTTGGCAGTATTGCCTAGGTTTGTCTTCATAAAGTAGATGAGAGAGTCTCTTCTGTTGTGAGCACCTGCATGGTGAGGAATGTGATGTCCAGTATCAAGGGATTGTTTGATTAAAGATCTGCATTTCAGTGCCAGATTCTGGGTCCTCGGAGGAACTCATTGTATGTACCCAAGTCTCACTGTGACTGTGTCTCCAGTGAGCATCCAGGGATTGTGTCCTAATGGAAATTGCCACGGGTTCTACACTGGCAGTGTGGCTGAAGATGCAAATAGTATCCGGATGTGTCTAAGGTTCCAGAAGGAGGTCTTCTATCAAGGTCAGCATTGGTAATCAGCCTGGTAGTGTCACTAGCTGGGCACTGCCATTACACCTCCCCCTCAGGGGTCAAGCCTGGACATGGGCATCTGAGGCATGCCAGCCCAGGTCCCTGTGTTGGTCTCTGTTCCTGATTGTGATTTCAGCTAAGTAGAGTTTCACTTGCTAGAGGAGCTGAGAAAGGTGCTAGTCTTCCAATCTGCAAGAGCCTGCTGCATAGGAAAAGTCCAAGCTGCAAGAGTCTGCTTCTCTTCTCAGCTTTCTTGGTATGCAATTCCTACAAAAGTTGAGCACTCCAGATCTACAACCTAAATGCCACCTGAGACTGCCTGCAAAACTGTGAGTAAAAGCAGGGATTATCCTGCACCTGGGGACTGTATATAGTTTCTTTCAAGTTTATGCCCAGTGGCGTAGTAAAATCCTAAAGCTTTTAAGATGTACAGTTTATCTGCTTATCTACAATTCTGAGTTTCACAAGCAGTTAAGGTAATCAAGGAAAGGGTAAAAGTTGATTTGATTTAAATTATGTATGCCAATGCTGGCCAACCAGCTACATCACAGACCTGCAACGATTTAGTACTGGGTACCCAGGGACAGAATTTCAGGGGCTTTATCTGGACTGGGGCTGGTACCAGTTGGGGTTTGTATAGTTATTAAAATCTAAGCAGCTAGATGGTCAGAGAACTAAATCTATATCCATCGGAGGGTTGCTGGTTGCAAGCATTGAAATATGCTTAAATTCAAAATGCATAATGATTGTTTATGATGCTAATTTGTAAATGCCAATTAAAAATGAAAATGTTGCTAACCTCCGCCTCCATTCATCCTTTCCTAAGCCTCCCCATGTAAATAAATGGTGGTTTAACCATTCTGGAAAATTTTGACTTGTAAGCATATTAGTTATACTCCATGTGAGCATAGTATTAGCACAAGTCAAAAATTGCCAGTTACTGAAAATGTGGTTTAGTTTATGGTAATCCATGTGTGAGGTGACTAGATGGGTTAGTGGGTAGGTATAGCATCCCAGGGGGTTGTACTGCTAAAAATCTGACTCACTTGTAATTTTTTACTCTGGGGGGAGGCAACGTGCAGTTTTTTAATCTTGGGAAAGAACCCCCTTTAATACGAGGAATAGAACCCGGGCCCCTCAACCTGGTTTGTGACCACTCAGGCAGGAGTAGTAGCCCATGGGTTATGGCATCACCCAGGTTACATCTACTTCTGAAACATTACTGCAACATGTAATGGACTTCTGTGACAGTTTGTGAATGCATTTCTTTGGTTGTAACTCAACTGTTCTTTCAGCTACAGACATGAACATTTGCATGCATACTGTACATATTATTAAGAGTTTAGTATGTCAGCCAAATACCATAACATTCAGATGAGTAGTTGTAAATGTCTAAGGGCTCAAAGGCTGATATTTTCCTTCCTTGTGAAATTTTGTGAAATACTTTACAACTATAAATTGGCCACCTTTGTAGTTAGATAGAGAACTTGGAAATTAGCATGAATAACCCTTGTAGAAGGGTCCTAGAAGCAGCTAAGTTTGGCAAAACTTGATAAGGCATCTTTAAATTTCTGGGGTTCATAATTTCAAAATGTATTTTTTTGTGAATTTGTGTAAACATTTTCTGAAAAAGTGGATGTTGATAACTCTTCTACCATTGCAAGTATAGACCTAACATTTGGCTTGCATACCCAATGTTACTGCCTCCTGGAACACAAACAATCTGCAGAAGTTAGGGTTATCTGAAAACAATGGAGCATGAGCACAGTGATGGTGGGAAAGGGGTTATTGATCTAATTACTGTGCTAACATTTATTTGTCTGGGAAGTCTGACTTGTGGTGGGAGGAGGGGGTGGAATGCTAAGTCGACTGGGGGGCTTAGGGTGATTTTATACTATTTATGGGGGCCAGGGTAAGAGGAATGAGGTTGAAAATGGGTGTCTCAAGGGTGGGGGGATACATCTTTTTTTTAAATTTATTTCTTCTTAACAAAAGAAAACTATTCTAAGTAGCTTGAAGATCAGACTTCACTTGCCTCTAAGTCTACCCCCTCACCTGTGCAAAGAACGTATGCCTTCCAAGCTTCTCCTCATCACTGTCAGAGGCAGCAACTGTCAAGACAAATATGTAATTTCAGTTGACAATTAGATGTTTTGGTGCAGCATTAGCCACTGTTTAAGAAAATAAATCCCAAACTGCAGGAAGAAAGAAATAATGTGCATCCAAGGGATCGCTGGGGCAGCAGGAAGGGAGGGAAGGAGAGCTGGACATTTTGTCCATCTCTGGACAAATGACCTGGCTAGGGGTGAGTGATCAGTAGTTCAGTGAACTGGGAAGGGGTCTTAGGCAAGTAGTATGATCTATGTCCTTCTCAGAAGTGCTACCTGTCTACAACAGGGGGAGGACAGGATTCTTCACATCACAAACTTCATCGCATGGCTGAAGGAATAGTGCAGAGAGGAGGGATTCAGATTCATTGGGGACTGGGGCCTCACTTGGAGGAATAAAGGCATGTACAGGGGTGATAGCCTGCATCCATCCAGGAGGGGAACCATGATATTCAGTGAGCAGTGTAACTGCTACATTGCCAAGCATTTAAACAAGCCATGGGAGGAGGTGGAATGCAACAGGGAGACATAAACCACACAAGCTTACAAGTTCAGTAGTGGGAATCTGGAGGGAGAAAATTCCCCCAAACAACCAATTAACATAATAATTCAGGTGGTAGAAGGAAAGGGAGATAATAATAAGAATAGTGGAGGAAATAAGGGGTGACAATATGGGTAAAATGAGAGAGGGTGGCAGGACAGTATGGAGAACAATGTGTGCAAATGCTCAAAGTCTGGGCAATAAGATTACAGACCTAAAGGCCATCATGACAGAAGCAGACCTGGACATAGTCACAGTTACTGAGTCCTGTTGCAATGAAAACCAGGACTGGAGTGTCGCCATACAGGTTATGCTCTATTTAGAAGGGACAGGGTAGGTAAAAAGTGGGAGGAAACTCTCTTTATGTGAGGGAAAACATAAAAGCTATGGAAATGCAGGTGGAGTAGAGGTACTGTAGGTCACCCTGGAGACATGGAAGGGGGCCACTATTCGCACAGGGGTGATCTAAAGACCTCCTGTACAGGGGGGAGAGGTGGATAAGGATATGCTGGAAGAAATACAAAGGATGACAAGCAAGGGTGAGGTACTGCTGGTAGGGGACTTCAGTCTATCAGATGTGGATTGGAGCCTCACAGCTGCAGCAACAATTAGAAATAGGAACATCCTGGACTCCCTGCAGGGGGTATGCCTCAGGCAACTAGTTAAGGAACCCAGTCATTGGGGGGCAATATTGGATCTGGTACGGACAAACAGGGACAGTGTTGCTGACATCATGGTGAGTAGCCACCTGGGGACCAGTGATCCATGTACGGCGTGGTTTAATTTAAGAACTAGGCCAAAATCAAACCACACTAAAACAAGAGTCCCGGTCTTCAGGAGGGCCGTTGTTAAGAAAATGGAAGAATGCCTCATTGATACCCTAGCAGGGATAAGGAAACTTGGTGGAGTCAAGAAACAGAGGGCAAAAATAAAGGAGGGCATTGAGAAGGTAACAAACCTGTGTGTCGGGCAGTTAACAAGGATAAGAGGAAAAAGAGACAGTTATGGTTCTCTAAAGAAGTAGAGGGGAAAGTAAGAGCAAAAAAGCTAGCATTTAGAAGGTATAAGATGACACAGAAGGAGGAGGACAGGAAAGATAACAGGAGAAACAAATGGAGACAGGGAAAGCAGTTAGGAGTGCGAAGGCACAGACGGAAGAGAATATTGCCAAGTCAGTAAAAAAGGGGGATAAAACATTTTTTAGGTACTGTATATAACTGAAAAGAGGAAGAGCAAATGAGGGATAGTAAAGCTAAAAGGGAAAGGTGGGGTTTGTGTGGAAGAGGACCAGAAAAAAGCAGACATGTTGAACACATAGTTTTGTTCAGTATTTACGGAGGAAGGAGAAGGAGACAGGCCACAGATAAGGGACAAGGGCATTAAAGGAAGGGAGGTGGACACTAGTTCATTTATGGAGGAGAGAGTACTCAAGGAACTAGCACAACTGAAAGTGGACAAGGCAATGGGGCCTGAAGAGGTACACCCTAGGATACTGAGGGAGCTCAAGGAGGTGCTGACGATACCTCTGACAGCCCTGTTCAACCTGCCACTAGATACCTGGGACATTCCAGGGGACTGGAGGAGGGCAGATGTGGTCCCACTTCACGAAAGTGGTAATAGGGAGAAGGTTGAAAATTACAGACCTGTCAGACTGACTTTAGTGATGGGTAAAGTAATGGAATCACTACTGAAGGAAAAGATTGGGGAACACCTTGTGACTAGGGGACTACAGGATCTGAGGCAAAATGGTTTCACAGGTGGGGGAGATCTTGCCAGACAAACCTGATTGATTTTTTTGACTGGGTAACCAGGGAAGTGGATCAGAGCTGAGTGGTGGAAGTGGCCTACTAGGATTTCACTAAGGCCTTCAACACTGCTCCCCACAGAAGACTGGTAAGCAAGGTGGGCAGCCTAGGAGTCACTTCAACTTCAGTCACTTCAACAGGGGGGTTCTGCCAATTTTCTCTCCGGGTCCATGGATGTGCAGTGGGTGGTGTGGTCAAGCTTTGCTTCCGCAGAGATGGCCTACACCTCTGAACATGGGATCCCTTCCCAGAAGTGGTGGCATTCATGTGCTGGCACCCAGCTACTGCTGGGTGTCAGGCAAGCAGCACACCATGCGATCCCCCCTCCTCAAGGAAGGAGAACTGTCTGTGGACACTCAATACTTCCTCCCCTGACAGCCCCCAAGCAACCCAAGTCTGTTTCTGACCCTGGGTCACCGACATGGCAGCAGGGAGGCATAGATGCCTCAACCCACTGCACCACAGGGCTGGCAGGGGGAGGGGTTATTTAAGGGAAATGGGGATATGGCTGATAATACAGGAATGTTGGGAAATTGTGGCAAATCTGATTAACGAAAAGGTAGTGCTGTCTAAAATAAATTATTCATTCCTATTTGATACAGACAGAACTGTTGATGACAATAGTATGGTAACAGGATAGAGCCATAAACATAACTTCAACATGTTCTCACTGGCCATTGACTCAAAAGGATACTGAATATGCTTCAAGAGGCAAAATCTTCTATTAGGGAACACACTGCAATCTCCCAGTACTGCTAAAAAACAGGCTCAAAGATCTGAGGTGCTCTTATTGCTGTGAGGAAGCAGAGAAAGAAAAAATGAATTAGAACACTGAATGGTTAAAACAAGAGGCAATAGTCAGCTGATGGTATGTTTACACAGGGCTTGCAAATACCTTTTGATACAGATTGCTTTCTGGAGGTGGTACTGCTAATGATAATAATTTTGGATGTATGCACTGGGTACAGAGAAGGTAACATCTGATGGAAGGACAGCATCGCATTTCTTGATCTTCAGTTCCCACTTTCAGCAGCAGCATTTAATAAATATCCAAAACCATATTATGGAATTCTTATAGCTTCAATATAAGTGGACAATTTGTAACTGCTGTAGCCCGACAGATACCCCCTCCTGAATAACAGCTGATTACAAATGGTCTTCAGGTGTGTCAGGCAAATAAAAAAAAATTGCATCCAATTTTGCCACAGAATTGGGCCAAAAATCTCCAGTGGATAAATATTGTACTGAAAAAATAAAAATCACAAATCTTGTTGAAGAATTTAGCAGTGTTCTGTCTGAGGTGGGTTCAGTGTAAAACTGCAAGCCGTAAGACCCCACCAAATGGAAACACTAAGAGCCTGAGTACCTGTAATTAATAATTACAGGGGAGGAGTCTGTTCAAGAGGATCACACAAAGGCACTTGAGGATTTTTGGTCAGACTCAGTCTCTACACTACCAGTATAGCTCTTGTAAAAAATAATACAGTTAATGCCACTTCCAATCCTCAACCACCAATGTCTGACTCTCAGATGAAACATGTTTTGTCTCTTTGCACTGAGAGAGCGAAGACAAGAGAATGAGTGGATTCCAGTTCTACACAGTGCTACAAGTATGCAATATTTTGGAGCATAGTGCAGTAGGACTAATCTATGTATTTACTGTCCTGAATAAGTTATATACTGTAGACTGTGCAATATGTGTGTGGGTTTGAGTCTTATTATTGCTTGAAGCACAATATAATTATAATATATGGGTAAGGCTTATTCTGAATAGAAATCAGTCGCTACTCAAAAGTTGTTGTACATGTTCTAAAAGTTATTCTGCACAATATAAAAGGTCCCTAAGTTATCTGAACTCCTTGATAGAAACACAGGTTCGGTGTGTCTGGTCACCCATATATTATTTTGTATATTGTAACTCAATGCTGTAGCAGCTTATCGTATGATAAGGCACTCATTTACTGAAAGGCCCTTTTCTATGCTTTTTGAATATAGCAATGTGATTAACATTTGGTTCTGTATGGAACTATAGTTTTCTTCCCAAACATGCTGGATCACTTCACTAATTCCGTAGCAATTATTTATTTATTTTATTTTAAAGTTTAGAGACACAGGATAAGTTCTCTGAGATACAAATCTCGTTTTCAGAACATCCCATGTCAAATAGTACAATGGTAAACAAAACACAAGACACTGTACCAAGAAACAGAAACATACATTCAAGTTGCAAAACATGTACAGAACAATTTAGTATTTAACATATTTAGTTTTACAGATTTTTTTAAAGTAAAACTAAAATAGCTTCAAAAATGTGGTACTAAGCTGTTCCAGGCATGGGGGCACCAAACAAAATATTTATGTTTCATAAATGGACAAATACTTTGCCAACTGGTAGCAGAGATGCTGTACTTAAGTCTCATTGGTAAGACAAAGGAGTCCATTTCTACTTTACCCCCCCCAACACAGAAGCTTGGTTGTATAACTGGGAAATGAAATGAGTGAATTGGAATGTGTGGGCAACAAAACTTCATTTTCCCCTATACCATGGTGTAGGGGAAGTCATCTTCATTGATATACGTTAGAATTGCAGTTCCCCCATATGACCCTGCTGGGGAGGAAGTGCTGTGGCAGGGGTGATGGACAGTGCAGTGGAGGGATGGGGATAGTGTTGTTCGGAGGGCAAGATATTGGCGGTGGGTAGTGCTGTCTGGGTAGCCAACTATCTGGATTATGAAAATACAACTACCCTCCATTCATGTTGTCCATGAATACTTCAAAAAATTCAGTTTGGTGCTTTTCAGTACCTTTGGTACTTTGCTTAACATCATTGGCAACCTGGGTAAATGTGTAGTCTTGTTAACCAGCATACTGTGCTGTTTCCTTTCTTAGCTGTGAAATAATCCCATGTTTTCCTTTTTCAGGGGCCAGTTGTTAATGCTGCTTCTTCTCTATTAATGCCTGTTTTTTAACTGCAGAAAAAATTCAGGATTCCACTTGATTGATGGAAAAGAATTAAAAAAGTGAAAATTAAGTAGGATACAGGCCACCTAAACAAGGGACACACCAAATAAGTTTAGCAGAGCCGATATGTGTGAGTGTGTGTGTGTGTGGGGAGAGGAGGGTAGGGGACATGAGGTGGGTAAAGCATATTAAATAATAAAAAACAAAATAATGAAATTATACATTATGGAGGTTAAACAGACCACACTAATATGGCAAGATTTCTAGTAATATTAGCAGAGAAAGTCTAGTATCACCAATCTCTAATTCTACCCTTTTAAAGTAAAAATAAATAAAATACCCATTGTGTCCAAGGAATAATGATTTTGCATGATTGTCATAATTTACAGTGATTCATAAATAAATTATATACATGCTGCTTTTCCTTTACACAACTCTGTTACAGTGCGATGCGTCAATTGGCCTCTGATGTCAAGGAAGGTTGGAATG
Source organism: Neoceratodus forsteri (assembly GCA_016271365.2). Classification (NCBI taxonomy): domain Eukaryota; kingdom Metazoa; phylum Chordata; order Ceratodontiformes; family Ceratodontidae; genus Neoceratodus; species Neoceratodus forsteri. The sequence goes on from CM057452.1 coordinate 1,570,877,876, forward strand.
CAACACCAACCAATCCACTGGATTACTGAAGTACTGAAGTACTGGACTTTAGGAGGGCTGACTTTGCCAAAATGGGTGAGTGCCTAAGGAATGCACTAGCAAATGGGCAGGAAGGAGGGGTGGAAGAACAATGGGGAATAATAAAAACTGCCATCACAGAGGTAACGAGCCTTTGTGTGAAGCAAATAAACAAAACAAGATGATGTAAGAAACCACTATGGTTCTCAAAGGAAGTGGCAGTAAAGGTTCAAGAGAAAAAGAAAGCATTCAGGAAGTACAAGGAATCGCAGCAGGAGCAGGACAGAGAACTGTATCAGTTAAAGCAAAAGGAGGCTGGGAAGGCAGTCAGAACAGCAAAGGCCCAAACTGAGGAAAAGATAGCCAACTCAGTTAAGAAGGAATAAAACCTTTCATAGGTACATCAGGGAGCAAAGGAAGACCAAGGAGGGATAGTGAGGCTTAATAAAGGGGAGGAGGGTGGGCAGAGGGAGAATGTGAAAAGGCAGAGATACTAAACAAATATTTTTGCTCAGTATTTACAAAGGAAGAGGGAGGTACATAAAACAACAGTAGTAACACTCTTGATACAGAGGTGTGATACCAGCCCATTTACAGAAGAAAGGTTCTGAAATGAACTCTTAAACTGAAGGTGGACAAAGCAATGGGGCCTGATGGGATTCATCCCAGAATTCTAAAAGAACTAAGGGTAGAACTAGTGACACCACTGACTACCCTCTTTAACAAATCATGGGAGGATGGGGTGGTACCCGAGGACTGGAGGAGGGCAGATGTGATTCCTCTCACAAAAGTGGGAGCAAGGCAGAAGCAGGAAACTATAACCTGTTAGTTTAACCTCAGTGATAGGGAAAATGATGGAATCACTTCTAAAGGAAAGAATTGTTGCATGATCTGGAGGCCAGAAGGGCACAGGACCCCAGGCAGCAGGATTCACAGCGGGAAGGTCATGCCAGATGAATCTGATAGATTTCTTTGACTGGGTGACCAAAGTAGTAGATCAGGGAGGGGCTGTGGACATGGCCTACCTAGACTTATAGGTATTTGACACAGTCCCACACAAAAGATTAGTATATAAGTTAGCCAGCCTGGGAGTGGGTCCCAAGATGACAGCCTGGGTAAAGAATTGGCTGGAGAATAGGACACAGAGAGTAATAGTAAATGGAGTCCACTCAGAAGAAAGGAGGGTTACTAGCGGGGTACCGTGAGGGTTCAGATCGGATTAGTCCTCTTCAATGTCTTATAAGCGACATTGCAGAAGGACTGGAAGAAAGTATGTCTCTTTGCAGATGACACTAAGATCTGCAGCAGAGTTGATGCACAGGGTGGGGTGGAAAGGATGAGAAGGACTTGGCAAGGTTAGAGGAATGGTCAAATGTATGGCAGCTTAGATTCAATGCTAAGAAGTGCAAGGTAATGCACCTGGGAAACAAAAACCCAGGGGAAGAGTACACAATGGGAGGTGAGATACTAACAACAACAAAAATGGAAAGGGACCTGGGGGTAGTCATATCAGATGACCTAAAGGTGGGCAAGCAATGTGAGAAGGCAGCAAGGAGGGCTGGGGGGATACTGGGATGCATAGGGAGAGGCATCACCAGTAGAAAACAGGAAGTTATTATCCCTCTGTACAGACAGCTGGTGAGACCCCATCTGGAGTACTGTGTGCAGTTCTGGAGACCCAATCTCTGCAAAGACATAGACAGGATGGAAGCTGTCCAGAGGAGGGCAACTAAAATGGTGCAGGGTCTGCACCGGAGGACATATGAAGAGAGACTTAAGGAGCTTAATATGTATAGCCTCGAGGAAAGGAGGGAGAGGGGGGACATGATAGAAACTTTCAAGTACCTCAAGGGAATCAACAAAGTCCAAGAGGGTAGCATCTTTCAAAAAAAGAGGTGTGCAAGAACAAGAGGGCACAATTTGAAGATAGAGGGGTGGCTCAGAGGTAATTTAAGGAAGTATTTTTCACAGAGAGGGTTGTGGATGCATGGAATGGCCTTCGAGGAGGTTGTGGAGTCAAAATCAGTGGTGGAATTCAAGCATGCATGGGATAGTCATAAGGCAATTCTGGGGGTTGGGGGTAGGAAGAAGTACGCTGCTGGTTAACTAGGATCTGCAGCTTATCCAGTAGGTAGGGAAATGGGCAGACTGGGTGGGCCAAGCGGTCCTTATCTGCCGTCACAATCTATGTTTCTATGTTTCTATGTTCTATGTTTCTATGTTACTGCCAGGGTGCTGTGGATCATATGGTTGGAGTTGTTGCCCCGTGCTAGGTCTAACATGCAGCATTTCACTTGAATATCATTACAAGTGCTCTAGAAACAAGCATGTGGCTTAGGAAATACTGTATATCATGTAGAAAGAGATGCATGTGGGGCAGGGTTAGGGACAGACAAATGCACCCATTTCACTGTTCAGTTCTGACTGTGGTTTAAAGTTTGTGATTCAGAATAAATAACTGCTTTATGTACTGTACAAGGGCTTGAGAATGACATGTTATTATATATAGTATCCAGTGATATGAGCGAGTCAAACTGAGCGACTCAATATGAGTGACTCAGTTTGATCGCCTGTCAAATGAGTGACCGGCAAAGCATAGTGAGGTGTGCTATGACCTACTGTGGAAGGGACAGAACGGTGACTGAGAATGAAAGTGAATGGTAGTGGGAGCTTTATGGAATAAGCATATGGCAGGTAGTTGGGCCAGGCACCTCCCAGCTGGCTGCTTGGTGATGTGGCTTGCACTGGTGCTTCCAGTGTAGGAGGTCCCAGGTTCGGACCTTGCAAGATACGTGCAGATATTTTTAACACTGTGTTTTGCTGTACTTAGTATTTTTTGTCTCCCATTACCTACCTTGTGTTTTTTGTCTCCCATTCCTCTACCACCTGCAACTCTGATCCATGGTCCTGTCACCCCAAACCCCTCCGGATAGCCCCTTCCCAAATTGCCTCCTTACCCCAGTGTCAGGCCCCCCCTTTGGAGTTGATTATAATAAGAAAGGGGAGTGAAGGGGGGCAAAGCCCCCCACATAAAAAGTCATGTATATATGACTTTGTAGCGTGTTGTTATGGTCACTTATTTTGTGGTCGCTGTAGTGCACAGATGCCATTTGTGTTTTTGGTGTTGTGCACTTGCTCGTGTGTATAGTGCTGTTATTTCTTTGCCGTTATCACAAGAAACTGTTGTATACTGCAGAGCCGCTTGTCTTAACAAAGTGGCACTGTTGCAAAATGTTATTTATTTTATTTAAGATTATGTACCCCAGTTTAGACTCAGGCAGTACACCTAGTTTTAAAGAGCTTCCTTGGGGACATTACTGCATCAGGACAGAGGAGTTACAGATTCCACAGGTTACCAATCTTGTAATACACAGACTACAACACTAGCATATGCAGACACATGTTCCTATTTATCTACATATCAATAAATATTAATGACAGATTTAAATCAGTATTCATATCAGCATTTCAGGTACATCTGTAATCAAGAGGCACAGTATTTTAGGAAAGTATAATCCATGAGGAAAAAGCATTCAGAGATAAGAGAAAGAGGATATAAGAACACCTAATTGCTTTCATGATGTGGTCATTGTACACAAGTTGAGGACTGAGCCAGAGTGCTAGGTACTGTATTTAATGGCTGCTCAAACTTATTCAGTGCAATGTAATCATTTTATTGAGCTAATGATCCAGTTTTCATGCCTCATTATTGTGCACTACATGGATCTGGAAAAGTCTGCTTTTTTTAAATGCACAATGTCATTGCATATGCTCAATTTATCATTCTCCTGAATCTGGTTACATAAATCACGTAGTTCCAACATGTTCCATATGCTGTGCCGCACCACTAGGCATTTTGTGGATCAGGTAAAGTGTGTTTTTTGGAATTAAATTTCTGATGGATTAACTTTATCTGAACATTCCTTTTAGGTGCCAATTTTTAAACCTTAGCAATATTCATATAACATTTTCTGCCTCACTGCAGATTTTAAATTAACCCCCTACCTTGGCAGTGCATATATTGCACACGAAATGCTAAATAAGCATACATTCTGAATGAGTGCATCCTCACCCTTCAATGGCTTAAGCAGTGATGGTCTGCCTCACATTAGCACATCTTTTTAATTCTTACTTTTAAATATGCTTTTATGCTTTTTCTTATTAGCACTCATGCACTTTTCACTTTTTTTTTTGCACTGTATCTTTATGGCCATGCAGATAAAAGGGGCACACATCTCATCTGTCACTCACCTTTGACAAAACACTCATGCACAAAATGCATCAGTGACATAAGAGACAAGGCAGTAAGTGGTTGGGAGGGTTTGGATAGCGCTCCATTAGTGAGCACCTGTGTACCATTCCAGTGATTTATACGAAACGGTACTGCTATTTTCTTCCATCAACTATGGTTTTAATTGCATAGAATTGAATCATCTATGAATCGCCTTTAAAGTTATTCTGCATGGCACAGTGCATTTTCACTAAATAAAGACCAGCACAGTTTTGGTATTCAAGCACCTGTTTGCATTTTTTTTTTTTGGGGCAAAAAGGTTGTTTTTTGATAATTAAGCTCTGAGGTGTATAGAAAGTGCCAGGCTCCTTGTTTCCAGTATGACTGTATTTAATGAGTTGAATATTTTCAAGAGAGGATGTGGTGAGGGTTGTAATTTGTAGTGGAGTAGGTGACTGGGGTTTTTAGGTGAAATACAAAACCTTAATATTGGAGTTCTTGAGATACAGTCTATTTCTGAGCATCTGCCATTCTACCTTGTCAAAAGCTGCTTAGAGGTGACTTTTGAGGATGAGGACATTGGTAGGGTTTTAGTTTTGCATACTGTATATACTGTAAATAGAATAACAGATAGGAAACCACCAGTAACAAGGTAATAATTCCATTGACGGATTCTAGTGACCTCATGAACCATGGCAGCAAAGCTCAAGCGGCTTATGATGTTACCAAAATCCCTCGATGGAATGACATGCCTAGTTACTGCTGGTTTCCTATCTGTTATTTTTTGTAATAAATGAAACATTCCAAACATTCCATCTCATAATACCATTGATCTGATGTTATAACAATAATATTATGACTTCTGTTGTCAAAGTGATGGTATTATGAGTTTTTGATGTCACTGATTTCCTATGGTTAAAAATGACAACCATATATTACAATAGTATCATCAGCATAGAGGTGAATTTTTAAATTCATGTTAACACTGACTGGGGGATCATTCACAAACAAGCTAAACAACAGCAGGCTCAGTACAGATTCCTGTAGCACCCCTAGGCTGAGGGAGTAGGGCACAGATGTTACACCATAGGCTTAACCCACCTGTTACTTACAAGAGAGACAGTCATCAGACTAGTTTACTGCAAGTTCAGTTAGACCCCAAAGTCAAAGTCTGTGCATAAGGATGCTGTGATCTGCTATACTGAACACCTTCTTCTGGACAAGGAATATAGCATTCATTATGCTAAATAACAAGAGTCAAGGGCTGTTAAAGAGAATGTCCCCTCAACCTTTTTTTCTATGTAACCACCCAGTCCCCTGTGGTTACTAGAATCCCCTCAGTACAGTGCTAGGCAGGGAGAAGCAGCTGGTGACTAACTTGTTAAAGGGGTTTTTCACCTGCTCACTCTTCTGTTTACTTGTCTTCAGCTGCGATGGAAGTGATTAGCTCATTTGGAACTCTTGCAGCAGCAAAAAACCTTGGCCAGCTGTGAGAAGGGAGTTTAGAGTGTTGAGATGAGAGTTAGTGTGTGAGTCAGTAGTTGAAAGTAACAGCTTGAAGTTGGAGGACTGAGAACTGCTCAGCTGAGGGCCCTGCATTCTCACTCTAGTTCTGGTATTCTCCAGTTTGCCAAGAGAAATGGTGGACATCATTGTCTACAGCAGGATCTCCTGATTTTCATCCCTGGAGGGGTGAAAAGGACTGCTAGTGGATGGATCCAAGGGGCAATCCCCTTTTTGATCCAGGATGTTTGAAGCTGCATGAAATGTCTAACAGTGAGTAGGATCTGATGTTTGCTAAAGCAAGCAAGTACCTGTGATGTTGTGTTCTCTGGCTAAAAGGGAAGGCACAACGTTTTCTGTGAACTCAGAAGTGTGAGACTGTTCTTATTTAAAGTTGGGTGAAGTGTGTTATGTCCAGAGGTATGACTATATCACGTTGTTCGGGACTTTAGTTTTTCCAATACTAGTGTAGTGATTCAAATGCTGGATGCCAATGTTTCATTCAGTAAGCATTTCCCAAAGTGTGTTTCAAATGTTTAAGGTGTAACTCTGAAAGAATGGCTGAATATGGATTTGGGAGCAAAGGGTGGGCAGAGCTCCATTTGGAGTAATCAGTTCAGGACTACAGGTTCAGTAAGGACACTTGGTTACTTTAGACAGAGGGCCAATGTCTGAAGAGAATTTTACCCTCTGAAGTGGGTTGTGCTAGTTCTTAGCAAAATGTGTGTTCAGTTGTGACCAGTGCCACTGGAAGCAATGTGCAATGTCCTACAACATGTGGGAAACCAAGTACAAGTGTCCTGTTAGCAACTGTGTTTTCAGTTGTGGCCAGTGCCACTGGAAGAAGTGTCCTGTGTCCTATGCTATATGGGAATACAAGCATACCCTCTCAACTGTACCACATTACGAGGAACGCTCCTCATTTTTCTTGACAAAAGCTCCCTGTTCCACATTGTGAGGACTTGCTCCACATTCAGTGTTAACATTTTAAAGCAACATTCTATAGTAAATGATGCAAAAAATATACTATTCAATTAATAATAGACATTCTGAACATACATGCAAATATTTTAACAGTAATTTGAACTTCTTAGGTAAAGATTTGATTAAGTGTTCCACATTTTGCTCATTTGTTCCACATTTTGAGAGGCAGTGTTCCACATTTGGGGGACAAAATGTTAAGAGGCATGAATGCAAGTGCAAGATGTTCTGTGTCCTACAGTGTGGGAATACAAAGAGTTTCTGTCGGATACAGTTGATTTGTTGTTCTGCAAGTTTCTAGTGCCACGATGTGTAATCCTTGGTGGTCCACTCTTGCTTTAGAGAACATCTTTTGGAAAAAAGTCACACTCTAGAATCTCAACTATTGTTTGGACATTTGCATTATTGCTTCCTGTGTGGAGTTACTGGGTGCCCCTCCAGAAGATGGGTCTTGCATAGCCCTAGCAAAAAGTTCTCTTCCCAGGACCTGGTTTTGTAAATACCAAATAGATTATTGCTTTTGTACACCCCCACCCCTTGATCTCTAGAGTAATGAGCCTCGTATACATTCCCAAAGCTGGGGGTGGTACCAGTTGTCTAAATGTTTCTTAAAACTGTGCCCAGTATGGGTGACAGGGGTAGCTAACTGTGTAAAGCAGTGGGTGGGTAGTTACATCTATATACTTGTGTAGTTTGTAGGTATGAACAATGATTCTCTCTGTCTTGCAGCCCCCTAATTTCATCCTAATTTAAATGTAAATGAGGTTAATTCACTCTGTTTTACCCTGGTGTAAAAATCTATTTCACTATTTTGTAAAGGTCATGACCCCACTCATGCAAGGTGTCTTGGGAGTTGATGATGCATATCTGCACAAGCCAGCAGAAATTATACTCCCAGGCGGTTGTGTTGCATGTCTTAAGAAGAAGCCCTGCATTCTCTAAAAGCATTTTCTTCTAACTCTTATACACTTTAAGCTACTGAAAACATCAGGGTACTTACTAGACCTTGAAAAGTTTCATGGCCTGCATAAAACAAGAACATAGGGACTGCAGGGGACAGCAACCATTCTGATTTATACAGTATAACTGCTGCAGGCTTTAGCTCTTAAATATCATACAATTCCAGAATGCCTTACATGAGTTGGGCTATAACCTTTGCAATACAGTCCAGCAGGTTTTGAAACCGGACTTAAGTAACTTTATTTACATTTAAATACTGATGAAATTAAGAGTTTCAAATAGATGCAATCACTGTTAATGTCTGCAGATTACTCAGGTAAACAGAATAAAAGTCTGAGGGGACCTTCCCTTTGTCACTGGTTCAGATTAGAAGAGCAATGCTATGAAATGATGTGGTCTGCTCTGAGCCCTAACTGTCCTTCTGTTAGCAGGTAGGTCTTTGTCTAAGATATGCAGCAACATTAATTTAATTTTTATTTACTTTTTGTTGTCCGGGAAAGGAGGGCTAGATAATACAGCCTATTTTTAGCCTCATCGTGGGGTGGGGGATATAAATGTAAACCAACTGAAACTAATCCAAACTAAGCTGAAGATGGCATTTTAGTGAAAGGGGAAAATGCAGCCAGAAAGCCAGGGAAATTCCCCTACTGTTTTCCAAAAAGTACCATGGGATTTTTAATATCTACGCTACCTGAACAACCACCTGAACAGGCAGACAAGACCTTGGTTGAACTTCTCATCTGAAAGATGGTCCAACTTCAAAAGTATAACATCCCCCACGTACTGCACTAGGTTACCAGCATTTATGGTATGAGCTCAATCCTGTTGTGGGACTGGAAACCATAACCTTGTGCCTCAGACGTGTATGTGCTACCAACTGAGCCATGCTGGGATATAATTGTCCTCATGCAAGCTTCTCAAATACTTTGACCAGAGCTGATGGGACACAGATGGATCAATATCTGTTAGGGTCAGATGGGTGGGGTTACCTTAGCAGTACAACTGCTGCTCTCTTCTCCGTATTTCCATGATGAGACTAATTTGTAAAGAGAAGTTATGTTGAACAGAAATAGGTTGAGCCAGATGGTTTGCCAACAGTGTGACCATTGAATTTAAGACAGGTAAACTTGGACAAATGTGTGATTACTAAAAGAATTACAGGGTACTCTGGGTAGTAGAGAGGGGGATCCCAAACATTAGTGCATGTTTCCACAGCATACTTGCTAGCCCTTGCTTATAATGGGACTCATAAACAAGCTAGGAGAAACTTGATGGACCTGGAGACCATTCTGACCGTAAAGTCGTATCATATGTTACTAAATTATTATCAAACATCACTTAAAATCTCTGTACTTAAAACCACAGCACTATCTATGCTGGCTGTAACTAAGGATGAGCCACATATAAATATTGTTAGAAAGTATCTGTTTATATACCCAACATGTGGATTTCTGTAATGTTGATTATGATTGGCAGAGCAGGAGATTTAAGTGATTTTGTAACTTGCTGCAGTACAAAATCACTGCCAACTGCAGCAGGACTCTAATTTCATAACATTTTAATGGTGGAATATTGGGAATTTTCATTCTTTATTAGTAATGGCATTTATGACAGTAATTTCTGTGGCAACAGGTTATAACATCATCAAGGGTGCCCATACTATTAGACCATCTATTAGATGTGTAACTTGCATCTGAATTAGGTATCCAAACAGAGGCACAACTGTGGCAAATATTGATGCAAATCATATTTGCATCATTTGCCAAAAATTGTGGCATTTTGTCACAAACAGATGAACCTTTGGAAAGGAGCAGCAGGGTTGCTTGGATGGCACTTGGGTGGATGCAAACAAAAGTGTACCTTGTTTTCACATTCACAGTCTTTTCCTTTTGAAAATGTAGCCTATTCTGTTTGATATAATAGCTCTGAGTAGGTTTAGATTCTGCTCATCACTGCTGAGGGGGATGGAAAAACAAATAAACAGGCTGTGGTTTGCAAATGCGTTATGCACCAATCATATAGAAGTCTAGATTTTGCTACAGAAATTGACATTTTTTGTATTAAAAAAACCTACTTATATTAACTGTTGCTAATAGATAAAGGAGAAGGTAAAATCAATTCTGATAAGTTCTTTATGAAATAAAAACATAGTTGAGATGGTAATTGTGAAGCAGTTATTTTTGTTAATAACCAAGGGTCATTACCAGTGTAATGGTCTGTAAAAAGTAAGTCTGATGATAAGTTGTGCCTGGCTCTGCATTAATGTTGTAATACAACAGGCACGTAGTGTTGGGCTGTAAGTGTTGTTCATAGCCTTTCAATAGTTAGACTTTCATTACCGGATTTTGCTTCAACTGAAATACATGTTTATACCATATGAAGAGATTCCCCTGTTGTGCTTTTCCTCACTTTCTAGGTTGAAGTTGGGAAATCATTTGGCTGAGAGTCTGTAAAACTGATAAGAAGCAAACATGTCTTCAGAAAAAACACACATGGACAAATGCACTCATTATTCTATACTACTTATAAACTATAACTGTCTCAATAGATTAAATGCTCTTTATATATAGAGACATGGTGCAAGATGTTTGAATGGGATGATGCAGCCATAACTCCTGACTTTGAATTATGGATACATCTTCTGAAATGCACAAAAAATTTTTACGTGTGATTTTCAAAAATTTTGCTGCATTGGTGACAGCTTTATTGGTATACAGCAGCTTGTACTGAAAAAGTAATTCATGACTGACATTCCAGACACAAGTGGAACCCAAAACGCTGCAACTCATGGTGACTGCACATGGAAGATAGACTATTTCTTAGGTGGTCTAAATTTCATGTGCAGTTTTGTGGGATTGGACTGAAAGCATGGCACAAATTTCAGGGACAGATTTGAAACCCCTCCACATAGAATTAGTGAAAAAGGATTCCCATTTGTGATTGTATGTTTCCAAGAGCACATGAGAGCAATTCAGCATTGAAATCAGGCCAGTGCTCTGGGGGAGCATTTTAGGACTTGCCACAGGTGCACCACAACTATATTTTCATTCAGGGCCCTGGACCATGTACCTTACAATGAGAGAGGAGGTGATAGGGTTAAGGAACTATCTAAAAGAGAAACAGAATGGACTTTGTACCTTAAGTCCCATTATCCAAATGGTCTGAACACAGTGTTAGACGTTAAATAGAGAATAATGGATAGTTTAGAGTGTATTATTGGTCAGTAATACCATTGAGAGGTTCCTACATGTCCTGAACCTTGAGATGGGATTCTGACCGGAAATACACTCTGTAAACTATCCATTATTTTTTTAACATATGGATCGAAGTTTTTTTTAGTGGGCAGTCGGCTGCTGCCATGAAGGATTGTGTCAGTCGTGGCTGACTGCCACACTGCCTTGCACAGTCTGTTTCTCCCTCGCCCGCATAGGACACTACCTGGCTCTGTCTGTTTCAGCTGTGCTGGTTCACACTCACGCAGTAAAAAATAACTCTTTTTTAGGCTTACCTTTTTCCTTTTTGTGGGGGGAGTGCACGATCAGCCAGATAAGTCATTTTAAAACTAAAATAAAATGGGAAGTGCTGTGGACACTATGCACTCTCGCTAAGCGAGAGATGACCACCATGTTTTAAAAACCATTTTGGCCGCCCACAGACAGAGAGCAGCCAATCATTAGTTGCGTTATGAGCATCAATGGTTAACTGACTTTCAAAAGGGTTTCTGATTTGTGAGCTTGTGCTTTTGAACTTGGCTGGTAATACTATTGTTCAGGTCTGAAATGATACTATTACGGGACATGAACGATAGTATCATCACTCTAGAAGTGTGGTATTATCACTTCAAGAGTGATAGTATTACTGAAAAAAAACTGTATGCTTTAGTAGCATATTAAATCTGATATCCATATATTAAACCTTATTTATAAGTACTGTTCTCCAATATAGGATGTACCGTAATTCTGAATTTAGGTTGAAAATATGACTACAAGAAGGTAACTTTTCCATCACTGTTGGTGTGTAACAATCATTATCGAAACTGTTTTTTTGTGGTTTGTTATATTTCCTAGCTGTGGCTAAGACCTGACAACCATGTCAGACTAGGGTTCAAAAAATTCAAATAAATGGAAATGTCCTGTGGACATTAACATGACTTTGTTGATCACCACCATTTTGAACAGTATAAATTCATAAAAAAATGATTTCAATTGGTAGCTTAAGATTTATGAAGTTTGGGTATTGGAACCATGGAATTAGTCATAGAATGTATGTTGGTGGGTCTGGTCTCGGGCACAGCATAGGTTGTGAATTCTTAGGTTTCATTGGTTTTGCAGAGCTCTATTAAGACCGAGGTCCATTATAGCTAACTTAGAGTCAATGGTAACCCATAATGTTATTAGCAATAAGGTGTGCATCTAGCTGCGCCTTAAAGTTGTTCATAGTACCACTAGCCACCACCTCCAGTAGAAGCTCATTCCAGATTTTAGTTACCCTGACAGAAAACCACTGCTACCTTTTCATGGTTTTAAATATTTCTCCTTCTAACTGTAGGGGGTGGGATCTGGTGTTGTAAAACTGTTCCCTGTACTCGAGGCCCAAGTGCTCCCACAGCTATAAGTCTGTATGGACTCTATATATCAAGTACATGTCTCCCCTCAATCATCTAAATTCCAAGGAATATAGCTCAAGGGTGTCAAGTCTTGCTTGATACTCTAGTCCCCTAACCTTATTAATCCTATGGGTTGCCCTTCTCTGAACTCTCTCCAGGGCTTGTATCTCCCTTTTACCACCAGGAGACCAGAACTGAGAACAGTACTTGACATGTGGTCACACAAAGGATTTATAAAGAGGGAGCAGTACATCCTTGTTCCTGCTCTTGATATGTTTATTAATGCAGTATAATATGCTGCTAGATTTTTTAATAACCTGGTTACACTGCATCTTAAAACTGAGGTCATTACTTATCCTTAATACCCAGATCTCTTTCATCCTGCACTTTTTTTAGTGTCCGCCCACCTAGTGAGTAGTTCGACTGCCTGTTGTTCTTCTCAAAATGCATTACATTGCACTTGCCAGTATTTAAGGTCAGTTTCTTAACATTTGTCCATTTCTCTAGGTCCCCTAAAGCTGATTGTAGAGCGCCTGCATCCTCCTGGTTGTCCACAATGTGACCTATTCTTGTATCATCGGCAAACTTAGATACCCATACTCCTTTTGTGGTGTTCATTAAGGAGATATAGATATTGAATAGGCAGGGCCCCAACATGGATCCCTGTGGCACCACACTGGTCACATTTTCCCAATTTGAATATGAACCTTTTATGCTGACTTTTTGTCTCTTGTCAGAGAGCCATGCTTCGATCCAATGGGATATTTTGCCATATATAGCATGCTCAATTAAGGCATCAACAAGCTCTCCATGGGGAACCTTGTTGAATGCTTTTGAGAAATCCAAGAAAATGACATCCACCGAGTGTCTACTGTCCAAGGCTTTACTAGCCTTGCCGTAAAATTCAAGTAGGTTGGTCTGGCATGACCAGCCCTCGGTGAATCCATGCTGTGTGCTATCTATGTCCTCAGTTAGGAGAAGATAGTCTGTTATATGGGCTTTTATTATGCCCTCGAAGATCTTACCGAGAACTGCTGTCAAGCTAATTGGTCTGTAGTTTCCCACGTCATGTTTGGTATCTTTTTTTTTTATTAATATGTATAATATTCAGACATTTTTCTATGTCCATGGACCAAGTAAGCAAGACAGCTAAATGCAGATAATAAATTGTGATGGATGGAGGAGCAATCTGGCTCACTTATAGTAAATATTTAATGTCTGGCATCTGTTATTCATGGTCACAGAATCACTAGTGGTATTAAGTTGTAAAAACAATAACTTTTCAGTTAACACTTTAAGGGGAATAGTAGCATTTGTATGTTGCACAGCAGCAAAACTTGTATGATGGGATATTTGTACTTCTATTATTGTATGTGTATATTTACACATTGAATTATTTTAATATTTTTAATATTATTTTATTACTGTTTACAGTGCCAATAAGTCACTGATCAATGAAATTGGCTCATAGTAGGATCCATAGGTGTCTGGCACATTCAAAGGATGGTCAGCTTCAGAGAAAGAATAATATGTGAGTGATTAGTGGTAGTAGGAGTGAGAGATGACTAAAGGGTGGGCCAGTGTCAAAGTGGGTAAGTGAGAAGAGAGAGGAGAACAGAGGAGTTACAGCTATAGAAGGCTGAAATGAAAGATGATGATGTTGGGGTGAGTATGGAGATTGGGGAGAGGGGACAAGAAAGATGTATGCAGTGACTGTAGAGGAGAAGTACAGTGCCAGCCATCCTGAAATTTCCCTTTACTGCAGTATCCTCAAGGTACCTCATTAGCTGAAGTGTTTTCCTTTTTCTATTCGTTTCAAGGTACCTCATTAGCTGAAGTGTTTTTTTTTTTCTTTGGTAGGGAAAATAGGGCAGACTAGATGGGTCTACTGGTCCCTACCTACCAACTAATTCAATGTTGCTGTGTAACTGGGTAAAGCCCACTGGGCACAATGCCCATTTACAGGTGTGAGCTTAGAGCACTGGGGAGGTTAAGTGACTTGCTCAGGGTCAAACAATTTCCAAGTGGAGCTTGTGGGAATCAAACCCAGGTCTGCTGGACGTGCCAAGCTCATTCACAGCTCATTAGTCTAATCTCCAGGCTATATAGGCAACTTTATTGTGCTGAGTTAGACAGCTGTAGTTTTACTAATTGTCTGTTATGAGCATTTCCTCAAAGTGGTGAGGATGTTAGTGTTTAACACTTGTTCTGTGGTAAAAGGGACGTTTGGGATACTGTAACTGGCACTGTAGGTAATGTGGGATCTGAAGCATTAGAGTGGGTGCAACAAGGGTATGAAGGGGTGGTTAAAGAGCTGCTATGGATCTGTCTGTTTTGAAATGAAAGAATAAGGCAAATTGTTGTATTTGCTCTGGGAGGTAGAGTGGGAGATAGAGGCAGAAGAGTTGGGAGGTTTTAGACTACTTTGATACATGAACCACAAGATAACAGATGGAGCTGCTGATATTAATGATGAAAAAGAGTATAAGGACTTTCACATGTATTGCTAGAAATTAACAAGCTGACTTAATTGAAAATCTACACAGTAGATACATAGATGCATAGAAAGTGATGGTAGAAGAGGACCAGAAGATCCATCTAGTCGGCTCATGTCCCTACTTCCCTCCCATAACTGCTATTCAGTGTTATGATGCCTTTGTAATTATCCCAACTGTTTTCATCTCAACCAGTCCCTGTGGAAGGCTGCACAATGTGTCAACCACCCTCTCTGTGAAAAATAACTTATGTGTATTGCTCCCAAACCTGCCTTCTCCCAGTTTTATGTCATGACCTCTTGTTCTTGTATAACTCTTGACCTGAAACAAGTCTTGAACCTGTACCCAATTTATTCCCTTCATGTACTTGAAGGTTTCAGACATGTCTCCCTACTCTCCTTTGTGCCAAGGAATACATGTTAAGATCCTTCAACCATTCCTCATATGGTTTCAGATGCAGTCCCTGTACCATCTTTGTAGTTTTGCTTTGCACCTCCTCCAATTTATCCATGTCCTTTCTAAGATGTGGGTGCCAGAACTGCATGTAGTATTCAAGGTGTGGTATTGCCAGTGATCTACAGAGTGGCACCACAACTTCCTTTTTCTACTGGTGATTCCCCTTCCTATGCATCCCAGCATACCATTTGCCTTTAATACTGCCTTCTCGCATTGCCTGGTCTTTTTGAGGTCATTCATTATAATCACCTCTAAATCCCTTTCTTGCTTTGTGACCTCTAGTTTCACACACCCCATGTGGTATTCTTCTCCAGGGTTGCCCTTCCCTATGTGCTTGACCTTACATTTCTTTGCATTGAATTGTAGCTGCCATGTTTGTGACCATGATTCCAACTTCCTGACATCCGCAGAAACATTTATGTTCCATCTAAAAGGCACCAGCTATTTTCCAAAGATGGATTTATTTTCTTTACCTTTTGTTCCAGCAGCCTTAGCTACTAACTGTAAAGCAGAGCTTGAGAGCCTGATTTGGCTCCCTCACAGACCCTGGACAACTTTTTTTTCTACCTACCCACCAAGAATAAAGAAGGAGAGCTCCAATCAGAAGCCACAGTGCACATCAGGAGATGGGTTTTGGCAGTTGACCAAGTCTGCTTACTCCAGCCAATTTTTCTTCAGTGATAGACTTCACCCAGAAGATGTGGTCCCTTTGTTGTAGCGACCCAAGCCAAATCTATAAAGCAGCAGTGAAGATCTTGTTTCAGCTCCTCACAGACTTTGGATAGCTTGTTTTGTGTAACTGCCCGTTAAGACTGAGAAGAAAGAGCTCCAATTATGAGACACAGTATACACTGGAACGTGGTTTTGGCACTCAGCCAAGTCCACTCACTCCACTTGCTATTTCTTCATTCTGGGACTTCACTTAAACCACACAGTCACTTAGTTCCAGCAGTCCAGGCCATCCTCAAGAAGGGGGTGAGAGCTTGATTTGGCTCCCCCACAGACCCTGGACTACCGTTTGGGCTTCCTGTACACCAGTATTGAGGAGGAAGAGCTCTACTCAAGAGTGGCAATGCATATTAAGAGCAAGAGCTGGGTTTTACTCCAGTTACTGAAACTTCACATTGAATAATCTATGAGGATCCAGCATGAGTGGCCCATCCAGAGTGGAAGTCCTAGTGGGGAATCACCCAAGATGCTGAGATACCAAAAGTCTCTACCTCTCCTTCATTGACTACACCAAGTCTGTGAGTTACTGCTTCTGACCAATGCAACTTGATTGCTGGTATAGATTTTCACTTTAGTTGTTTTATACACTAGCAACTGTATTTATCTTGGTACCTTAGGACATATTGTTTTCCCTTAATTGCATATTGTCTATAGCCTGCCCCCTGTTGCAATTGGGTTTGCCTCTGCTTTCTGGACCACAGCCAGGTGCCATCGCCCAGACCTGTCTTGAAGTTTCTTCTGGAGTTATTTTAATTTGTTTGACTACTAATTTATTATATATCATATTGCTCTGCCCTGCTCTTTATCACCAGGGGGGTGCAGGGGTTTACATCTAATTGCTGTGCTCGGCCCTTTTATCTCCTGGGGGTACTGGGATTTAAATCTAATTGCTGGGTCCTGCCCTGTTACAACCGGATGGGTGTCAAGGGTTATTTATCTAATTGCTGCATCCTGCTCTCTCAAGACCTGAGAGATGTTGGGGGTTTTATTTATATCTTTAGTTTTTGTTTACCTGGTAAGTGCACTTGGCATGCAAGGCCTGTTTCCTGGCATGACCAGGAAGAGTACTGGAGTACAATGACAAAAGCAGAATTTACTGTCAAAGTTGAGCACAAAGCAGATTAAAGCACAAGGAAAAAAAAGACTAAAAACTATACAGCAAATAAGGTACAGTAGGTATAAAAGTACAACAGAAACATTAAAACAAGCTGCATGTGTGATACAGCAGCAGTCAATGGAGCAAACAAGGACAGCAAATGCATTTCATATAGGTCCGTACTACAAGTATTGACATATACAGGTAATTCAACCCTAATAGATTATGCACCATGTACTTATTTATTTAATTCTGTACCCAGTCTTTTCATGACCCAAAGGGTGTTAGGGTTGTTTATCTTATTGTTGTTGTCCATCCCCATCTCACATGAGCTCCTCATTGGCCAGCTCACGTTATTCTGCTCCCATCCCATTTTCATAAGTGGGATGTATTGATGCCCCAACCCCGAACCTGACACCCTTAATGATATCCTCTCTTTCTCTCCTCCCATGCCCAGCTGGGGAACTCATGATCTTAGGTGATTTTACACAAACTGAGCCTGCCTTTCTCCAGAAACAAATCCAGGGTTTCAGTAGCTATGACCTCTCCCAACATATCTGAACTTACCAGGTTCAGTGAAAAAATAACAAATTACTCCCTCATTTATTGGGTTATTGCTGCACTCCCACTGTATATTTTGAGGCTGACATCCTCCCAGATGCATTCAGAGACCACTGTGTGGCTTACTGTGAGCACACAATTCACCACCCTAAAGCCCCCTGATCATCTTTTAGAACTACTTCTGATCTCAGGTTTAACTGAGAACCTAATCAGATAAAGGCAGCTTCAAAATGCCTGCATCAAGGCCACCCACTCAGCTAAAGCATACTTGTTTGCCTTCACATTTCAGAACAACCACCACTACCCTAATTCATTCTGGAAGGTTATGCATTCCCTTGTCAACACCACAGTCTGCTTCCCCTGTGCTCGAGGTTGGCAGCTTCCTGGTTTCCAACCACTTGGAGATTGCTTCTGCATTCAACAACTTCTCATGTATGCGATTTCTGTTTCCTACCTACCATCCCCCTCCTTATTCTGACCCCCCCCTTCCCCCCAACAGCCATTTTCTTTTTCGCACATACCTTACCAACTGTTGTGTAAGTTGCTGTGCTTGCTCTTGTCCTGGCCAGAGGTGACAGGCCAAATTGCTGAACCTTGGCCTTCTCAGAGTGGCTATTCCAGCTTTCACAGTACCTATCTCCAACCTACTAAACCATTCTTTTACTTCAGGGCAGGTTCCCACTACCTGGAAAAATGTTATAGTACTTCCTGTCTCAAAAACGGTGGTGACCATCCTATTTCTCCAGGTAACTATTGCCCCAGCTGTCAGTTTCTCTGACCTTTCAGTTACTATAACTGATGTTACTCCAATTTAGCTTACAGAACCTAATCAATTAGTATAGATACAAAAGCACCATCTCCCCATTCCACCCAATAGCCTCTGGTGTCTCACAGGGCTCTGTACTTGGCCCCCTATTTTTCTCCATTTTTAAAAATGACCTCCCACAAGCCAGTTAACCTGTGCATTTCTTCATGTACACAGACAAACCAGTGATCTTCTTCAGTGGATTGTTGCCCCGAGCTGGACTTTAACATAGAAACATAGAATTTGATGGCAGATAAGGACTGCTTGGCCCACCCAGTCTGCCCATTTCCCTACCTAATGGATAAGCTGCAGATCCTAGTTAACCAGCAGCCTACTTCTTCCTACCCCCTCCCCCAAGAATTGCCTTATGACTGTCCCATGCATGCTTGAATTCCACCACTGTTTTTGACTCCACAACCTCCTCTGAAAGGCCGTTCCATGCATCCACAACCCTCTTTGTGAAAAAATACTTCCTTAAATTACCTCTGAGCCGCCCTCTATCTTCAAATTGTGCCCTTGTTCTTGCACACCCTTTTTGAAAGATGCTACCTCTTGGACTTTGTTGATTCCCTTGAGGTACTTGAAAGTTTCTATCATGTCCCCCTCTCCCTCCTTTCCTCGAGGCTATACATATTAAGCTTCTTAAGTCTCTTCATATGTCTTCCGTGCAGACCCTGCACCATTTTAGTTGCCCTCCTCTGGACAGCTTCCATCCTGTCTGTCTTTGCAGAGATTGGGTCTCCAGAACTGCACGCAGTACTCCAGATGGGTTCTGACCAGCTGTCTGTACAGAGGGATAATAACTTCCTGTTTTCTACTGGTGATGCCTCTCCCTATGCATCCCAGCATCCCCCCAGCCCTCCTTGCTGCCATCTCACATTGCTTGCCCACCTTTAGGTCATCTGATATGACTACCCTCAGGTCCCTTTCCATTTTGTTGTTGTCAGTGTCTCACCCCCATTGTGTACTCTTCCCTGGTTTTTGTTTCCTAGGTGCATTACCTTGCACTTTTAGCATTGAATCTAAGCTGCCATACATTTGACCATTCCTCTAACCTTGCCAAGTCCCTTCTCATCCTTTCCACCCCACCTTGTGCATCAACTCTGTTGCAGATCTTTGTGTCATCTGCAAAGAGACATACTTTTCCTTGCAGTCCCTCTGCAATGTCGCTTATAAAGATATTGAAGAGGACCGGTCCTAATACTGAACCCTGCGGTACCCCACTAGTAACCCCCTTTCTTCAGAGTGGACTCTATTTACTATTACTCTCTGTGTCCTATTCTCCAGCCAATTCTTTACCCAGGCTGTTATCTTGGGACCCACCCCAGGCTGGCTAACTTGTATATTAATCTTGTGTGGACTGTGTCAAATGCCTGCTAAAGTCTAGGTAGGCCATGTCCACAGCCCTCCCTGATCTACTACTTTGGTCACCCAGTCAAAGAAATCTATCAGATTCGCCTGGCATGACCTTCCGCTGTGAATCCATGCTGCCTTGGGTTCTGTGCCCCTCTGGCCTCTAGATACTCGATAATTCTTTCCTTCAGAAGTGATTCCATCATTTTCCCTATCACTGAGGTTAAACTAACAGGTCTGTAGTTTCCTGCTTCTGCCTTGCTCCCACTTTTGTGAAGGGGAATCACATCTGCCCTCCTCCAGTCCTTGGGTACCACCCCATCCTCCCATGATTTGTTAAAGAGGGTAGTCAGTGGTGTCACTAGTTCTACCCTTAGTTCTTTTTAGAATTCTGGGATGAATCCCATCAGACCCCATTGCTTTGTCCACCTTCAGTTTTAAGAGTTCTTTCAGAACCTTTCTTCTATAAATGGGCTGATATCAACTTCTGTATCCAGAGTGTTTCTACTGTTTGTTTTAGGTACCTCCTCTTCATTTGTAAATACTGAGCAAAAATATTTGTTTAGTATCTCTGCCTTTTCACAGTCACCCTCTGCTCACCCTCCTCCCTTTATTAAGCCTCACTATCCTTCCTTGGTCTTCCTTTGCTCCTGATGTACCTATAAAGGTTTTATCCCCTCTTAACTGAGTTGGCTATCTTTTCCTCGGTTTGTGCCTTTGCTGTTCTGACTGCCTTCCCAGCTTCCTTTGCTTTAACTGATACAGTTCTCTGTCCTGCTCCTTCATGCATTCCTTGTACTTCCTGAATGCTTTTCTCTTGAACCTTCACTGCCACTTTCTTTGAGAACCATAGTGGTTTCTTACATCGTTTTGTTTTGTTTATTTACTTCACACAAGGCTTGTTACCTCTGTGATGGCAGTTTTATTATTCCCCATTGTTCTTCCACCCCTCCTTCCTGCCCATTTGCTAGTGCATTCCTTAGGCACTCATCCATTTTGGCAAAGTCAGCCCTCCTAAAGTCCAGTACTTTTGTCTTTGTATGGCTTGACTCTATTGCTGTGTTTATTGTGAACCATACTGCTCGATGGTCACTAGTTCCCAGATGGCTACCCACTTCTACATCTGTGATCCTCTCTCCATCTCCATTTGAGAGAACCAGGTCTAAGATTGCTCCCTCTTGAGTGGGCTCCAATACTAGTTGTCTAAGGCATGCCCCCTGTAGGGCATCTAGAATAACCCCACTCTTCGAAGTGGCTGCTGCAACTGCACTCCAGTTAACATCTGGCATATTCAGATCACCCATCAGCAATATCTCCCCTTTTTCTGCCATTCTAAGTATACTTTCTATCATTTCCTTGTCCATTTCCTTCCCCTGAGAAGGGGGTCTATATACAACCCCTGTGCGTCAATCATTGGTTCTGATCTTACCATCTTACCATCACCCTCTGAATGCTGAAAAATCAGTCTCAATGACTTTTGGAAACAGACAGAGGCTTGCGAGTGTCCCATTCACTGTTGTCTACAATACTCAGGATGGCTCTTTACTGAAGGTTATCCCCTCCTTCAAGTACCTGTGTATCTGGCTACTTGCTATAGCTTCACCAGACCCATTGCTGCCATTCATCTCAAACTCCTCCACTGACTGGGTGCACTGTGCAGGAAAAATCCTGTTTCCATCTCCCAGCTCATTGTGACACTGTTCTAGAAACAACCCTCCCAGCCATCATTTAACTATGGTGATATAAATGGTGCCACCCCCAAATCCACTCTAGCCTGCCTAGAACCACTCTTTCATTCCTTCTGCCATTTTGCCTTGGCACTCCCCCTCCTCACCAGTACCTGTTGTTGTTCTCTTTATTTTGTACTATAATTTCTTTCCTTTGCTGGCAGATGCCTCTATCACTCTGCTGCCCTCATAGCCAAGTCTTGTTTTCCCTGCTCCCCTGCCATCTTTACTCTTCCCAACACCCCTCCAATCCTAACCCCACAGGAACACTGACTCTCGCTCCTTCCTTTTCCTTTTTTTTTAATACTTCTGCTGGACAAACCTCTTTCTCCTACCAACTCCCTTCTCTCTGAAAGAACCTTCCACTCTCATTTTACCGGGTATCCTCTCTTTTCTTTCTAAAACCCCTACCCCAGGCTCAAATAGCCAATTCTTGCTCCTGCTCCTAAACTATTTTGCTAGAGTATAAGTTATTATGGCCATTTAGCTAATTCTATTTCTGGTGACCCTCAGTGGCTGTCATTTTTGCCACATGCTGCCTCAGCTATTACAAGCACATTATATCCTGTGAAACTATGTTGAGTATGTAAGTAATAAGACACAATGGGGTGTGCATTAGACAGTTCTAATGCACGGCTAGGGGGACGAGGGCATGAGGCCAAAGGCCGAGTGCGTCCAGTCCCCTAGCCGTGCATTAGAACTGTCTAATGCACATCCCCAGAGTGTCTTATTGCACTTATAAAATGGGCCTGTGTATTCTAAATGGGGGTTCTAGTTTTAGCTGTGCATTAGACACATCTAATGCACAGCTAACAACCAATCAGATTGCTTGAAATCCTTTGCCCATTTTATAAATATACATTATTATACTGTCTCAAGTAGAACTGCATTTTGTTTAATGTTAATAACTGCTGAGTGTTACAATTCGGGTATCAATGTGTTAATCATCATATTATCTTTTATGCACAATTGCACCTTGTATAATATTTGCTGGTATTATAGATGATTGCTATTTTTGCAGTTGCCCTTGTTCTTCTGCCCCTGAGGCACACCTGGAAATGAGCTTCATCACAGTGTCTTTTTTCCTACAACAAAATGTTAAATAAATAAAACTAAACAAACAAGGCATCCTACTGTATTCCCAGTGTAAATTCCTTTTACCTGCAAGGCAAAAAACTACTGTCCTAAGGCAGATTATTGTTTATGTAAAAGGCTTACAGCTACTGTCCTAAGATATCTTTATACATGAGGCAACCAGTTAATCACACATAGAGCACACTATGTTTTTTTAACATTTACTAAAAATAGAATTATGAAAGAAAATTAAAAAATAATAAAAACAAACCATGTTACAATCACTTATAAAACTGAAAATGGAAATCAAACATTGTAACATTTCTAAAGCCATTTCCAAAGTTTCTTATGCAAATAGCAATTAATATTTTATAAAACAATAGAAGAATGTATACTTTAAAGACCCATTTATAGAATGCACCTTTGTAAATCTATGTAGTAAAACTATAATCTGGAACCAAACATTTGCTTTATTCAGTGGGCCTATGCAACCAAAGTAATGATATGCTTGTGCAAGTGTGAGAACTATTTGGCTGTTCACACTCTCTATTCCACTGGGAATTAACACCCTGTGGGGTACTGAAGGCAAGGAACCCTCGAAGAAGGTTCCTCCCATAAAGGTCCTGCAGGAAAGACTCCCTTGGCTAAAGGTATCTTAGGAAAGAGCCCCAAAAAGAGTATTGAGCAGTATATGTTGACTATGAGGTTGAGAAGCAGATTGACCACAAGGAGACAGCTTGAAGAAACACAAATATGATATATAGGTTGTCAGGATTGCACTGACAAAATGGATTGCACTGATGAAATAAGGGCTTCTTAAGAAGAGAGGGAATGGTGAGTAGGGCCACCATCCATCTCCATCCAACTGCAGAAACCTAGCTAAGGAAACTAGTGAATATCCTATTAATAACTAGTTACATATTATGACCTTTGACATGGAGGGGAGGAAAAAATTCCTTTTTAAAGAAGGAAACCTCTGGGAGATCCAAGGCCTAAGTCACCTTTCCTCCAGACTAGGGATAGTTTATTTAGTGACGGCTCTGCTGCTGCAATTTAGAAACCCAATCCAAGGGGAGGAAATATTCCTGTTTGGTGGAAAGCTCTGACAATCTCTCTAATGGGAACGCCATGAAGGGTTGCAAGAGGCCTCTTCAACAATGGGTACTCTTGAAGCGAGTGAGAACCCCCAAGGCAGAAGGAGGAAAGCAATGACTGCTAAGGCAGCCAGCCTACTGACTAAAGCAGACCAGGTGAACCAGAGTGGGTCATAGGGAGAATAGCTTTTTGAAGGACCTGAAGCACAAATAAGCAATGTATACACAGGGCACTCAAAAAGTATAAAAGCCCAAAAGAAACAAACAAAAACAAACACAAGTACAGGAGCAGGAAGGAATCAAGCACAGAATGAAGCACACAGCAGCTGGAGGCAACTATTAACCAAAAGCAGGAGAACCACAATGAACAGAAGTACTGCACAATCCAAGCAGAGCCCAAGCACAAAGAAAGGAGGGAAGCAAATGTGGGGTGAGGGGGTGGGGGAAAAGCCCCAGCAGGCCCCAAGACAAAAGACTGACTAGTCAGACTGACAGAGCCTCTGGCCGGCAAAGAAAAAGTGCTTCAGAAGCAGGTTGGGAGGAACTGCTGATATAGCTCAGAAAGGGGGCATAATTGGCCACTTACCCCTTTGAATTACAGGCATAGCATTCCAATTATAGGCTGATACCTAGCGGACAGATTTTTAGTTTTATAATTTATATGTCTGTTGACAAGACAGAGTTATTGATAAAAGGTTGCTAATTAGCAGTTCTGTTTGATATGATAATAAAATAGGCCCTGTAGTACTTATCAACACTCTCTGTCCATGCCTCTGGTTTGAGATGGCATAGACTTGAAATAACTGGATGGCTGAGGTACAGGCAAAGTGGGCAAGCATTAAGGATGCAATACTTGAAGCAACATCCCATTGTGTTAGGGAGAAAAGCAAGAGCAAAAGAAGGAGGAAACCACTTTGGTTCTTAGAAACAGTAGCTGAAAAGGTCAAAGCCAAAAGGTTGGCCTTCAGGAAACATAAGGGAACACAACATGACAAAGATAGGGAGGCATACCAAACTTCCCTAAGGGAAGCGGGGAAGGTAGTAAGACAGGCAAAGGCCCAAACAAAGGAAATACCAGCACAAACAGTAAAAGAACAGGACAAGACTTTCTATAAATACATTAGTGATAGAAGAAAGTCCAGAGGGGGTATTACTAAGATCAAATGGGATAATGGGGAGTGTGAGGAGGAGGACCAAGGAAAAGCATCTATCCTAAATAGATACTTCTGCTCAGTATTTACTGAGGAGAAGGTAGGGCAGGGCCCACAGCTCAACAGCATGGACACAGGGGGGAGGGAGGTGTGCACAAGTCCCTTCACAAAAGAAAGGGTCCTACAAGAGCTCGCTAAGCTCAGGGTGGACAAGGCAATGGTACCAGATGGCATATATCCCAGGGTACTAAAGGAGCTAAGGGTGGAACTAGCAGAGCCATTATCAGAACTGTTTAGTGAGTCCCTGAACACAGGAGCAGTCCCAGAAGACTGGAGAAGGGCTCATGTGATCACGCTCCAGAAGAGTGGTAGCAGGGAGGAGGCAGAGAACTACAGACCACTCAGTCTTACCTCAGTAGTGGGTAAGATTATGGAGGCATTCCTTAAGAAAAGGACAGTGCAACACCTGGAATCCATAGGAGCACAGGATCCAAGACAGCATGGGTTTACAAACAGGAGGTTCCTGTCAAACTAATCTCATAGATTTCTTTGACTGGGTAACCAGAATGGTGGACCAAAGGGGGTGCAGTTGATGTCACCTACCTTGACTTCAGCAAAGCTTTCGATACTATTCCACATAGAAGATTGATTAATAAGCTGGGTAGGCTCGGGTGAGTCAGAAGTTGGTCAAGTGGGTGGCAAACTGGTTGATGGGCAGAAGACAGAGAGTGGTGGTAAATGGCATACAGTCAGAACAGATGCAAGTCACAAGTGGGGTACCTCAGGTATCAGTCCTGGGGCCAGTCCTCTTCAATGTCTTCATCAGTGACATTGCAGATGGACTGGAGGGTAAGGTTTGTCTGTTTGCAGAGGACACCAAGATCTGCAACAGAGTAGGTGATCCAGATGGGGTGGGCAGAATGAGAAAAGATCTGGATAAACTGACAAAATGGTCAGAAGAGTGACAACTGGGGTTTAATGCAAAGAAGTGCAAGATCATGCACATATGGAACAGAAAGCCTGAAGCCACCTATAGGTTGGAAGGGGAGTTTCTGGTAATCACAAGGGAAGAAAGAGACTTGGGCATCATCATCATCACAGATGACCTGAAACTGTACAAGCAGACCACTAAAGCAGTAGGTAAGTGTATTAGCAGTGGTATCACAAGTCATAAGAGGAAGGCAATAATCCCTCTTTCCAAGACACTGGTTAGGCCCCATCTGGAGTACTGCGTGCAGTACTGGCAGCTGCACCTGCACAAGGACATTAACAAAATGGAGGCAGGCCAGAAGAGGGCAACCAAAATGGTGCAGGGACTGCATCAGAAAACATATGAGGACAGATTAACAGAGCTCAATATGTATACCCTAGAACAAAGGAGGGAGAGAGGTGATATGATCGAAACATTCAAACATCTTAAGGGCATTAACAAGGTGAAAGAGTCTAACATGTTTCACTATAAGAAAAATAGCAGAACAAGGGGTAATGTGAGGAAGTTCTTTTTCACAGAAAGGGTGGTGGATATATGGAACGGCCTGTCTCAGGAAGTGGTGGATGTGGATATGAATATAGTGCAGGGCTTCAAACAGGCATGGGATAGGCATAAGGATGCAGTGCAGATGAGTATAAATAGATAGGCCATTAACAGAGTAAAGGCCTATGGCACATTCATAAAGTAGAAAAAATGGGTAGACTGGATGGGCCTTGCGGTTCTTATCTGCCAGCTTCTATGTTTCTATATGATGGTCAGCAGGCTGTCTGAATAGGGGTTTCTTCCTTAAAGTGACTTGTCAGTTAGAAAAAAGAATTACTGTTGACAGCAAGACTCAAATCTCATAATCCCCAGAACTTTGAATCTGAGGACATTCCATTTCTTCTTACTAAATATGTTTGAATTAAGACAGACTTTTTGTCTCTTAGACTTTGTCCGAGCTGCTTTTCTATAGATGCCAGCAGGCCCAAGCAGGCTCAAGCTAGGCTCGAACCTAGTGCCTGGTTTGACTTGGCTCAACCTCTTTAAGGAACTGAGAGCCAAGGACAAACTGTGCCAGTTATGATCAAAGAAAACATTATTGTCAGCCTGAGCAGTAAATGCAGTGACTGAAAGTTTAAACTCCTCTCACACAACTCAAGAGGGACACTGTCACTAAAGTAGAAGACAGCCATGAGCAGCCATGGAGCAGCTCGTGATTTGGCTCATGGAAGTAAGCCAAACCCCTGGCTTAGCTCTGGCTCTGGGCATACAATTTTTGGCTTGCTCATCTCTATTTTCCTGCCCTGAAATCATAATCCTCTGCTTATGACATCACAATAATTTCTGTGGAAATAGGCTAAATACAGGACTATGGATGGGCCAGATATTCAAAGCCGTGCAACCAATCTTAGCATCGTGCATACTTATTTTTGTGCCTTGAGTATTGACTTAGTGTGGGCATCCTAGATTTGAAGCATCAGTTTACACAGCACAAATTCGGTTGCACGGTGAAATAAACTTAAGGACTGCACCCATGGAAATAAGTTGGGGGGGCTTGCATATAGTGTGCTAAGCTGTATTTAAAGTACTGTGATGATGCTAAGGGTAGTTTTGCACTGTGCAAATGACCATGTTTGAAAGGCATTCTTTAACTTAGTGTACAGTACTGGGGGCACTTTCAAACAGCCCATACATGACATCTGAGGTTCAGAATGCATGGAAAATTACAGACGTAAGTTGGTATGCGAAAGTCCTTACTGCATGTTGGACATTTGTGAGACCAGGAGTTGGACCACGTATTTTGAATTTTCCAATGTGCAAATGTCATGGGGATATGATATCACTGAATATATTTTAGCAACTTAATACCTTATTGGGTTTAAATTATTTGAAACTATGGAGGCAGTTCTCAAAACTGTTTACTTAGTTTGGAGAAAACAAATTCAACATTTGTAAGATTCAGTTAGAAACAGTTGTATTTCATAACCCAGATTTCATTTTGAGGGTATGAAATGCAAATTTAATTTCTGGAAAAACAGACTTTGCTAACAAGGAGGAGTGAAATCACCTAGCTTTACCTTAAAGGTATATGTATATTTATTTCTATTTCTCTTCATCCTGAAAGTAGCATGGTAAGTGGGGGAAAAGAGATTTATAGGCAGTGTTTGGGGCACTTTGAAAATTGTCTTTAAAACTGTAACATGTGGTGTAGGGGAAACTAGCTCAGAATATTAATTTTGGGTCTGAATAGATTCAGGAAGCCCTGTGAATCAGGTGTATAATTCGAAGGGTGGAGCTGACGGAGGCTTAGTGTCTCCTTAAAAGAGCACTATAAAAGTCATTCCTCTATGATGTGTCCATCACGTTTGTCTCCCAGTGAGTGAGTGGAGCAGTGAAAGAGAGGAATGGGTAACTGGTATCTTAGGCATCAGCAAGCATCAGCAGAAGGAAGTAGGAAACAGGGAACTCTGCCAGTCAACTAAGGTGAATTACTTGTTTACTACTGTGTAACAGTCACTGCTGGGAAGGGTGAAGGTAAAAGGTAGGTCAAAACTGGGAACAGAAGCAACACCCTACCTAGGGTAAGAGTATAAAGGAATTTAAAAAAGGCATGGGGGAACTCAAATAGAAATAAACATAAAAGGGGAAAACAAGAAACATTGTATCAGGGGTAAGGGTAGCTATTGAGAATTCTGTGATGGTGCAGTGCAGTGGCTGCGGGCAGCAGTTTTTAGGGAGACCATTTTGAGATTGCAGTGCTGCACCATCTGCACACATCTGTCTGGGTTGAGGAAGGAGGTCTCTAGACTCCAGGCCAAGTTGGCTAGGATTCAGAGGACCTCTTCCCCTACCTAGGGGCCACCAAACTGCCACTGATACATAAGAGGATGCTAGGGAAATGAAATGGCTGGATTGTTGTGGGCTGTGGAAGGGTGGGGGCAGTGGGACAGAAGTACATTCCTCAACCAGTACCACTATGACATTCCTACACCACTTTTGGGGGGTGGGACTCCCTGGAGGGGGCACCCGCAGTAGTGACCTGGGAGGATGTGGGAGCCCTCCATAGTGGAGACCCCATGGAGGGTGATAAACCCCAAAGGAGGAGGAGGAAGCAACTTCTGTTGAGAGACTTGATTGTGAGGGGGATTGATTTAGGAAGGAAAGGAAGGAGGCAGGTTAGGTGCCTATGCAGTGCCACAACATGGAGGGATGGGATGCAGATCCCAAGGACCACTGGGTTGCAAGATGGGAGGGAGAGTTGGTTGTCACTGTTCACCAGGGGACTAATGACCTGGCTAGGAATGGGGCTGGGATAGTACAGGAGGAGTTTAGAGAGCTGGAGAGGGGTCTTAGACAGGTAGCACACTCAGTGTGGGTTTTGCTGGGGTACTACCTGTCTATGATGGGGGGAGGAGACAGATCTCCACACCAGAAGCTTCAACTCATGGCTGTAGGAATGGTGCAGAGAGGAGGAATTCAGTTACACTAAACTGCAAGCCACCTTGGAGAATAAGGGCCTATACAAGGGTAATAGCCTGCCTCCATCTAGGAGGGGAATGGTAATCTTCAGTGGATGGTTTATATGTTACATCAATGAATACTTAAACTGGTCAAGAGGTTGGTGGAAGGAATTGGAGAGGCAGAAACTGCCCCCATAGGCTAAAGTAGAGAGTAAGGAGAACATCAGGGGAGAGAAATCCCTCAGGATATACATTAACAAAGCAGACAAGGTGATAGAGACAAAGGGAGACTGGAACAGGAACATTAAAAAGAGAGCTGGCAGTAGAGATGGGAAAAGGAAAAAAGGATGGTAACATGCAGAGGGGAAACAAAATCTGGAAGCCATGTATGCAAATGCTAGAAGTCTAAGAAATAAGATTCCATATCAATATCCCATCATAGCAGAGGCCAGCGCTGATTTTATGGCCATTATCCAGGCATGGTACACTGAATGCAATGAGTGGGAGGTGGCCATACCAGGCTATACTCTATTCAGGAAGGACTGGGTGGGAAGTAAAGGAGGTTGTGTGGGGTTTTATGTGAGGGAAAGCATAAAGTCAACACAGAATCAGGGAATACAGGGGAGGTAGAGGTATTATGGGTCACCCTGCAGATGGGGAATGGAGTCACTATTTGCTCTAGAGTGATCCATAGACCTCCACACAGGGGGAAGTGTTAGGTTAGGTACTGGTGGAAGCAAGATGACAGGAAAGGGGGAGGTGGTGCTGGTGGGGGACTTCAACCTACTGGGTGTAAATTGGAGCATCACTGCCAGCAGCAGCTTCAGTTAGAAGCAGGGACATCCTGGCCTCTCTGCAGTGGGCATTCTTCAGGAAGCTAGTTAGTGAACTAACTCATGATGAGACAATACTGAAGGGACCTGGTTCTCACTAACAGGGACAGTGCCGCAGACTTCAAGGTGGGTGGCCACATTGGGACCAGTGACTACCATACAGTGCGGTTCGGTATAAGGATGGCTGTGGAATCAAGCAACACAAGGGCAAGGGTCTGTGAATGCCTCAGGGATGACCTGGCAGGAGGAATGGCCTTGGTGGGGAAGAGGAACAGTGGGCAAAAATAAAAGGGAGCATAGCAATGACAACAAACCTCTGTGTCAGACAAGTGAGTAAAAGCAAAAGGAAAAATATGTTATTCAAAAGAGGTGGCAGAAAACGTAATGGCTAAAAGGATAGCATTCAGAAGGTATAAGGAAACACAGAGGGAGGAGGTTAGGGAGGTACAGGGGAAAAAGAGAGAAGATGGGAAAGCAATAAGGAGTACAAAGGCACAAACTGAAGAGAGAATAACCAAGGAGGTAATGAAAGGGGTCGAAACAATGTTTTGGTATATAAATGAAAAGAGGAAAATTGGGGGTGGGATAGTAAGGTTAAAAAGGGATGGGGGAGACTGTGCAGAGGTGGACAAGGAAAAAACAGACATCCTGAACAAATACTTTTGTTCGGTGTTCACAGAGGAAGGAGAAGGGAAGGGAAGGGGCCACAAAAAAATAATGGAAGCTTTGGAGGGAAGGAGGTAGACACTAGTCCTTTTTCAAAAGACAGAGTCCTGATGGGACTCACTAATCTAAAGGTAGGTAAAGCAATGGGGCCAAATGAGATGCATCCAGGGGTATTTAGGGAGCTCATGGAGGTACTGGCTGCAGCTCTGACAGTCCTGTTTAACAGCTCGCTGGAAACAGGAGTGGTTCTGGAGGATTGGAGGAGGGCAGATGTAATCCCACTTCACAAAATTGGTAGCAGGAAGGAGGCTGGCAATTATAAGCCAGTTAGCCTGGCATTAGTGGTGTGAATGTTAATGTAATCCCTGCTGAGGGAAAGGATTGTGGAATATCTTCAATCCAGTGAGTTACAAGATCCAAGGTAACATGGGTTACATCATGAGGCCATGTCAAATGAACCTGATAGATTTCTTTGACTGGATGACAAAGGAATAAGATCAGGGTGGAGCAGTGGACATGGCCTACCTAGATTTCAGTAAGGTTTTCAACACCATTTCACACAGGAGACTAGTAACCAAGCTGGGTAGCTCTGGAGTTGGTCAAAAGGTGATAAACTGTATAAGAAACTGGTTAGGGGAAAGGCGACAGAGGGTGGTGGTAAACAGAGTTCACTCTGAGGAAAGGGAGGGTGACCAGGAGGGTGCCTCAGGGATCAGTGCTGGGACCAGCCATCGTTAATGGCTTTATAAGTGACATTGCAAAGGGAAAGTCTGCCTCTTTGCAGATGAAATGCAAATCTGCAATAGGGTGGACACTCCAAGGGGGTTAGAAAGGATGAACAAAGATCTTGGAAAGCCAGAAAAGTGGTCAAGGGTATGGCAGCTGGGTTTCAATGCACAAAAGTGCAAAATAATGCATTTAAGGTACAGAAACTCAGGGGCAGAGTACAAAATGGGGGAGTGGTATTGAAGACTACCAAGCTGGAGAGAGACCTGGGGGTAATCATATCTGATGACCTAAAGGTGTCCAGGAATTGCAACAAGGCAGTTAGGAGGGCTAGTGGGATGCTAGGGTGTGTGGGGAGGGCTCTAACCAGCAGAAAGAGGGAGGTGGTGTTGCCTCTCTACAGATCGCTGGTAAGACCCTATCTAGAGTATTGTGTCCAGTTCTAGAGACCACACCTCTGGAAGGATGTAGACAGAATGAAGGCAGTCCAGAGAAGGGCAAATAAAATGGTACAGGGTCTACATCCAAAGGCCAATGAGGAGAGACTAAAGAACCTCAATATGTATCCCCTAGCACAGAGGAGGTAGAGGGGGGATATGATAGAAGCCTTTACATACCTCATGGGGATAAATAAGGTATAGGTGGGAAGTAGTTTTCAGACAAAAAAGTGTTCAAGAACAAGGGGAGATGCTATGAAGCTGGAGGGGGAGTAGATTCAGGAGATAGTTGATGAAGTACTTCTTCACAGAAAGAGTGGTGCATTCCTGGAACAGTCTTCCAGCAGAGTTGGTGGAGGGAAAAACAGTGGTGGGATTCAGGAATGTATGGGATAGGCACAAGAGAATCATAGTGGAATGGAAGGTCAAGTAGTGTCTGCAGTCATAATGCAAGTAGGTAAAGTCAGCAGACTGGGTGGGCCAAGTGGTGTTATCTGCCATCAAATTCTATGTTTCTGTTTCTATGTTTCATTTAATTTTATTCAGAATGATGGTCACTGAGTGAAGAAAACACTGCATTACAGTAGTATACTGTTCAGTACAATTTACACAATATAAAACATGTACAAAGTAAATACGTAGAACTATAATCATATAATACATTTCAATGCCTGGACCATACATAAGCTGACATCTAAATATCCTAAGTTTCTCAGCTTCTTTCTTTCTTTTGAAACTATGGCAGTTTCAAGTTTCAAATGTATCTCTTGCTAAATTACTCTAATGCCTTAAGCTTTAAAATGATCTGTGTACTGTACATAGCAGTGTATTTGTACAATATGAATACTTCCTTGGCTTAGTAAGATGGATGGGGAGTTTTCAAGGGTCAGGTGGATCACTAACAGATTACTACAGGGATCAGTCTTATGACTGGTCCTCTCCAGAATCTTTATCTGCAACATGGCGTATGGATTCGGGGCAAACTGTTCATTTCCACAGATGTTACTAAGAAGTAAGATACTAAGTGAAGAGTGTCAAAATTATGAAAAGGGATCTGGGTAGATTGGAAAGCTGGTCAAATGAAGGGCAGTTAAAATTTAAAACCAGGAAGTGCAAGGCATGGGCAACAAGTCCTAAAACTGCTTATAGAATGGGGAGTCAGTGGTGGAAAACAATGCAGAAGAAAAGGACTTG
The DNA here is from genome assembly GCA_016271365.2 of Neoceratodus forsteri. Taxonomy (NCBI): domain Eukaryota; kingdom Metazoa; phylum Chordata; order Ceratodontiformes; family Ceratodontidae; genus Neoceratodus; species Neoceratodus forsteri. The sequence continues at coordinate 1,570,911,006 of CM057452.1, forward strand.
GGGAGTAATACTTTCAGGCGGTCTGAAGGCAACAGTACAGTGCAATATGGTTGTGGGTAGGAAAACTTGGATGTTGACATGCATAAGAAGGATGACCTCCAGCCGGAGAAAGGAGGTGCTGCCACCACTGTATAGGTAGCCGTTTTATCCCCAGCTAGAGTACTGTGTATAGTTTTGGTGTCCACATGTAAAGAAGGACATACACACGGAGTGGAAGTAGTGCAGAGGAGTGTAACCAAGATACTTCAGGAACAGAAGGAATGGCTGGTGAGGAGAGTTTGGCAGATCTGAACATGAACACACTTCAGGGGAAAAGGGAGTGAGGGGACATGACTGAAACACATAATAACCTCCACATGGTAAATAAAGTAGACAGCATGGAATTATTCAGACTGGGTGGGAAACCGAACACCAGGGGCAACTCCATGAAGCTGGTGGGGATGCATGTCAAAAAGAGATACTGTACCAGGAAGTAATTTTTCTCAGAGAGGGTGGTGGACGGTTGGAATAGGCTGAGAAAGGAGGTGTTCTGTGTGAAATTAGTGGGGGGATTCAAATGATGGTGGAGACAGATAAAAGGGCCTGGTAAAGACCACAGATGGAAAGTGAAGATTGAAGAGCCTCTAGTACTCTGTCATTCAACATTAGGTCCGAATACAATGGGTCAACAGATTCTATGTTCTGTTTCTATGTTTTGGTTCTGTATCATAGTTTAAAAGATTTGGTCCCACAGGAGTTGCCTTTACCACCAGCTCTGGTGGAAGCAGAGTATCTTGTTTTAAGCACTGTGGTGAGCATTCACTATTTCATTGACTCCAGTGAAATGATTTGCACAGTTGTTTTGACATACTGTATATGCATCAAACATTTTGCTTTTTCTGTTCTGTTGAAGGTGGAGACACTGAAAGCAAAGTTCAGTAAGCAACATCACTGCAAGTGGGGTATGCAGTTCTCATGTTTTCATCTGTTACAATTAAATGCAATGGTGAGCTGCAGCTCCTATGATAACAGTTTTTGGCTGCCTATATGCCCTAGTTGCCCCCTTCAGGCTAGCTCCCATCACCCAGCTTCTCCAGAGCTTGCCTTGCTCCAACATCCCGTTCCACAGAACTTGTGGAGGTGCCTGGTCACCGGTGCATGGCCTACTGGGGGGGTCACCTTATGGTCACTGTTTTTCATTTTCTTCTTTCACCTGGGCCTACATCATGTGTAGTGTGATGTGCATGCTCTGCGTCCATGGAGACACCCCCAGTGGCTGTGAGTGTGGTCCCTTCCCTACATGGTCTGGCTGTGTTGCGTCCAGTTTGGATGCAGTTTTGTCTGCTTTTCTACATGAACTTTGGACACAGGCCATTTAATAGCTGTCTGACAGGTCTGGATGCATTTCTGTTTTGAAAATAGCAGCAGATGCATCTTGGACAGATTCTTGTGAAAATCCTGCCCTGTCTCAAAACTCACCAGAACCATTTAATTGCTACATGCCCTTAATTACTCATGTAGGGGAAAACCTGCAAGGAAAAGCAATATGTGCAATACAGCAAGCTGAATTGCTTCATCGGTGTTATGTCAAAGCATCATTGTGTGGTTCTTAATTCATTTTAACTAAGCTGCAAGATTCTTGGCACCATGGAGACAACATTAATTAGTCTGTAGCAGAAGTGGGGCATCCCATACCATTTCAAATGTATCTACACACATACACATATTCTGAAATGCAGCCATAGTGCAAGACCTGAGAACGTCCATGAACCTCAGCTTAAGCATTTTTAGATATCACTATGTACCTTGACAGCATTTGGCTCATTTTCTGTATGTTTTCTCCAGAAGCAATTTGAAGTATCCCCTCCTAGCATGGTCACATCATGGGGAATTATGTAATGCTATATTAATGACCTTGTGACTATAACATTTTTTGTCTTCTGAGGTTAATGTGATGTAATTGCATGATTAATTGACAACCTGGAATTTGTATTGTGTTGTATGCATAAAATTAAATAAAAAAGAAAGCTTAACAGAAATATACAATATACTTAGTGTAACTTGCACTGCTGAGATGTATTTTTAATAAAAAACTATTGATTAAAAAACAACAGTTCTATGTCCTTAAACTGTGTTTTTGTCACAACCGTTCCCCTGAGCTCACTGAGTCACAACAGTCTTGTAATATATGAATAAGCCTCAATAATACTACATTAAGTTACACAAAATGTTTCCAGTAATACATCACTACTCTTAATAATACTATCCTGAAAAGTGATAATACTATCGTTTTTGCTGATAATACTGCAGTTCAAAGGTCATCTCCAACTGTAGTATTATCAATGGTTCCATGTATTACAAAAAATAACAAAAAGATAAGTGTTTTATAAGTCTGTAATACCATCTCGAGATTTTGGGGACTTTAGGACCTCTTGAGCTTTGCTCTTGAGGTTCCATGTTCCCAAAACCTCTTGATGGTATTACTGCTGTGAAATACACACTGATATATCTATTAATTTATTTATGGTAGTCAGTATTATGTCATTTCAGTCACAGCAGAGATTTCATGCTGTAAAAAGAAAATAAAGTTTACAAAAAAAAAAAACGGTTAATGTATTTTAAATACCCTGGTACAGTATAAATATCAATCATGTCATGTTTACTGTATATCATATTACACTTTTTGAAGGGAAATGGCATGATTTTCAACAAGCATTACCCAGGGGCAACATCCAGTTTCCAATGCGGCTTGCATTATGCCAAATCAAACAGAACCTTTGAATGTTATTTTCAAAGGTCTGGATTAATTTACAGCATTTTCCTCACTTCATGGCCAAGCAATGAGGCATGCGTTACATTTCTGATGCATACATTATTTTGCGGTAGTCTGCATAAATTCTGGATGCATGTTAGACTACCTTTTCAGTGGTTTAACTTTCATGTTCTAGTTACGCTAATCTATCAGAATCATGATGCAAGATTTTTGAAAGCCTTTGATAATCCAACCTAAAAACATTGCATAAAGGGCTGGTGTAGAAATGGTTAAAGACTAAGGACCAAGATGACATCATCAGAGTACTATAGGTCTGGAATGGAGCAGCAGTGAAAAAGCTCTTTGCATCTCACCTGGACTCACCAGGGTAAAAAAAAGACTGTGACATAAAGATAAACCATATTTACTTCAGTTTACTGTCAATAATGTTTGGGCTGTCCCCATGTGATAAGCAGCAACAGTTATGAATTACGTAAAACACTGAAGAATACAAACATTATCTTTATTTTAGCATTTAATTATGTCTTTACTTTTGTTAATTTGCCTTTTATCTCCCTCCCTCATTCAGTCTCTTTCCTTTGAAATAGTTCACTGTCCGTGGTGCACAGTTGCATCCAGTCAATGCCTTTGCTTCATGAGTCACATAGCCAGTGGTAACTAAATATTAATTTTTTATATTTTTCTGCATTCTCTTGAAATGGGATTTTGGAGGACTACTCTTGTCCGTTGTGTCTGTGGCACATCTAAAACTCACATTGCATCGTTGCAGTCCTCTGCACAGTACACATGATTAACCAGCCAGTACTTATGATGTTATTAACTGTACTGGCCCTTCATAAAAGCTACAGTATGTTATTGTTAAAAACTAAATCCTGCTTTGCCTTTATTATTAAATATGGATCTGAAAGCCTGCAGATATAATTCAAATATCTAACAATATTATAACTTTTTATAGTATACTTACTGCTCCCATCCATTGACTGTACAGACTTCATATACTGCTGTGCAAGAAAAAAACATTCTGCTGCCCCTTGATCATTCATACAACAAGCTGGACAGGTTCATACTCACCTTTGGATGATCAAGTCATCATTGTTTGCTGTATGACCAGGTTAACTGGCCAGTTCTTTCAGTAAGACATGATTTATCCTGGCTTTCTTTGTTCTACAGCTGTGCATAAGGAAAGGCCCCTGATTATCTCCTAGCCTTCCTCACAGAGCCAAGCAGTGCCAACTCAATCCATTCACTGACAGTAGTTACCTTATAAATTACCAGGATGGGGGTGACTCTGATAACAGACTCTGGTCAGAGCCTACATGGCTGCTACACCACTTTAAGAGCACTCAGAGGGCAAATAAAAAGAACCCGCTGTGTCAAAGATGGCCACCAGTGAGCTCAGTATGCATGAGCAACTTCACCACAACTGCAGAAGTGAACTTGTGCATGTGCAACTGTGGAAGTGAAGGCACACATGTGCACTGAGTTTACAGTGGCCATTTTGGACATGGCAAGCTCTTTCTTTTTAACTGCAACAGTGGAACTGAAATGGAAGTGAAGGGCAGGAAAAAAACAGTGCACCTGCGGGAGGGGCCAGTGCAGCTGTGGAGGGGAGGGATGGTGGAGAAACAATAGAAAAGCACTGACCACAGCACTGTGGAAGAACAGAGGGAAGGTATCCAGTAATGTGCTTCCACCATCCTTTCTCTCTTCTACATGATGCCAATATGTCAGCATGGCTCTGCCCATGCAGCCATAAAAATGCCTTTATATTTGCAGCTCCAAACACCTGAAACAAACTCCAGCTTTAGCTAAGGAATGCTTCTAACTGCTAGTTTTCATATCCATTCTTTCCAGCTGCCATATAACTCCCTATGTTTGTTTTTTACCCAGATTATGAATTGGGTCTAAAAAATCAAGGAAGCTGATTAGCTGAGAGCCCCTTGAAGCCATGATGATATCCTAGAACATACTTATAGCTTCAAAAAACCTCCATCCACCAGCCTCCTCACTGGCAAATGAAATACTCCTAGTGCAGTGTGGAGAGAGGCAAGCTCTCCAGGCATCTGCTATTGAAAAAAAAACACATCTTCACATGCCACTGACTGTGGCATAACAGCTGATTCCCATACACACAACTGTCTCCCTCTGAACCTCAAATTACACCACTCTATGCTTGTAGCTGAAGTGAACAAAAAAAATCACCTCAACGTCACCAGTCATCCTCAGTTACCCTCTGCCATCAAGTACAAAACTACTTAACTTCATCCCCTCTGGGTAACATTTTTTTAATTTAAACTGCAGCACCAGTAAAACTTATTGTTTATTACTTATGCTGTTCTTTACTGCTGCAACTCTGATGCTGTTACACAATCTTCTGTCTTGTGACAGGACCGGACTTAGCACAAACAGATGCTTTGATGGAAACACCAACAGCAGCTTTACCATTTAATTAAAACTACACCAGTGAAAGTTATTTACAGTGCTGACTCAGTCTTATTCACAGCCACTACTCCAATGCCATTATGCCATCTTCTACCTCGTGGCAGAACAGAAGTAATACCAGAAAGTCTTTTTCAGCAAAAAAAAAATAACCTGAAAAACACTTGACCAGTATCAGAAGCTGTTCCAGCAAAGGAGCAAGAGACTCTGTGCTGACTGAAGACTCTTGGATCTTATCCCTGAAACAGACCACTTAAACATTTTGTTAAGCCAGGAACAGGTACATTGCCATTGCACATAAACTACCACCAACCTCAAACAGCATCACCTACTGGTCTACTATACAAATAATAAAGGGACTTTTTTTAAAGTACATCTACACCTCACAAAAATAATAATGACTATGATACCATTTTGCTTTTAAATAACTTTTTTATTACTCCACATGTAGAACCAGTTCATAATAGCAATAATGCACTCCAGGGTATGGTATATCATGGGATATTGGCACTTCTCAGGTGTAACAGGCACTCAGCCTGTGGCCTTGAGCTTTACCACACACCTAAGGTGTGACAATATTCCATGATATACCACATCCTGTCATGCATTGTGGCTTAATTATGAACTGGCAATCGTAAATGGAGGAAACTGATTGGCCAAGAGGTTTTGGATGCCGTATGATATCGGGCTACATCATCACGGCTTCAGAAAACCTCCGGTCACCAGCCTCCTCACTTACCGCACAGTGTTCCTCGTCTCCCACAGTCCAAGTCAGATCTCCAATTCGCCGCTGTTTTAAAAAAAAAAAAAAACTCTTTACAAATGTGCCCATGACAGAAAGCAGCACAACACAAGCTGCTGGGAGTCGGGAAGAACAACGACCGAACTGCCCAAAGCATCCTCCGCATCCTGCAGTTCCATTTCCACACAGAAACGTAACGTTAGGCGGAAGTCGCAGAGCATGTCCAATTGTGTCTATAGGGCAGAATGGCACGAGTCGCACCTTGAGCGAGCATCTTTTTAAAAAAAAACAGTAAAGGATCCAAAACCAACCCACGACTTGTTTTTTAAACAGTATAGCCATCCAAGTGACAGTTTCACATTTCCAGATGACTTTCTGGAAGATGTCCATTCTTCCCATTTACATTGCTGCTTCCTTCTTGCCACAGATTAGGTTTTGAGAGAGACGTACAGTACAGTCCTCCTCCATAGCTCAACTTACAACAGTGCCACCTGCTGTTCAGACCTGTCCAGGAACTATTTTATTTAAAGGTACTCCTTCAACACCTCACAAAACACATTTTCAGAATGATTGAAAATATTTTTTTTTTTTTTTTTATTGCTAAAACTTGTATTCCTGTTCATAACAGCAATAATGCATGACAGGGTGTGTTATATCATGGGATATCATCACTTCTCAGGTGGTTGGACGCACTTGACCTGCGGCCTCATGCCCAACCACCTGAGGTGTGACGATATCCTGGCTTCAGAAAACCTCTGGCCACCAGCCTCCTCACTCAGGAAAATAACCTTATGACTGCAACATTCTCCACATCGCTCACTCTCCCTCAAACACACCACCAGAAGGCACACCGTGGAGCAGACTAAACCACACCTGAAACACCTGTTCAAAATTAAAGAATATTAACAGGATGTGTCTGTTGGAGAGATCAACTTGTAAGATCAAAAGGCTGCCTAATTTTACTCTGACTCTGGACCATTAATTAACATTCTAAAAAGTCAAGGCATAAAGAAAATACATACCATTGTCTTAAGAAGGTACCTGTTAAAACAGCCAGAGGGTGCTGATGTGAGGGTTTAAAAAGAAATGCAAAAGCACCGCTTTAAGCATAATTACTGGTAGTGTATTAAAAAAACAACATCTTTATTAAGTCCTTTTTCTTTAGTGTCAAAATATTGTATCATGCGCAGCCAGGCCATCTGGTACCACCACATTTGCTCAAATCAAGACAACAGGGACAGACACCTTATTACACTAAAAGAAGCTTTCAGACAGAAGGGATTTAAAACCAGCTCCATTGACAGGAATATCCTTTCTGCACTCCATAGACCTAGGGAAGAATTACTACGGTACAAGCCACAGAGAACATCTGATCGCATACCTCTGGTAGTAACCTACAACCCAGAAGTGGAAAAACTATGGAAAATAATTAAAGATCTACAGCCACTACTGTCTGAAGATGAAACTCTAAAGAATATATTTCTCACTCCACCAGTGCTTGCCTTCTGCCAGCCACCAAACCTGAAGCAGAAACTGGTGCGAAGCAGACTTCCTTCTGAGCTCCAGCTAGGTGACAAAGGTACAAAACCATGCAAAGCACCTCACTGCAAACTATGTACACAAATCTCTCCTGAGACATGTTTCAGTCACAATGGAAAAACATTTACGATCCAAAACTCGTATACCTGTTCTTCTAGCAATGTAGTATACATGTTACAATGCAGAAAATGTGAGGAAGGCTGCTATATTGGTGAAACCGGACAGGAACTCAAAACAAGAATGAATCACTACAGATTCACAGTTACCCATAAAAATGAAAATACACCAGTAGGGGAACATTTTTCTAGACCAGATCACTCCACCAGTGATTTTATTGTCAGAGTGTTAAAAGGGAACTTCAAAATCAGCCAGGATCGGAAAACATTTGAAATAAAAATGATACAATATTTTGACACTAAAGAAAAAGGACTTAATAAAGATGTTGGAGTTTTAATACGCTACCAGTAATTATGCTTAAAGCAGTGCTTCTGAGTTTCTTTTTAAACCCTCACATCAGCACCCTCTGGCTGTTTTAACAGGTACTTTCTTAAGGCAATGGTATGTATTTTCTTTATGCCTTGACTTTTTAGAAATGTTAATTAATGGTCCAAAGTCAGAGTAAAATTAGGCAGCCTTCTGATCTTACAAGTTGATCTCTCCAACAGACACACTCCAGTGAAAATTAGTCTTCCTGTTTGTAAGAGGCGCAAATTGACTGCAATGCTTTGATCAGTAACCTGCTAGTCTAGGCTTTGAATCCACATCCAACCTTTATATCTGTCACACTGCTCAGCTGTTTTTCACTTTTGACCTAAGGAAGAGAGTTTCACCTCTCAAAAGCTAGTCTTAAAAATAATTTTGTTAGTGCAATAAAAGATATCACATGCAATATATTTGTTGTATTTTTTCTCTACATTGTTGACTGGACTAACATGGCTACCACATCTCTCTTTTTTTACAGTAATGTGTTTTAAAAATTGTGAAACCTAATTGGCTGAAGGCCATCTTTGCCAGTGTTGTTATCTCAGCACAAAAGCACTGGATAAAGATCCATTAGTCTCTTCACACTAAAATCAGTACTAACCGCACATCCCTGATTGCTGTCGCAAACATGTCTGTTGCCTTTACTCACCAAAAACCTTCAACTAGGCCCTAAAAATTAAACTGCAATAAATTTAAAAAAATAATAGTTAAGTGTTGTTTGCCTTCATAATCCTCTTCTTACACACACACACACACACACACACACACACACACACACACACACACACACACGTAACTCTAAAAAAATTTAAGTACTTCAGTACTTATAATTTTAATGTATGGTGTTTCTTTACTGACCATGAAAAATTCCCGTTCTGTTCCCCACCTCTTCTTACACATACATACATAGCTTTAAAAACAAACTCTAGTCAGAGCCAATATGACTTTGGTGAGCTGCCAAATGACCAAAGTTGCACCTGTGCATAGAAAATTTGGAATGACCAGGTGTAACTCGGCCATTTTTTGGAGTTGTTTCACCAAATTGGGACCCCACCTCATGAAAAGTGCCACTACCATTTCGATCATTTGTCCAGAAAGGTGATTTCGCAGAATGACCGTGCTGTTCTGTGCCACAGGTATGAAAACACATTTTGGGCAGGATGTGAAAAATGACAGCTATAATGTTAATAAGGAGGTGTGCAAAAGTGGCAATGTTGAAAACCTGGAGTGAAAATGTTAAGAATTGATGAAGTTAGGAGCATGCATAGAAACTGTACAATGCACGCTAGTAGTGTAGTCATTTTTGGGAATTGTTGAGTACCTAGAGGCCAGTGGGGCACAGGACTCAAGGCAGCATGGATTCACAGCAGGAAGGTCATGTTAGACATATCTAATTGATTTCTTTGACTGGGTGACCAAAGTAATAGATCAGGGAGGGGCTGTGGACATGACCTACCTAGACTTTAGTAAGGCATTTGACACAGTCCCACACAAAAGATTAGTAAACAAATTAGCCAGCCTGGGAGTGGGTTCCAGAGTGGTAGCATGGGTAAAACACTGGCTGGACCACAGGACACAGCAGGTAATATTCAATGGAGTCCACAGTGAAGAAAGGGGTGTTACTAGTGGGATACCGTAGGGTTCAATACTGGGGCCAGTCCTTTTTAATGTCTTTATAAGTGACACTGTGAAGGGACTGGAAGGGAAAGTATGTTTCTTTGCAGATGACACAAAGATGTGCAAAAGGATTACTATACAAGGTGGGATGGAAAGGATGAAATGGGACTTGGCAAGGATGGAGGAATGGTCAAATGTATGGCAGCTTAGATTCAATGCAAAGAAGTGCAAAGTAATGCACCTGGGAAACAAAAATCCAGGGGAAGAGTACACAATGGGGGGGTGAGATACTGACAACAACAAAAATGGAAAGGGACCTGGGGTAGTCATATTAGATGACCTAAAGGTGGGCAATCAATGTGAAAGGGCAGCAAGGAGGGCTAGGGGGATACTGGGATGCATAGGGAGAGGCATCATCACTAGAAAACAGGAAGTTATTATCCCTCTGTACAGACAGTTGGTAAGACCACATCTGGAGTACTGTGTACTGTTCTGGAGACCCCATCTCCGCAAAGACATAGATAGGGTGGATACTGTCTAGAAGAGGGCAACCAAAAGGGTGCAGGGTCTGCACCAGAAGACATATGAAGAAAGACTAAAGGAGCTTAAGATGTGTAGCCATGAGGAAAGGAGGGAGGGGGGCAGGATAGAAACTTTCAAATACCTCAAGGGAATCAACAAAGTCCAACAGGGTAGTATCTTTTAGAAAAAGAAATGTGCAAGAACAAGGGGGCACAATTTGAAGATGGGGGGATGGCTCAAAGGTAATTGTGAGGAAGTATTTCTTCACAGAGAGGGTTGTAGATGCGTGGAACAGCCTTCCGGAGTAGGTCGTAGAGTCAAAAACAGTGGGGGAATTCAAGAATGCATGGGACAGACATAAGGCAGTTCTAGTGGTGGTAGAAAGAAGTAAGCTGTTGGTTAACTAGGATCTGCAGCTTATCCATTAGGTAGGGTAATGAGCAGACTAGGTGGGCCAAGCAGTCCTTATCTACCATCAAATTCTATGTTTCTATGTTAATTTTTTTTATCAAATTTGCAATATAGGCTTTTTGGGACCCCGCCTCATGAACGGTGGCACTGTCGTTTCATTATTCAGTCCTGAAAGGTGATTACATGCAACAACCATAAAATCACCTTTTGGGACTGAGTAACGGAATGACAGTGACAGTGTTCATGAGGTGGGGTCCCAAGAACCCTATGTTGAAAATTTGGGGCCAAAATTTCTAAAAATGGCTGATATATCAAGATAAGTTGAAAACCCCATTGAGTGCCATTATACGGCACTTACCTTTGATTCTTCAGTTTGCGGTTCAGCTTTGAAGAGTGCAGATGTGTCCTGGTCCAGAGAAGATGACATCGTCAACCTCTGGAGGTAAGTATGGGGTAAGGGTGTTTGCAGGGAGGTGGGTGCTGAGTGGGAGGGTGGGGATGTGGGAATGGCGAGGGACTGTTTTCTTTTATATCGGTAAAAAAAGATGCTGGAAGACTGTTTTCTTTATTTACAGGGAAATAAAACACATTTTGGCACACTGGGATGGGCTTCCAGTGTGCCACATGAGTGTGGGGGGGTGGACATTATGCTGACACTGGGATTGGGCACCCTGATCTCAGTGCAGGAGACAACCAAAAAAAACATAAATTTGCACACACTGGGGAGGTCACTCAGTGTGCTGCATGAGTTGGGGGGTTATATGATGCTAACATGGGTATTGAGCACCCTGACATCAGTGCAGGAATTGAAAACAGAGGGAGCAGGGAGGACTGCAGCTATGGGAGGGATTGGGAGAGTTTCATTACCTGCCGGTGCTGGGAGTGAATGGAGGGAATGGGGAGGACAGGAGCAGTGGGAGAGTGCAGGAGGGTTTCATTACCCACCAGTGTTGGGAGGGAACAGAGGAAACGCGGAGGACAGGAGCAAGAGAAGAGTGTGGGAGGAGTGCCATCTGCAAGATTGTTGAGGCAACATAACTGCTTATTGATGGCATTTGCACATGTATAGTACTGGCTCACAAGATGGCGGAACCAGGAATATGAAAGTAACAGCTGAAATAGTGTGCCATTACTTCATAGATGCTGATCATGGTGGAGTGTTACAAACTCCATTGGACTTTTGGAAGGATACTTCCAAACGTCCAATGGAAGGTGCCGTGATTGGCCATTTTAGCAACAGATCAATCCCAAAATGGTTGTAGGCTCCTCCCACAGCCATAAAAATTAAGTACTTTAGTTCTTTGCTGATCATGAAAAATTTCCCTCCTCTCCTCACCTGCTTATTAATGAAATCTCTGCTGTTTAACCTGCTACAGATAAAACAAAAGCTCTGGATCTATTTGAGGCCTTCTATTGTGTGATTGTCAGGGTAAACATGCTACTAGTAGAAGTGAGCAGATATTTTAATTCTTGTATTCTGTCCACAGTAAACATTCCATCTCTTGAATGTAGGAAAGACTGAAAATAAACAAGATAGGGAAAAGGGAGGGAACTATATAAAGAAGAAGAAAGAAAGGTGAGGAAATGGGTAGATGGGGTGGTTTGGGGGAAAGTAGAGTGTTTAAGAGCTAATTAAAAACAATTGTATTTTGCTGTACATAATATTTGAACCTAAGATAGCATGCCAGTGCTTGAATGTGCTGGGACTATTTTTCTGAGGAGGATGAACTTTTTGTTTAAATGAACTCTTTTAAAAAAATCATGAAAATGTTCTTTTTCTTATTTTTGGTGTTTTATTTTCACCCCCTCAGAAAAGATCCTGGACCTATTTTATAATTGCAATAAGACATTCCACGGTGTGTGTTGTGGTGGGATAATGGCACTGTTCAGGTATTTGAAGGGACTCAGCAATGCCTTATGTCTTACAATACACCAAAGGTGTTCTGTCATCCCTCCACAGTGTACACCCACTCATGTCTTATTTTTTTTTTTATTTATCGAAATCTAGGATTACAAATACATTTGAGCCAAGGCTCTTTTACAAATGTTCCACGTCAAGAGAGTACAAACATTTTAGGCTAAGCTACACTGGTATATACATAGGCAAATGAAAACAACATTAAAAACAGAGATTAAATAACAACACTCGTTGGTTCAGATGTTGCATCACAGAAATAAAGTAAGGGAACACATAGGTTCAGATAAGTTCAGAGATCTATAAGGAGTTGGGAAGGAGGGGTTGGGGGAAGGGGGCAGCAGCTGAAGAGAAGCTAGAGCAGATTCACAGCGTTGTCAAAGAGCAAAGGAGAGGGGAGGTGGGCCACAGGGAAAGAAGGAAGTTAGGAGAGGCAGTCACATGAACTGGAGGTAGTGAGATGAAGAGTAGTCTTGATTTGAAAATGCCCAGTGAAGAGGTGGAAGTGATATGAGTGCTGAGGGCATTCATCCAGGTGGGGGCACGGTGTGCAAAGGATCTTTGACCCAGTGATGTGCGGCATCGAGGAACTTGTAGGAGCTGTTGTTCAGACCCTCTGGTGTTACGTAGATTAGAGATTGGGCTGAGGAGGACTTGGAGACTAGGTGGGGTAATGCCCAAGATAGTTTATTTCGCCATCAGACAGGTTGGGTACTTAATTCAATTTGCGAGTTGAAACCATCCTGATTGAGAGTAGAGTTCACATGTATGTGTGAGTTGGTGGGCTCCAGTGAGCAGTTGGCAGGCTTTGTTTAGGGAGGTAGTTATGCGCCTAAGGGCAGTAGTAGTAACTGATGATTCCCCCAGTTCTATTTTTCACTTTTTAGTCTTGTTTAAGTAAGCAATCATGCACATCAGGGTACATAGTGGGACAGATCTTATGGTATACCACAAGTGTGCAATGAAACATGAAGTGAAGCCTAATACTTTCAACCAGCTCAGGAATGTGATACGATTAGTCTTGCCACACATCCTGGAAGAGGTTTCTGTGTTTATAAAATGGCTTATGTATAGTAGGCAGATCAATAAATGATTTGTTTTGCATTTAATTGAGATCCAGTTAGGCTGTAAGACAAATCATACTTCATGGTAACATGATATAGTTCACAAATCATGTTCTTACTTTTCTCACTGCCATTTTATAAACCTTGTTTTCAAACAAATATTGATGTTTAAAAGACATCTGCACAGACAAGAGGCATCCAATAAAATGCAGCAGTTAGATGATTTAAGTACTTAATTATTTCGCTTCCCATTACACAGACAATTCTCAGAGCTGCACTGATACAAAATTAAAATCTGTCATCTGTTTCTTCTGTCATGCATAATGCAGTGCGCTACTCTAGGGGGTTCAGTAGCAAACTGCAGGTTCAGTAAGTGTGAACAAGTAAATTACCATTACCCACAAGGCTTTGCAGAAGAGGAAATAGTTATATAAGAATGCACCCAGTGTTGTTCTAGTCACTTACTGTAGAATGTTGCTGGACTTTATTACCATACAGACTTGGTGATTCTGAATCATTAATAAGCTTACAACAGCTTCCCTCACTTAATATTGCATCTCTAGCTTGGGGTCAGATGGGTTACAAAGTACAATATCTATCAAGGGTGGAATATAATGTAAAGATGAACAATTCATTCTTGGTTTAGGCAGCAATCACATTTGACTTGAATGTGAAAACCAGCAACACCCTCTTGTTTTTATAGAACCTTCTCAATGTCATTTCTACCATTTTTTAGAATTGCTCTTGCCTGTGAGAGTGCCTTCCCTGGACAGCATCTCCAAAATGAGAGAGAGAGTTGTAAAAACTCTCTAATTTAAGGTTGTTTCTGTAATTTCTGAAAATGTGTTATTCAGGAAGGAGCATATGTTTCAGATAAAATTCCAAGCTAACAATCACACAGGGGTGCAGTGTGCATATTTAAAAACACATACAGAGGTGAAAAAGAAATAAATGCCTCAGCTGGGACATGAACCCAGGCAGCCCGGAATATCGTTCAAGTCCCAGCTGAGGCACTTACTTCTTTCTGACCTCTGTTTGTATTTGTTCCAAAAATATGCACACTGCACTCCTGTGTGACTGTAACAAATAAATATTTGTGTTGCCATTGGGTTGTGCATTTGAGAAAGACTAATGTGCTCAGGGACAGCCCAGGTTTCAGTTTGTCTCAGTGGTGCAGCTGGTTAGCGCAATTGGAATGGCATTCCAGTGGCCAGGGTTCAAGTCCCAGCTGAGGCACTTGCTTCTTTATCACCTCTGTTTGTAAAAAATCCAAGCTACTCTTTAATTTTGGGGATTTCAGTGTACTGTACCATATCCAAACCAAGCCTAGATACAAAGATTTAGAGTCAGTCTGAAGTATATACTGTAATGCAACACAAGGAATTTGCCCCCCCCCCCAGTTGAATGTGTGCAATTTTGTTTGGCATATTTAATCAAAATTTGCTACACAAAATACTGCAAATTCAGCATATTCACATTTTCAATAGAATACAATGGGAATCACTTTTCTAATGATACTCCATATTGCTTCACTGAGCAGTTGTGGAAAGGTTCATTTTCAGCATGGTAGCAGTGTAACCTTGGGATTAAGAAAGGAAATAAAGGTCCCAGAAAGGAAAGAAATGGGGGGACTGAATACAACTGTCATTCATCAAGGGGTAAAGGACAGTGGGAAGTAGGGAGTGAAGAAACTGGCAATTAAAGTAACACATGAATTCTGAGACTACCGCATGTTCAGGATAAGATGGAGAGACAGAGAGGGACAGACAGACAGAGACAGGGAGAGACAGAAAGTGGGAGCTAACTGTGGAAATGAAGTGGACTTACATGAAGAAATTAAATAAAAGAAAGGAAAAGGGAGTGATACTGTAATATTAGGCACTAACAAAGAAAGCCCCCCACTCCAAAGTAAAAAGGATGGGAGGGGAAGATGGAATAAACTACAGGCAACCGAGAAGGAAAAAGAAATAAAGTAGCCACTTGGATGTGTAAATCGAGGGAGGGAAGGGGACTGACGAAGAGGCAAATGGAAAAAATGACGTCCTTGTCATCCCCTTTGAGGAGATGAAGAAGGAGTGATAGCTACAGTGGTAAATAACAGAAGAAATAAGATAAAAACTTAATTTGATGGGAAGGAAAAGGAAGAAGCACTGAAGAAAAAGGAAGACAAAAAGAACAGAAACAAGTAATGCACCCATTTGTGTGTTGTGCAAAAGGGGTAGAAGGTGTGCAGAAAGGAGAATGAAAGGCAATGCATTGAGCAAGGTGATATCAATGTGAACGGACTTATCCTAGGACCTCTGCAATGTTTAGGCCTTATTTAGCCTCTAGTTCATCTGGATAAATGAATGTATGAACAGTTGTATTTGTAGAGAAAGGGTAATAGAACTTTTACTGCTCTTACTCTGAATTTTGGGATGCAGTGATTCGGTTGGAACTAATGAACCAAGCACACTCAACAAGCTTTAATATGATTTGCCAGCAACAATGTGTATTTTTCCATGATAAACATCTGGGCTCCTGGCATGTAGAATAGAAGAGAACAGAACCAAACACAATAGAATAGAATAGAATAGAATAGAATAAGTTCTCATATAACCCATTCCTTACACCATATCTTCGTCAAAGTCAATCTATCAATCAATCAATCCATCAATCTTTATTTTACCAGGACAGACACTGTTGAGATAACTCATTTACAAATTGGTCCTGGGTGGACAAAACATAAAGTGAAAACAAATGCAATACAAAGCAATTAATGCAAAGAAAGATAAGTACATGACTATAGACAATATTTACAATAGGTACAATTCAGCAATATATGTTGCAAACAATATTTACAGTATGTGCAATTCAGCATGGGTATAAGACAAGACAAGTAAAGAAATGTAGAAGCAGAAGGCTGTGGAGGAGAAAAAGGAGGAAGTAGGCTTCAAGCTTTAAGGTTAAATGGGGAGGGAGGAAATAAGGGAGGGCTTGGTAAAATAATGCATGTGAAGATCTAGGGTAATGCCTAGAAGTGATTTCCAGAACAGTGGCTTAGATTAAGGCAATGAAGTGACTGAATGCTGATAAGTAGTGCAGTCTTTGAGTACTGAACAGCATCACAATGGCAAGGCCAACTATATTTGAACCCTTTGCATCAAGAAAGTTTATGTTAATTGGGATACTAAGGGGTAAGGGCACACTGTTATGTTCAGGGGTATTAGGTGGCATCTCTTGTCAGAGGGGCACCCGCATTATGCCATGAAAATTATTACTAGCACCATTACCTTTTGTCACCTCAGGTCTGGGGTGATGGGGTCAGTGGCACCTATACACATATGGGGCACCATGAACTGGCGATAACCCACAAACTGAGACCCAAATGGAAGCTGGGATCAAGCTAGATGCATTTTGTTATGTTGTTCACTGATATTACACAGCAAATACCCTTGCCAACTGCTTCTCACACTTAGTGCAATTTCAATGTATGTATAGTTAGACTCATAGATTACCTCCCTCAGCTACAAAGGGCTGTCTGCTGATAATATGTCACAAATAAAATTTAGAACATTGCAGCTTTGATGCTGCCACACCAGTGCTTGGTGGCATGTTCCCAGGCAGGGCGAGTGCTACCCTAGGGCAACCACGCCAGCACTTGGAACAGTGTCAGTCTGTGACATCAACTTAGTTATCTGGCCCCATCCCAGGGGCTTAATTGCCCCAACTCATGCCACACACCCTCTTCCTCCTGATGACTCATTTCATTCAGCTACCTGCTAGGGGTTACACATTTTACCTAGATTTTCTGCTCATATATCAAAGCATCCTTAAAGCAAGGCCTTCTTACAGCAATGCTCTCTGTTTCTGTCTCAGGTTGTGTTGTCTTTCAAGCATATTCATGGTGGAAGCAGACCTCATGGATCCCTATGACTTCCCTTGAGGGGTGGCCCACCACAGCTCCCTAAAGGGAAATGCTGGATCTGATCACTTGACTTCTTGAGCTAAGGCTACTGGTTTCTGCCTCTTCCCAGTTTGAGACATGGGGTGTCCTTCCATGTGGAACCCCTACTGGGTTCCTGGCCTCTAGAGACCTTGCCAGAGGGAACCAGTGCAATCCAGACCCAGGGACCCTGCCACCATCCTGGGGCCTGCAGTCCTTCATAGCTCAGTCACAGCTGGGGCAACTGGACTCTGCTAATGGTTCCCGTGTGGCTTATCAGGTTTAAAAGAGGGAATGTCCAATCTTGAAAAAAGGTGCAAATAAAGATTCAAGTGTGTTTACCAGACTTTATCAGAAAGTACTTCAAAAATAACGTCTAGAACTAGATGGAACCAATGGAGGATATGCACTCTTGAGTCTAGTAGCAAATCAGTATGGTCCACCTTAAGCTAAGATGGTACAGTCCACCTTAAACTGAGCTGCAACACAGAGCTCTGCACTCTCTGGAGCCTTGAGCTAGTCTTAAACTCAGGTTCATAGTCTTAGGGCCAGATATTCAAACTGCGCCCAAAAAGTGCGCAACAGCAGGAGCAAGCACAAGTCAATTGCGCACAAGCACAATACACGCGATATTCAAACATGGAGCAAGACAAATTGCGCAAGCAGCCAACATCTGAATATCACACAACCTGCACCATAGCGCAACCAGGAAGGGGAAGCTGAGCAGAGATGATGCGCCATAGCGCAACAAAGGCAGCCCAGCTGAGCAGTCCAGAGGCACCATAGCGCAAGCAAAGAGACTCCTAGCAGCAGAGCAATGGAACTGCACAACCAGGGAGGTAGGCAGGGGCCCACCACCCATGCCACAGATGGTCACAGGGACACACTGCAGAACCAACAATGTACCCCCACACCCCAAGCACAGCATAACTGGGGAGGGATGGAACAGCCACCGGACCATGGGGACAAGCAAAGAAAGCACATCCGGGCCGCATTGCAGCACACCCACTGGCAAGTTGAGAGTGTTACATGGGGCGGACCACCCCAGTGTCCAGCAGTCTGTGTGTACAGCACACCAGTACTGTGACCCCAAGACACCACCCATGTGCAGTGACCAGCACTGCAGGAATCCCCAGGCCCCCCCGGGCACACTGCAACCTCGTGAACCACAGAACTATACAAGCCAAACCCACCGGGAGCACCCAGCAGTGGGTGGCAGCACACGGCAATACTGAGTGGAAGCCACACCCACACCAGAGACACCACCCCACAGACACGCACACACATACCCATGACTATACCACCCCAGATGCCATGCACACCACTGCAACTGAGCACCAATAGCCAGCTGCAAATCAGAGACCACCACAGTATTCATATCAAAATATAAATGTATTATGAAGATGAATAACCAGAACAGCAAATCA
Source organism: Neoceratodus forsteri (assembly GCA_016271365.2). NCBI lineage: Eukaryota > Metazoa > Chordata > Ceratodontiformes > Ceratodontidae > Neoceratodus > Neoceratodus forsteri. The sequence goes on from CM057452.1 coordinate 1,570,929,842, forward strand.
ACCACATATTTACAAAGCAGGGGTGGGGGTATGGGTATGAGGTAGGGGTGGGTAAGGGGCAGGGGTGAACAACCGGGAGAGGGAAGGTGGGGTGCGCTGATGTCCAGCTACCGCCTGGCAGTCTGCCCTCCTCCTGCCTGGTGCTGTGCCCGGGGTCTCCTCCAGCGCCGCATCCCATGCCACTGCAAATCAAGAAGTATGGTGTGGGTGTTGATGGCCACCTGAGTGAGCCTCCGCAGTCCCCGCTCCATCTGGCGCAGGATCCGGATACCTAGGACAAGGGATCAGAGTCAATGGCTGTGACTGTCCACATCCCTGAATCCCACCCATCATGCATGGCATACAGCCAAGTGCCCCGCTCCTGTGATGGACTGCACCCACCCACAGTGACCGTGCACAAGACATGCCCAACCAGGCAGAAACAGCCATGTGTACCACTGCACACACACACACACCGCCCATGTCCATCACAGCACAACCAAGGCTGCCCAGTGACGTGGCTACGTGGTGGGATGCTAGTGCCACAGCCATGTGCCCAGTGCATGCATGGACCACCAGTGATGCACACACACACATGCAGTGCCACTGGACAGTGATGGCTGTCACATGTTGTGCATGGTAGTGTCATCCATGGAAGGTGGCGTGTCTCCCCAGCATGCAATAGCATCCATGATGTAATGACACTCACCCTCATCAAGCCGCTGCTGCAGGTGCTGCTGTGGCTGTGGCTGCTGCTGCTGTGGCTGCTGCTGCTGCTGCTGCGCGGTGGCACACCCTCCACCAGCCACCCTGGCACCGCCATCCCAGGCCTCAGCGTGGCCCGCCCCGCCCTCCATGCCTGTGGGAGACAAATGAAGAGAAACACATCAGTGAGATCCCAAAGCAGACAGCCCCTTGCCTCATTGAGTGTGCCTGCCCCCACAACCAGACCCAAACAGCACACACCTGCAAACACCCTCGCAGCAAACCATAGCCCAACCCACCCCCATGCGCAGGTCACATTACACAGTGTCACCCATGTGGACAATACCGGTGCATACACAGCACACCCACCTGGCCTAGGCACAATGCCCCTCCTGGCATGATCCCTGAGGCGCTCCAGCAGAGCACGCTCCCTCCTTTGCAGGTCACTATAGCAGTGCCTGCACTGCTCAGGAGTCCTACTCCACCCAGTGGCCTGCTCTAGGGCAGTTGCCACCTGCTGCCACACATGGGTGTATGCCATCTGCAGGGGCACCCCCCCAAACAGTGTCCCATGGTGTGGCTCCACCACAGCCACCAGGTTTGCCAGCTCCAAGGCCCCCCACTGTCGAGCTCTCCTGCGTGCCATTCCAGAGTTATACAGCAGCAATATGGCACTCAGCAGCGCGGCAACCCCACCTGGAAATGTTGCGCAATACAAATCAATGAGTCCCTATCATGCTGTTCGTACAGCGCCGTTGGTCCACATGGCGCGGTCGCTGAACAGCATGATAGAGCCGTACACGTGCCAGACGTACAGCGCCAGGGGGCAAAGGTCGGGCACAAGGTCATGGGTCAGTGGCGCAGGACCACGCACAGTGCCATTGGATGTCTACACATCCTGCGCGATCGGTTACCTGCGTGCCAGTGCCACAGTGGACTATTGCACAGTTGTGCCACAGCGCCATTTGGTGACCAGCGCTGTAGTGCCACTGGCACAATGGTGGCCGTGTCCGGAATTGCTGATCGCGCACAGCATGTCATCAGCATGGCAGACGCCTGCATAAGCTACCTGGGCATGCGCAATGCGGTGTACTACGCAGTCACAGAAAAGTGCCAATGGCTCAGCCGGCTCAACCATATTGCACAACTCGCAAAGGCGCGCGATATTCAGCCGACACATGCAAATCATCTGATCAGCCATTCAAAGGCGCAGTGGCACGATTTGCATCTCATTACAGTTGCTCCACTCCTAATTTGCATGCATTGCGCTATAAATATGTGACACTGGACTGCGCTGGCCAGATTCGGGTACTGCAGGTGAGAGATGAGTTGCAAGCTGTGTGATGTTCCGGGCAATGGTCATGGGATAACGCTGTAGACTGCACAGTGACAGGTGTCCACTTCCACCCATACAGACTGACATGACCGAGCAAAGACCAGGTGAGGATGAAGATGGTGGGTGAAAGAGGAGGTCCAACTTCACCAAGTCAGAGACAGAGGCACTCTTCCAGGCCTACCTGGAAGAGGAGCCACTACTGAGTGGACGGCGGGGCACCCCTCAGGCCCGTGCTGCTGCATGATAGGGGGTAGCCCGTGCAGTAAACCTGCATGGAAGCCACCAGCGCTCCATGCAGGAATGCAAGAAAAAGATGGGGATAGACCGGAGACGGGTCAAAGAGAAGGCGGCAGCCCTCAGGGCGGCACGTGCTGCCACAGGTGGTGGCCAGCCAGAGGTGGCAGAGCTGACCCCAGCGGAGGACCGTCTGGCTGCATCAATGCAGTGTAGTGCTATAGAGGGCGTACCAGGAGGTGGATTCCAGACCAGTGGAAACCCATCACTGCACAATATGACATGGTGGTGGTGTTGGGGGGGGGGGTTGATCACATGCACTAACATGTTCTCACTTTCTGTTACAGATCCTGTTCGTCTGCAGGGGACGGTGGTGGTGGGACCATGCAGTGTGGAAGACCTGCCAGTGTTGGTGGAGGGTCCATCCACCTCTACTGCCAGCCAGCATGCACTGCAACAGCATGCATGCCTGGCTGCCACCTCTGTTGTCGGTGAGTCAGGTGTGGAGGGTGCACAGCCTGTGTCTCAGCAGTCTGGCATGTAAGCATGCCAGCACGCTGTGACTGTGGCTGTTGCATGAACCTGCACCATTGATGATGCAAGGACTGCAATGGGCAGTGACACGTGTGTGTCTCATAACAGACACACAGCAGGCCAGCACGTGCCCTTGGACCTAGCTGGTTCCAACGTGTGTGCCAGCACGTCAGCACAGTCCCAGGCTGTGCCTTTCAGCACTGGTGGGGCAGCACCGGTGGCTGTGCAGGCCTCTGGCACTGTTGCGGTGACAGCAGTGGAACGAGTGGTCCCTGGGGCACAGCAGTTGGAGGGGCAGCAGCAGTCACCCACCAGATCTGGGGGTACAGGGTCCAGCGGTGGCACATGCACACCGCCTGTTGACTTGCCCACACCTGGTCCTGGTGAACAGTGCCCACCCTCAAGGGGTGTTGAGCATCAGGCCCTTGCATACCCTGGGGTACAGAATGCCGATGTGGCACAGGACCCATTGGGACGAGCACACCTGCCTGCTGCGGGCATCAGTAGAGCAACAGATGTGGGTTGCAACGTGCGTGGAGACACTGTGCATGGCTGTGGAGTGGAACAGCAGGGACAATGCATTGATCCTTGCAGAGATGGTCAGACTGCGGACGGATGTGACCGTCGCCATTGACAGGCTGACCCAGGCAGTGGTGTCTGTCATGGCCGCATTGGGCACACAGTCAGGTGCCCCTATACCGCACACCTGAAACAGTACGCTCTCCACACCCCATTCCCAGCATCATGCGACACCCAGACTGTCGACGCCGGGTTCTGCTGTGGGCATCCCAAGCACACCTGGTGCAGGTATGTTCGGCATGCTGCACACCCCTGTGTGGACAAGGTTGCGATTGCGCAGTGGGACCCCTGGTGGTCCATCGGTGCCACCCCATGTGGCCCATGATCAGCCTGCCAGTGCTGCTGGGACACGGTGGAGCCGCCCACACATCTGAGGTGGCCGTGGCACAGTGCCATTTGAGTGACCTGTCTCCCAGTGTGGGCCCTGTCTGATGCTGCCCTGTGTGCAATGTGTGTCATGGTGGGCAGTGCACTGGTGGGTGCCCTGCCCAACACGCCGACACACGGACCACCTGCACACCCACCCAACTGCTGTCCACAGGTGTGTGTGCATGATGATGCCTGCATTGTACTGTACACCAAGGTGCAAGGGTGCCCAGCATCTGACACACATACTTTGATAGTACAGGTGGTGGGGGTGGTCCGTTGATCCATGTGTTTACCATGTCTGTTCCTGCTCTGCTGTGCACCTGCCCATGTACGCTTTGTGCCTGGTGTGTGTGTGTATGTGTGTCCATATGACTATTCACCCCTCCCTGATGGTGTGTTTGTCCGCCTAGACCCTAACACTCCCCTTGCCATCATGCACCCCTGCTGTGTTACCCTGTGTGCCTGTGGGTTGCGCCTAGACAGTGTTGGTTGCACATGGCCCCTTGACTTACCTGTGTTGTGCAAAATGCTCCTCCGTGATGGTGTCCCAGTGCAGCTGGGCCTGCTGGATCAGTCGGGGGTCCCGCCGTCAGGGGTTGCTCATCCCCATCATCACCGGCGTCACCGGCGGCCCCATCGCTGTCCCCCTCCTTGACCTGTACGGCTATCCCACAGTCTTTGGCCATGTTGTGCAGGATACAACAGGCCAGGAATATCCCACAGACCTTTGAGGGGCTGTACTGTAGGGCACCGCCGGAGGTGTCTAGGCATCGGAAGCATGTCTTAAGCATCCCAAACACCCACTCGATGATGTTGCAAGTGGCGGCATGTGCCTCATTATAGCGTTGCTTTGATGGGGTCATGGGGTGCCAGTCAGGTGTGAGCAGCCAGGGACGGAGTGGGTATCCGCTGTCACCTGCGTGGAGATGGTGGAGATTAGTATCATGTGCAGGTCCATATTGCCCATATCCCTGTGTGCCACTACCATGGTACCTGTGGTTTTCCCACCCTTGCCCCAACCTTGCATTTTCTACATGCATACTCACCCACTAGATGTCCTGTGGGGATGTCCCCACTCTCAAATCGATGGCACAGTGCAGATTGGTACCATATGAAGGCATCATGTGCTCCATCAGGGTGTGTGGCACAGACATTGATGATGCGCCCACTGGCATCACACACCACCTGGCAGTTGACACTCGAAAAACCCTTCCTGTTTCTGTATGCGGCCCCATCGGGGCCAGGTGGTGTGTGAATAGCCCCATGGGTGCAGTCTATTGCCCCTAGCATGCCAGGCATACGTACTACCTGTGGAACTCCTGCATGTTTGCTGTACGTTCTGCTGCACTGCTGGGGAAATGGATGTACTCCGGAGCATGTGGCAGCAGTGCGCTGAGGAATTGGGTGAGGATGCATGATGTGGCCGACTGTGTTATGCCTGTGGTGTCCTCTGTCGGCCTCTGGAAGGTACCTGTGGCGAGCAGGCACATGCAGGCTGTTACCTTTGTCTCCACTGACAGAGCGTGACTCCATTGTGAGGGTGCCTGCATCACATCACTGCACAGCTCACAGAGCCGCCTCAGTATTTCCCTGTTCAGGCAGTACCAGCCCACGATCTCTACATCCATGTACAGCTCAAAGCTGACACGGGCACGGTACTGCCTGTTGGGGGCATACCACCGACGGGCCCTTCCACGGCCAGGTCCCCCTGCAGCATGCCTTCTCACCTCCCTCATTACAGCTTCCATGAGGAAGCTGGCACTGTCCATGTCCCTGGCTTGTGTTCCCCCCCGGCTGTTCTTGCTGTGTTACCCCTGCTGTCCTGACTGCTACCTCCACTGCACCGGGTACACCTACTGGCCTCTGCAGTCTGTGGCCCAACACACCTTCCCTTGTCCCTCTTCTCTCCTGTGCACTCCCTGGCCTGCACTCTTTGCCACTGTCGCACTCTCTTTCTCCCTGCCTCATGTGGCTTCCCTGTAGCGTTCTTGCGCCTCTTCCTTGAGCCTTTTTATTTTGGCTCATTTCCGGCATGGCGCACCTTCTAGCTCATTAAGCTGTGACAGACAGGTCTTTGAATATCGTGATTGCGCCTCTTTATGCATGGGTCCACCTCTGCTGCACATGCCTTCATTTGCATTGTCCTGTTGCTCAGCCTGTTTTCAGTGGCGCAACTGCCTCGTGCTGAATATCACAGAACGGCACAATTTTGAACTTGCGCATGCGCAACCCTATTGCGCATGGCGCAACCCTTTTGAATATCCCACCCTTAGTGTTTTTATTGTCCTCCCCTATCCCAAGAGTTTCCTCGATTGGCTCACATTATTGTTCTTCTAAGACATCAGCAAATTTACAAAGGTTTTAAATAAAATACATTGCTTATTTCATTTGCTACAATTTCTTAGAAATGTTTTTTTTTTACATACAATAAATGGAATGAGAAAATAAACAAAAATATTAGCTGAATAAACAAATATATTAACTGAGTTAGTAGGACTGTGGCTAAACTAATCCTGAGAACCACCCCAACTAACTAGTCAAATGAAGGGGTGAATTGGACGGCCTTTCTCCTAAAGGTGACATGGTGAATGGAAGTAAGGAACAGGCCTCAGAAAGAAGTTAAGGGAATTTAGACACATATATCAGCATCCTGGTGTTTCAGGTACGTTGTTTACAACTACTGAAATATTTTACATGTGTACAGGGTGCACCGATAACCTGTTGCTAGAAACTAGGCAGTAAAGATAAGAAAGGGAGAAAGTAACAAAGCGCAGAAGAACATAGAGATACAGAAATGGGTCACCCATGTTATTTCTGCTCTCTCCCGCTAAACAGCTTAGCTGAGGGGGAGTATATCTGTCAGCCGACCTCAAACCGCTCCTTCCTACAGTGGTTCAGCAGAGTTAGGGGAATGGTAAGATAAAGGGATTTAAACGGGGTAGGTCATATGCAGCCGCATCTATTAGCAAGGCAGACTTTTCATGAAAACAACTGAGGCCATACAATATGCTTTAGTTTCCTCTGTCTCTTCTTACTGAGAGGCAGCACGGCAGGCAAGTCTGCAGAGATGGGGCAAAAAACAAACAAGCAACAAAACACTCAGAGAGGCAGTTATTTGACTAACCAGCTTTACTCTGCAATCTCACACATGCTATAGCTGCTCCTTAGAGCAGTCAGAAAGAATACTGGCCTCACTACCTGCATATGCCTGTTCGGCCCAGCCAAAGGCTGAATGAATGCCAGCATGCAGCTATTGCTCCAACAGAGATTGCAGTGAGTGAAAAAGTAGATAGAGAAAATGAAAACAAAAGGGGAAGGGGGTGCTGCACATAGCACAGACAACCGGCATTTCTATAAACAGATGTTTTGTTTTGTTTTTCAATGCGCATGTCTATTAAATGAGGTACACATCTACAAATTCAGTAAATTTGGCATAGTGGCTTAAACATCTACAAAATTACTTATACATAGCGCATACTCTGGAATTCCAAAGCAGCTCCTGCTATGAGCCTGTTAGCTCTCAAAGGAGCTGCTGCCAAAAAAGGGAACTTCATCTCGGTCCCTCTCCTGGTCTCACTGGACACCCTTTCTCCTCCTTTCTCCCAGGCCACAGCTTGCGTCTCCCTCTTATAATTATATATCGTTTGAGGAAATGGCAGGATCATGGATATTCATGCTGGCTTTTCCCACCTCTGGATGAGCTGGGCCACTCACAGCACAAACACTTAAACATCTAGGGCAGGATTCGCAAAGATCGTGAAAGTCCCGCAGCTGCGGCAGAACTTCAGTGTCAAAAGGTGGCCCCTTGTGGAGCCGCAGGAGTCCCGCAGCGGTGCGTATTCACAAAGGTGGAGCTGGATTATGAATGGCTCCATGACTTATGGCAGCTTGCGTGTGGTGTCACCAGGGAGATCGCCACAGCTGCCGAAAGTTGCTGCTGCCGGTGGGAGCAGCCGTAACACCCTTCACAACTATTGCGGCTGTGAATCACAACCACCACTGCTGCGAGTGATTTCAGTCTGCTACTGCAGTTGCAGAGTGGGACTTAGGTCCTGAATACTTTAAGAATCCTGCCCCCTGTCTCCAAGCAGAATCCCCCAAGAGAAAAACCCTCAGGGTGAGGCTTAACCCTTCAATTGACCTCTAGTATCCAGCTTCTAGCTGAGTGAAGAGAGAGAGAGGCTGGTTACACATGTAATAACATGTTCTTTATATAAAGTGCTAGAAGATCATTAACAAATATTAAGAAACTCCCTCCCCAGACAGCAAAAGGTAGCTTAGTTTGACATCTCATTCAAATGAAACAAATATGAATGATCACCCATCCCATGAGGCAACTGTTTCAAGTGGAGTCCAGCTGTTTCAGGCGGAGTCCCACAGGGATCTGTTTTTGGTCCTGCTCTGCTCTAGATATTTATCTCTGACCTTGATGCTCATGTTTCTGGCTGGGTCAAGTAATGCACTAATGACACCAAGCCTTGGGGGGAGGGGCAAGCTTGACCACACAGGAGACAGATTTATTACAATCTGACATAAATGTTGTTTTCTTGTGGGCTTAGGAATGGGGCATGGAGTTAACTTTGACAAGTGTGCAGTAAAGCACTTAGGGGCCATAAATAGAAATAAGAAATATGAGCTGCTGGGAAACACCCTTTGACATACAGAAATAGAAAAAGATCTTGGGATTATCTTTAGCCAAAGCCTTTAGTCTGATAGACAATGCACAGAGGTTATATCAAGGGCTAACAGAGACCTGTGATCAATTACAAAAGTATTTGCAGCTGTGATAATAATGTGATTGTTTCATTATACAGATATGTCCCTCCACATCTGAGCTGTGGGTCACAACTTTGGGCTTCTTCTAAACATGGGGAAATAAGTCAGGGAAGGTGAAAAGGGGAGCTACAAAAGCAATGTATGGTTTACGTGATCTTCCATATCAGTCAAGATAGGGAAAGCTAAGCTTAGTGCCTCTTTAAATCTGAAGAATAAGGAAGGGTCTATTTTATTAATTGTTGATGTTATCCATAGGGTTGCCACCTGTCAGGTTTTTTACCTGGTGATCAGGTTTTCAAGGTCCCTATCAGGAAATCCGGTTTTGCTCTGTGCTGGTCAGCTTTTTGAGCCATTTTGAGTGCTCACATACTTTTGAAACAGATTTTGTCATATCACTCATTGTTTCAGCTACATATCCAGGTTACAAACAAGTTCTCTTGTCAATATAGCCCTTTGTTTGTGAAAGCTGTTATCCTGAGAGGTATAACATATGGCCATTAACACCATCAGCACTTACTTAACCTACTCTTTTCCACTGCATCTTAATGTGACATAGCAACAAAGCTGCAAATGAGATTTTTTTTATCTCTGTATGTTTATCTGGTAAACCAATGTCAATAAATAAACACACAAGTAAATAAATAACTAAGAACCTGGGAAAGTAATTTTAACAGGTACAGTATCAACATTTTTGTTGAACTACTGCTTTGAGTGTGACTTTTATTGATATAACAAATGGCTTTCTAAGAGGAGCAATGCATGATGAGTCATGAAAAGGGGTGGGGCTAGGGGCGGAGCTTAGGATCCGGTTTTTGCCTCATCCAAAGGTGGCAACCCTAGTTATCCATGACTCAGTATTATTTTGCAAGTTAAATGTAGATTTCAAATTGGGTCACGGGACTGGAGGGTATCCCCTGCAAATGAAAAGAAATAATTGTAAGACTGAAAAATGGAGTTTATTCTTTTACACAGTGGGTAATTGAGCTGTGGCACAACTTATCTTCAGTGTGATCAACAGTAAAGATAAACTGGAATTTAAAAATATACTGGATAGCTGCATAATAAATACAGATTACCTTGCATACTACAACTGAGGCAGTGGGTGAGCAGTTCATATGGGCTCACAGCAGTGTTGGGTAAGTTATTTTTAAAAAGTAATCAGTTACAGTTACTAGTTACTTTCAAATAAATGTAATCAGTTACAGTTACTCATTACTTTTATATAAAAATTAATTAGTAACTGTATCTGTAACGCATATTACTTTCCATATTACTTTATATTACTTTTGAAAACTTTATGTTCACTCATTTGACATAGCTATGTGCACATGAAACTCCAAGAAATGTACAAAGAAATAAAACAGATTCTAAAGAAAATAAATATGTTAATTTATAATGCCGTATCCATCTGACATTGCCAGCCACAACAATCACTTTTCACAACTACCTCTTTACACAAATCCACCCATATCACATACAGTAAATCCCACCATCACATACTTGCCTAACCCAACACACAGCACTCTTTTCCTCAGCTGAACCTTGGCTTGCTACTGCCATTGAGACACAGGTAAAATTATAACTGAGTCTGGCATGATTATATGCCACTGCCAATATGTCACAAATTAACTCAGTGTCACTTACAGAGAAATTATCACACAGCACAACACACTTGTTGCCCTCCAGTACACACCCCCTTTTAATAAGGATTTATTTGAGATGGGTGGGGTGATGGTAACAGGCTTGGCAGGTGGGCGGGTGGATGGACAATCAAGTGGCCTTCTGTGGCAGTTCAGCACATGTGGTGTTGGTGGATATAGGCCCCAAGCCCTGCCTGAAGATTGACTACTTGCCTTTTCTCCCTGCAGTGGCTAGGCGGGCCCTGATTCCCTCTAGGTTCACAATGGTAACAGGCCCATTGCCAGGATTTTTCGGTGGAGGGGGTCTTTTACTATGGGGAGGAGTTATGCCTTACATGAAGCATGGAAAAAAGTTTCACATAAAAGGGTGTATGTGGGGGGGTCTATGGCTTTCAGAAGCTTTGGGATTTTACATGCTTTATGGTGCATTTGGGGGCTTGTATAGAAGGCAAAATACAGTTCTATTAGGTCTTCTCCTCTTCTGACTCTAGAAAAAAAGATGTAATCTGCAGCTGGCTTGAGTTACCTAGAGTCTGCAGCTGGGACTGGCTGGCAACAGGCCTACTGCCAGGGATAATATGTTTTTTAGTGGGGAATCTGGTGTTCATTCTCCAGAAGGTTTTTAATTCAAGGTGTTCAAATTTGCAGTTATCTGAATTTTGAAAGGGCAGGTTTCCATTTCTACTGTATATGCAACCAATATTTAACAAGCATTTGTCAATGCTGAATGTTTGCTTGCTGGCATTGGCAGTGGTAGTGTAGAAGTTACAGAGCTGTGTAATTGGAATGGCAGTGAAGTATTGAACTGAAGCCAACCCCACCACCACCCTGCAGAGAGTGACCGGCATTGGGATGTGCCTTTGGGTCGTCAGGCATAACGGCCACGCCATTTCACCACACCCCACCCTGCAGACACTGACAAGTGTCACAGTGTTTCTTGGCCCTTATGCGCACCCCATTCCATTAGGAAATACGGTGAGATGGGTGCAATATAAAAGAATGGGGTGAACTTTGGGGCCGAAGAGTCCAAGGCATACCTCGATGCCTCTCACTGGCTGCAGGGTGTGGAATGGTATGAGCATTATAGGCAAGAATCCCAAGTCACACCCCTGATGCCTGTCATTCTCTACAGGGTTAGGCGTTATGGATGGAAACCCTAATACCTCAGGCATTCATTGGTATTTTCACTCCAAATGTTCAACATGTTTTTTTTGTGACCCCACCTCATGAACAGGGGGAATATCAGTTTGTTAGCCAAAAGCTACTTATTTAGAGCGACTATGGCATTTAGCACCACAGGTGCAAAAACATTCCGAACAGGATATAAAAAATGACAGCTGTACTGTTCATGGGGAGGTGTAAAAAATAGCAATGTTGCAAATCTGCAGTAAAAACATTTAAAAAAATGGTGAAGTCATGAGTGTACATAGAAACTGTGCAACACACACCCGTAATATAATTAGGTTGGGGATTTTTTTACAGCAGATTGTCAACTCAGGCATTTTGGTGCCTCCGATCATGAACAGTGTCACTGTGATTTTATTTATCTGTCCCGAACATTGATTTCCCACATCTCTGCGCTGAAAGTGTGAAAACACACTTCGGCCATGTTGTGAAAAATGATAGCTGTACTGTAAATAAGGAAGGGTGCGTGGAAACTGCGCAATGCTCACTTGTAACACAGTCATTTTATGGACTTTTGTCACCAAATTTTCAACATAGCCATTTTAAGACCTTTGCTCATGAACAGTGTAACTGTGATTTTCTTAATCTGTCCCAAACATTGCTTTCGCACACCAACACCATTAATTGTGCTCTACATGTGCTAAAACACATTTTGGGCGGCATATGAAAAATGGCAGCTGTACTGTTCATAAGGAAGTGTAATAAAATGGCAATGTTGAAAATCTGGAGTGAAAATATTAAATTTGCAAACTTACAAGCATGCATAGGAACTGTGCAACGCACACACGTAAAACAGTCATTTTTAAAAATTTTTACACCAAATTTTCAACATAGCCATTTTAAGACCTCTGCTCATGAACAGTATCACTGTGGTTTTCTTAATTTGCCCCGTACATTGATATTGCACACCGATTGCGCCATTGTGCGCTACATGGGCGGAAATACATTTTGGGTGAGATGTGAAAAATGACAGCTGTACTACTCATAAGAAGGTGTGGTAAAATGGCAATGTTGAAAATCTGGAGTGAAAATATTGAAAATTTGCAAACTTATGAGCATGCGTAGGAACTGCGCAATGCACGCTCGTAAAACAGTCGTTTTTTGGAATTTTTCCACCATATTTTCAAAATAGGCTTCTTGAGAGCCCACCTTATGAACACTGGCAGTGTTGTTTCATTAATTAGTCCCAAAAGGTGATTTTGCTCAGTGACTGCGAAATCACCCTTTGGGCCTGAATAACGCCATGACAGTGACAGCATTCATGAGAAGGGCTCCCAAAAACCCCATGCTGAAAATTTGGTGCAAAAATTCCAAAAAATGCCTGAGATATGCAACAAAGTTGAAAACACCCTATCTATCCCATTATACAGCTTACTGGCATTTCCTCAGTTCGCGGTCGGCTTTGAAGAGTGCAGACGTGTTCCCGGTCCACCGAAGATCGTCACGCTGGACTCCGGAGGTAAGTATGGGTGGGGGTGTGGGGAGACAGGGTGCAGTGGGTGGGTGCGGATTGTGGAGGGGGGCGGGAGACTGCGTGGGACCATTTTAATTTACAGGTTTTTTTTAAATTGGCGGCGAGGCGTTTGCCACGCTGGGGTGGGCTCCCAGCGTGGCACAAGGCAGCTGGGGGCCGTGGAGCCGGCGAGATTGGGCACCCCGTCGGCCATAACATCTATTGCCATGCTGGGGTGGTCTCCAGCGTGGCACCCAGTACTCGGAGGGGGTGAGGACAGTGGAGCCGACGGGGGATTGGGCACCCCTGTCGGCTATTCCTTGAGTTGCTCGCTGGGTGGGCACTCAGCGTGGCATGTGGAAGGCTTTGGGGGGAGTGCAGCACAGCCGATGGGGGATTGGGCACCCCCGTCAGCTATACGTGTGTGCCTGGGGGGCGAGCACGCAGTATGCGTGCATGTGTTTCTGTTTGTGTGTGTGTGTGTGTGTGTAGGGGGAGCTGCGCATGAGCAGGCAATATCTTATTGCTACTCACTGAAGCATAGCTCCCCCTTTCAACTGTATGCCACTGCATTTTGGAGCTGTCATAGACAGCTCCAGCATGCATTGGCTGACTGGGGCCGTGCCTGCCAACACACTGACTGAATTGGAAGAGGGGGTGACACACCTCCGAAAACTCGGATGATGGCACTATGTTTCTTGCACATGCGTGCAAGCAAACATAGAAACCAGTGCCAGTCAGTGTTTGCCTCATTGTTTTGTCTAACTTAATTAATGAGGACTGGGTCACTTGTATGCAAGGTTTACTAGTGACCTGTCCTCATTGTTACAAGTTAGGTAAAACAATGAGGTAAGTACTGTCTGGGGAATGCATCCAGGGTGGCCACATAGGCATACAGCAGAGACTTAAAAATAAGTAAAAATATGCAAAATAAAGATTAAAAATATGACAACATCCAAGCACAAGAAGACACATTGCTGGCCACAGGAAAAAAATCATAAGAGAAAGAATGCAGAAAATTAAAACTCTAAACGCAGTGTAAAATACCAAAACAAAAGGTACATCCATTCCCAAGCCCAGATTTAACACCCCAGCCAGCACTAATGTTGGGTTCCTACTATCCAGATTTTTCTAGGAAGCTGTGGCTGACATGCCTAGAGTTAGCTATCTGCAAGTGAGATAGCAGTCCCTGAGTACTCCCTTCCTCCATGCTCAGTGCCTGCTGCCCTGTATTCATCCTCCACTACCTGATAGTGATGTGCCTTTCTCCATTTGGGAAACCTTGAGCCCCGAGCTCCACGAACTTCATGCTACCACTGCTCTGCCTTCAGACTGCTGGGATGTCACCCTTGCCTAAACAGTAGCACATTGCTGCTTCTCTATTATGGCTGCAGGCTGGCAGCCTACAACAGTTTGCTGTGCTGCACTAAACTGTACATGCTATATACAAGAACACAACATTCCTTGTTGGGCACTCTTCTCACTACTTTAGGACTGTATAACATTTTACATAGAAACATAGAATTTGACGGCAGATAAGGACCGCTTGGCCCACCTAGTCTGCCCATTTTCCTACCTAACAGATAAGCCGCAGATCCTAGTTAACCAACAGCTTACTTCCTCCTACCCCCCACTAGGACTGCCTTATGTCTGTCCCATGAATTCTTGAATTCCCCCACTGTTCTTGACTCCACGACTTCCTCAAGGAAGCTGTTCCATGCATCCACGACCCTCTCTGTGAAAAAATACTTCCTCACATTACCTCTGAGCCGTCCCCCCTCTATCTTCAAATTGTGCCCTCTTGTTCTTGCACATCTCTTTTTGTGAAAGATGCTACCCTCTTGGACTTTGTTGATTCCCTTGAGGTACCTGAAAGTTTCTATCATGTCCCTGCTCTCCCTCCTTTCCTCAAGGGTATACATATTAAGCTCCTTTAATCTTTCTTCATATGTCTTCTGGTGCAGACCCTGCACCATTTTGGTTGCCCTCCTCTGGCCAGTCTCCACTCTGTCTGTGTCTTTGCGGAGATGGGGTCTCCAGAACAGCACACAGTATTCCAGATGGGGTCTCACCAACTCTCTGTACAGAGGGATAACAACTTCCTGTTTTCTACTATTAATGCCTCTTCCTATGCATCCAGTATCCCCCCCAGCCTTACTTACTGCCTTCTCACATTGCTTGCCCATCTTTTGGTCATCTGATATAATTACCCCCCGGTCCCTTTCCATTTTTACTGTTGTCAGTATCTCACTCCCCATTGTGTACTCTTCCCCTGGATTTTTGTTTCCCATGTGCATTACCTTGCACTTCTTTGCATTGAATCTGAGCTGCCATACATTTGACCATTCCTCCAACCTTGCCAAGTCCCTTCTCATCCTTTCCACTCCATCTTATGTATCAACCCTGTTGCAGATCTTTGCTTCATCTGCAAAGAGACATACTTTTCCTTCCAGTTCATCTGCAATGTTACTTGTAAAGACATTAAAAAGGACCGGTCCCAGTACTGAACCCTGCGGTACCCCGCTAGTAAACCTCTTTTCTTCACTGTGTACTCCATTTACTACTACCCTTTGTGTCCTGTTGTCTAGCCAATTTTTTATCCAGGCTACCACCTTGGGGCCCACTCCAAGGCTGGCTAACTTGTGTATTAATCTTTTGTGTGGGACTGTATCAAATGCCTTGCTAAAATCTAGGTAGGCCATGTCCACAGCCCCTCCCTGGCCTACTACTTTGGTCACCCAGTCAAAGAAATCTATTAGATTCATGTCAGGCAGCATAGATTCACGATGGGAAGAATCCTTTCTTCTGTAAATGGATGGTATCGACCACCATCTTCAGAGTGTTTCTCTTGTTTGGTTTAGGTACCTCCCCCTCCTCTTCCTTTGTGAATACTGAGCAGAAATATTCATTCAGTATCCCTGCTTTTTCACTGTCCCCCTCTACCCACATTCCTTCCCCTTTATTAAGCCTCAGTATTCCTCCTTTGGTCTTTCTTCACTCCCTAATGTACCTATAAAAGATCTTATCCCCCTTCTTAACATAATTGGCTATCCTTTCCTCCGTTTGGGCCTTTGCTATTCTGACTGCCTTCCCAGCCTCTTTCTGTTTTAACTGATAAAGTTCTCTGTCCTGCTCCTTCTGTGTTTCCTTATATTTCCTGAATGCTATCCTTTTCTCCTTAACCTTCCCTGCCATCTCTTTTGAGAACCATAGTGTTTTTTTCCTTCGCTGTGTTTTGTTGATTTGCTTTACACAAAGGCTTGTTGCCTCTGTGATGGCTGTTTTGATTACTCCCCATTGTTCCCCAACCCCTCCTTCTTGCCTGTTTCATAGTGCTTTTCTAAGGCACTCTCTCATTTTCCCAAAGTCAGCCCTCCTAAAGTCCAATACTCTTGCTTTTGTATGGCTTGATTGTATGGCTGTGTTTATCGTGAACCACACTGTTAGGTGGTCGCTTGTTCCCAGATGGCTACCCACTTCTAAATCTGAGATTCTTTCTCCATCCCCATTTGACAGTACCAGGTCTAAGATTGCTCCCTCCCGAGTGGGTTCCAATACTAGCTGCCTGAGGCATGCCCCCTGTAGGGCATCAAGAATGACCCTGCTCTTGGATGTGCCTGCAGGAAAGGTACTCCAGTTAACATCTGGCATATTCAGGTCCCCATCAACAATATCTCCCCTTTTTCTGCCATTCTAAGGAAGCCTTCTATCATTTCCTTGTCCATTCCCTCCCCCTGAGATGGGGGTCTGTATACAAGCCCCATGCGGATTGTGGTGCCATTTCCTGTCTCCAGGGTGACCCAGAGTGCCTCATCTGCTCCCTGTTTACTCTTTAGTTCTGTTGCTTTGACCCCGTCCTTTACATAGAGAGCTATTCCTCCTCCTCCTCTTTTACCCTCCCTGTCCCTCCTGTAGATTGTGTATCCTGGTATGTTGACATCCCAGTTATGGTTCTCTGTGTACCATGTTTCTGTGACTGCCACAATATCCAGGCAATCCTCTTCCATCAAGGTCATTAGTTCAGGGAGCTTGTTACACAGACTACGGGCATTGGTACTCATCACCCTCCACTTTTTGATAGCTTTACCCCTTTTAGCCCCATTCCTGTCCTTACTGCCTTTGCCTTTTTTTACATTTATCTCTGTCCTGCTCCCTAACAACTTCTCTACCTTGGTGTTTACCTCACTAATTACCATATTTTGTGGGGAGAGGCTGGGATTTCCCTGCTCCTTTTCAGTGCCTCCCCCCTTGGCTAGTTTAAATGCTTGCCAATGAAGCATCTAAACCTCTCACCTAGGATCCTGGTTCCCTCCCTGGACAGATGCAGACCATCACACCAGTATAGGTTTGCATCCATCCAGGTCGCTTCCCAGTCCCCAATGAAGCCAAAACCCTGAGCTCCACACCAGTTTTTCAACCGCTCATTGAATTCCCTGGTGAGGAGTGCCCTAACATCATCCTTGCCATAGACAGGCAGCACCTCCGAGAAGGTTACCATATGCACTACTTGTCTAAGGCCCCTCCCCAACTCTACAAACTCCTCTTGCACTGCTCTGATCCCATTCCTAGCCAGGTCATTTGTCCCCAGGTGGACAATGATATCCAGCTCCCTCCCTTGTGCAGCTCCTCCCATGATCCTGAGGATTCGCTTCCTGTCCCTCCAAGCCGTGGCGCCAGGAAGGCACCTTACCTCCCTCTCCCCTTCCTCCCCCATTTCTACCCCCCTAATGATTGAGTCCCCCACCAGGAGTTGTTTCCTTCCCCTGTGGGGTCCCATGCCACCCTCCCGTGGGTCTCCTTTGTGAAGGTTCCCAGCATCCTCCTTGGTCTCCACTGCAGATGCCTCCATAGAGGAACCACTATCCACCAAAAGAGCGAATTAATTGTGGAGAGGTACAGCTGGAGGGATGCAACTCTGTTCCACCACCTTCTCCCTCCCTGAGCCCACCCTGGTCCAGCCTCTCCTCTTTCTTGGCAACCTCTGAGGTAGTGGCATTGGTCCTGGTGATCCCTGGGTGGGGGGAGGAGGTTTCACGAATCTTAGCCAGGTCAGCCTGGAGACGGGCAACCTCCTCTCTCAGACCAGAGAGATGCCTGCAAATAGGGCAGCATTGCAGCCTCCAGAATGTCTCCCGGAACACTGCTGCCACACTGCCATTGCACTGCACCACTCCTATTTTGTGTCTTATTTTGTGTCCCCTCTCCTGTTTCTCTGTATGCTTACTCTCTCCTCTCCTTACAACTCTCACCCTCCCTTTACAGTTTCATGAACTGCGTAATGGGGTTTGGGGTGGGAAGAGGTAAAAGGCGGCCCATTGCAGAGAACCATCCAGAGTGCCCCATTCCTCTAGCCCCACCCCATCAAGGCAGTATGCATTAGGCAAACCTGCTGCATTAACTATAGAATAATTTATGGTGTGTTGTACTTTATGGGTGGGATATTCTAAAGGGTTGCACCATGCACAACCCGCCAATGTGCCCTGGTTCGATATTCAAAGGGGAAAGTTGTGCTGTGCAACACCTGAGGCACCGAGTCACATCTATAATGTATGCGGCGCAAGTGCAGGGGGCATGCCCATGCATATGCGGCACATGCCAATATTCAGCCCAGGATGTGTGGCGCATGTGCTGGCACAACCTCTCCTTGCACCACTCAGGGAGGTGCAAAGTTGTGCCTGGGAACACCAGGAACAAGTCCTGGCCACCCACAGGTGAGCTGCCATATTGCAGGGTGTAATACGGCAGCCACCAGCTGTGGGTGGCCACCCACCTCACCCAGAACACTGTCCACTAGCTCCCTGCCCTGGGAGCATTGTGCCCCCCCCCCCGATCATGGGCATGTGTAAAATTATCCCTGGTGGTCCAGTGGACTGCTGTCCTCAAGGGAATCAACAAAGTCCAAGAGGGTAGCATCTTTCAAAAAAAGAGGTGTGCAAGAACAAGGGGGCACAATTTGAAGATAGAAGGGGGGGCGGCTCAGAGGTAATTTAAGGAAGTATTTTGTCACAGAGAGGGTTGTGGATGTATGGAACGGCCTTCCAGAGGAGGTTGTGGAGTCAAAAACAGTGGTGGAATTCAAGCATGCATGCATGGGACAGTCATTAGGCAATTCTAGGGGGTGGGGGTAGGAAGAAGTAGGCTGCTGGTTAACTAGGATCTGCAGCTTATCCATCAGGTAGGGAAATGGGCAGACTGGGTGGGCCAAGCGGTCCTTATCTGCCATCAAATTCTATGTTTCTATGTTTATCACCCGATCATGGGCATATGTTAAACTTATCCCTAGTGGTCCAATGGACTGCTCTCAATCGCTTGATTGTGGGCATAGGATAGACTAATCTCTGGTGGTCCTGTGGACAGCACTCAGTCACCCGATCTTGAGCATCTGTTAGATTTATCCCTGCTGGTCCAGTGGAACTGCCCCCAGCACCCAATTGCAGGCGGAATTAGCAAAAGCACCCCTGGTGGTCCAGTAGTACCTCCCTCCCCACCCACCCACTGTGGTCCCACACAGGCAGCACCCCCAGTCAGCAGCAGGCTGTGGCACCCAGCCTGCATGTCGCCCATCGACTGACAGTGTACTAGTACTGTCAGTACTATTAGACTACTGCATGAGCCAATAGCATACACACCATACTGTACTACACAGGCCCAATATGTGAATGAACATGTTGCTGGGTGGGGGGACCACAGTGGGCGGGTGGGGAGGGGGCTACTACTGACCACCAGGAGTGCGTTTGCAAATTCCGCCTATGATCGGGCATCGGGGTCCACAGGACACCAGGGCTAAATAAATCAAACATGCCCACCGGTGATAGAGGCATATCCACTGGACCACCAGGGATAATCTTTACATATGCCCAGGATCAGGTGATAGAGAGTGGCCCACTGGATCACCAGGGATAATTTTTAAGAGATGCCCTCAATCGGATGTATGGGTGTGGGGTCCGTCAAGGAATGGCTGGGCGTCAGTCCCCAATGTCTGCAGCCTGGCAGAGTGCCAGGTACAAGTCACTGGGGATTGGCGCACTGCATGTAAATGGGGCCATAATGACATGCAAATTGCTCCAGTTGTGCCTTGCATAAATAATGGCCTCATTTACATGCCCAGTGCTGAATATTGCGGTTGATGCGCCTAGCGCAACCGCACTTGTGCCGGCGCATCGCCAGGCTCTCCTCCTGTCCCTTGTACTGGTGTAGTGCCACTGCGCAATGCTCACTGCATGCGCCCTCAGTGCCATATTCAATTGTGCTGAGCCATGGTGCAGCACCGTTGAATATCGCATGGTCCATGCCCTGGTGCAGCCCAGTTTCGCTGCACCCAGGCTTGCGCCTCTGCTTGGCGCAGTCTCAATATCCCACCCTATGAGTTTTTACATGCCCAAGAGTGTGTAAAAAATGTATGTTACACCCCATACTTCATATAATTGCTGGTGTAAATCTGTTAAAATTGCCATTATGAGAGAGGACAGTGCAGCCTGGCAGTGGAAATTTGAAAATGCAAGTAGAGAACCGAAAGTTGTTTTACCAGGTAAAACTTATTGTGCACATAAATCCACCTTGACATGTGCTGATTGCATAATAAAATGACATTTTTACAAAAAAAAAAAAAAGAAGAAAACGCACCCTCTTTTTCTGTTCTATTTAACATCAATGAATACGTTTAGAAACAGGATTTCATCTCAACCAGAGTGAAGCTTAGGACTTTCACTTGCTATCTCTGTTTGCTGTCATGCCTCTTGATTATTGTGATTAACTGTTTCTTTTTCAAAGGGTTCCCTTTTTTGTTACAAAAAGATTTAGTGTACTTTTTATGTTTGCTTGCACGCATGTGCAAGAAACATAGTGCCATCATCCGAGTTTCCGGAGGTGTGTCACCCCCTCTTCCAATTCAGTCAGTGTGTTGGCAGGCGCGGCCCAGGTCCACCAATGCATGCTGGAGCTGTCTATGACAGCTCCAAAATGCAGTGGCGTACAGTTGAAATGGGGAGCTACGCTTCAGTGAGCAGCGATCAGATATCTCCTGCTCATGCGCAGCTCCCCCTACACACACACACACACACACACACACACACACACACACACACACACACAAACACAGGCACGCATACTTAGTGCTGCCCCCCCATGCAGTGTACAGCCGGGGTGCCCAATCCCCAGTCGGCTGCGCTGCGACCCCCCAAAAGCCTTTCACATGTCATGCTGGGTGCCCACCCCAGAATGGCAAATCATCGTATAGCCAATGGGGGTGCCCAATCCCCCATCGGCTCCACTGTCCTCCCCTCCCAGGTACAGGGTAACACGCTGGGAGCCCACCTCAGCATAGCAACTGGTGCTGTGGCCGACGGGGTGCCCAATCCCCCGTTGGCTCCATGCCCCCCCCAAACTAGCCGTCCTTGTGCCACGCTGGGAGCCCACCCCAGCATGGCAAAAGGTCCCGCGTTGTCATTTTGGAAAAAATAAAAAACTGTAAAACAAAAATGGTCCCACGCAGTCTCCCTGTCCCCCCCACAACCGCACAAACCCACTGTGCACCCGCCTCCCTACACCCCCACCACCCCATGCACCTCCAGATTCCGGTGACAGTCTTCAGAGGACCGGAACACGCCTGCACTCTTCAAAGTTGACCGGAACTGAGGAAATGCCAGTAAGCTGTATAATGGGATAGATAGGGTTTTTTCAACTTTGCTGCATATCTCAGGCATTTTTTGGAATTTTTGTACCAAATTTTCAACATGGGGTTTTTGGGACCCCTTCTCATGAATGATGTCACTGTCATGGCGTTATTTGGGCCCGAAGGGTGATTTTGCAGTCACTGCACGAAATCACCTTTCAGGCCTGATTAACGAGACGACACTGCCAGCGTTCATAAGGTGGGGTCTCAAGAAGCCTATTTTGAAAATTTGGTGGGAAAATTCCAAAAAATTGACTGTTTTATGAGCGTGCGTTTCGCAGTTCCTACGCAGGCTTGTAAGTTCGCGAATTTTCAATATTTTCACTCCAGATTTTCAACATTGCCATTTTACCACATATTCTTATGAGTAGTACAGCTGTCATTTTTCACATCTCACCCAAAACATGTTTCCGCCCATGTAGCACACAATGGCGGAGTCAGTGTGCAAAATTAATGTACAGAACAAATGAAGAAAATCACAGTGACACTGTTCATGAGCAGAGGTCTTAAAATGGCTATGTTGAAAATTTGGTGAAAAAATTCCTAAAAATGACTGTTTTACAAGCATGCGTTACGCAGTTCCTACACATGCTCGTAAGTTCGCGAATTTTCAATATTTTCACTCCAGATTTTCAAAATTGCCATTTTACCACACTCTCTTATGAGTAGTATAGCTGTCACTTTTCACATCTCACCCAAAATGTGTTTCCGCCCATGTAGCGCACAATGGCGCAGTCGGTGTGCAAAATCAATGTATGAGACACATTAAGAAAAGCACAGTGACACTGTTCATGAGCAGAGGTCTTAAAATGGCTATGTTGAGAATTTGGTGACAAAAGTCCATAAAATGACTGTGTTACGAGTGAACATTGCGCAGTTTCCACGCACCCTCATAAATTCATGACTTTGTAATATTTTCAGTCCAGATTTTCACCAGTGGCAATTTTCCACACTTCCTTATGAACAGTACAGCTGTCATTTTTCACAACATGGCCAAAATGTGTTTTCACACTTTCAGCGCAGAGATGCATGGTCACTGTGGGAAATCATTGTTCAGGACAGATAAAGAAAATCACAGTGATACTGTTCATGATCGGAGGTCCCAAAATGCCTCTGTTGACAATCTGCTGTAAAAAATCTCCAAACTAATTACATTATGGATGTGCGTTGCACAGTTTCTATGCACGCTCGTGACTTCACCAGTTTTTTTAATATTTCTCACTACAGATTTGCAACATTGCCATTTTTTACACTCCCCATGAACAGTACAGCTGTCATTTTTTACATCCTGTTCAGAATGTGTTTGCACCTGTGGTGCTAAATGCCGTAGTCGCTGTGCATAAGCAGCTTTCGGTTAACAAACTGATATTGCCACTGTTCATGAGGTGGGGTCACAAAAAAAACATGTTGAAAATTTGGAGTGAAAATACCAACAAATGCCTGAGGTATTATGGTTTCTAACCATAATGCCCAACCCCGTAGAGAATGAAGGCATCAGGGATGTGACTTGGGATTCTTGCCTGCAATGCTCATACCATTTCACACCCTGCAGCCAGTGAGAGGCATCGAGGTATGCCTTGGACTCTTTGGCCCCAAAGTTCACCCCATTCTCCTATACCGCACCCATCTCACCGTATTTCCTGATGGAATGGGGTGTGCATAAGGGCCAAAGACCCTAAGGCACACCGTGACACTTGTCAGTGTCTGCAGGGTGGGGTGTGGTGAAATGGTGTAGCCGTTATGCCTGATGACCCAAAGGCACACCCCAATGCCTGTCACTCTCTGCAGGGCGGTGGTGGGGTTGGCTTCAGTTCAATACTTCACTGCCATTCCTATTACACAGCTCTGTAACTTCTACACTACCACTGCCAATGCCAACAAGCAAACATTCAGCATTGACAAATGCTTGTTTGAACTAGTTCCTTGTTGAAAGAAATATGTGATCAGGACTCACTATTTTTGGAATATCACGGGAGTGACGGAAGTGGCTTTCACTTTCACTCGCACTTGCAGTTCCACGAAATGAATGCCTTTTTTTAATCCAGACCTGTTGCCATCATGTTTAAGTGTTTTTGAAGGGTATTTTCTTTTTTTTTTTTTTATGGCTCTGCGACTAAGTTGGGGGAAGGGATCTGTGGTTGAAAGACACAGGGATGATGCAACTGAATTGGGAAAGAGGTAAAAAAAGAAAGTGTTTATCACAAAAAGGAATTTTAACATGTTGTGTTTCTATAAGCTATACAGTGCCCAGATCGGATGCTAGCAATTGCCAATGGATAGACTGAAGATTATAGTTAGATCTATGCAACTGTTACTGTTTCCCTTTTGTGCTTTGCTGTTGACTGACTGGGGCCAAATGCCATAACAACCAACCAGATATTATGGAATGCAACCGAGTTATTACTGTATTTGAAACCGGTGCCATTCCAGTCATTAAACAGGCCTACTGGTAATTATTAAAAGAAAACTGACAAAAAGACAGGGAGAATGTGAAAAAAACAACAACATAGTGCTCTGGCAAAAAAAAAAAAAAAACAATCTGGTAACGGGATTGAGCTATTATACAGGGATTCACTTCCCACTCTTCTTCATCTCATCTTCTGTGTTCCACTTTTGCATTTTGCGCCAAGGCTATGGGCATTGCTCGTGTGTGCAGCAACCCGACTGACTCCTCCTCCTCGCAGTGTCCTGTCAGTTGACGGGAAGTGAATGACAGTGATTTGAGCCAACCCAGGGCTCAGCCATCAAACTGGCAGCCAATTCCAACCCTGACAAAGACAACAGACCTGTGCGGTCACCATGGCAACGGGATCAGTAAAAAAAAAAAAGAGAGAGAGAAACCGGGAGCCAGTGCCCAAGCTGCTTTGATGCCCTTCAAGAAGTTGATTGGGGTGCCATGGCGAATCAGAGCTGGCAGTCATATTTTCTACACCAGACCACATCTGACTAGTAATAGAGACTAAGCGCATTACAGTAACACATTACTTATAAGAAAATGTAATTGTAATCAGTAAGTTCACAGTATTGCATTTTGTTATATGTAATCAGTAATTACAGCATGTTACATGGAAATGTAATAGATTACTGTAACGAGTTACTTGTAACACGTTACTACACAACACTGGTTCATAGCCTCCACCTGTTCTATCAAACTTTAGAATGAACAAAGGATGCCGCCTACAACAGGAAAGCACCTCCTAGTAATGCATGGCATAATTGGTACAGTGCAAGTCAAAGTACACAATCTGAAAACTGAGCTGAGAGCCTAGTGCAGAGGTAAGACTTATACCATACAGAAACACTAAAACATACTTTTTTTCCCCTAGATTCTGTTTATACTCTGTTCCATGGGGGAACTCTCTTAGGCATTACCGATAACCTCGAGATCTACCTCCTGCCTGAAGCCTCTCTCTCCTCACCCCCGCATCAGCTTGACAGACCCCCCAGCTCTGCACCCCCTGAGGTGGGGCTACCCTATCTTTCCAGGGTGCTCTATCTGGGAATTTAATGTGCTGGCTGAGCAGTCAGCCAAGGCAAGGAGAGAAGCCTGGCACTGGAGTGTGGCTCAGCGGGGCGTGGTGCCATCGCCTATATCCAAGGATGGGGATTTTTGTCCTTGGTTTCTTCCCCTAGGAGTGCAGTGTGCAGTGACACCAGCACATGGCTGTCCTGCTGGCATCTGCCGTACTCCACCCCTTGCATCAGTCAGCATACCTGTAGTGCCCCCGATCTCCATTGGGGAGGCGCTAGGAAACCAAGTGCCCTTGGATCCCTCCCCAAGGAGAGCAGAGCTGTCCTCTGTATGCTCCATCCTCTCCCTCCCCACCAACTCTGGCCACCGAGTCTGTTCCCGAACCTCAGCATGAGGTGTGGCATCCAGCGCCTCAACCCTCAGCACCACTGGCCGGCTCCACTAATACATACTGTAATTGTACTGCACAGTTTGTGGTCCTGGCATAGACATGAGTGGAAACTGTCATGAGGAAGGTTCAAGAGGGACATGAGGAAGTATTATTTTACAGAAGGGGTGGAGGAGGCATGAAACATTCTCCCAGCTAAAGTTGTAGGTGCTAAAACCCCTGCTCCTAATAGTCCCCCTTTCTACTTTAGAAGATTCACCCGGTCTGAAACCAAAAAATACCTACTAAAAGTCCTTGGAAAATCCAGATTTAGCAGTGACACACTAGATCTCAAACTATCAAAATTCTCTGACACCTCTCTCCAAACTTCTGAACATATCGCTCTCTCTATATATCAATTCCCCCAATTATGAAAAGCAGCAATTGTCACCCCAGTACATAAAAGTGGAGACAGGTCTCAGCGTAGCAGCTACCACCCTATATCCATCCTTCCGTCCCTTTCTAAAGTCCTGGAATGTATTGTAGCTGACCAACTTACTGAATATCTAACCAAATGTAGTATACAGTGTCCCCAGCAACACAGTTTTAGAAAATCGCACAGCACCACCACCTCCCTCTTAGGATATATGGAGTACATACACAAAGCCCTAGACTGTGACCACATAGTAGGGGCAGTCTATATTGACCTTATTAAGGCTTTTAATACCGTTAATCACTCCCTTCTGGTGCAAACACTCCCCACACTTTGCCTCTCTAAAGAAGTCTCAAACTGGATCCATAGCTACCTTGTTGATAAAACTCACAAAGTTAAAATTAATGACACTCTCTCCTCAGCCTGCCAGTACGTTCAGGGGTTCCTTAAGGGTTGATCCTTGGTCCATTATTATTCATTCTATTCCTCAGTAGCCTTCCCAAACCCTGTAGCAGCAATATGGTCC
Source organism: Neoceratodus forsteri (assembly GCA_016271365.2). Classification (NCBI taxonomy): domain Eukaryota; kingdom Metazoa; phylum Chordata; order Ceratodontiformes; family Ceratodontidae; genus Neoceratodus; species Neoceratodus forsteri. The sequence goes on from CM057452.1 coordinate 1,570,956,101, forward strand.
TATATGCAGATGATGCTGTCCTTTTCACTAGTAGCATGGATCCGCTCCGTCTTACTAATGAACTCCAGGCCAACTTCGCATTGGTTGAAGCCTGGTTTGAACAGCACAAATTGCATATGAATTATAAATAAAATGGTTATGCTTTTTTTCTAATCCTCATAATAAACATAAATCTGTCACCCTATCTATCTGAAACAGTCACAGCCTCCCTCTTAAACAAGTAACAGAATTTATGTACCTAGGGGTCATACTCAATAGTACCCTCTCTTACTCCCATCATGTGAATCAGATCTCCAGGGTAGTTAATGCTAGAATCGGCACCCTTTGCCACCACTGGCATTGCCTGACCTCTGAGGCCCTGCAGCTATCCACTACCAGTTACTTTATATCCTACCCGTAATAGATTATGGTTTAGTCATTTATGGTACAGCAACCAACACAACCCTGAATGATTCAGAGGAAACATGAGAAAGAATTTCTTCACAGAACGGGTGGTGGACAAGTGGAACACCCTGCCAGAGGAAGTGGTGGGGGCTGAAACAATCACAGGATTTAAGAATGCATGAGATAGACATAAAGGAATTCTAGAGGTCAGGGGTAAGGGGCAACAGACTTCTAGGAAAACAAACTGAACTTACAAACTCAAATGGGCAGAATGGGTGGGCCATAGGCCCTTATCTGCCGACACTGTCTATGTATCTATGTATCTATGTATCTATGAAAAGAATCTCAACTGCACTTAATAAGACCTGTAGATTTGTAACTGGTGTTGACAAATTCACTCATATACTCAAGCTTTACAAACATATCTACTGGATCAACCTTAAAGGATGAATCACTTACCAAACCTGTCTATTGACCAAGAAAATCATCCTTCAGCTCACCCCCCGGCCTCTTTTCACTTACTAACACCTGCTCAAAACCCTCGACGTATGCATAGTGCTTCCAAAAACACATACCTAACCCCCTTCTGTCGAACTTCTCAGGCGGAGTGAACTTTTAGCTCTTGGGCCCTGTCCAGACTAAATGGCCTCCCTCAAAACATCTCAAATGAACTAAAACTAGGCCCCTTTAAGTTTAAGCTCTGAAAATACCTTATTTCTCTCACTAGTTGCAACTGTCCTCCCTAACCTCCTTGTTAGCCACTCTTTCTTTTCCCCCTTCTCTCACTCTACCTTTTGTCCTCTTCCCTTAATCTGGGTTTGCTATCTGACACCTCACCTTGCTCTCCACTCCCCATTGTCCACCTCCCCTGTTGTTCCCTCCCCCTTCCCCCCTTCCACTCTCTGGTTGTTTCTTCTCTCCCCACACTGCATCTGTCCCTCACTCTAGGTTAGTTTCCCCTCCTTTGCCTGACTTAGTCTGCTCTGATCTGCTAGGCCACTCCCCAGGAAATTCACTCCCAACCAAGATTACCTCTGGCAATTTGACTATAACCGAAAAGATGGATATACTTGTTCAATATATTCAATAACCACTTCGCTACTGCATGCATGGCATTTGATAACTCCCCTGCAAACATACTTCGCTCCCAGACTGCCAGCCAACTGCCTGAAACTCCGATAGTTTCGCCACCTTTCTCGCTTCAACCTGCCCCACTGAAAGAGGTAGAGGACCTCTTGCTCCAGTTGGATACTAGAAAAAGTGCTGGAGCCGACATCCTTGACCCTTACTTCCTAAAAATTGCCTGCCACGTACTAGCAATACCCATCGCCCACCCACCTTTTTAACTTATCCCTGTCTCAGGGCACCTTACCACCTATGTGGAAGACAGCACATGTCATACCACTGTTCAAATCAGGTGACCCTGGCGATCTCAATAACTACAGGCCAATTTCTCTCCTTCCGGTCCTGTCCAAGCTCCTAGAGAAAATTGTAAATGCACAGCTGAGGACTCACCTTTAGTCTAGGGAACTGCTAAATCCTATGCAGTCTGGATTCAGAGCTAAACATGTCACTATCTCAGCCCTCGCGAAAGTTACTAATGACTGGCAGCGTAATCTTGAGAGCAAAAACTTTATTTGTGCTGTTTTCTTTTACCTAAGCAAGGCTTTTGACACCATCGACCATAGTCTGCTCCTCTCCTCCCTTCAGACCATAGGTGTGGACCCCTCCTCTCTGCGTTGGTTTACTATCTCACAGGGCACCTTCAACAAGTTAAAGTCGAAAGAGGCCTGTCCCCCTTAAAAACTCTGCAAAGAGAGGTACCTCAAGGTTCTATATTAGGGCCCTTACTTTTTGCAATCTACATTAATAATATTGACTACTGTAGAAAAGAAGTCAACATCCATCTGTTTGCAGATGATACAGTTCTTTACGTGAGTCACCCAACACCTGAAGCTGCCTGCAATGACCTACAGTCAGAATTCAACCTTTTGCAAAGCCAACTTCTCCAAAAAAAGCTACTCCTTAATGCCAAAAAAACTAAAGCGATGGTCCTCTCCCCTTTTATCCATACAGCTAACTCTGCATCCAGTGGGACAGTTCCCCAAATTAGCACAGTTCTAGGTGAAAAACTAGAATTTATTACAAAATTCAAGTATCTGGGAGTTTGGATAGACCAAAGACTCTCCTTCATTGAACATATCGAGGACTTGCTAAAACGACTTTGTCAAAAGCTTGGATTGTATTTTAGAATCAACAAATTTCTCACCAGAGATGCCAAGAAACAACTGGTCCAATCCATTTTCCTATCATTGGTTGATTACGCTGACTTCCTCTACAGCCAATGCCCCAACTCTTACATGGCTAAACTGGGCACACTCTACCATCAAGCACTGAGGTTTAAAACAGGACTTCCCTTCGACACGCATCACTGCACCCTATATGCGGCAGTGGGGTGGACATCACTAAAGTTCAGGTGCCACAGAAACGTCGCTCTCTGGACCTATAGAGCCATCTCTAATAAGCTGCCTTACTATATCTCCTGCTGCCTTCCTCTGAGTATAATTGGGAAATACGCGTTAAGAAGTTACTCAGCTATTACCCTTAAAGTACCCAAAGCAACATCCTGCTTCGGCAGGGCAGCCATAAGCTTTGTGCTACCTACCTTATGGAACGATCTACAAAAAAACCTCAAATTAAGCACTCTAATCAGTATAAATGCCTTCAAGATGCTTTATTTCCATACAATCAGAGAAGTATGTAACTGCTTCACCCACTCAGACCCAGTACCGGTGTCTGCACTGGTATATAGCCATGCCTAGACCCAATTTTAAGTACTGACCCTCCAGCTTGCTCCTCACCAGCCTAATTGTCCTCTGTCTTATCCCCCTGTCTTATCAACACTAGGCCCATCCATCCCCTTATTCTTCCTTTCCCAACCTAGGATAGGAGCTCACTACCCTGGGTTGTGACATCCTACCATGCCCCGTACTTTATAGCATTCAATCCCGTGGCACACACATACCCCTTTTCTCCATCCACCTTCTCGACATCCTGCTTACCAACTCCTTTCTGTGCACGAGCCCTTCTAGCCTTTCTCCCTACCTCCCTCCTCCTCCCTTCCTCCCTACATTCATCTCTACCTGGTGTATATTTTAATTTTTTTCTTCCGTTACTTCCTCCTGCAACCTTAGATAACCTGCTTTATCTTCCTATAGACACGTCTATGTATGTAAATACCGTGTAATCTGTACAATATCTGTATAATTCTATGTACATATGAACTTCTTTTTCTTCCTCTCTGTAAAGAGTATTATCTGTATTGCCTTGTAAATACCTGTGTTGACCTGTATATACAATTGTTCTTGCTCCGCCCAGGTCCATCTTGCAAATGAGCTTCTGCTCAATGATGAATGCCTGGTTAAATAAAGACTTGATTGATTGATTGATTATCTTTACCTGTTATTGCACAAACTGTCTATGTCGTGTCAAAACTGCCTTCGGCCTTGTTCTGTTCATTAACTCCTTTTAAATTGTACACCGTAACCAAGAACTCAACTGCACTGTTCACCTTTACCTGTTATTGCAAAAACTGACAAAGTCGTACTAAAGAATGCATTTGTTTTTGTGCTGTTCATAATTCCTGTTAAAATTGTACTCTGTAACCATGAACCCAATTATACTGTTCATAATTCCATTATAATTGTACACTATATCCATGAACTCAATTGGAACCATTGTCTCCTACGTATGTAACTTCTTCCATTGCTTGTTTGCTTTATCTCTGTTGACGCAGAATTTTTGTTAAAGAACCTCTGATTCAAAGGTGTCAGTCCTAGAAATCAATCAATCAATCAATAAATAAATAAAACTGATGGTGGTTTCAAGCATAGTTTGGACAGGATGAAGGGTATCGTGAGTGCTTGCAGTGCCAGAAGCTGGGAGGAGAATGGGGGTGAAAAATGGGGAGGGCTAAGTCCCTGGAGGGATAGCAGGTTCCAGGGCTAAATGGGGATCATTGGAAAAACTGGATGGGCCATTGATGTTTTTCTGCCATCGTTATCTATGTTTCTATGTTGTACTGGGAAATCATATTCAAACATCAGACTAATTAATGCCCAAAGGGCTGTAAGCCTCCACAACTGTGCATATAGAAACAGAAAATGTCAGCAGAAAAAGATCATTGACCATTTAGTCACATTGTTATTTGTCTAGCCTGGGTTTTAGGCCTCACCCCAACCCCCCACCCTGATTTCCCTCTGCCTTACTGCTAGCTTTCTGAGTAACTAATAAGCCTTTACTTAATCCCAGTAGTGTTTGAAACCATTAATGATTCTTGCACCCCACCCTTTTGGCTGAGTTTGCTCATAGGCTGTTCCATGGTTCCAATACTCTCTGTATAAAATACAAGTTTCTCTTGTCCTCCCTGAATCTCATCACCCCACCAGCTTCCGTTTATGTCCCCATGGTTTTGATTTACCATGCCTGCTGAATATTTCCTCAACATTTACCTTGTTCATTCATTCCAAGAACTTGAAGGTCTCTTATCATATCACAACTGACCCTTCTGGTCTGCAGTGAGTACATGTTCAGAGCCTTAAGCAGATCCTCATAGAAGTTGTCCTATTGGCCCTGAGTCATTTTGGTTACACTACACTGCAGTATTTCAAAAAATAAACATGACACAAAACAGAAAACAGGTTAGAGTTTTTAATACAAATGGCAATACTTCACCAACTTAGTGAGGCAAAGTCACAATGTCACAGAGTAACTCCAAGTACCAATAGTACTGAGCAGTATCGTGGTATGAATGTTTCATTTTGATATAATAAAAGACACTAATAGAGGCTAAACAATGTACACACAGATGCTGCACAATACAGACACATACATACATGCATACAAGCACACACCTACTCCTCACAGAATAAACAGAAATACCCCACACAATACACAAACTCTGATGCTTAACCTGGTCAGTTCCTGTGCTAGGTTCTCTGGAGTCAGCATGATCTTTTGTACAAAAAACTCTTGTGTGCTATGATTGTTGAGTCTTCACTACTCCCTCTTGTGATTTGATTAATCTTTTTGGAGTGGGACGTTTACATTTTCTATGTTCTTGGCTTCTGGGTCACTAATGTGACCCTCATATTCTTCTTGAGACTAAAGAAGTGCCCTGATAGAGCAGACAATTACCTCAGACATTTATAAATCTCCTGCAAATGTATTTCCCAGCAGCATCTTGAGGTGGTGGAACTTTGTTCCTGTGGGCTGCTGCCCAGTTTGACCCCTGCTCTGGACACAACCAGCTGTTTATTAGCAATTTAACAAAGAGGGCACTGGACTGGCTGACTTAAAAGGGAACTTTCAGCTCCCCAGGAGAAAAGCTGCAGGACCTGTAAGTCCTGATTAAAAACAAAATGCAATGAAAGTATGATTTTTTAAGCAACTTACTTGGTTGTAATACATTGTTTTAGCTTATTGATCCTGCAACACCCTGCTAACCATTTGGGCAACTACCTAGCCCAGTGTGCCCTGCGGCCAGCTCTCAGATGAAAAGAATGACAGGCTAAGTCATGGGAGATGCCTATATACCTGTACACTCATAGTTAATGCTATACTCCTATACACTACATTATCACTACTGCTGGTACCTATTAGCCAAGTAATGTGCTTTTCTCAGCTGATTGGTACCAATAGTATAAGAGCAATGATGTCCTATATAAGATTGTTACACTAACTATTAGTTCACTGGTATACAGATGTCTCCCATGGCTTTGCCCATCATGCACGTCATTAGAAGTCTGGCCATGGAAGACAAGGACTGGCAGAAAATATGCTTACAGAAACATCACTAATATAATCTGTATTCAGTATATCAGCATGTCACACTTGAAAAAAGAAAATTTAGTTTTCTGTTGCTACCAAATATATCTATATATCTATATCTCTGCATATTTATACACATATAGTGTCACTATAATTAGGGTTATGTAGGCAGTTTAATGTTAAACCTCAAATTTTGCACTTTAATAGATGTGCTACCATTTACTGGACTTGAATGACATTTGGTACACACTATCCTGTGGAAAAGATCTCTTGATGGACCAAGCTTCGTTCCTGATCAGATTTGTGCACAGTGAAATAACTGTAAAAGTCACTTTTTTGTCCTGTTTTGGCTGTTTTTTTCCTCACAGAGCTGTGATCACACCATTTGGAATTTTGGTCTAAACTTTTCAGGAAAGAATGACCTTGCCCCAAAGAATAAGCCAGCATTAGTTTGGTGAACAAATATTAACGTTATTTAATTTTAGAATTTCAGGTGCTGAGCATGCTCAGTTCAGTCATTTGGATAGCTGCACAGTGCGAAAAGGAATTTTTTTCTCATGAAAATGGTTTTTGACAGCTCACAAAAAGGGATTTACTAAATCCCTCTTCATGAGTAAAAAATCCCTTTTTGAGAGCTGCCATTTTGTTTTCATTTTCCAGCCCAAATAAAATGTTATAACTTTACCCAGCAATGTCTTCTGGAGACATCAAAGTATGTATTTTGCTCATATGAATGTGCTTTACAGTTATTTGCCTTTGGTTTACTTTACTGTGGCCCTATAATGTTTATTTTTGATTTTTAAAATCCCTTTTCGCAACTCACTTCCAATCCTTTTTCGTAATGCAAAAAAGGATTTTGACGCCCCAAGAAAAGGAAATTACTGGCAGGACCATCTGGTCTGACAACTCCAATTCCTTTTTGCACTGTGTCAAAATCCATGTTCACGTCATGAAAAGGAATTTAGATTTGTGGGACCAGATGGCCCTGCTGTAAATCTCTTTTTGCGATGCGAAAAAAGGTTTTAACACCTTGCAAAAAGGGATTCGGCTTGTGAAAAGGGATTTTGACAGCTCATAAAAAGGGATTTGAGTTGTCAGACCAGATGGCCCTTTTCGTGTGCTGTCAAAATCCCTTTTCGCAAGCTGAATCTCATTTCATGAGGTGTCAAAATCTCTTTTCACATCGTGAAAAGGGATTATCCGCAGGGACATCTGGTCTGACAACTCAAATCCTTATTTCTGAGCTGTCAAAATCCCTTTTCATGAGCAGTCAAAATCCCTTTTTGCGATTTGGATTTGTGGGTCCAGACGGCCCTACTGAAAATCCCTTTTTGCGATAACAAAAAATGATTTTGACACCTCGTGAAAAGGGATTCAGCTCCTGAGAAGGGATTTTGACAGCTCACAAAGAAGGATTCTTAAAGTTTACTGTTTCTTTGCCACATTACCGAAAAGAAACAGGTAGGACTTTCAGACTGAAATTTTTAGGATACAAAGGGCTTGTACCAGAGATGTGACTTTTGCTGGTTTGGTGATGAAATTTACATTGCTTCCATATTTGTAACATTTCAAGTTTAGAAATTTCTCCTAGGATAAAATTGTGGCGGATGCAGTGCCTTTTGGCACCTATATCTCGAAAAATGGTTCATGATATGTATTTTTTGAGGTGTACTATACAACAATGTAGGTTGCCAATCCATTATTACAAGTGCAGTGGCATTTTTCCAGTGTTCCTATGGTTACTGAGATATTGTGCCATTTGGTGAACATGGGTTACTTGTAATGTCTCTAGGCCTGCACTGTATGTCTACAGTTCTACAGTTAAGGATAGATGGGCCCTGCACTCCCACAGATGGATACCATTATGGAGTGATGGCAGCAAGATCAGAGCACAGGTCCCAGAGCACCCTATGCTCCCACAAGGAGATGAGGGTTGATTACAATGTCTATACACTTATGGTTACATAGAAGTGGAAGGCCCCCCCCACTTGATGGAGGACCCTGTACAACCATAGGACACTATAGGCTGATGGGAACACAGGGTCCAGTGCTCCCACAAACATATAGGGGGTTAGATCGCACTTTCTGAAAAAGTAAGGACATTCATTGCAGAAAACGTTGTTAATAGATCAGTTAGGGTTGTAGCAATGAAAGTAGGGAAATGAGCCATTAGATTTCAAGCCCTAACTCCCCCAACCCCTTCCACCCCACCCACCACCCATCAACAGGCATGGGGTGTGCATTGGGGTCATCATGCCTAATTCTCACCCCATTCTCCAATACTGTACCATCTCAGCTTCCTTACATGTGGAATGGGGTGAGAGTTAGGGTCAATGACCCCAAGGCACACCCTGACACCTGTTGGTGTGTGGAGGTGGGGTGGAAGGGATGGGGGGGTTAGGGTTCAAAACCCTAATGCCTCATTTCTAGTGGTGGGTGAAGTGCCTAAAATTTGCTATGTGTAGTATTTCACGTAGAACCCGAATCTTGCATAATATTCCACAAAACAAAGTGAATAACTTTGCATCTCAAAGCAACACAAAGTTCCCATTGTTCTCTATTGACTTATCATTACTTTGCCTTTTTTTCTCTTTAAGGCACATTTTGTAGTGATTCATAGGATGTAAGTTCGCTTGGGCTCTATATTGTTTTGCACAGTCTCAGTTCAGCATAGTGTGTGTAGTGGAAAGCTGGAGACAGTTTACTTTCAGACCTCTGAGAATCAAACCATGAAAAAACCTTTAAAAATGCATTTGTGCCACAAAATCTTGTGCCAAAAGTTAGTACATACTATAGATTGTAGGAAACCCATGTGTGTTTATATCATTGAGAATTTATTGATTTTGTGTGAATATTGAATGTTGATTTAGTACATTCAGTCTCTCTACTGACAGATACTGTAGAAGTGTGCTTCAGGGGAGGGATGGATCTGTAGTGTAGATTGTAGAAGGGAGATTCACCGAGAGAAAGGCAGCTTTTCCAACTGTTGCTGGCTAATGTTTTAGTATTTTTCTGTTTTGGTACACACAGTAATACTTCTAGTAAGTTTTGCTGTGATGCTGTGCATTTTTTCAGTCTGTTTAAAACCTGTGTTGTAATTTACTGAACTGTTAAAAGCTTCTGTGCATTACCTTTAGTCTGTGTGCGTGCTGTCAAGTCAAACGCATTTTATTGCACCACCGTAATAGCAGTTTTCTTAATTTCTTAGCCCGTCTGCAGTATTTTTTCCTGCGTCTGTCTAGCTACTGCTGTAAATTACCACTACCACTACCCCTTCCCCGCCCCCCCATAAAATTAGGTATTGTTGTTCCACTGCAGGATTTCTGAAGACTGGTTAAGGTTTTGTTGTGCCTGTGTGGCTGTATCTGTTTAGTGCTCAATTTTCATCTGGAAGTCTCTGTTGTTTCTTGGCTTCCCATTCACCAAAAACTGAATAAATATAATGCTGCTAATTGTCTATGTTCAATCTGTTCTAATAGTTGCCACTGTACCACTATCATGTGTTTCCCCATAGTACCGTGATTGAGTACTGTCTCTCATTGCATATTACAGCATTTAACCAGAAGAAAAAGACATAGTAAAGAAACATACCTATTGCAGTATTTTTATCATTGTGCTGTCTTGTGGTTGTGAATTCTCCTGAATTTTTTAGCAACCCACAAGATTAGAAAAATCACTGTTTGCAATAAACATGTTTCTTTTCTTGCTGACTCTGTGTAATCTAAATAATTCCCACAAAGACACTGTTAGGCAAAGGTGTTTCTGACTGTGGCGAATGAGCCACATAAGTCAGTGAAGTATAAGCTTTGGCTCTATGGGCAAGGCATTCCATCACATCATGTGGAATAAATAAAAAAAGAAAATATCATTGAAAGGGAAAAAGTACTGTGTCAGAGAGGGTTAGGCCAGGCAAGGTTCCTGAATCTGTTTGGATAGCAGCAGTGCCTGTAGCATCACCCTTAGCATAGATGTTGCGTGAAATAAATTCTGTGTGTGTGTCTGAAATAAAATCTGCCTGCCAGTCCTCAAGTAACAGCAAGTAGCCATGTAGGTAAAAGTTGTGAATTAACACAGAAGGTTTACTACTGGCATGAGTTGGATGACTTTGAATGTTCCAGTATTATTCAGAGTACCAGTGGTGTGGTGGATATTATATCAGTGTGAACATTGTACTCATGTCATGTCACGACCATGAGTCACGAGACAAATCACGTTCTTCATCTTCATGATCACGAATCATACCACTTCAGCTTTTTTTTGTCCAATACACCAAGCAGAACAATCACATCTGTGTTTGTACCCAGTCATGAAGATGGTGGTGCTGAATAATGCAGGGGAAGCAGACCATCCTGGTGGCAGGGTAAAATGATGTACCACTGAGGTAGCTGATGCAGTCATGGAAAAAGAATTTCCAAGTAGGTACAATTCCGGCATTGAAGATTGCATGGGGTGCTTTCCTTTTTTTGTTTTGTTGCCCTTGTTTTCCACAGGTGTAAATTATTTAACAGTGGAGACATACGGGCCAAATGATGGATATAACAAAAGATAGGAACAGCTCCACAGGGTACTGATACTAAGTTGTGTACTGGAATGAACTCAAGAGTTCTGGCTGTGGGTGCATACTTTTAGCAGTGTGGCAAGAAATACTTGTGACTTTTCTGGATGGTTTCTCATGTGATTATTCCTCATTGGGACTTTTCCTGACATTTAAACAGCAGCAGCAGCAGGTGCCAGCAAGTCATTTTCTCACTTGGAACACTTATACAGAGTTCCGGCTGTAGATGCATGCTTTTAGTAGTGCATCAAGAAATGCTTGTGATTTTTCTGAACAGTTTCTCATGTGATCATTCTTTGTCAGGACACTAACATTGCATGCTGAATGATACAGCAATATAGCACTATAAGCATGCTACATTTACATAAGATAGGATTTTTTGGGGGGGATTGTAATTATATGCGATGTTAGGGTATTTTGTTTGTAGTTGTGGTGTGCTAAGAAAACTTAACACAGTCAACAGTAACAAAAATGAATATAGCATGCTAACAAGTACAGCAGCAGTGCAATACTCAGGTGACAATTTTTACCTATATTTTTGTATTCTATTTTCGATTGTTATTTATCTTCGGGCTTGTCTATACGATACCCTTCTTTCCACAATTTATGGCTGCTTTACTCCTATTTTTCACACCTGAATTGACAAACAGAGTGCTCATTTTAATCTAGCTTGCAGCTGGTTTTCATCAGTATTCCCACCTGTTTTTGTACATCTATTATTTAAAATAATTTCTGTTGTGACTAATATAACTAGCATGCAATACAGCAGGCAGTGGTCCACCACCATGACCTTATGGAGCAGTAGGTGTTCGAAAACAGCTGGGTATACTGACGAAAACCAGCTCTGAACAATATTAAAAGGAGCACTACTTTTATTATTTCATATATAAAACTAGAGAGTAAGAAGGCCATAATCTACAACAGACCATGGGTGTATTGGGGCATTATTGCACACCCAGGGTGCATTGTGACTGAGACATGAGGGATTCCCCAGGTAACTTCAACCAGGCAGAAAGTGCATTAATGCCCTGATACACCCATGTGCTATAGTCGATTATCACACTTATAAAATGGGCTAGCTGACTACAAACAGCAAAAAATCAAAAGCTTTTTACAATCAGCATGCTAACTGTTGGTCTACTGGGGTATTAATAAATGGTCAAGTGACACTTTCTGCCCAAGGGCAAGTCATCATTTGACCTTTCATTAATAACTATTTTATGATGAAGAATCAAATTATTTGTGGAAGGAAGGGTATCATGCAAGTCAGTAGATAGGGGGCAATTGAAAATGGAATAAAACAGTATAGGTCAAAATTGTTTCCATAATATTGCACTGATGCTTTAACACAATACAACAGGAAGAAAACAATAATGAGAACAAAATTACATACTTTTCTGTATGTAAAAAGATTATTAAGTAGGAAAAGAAGGAAAGTGCAGTGCAGGATTTTTTTTTTGCGTGTGTTTCCTTTTATAATTTTTTTGGGTGTGTTTTTAATATTTTTTTGGGGGGGAAGTGAGGAAAAATAAAGACAGAACACAGTACATGTTAAGAAAGAAAAAAAGACTACTGGGCCTGGTTCTGAGTCTGACCAATTAGAATTTGGAGCATCGAAATGATTCACAATTGCTGACCCTTCATTCGGACCAACTGCTGGCACTTTATGTCGACAATGTTACCTAGCTGGTCAACCTCACTCCACGGAATGGCAAGATCACCCTGTGTAGTTGGAATTTCCGAAAGGTCATGCTCACTACTGCTGCAAGAGCTGCTACTTGTCCAACGCTTTCCCTTCTGCTGCACTTTGAATGCCATACTGCCACCTCTTGCACTGCACCACAGTCAGACATGTGATCTGTGGGCTGTTTCTCACAAACTTCGCCTTCTCAAAATGTAACCCAAAGTTAACACAAAGCCCATAATGCAAAGTCTATCACAGGCAAATTTTCACCATTTCATGGAAACTTCATGTAATTATACACAAATTCAAAGCTATGCACTTCGCATTCACTTTGTGGGCATAGTAAAACTTCACTGCATCTCTACTCATTTCCCTACTTTGTTGCTTCAACCTTAACTGATGCATTAATTAAGCTTTTTGCAATATATATATATATATATATATGTGGTGCAGTCATGCCCCTATAGTTAGAGTTGAGGAGGCACTTTAATGTTAAACCTCAATTTTTGCATGTTAGTAACTTTACAGCTGTTCAACAGATTTGGATTGTCTGGTCTGGTATGGTAGATATATTGATTTGCCAAGCTGTCTTTTAGTTGAACTTACAGTTTCTGTGAAGTGAAGCGCTGACAAATGTATTTTTCACTACCTTTGATGTTTTTTGCCCATCACTCTGAGACCACACCATTTAGTGTTTTGATCTTAAATTTGGAAAATGGAAAGAGTTTGGGACAAAGAATAATTCAGCATTTGTTTGGTGAAAAAATATTAATCTATTCTAAAGTTATTTAATTTTTAATTTTGAGGTTCTGAGCATGCTCAGTTCACTCTCAAATTTATATGTCTGTTTGTGAAAGAGGATTGGGCTCATGGTCAAGGATTTTGCCAGCTCATGAAAGGGGATTTAAAAACTCCTAGTCTGTGAGGAAAAATTCCTTGCCCATGAACTGCAATCTTGTTTTCATTTTTTCCCCCAAACAAAAAGTTGTAGCTTCCTCCACGGGTGACTTCTTGTTGCAATAAGGCATGAGTTTTGTTCAGAGTGATGCCCTCTACAAACCTATACCTTTGGTTTGCTTCATTTTGGCAAAACAATGGGCATTTCAAATTTTGAAATTCTTCTTTTGTGACTCGCTTCTGATCCTCTTTCGTGAGCTGACAGAATCCCAGTCCATGAGCCAATCCTCTTTTGCAAGGCAGCAAAATCCTTGACCATCACTTTGTGAGCTGATGGCCCTTCTCAAGGATGAGCATTGACTCATGGTCAAGGATTTTGCAGCCTCACAAAAGAGGATTGGCTCACGGACTGGGATTTTGTCAGTTCATGAAAGGGGGGATTGGGTTTTTGAATCATCTTTTGTGAGCTGACAAAATCCTAGTCCATGAGCAATCCTTTCTTGAGGTAGCAAAATCCTTGACCGTCACTTTGTGACCAGATGGCCCTTCTTGCAGATGAGGATTGACTCATGGTCAAGGATTTTGCTGCCTCACGAAAGAGGATTGACTTGCGGACTGTGATTTTGTCAGCTCATGAAAGGGGATTAGGTTTTTGAATCCTCCTTTCATGAGCTGACAAAATCCCAGTCCGCAAGCCAATCCTCTCTTGTGAGGTAACAAAATCCTTGACTGTCACTTTGTGACCAGATGGCCAAAATCTGTCGGTCAAGGATTTCTCGAGGGTGGCGATTCTGACAGCTCGCAAAAGGGGATTGGTCTCACGGTCAGGGATTTTGCTACCTCATGAACTAGGATTTTTAAAGACTTTGCCACTGCACTGTAAATAAACAGTTTGGTCTTTTGACTTGAAATTTGCAGGGTAGTAAGGGGGATGCCCCATAGATGTCAATTATGATGTTTAGGTGTTGAAGAGTTAATTGGTTCCATAGATATGGTATCATAATGTTTTTATTTTTCCCCTAGGATAAGATTGCAACACCCATAGTGACTTTCAGCACCCATATCTCGAAAATGAAGCAAGATATGGATTTTTTTGCTACCTACAACTTAGTTCACTTTTAAGTGAACTAATCTATAGAAACAGTTTGGGAATCATAGATTATACCAGCAGTGGAATTTTGTTTCCTACTTGCTATGGTTCTGAAGATATTGGCAAAAATGTGTTACAAGGGTTCTAAGGGTGCCTTTTCAGCACTTTTTGGTGCCCGTAGCTAATAAATGATGCAAGACACAGATTTAATTGATGGGTCTCATGTGGACGTCTTGATGTCATGATTACAATGACACTTGAATTTTTTTCTAGCTGCTACAGTTTCCAAGATATTGGCAAATTAGTATTACAAGAGTTTCTTGCCCTTTAGGGCTGCTGTATGGTTCTGTAGCTATGTGTAAGTGGGAGCACAGGGCCCAAAGGGCCCATGCTCCCACAGACACATATCATTATGCACAAATGTGTAGCTCCCACCAATACTTATCATTTACTAATTATATTAAACTTTTTCAAAAAGTAAAGAAATTCTTTGCAAAAAACTTCATTTAATGCATCAGTTAGGGTTAAAGTGACAAAAGTGGGGAAATGAGATGTTAAGGTTGAGTCCCTAACCCCCACCACTCCATTCTCCACAGACCGACAGATGCCGGGGTGTGCCATGGGGTCATGAGGCCTAACTCTCACCCCATTCTCCTTTACTGTAGAATGTCAACCCTATTTACACATGGAATGGGTGAGAGTAGGGCCTCATGACTACAGCCTGGCATCTGTCGAGTCTATGGAGGACAGGAGTGGGGGTTAGGCTCAATCTTAATGTCTCATTTCCTCACTTTTGTCACTTTAACCCTAACTGATGCATTAAATGAAGTTTCATGCAATGAATATATATATATATATATATACACACACACACACACACACACACTGTATATATACACATTGCAAAAAACTACGTTAATATAGACATTAGGATTGTAAAACACAAAGTGCACAAAAATGGAAAATGAAAACACATTAGGGATTTGGGTGTCCAGAGTACTGGTGAATCAGTGATGGGGTCTTACTTAGGGTTGCTAACCCTAATGCCCACCCTCCAGGCCATAGCCTCCTGTCCGAAGCATAAGATACAGCTCCAACCTAGTGCCCCATAGTGATACATTATGGCCAACATAATCTGTCAGAGCTTTCTTCACAAAGAGACCTACAGGCCCTGTGTGAAGACAACACATTTGACTTCATCTGATCCAAGGTAGTGATGGGCATTAGGGTTGACAACCTCAAGTAAGACCCCACTTCTTCCCAAGAAAAATGTGGAATGAATCACACTTAATCAAACACAGATATTTTATTTTTTGAATACATCATACATCACAGTGTCTGAGTTATAAGTACTTTTAGTGCAGAAATACAGAGTGCAGCAATTGATTGGGAAAGTGCAGTTTTAGAACAAAATATGCAACTGTTCCAAAAACAGCTGTAAGCAGTTACATGACAAAATGTAAGACACAGATGAGAGATTAAAAAGTATTTCAGCAGTTCTGCAATTTTAGAAGGCCAATGTTATCAAGTTATATAGCTCTCAGAATCTGTGGCTCTTACTGGGTGAGCACTGCTTGCAAAGAGCAGGGAATTCCCTGCAGACTTTTTTTATGTCCATGTGTTTCAGTTTTTCCATCCAAGGTAACTATTAAGCAGAGGTCCAAAAACTATTTTTTTTTAGAATTAACATTGAAAGTAAATTTCAACCCCCATGCATTGTTGTTTAACCAATTAGCAAATTCCAAAGCCTCTGCATGTCTTCCATCCCAAACTATGATAATATCATCCAAATATCAGTACCACTTAAATAAGTGGTCCCAATATGGATTTTTATCATTCAGGATAAATTCTTGTTCTAGCAATGCCACTACCAGGTTTACATACAGTGGAGTTAGTGCAGTACCCATTGCCGTACCGCTATTTTGTAATAAAATGTTCTGTCAAAAACAAAATAATTATGCTTTAGGAAAAATTCTGTCCCAAGCATAAGAAATTCTGGATCAATTTTTTAATCTACATTTACATTTAGTAACATTCGCTCCAAAGCATGCAGTCCAAAGTCATGGTTGATAGACATATGCAGGCTTTCTATGTCTATTGTCAGCCACAAGTATGAATCTTTCCAAGGCACATCTTTAAACTTTGACAATTCATCCATGGTGCCTTGGAGACAGAATGCATTTTTATTTGGAATATTGTTCAAGAAAAATTCAGAACAATTTGGAAAGCTTTTCAGTGATACATTCCATCCCTGAGACTGTAGGCACTCCATACTCTTATGTAGTTTAGGTACAATATTAAAGTTTGGAATAATAGGAAATTAAGTAGTCAAATACTCTTTCTCATCTAAACGCATCCATTTGTTCTCATGTGCAGTACCTAAAAAGTCATTTAACTGTTTATTAAAATTAACCGTTGGATCTGAATTCAATCTAGTGTAAAATCTACTGTCACTAAGTTGTCTTCCCAATTCCATTAAATACATTTCTTTACTTAACAATATCACATTTCCACCTTTGTCCAATTTCTTAAAGATGAAATCATTCCATTTTCAAATCTCATTAAGTGTTTCTTGTTCCCCACTCATTATATTTGGATAGTATGGTCTCCATTTCTTGCTAAATAGAGCTTCAAATTCCTGCTGAACTGTTTTCTCAAAAACATCAATTGAAGATGATTTTTTACCCTCAGAGGTTGATTGAGTTTTAAATAATCTTGTTCTTTCAGCATGGATATCCAAATCTATTTGATGCTCTTGATGCATCAGGTGAATAGCTTCAATCATTAAAAATTCAGAAGTTTAGCACAGACAGTAAAGAAAAGGGACAAGACATTCTACAGCGTCATCAGTGAAAGGAGGAAAACTGGGGGGATTGTAAGACTTAAAGGGAAGGAAGGGGAGTGTAAGGAGGGAGACATGGATAAGGCAGAAATACTAAATAAATACTTCTGCTCAGTATTCATGGAAGAGGAGGGGGACAGGGATCACTGCCAAGCATCTGATGGCAAGGAGGGAAAGAGGTGAACAACAGTCCATTCACGGGGAGAGAGTCCTGCAGAAACTCATTGAATTGAAGTTGGGCAAAGCAATGGGACCAGACGGCATACATTCAAGGTTACTAAGGGAGCTGCGAAGAGAGATAGCAGAACCTCTGACAGCATTCTTCACTAAGTCACTTAACACAGGAGTGGTGCCAAAGGATTGGAGGAGGGCACATGTCATCTCTCTACACAGATCAGGGAGTAGAGAGGAGGCAGGCAACTATAGGCTGGTCATCCTCACCTCGGTAGTAGGGAAGATCATAGAGGCACTATTTAAGGAAAGGATAGTGGGACATCTAGAAGCCATCAGTGCCCAGGACCCTAGGTAACATGAGTTCACAGTGGGTAGCTTATGTCAGACAAATCTCATAGTCTTGTTCAACTGGGTGATGAAGGAAATAAATCAGGGGGCTGTGGTGGATGTAGCCTACCTTGATTTCAGCAAAGTCTTTGACACTGTCCCACAAGGAGGCTGGTTAATAAGATGGGTAGTCTAGGCATGGGAGACAAGGTGGTAAACTGGGTTAGGAGCCAGCTAACGGACGGGAGACAGAGGGTGTTGGTAAATGGAGTACAATCTGGGGAGAGGAGGGGAGGGTGACCAGCAGAGTACCTCAGGGATCAGTTCTTGGACCAGTTCTGTTCAATGTCTTCATCAGTGACATTGCAGAAGGGCTGGAAGGAAAAGTCTGCCTATTTGCAGATGACATAAAGATCTGTAACGGGGTGGATAATCCTGAAGGTGTGGAGAAAATGAGGAGGGACCTCTGGAAGCTTGAGAAATGGTCTGCAGAGTGGCAACTGAGGTTTAATTCAAAAAGTGCTAAATTATACACCTGGAACACAGTAACCCTAGGGAGAGCTACAGTATTGGAGGAGTTGCTGACAGTCACCAAAGAGGAAACAGACCTTGGGGTTACTATTTCAGATGACCTGAAAATGTCAAAGCAGAGCACAAAGGAGGCAGGGAGAGCCAGTGGCATGCTGGATTGCATAGCAAGGGGTATCACCAGCAGAAGGCATGAGGTAGTGATGCCATTATACAAAACTCTGGTCAGACCTCACATGGAGTACTGTGTACAGTTCTGGAGGCCACACCTTTGAAAGGACATTAAAAGGTTGGAGGCGGTACAGACAAGGGCAACTAAGATGGTACAGGGCTTGCACCACAAAATTTACAAGGAGAGATTAAGGGACCTCAATATGTACTTGCTGGAAAAGAGGAGGGGAGAGGGGACATGATAGAAATATTCAGGTACTTCAGGGGCATAAACAAGGTGCAGGGGGAGAATTTTCCAGTACAGGAGGAATACAAGAACTAGGGTTCATGACATGAAATTGGAAGGTGGCAGGTTAAGAGGGAATGTGAGGATGTTTTTCTTCATGGAGAGGGTGATGGATGCATGGACTGGTCTGCCACAGGAGGTGGTGGGAGTGAGCACTGTGGTTAGATTTAAACATACATGGGACAGGCATAGTGGAACCATAGAGGTTAAGCGAGGGGAAGGTCAAAAGTTGTTATCAAGTACAGGACTTACAGGCAGACTGGATGGGTCTAGTGGTCCTTATCTGCCAACAATTTCTACATTTCTATGTTTCTATTGGAACCTCTGATGTTTCATTACCTGAATTAAATGTGTCATCATTTTCTTCTAATGCCTCAAACATTTTGATTGTTCTTCTGGATGAGAAGTAGTATTTCGGGCACATTTTGTGAAACAGTTTATAGAGTTCTATTTCAAGCTTGAATTTATTCACTTTCGGAGTTAGCACAAAATTGAGACCCTTACTGAGAATCTATATTTGATTTTCAGTATGTTCTTTTTCAGTTAGGTTGACAACTTGCTGCTCTTGCGAGGTTTTCTGTTTCTGAAATTCAAGTCTTTTTTGTTGTTGCTTGGTCCCCATGTGTCTCCCTGCCTTGTTTTGACTTCTCAATTGGTTTAATAGATGGTCTTCATGCTTTTTGATCTTGCATAGTGCAATCAGTGTTGTCATCTACTGGATTGTTTATTACATCACGTTTCTGATTAGGAGGTACTGACTGATTTCTATTATTTGATCTCCCCAGGTGCGACTTTGACTTTTACCACGTATTTTTACTTTTGGGCAGTCAAATACACAATTACTTGTATAGTCAGCAAAAATGTGGGTATGGTGGGTAATGGATCAATGTTCTTGTTAGAACTTCTTTAGGACCCCCAAAAGGCTCTAGAAATAACTGCAAAATGAGAGGGGGGGCCTTGACAAATCCAAAAACAAGTTCTCTGTAGAATAATTTCCCCCAAGGGGACTTTACACAATAAAACAGAAATTACAGAGAACTTGTTTTTGGATTTGTCGAGCCCCCCCCCCCATTTTGTATACTTGTATAGTCATCCACATCTCTGATGAGTTTACAAGCCTTTCTATGTTTTAGCTCGTCTTCATGCTTGACTAGTTTTGTCTCAAGCTTCTCATTCATTTCTTTGAAGAGATCACTATGGTGAACCTTTTTTATTTCAGATTGTATAGTATTTAACGCATCAATAATTTCTTTATATCTTATTGTATCCTCCTTAATTGCACACCCCATTAAGCACGCAGAGCAGTCTGTCAGGATATTTAACCACTCATCCTTTAGTTTAGAATTTTCTATCCCTACTGTAGGCATTTTTGTTATTCTTTAAACCCTGGGGACGCAGCATTTTTCTTTATGTTTAGTTAAGTTATCTTCATTAAACCAAATGTTCATTTCCCTTATTCGCACCTTTTCCAATTTATGGAACAGAGATATGAGCTAATTTTTGGAGTGGTCATTAACAGAGTTTGTGTCTGACACCACTTGTTGATGTCTTGCTATGGTCTCAGCATTTAAAAGACAAAAGTGGGATTCAGTTATTATTTCTGACTCATTGGTTTCATGCTGAGCTCCTGAAGGTGCGTTTTCTGAGTCCCCCATTTTCTTTGTGTAAGTATAAGTTGCCTTAAAAATACTTCGTAATTAACTTTTGCTGAACTTAACTTCTTAAATGCTTTAAAGTTTCTGCAGGTAATTTATTTTTGTGATTTCTCCCTCTCAGTTACCATAGTGTTACTGTGTTGCTTAGTGAAAAAAAAGAGTAAAAAATGACTCACCAAGACCGAACATTTCACTTGTAGCACTCAAATGAGGGGTTCTTCCATCCAAAGTCCAAATCCACTTCTTCCAAAGAAAAAAGTAGAATGCATTACACTTAATCAAACACAGATATTTTATTTTTTTTTAATATTTCATACATTACAGTGTTTAGGCTAGCTATAAGTAGTTAAAGTGCAGAACTAGTACAGAAATACAAAGTGCAGGAATTGATTGGGAAAGTGCAGTTTTAGAGCAAAATGTGCAACAGTTCCAAAAGCAGTTGTAAGTAGTGAAGTGAAAAAACTTAAGACACATAAGAACATAAGATCATGACAGCACATGGGGACCATGTGATCAATCAAATCTGTTCATTATTTGACCTACTCACCCGAAGTATATTCCCTTATTTCAATATTCCGCTACGTCTGTCCCAAGGTATTTTGAACTCTTTAACTGTCTTGGCATCCACAACCTCCTGCAGCAACCTGTTCCATGGCTCCACCACCCTTTCAGTGAAGAAAAATATCCCAATGTTGCTCCAAATCTCCTTCCTGATCGATTTCTGTTGTGGCCTGTAGTACATGCCTCCTTATTTTCTTAGAAGAGGCTCTGATTCTGCACTGAGCTGATAACCTTTAGGTATGGTCGATTCCACTTATGTGCAATTCGGATGTGTGCACATTCCGGTTGTGTGCACAGATTCCTCTGGTCCCAATTCCATTACCGTTACTTTAGCATTAAAAAATGTGGTTGTGTGCACCAAGAAATTCAGTTATGTGCATGATTCTGACATCATTTAGCTGTCACTAGCAGCAACAGTGAGCTGTTAATTGTGGTGTTGAACAGCTGCTTTTGTTCAGCCCTTAAATTTCCCAAGCTGTCCACTCTGCTATCACAGGTAATTAGCATCGAATCTCTCTCAGCTGTGACTACTGGTGTGAGGTGGGGTATGGAAAGCTCACAACTCACAATCCCATTTAGATTCCTAAAAGCTCTGTGAACAGCCCCATGAACACCAGTAAGACTTTTGGTTCCACTGAAATCAGGGCACAGGTTTGGTGGTTGAAGTCTGTGTCCTGCCTTCCTGAGCACACATTTTTCAGCTTCAGTTGTTTTTTTAAAGATTTTCAGAGGTTGACCCAGGCAAATAAACTGCAGTTTAGCTGGGTAGATCAGTCCTAATTCCCAGCCAAACCCATGCAGTTTAGACTTTACTCTGGAACAATTTTGCCATTAGATTTGCAAGTCCTGGTTGAAATACTATTGCCATCTCAGTTGATCAGGTCATGTTGTCTGGTGGCTCATAAAGCTGCTGCATATTGCATATTTATTAACTCTGCTGCAATAATTTTAACATTTTTACAGAAAAGAAAGTGTTTCTAGAGTATATACTGTAACAGTGTACTGGAGTGTTTAATAAACTGATGTTATGCTTTTACCGCAACCACGATTCTGTCTTGTCTATAAAATGGCAATTTCGCCGGCCCACTGGTGCAGTGGTTGGATTTCCGCTTGCAAAGCTAGTGACCCGGGTTCGGGAACGAGCCTGGGGAGCTGGAGGGTCAGCTGGGGGAGAGGGCTTGAGCGTCCTAGGGACCGCTCGTCCTCTCCGGGGGGAGGGGGGTACCTCAGCTCAGCTCTTGCCTGGCCCCGGATGGAGACCCGAGGTATAGCAAGTCCAATGCAGAATGGAGGGGCGATGTGCTAGACATCGGCGCCTGGGCGCCTTGACATCGGGGGACGTGGCACATCTAGAAAATGGGAAAAATGCCTCGCAGCCTCCCGGTAGATGGAGCACCAGGTCCTGACCCTCAATGCCCCTGCCAGGCCTGGAGACAACATCCCAGTGAAATACAGATGATTCAGGATGTGAAGCCCCAACCTCGTACCCGCCTGGGGGGTACAGCCAGCTCCATGGGGGACGGACTGCTCCGGTCACCTGGCAGGTGAGCAAGGGCTAATAAGGCCATAGGTGTCTCCTGAAGAGGGGGAGAGTGGTGAGGAAAGGGGGAGCATAAAAAAAATGGCAATTTCAGTTTAGTGCATTTTTGGTTGTGTGCACAACTTCTGCATGTCCCAAGGTTGTGCACACAAGTAGAATTGACTGTATTTAAAGGTTTCTATCTTCTCTCCATGGTTTCTCCTCTATTCTAGGGAGTACATGTTTAATTCTTTAAATCTTGTCTCATAGGGTTCATGGTGGAGGTCCTGAACCATCTTGGTATCTGTTCTTTGCATGGTTTCCAGGTGGACTATATCCTTCTTAAAGTAGTGTCTCTAGAACTGGACACAGTATTCTTGGTGTGGCCTCACCAATGATCTGCAAAGTTGGATTTATCACTTTGTGCTTTCTGCTTGTGATCCTTCTTCCGATGCATCCGTGGATATTACTGGTTTTCTGTGCTGCCTTCTCACATTGTCTCCCTACCTTTAGATCATTGGGTACCATGAACCCTAGGTCCTGTTCTAGGTTCATGATGGCTAACTGTTTGCCCCCTAGATAGTAATTATTTCCTGGGTTTCTTTTCCCTAGACATATAACCATACACATATTAGTGATGAACTTCAACTGCCAAGTTCTGGACCATTCTTCTAGTTTTGTTAGGACTGATTCCATCACTATGGCTCCTTTCTGTGTGTGTCCACCCTGTTGCAGAGCTTGGTGTCATCTGCAAACGGGCATACTTTCACCTCTAATCCATCTGCAATGTCACTGATGAATATGTTGAAGAGGATTGGTTGAGTCTGAGCAGAGCGAGTGAGGAGAGAAGCTACCTCAGTGAGGAAAGGAGGCCAGACTATGCACTCCAATAGGGATTAGCCCAGGTAGAGCTGCTGTCAAGGAATCCATGCCTCTGTGCCAGTCAGAATCTGCCTTCCCTTCATGAATAATCTCCCTCCTAGTCAGTGAAGATCAGTGAAGCTCAGCAGACAGTAAGGCTAGGATCTGGACCACTCTTGGTATATGCCTCCTAGGGTTGCCTTTGTGTCTGAGCTGAGCTGAGACACACATGAGAGTGTAAAAAGTACTACAGCAGTTTAGCATTTTTAGCTGTCCAGCATTATCAAACTATATCACTTTTAGAATCTGTGGCTCTTACCACCTCTGTTCTTGCTTCTTCTACGCTGCATGCAAGATACACTTCAATAACGCTTCAAGGCAGGTTCAAATGTATAAATTGCTGCAGGTTTCTCAAAAAATACAAAGTGTTGAGACCGTAGACTAACCCAGTGCTTCGTGACCTACATGTCACTTCATCTGGTGTGAAGTAATCTCCAGGGGAGTGCCCTTATATGCCCCATTCTTTCTTTTTTTTATTTTCATTATTTATCAAACAGTGCATTACATGAAAAGTAGAGATACTATTTTGTGATGAATTACAGATCAATTGCAACTAAAAACAATGCTGAATAAATAGGATTGTGTATATATTAACAATTCATAGGCCAAGATATCTACCCAAAATTATAAACAATAGGATTTACATATAAACATCCATTGACAGGCTGGGGCTCCACATTAAGTATAGATAAACCTAAACTAGTATTATTATCAATTTAAAAAAACAAGGAATTATAACCAACATGATTATCCAGGGGATAAAGTTAAGTGCTGATACCTTCTTTAAGCTTATCTATAAACGGGGTCCAAATCTGATGATATTTCTTCATTTTATTAATTGATGTATAATGCACCCTTTCAATATGCTGTATAATAATCGTAGCATTTAACCAGGCATTAAAGACCGGGGGATCATTATCTTTCCACTTGATCAATATTAGCTTAAATGCTGTTATAATTGCCATATTAATGAGTGCTCGAGCAGTAAAATGTGATTTGTGCATTGGTCCACCAAACCTTAGTAGCATCCAAAAAGGATTTTTGTTAAGTGTCTGACCAATGGAGCCAGACAAAAGGTAAGGATCTGATGCCACCAGGTATCTAGACTGGAACATAAAATTAACTCAGGCTCCAAGGTGGCATTCATATTATTACATCTGGGGCATTGAGAAGTTATAGTGGGGTTAATTTTATTGAGTTGGTGAGGGGTATAATGGATGTGATGTAAAATGTTAAATTGTATCTGGATAATTTTAGAGGACTTGATAACCCATTCTTTACTATTCCAGATTTTGTTCCATAATTTGTTTGGAGTAGACTGAGTACTTTTTTCTTCCCACTTCAGTTTGAAATCTTGATTTAGTAGTTGCCGTTGCACTTCAGTTTGAGTAAGATTAATTTCTATTTCTTTAGTTAACATTAATGTATTTAATTTAGAGATCAAATGTTTCTGTTCAGGTATACTTAAGATTTGTTCTGTTTTGTACATCCTTGCATTTGCCATTTTTGGTAAATATTTGGTTACCTAATCCCTAATCTGTAAATAGCCATAACATTGGTTTTTTGGGAGATCAAATTTTGATCTAATGGTCTCAAAATCCACTACCATACCTGAAGTAAGAACATGACCCTCTTCACTTAACCCTTTGAGGTACCAGTTCCTGAATGCCATATCTGTCATAGAGGGATTAAAAAAGGGTTTTAGAACATGGGTGAGTGTATAGAGAAGATTTCTGAAAAAATTAATTTTTTAAGGACTTTATGCCATACATTAAACATAGATTTGGTACAATAGACTAAATTGTACAACTTGTGTGCATATGTTTTGATATATAAACAATGTTTCACATTCCTGTATTGGGATCTAAATGATTTTATTATGACTGAGGGGTCCATCTTGTCCTCTACAATCCATTTGGCAGTAGCTGCAATATTTGAAGTGAAGTAGTAATATTTGAAACAGGGTAAGCCATGACCACCAGCTGACCTAGAGGCAATTAATTTCTTCATTTTGAGTCTTGTTTTTTTCCCATTCCACAGGACTCTTTTAATTAGTTGATTGAGCCTGTGGAAAAATTGCTCGGATAACATAACCGGGACATTTTGAAATATAACAAGAAACTTAGGTAGTATTAACGTTTTAACAGTATTTGCTCTGCCCATTAAAGTGAGTGGGAGCTTTTCCCACCTTTCTGGATGTTTTTTGGTTTCTATAAATAATGGGTCAAAGTCTAAAGCTTGAAGTTTCTTAATTTCATTATCCACTTTAATGCGCTGATAGGTAATATTTGTAACTATCTGCAGAGTTATATTCTGTGGTAGAGTAAAGGGATCTCTGTGCCCTTTGGTCTCCAACACCTCTGTCTTGTTCCAATTTACTTTGTAGCCAGAAACTGCCTAATATCTAGTAATAATATCCAATAAAACTGGAAAACTATTATTTAGGTTTTGTACATAAATAAGAGTGTCATCAGCATAAAGGCTGATTCTATGCTCCGCACCATTAATTACTTGTCTTTTAATTAATAAAGATGCCCTTATAGCAATGGTAAGAGGCTCAATAGCATATCAAAAATAAGTGGGGAGAGTGGGCACCCTTGCCATTAGGAATTTTTTTCACCAAATTTTCAACATAGCCATTTTAAGACCTCTGTTCATGAACAGTGTCACTGTGATTTTCTTAATGTGTCCCATACATTGAGTTCGCACACCGACTGCGCCATTGTGCGCTACACGGACGGAAACACGTTTTGGGCAAGATGTGAAAAATGACAGCTGTACTGCTCATAAGGAGGTGTGGTAAAATGGCAATGTTGAAAATCTAGAGTGGAAATATTGAAAATTCACAAACTTATGAGCGTGCGTAGGAACTGCGCAATGCACACTTGTAAAACAGTCATTTTTAGGAATATTTTCACCAAATTTTCAACATAGCCATTTTAAGATCTCTGCTGATGAACAGTGTCACTGTGATTTTCTTAATATGTCCCATACATTGATTTCATACACCGACTGCGCCATTGTGCACTACATGGGCGGGAACACATTTTGGGCAGGATGTGAAAAATGACAGCTGTACTGCTTATAAGGAGGTGTGGTAAAATGGCAATGTTGAAAATCTGGAGTGAAAATATTGAAAATTTGTGAACTTATGAGCGTGCGTAGGAACTGCGCAATACACGCTCATAAAACAGTAATTTTAAGGAATTTTTTTACTAAATTTTCAACATAGACTTTTTCAGAGACCACCTTATGAACACTGGTAGTGTCATTTCATTAATTGGTCCTGAAAGGTGATTTCATGCAGTGACCACGAAATCACCCTTCGGACCTGATTAACGCCATGACAGTGCAAGAATTCATGAGGAGGGGTCCCGAAAACCCCATGTTGAAAATTTGGGGCAAAAATTCCCAAAAATGCCTGAGATATGCAACAAAGTTGAAAAAAACCCTATCTATCCCATTATACAGCTTACCGGCATTTCCTCAGTTCCTGGTCGGCTTTGAAGAGTGCAGGAGTGTTACCGGTCCTCCGATGATTGTCGCTACCGAGCTCTGGAGGTAAGTATGGGTGAGGGGGTGGGAGGCAGGGAGTGCAGTGGGTGGGTGCGGTTGTGGGAGGGGCAGGAGACTACAAGGACCGTTTTTTATTCACTGTTTTTTAAGACAACAACGTAGACGCTTGCTACGCTGGGGTGGGCTCCTCAGTGTGGCAGCAGGAAAGCTGTTCCGGGGACATGGAGCTGACAGGATTGGGCATCCCATCAGCCAAAACAAGATTTGCCACGCTGGGTGGGCTCCCAGTGTGGCACTGGGAAAGCTTTTGGGGGTGCAGCCTTGAGCTGACGGGATTGGCACCCTCATCGCTATAACAGTTGTTACCATGCTGGGGTGGGCTCCCAGCGTGGCACCTGGATGCTGTTGGGCGTGGAGCTGACGGGGATTGTGCACCCCTCACGGCCATACAGTGTGTGTGCGGGGGATGATCAGCACGCAATATGCATGCTTGCGTGTAGGCGTGGGGGGAGCTCTGCTCACTGAAGCGGAGCTCTCCCTTTGAACTGTATGCCACTGCATTTTGGAGCTGTCATAGACAGCTGCAGCACTCATTGGGGAACTGGGGCCACGCCTGCAAACACACTGACTGCATTGGAAGATGGGCTGACACACCTCTGAAAACTGGGATGATGGCACTATGTTTCTTGCACATGCATGCATGCAACATAAAAATGACTGTGGGAAGGGGTTGAAATGGTACTAAAAGAAACACTGATGGAAAGACAACCTGAGAAATAATATAGGGAGCCCTCTACCACTGATAAACACTTGTGAAAGTACTGTAATAGGGGGACTATTTTTTACTATAACGGGTATTAAAACCTCCTTTTTTGTATTTTTTTTATTTTTGTTTTTCTCCTTTTTTCCATAAATAATTACTTGAGGGCCCATTTTGGAAGTGCAGTAAGACACTTCGAGCTGTGGGCTATGGCCTGATAAGAGCAGTTCCTAGGTGCTAAAGGCACTCATTGCAATTGCCTCATACCTCATAATGCACGTGTGGCATGCTCTTATTAGGCCATAACTCACGCCTCATTGTGTCTTATTGCTTGAATATATATATATATATATATATATATATATAGGATATGCCACACCCCTAGTGAAAATATTAGCAATATTTTTTGTTTGACTGCTGATTGACATAATGAAATCACAAGTAGCAAAGCCACGAGTGATTTCCCCATGTCAATCAGCATGAGAATGAAATATGTCAGCAGTATTTTTCACTAGGGGGTGGCATGTTCTATTTATGCTATACCTTTCCTCTTTCTTTTTTTTTATTTCAGTGGGTTTTTATTTTTTATTTTGGTTTATTTTCAGGATGACTGAGTGTGATTTTCAGTTGGCCAAGTGCTTCTGCCTCCTTTCTGATGCTGCATGCATCCGTAAATCATCACATAGATTCAATTCAGGGAGCTAGAGGTCGAGCCCAGAAGAGGGAGTGTTTGTTTCTGGTGTGCAGCCTGGAGGATTGCTAATCAGAGACTGAAGGTGTGTTTGTTGGGTAGAGGGAGGTAGGTTGGGAGGTAGAATGTGGTTGGGTGTTGTCATTGGAGGTAGGGGGATGGTACTGGATATAAAAAGGGTTTTGTGATGAGTTTTTTTTTAGTGCCATTATGTGACCATTTGTGATCAGGGGAGAATGTGATAGACCTTGTTTAGGTGCTGTGGAGAAATTAAACTGTGAGCGTGAGCTGGGTTGAAAGAGAGCAGCTGCATTTTTGATTATGCTGCTCGAGCTGGCAGTTCCAGCCAATGGGGACCTAATGGAGATATTTGGACCTAGTGTGGAAATATCCTCTGATATCTTCACTGTAGGTCCCAGCAGGTATGGTACATATATATATATATATATATATATATATATATATATAGATGTGTGTGTGTGTATATGTATATATACAGATATATGTATATATAACTACACATACCTCCATAATGCAAAGCATCTTGGGCTATATTTGCATACACAGCGCATGATGCTTTGCTTTATGGGGTATGTGTGATTTTGTACTTCTTTGATACTTGGCTTTCAGGCCAGTGCCCTTTGGAGTAATCTTTGCCCCAGTGCTTATGCACTAGAATTTTTTTTTTGTGTATATATATATATATATATATGTGTGTGTGTGTGTGTGTGTGTGTATGTGTATATTGCAAAAGAACTGTTAATGCTGTAGTTAGGATCAAACCTACAAAAGTAGAGAAGTGTGACATTAGGGTTTCTAACCCTAACAACCTACCAGCACCCTGTACACACCAACAGGCTATGGGGGTGTGCCTTGGAGTCCTCATCACTAACACTCACCCCATTCCATAAGAAAATAAGCTGAAATGGCTACCGTAAAGGAGAAGGGGATAAGTGTTTCTAATGATGTCCCAAAGGTAAACTCCAGACACCTGTTGGTGTGTACAGGGTGGGGTGTTAGGGTTGGAAACCCTAATGCCACATTTCCCTACTTTTGTGACTTTGACCCTAACTTGAGGATTAATGCAGTTTTTTGCAAATTTATTTCCTTACTTCTTGGGATAGTATAATACTATCTTTATGTTACTGTGGGAGCATAGGGTCCATTCAACCATGTGCTCCCATCCCTCTGTAGATGCATATGTATATATGCGTAGCTATGGAAGGACAAGGCTCTTCAGGCCCTGCACTTCCATTAATAGGATGACAGCGACCAAATTGTCATCATAGCCACCTTATTACCCCACCTCATGTACCTGGTACAGAAATCATTGAATCCCTGCAAAACTGCAATGTCATTCCGTGCTACAGGTGCAAACACACATTTGAGCCAGAATTTGAAAAACATGACAGCTGTGACATACATGAGGTGGGATAATAAGAAAGCTATGCTGAAAATCTGGGATAAAAATATTTAATATTTCTGAAGTTACAAGTGGGCATAGTGAAATACCAATGAAAGGCCATAACTTTGGCATTTTTTCATACTTTGACCCCAAATTTTCAACACAGTCTTTTTATGACCCCACCTCATAAACTCCATAGGTAAAAATGTTCAAATCCATGCCAAAATACCATACCATGCCACAGGTGCAAAAACATGTTTTGGACAGGATTCGAAAAAATGACAGCTATACTGTTCATGAGGTGGTGTGAAAAAATGGCTCTGTTGAAAATTTGGAGTCAAAATATTGAAAATTATCAAAGTTAAGCATGTGCATAGAAAATTTTCAATGATTGTGTGTAACTCAGGCATTTTTAGGAATTTGTTCAAATTTTCAACATGGCCTTTTTATGACTCCACCTCATGAATACTGTTGATGAAATTTCATTATTCAGTTCTTAAAGGTGATTTTACGTAGCAACCGCAAAATCACCTTCTGGGACTGACTAACAAAATGACAACACAGAGTTCATGAGATGGGGTCACAAAAAGGCCAAGATGAAAATTTGGTGAAAAAATTCACAAAAATGGCAAAGTTATCAACATAAGTTCAAAACACCATTGAAATACATTTTACGGCACATTCTTCAGATGGTGGTTCAGCTTTGAAGAGTGCAGAGAAGTCCCAGTTCACAGAATTTGACAACCTATCATCTCCAGTGATAAATATGGGATAAGGGGTGTAGGGTGGTGGGTGCTCAGTGGGAGGGTTGGGATTGGGGAGGGGAATGGTGGGGATGACGAGGGACCATTTTATTTTTCCCAGGTTTGAAAAAAAAGACGTTGGGTGCTGTTTTCTTTTGTGCTGGGAGAGAAAAAACCTAGAGGGACAATTTTCTTTATTACAGGGACTTAATGATGGGAAGATGCCACTAGCCACCAGGGACATAAATGTTAACATGGGGAGGATGATGATCAGAGGACTGGGGAGGGGGAAGGACCACTGTACTACCAATTCATAAAATACAATAGGGGACCACAATCAGAGAACTGGGGAGGAGAAGGGATCACTGGACTACTTGGGAAGTTGTTTATTTATATGGGGACAGCAATTGGACATGAGGGGAGGGGGAAGGACCACTGGATTACCAGAGGAAATGTTCTTTAAGGTGGCACAGCACTCAGAGAAGGAGGAAGGGGGAAAGGACCACTAGACTACCAGGAAAGATGTTTATTAATAGGGGGATCACGATCAGATATCAGGAAGGGGGAGGGACCACTGAACTATCAATGGTTACAATAATAATAACAAATATATTTAGAATACTGGGATGGTGATGGGAGAATGGGAGAGGGGGAGGGACCACTAGACTACTAGGGCTAATGTTAACATCAAGGATGGCAATCGGAGAACAAGGGACAGGGGAGGGACCACTGCATAGTCAAGTTCCAGATATCAATGAGTGCAAATTGATATTTACTGTTTGAATGGTAAAGTTCAAACAGTAAATAACAAATCGAATGGCATTACTTTGCAAGAGACAGGGGAAATAATTTTCTGTGAAAAAATACCTATTTGCTGTGGAGATGTACTCATTTAAAGACAAGGAACTAACAAGGCATATCACTGAGACCTGACTACAGGTGTTGTGTTGTCCTTAGGGTGCAGTAGTTGAGTACAAG
Organism: Neoceratodus forsteri; assembly: GCA_016271365.2. Classification (NCBI taxonomy): domain Eukaryota; kingdom Metazoa; phylum Chordata; order Ceratodontiformes; family Ceratodontidae; genus Neoceratodus; species Neoceratodus forsteri. The sequence continues at coordinate 1,570,987,617 of CM057452.1, forward strand.
ACTACTTTGAAATTTTTTTTAGAAAAACAAGATGACTGACATCTCAAACAGTATTTGTCTGAGAATCAACCAGTAAATGAACTGTTTGAAAGGTTATTTACCATTCAAACAGTTTTCATTTACCTGCCTATCCTGTGGCTATCACAAAAGCTGTTATAATTCAAAAATTATAATATATTTTTTCAGCAAACCATCCAAAGGCACATCCATGGCATACACCCCATCATCCATGAAAATTACAGTGTCATGTTTCAGTCCATGAGGGCTGTAGATGACAGCAAAAAATTCCATGTTAGCTTTTGGGGAAAATGTTATTTTTACTGTTTTTCACCACTTTATATCTCAAAAACCATACAAGCTGTTACCACAAAACTTTTCAGATCTTGCAACACTGACAAAATGACACCACATCCTAATTGTTGGGCTATTTTGTTGAAAAATGGCAAAGTTATTAGGGTGCAAAAACTGAGATTTAACACTGAAGTGCTGTACCAACCCTAAGTATGGGGTGCTACCGCATCCCTATAATATATTATAATGGCATGATCATGCCACTATGTTTAGAGCTGAATAGGTAAGTTAAAGTTAACCCCCATATTTTGCACTTTAATAACTTCACAACTGTGTAATTGATTTGCATGAAATTTTCCATGTGTGGTGTTGTGAGGTAGATTTCTCTATTTGCCAACTTTTGTTTTGGTCAGATGTGTGGATTCTGAGATGTGGATAGTGAAAAAAGTAAATTTTTCTCTTTGTTTGTTGAACCGTAGCACCCAGACAGTTTGGAATTTTAATCTGAAATTTTCAGAGTAGAAAGGGCCTGCCCCACTGTAAAGCCTTCCACTGGTTTGGTGAAAAAAATATTATTCCATTCCAGAGTTATTTATTTTTTAAATTTCGGTTCTGAGCATGCTCAGTAAGCACTTCAAGATGGCTATATGAAATGAAAAAAGAATCCTTTTTCATGTGGGGCAAATCTTTTTTCGTGAGGGAAAAATCCTTTTTCGTTTGCCACCATCTTCTCTTCTGTTTTTTTTTTAACAACATTTTCAAAGCCCACGAAAATGGCATTGGAGAGAGAGAGAGAGAGAGAGAGAGAGACTAACACATGTATCTTGGTTATCGGGACCCCATTAGGTGGATTCTGTACATAACTGTTGGAAAAATATCCCCCAAATGTGTGTTTTCATTTTAATTTGTATATTCTTTTTCATGACTCACGTCCACTTTTTATCATGTAGCCATACAAAAAAAGAAGGATTAAGTCATACAGAAAAGGATCCCTTCATATGCAAAAAGATATATAGTAAACGTTTCTCTGGTATCTAGTGGCGCCCTCCACCCTCCGATCGCCATCCCCATATTTTGTTAATGTTTACTTGGTGTCTAGTGGCACCCCCCACTCTCCAATCCTTATCCCTGTATTTAATAAATATTTCCCTGGTGTCTAGTTGCACTCTCCACCCTCCAGTTGCCATTCCATATTTAAGGTTGCCACGGTGTCTAGTTGCACCCTCTCACCCTCCGATCATCATCCTCATAATTAATACATTTTACTTGGTGTCTAGTGGCACTCCCTACTCTCTGATCACCATCCCCATTATTATAACATTTTCCTTAGTGTTTAGTGTTGCACCCCCTACCCCTCAGATTGGGGTCCCCATAGGATCACAGGATCATAGGATTTAGCTAGTCCATTAGCTTACTAGCCATAGTGACTTATAGGTAAAAAAATTACCCAAATTCCATCCTATCATTACTGTTCATTGCTTCATCTGGTGACTTTTCATACTGGGTTATTTTAGCACTGCCAGCTACATTACATAGTAGGCTATTCCATAATGACACCACTCTTTGATTTAAGTGTGTTCCTCTTTTGCTACTTCTATAGTTCCCCCTCTTAACAGCCTCTAATGTTTTTGTGCTTCTCCCTTGCAGTAAGTTCTATACATTCCCACAGCTCATGATTACCATATGCCTTCTACACCAAACAGAGGTCCCCCCTGGTTCTCCTATACTGCAGAGATAACAAATTCAGCTCACTCATTATCTCCCTATAATGCCTATTTTTTTTATATTTGCTACCATTTTAGTCATATTTCTCTGGACCCCTTCCAATATTTTGCATCCATACTCACTTGAGGGACCAGAACTGCACACGGTATTCCATGTGCAACCTCACCAATTCTACTTAGAGAGGCATCACCACTTCCCTTTCCCTACTAATAATGTTCCTAGTAGTGCTTTGCAGAATTTTCAAATTCTTGAAAAAATGAAATTCACCAGAATATTCAAAATTCTACCAAAATCCCTCTGAATTCTGCCAGAAACAGAATGGTGGAATTCCCCAGCATAAAATCATTGTGGAATGATTTTCCGTGGAAAAAAAATCACTGTTCTGCAGAATAATATTCTGTGGATCTCAATATTTTCTGCAGAAATTGTTGCAGAATAATTTTCCATGAAAAAATGCTGTTCCGCAGAATATTATTCCGCGGATCACAGAAGGTGGAATTCCGCAGCTGAACAAGTGAAATTTCAGTGGAAATTCCACCTGTGGAATAGTCATTCCACATTAATTCCACCAGTGGAATTCTGCATTCTGCACAGCACTAGTTCCTAGTCATGCAAGCAAATATTCCATTACATTTACTAGTCATTCTAATACACTGGTGATCAAACTTCAGCGTATCATTAGGTATTACTCCCAGATCCATCTCTTCATCTGTTGTTGAGACTTCTCTGTCATTTATGAAATACTTAGCCTTTAAGTTTCCATGTCCAAAATGCATGGCCTTGCACTTGCTGATGTGAAAACAAAGTCTCTTTCATTTAGCCCACTCCACTATGTTGTTAAGTTCCCCTTGTAGTCTGATAACATCCACATTTGTATTTACAATGGCACCTATTTTGGTGTCATCGGCAAATCTGCACAGCCATGCATTATTTGAACAATTCATGGAGGACACAAATACAGTATATTGAATTGTATAGGTCCCAAAACTGATCCCTGGGGAACACCACTTATCACCCTTGCCCAATTTGAGTAGTATGTCAAACTTATCCCATCTTCTGTTTGTAAACCACAAACTTATCTTACTTAAGATACTACCATTTATCCAGAAATCCACCAGGATCCTTATCAGCTCAAAGTGTGAGACCGTGTCAAATGCCTTGGCAAAGTTCAGATAGATAACATCCACCGGAATGTTGGAGTCCAAGGCTGCACTAACTGGCTCAAAGAAATGTAACAAGTTCATCGAACAGGACCTTACTTTCACAAACTTTTTCTGTAATGTATCCCTTTGCCCTCTACCCTCCAAACACTGCTCAGTCTTTTCCTTAACTAAAGCCTCCAACACCTTTCCCACCACAGAGGTGAGACTCACCAGTCTGTAGTTTCCACAATTAGTCCTATTCCCTTTCTTATACATTGGGACCACATCCACCACTGTCCAGTACCCTACCACCTTCATCTCGACAAGTGATTTCTGGAAATCGACTGCCAAAGGCTCTGCAGTCACTTCCACTGTTTTCTTCAGGAACCTTAGATGAAACCAATTGGGGCCTGAGGACTTAGTAGGAAGTAATTTTGTAAACCTATTTTCAATATCAAGGGCCCTATGATATTATTTGTATTATTTTCCACTCATCTAATATTTTCTAATCCCCCACTGTTCTGGTTAACACTAATGAAGAAGTTGTTAAAAAACATAGCCATGTCACTGCACTTGGATACTGTTTCACCTTCCTTGACTAATAGGACACTTTGTATTTTTGCTTTCCTAAGGCTGCCTGTATAATTGTAAAAGGAGTTTTTTATTATCCCTTGTAGTTTTTACAATCTTCAATTCAAACTCTTGTTTAGCCTTTCTAATTTGTTTCTTGCATTCCCTAACCTTAATCTTGTAGTTTATTCAGGAGCCTGGTGTTCCATGTATTTTAGAAAAGCTGTACGCCTTTTTGCCCTTTTGTTTTACATTTAATAGCTGTTTAAATTCTCTTTGTGAACCATGCTGGAATTCTTCCCTTCTTATTGTACTTCTTTCTGAGAGGCATAAACTCATTAACATGATTTGTCAGTTTTTCTTTAAATATTTTCCACATATTGTCCAGGTCTTGCTCCCTAAATTCACCCCTCCAACTTCATTTATCAAATGATGTATGATGTTGGCATAGTTAGCTTTGTTAAAGCTTCTCACTTTTGTGATCCCCTGTTGATATGTCCTTTTAACATTAATAAGGTACTGTACTGTACTGTACAGTGGTCACTTCCTGCTAATTGTTCCCAAGTTCAACAGTCATATAAATCCTCATTCATATTACTCAAGACCAGATCTAATATTTGGTCCCCTTTAGTATTTTTTGATGTGATTTTTCTGAGCATAATGCATCCATTACCGTATGTCTAGAAACTGATTCTGCTAAAGTGGTGTCTTTTTTCACATCCCAATTAATATCTCAGGAAATTTAAATACCCCATTAGTATCAAGTTATTGCCCATGTCCAGATTTTAAATATATTAAAAAACTCAGCTGTTGTATCTTGAGTTAAAGAGGGGAACCTGTAACACATTCCTACAATAATCTTTTCATTAGATTCTGGGGTCAGCTTTAACCGTAGTTGCTCAGTCCCATTATTACTCATCAGGTTCTCAATTAGTGCAGCCTTAATACTGTTCTTAATAAAATATTGCTGATCTACCCTCGTTTTGGTTGTTCCTATCCTTATGGAACAGTTGGTAACCCTCAAGCTGCATACCCCATGTCTTGTCCTGCCACCACATCTCAGTAATTATACACAGTGTGATATTTTCATTATATATAATACATTTCAGCTCAGCTATTTTATTCCTTATACTTCTGGCATTCAAAACTAATGCATTTCAAATGTCTTGAACACCATTTGTACCAATCTCACTGTTTCCCATTTTTCTTTGGCTTGTGAATCTCCTCTCTCATTCCCAAGACCCTTAGTTTAACATTGTTTCAATTGCTTTATTTAGGCTCCCTGCCAAAGTGTTTGATCCCAGTTGGTTTAGGTGCAGACCATCAACAGTGAAGAGATTTCTGCCATACTGAAATCTCCTCCAGTTTTCAGAAAAATAAAAACCTTCTCTGTTACACCATCTTTTTAACCATCTGTTCAGTCTGATGGTTTCAATAGCTCTTGCCTTTCCTTCCCATGGTACCGGGAGAATCTCTAATATAACCACCTCACATTTCCCGTTTTAATTCTATTCCAACCTGTTCAAAATGCCTTTGTACCTCCGTAATCATTTTCCTGCCTACATCATTTGCACTTATATGAATCACAACTATTTGGTATTATGCAGTAATCCCTTTAGATTATTTTTCCAATCCTGGATTGCTGCTCCAGATAGGCTACTGACCATCGTGATTTCTTTTCTACTATAGCAAATTGTTTTATCTATATATTTTAAAAATGAATCACACAATACCACTATATCTCTTTTTTTGTATCTCCAGATTGTATACTTCTAATCTGTTCCTCCTCCCTTTGATCAGAATTTAACAGTTTAAAGCTTGTTTCCAATTTGTTTTCACATAGTCCAGGTTTCCCGCACCTGCCCCTCTTCTGTCTCTGTTTCTACCAAGTTACCAGTAGTCCTGTCAACTTCCAATCTCTGTTTAGGCTCTCCAAATCAGTTAGCTACCTCCTGACCTTCATTAACTTCAGTGCGTTAGCAAGCAGTTCAAAGGGATTGCTAGTTATTATTTTATTTAAATCCTGCATTCTCCTTCATTTTGTTGATCCATTCCTTATTACATACCAGTCATCCTTTGAGGGTATTTCCACATCTATCTCTAGATTATTCCCAGATCTGTGCTTTCTCTTGTCCCTGTCCCCGTCTTTAGTACTCAGTGCATCCCTGCAGCTATATTCCCCTACATTTGTTTGAAGCATTAGTTTCATACTGTGAACAATATGGTAATTTTCCTAATTTCATTTTGCAAATCCAATTTCTGCTTAAGTATAGTGATCTCTAGTTCTAACTTGGCCATATACTCACACTTTTTACATATGAATTGAGTGTCCTTCCCCCCTTATGCATATTTTACAGCAACTACTTTCAACCCACCCATTTTATAAATTTTAAACTTTGGTCATTTATGCAATATGAAAACTCTAATGTTAAATCCTTGTAAATCTCTATTCTTTTGCCCAAGGTTCCTGGCTGGCTACAAAGCTTCTACAGCTGACATGGAAGACACCGCTGTTTGCTTTGCTGTGTTGCATCCACTGGACTCGCTGACACTGGTGCTCACTGATGCTTGCACTGTAGTCTAACTGAATAGTGAGGGGACTGGAAGTAGTGCTCTGCTGGCTTCTGGTTCTCCCACTGTTGAAAAGTCTATTTTTCTTTTTAAAAGCACATTTTTGTGCCATTAAAACAGCACTGAAGATGCTGGTGCAAAGTATTTAACTAAATGCACCCGAGTTGTGCTAGCACTAGTTCCCCAAACAAATCAGACCTCATTACTAAGCACAGGTAGTTCCTGGCCTTATACCTGTCCAAGCTTCTCTCCTGGGTCGGCTGCAAAAAATACACAGAGGAATTCCCCTCCTAAATAAAAGTAGCAGGTAGAATAATTTAAAATCAACCCTGCTCCATTTTAAAAATGAGTGACTCTCACCCTTCAAAATGTTGGTATTCCAGCTAAGGTGCATCCATAGATTTGTAGTGGGGGGACAGGAAGTAGCGTTCTGCTAGCTGCTGGTTCTCCTGCTTCTGAAAAGTCCCCTTCCCCTTTTCTTTTTAAAAACATATTTTTGTGCCATTAAAGCAACACTAAAGATTCTGGGAAAAAGTATTTAACTAAATGCACCCAAGTTGTGCTATCACTGGTTCCCCCCAAAAATCAGAATTACTAAGCCCAGGTACTTCCTGGTCCAATGCCTGCCCAAGCTTCTCTCCCAGGTCGGCAGCAAAAAATACACAGAAGAATTCCCCTCCTAGATAAAAGTAGCAGGTAGAATAATTTAAAAATAACTCTGATCCATTTTAAAAATGAGCGTGTTTCACCCCTTGAAGTGTTGGTGTTCCAGCTAAGTTGAGTCCATAGATTTGTAGTAGGGAGGGGGTGGAAGTAGCACTTGGCTGTCTTCTGGTTCTCCCACTGCTGAAAAGTCCAATTTTCTTTTTAGAAGCACATTTTCATGCCATTAAAACAGCACTAAAGATGCTAGGACAAAATATTTCACTAAATGCACTCAAGTTGTGCTGTCACTGGTTCCTCAATGAAATCAGACCTTGTTGCTAAGCCCTGGCATTTCCTGGTCCTATACCTGCCCAAGCTTCTCTCCTGGGATGGCAGCAAAAAAATACATAGAGGAATTCCCCTCCTAGATAAAAGTAGCAGGTAGAATCATTTAAAAACAACTCTGCTTCATTTTAAAAATGAGTGACTCACACCCCTTGAAGTGTTTCATTTTTCTCTGGTCTGTAGTGGCACCCCCACCCTCCAATTGCCATCCATGTAATTATTACATTTTCCCCTGGTGTGTAGCAGTGCCCTTCACCCTCCGATCACCGTCTCCATAATAATTACATTTTTCCTGGTGTCTAGTGGCACCCCCCACCCTCCTATCATCATCCCCATAATGATGTAATGTTTCCCTGGTATCTGGTAGCACCCCCCCACCCTCTGATCGCCATCCCTGCAATTATTACATTTTTACCTGCTGTCTAGCAGAACCCACCACCCTCCAGTCACCGTAGTCATAATTATTACATTTTTTCCTGGTGTCTAATGGTGCCCCCCACACACACACACTCTCTGATCACCATTCTTGTAATGATTTAATGTTTCCCTGGTGTCGAATGGCACCCCTACCCTCTGATAGCTGTCTCTATGATTATTACATTTTTCTCTGGTGTCTAATGGCACAGCCCACCTTCCATTCACTGTTCCCATATTTATTACATTTTTACATGGTGTCTAGTGTCACCCACACCCTTCCGATGGCCATTCCCATATTTTTTAAAGTTTTTCTGGTGTCCAGTGGCACCCCCATCCCCATCTGAAATAAAGGGGTTTCAGCAAGGCATAGCACAGAAATTGCACTTGTTTGGGTGCAGAATGATCTCCTCAGGGCTAGAGATTGAGGAGAAAAGACAAAGTTTGTTCTCCTTGGACTCTCTTCAGCTTTTGACATTGTGGACCATTGTGTGTTGCTTGACCATCTTAGAGAACTCTGTGGACTCAATGGCACTGTCATCTGCTAGTTTGAGTCCTTTTTAACCAACAGGAGGCAATAGGTTGTGATGGGGAATTTCTCCTCCACCTCTAGTCCCCTTTCCTTCAGAATACCTCAGCGTTTGGTTCTGGCTCCAATGTTGTTCACAGTGTACATGCTGCCTCTGGAAGGGATCATTAGGAAGTATGGTTTGGGATTTCATTGCTATGCTTATGATACCCAGCTATACTTATCCTTTGTTCCAGGAACATCTAATGCAGTAGATGTGCTAAACAGCTGCCTTGATGAGATCAATGACTGGATGGCATCTAGCGGGTTGTGACTGAACCCCGATAAGATGGAGGTGTTAGTGGTGGAGTCGAACAGAGTGCATGAAAGGATGGCCTCTGATTCAGAGACTGGACTTGTTCTGGGTTCTGTCTCATTGAAGGTGCAAAATCTTGGCATTATTCTTGATAGGAGTTTGACTATGGAGGCACAGATTTCTTCCCTTGTCCACTCTTTTTTTTTTTCCATCTCAGAAATATCACCAGGATAAAGCCTTGTTCCACCTTTGGACCTCCCCACTTTGGTGCAAGCCTTAGTTACATCAAGGCTTGACTACTGTAATGCACTCTGTCTAGGGGTCATGGCAGGATCCCTCTGCAAACTGCAGGTAGTGCAGAATGCAGCTGCCTGATTACTTACTGTGCAGCCAAAGTTTTGCCATATTACACTGGTGTTGCATGAGCTGCATTGGCTGCTGATCAGGTGGAGGATCATCTTTAAGGTGGGGCTTCTCACATATAAGGCCCTACATGGTCAGGGCCCTGGTTACCTGCTAGACCTGCTGGTACCTGCTGTCTCAGCTCTCCCCCTCTGTTCTTCTTGTGGAGACTCCTTAGCAGTTCCCAGGTCAAAGCTGAAATTGGCTGGTGATAGGACTTTTAGTATCACCACCCCCGTCCTGTGGAACTCACTCCCCTTTGGGGTTAAGGAGGCCCCCACTTTGGAGGTATTCAAGGCCCGCCTTAAGGCCCTCCTATTCGCCCAGGCATTTTTAGATTAAGCTATTGATTTGTGAGTTCTGACTTGAGTATAGTAGTTGATGATCTGTCAAGTTACCTAATGTTTATATGAATTATACATATGTTTATAATTATTTTCTATGTTTTAACAGATGTATCTCTGAATATGTGCTTATTTATTTGTATGGCACCCAGATCCTCTGGGAATGGGCATCTTTTTAAATAAATGTTACCTTACCTTTTTTTTTTTTCACCTATCCTTCAAAGTCTTCTTTTTTTTAAGCTGTAATAAAGAAAATGGTCCCTCACCAATCTGACCCCCACCCCCCCAGACCTCCCACTGAACACTCACCACCCGGCATCCCCCACATCTCCACCACACACCCTCACTCACCTGAACAGGTCCCTGGTCAAAGATCCAATATGAGAAACTAAGGTAAGTGTGGTTCAATGTATTTCAATGGGGTTTTCAACTTCAATGCATAACTTTGCCATTTTTGCATATTTCTTGCTTCTTGTTAAAAATAATACATTGTGGGTACTTTGGCTTTGTGCACTACTACCATAGATCATAGTAGAGTAGATTTCTTGAATCATTTGTCAATGCAGGATGTAGCTATAACAAAGAGAAATAAATAAAATATTTTCCTTTTTGTTAAAGTATAAGAGTTGTTCAAATAATCTGTGGCATGCACTTGATAAATCAGATAATGAGCAAGTGGGGCTTTAGTACTATAGGCTTGGATAATCAGGTATCTGGGTCATTATCTGGTCATATTGGGGCTATACATCATTGGGTGCAGGGTACATGTATGAGGCTCATACCTGGCCTTAGTAGCTTTGTACCTGCAGACAGGTATTTGGTGGCCAGTATTCATGATTGCCAGGCTCTGCAAGGTGCTATTCTGCAGTTCTGTCCACACAGCATGCTGGTGCATGGATGGTGGATCAATGGACACAGGAGGGCATCCAATCCAATATCTGTCCTGTTCCCATAGTGGTTATCCTGCTCTGCATGGAGCAGCAGAATGTGGGATGGCATGGGTCTCAAAATTCAAATGGCTGCCCCACCCCTCCCTGCCTGACCAGAGGGCTGGGGCAGAATGTGGAGTGGTCTTGGGTGTCCCTTGGTCTACAGGGATACTCACGGAGACACAACAGATATGGCAAGGTCCCTGCTGCTGTATCTTGTGCACCTTTGCCTGACATTCTGTGCCTTAGTGAATGGTGTGGAGTGTGGGCGTGCCCCATGTCACTACCCTGGACCATTTGCATGTGTAGCTATGTGACCAGCAGGGGAATTAAATGTGGAAGGAGTGCATGCACTTTGTATGAATGCTGCCAGGGTCCACAGGACCCCAAGGGTGTGGCTTGCACTCATAGGGCTGCCTATGCACCACAGGTATCCAACACATAGACAAATACTTTTTTCATGCATGGCCCCCAACATGCACGTTAGCTGGTCATGCTTTATGGGTGTAATTATGTCTATGTATGGGTTAGATAGGAGATTTCAGGGGCTCGTGGACCCATATATACAGCAGTTCACTACAAGTCATCCTATACCTCTGTGCCACTTACTTATTCATTAATTTTGACCTGCCTTTAAAAAAACTCTCGTTAACCTTTTGAAATAGCCTGGACATCTGGTAGCTGGTTGAAGCCCTATCCCTGTAAACCTTCACAACCACCATGATATTACCATGCATAATGCTAGTTTAAATCATACAATGTCTGCAAGTCAAACAGCACAGAAAGACACATTATTCCATTTTCTTTTCCTAGAAAATTGCACTTGACATAAAAGGTTACAAGTTTATTTGATTACTCCTGTTTTTTTTGTATTCTTCTAGGGAGCCGTAACAATCAAGCTTTCTCCATTCTTTCTTAATTTATCTAAATGTGTGTTATTCTGCCAGTGCAGCAGCTCTGCTCCACCAAGACTCATTTACTGCAAAATGTTTTTTCCCTACTGGTTGATTAAAGGAGCCATTGGATGCCAAATGCTGTTTGTCATACTGCTAATGTTTTCTGTAGTGCTCGCCTGTTATTTTTGGGATCGGTGGTAAACCATTCATGTTACCATCAAAGTGCATGCAGTTTATTCTGCAACTGTCTTGAACACTTCCATAGTACAGTAGCAAGTGACTGGAATGGGAGTGATACCAACACACTCACTGTAAAGAATAGCAGCATCACCAAGAAATCCCAGATACTACTTCAACCACTAGTACATCGTGTACTTAAATATGTTTTGAATGCATTTATTTTTTATCAGCACTAACCTTTCTTACTTTTTAAAGAGAGTGGCAGCACTGCAGACTGAATCTTTCTGTTAACTTAAAGGTCAGGAGAAGAGCAATGCTGTATTTGACTCAGTTCTCAGCTACAGCAGCAGACAATATCCCAGGCCTGATCAGTCAGGTCTCCTTCAGGAAAGAGGTTATACAGTATTTCTTATTATTATTCAAAGCTTTCCTTGGGTAATGCAGTGTTGCAGGGTAACAATAGTTGGACCAGCATGTAGGTCAGTAAGCAGAAGGAGTAGTCAGACCGGCACGTAGGTCTGCAAAACATAATAACAATGTTGGGGCATGAACGTAAGAGGGGCAACAGAATGATAATGCGGCAAGCCAGCCAGGCATTCAAAAAGCCAAATTAAGCTGACAAATACTCTGAGGATTTTCAACGGTGGAGGTAGGATTTAGAACAGAAGTAATTAGCCACATGGGGCCACAACCCCTCAAACACTTCCCAGTCCCTGCCGTAGGAAAAACAAGAAAGTGATGGAAGGGTCAAGAACCACATGCAGATATTAAAACTAATTTACAGCATCAGCAGTAGCTTAGCTGACCTCAGAGTAGAACAGCAGGGTACAAAACAGGGAATAGCATCAGCTATGAGTGATAGTATTCTAGAAGCATGGAAGGAGGGAAGTACAATACTGTGAAAACAGCTATGACCACAGGGGAGGTAGATTAAGCAGGGAAAACATGATTAAGCTGCACAGTAAGGGTTCAGAGGGAGCTTGACTCAAGTGAAAACAATTAGGCTTGATAGCATGGGGAACAACTAGGCATGTAGCATGGGAAGGAGCTCTGATTTGTGTAAAAGCACAGGTACTGGTTACAATAGCAATGGGAGTAACTAAAAGCAAGTAGCTGAAGCTGTAAGAGCCAAATGGTAGGAGAAAGCAAATGGTAGGAGCTGAGAAAACAAATCCTCCCCAAAAAGAAAACAAAAATAAAACAAAACTAAGACACAAACATAGAAGAAACAGGGAAGGAACAAAAGGAACCACACACCCGGAGGCAAAATACAAACCAGAAGCAGAAGAACAAAATGCAGCATCCAGCAGGAAGAAGCGGGGGGGGGGGGAGGCAGACCCCAGCCAGCTGCAGAGAGCAAACGGACAGAGCCTCTGGCTGGCAAAGAAAAAGTGCTTCAAAAGGAGGCTGAGGGGAACTACTTATATAGCTTGGGAACTGGGAGTGGCTGGCTGCTTGTCCATTGAACCATAGGTGGAGCCTTCCAAATGTGTACACTGCACAGACCACAAGAAGAAGAGTAAGAACATTTTTACAGAATAAGACCTTTACTGTCAAAGTAAATATAGTTATGATGGGATTTTCAAAGTATAATGCATATTAAGATCAAGGCTGGAATTACAAAGCTCCTTATGCTGTATGTGATGACTTGTGGTATCATTATAACCCAACCGTGCTTCTTGTGGCACAACTGTTAGACCATGTAAAACATGGGTTAATGATTAGCTGCAAGTGCCATGTGCTGTGCATGAAAAAGGATGCCTGCATCATGTTTCTACTGCAACGCCGTGAAAGTGTTACAAATGCTTCATACTGTTTGAATATGCAATATGATGCTCATGGTCACGTACATCTAAAGTGCTACAGGAGTGGCCCCAAGACTCTTGGCTTACATTTTAAACCTCTAGTCTGCAACATCTTGCTGTGTACAGATTTGGACATAAGAACACATTGTTACTCCCATGTTTATCTGCCAATCAGCTGTTACTACCTTGGATAGACATCACGCACCCTTCATCCCAATTCAGACCCTGAAGAGCAAAGATGCTCACTTTACCTGAGATGTTTTTCTTCTTTACAGATTACAACTATACATGAAACTGGAGTTTAGGGGCTTTTGGGGGAGGAAGGGATATTTATTAGCAAGAGACAGGAAAAGAGAGAGGTATTCCTTTGATGAAACAACTGGGACAGGGAGGGGGAAATGGGAGGAATTTGATTTTGCAGATGGGGAGGGCATAATTCTAGCAATATATGGACTTTGAAGTGTACAGGGGGAGGAAGGAAGTAAGGACATAGTGGAGGATGTGTGGTGGGATATATTAAAAATCTATGTGGCTCGGTCGGAGGGGTGGATGTCAATAACACAGAAGGTGGGGGAGCTTTTTTGTTAAAAAAAAAAATCACAGGGTGGTGAAGCCGGTGTGAGACCAGGGATCTTTGCAAAGCTTCATAAAGTGTGAAGTTCGACCCTTCACACAAACTTCACCAGTGAATTAAAAGTTCACTGAATCTCTAGCTGCCACTTGACAATGTGCCTGAATCAGGGAGAGGTTTCAGCAAGTTCCCGAACAACACTGGCCCATTTGGCTGCGCTATGGAGTTTGCCTCATGCAGAGGGAATACTGTGATGTTAAGGCCAACAGAGGTACCACAAACACCCCAGAAGTGAGGGGAGGAATCAGGAGAGAAAAAGGGTCACAAAAAATGTCCCTGCCATCTCAGTTATGACTCATAGAGCCTGAACAGGTTTAAGCCCCCTCCCCATTGTCTAGGAGATGCCAGACATTAAATTAGGGGACGGTTGTCCACAGCAGTAGAACCACAATTAAATGTATTTAGGTAGTCCTTACCAGGATTGGCTGTGTTGGAGGGTCCATGCTGGGGGGGTACCATTCTTCACGGCTGAACTGCAATAAATCTTTTAGGTTAAGCAGAAAACTTTCTGAAGAATTAAATAACTGAAGGTCCACAACAGTTGTAGATTCTAAACAGGGGATCTCATTTTAATTAATAACAGTGCCATGTAGAGTCTTTAATTCTAGACTGCAGGGGTCCAAATAAGGTAGCGGTGGTTACATGCCACCGAGCTGGCCTCACCTCAACACTGTGGTCATTCATCCCCTGGGCTGAGATGGCCGCTAAAAGTTCTGGGCAGCATTCAGTTCAGGCCAGGTGACCCGTAATACAGGCAGCAGCTGAATCCTCACATCCCTCTCTTCAGTGACTATAAATTCTCTTGTAGATCGAGGTGGCTTGAGGGATAATAGCCATTACAACTTGGGGCTTCCTCTCTCTGTCCCTCCTTCCTCTCCAAATCAAACAGGACTCAGGCAGGTGACTCCCCCCCCCCAAAAAAAAAGCACTGGGCAGATGTCCCCACTTCAAAGCTGCCACTGGGTTTTCCCATTCTTGTTCAGGCTGCCCTCTCTCTTTCTGGGCAAGGACTGTCTCCCACAGCATCCCTGGAGCTGCCACAACCAGGTTGGCAATCTTGCTTCACCATGGCCACTTTTTGCACAGTACTGGGCTCCATTCTGCTTCAACCTCAGAACTGTTTCCCAGTAGGATCCAGGCAGCCACAAGTTTGAGACCCCTATCCTCTCTCCCACAGCCTATCCATCTCCAGCAAGTTTCCAGATACAGCCTTACCAGAGGGATCTACAAAAAATGACATCTCCTTCCCCTCGGGGCAGACCTTGACTCCCATCAGCAGCCACTACCACATTATCTCAGTACACTCACTTTTTGGCCCAGCCACCCACAGAATCACAAACAGTATTGGAGAGCTGGCAATCACCCCTGCTCTTACTCTCTCCCCACTGCTGCCACACTCATCCATGAAGGGTTCTCCCAGTTGCACCAAAACCTCACAATTTATGCCCCAGCACCCCTCTGGAGACCTCCGATCTGCAGAGTCTCCACTTGTGGTAAGAAACGAGAATGCCTAATTAATTAATGGCTTTAAAGTCCTCACAGTGTATGCTGTGTACACATACCTCATGGAGGGATTACACTGTCTATCCCTGATTACAGTGTACATCCCTGGTAGGATAGCAAAGAGGGGGAAACAGCAACTCTTGTCTCCAAGATTATATTCTTAAAAGATAATGCTGCATGCCTAGTCCTGCTCCTGACACTTTATGTACATTATGTAGGAAACTGGATCTCAGTCCTTAAACATCAATCTCCTGGCATGGAGATGGAACTGGCTACCCCAGTGGGTGTGCCAAGCTCTGCAGCAGTGGCTTGGAAATATAATAAAGAAAGACAATAGTTTCATTACATAGAAGCTAAGCTAGATACTTTTTCTATACCAGATTACTATGTCACTACTGAGGCTCCTCTGACTTGAATTTTCATTAGTCTTGGGCATTCTGGGATACCCTAGGTTTTGACTTGAATCTAGATATGAAGAATAAAAATAGTTGGAGATATGTTACTAGAGGAGGAGTCAGTGAAATGGTGGGTGCTGAGAAAAAGTAGGGACTGTGCTAGTTTTCCAGGAAAGAGAATTTGGCTGTTGGTTGGTTCTTTGGGGCATTCATCAAAGTAACCCCCAAGGTGAAAAAGAAATGGGTACATGACATTGCAACATGCAAAATAAAAAGTTTTAAGTAGGCACCCACTGTGAAAATAAATTATTTGCCTGTTTTTGGGTCAACGTATGTGGTATATACTACATATTTACATTTACTGTAGGTAGATATAGATAGACAGATATATAGACAGGCAGACAGACAGATAGATAGATAGATAGATAGATAGATAGATAGATAGATAGATAGATAGATAGATAGATAGATAGATAGATGGATGGATGGATTGTACTGTGCAATAGAAAAAGGACAGAACTAATATACTGTATGATGCTATGATACCATTAGAGGTGGCAGGTGTATCATAAATGATGGGAAAAATTGGTGGCCGGTGAAAACAGCAAAACGACAATGGCGATGAACAGATACAGTGACGGCAACACATCGCTTGCCTTTTCGGTGACTTACATTTCTCCCCCCTCCTTGAGTTGTGCCCCCCCAGAGTTGGTTATTTATAGTAATGGGGAAATGAGGGGAGAAGCCCATAACAGAGGGGGTTGGGGTGGGGGGAGAAACCCCATATATAGCACACTTGCTGTATGTGCCAGTGCTGTGTTGCCATCACTGTATCAGTTCGTTGCTGTTGTAGTTTTGCTGTTTTGAAATGGAACCAGAAAAATCATGCTGGCCCAAAGTGGCTGCCATACAGAATACCCTGGTTGTTATCTTGAGCATGGTACTTCCTCCTCTAGCTAGCACAGAAACAGAGAGTCATAGGCAATGACTACAGAAAAAGACCAATAGTCCATACAGTCTGCCCATGGTTCCCTATCAAACCCTGGGGCCTATAGTCCATTCAGGGCTCTAGCTTTCCCGATCCACCCTTTATTTCCCTCCCTGTTACTGTCACTCTGAGTAACCACTATACCCTTCATCATGTCCCAACCATGCTTGAAATCATTAATGGTTTTAGCACCCACCACCTCAGCTGGTAGACTGTTCCATGGTTCCGCTATACTTCCAGTAAAATAACACTTCCTCACATCCCTCCTGAACCTCCCTACTGTCAGTTTCCACTCATGCCCTCTAGACCATAAACTGTTACTCGTGCTAAATAATTCCCTTCAATTTACCTTGCATATTCCCTTCAGTAACTTGAAGGTCTCTATCCTGTCCCCCTCTCCCATCTGGTCTCCATCAAGTACATGTTCAGTACCTTGAGGTGCTTCACATATGACCTGCTCTACAGGCCCTGAATCGTCTTTGTCACCATTTTCTGCATCATCTGCAGCCTGGCCTTGTCTTTCCTGAGATGAAGGCTGCTGAACTGGGTACAGTACTCCAGGAGAGGCCTTGCCAAAGATCTATAAAGGCATACTATTACCTCTTTTCTTCTGCTGTCAGTACCCCTCCTGATATATCCCAGCATCTTACTTGTCTTACCATAGGCCTTGGTGCACTGGCTTGATTGCTTAAGGATGTAAGTAATGATAACTCCTAGGTCCCTTTTCTCTGCTGTATTGCTAAGGTTCAGCCCACCCAGACAGTACATTGTCCTGGGGTTCTTGTTCCATAGGTACACCACCTTGCACCTTTTGGTGCTGAATTTCAACTACCATACCGTAAACCACTTCTTTAGCCTTTGCAGGCCACTCTGCATTTCTCTGATTCCCTCTTCACTAGTATCCACCCTCCCACAGAGCTCAGTGTCATCTGTGAAGAGACACAGTCTGCCCTGGATTCCTTCTCCAATGTCCCTGATAAACATATTGAAGAGGATCGGGCCAAGGATAGACCCCTGCGGTACCCCACCTGTGACCTCCCATTCTTCTGATTTGACCCTGTTAACCACAACCCTCTGCTGCCTCCCCTTTAGCCAGTTACCTACCTATTTTACTATACCCCTGGCCACACCCAGGTCCCCCATCTTATTCAGAAGTTGTCTGTGACGCACTGAGTTGAAAGCCTTGTGGAAGTTGAAGTGGAGTATAGTCACTGTGTGGTCCCTATCCACTGCCTTCATTACCCAGTTGAAGAAATCTATCAGGTTAATCTTACAAGACCTTTCCTACCACAAACTCATGCTGTTTACTGTCCTGCAGACCATTGCTTTCCAGGAAGCCCGTGAGGTCCTCTTAGACCAGTGGCTCCATCAGCTTCCCTAAGACAGAGGTTAGACTGACAGGTCTGTAGTCCCCTGCATGTTCTTAGTCCCCCCTCTTGTGGAGCAGAACTATGTCTGCCACCCTCCAGTCCTTCAGGACTACCCCTGTCTGTAGTGAGCTATTGAACAGTCCTACCAGGGGTTCAGCCAGTTCCGCTGCCTGTTCCCTCACCACCTTCAGATGCATTCCATCCAGCCCCTTGGCTTTATCTATCTTTAAGGCCACTAGCCCCATCCGGCCCTTTCACCAGTAAAAACTAACTGTCTCATTTCGAGGGCCTCCTTGTGGCTGCTTTGATGCCACTCTCTGGCAAGGGCCCACCATCCTCCCTGATGAAGAAAGAGCAAAAATAATCATTATGGACACAGCCTTTTGCACGGCCTCCTGTATCTCCCTACCCCCTCAGATAGCCTAACAATCCCCTCTCCTTTCTTTAATGTACATGAAGAATGGTTTTTCTCCACCCCTTACCTCTTCTGCAATATGCAGCTATTTGTAAGCTTATACCTCTCTGACTGCCCCTTTTTGCCTCCTTATTTCTCAATAAATATTCTTCCTCCCCCTGCTTTTGTTTGTATCTGGAGAAGGCCTTTTTTGGCCCTCACTGCTTCATTTACCCTTGCCAAAAACCATAATGGTCTCTTGAACTTGTTTCTTTTTGCAACCATTCTCAAGCATAACATAGATACCTCAAGAATAACCTCCTTTATTACCCCCATCTCTCTTCATCACCTATGCTGTCTAACCTTAATAACATGTCCCTGATCAACTCCCTCAACCAGCTGAAGTGTGCCCTTCTGAAATCAAGGACCTCAGCTCTTAACTGTGGTTTTCCTGTCCCAAAGGCCAATTTGAACCAAATGGAGCTGTGGTTGTTGTTCCCTAGTGACTCCTCCACTCTCACAGCTCCTACCACCTCTGAGATGGTAAGCACCATGTCGAGAATGGCCTCCTGCCTGGTGGGTTCATTTACTAGCTGTACCAGTAGACAATCCTGGAATGCGTCCAGCAAAGTCTGACTTTTGGTGCTCCTGGCCACCGGAACATCCCAATCAAATGTTCAGCAAGTTCAGGTCACCCACTACCATCACTTCCCCTTTGCCACTCACCTTAATAATTCTTCCCTGAGCTCTCTGTCCTGCTCTTCCCCTTGCTGTGGTGGTCTGCAGATCAACCCCAAGCATAGTTTCTTGTCTCAGGCCTCCATGAGGTGAATCACAGTGACTCTGCCTCCCCATTACTACTCCTGATACACCCATATTCTACAACCTCAGTGCCATCCTTGACATAAAAAGCTATGCCTCCCCCTCTAGCTTCTCCTTTATCCCTCTTGTACATTGAGAACCCAGGGCCTATCAGGTTCCAGTCATTGTTTTCTGAGGCCCACATTTCTGTGATGGCCACAAGGTCCATCTCAGCGTCTGCCATCATTGCCTGGAGCTCACTGATTTTATTTCCCAACCTCCTGGCATTAAGGCAGATCCCCTTTCAGCTACTTCCTGACCCATTTTGCTATTTGACTGTATATCCCTCTTAGTCTTCATTGGCATCATTTGTTTCTTGTTTTTCATTGTGATTGCTCACTTTTGACTTGATTTACAAAGGCTGATGCAGGGTTTTCTCAAGCCCTGCATCAAATCCTGTCCTGCCCTGAGCCCATTCCAGCATGGTGCACCCTATACACATTGGTTGCATGCTTTTTCAACACTTTGCCCCCTGTATTGTAGTTTGCTCCATATATGTGGTGCAAACCCATAAAAATGTCCATGAAGTTAGACCAGCAAAAGCTGGTCTAACTCGGGCTTGTGGTGCACGGGATCGAGAATCCCAATTGCCAGGCAGGGATTGCTGCAAATCCCATGTGCCGTATGTTCAGTGCCCAGTGCTTGCGGCATTCAAATGCCTTTCAGAATTGAGCCCTTTGTCTTCCCCCTCTTTACTGTTACATTCTCTAGCCCACTTTGGACTGAGACTCTATTTTTACCTGATGTGCTACTGTAAGACCCCGATTACGGGGAAGTACTAGCTAGGTTCCCCCTCTTCCTTCCTATCACTGTGGTTCCCCTAGTCCAAGACTCCACTACAGTGAGTTTAACTGCCCAATATGGATGTCAATCTTCTGCCCTGGCACACTGGACCCTCTCTTTCCAGGTGGAGTCTGTCAACCTGGAAAAGCCTCCTGTCTCAAAAGTCCCCCCAGTCCCCCACAAAGGTGTACCTCTTCTCCTGACACCAACCCGTAGGTCCACCTGTTAAAATTCCACTATCTTATCCCTCCATATTCTATACATCCCCACTATCCCACACAAGGAGAACCTCAGAGAAGGCCAGGGGGGCTTAGTGTACTGTCAGGCTGCCCCCCCCAGCCTGCAAAAAGTTCAGCTTCACCATCTCTACTGACAGGTTCACCAGATCATTGGTATCTAGATGTACCAGCACCCTACCAATCCCCAGCTCCCTCTCTGCCACCCTCCCTATCCTGTCTAAATCCCAGATGGCCAGTGCACCAGAAAGGCACCTGTCCATCCTCCTGCTGTCCAACCTCCTCCTACCACCAGTCAATCTACCTACTCATTGAGTCCCCAGCCATGACTACTCTCATAGTAGCCTTGTTTCTGCTTATCTCATTGGGTGCCAACACGTTGCCCTGCCCTTTTCCTCTGACTGACTCAGAGTCTTCCTCAGCAGAGTCAGGTACCTGAGTCTCTTATATGGGTGCCAAGCATTTCGCTATCTGGATGGTGCTGGAATGGACAACCTCCCTGTGGCTAACCCTGTCTCTCTTCCCCTCCCCCTCCCCATCACTCTCAACACCCTGGGAAAATGGGTATCTGGGGTAGTGGTTCTGTGGGGTGTGGGCTATAGCTTAGTTGCTGACACAGCTGAGTTATTTCTTCTCTTGCTGCCACCAGCTGAGCATGGAGCTCCACCAAGGTCCTGCAGTGGGGCAGTGTCCCTTCCTCCAGAGCATCTTCTTAAAAAGAGCACCCCACAGCCACCACGACTGACAATCTCCTCCCATACCTCATCCCTATACAGAACTTGTGACTAAGGCCATACCTAGCTGATTAAGATATGCAACTACAAATTCCACAGTTTACCCCATATGAGAGTCAACATGGATTATAATATTTAAATTGAGAGCAAAAAGGAGTGCTCACCCTGATGGGGTACAGCAGAAAGTGTCAACATTATGCAAAACAGATGACTGAATTCAACTAGTAGTGGTCACCCAGATAGAGTATAGCAGAAATGTGCAATCTTAGTGAAAAACAGATGACGTAATACTACTAGTAGTGTTCACCGAGATAGAGTGTATCAGAAATTAACAAATTTAGCTTAATTCTGCTGGTTGTGCTCACCTAGACAGGGTGTAACAAGAAGAAATAGTGTGAGTTCAGATCAGATGTCTTAATTCTGTTAGTAGTGCTCACCCAGACAGGGTGTAGCATAAAGTAGCATCCTTGGCACAACACAGTAGCAATCTTAGCACAAAATAAATGATGTAATACTACTAGCAGTGATCACACTGACAGGGTGTTACTAGAAATGATTTACCAGGTGTTAAAACAGGTAGAATCCCAGGATGCCAGCTGCCTCTTCTGCATGACACACATTCTGGCAGACTCCCACTTAGATGTCCTTTGTGCTATAGCCCTTAGCACTCCAGGCACTAGCAGTAAGCCAGATATGCAAATAGCAACAATAATTTTAGAAGTGGGATCATTGCCTGGATATTCTTTTTTTGCCACAGGAGCCATCATTGTAAGGCAACAGGATAAGTGCCACCTCAATGTTACATTATGGAAAGTTACACAAATGTGGTGCACAGCTGGACACTCAGCAGTTTAGCAGTTCTCATTTGGAAACACACTTGTTATCAAAATGTGGGAATGTTTGTCACAGGTTATGGCAGTAACAGAATGCTATTACATAGGCAATTGCCCTCTTGACAATTGTGTTCCATACACACTGAATCACATGCCACTGTTCAACCTGAAAGCTGGGTCACAATGATCATGAAATGTTTTTGAATGAATGTTCATTAATTATTTATAAACTGCATGAACTCAGTCCTGGATTGGTTATCAAAGTACATCAATAGGTTCCTTAATGATTGTGAGTTGTGCATAAACATTAAATAACACTACTGTCTGTATTCAAAAGCATTCATGAACTAAAGGTTTTTAAAGATCCATCAAACATCATGAAACTCTCCAATTAACTTTCATGGACACAGTCCATTTACAATATTTGTTATACAGAAATTCCCTGTTTTTATAATAGTGGCTAATTCTTAAGGCAACCTTGTTTAAACATGAAAGGCCCTATTGCAAAATACTTTTGTCTTTGTTTAGAATCCAAGACAGACCTATTTAACCTATTTAACCTCCGATTGTTTTTATCATACTATCTAAGAACCTTAGCATAACAATTGAATTATTTCAAGAAACTCAACAATTTATAAAGAGAATCTTTTATTACCATGCATTTTAGAATTAGTAATACACCTTATAATTATTTATGCTGTTGTTCATTTACACTGAATCAAAGTCTTACTTTCCTTTCTTAAACAGAAAGGCCTAACTGCTATTTTTATCTGCAAAATGTGAAACTCTTTTAAGATGTGGGGAGTTTTAATATTAATACGTTTGTGTGCAGAAATGACAAATTGCCTTATAGAACATAAATGCTTTACTTCTAAACTAAACAACTCTGACTTCGTAATTATTTATAAAACTTGAAGTGGTGAACAGTACATTCTGATAAGCAAGTTGGTTATGGAGTGCAAACTGATTTGAGTCTGGGTTCACCCAGTCCATTAAAGGTTTAATAACTTTATAAACTTTGTGTCGTAGAAGAGTTACTGAAATTGGATCACGAACTGAGCTGAAGAGCATTTCATGAACTTTGGCTGATGTTCATGAACCATTCTTAAAAATTCATCACAGGTCGTAAGTTAATGAACTTCATTTCCTCTGTGAAAGCATCATGAGTTTTAGCATGTTCCTGCCCACGACTTGCTATTGTCATAAATTTCTATAAGTCACTATTGTGTGCAGCAGCTTCAAGAGTGCAAGATCAAGCAAGCAAAGAAGAAAGGTGTAGGGTTAAAATGGATAAAGGAATGAACAATATATACAGGTATCAAGGCATTACATTTTAATTCAGAAACCACCCATCTATCCTTTACCACAAAATAAATTGCCATGCTTTGGATGAACAAGGAATTCAAGAGAGACAGATTTACGATAGTATTTTGAAAATAACATTCAATGGGTGGAACAGTGCTGTCTCAGGTGCTGTCTTTCAGAAGAGATGTTAAACTGAGGTCCTGTCTGTCTTTTCAAGTTGTTGTTCATATGGATGTTAATGATCCCATGGTACTTATCAAGAAGAGTAGGGGAATTTTCCCAGTGTCCTGTCCCAATATCTCCATTCACTAAAACCACAATAGAGTAATCTGGTTCAATATCCATCAGCTTGCACCTGCATCCCCCTCTCCCCATGGCAAGGGTGAACATAGGAGTCTAGATTCATGAAAGGGCGAGAATGCCACAAACCCAGGGGAACCAAGCATATGGCATGCAGGGCTTGCAGCACTCCCTGGCAAGCAATCAGAATTCTTGATGTCTCGTGCCAATTGCTGCAAGTTAAATCAGCTTTTTCTGGTCTAGTTTGCGGCAGACTCTGGTACTGTTTTTATGGGGCTTGTGCCAAATATTTTGTGCAAGCTGATGTGAATTGGGAACATGGTTGTAAATGCACCCGTTCTTCTTTAATCGGGCACAGTGTGCAACAAAGTTTTCAGTGTGGCTGCACCGACCACTGAGTTTGCTGCAGGGTTTGACAAAAGCCCTGCATCACCCTTTGTGAATCAGGCCTAGGAAGTAATGCCTAGCCCCCTTCCCAGTCAACAAAAATAACAACAATAAAACTAAAGCAAGTATCATTGCTATTCTTTTTTTAATTTACTTTTTTTTGTCCACCTCACTTCCTGGTACCTTTTCTTACACTGGTCATCCTGGTCCTACTCCTTTCTTCCCCTTTGTGCATGCTTATTGGTGCCCTTAACCACAGCTTATTTCAGATCTACTCTTGAGCTTCTCCTTTGGGGCTCCACAGTTTCCCTCATGCAGCAGGGCTCATCTAACCATCTGTGAGCACTACTGGCCCAGGGGCAAACCTCAGTCATCAGGGGAGCTGGAGAGGAGGAGCAGCTTTCCATATTCGGTGGCAAAGTTAGGAGGAAAGGAGGTACCACCATGAAAGGAGACTGTTTTCCTCATGTCCCCTGCATTTGTGTCCTTCCAATCAAGCTTGATGGGTCACCCAAGTGCTGGACTATGAACAGTGGCTGGCTGGTGACACATGGTCATGTAGAAATGCAGGGACAACATGCTCACACCAAAACTGCGAGAGGTTCCAGCCAATAAAAAGCATGCAGGCAAAAGAACACAGAATGATGTACTCCAGGTATGCATGGGAAAATGCTTGTGGCTGTCAAATCAGTTTTTATTTTATATTATATAGTTCATGAAGTTGGAAAAGTCAGTAGCAGAAACCTACCATGCCACATGGTCACCCATGATGTCAGGCTGCCACCACTTCCCCAGTAACAGGCGCTATTGTAATGATTGGTACCACCACCACCCCACCCTCACAGGTTAGTGCACAGTGCCTCTTCAGCATGTCCTTTATACCACAGACCCAGAGCAAGGGAGTCAGGGTTGAGAATTGATCCCTTGTCTCTCTGTATGACAGTGCAGTGCACTACAAGCCACCATCTCTGGTAGGGACTTGACATTGTTATTCTGAATCCTCCTGCCATAACAAAGACAGTAGCTGCTCCTGTCAGTCCTCTGGCATCATCATTATCACCAGCTGCAGCATTAGTATCAGTGACAACAACAGTATAATATTTTATACATGTTGTCCTCCACAAAAAATAAGTTAGCAGGTAGTAGTTTCTAGAGTCCTATTGAGTATTTACTTGTTGTGTGTGGCAATCTGCAAAGGTGGCACATCACCATATCTACGCTCTGATGGAGGTAAACACTTGATTGATATACTGGTGGTTACTTCTGGTGTTCATACTCCTAGAGAGGCAAGGTTTACAATTTTCTTAACCTGGATAGCACAGCTGTGATGCAACATGTTCCAGTAGTTTCATCATGTTTCTGCTTCTATCCATTTTACAAGGTAGGGTACCAAATTATTGGGAGGTGCAGGGTGTGCAGAAACCAAGGTAAAGTAATACACAAAAAGCAATATAAAGTGCAAAATGAACTGTTTATTTTAAGTGCCAATAAACAGGACAAAGCACATCCAGTACTTCAAAGCTCTCTGCTCCTTCACCATGGAGATGGTGCTAACAGTAAAACAAAGTTTTTAAACAGAAGTGATAACTGATGCACAAGAGAGTATGTTAATTAAAGTCATGGATGGTTAATTACAAACCAGTGTAACTGTTTTATAGAACAGACATCTGGCAATGATGTGATCACTACCCTATTTATTATTACATTGTTTGGGGCCAAGTACAATTTACCATCCATGAGCCAATTATAACAGGATACTAGCAAGTAACTAAATTAATTGATTGCCCCTCCATGTTTCAACTGTTAGGGAACTGCATTCCTGACTTTGCTGCATGCCTGCCCCTTCACAACATCAACATGCTTGATTGTTTTTGCTATCCTTTGCATTTAAAGATATTACTTACATCCCTGAGTAAAAATACAGAATATTACAGTAGATGTCTTATCACTAAAGTGCATAGTGAACAAAGTGTTTATGTGCAAAGATTAAGCAGTACTTGTATACAAAATTGACTGAATGGGTTGCAGCAACAAAGTAATTACTTGTTTTGTACTTATTCTTTAGTCTTGCTCTTCTGTTTATTTTTTCATATAAAAACAGTTGTGTACACTATCAATATTTTTCATATACGTAGCTATAATACTGTCAAAAATATAATTTGCTCATGGAACAAGGCCATCTAATGTATATTGTTGAGTATTACATAATCCCATGTTCTCTTCTTGGTACATTGTAAATATTTTATAAATTGCAGACTTCTGTTCTTTTTAGATGTCATTCAGAATTGCATTTCCGCGCAGTTATCCAATAATGCCACCATGGTCTAGATCTGAAATAACTCAATCACAAATGAAGCTAGACAGTACTGGGACAAAAGTTAATAGGGCCTCTGAGGGACATCTCTTAAGGTATTAGAGACTCCAAGCCTGAGGTTTGAGTGAAAGATCTGCAAAGTGAAGCCAAGCAGTTCTGTCTGCCCAGACCTCAAGAGAGGAGTCTCTTAACCATGCAAAACATTCCTCTGAAACCCTAATAATTTATTATAAATCACTCAAGTTTATACTCAATGATTAACAATGTATTTGTTTTATTTTATTGTATAGTCCTCCCTCGTAGTGTTGAAAGGGAGTACTTCCTCCTAGTACTCCAGCATGAGAGCACACTGTACATTGATTAGAGTTACAGTAGCTCTGTGGGCTGATTGGCTGAAATCACCTTAGTAATTTATTATAAAAGAACAAGATATGAATACAAAATAAAAACATGAATATGTGATGACCAAACTACTTAATGTTTAACACTCTACAAGATGTGAAATCCAGTATCTCTTTTAACCAGTTCATTTTCTGCTTGCAAATCAAAAAAACACCTTGCTTACTTTTTTAGAAGCACCATTGTTCTGTACCTCCCATGCTGTAGTACAAACATATGAACATGCAAATTTACCAGTAGAAATGGGCCATAATGGTTTATTGAGTCTGCTTGAGTGTGCAGCTCAGTTAATTCCCTGGAACTGCCCCCCCTATGAATTATATTTGATGAACCACCACATTTGTCTTTCAGATGGTTTACTGGCACTAAAAATAAAAAGCTAGTTTTGCCCTTTATATGGTGGTATATGTAATTTTGCACTTTATATGGTGGTATATGTAATTTTGCACTTTATATGGTGGTATATGTTCAAAGCCACTAAAACCCATCCCACGTGGGTCTTTGTTATGATACATGGAAAAGTACACACCCAAGGCTGAATTTGGTCAGGCATGTCTAACATCACAAAGATGTTCCTGGATGCGTACCTTGAGGGAACATATATTTCTCCCTACATACATTTTTTGGTATGGACAAACTATTGCATAAACCACAAAGTCTGTTGCACACCTGATAAACTGTTACATTTTATTTAGTTAGTTTTTGTTGACCAGGTATGCTAGACAAGCATCTGTCTAGTTCCAGGCATGACCTGGGAGAGTACAACCAATAAACGATACATGGTATGAGAATGATAACTTTCGGGAACCATAACAACAAGGTACTACACAAGGTATAAACAGAATGTACAATGTACATAGCATATATATGAAATAAGAAGTGCAGGAGTAGTATACACACAGACAAATGATTAATCATACTACCAAGGACTAGAAGCAGGAGCATATTGCCAACTTTTGTAAGTGAGAGCTGAAAGACCTTTGTGGTTTTTGTATGCTTACATGTTGAACAACAGCCGACAATAAAAAAAAATCCAGTGGGTTAAGGTAACCAGTCAAATGAGAAGCCTTTTATGTTAATAAATGACTATATATGAGAGAATTCTTGAGATTTATTGACTCTCTGAAAGACAAATGTGGTAATTCATCAAAAATCTTTGGTGTTTTACAGTACCTCAAAATACCCCCATTCTTTTTTTATTATATTTATGACTTGAGGGATAAGAGAATTATATCAAAGACATGAGTAATTAGCTGATTGTCTTTTTCCTGTGCTCTGCGTACAAGAAATGAGTCATGATACTTTGACTTTGTAATGTTCCAAGCTTGCAGAGAACTCTCCTCAGAATTGCCCCTAACTGTAACCTGCCAAATAGTTATTGTACATGTTTCTGAAAATCATCATCTCTTGTACATTTCCTGCATAAATGCAGGAACTAACTGCATGGAAAAATCTGAACTAAAGATGGTGGGCATGTGCTCTTACAGTAGTGTGGAATATTGTGTTGCCTGCACTTGGCTTCTCATAGCCCATTGTGTCTATCCAGCCCTTCCTGATAGACAAACTCAAATCTTGGAAACTAATATGAGTTACATCTGTTTGCATGGTGAAGTGAAGATTCAGCACATTATCATTTATCCATTCCACAAAGTTCAAAACTGATGTAACATCTCCCTTCCAGCTGATTAATTTATCATCTATGTACCTGCTCCAGTGCATCACATTTAAAAAAAAGGGTTAAAGAGATCAGGAAATGATTTCTAATTGGTAGCTGTTTATAATGTTCCAGTTTACAGAAATGAGATCCATAAGCCTAAATGATCCATATGTAACTGTACCTGAATAAAAAGTGATATAAAAATTGTATTGTGCATTGTTTTGTTTTTATGGGCAGCATTATGTTGCAGTTCTCTTCACAGAACCAGTGATCTTAAGTTTTAACTATGTCACGGTTTGAGGAAAGAACTTTAAGCATGGTTCTAGTAGGACAATAGCTCATGTTTAGCATTCTGTACTCAAACCATGACATAATAAACACTCCAAATTATTGATTCCAAGAAAAGAACTGTTCAGAATGTTATTCATAAAAAAAACAACAATTGAAAACAGTTTTTCACATCAATGTTTATTAAGATACAGTTAAATATAGTTCATTTGGAGGGAAGTGTATCATTTCTCTTACTAGGAACATTGCTAATTGCTGCCAATTAGCACATATTTCCTGTCCCCTTTAACTATGGGAACAAAAAATGCTGTTCCCACCACCTAAGATACACATTTGCATAAGATGGGGTCACTGAGACCTGCACTGTAGTTTCCCCATCTACAAATAACATTTGCCATTAAAGTTAAAAAAATATATATATATATATATATATATATACATATATTTATAAAATGGGTAGGAAAAATTATATCTGCTGATTGGTTGAAACACATCACACGACCCTGCGTATATCAGAACACAACCACACACCTGCACTTTCACCCCATTCCAAAACAATGTTACCATTTTATGAAATAGATAACCCACTCTAGAGTGTGCAGTCACACCCTGATATATGCACTCTTTGGGTGGTTGACACACTCAGCCTGTGGCCTTGTGTGTATATCAGAGCATGACCACATACCTTAGAGTGGGTTATCTATTACATATATATTATTGAAAAATGAAATCCACTGCAAAATTCATAAACTTAGGTAGTGGTGCTTTGGTACAGGTACTACAAGGAAGGAAAAATGACAGGGCCTTTAGACATTTATCATGAGGGATCAAAGTGTACGTAGAGGCAACATCTGAGTTCACCTATCTATACTCAGGTTGCCAGCTACATTTTTCAGCTTACACAGGGGATTCTGACTGAGAGTCTCAGGTTTTGGATACAGATGGACACCAATTGGCTATAAGAAATAATCCACAAATTTTGACAAATGCTCAATCAAGGACCATTTACTTAAGACTATTGGTCTTTCTGGGGGCTATTTTTGGTCCTTGGGTGCTTATGGAATGTAGTAGAAAGTGTCAGTAATGGGATTACAGGCTTTCAAAAAGTCTGCTTAATTTTTTATGTGTTTCAGATCCACAGTATAGTCTATAAAATCAAATAATACAGTACTGGATCTGAATCCAAAATTCTGTATGAGTTTATGTCCTCTAATAATTTATTAGCCTCCGCTGTGTAATTTGCCCTTTTCAAAATAATGATGTTGCATGCCGGCCTGTTGGCACAGTGGTAGTACTGCCATTTTTGATGCCAGTGACCCAGGTTCAGTACTGAGCCAGAGTCGTCAGGGCCAGCCAGGGGCAGGAGGATCAGGCATCACAGACATAGCTCTCCTCCTCCTCTGGGGAGGGTGGGAGACCACTGCCACTGCATGATCGCCACCTGGGTGACCACAGATGGCAGTACAAGTGTGAGTGCACACAAGTGTGGGGACATGCTGATTGTCTTGGAAGGGCTCCATGCACTTTGTATGTATGACGCTCTCAGCTGGTGCTTCCATGTGCAGGGGAATAAATGGAAAAAAGACCCTTATCTGAGCAAGATGATGGCCCTGCTCTCCTGCAGACCCCATATCTGTTGACCAGCCTCACTCTGGGCAATGCTACCTGAAATCTATGAGGAACCTGGCCCAGTTCGAGGACCCCATCATGGGGGGTAAGCCATGAGGGAAATGCAGGAGAAGTAAGATACAAGGAGAAGGCTGGGAGATGAAGCTGGGAGATGCAGAAGCCTGATGGTGGGGCCAGATGCCAGCTGAGGGAGGTGGTAGCAATTGAAAGTAAATAAAAAGCAATCTATATAGCCCTCCTTGTCAGAGTCTGTAAAGTTCACTGTGTCCATTTTTGTAAGAGAATCAAGTGCAACACATTTCTATTGACTCGTATTCCATTCATTTTGTTTCTCTGTCTTTAAAATAATTGATTTATTTCATACTGTGCCTTTTGTTGAAACTACTTCAAAGCAGGGTTATAGGTACCTGAACAAAAGATAGATTTGGGTTTCAATAAATTGGCACATAGACAGGAATCATAGTAGAAAGTGTAAGCAGTACCCCTCCCCAATCCTGTTCCACACTCAAACTACTATTGCTTCTTGTTAAATCTATTCTGTTTACTTATCTGGTTATTTCCTAGTCATATTGAGCATTCACCCAATTACATTGATCCGTGTTTGTTTCATTCAAGTCATTGTCCTTTGCCAGTTCTTCTACTTCCTCAATTGCTGTTAAGTATGGTAAGGTAAGTCTTCTTTGTTCATGGTTTACTCGTCTGATGCATTTCCAGATTTTGACCTCCCTCCATATTGGTGTCTGCATAAAACAATCTTAGATTTAATTTTATGAATACTCTGAATATCTCTACTTGCAGATTAAACTGGTTTGGAGGGGCTGTGGGAATAAAATTCAGTCATTTCTTTAACACTTGTAACTGAATGCTTGTGAATTCCAAGTGTGTTAAATTGATTAGTTCTTTTCCTTTGTTGTTCATGCTGACTTTCTTGGATTACAAGGCACCCTACTCTTTTTTGTCTTCTAGTTTTCTTTTTCCTTTTTTGGACTTCACTGTTTTTTGTGCCTGTGGCTGTCTCCTTTCTAAGATAAACCACTGACTTACTGGTGATTCGGGACTTGCAGCCTCTGAATCACTGTCTGCTATTACAACCGTTCTGTTTTGATTGCTCTGGCTCCTCTTTCTACTGAAGCTGGGGTGAGACCTACTTCTACCATTGCTTATGCCCCTGCTTCTTGATCTAGGGAAATATTGCCAATCAAATACAGTATTGCTCCCAATTGATAGCCTCCTTCTCCATGCTCAAATTTTGATCTTTTTCTTTTCATAAAATTACATTCATGCTTTTGTAGCACTGTATTTGACTTTTTTCTTTCTTTTTAAATTCTGGTGTGTCTTTATATGCCTTGTCTGTTCTTGTATTACTTTCACTTGTTCTTGAACAATCTGACAATTTCATTTATCCTCATTTGAGCATATTGATATTAGCTTAATTGAGCACTCCTGTAGAGTGTTTTCCCACTATTCCTTGTGGTGGTATGTTTCTAGTCCAGAAGATAGTCTTTTATCTAATCTCAAACCACTGGCCACTCTTACTTGTTCCACATATTCTTCCAAACAGGCTATATTGTACCAGAGACTGATTTCTTGCAATAACAGCCTTTCTAATTAAGCAAGCTGTTATTTTAGATCACTGTTGCTTGTAGTGTTATCAATGTTTCCATTAATCACAGTTGATAGGTGACTTAAAATTCTGATGTCTGGTTGCAACCTCCACAGTGGCTTCCAGTGTAGAGTTCCATGACATCTTGGGCCAGATATTTAAAAGTTTGCCCTGGTGCAAATTCTTGTTTGCACATGCAAACCGGGCTTTGCGTGAATTGCCTATATTCAAAAGCCTGGTTAGCGTGGACAAACAGGGTTTGTGTCTGGACAAACTGTGGAGGGAGGGCACAATTAAAATACGGGTCAGGGACCTGAATATCAGTGCAGTCCAGTATTCAGAGTATTTGCACCTTGCAAGGGAGTTTTGTGTGGTTCCCTTGTATGGCACAGATACCACCAACTTAGACCATGACTTACTCAAACACAACCCTAGGAATTGGCAGAGGAAGTGTAGACCCCAACTTCCTGGTCTTTAGTGGTCCCTCTCCCCAACCAATTTCATGTCCAATAGGAAATACCCATTTCCCTGGTGCTCAGTGGTCCATTCTCCCACTCGATGCCATGCCAGATAGTAAATAGCATTGTCCCTGCTGTCTAGTGGTCCTTCCCCCCACTCAATGCCATGCCCAGTAGGAAATATCACTATCCCCAGTGTCTAGTGGTCCCTCCCTGACCTGATGCTGTGCCTGATAAGACATATCACTTTCTCTGGTGTCCAATGGTACCTCCCCCCATCCAAAGACATGCCAGCTAGTAAATAGCATTGTTCCTAGTATCTAGTGGTCCCTTACCCACCTGATGATGTGCCTGATAAGACATATCACTTTACCTGGTGTCCAATGGTACCTCCCCCCACCCAATGACACCTGATGACATGCCTAATAGGAACTAGCATTGTCCCTGGTGTCTAGTGGTCCCTACCCCCACACGATGCCATGCCCAATAGGACATATAACTGTCCCTGGTATCCAGTGGCCACTCCTCCTATTGTAGCTCCATTTGAGAAAAGCCCCCCTGGCTTGTCAAGTCTACCCCCACCATGGCAATCACCTGCCTGCCACTGCCATTCAGCATGCCATTTGCAAGTAAGTCTCCCCACAAAAAGACCGATTCCCAAACAGTAATTCAGGCCTCCCCAGCTGTCCCTTCAAGGTGGTTAGTAGCTCCCTCCCTCCTGTGGCACCAACAATCCACCCCCTCGTCCTCCATACCTGCCTATCAGTGCCACGGTCAGTGGATGGTGAGTGACACAGCCCTCCACACACCACCATGGCTACCCACCATCTGACAGGATCAGGGAGTGCACAGCTTATTTATAGGGAGCTTGCCCTACAAATAAGCTGTGTACTCCTTGCTCCTGTCAGATGGCAGGCAGCCAAGGTGGAGTGTGGAGGGCTGTGTCATTCACCATCCACTGACCATGGCACCAATAGGCAGGTACAGGGGATGGGGGGGATTTTGTTTGGTGCTGTGGGTATGAAGGGGATCACTAACCACCACTGAGGGATGGGTTGTGGGGGCCCAGATTACTGTTCAGGAAGGGGGTCGGGGCCTTGTTCTTGGGGGGAGACTTACTTGAAAATTATATGACACACTGCAGTGCAGGCACCAGTGATCACCAGTGGGGGCTTTATTTGGTATAAGGATGGGGACCAGGTGTGGGGAGGGACCAGTGTTAATGCGAAGTAAGGTGGAATGACAACAAAATAGGCACTTCAGGCAGCCCCACTCCACACATCACATGGCTTACAGTACTGTAAGTCACATGCTTTAGCCAAGCAGGAAGGAAATGAGTCACACAAGCAGATACTTTCACTTTCTCCTTTGCAGAGGTAGAAGGAGGAAACATTTTGTGTAGGAGAGGAGAGTTTGTTATTAATTTCTTTCTTGAGCAAATTTCAAAAAACCCAAAAGCTTTTTTAAAAGCTAATTCTTTAGGGTTTTTTTTACTGTTTTGTCAGTTCTTTTTAGTGATCAATTTCTTTGTTTTATAATTTTGGTGTGTGTGTGTGTGCATGCGTGCGACTCTAATGTGTGCGTGTGTGTGGAGTGTGTGTGAAGTCGACGTCAGCGGGTGACACGAAGGAGAGGAAAGGAGTGTTTTGTGCGATGGACCAGGGACAGTATGTGGCCCATGGCCAGAGGGTAGTGCGCATGCATGGGAGTCATAGCCGAGTGGCGTTGGACAGCTCCAGACTGTTTGATCCTGCCTCCCCCCTCCAAAAACAGCAGCACCACCAGTGCCACTGCCACATCCACCAAGTCCTCTGCCACCACTAGTAGCAGCTGCAGGAGCTCCAGCAGCACCACCTCCACAGCAGCAGGTGGAGCCCCATGTGCGTGATAATGTTGCTGGCACTGCATTTGCCCCTCCTGTGCCTGGTCCCACCCCACAGCTCCCCAGTTTGGCAGTTTTTCAACTGTGTCAGGGGGGACAGCAGCCTTGTGGTGTGTCTGTTTTGTGGTGTACAGGTGCCCCATGGTCCCCGGGGGACACATCTGAGGACTGAGGGCCAGCGCACACATATGCTGAGTCACCACAAGGTGGGGTGGCAGGCTACCACCAAACAGGCCAGGCTTCCACCTGCTGGCCCTTCTGTGGCAGTGGCAGAGGGTGTTGCTGTTGAGCATTGCTGCAGCAGGAAGAGGGCCACAGCAGCAGCTGCTGCATCACTACCCCCACCACTGCCACCAGCACCATCCTCACCACCACCAATACCTGGTTTTCCCCCTGCACCAGTGGACCCCACAATGTCTGCAATGCAGACAGACATAGCACTTTTGTGGGCTGCGGTGGAGGAAAATAACGAGAGGGTGGGTGCTGTCCAGGAGCAGGTGGAGCAGATCAAGCAACACCAGCTACAGATTGTGTTGATGCTCCATCTGCTGTTGGAACATCAGGGAATCCCCATTAGCTTTTTTCTCCAGCACACCTCCCCCACTGCTGTAGTGTTTTGTCTTTTGTTTATGTTTAATTACAGACTGAGGGAAGGCCACACAGTATTAGTGTAAAGGGAAGCAGTCAGCAACAGAAGGTCTCACTCCCTGCAGGGCCTACCCTTTGGTTAAGCCTTTTAAGTATGTTGCGGCATTTTTCTCACACAGCAACATACTTTATTTTAATAAAGAAAAGCCAGTGATCCCGAAGTAAGGTGGATGCTATGGGGGCTCCATTATGTGTAAAGGTACAACGGTGATGCACCGTGCGCTTTAATACAAAAGTATTGAAGTGCATGATACATCTCCACCATACATTTTCTTTACATATAATGGAGCTCCCATAGCATCCACCATCCTACGGGGTTGCTGACTTTTCTTTATTAAAATCAAGTATGTTTCAGCACGAGAAAAATGCCGCAACATACTTAAAAGGCTTAACAGGAGGGTAAGCCTTGCAGAGGCAGGAGCTCCTGTTGCTGACTGCTTCCCTTTAAATATATACATACACATACATCATACAGTTTTTTATTTTAATGGGTTCACCACAATATATCCAAGGCACACTGCCTTAAGGGTAGCTGGTCCATTCCACTGGGGTGTCAAACAGACGAGGCATACTGATGAGTCCTGGTAGGACGAAACACGTGTCTATGTCTTCTGTTAGCACCCTTTGAAAACTGTGTGAGAGGCCTTTCGCACCATGCAATTCTGCTTAAAGTTGGACCAGCATAACATTCTGTGGTGATTTGCATATGCAGCCCATGATGCTTTGCATTGTGGGGGCATGTGTGATTTTGTATTTTCTTGAAACTTGGCTTCCCAGCCATATGCCCTTTGGGGTAACCCTTGCCTCAGTGTTTGCGCATAGAGGTTCTTTGTCTTTTAAATAGTTTTTTATTTTAATGGATTCACCACAATATATCCAAGGCACACTGCCTTAAGGGTAGCTGGTCCATTCCACTGGGGTGTCAAACAGACGAGGCATACTGATGAGTCCTGGTAGGACGAAACACATGTCTATGTCTTCTGTTAGCACCCTTTGCAAACTGTGTGAGAGGCCTTTCGGCACCATGCAATTCTGCTTAAAGTTGGACCAGCATAACATTCTGTGGTGATTTGCATATGCAGACCATGATGCTTTGCATTGTGGGGGCATGTGTGATTTTGTATTTTCACATACATCATACATGCTCATTATTGCCCTGTTACTATAATCCAGTGCCTCAGTAATATTTACTTTCTGTTGTGGAGTGGTTGTGGAAAAGCTGATGTGAGCAGTGCAAGTATGATGTGCTAAATTGCATATGCGTAGTCAGCATTGTTTCTTGTGTGTGTGTGTGTGTGTGTGACATCAGACATTATGCGGCTTCTTGCAAACATATATTGCTGACTTGTTGCAGTGTTTATGGTACAAAGTATAGCTATAAGAATAACATGTCACCATCAGCAGCAGCGGACTAAGTGATACTATAGTTTTTCAGAGGTGTTTGACCAGAGTGCACCTTAATCACATACTGCACACATGACTTTTAGGAAAGCATGTGTTTTTGTGCTGTGATCTCCGCAATGTCATGTGTGCACTGTGAGTGACTGGGGTGCACAGTGACCCGATACCTCTGAAAAAATATCATATCACTTACTCCGCTGGTGCTGATGGTATAAATAAAATATACATCATATGTTCTTTCTTATCTTTGTTCTTGAGATGCTGCAAAAAGTCACACCATATATATGTTTGCATGGAGCTGAACAATGCCTGCACACACAGGAAAGAACACTAACAGCACACATGCAGTTTAGCACAACATACGTGCACTGCTCAGTCATGCTTTTTGTGAAACACTTCAAATCATGAGTCCCAACACAAAGCAGACATTATTGAGGCTCCAGAAATATTTCTTTTTTGAAACAGACATTAAAGAGATTCATTAAGTTACAGTATTGCACCCGATATATGGGTGCCTTACCTCCAGAGGAATTTTTCTTGCTCCACATGTCCTTACATAGTGCAATACTTCTCTGGCAAAAATGCTCATAATTTCAGTAAACCAAGTCCTGGAGGACATCCCGGTCTGAAGAGCTGACCAAGTTCCACCCCTGTGCTCAGCAACATTATCACATGATGTCAGGGAGAGCGCCAGGTGGGGTGGGTGCTCCATTATAGTGAATGCCCAGCAGCTTTCCAAACTTTTTTTATTGTTATAACGGTCAGTTTGTGGTGAAATGTGGGCACGTTTCCACTAACAAGGCCCTTGTTAGTCAAAACATACCCATGTTTCACCACAAAATGACAATTATAACGTAAGAAAGTTCAGAAAGCTACCAGCCATTCACTATAATGAAGCACGCTTCGATTCTCCCTGGCATCATGTCACTAATTCATTGCAGGAGGAGGAACTGTGGGTCTTAGACCTAAGTTCCTCGGGACCCAATTTACTGAAATTACTAGCATTTTGCCAGAAAGATATTGCGCCTTTATGTAAGGCATTAAGGAGCAAGAAAGATTCTTGAGGTAAGGCACCCATATATTGGGTGCAATAAGATAACTAAGTAACTTGGTAAATCTCTTTAAAGCAGCAGTGCAACAATCTGGTGAAACTTTTGACCTATACTTTTTCATGCTATTTAATATTGCCACTTTATTTACATCCCGACTAGTATGATACTATTATTTCCAGTATTTGAGTCTGCTTTAGTACTTTTTTTCATGTCTGAAATAATAAAAGGCGCACTCCTTTATATACGGTCCGAACCAGGTCTTCGTCAGTATTTTCCGTTGTTTTTCTCCATTAGTTATTATATATTACTTCTGTTGTAAAATTAACAATTATGAAATAGGAAGTGTTTTCTGACCTCACAGAATAATATTTATATAAAAACAGTTGCAAATAGTGATGAAAACCTGGTCAGAGCCATATTAAAAGGCGTGCTCCTTTTTTTTCAGACATGAGAAAAAGTAGTAAAGCAGACACAAATTGTGAAAAGAAGGGTATAATACAAGTCAGGAGGTAACTAGTGGCTGGCAATGTAAAGTAGCTTAAAAAAGAATAGGTCAAAATGTTCACCACATTGTTGCACTGCTGCTTTCATTTATAATTTAATTATGACATTATGTGCTCACAATCACAACACACGAAATGCAACTGTCTTTTGTCCAGGAAATTCCCAAGTGCTGAGGAAGTGAAATGGGAGCATTACATCACATGCAAAGTCCTCCAGAATTTATTGCGCAGTCACTCATGCGTGCAGTGGTCCCACAGAGTACCCAGAATTTTTCTGCATCCCCAAAATGCATTTGTCTTTTGTCCAGGAAATTCCCAAGTGCTGAGGAAATTAAATGGGAGCATTACACCACATGCAAAGTCCCCCAGAATTTATTGCGCAGTCACTCATGCACACAGTGGTCACACAGAGTCCCCAGAATTTTTCTACATCCCCAAAATGCATCTGTCTTGTGTCCAGAAAATTCCCAAGTGCTGAGGAAGTGAAATGACAGTGTTACACCACATGCAAAGTCCCCCAGTATACAGTACGTGTACAGACAGCTCATTCTACGGCCAGCCAAGGTGGCATGTGGAGGGCTGTGCCGGTCACCTGATTGGGGTATGGGAGGGGGTGGGAGTGCTGAGATGGTCACTACCTGAGGGGGCACTAGCCCACTAGGGTACCAGAGTGTGTTGCGGTGCAGGTGCCATGGTATGGTGGTGTTGGGGGTCAGTGACCGGTTGCCAGCCCCTGTCCATGGGTGCTGCGGACTCCCTGCTGCCATTGGGCATTCTGGGTGGGTGTGCCATACATCAGGTGCAGCACCCCCTTTGCTTCAGTTTGCTGGACTTAGAAGCCAGGACCCTGTAAAATAGAAATTCCAGGCACACCGCACTTGGCGCAAGCTGCCATTGTCGCAGCTTGTGTCGGGGCTTTGAACTTCTGGCCCATTATGTTTAAGCCGTGGCTGTTCCACAGGTATCTGGAATAACACAAATAGAAAGCTGTCCCACTGCAATCATCAGATCACAACTTAATTTACTACCAGGCTGTGTAAGAAATACACTGTGTCAGTGTCCCTGCATCTCAGTTCAAGTTACATTTCAAAACCACATCTTGTCAAGTAAGACAACCTGGGTCCAACTTTTTCAACACTGTCATGGCTTCACAGCTGCAAATTTTGAATACAGTGCATGATATGTTACAGATATATTTTTTGTGATGTACACGTCACCTAGTTTATGAATCCTCAGTCAGATTTGTTGCACTCTTATGAAAAAAAAAAGGAATAGATGAAATCAAATGTATATACTTACCAGTATGGACTGAAAATGGATATTCCATAGGTTTCTGTAGACAGTACTGCTGCTGTACCATTGATACAGACCTTCAGTAAAGGAGAGTCATTTGTTGTTAACCTGGAAAAAAACAAAATAAGTTTACCATATGTGTTTGACCATTGCAGCTCAAAAAAGCAACAGAAAACAAAACACACAGCTACAGGAAGTTGAATAGCATAAAAAACATTAGTACACATACTCACTTTATAGTTTTAGTAGTAAGAAGCCTTGTGCCAGTGGCTGATGGATGTGGTCTCCTGTTCAACTCCCTCTGCCTTGGCATGGTCAGTGTAATGGAAAAACATTGTCAGAATGACACTGGTGGTGGGTGCGGGTGGTCATTGCTGTGGCACAGGATGACATCCCCTCTGACATCTTCCTACATCTGGTGGTGGTGGCAGTGGCTAACAGTGGTCTTATGGTGGTGGCCCCGGGGGCACACAAAGTCATTCCCTCTGGTGGCAGTGGCTAACAGCAGTCTTATGCTGATGGTCGTCTGGGGGGCACACGGTAACATTCCTGATAGTGGCACTGGCTAACAGTAGTCTTATGTTGGTGGTTCAGGGGGGCACACAAAGTCATTCCCTGTGGTGGAAGTGGCTAACAGCGATCTTATGGCAGTGGTCCAGGGGGGCACACAAAGTCATTCCCTCTGGTGGCAGTGGCTAACAGCAGTCTTATGCTGATGGTGGTCTGGGGGGCACACGGTAACATTCCTGATAGTGGCACTGGCTAACAGTAGTCTTATGGTGGTGGTTCAGGGGGGGCACACAAAGTCATTCCCTGTGGTGGAAGTAGCTAACAGCGATCTTATGGCAGTGGTCCAGGGGGGCACACAAAGTCATTCCCTGTGGTGGCAGTGGCTAACAGCGGTATATGGTGGTGGTGGTCTGGGGGAGCACACGGTGACATTCCTTATAGTGGCACTGGCTAACAGCAGTCTTATGGTGGTGGTCCTGGGTGCACACAAAGTCATTCCCTCTGGTGGCAGTGGCTAACAGCTGTCTTATGGTGGTGGTTCTGGGGGGCACACAAAGTCATTCCCTCTGGTAGCAGTGGCTAATAGTGGTCGTATGGTGATGGTGGTCCAGGGGGCACATGGTGACTGTTGTGGGTTGAACAAATCAGGTCACGCAGGAATCAACAAATGTGGTACAACATACCTAAATGGTATGATTTTTATTAAACAAACAAACAAAAAAATTAAATCCAAAAAAAAAAAAAGCTTACAGCAGCGAACTTCTGATAATAAACAAACAAAATAAAGCTTGAAAACAGCACAGCTTCCTGCCAAGGG
The DNA here is from genome assembly GCA_016271365.2 of Neoceratodus forsteri. NCBI lineage: Eukaryota > Metazoa > Chordata > Ceratodontiformes > Ceratodontidae > Neoceratodus > Neoceratodus forsteri. Next base: position 1,571,027,874 of record CM057452.1, read on the forward strand.
TCTAGCAGTGGAACATAATCTTGTGCAGTATAACAGAGAGCAGGAGGTCCTCACGTGAACTCTCCCTAACAGCATCTAACCTGAGGATCTAGGCTGGCTTCTTTTAAAGAGTGGAGCTCCACCCCTTAGCTCAAAGTCCAACCTAATTATTAAGCTATTTACAGGAACATTTCTTATTTCTTTGTACAATCAATTACATAGAATTTACATAAATGAAAGGCATAACAAATAATCCGTTATTATGACATCAACATAAACACCCTAATGCTCTATCAGATATGACTGCACATTTCTTGCAGAGTGGGCTGCATTATAGACAACTCCTCCCCTTTTCTAAAGGTAACCTAGGAGCTGCAGCATATAAAAGAAGGGGAGAAAGGTGCTGCTGACTTTCTATAGGAGACAACACCTTGCAAGGACACCAGCACTGATTGGAGACATGAAACTCCTGGGAGTTGTGTAAGTAGACCACATTTTAGTTTTTTCTTCTCTAATATCCTGTATTTTAGTTAATTTGCTAACTGTTTAACCTTTTTAAGAACAGGATATTCCAATCTGCACCTGTACATATCCTAAAGAAAAACATTTAAACTGGCATTGGTAATTTCTTAGTTTGACTGTCAATCCCAGCTTGCTTTTTACATTGTGAAAAAAAATAACCTTTGCCTACCAAGTCTGTTTACAGACCTTTAGTTAGTTTCATTCTTTAAGTCTGTGCAGCTCATTTAGACCATTTCTGCACATTTAAGGGCAATGCAGGGAAAAAGTGCTTATATTTAACTGGACCATGACGTGAAGAGCAGAAATAGGAAGGGAAGAAAAATAGTTTCAATTGTAATACACAGCGTCAGATGGCCAGTCTGACTGCAGCATATTCTGTATATTTTACAGAAAAGGGGATTAAAAGAGACAGAAAGACATAAAATGAAGGAGTAAAGTGCTGTTATGCAAGTCTTTGGAACAGATATAGGAGAGAAGAAGAAATGTCAGGTTCAGCTAAGCACTATTCACATGGGGGGGTTCAACTACCACATTTCCCCCTCTTTAAGAACAAACCAATAATTTGGTTTGAAGACCACATTCCCTTTTCCACAACATAAACCCAAGGGAATGGGATGGGACTTCCACCCACCCTCACAGAAGTCCCACCCCAGGGCACCCTATAAACAAAAACAATAAATACAATTAACATCATTCATTGTCATACGTCATACTTTGCCCTGGGGTTGAAATAGGATACTGTATCCCATTCTAGATTAAATTTCCTTAAGCACCATATCTAGAAAGGAAATCTGCATTTTTATGTTTGCTGCCTGGTCTATGCTTAATCTCAAAATGATAGGGCTGTACAGCCCAGTACCAACGGAGAATGCTTGCATTTTTATCCTTCATCTGGTTAAGCCAGCATAAAGGGTTGTGATCCGTAATTAAAGTAAAATGAGACCCCCATAGATAGAATTTCAATGTCTCTATAGCCCATTTAATTGCTAAACATTCCTTTTCTATTGTAGCATACTTCTGTTCTCTGGGATATAGTTTCCAGCTGATGAATAAGATGGGGTGCTCTTCTCCATTGATATTTTGACACAATACAGCACCTAGACCAGTTTCTGAAGCATCTGTTTGTAATTCAAGTGGTTTATTAAAATCTGGAGATTGTAACACTGGTGCTGAACACAGTACAGCTTTTATTGTCCTAAAAGCTAAATCACAAGCAGGTGACCATGGGGATTTTATTTGGGACTTGTTTCTTAGTCAAGTCAGTCAATGGGGTTGCAATTGTGGCGAAATCAGGGATAAAGCGTCTATAATAACTAGCTAAACCCAAAAAAGATCTCACTTGTTTTTTTGTTTCTGGGACTGCACATTGGGCTACTGCCTCCACCTTCTCTATTTCTGGACGTACTATTCCATTACCCAAAATGAAGCCCAAATATCTTGACTCATTCATGGCTAGCGTATACTTGGAAGGATTAATAGTTAAACCAGCTTTTTCAATAGTATATAAAACATTAGATAAATGGGTAAGATGTGTTGACCAGTCTGAACTGAAAATCACCACATCATCCAAATAAGCAGAACAATAGGAAGAGTGATCATTCAACAATTTATCCATATATCTTTGGAAGGTGGCAGGGGGGCCCCATGTAAGCCAAATGGCATATAAGCAAACTGGTATAACCCCTTAGGAGTGCTAAAAGCTGTTTTTTCTTTAGACTGTTCTTCCAAAGGGATCTGCCAATAGCCCTTTGTGAGATCGAGAGTAGAGATGTATTTTGCCTGTCCAATGTGATCTATTATATCATCCACTCTAGGAATTGGATAGCAATCAAACTGAGATACTTGATTGAGTTTATGGAAATCGAGACATAAACGTATACCCCCTTCCTTTTTAGGTACAGTTACCATAGGGGATGACCATGGACTTCTAGAAGGTTCAATAATATTTAATTTCCATAATTTCTCAATTTCCTATACAACCTCAGACCTACTTCTTTCTGGCAATCAATATGCCTTTTGCCTTATTGGGACAGAATCAGTTTTAATCATATGTACTACATCAATGGCTTTACCTGGGATAGTTGTGAAAACTTTTGTATAATGTTGTAGTACATTTTCCAATTCTGCATGTTGCTGACTGGTTAAATTTAGTTAATATGTACATCTCTAATAGTTTCCTCTGATTCAAGCCTTTTATAGGCAGAATCTAATTCAGTGTCTGAACTACTGGGCATAACATAAAGGTCAGCTTTAACATCAGAAGTAAGTCTCTCATGCCATTTCTTTAAGAGATTTGCATGATAGATGGGTGTACACTTTCGTCTCCTGGGTATCTCAACTTGGTAAGTGACACAATGGGAGTAAGGTCCCTCCCATTTCATCAAAAGCTTATTGTCATTGGATGGCAATAATAACAGTACCTTTTCCCCTGGAAGAAATTGTTTTCCCCCCCGAGTTTTACTATCATAATAGCATTTCTGCTTAGTTTGGGCTACCTTATTTTGTTCATGTGCCATTTTTGTGTACTGCACTAGTCACTTTCTAAGATTAACCAAATAGTCTAGGATATTGGTATATTTCACTGTGGTCTCTCCCTCCCAAGTTTCTTTAACTATGTCAAGAGGTCCCCGGGGGTTTCTTCCATACAGCAAACTGAATGGTGAAAATCCTGTTGAGGCTTGTGGGACCTCTCAGTATGCAAACAGGAATAGGGGAAGATATTGATCCCACTTTTTACCTTCTTCGTCCACAAATTTCCTAATCATACGTTTTAATGTCTGATTAAATCTTTCTGTAAGACCATCAGTTTGTGGATGGTAAGGGGTGGTTCGTAATGTAGTAATTCCTAAAGCTTTGTACAATTCAGTGAGTAGTGCAACATTAAAATTTGTACCACAATCCGTCAGGATCTCTTTAGGAATACCCATACGACTGCAGAATTCTACTACTTTTTCTGCTATTTTTGAGGCTGTAACTGTTCTCAAGGGAAAAGCTTCAGAATATTTGGTTGCATAATCACAAAGGACAAGTATGAATCTATTACCCTTACTGCTTTTTACTAATGGTCCGACCACATCCATAGCTATTCTTTCGAAGGGTTGAGCTACAACTGGTAGGGGCATTAAGGGTACTTTGTCCCTGTGAGTTATCTGGCTGACTTGCTGACAGGAAGGACAACATCTGCAATACTCAGCAACGTCCTCCTGTAGACCAGGCCAGAAGAATCGTTGCAATAGTCTAGCAAAAGTTCGGTCTTGTCCTGCATGTCCAGCACTAGGGATATCATGTGCTAAATATAGAAGATCTTTTCTAAATTTCTGTGGTACCAGCATTTGTTCTATCTGTTCTTGTGTTTTAGGATTTATACATATTCTATATAGAATTCCATTCTGTTATGCAACATATGGTGAACCCAAAGGTACTTGTTTGTTAAGCTGTGAAAAGAAAGGGTTAAGTGTATTGTCATTTTGCTGTTCAGTTTTAATATCTACAATATGATATTGAGGCATGACATCACCAGTCCCATTTTGTTTTTGTTTCCAGTATTTCTGTAATAATTTCTTTTTGGCCTTTGTTTTTCATGGCCCTTTACCCTCTTCAAACAAAGAATCATCAAAAGAAAATATAGGGTCCTGTTGTATTAGTTATGACTGAGCCCTCATGGTTACAGCTGATAAGGCAGTGTCACATGAGGTTAAAAGGTCATTAAAGGCTGGAAAGTCTTGACCAATAATCAAAGGCACAGGTAAAGTGGGTACAACTCTAATGTCATATCACATGTCTGTCCATTTATACATACTTGTGTCTGTGCAGTTGGGTACTGACGCACATCACCATGGATACAAATTACACCAGTGGGTTTAGTACTTAATAACTTGTTATCTAGTAGGTCAGCCCGATTAAGCTTTGTCGGCTCCCTGAGTCCACTAGCCCTTCTACTTGGGTTCCATTTACCGTAGTCTTTATAAAAAAGTCCCCCAAGTTCATGGAAGCTAGGTATGCAGACTTTTTCTTTGGGCAGAAATGGGCTATGTGTCCCAGTCCATGGCAATAATGGCATTCTATGGTGGATTCAGGTTTTTTTGATGCCATCTCCCGACCTTCCCCTCTAGTCTTAACAATCCCTGTCCCAACTGATGAAACAATAGGTATTACTGTAGTGGTTGCAGATGTTGTAGTAGGAATGACATTTTCTGTTCTCCTGTACCCTTTTTGTACCGGTTGTCGTGCAGATAAGAAATCCTCGGCTAGGGTAATTGCAGCTTCAGCATTATCAGGATGGTGTTCCCTTACCCATAATTGGACATCCGCAGGCATAATCTGTACAAATTGCTCCAACACAAACTGCTCAATGATGGCTGGTACAGTCTTTCCCTCAGGTTGTAGCCATTTGTGACACAAGTCATTCAATCTGGTATAGGTCTCCCCGAGGTGGTACATGGGGTAAATGCTTTAAAGATCGAAACCTTTGTCTATATGTTTCTGTGTTAATGTCATATCTTTTTAGTATCTCCTTCTTTACAGAGGCATAATCATTAGCAACATGGATATCCATACAGGTGTATGCCAATTGAGCTTTGCCAGATAGATATGGGGCAAGTCCAAGGTGAGGGGGACCCCCTCCACATTTTCTGGAATTGTCCCAAGGTGGCTTTGCTCTGGTCCACAATAAAATGTAGGGTGGATCCCTTGCTAGGTTTGAATGACCTCTTTATGCCGGAGATATGTTTGCTAGGGGATGTTACAAACATCCCGGTGCGGAACAGAAAATATCATATGGCCCTAATCGTGGCATCTGTCAAAAAAAGTGGTCCTCAAACATTGGACAGACACTGTAGAAATTTCTTATGTAGAGTGGCTACAAGAACTACTTGCCAATCTAAGAATGGAGAGAAGCATAGCTAGCCTCCAGAATAAAGTACCAAAGTTTAACACAATTTGGGGTCCCCTATACACACTATATTCCTTACAATAGTAAGGGCAGTTCTTCCTTGGGTTAATTATATTAGAGGTGGGAACTACCTATTGTGCTGGGTTGGTGGGTGGGAGGGGGGTGTTAGGGGGTAAGGGGGAATAGGTGTAGGTTGGGTAGAGAATAGATCCTGGCGTCATGTGTTATATGTATGTATATCAAACAGTCTATGTACCTTTTACTTGGATGTATTCTCTGCTTTGTAAATTTAAATAAAATTTAAGTGGAAAAAAGATATGGGGCAAGTCTTACCACTCATTGGGTAGCAGGCCAATTACAAGCCTATGCTACACATTCAAATGTTGTAAGATATGCCTCTATATCATCAGAGGAAGTCATTTTTGTTAATTTTATGTCTCTGGGATTTGTATGGGCTGCCTCTTGACCAGCCACAATAAGTTGTAAGGCCTGTAGTGTGTCAGCCCACCTCTGGTCTTGTTGCTTTCTTTCAACCTCTCTTTCCCTGAGATCTACCTCTCACTGGCGTTCCATCTCCATCTGACATATAGCTAACCAGCTGAGTAAATCCCTGAGGTCTTCGGGGGGGGGTTCCAGCTGTTCTTCTTCTGGTCTCTTCACACCCGCCTCTTCCATCTTCTGTATGCCCTGTTTAACTTTAGGATGTGTGGCAGCAGGTAATCCTTCAAGAAGTGGTTCACCAACAGCAGCCACATGGGTTCTGGTCAAAACCCCTGATAAGGCACCAGCTTCCTCGAGTTTATGTGCCATGTACCTGTTGAAAACCACTTGTGACCTGGATACTATGTGCAGTATCTTTACTGGAGTCCACCTATTCCTTATGGATCTCCAATTTACCCCACTTCTGGTACCAAAATGTCATGGGTTGAACAAATCAGGTCACACAGGAATCAACAAATGTGGTACAACATACCTAAATGGTATGATTTTTATTAAACAAACAAACAAAAAAATTAAATCCAAAAAAAACCAGCTTACAGCAGCAAACTTCTGATAATAAACAAACAAAATAAAGCTTGAAAACAGCACAGCTTCCCTGCCAAGGGTCTAGCAGTGGAACATAATCTTGTGCAGTATAACAGAGAGCAGGAGGTCCTCACGTGAACTCTCCCTAACAGCATCTAACCTGAGGATCTAGGCTGGCTTCTTTTAAAGAGTGGAGCTCCACCCCTTAGCTCAAAGCCCCACCTAATTATTAAGCTATTTACAGGAAAATTTATTATTTCTTTGTACAATCAATTACGTAGAATTTACATAAATGAAAGGCATAACAAATAATCCGTTATTATGACATCAACATAAACACCCTAATGCTCTATCAGATATGACTGCACATTTCTTGCAGAGTGGGCTGCATTATAGACAACTCCTCCCCTTTTCTAAAGGTAACCTAGGAGCTGCAGCATATAAAAGAAGGGAGAAAGGTGCTGCTGACTTTCTATAGGAGACAACACCTTGCAAGGACACCAGCACTGATTGGAGACATGAAACTCCTAGGAGTTGTGTAAGTAGACCACATTTTAGTTTTTCTTCTCTAATATCCTGTACTTTAGTTAATTTGCTAACTGTTTAACCTTTTTAAGAACAGGATATTCCAATCTGCACCTGTACATATCCTAAAGAAAAACATTTAAACTGGCATTGGTAATTTCTTAGTTTGACTGTCAATCCCAGCTTGCTTTTTACATTGTGAAAAAATAACCTTTGCCTACCAAGTCTGTTTACAGACCTTTAGTTAGTTTCATTCTTTAAGTCTGTGCAGCTCATTTAGACCATTTCTGCACATTTAAGGGCAATGCAGGGAAAAAGTGCTTATATTTAACTGGACCATGACGTAGAAGAGCAGAAATAGGAAGGGGAAGAAAAACAGTTTCAATTGTAATACACAGCGTCAGATGGCCAGTCTGACTGCAGCATATTCTTTATGTTTTACACAGAAAAGGGGGGGGGGGATTAGAAAGAGACAGAAAGACATAAAATGAAGGATTAAAGTGCTGTTGCACAACAGTCTTTGGAACAGATATAGGAGAAAAGAAGAAAATGTCAGGTTCAGCTAAGCACTATTCACATGGGGGGGGTTCAACTACCACAGTGACATTCCCTATAGTGGCACTGGCTAACAGCAGTCTTATGGTGGTGGTCCAGGGGGCCACACAAAGTCATTCCCAGTGGTGGCAGTAGCTAACAGCGGTCTTATGGTGGTGGTCCAGGGGGGCACACAAAGCCATTCCCTCTGGTGGCAGTGGCTAACAGTGGTCTAATGGTGGAGGTGCAGGGGTGCACACAAAGTCATTCCCTCTGGTGGCAGTGGCTAACAGTGGTCTTATGGTGATGGTGGTCTAGGGGGCACATGGTGACATTCCGTATAGTGGCACTGGCTAACAACAGTCTTATGGTGGTGGTCCAGGGGTCACACAAAGTCATTCTCTGTGGTGGCAGTAGCTAACACCGGTGTTATGGTGGTGGTCCCGGGGGGGCACACAAAGTCATTCCCTCTGGTGGTAGTGACTAACAGTGGTCTTATGGTGATGATGGTCAGGGGGGCACATGGTGACATTCCCTATAGTGGCACTGGCTAACAGCAGTCTTATGGTGATGCTACAGGGGCCTGGATGTATTATGCTTTCTGTTACAAATGTGAAGTGACGTATGGAATTTGAATCACTCTGAGTGGGACGCTCATCTAACTTTATGAAAAAAACATGTATCATACAACACATCTGACATTCTTTTAACCACTTAAGTTAAAACCTGCCAACATTAACCTCATCATCCTCATAAAGAAAACTGCCCTCACAGTCATCAATGTCTGAATTCTGACCACTTTAAAATTCTTTCTCCATTGTGTCATCATTTACATCAGTGGTAGGCTGTTTCTTGCTGCCACTGCCAGTACCACCAGGATGGTCCATTTATACATCAGCAAAACCATGACTAGACTGGGGTATGAATACTGAGGCTGCAGTCTGAGCTGGTATGTGCCTCTCATTCATTTTCATGAATGTTAACTAACTGACATTTGCAGGAGAGAGGTTTGTACGATGATCCTGAACTATTGCACCTGCTGAGCTGAATACCCTCTTGACACTTACACTGGAGGGTGGGCATGTCAGGTACTTCAGTGCCATTGCAGTCAGCTCTATCCAGTCACCTACCTTTCCACTCCAGTATAAAAGAAGATCATCAGTTACTGACAGATGCCTGTTTTCAGACAAATATGACTCAACCATTCTCTGTGCTGCACTAAGTCCAGTGGTTGATGCATCATCCTGTTCTCTGGACTCATTTATGTCACAAATCCTCACTTCGGACAAAGCCTCCCAAAGTGAGTTGACACCAACCGCTTTGGATGACAGACCGCATGGAACTGCAGTCCCCTTACCGGATATGCTTGATACTAATCCAGGTTCGCCTTCAGCCTGATTATGCTTCTGAGGTTTGCTGACCTTGGCATGTGACTTCTGTGCCACATGAACCAAGTGCATCAGTTGCCCACTGACATTTTTTACCTGTTCAGGCCCACCCTCCAGTACTGAAGCAATTCTACGTTTGTATCGTGGGTCCAGCTTTGTTGTTATTGCAAAGTTGTCACTACACTGAATGCTCAAGATGTGATGATTCTGGTCGAATACTGTCAGCATGTGTTTCAGAAGCATACTGCTAGCACTGTCTCCAGCAACATCAAGGCTTTGCTGTACATTCACCAATGTCTGCCTCAGCACCCACAGTAGTGGAATTGATTGGCTAATGGAGGCAGACTTGCCACTCACTGCCTGTGTAGCATATTCAAAAGGTCGCAAAATTGTTATTACAGAGTCCATGAGGCACCACTGTTGAGTCGTCATAGACATGGAGGCCCCGGAACTGTCACGGCTAGTGTGCATGACAAGATATTCTGAGATGGCTTTGTATTGTTCATACAACCTCTCTGCCATGTATAAAGTGGAGTTTCACCTGGTGACAACTTCCAGCTTCAAGCGGAGCTGAGGGATGCTGTTTCAGATCTGCAACTGCCGAAGTTGGTCACGGGCCTTTGCAGAGTGTGAAAAGTGAGAACAGATATGGCATGCAACTGTCAGCATTTCCTTTATATCATGGTGCTGCAGAAACTCCTGCACCACAAGATTTATACAGTGGGCCATGCATGGAACCTGAACAAAGCTACCATTTGTGATGCATTTCACCACATTTGACCCATTGTCTCCTGCTACGAACCCAGCTGTCAGGGACAGGGGGTTCAGCCACTTGTCAGTTTCCATCAGTACCAAGTCCAAGATGTTTTCACCAGTGTGTGAACTGGTCACATTGTACATAGCAATCGTTGCATGCTGTTGAATTCCTGGAAGATTGCTACCATGGCACGCCACCTTACTGCACTGATTATTCACACTACCAAGAGCACAAACAACACCCAGCACCTGCGCCCAATGTGCAGTTATACACAAATATGTACTCTCCACTGTTTTGCCACTTTTCCACATATCCATACTTAAATGGATGAATGGAGAGGAGGAATGTTGAAGGGCATGTCTGACAGACTCGGATGCAGTATGGTACAACTTGGGGACAGCACAGGTTGAAAAGTATGTCCTGGATGGGACTTTCCATTTTAGATAGGCACGTGCAGCAAACTGCCGGAACCCAGAATTCTCCACAAAGGAGAAGGGCAAAAGATCAATTGCCAGCATTTCAGCTACAGCAGCATTAAGTTTATGTGACACTGTATGATTGGGTGGGTACTTCAGCTTATGCGCAAAAACACTCTGTAACATGGGCTAACAAACGTTTTACATGGGGTGTGATGAGAAATGGTTCTGCTCTGTGAATGGCAGGTGGTTGAGTGTGGCCGTTTGATGAAGACAGTTGCACAGGTGATGATGACAAACCCACAAATGCAGTTATTTTGCTAGATTTACTAACCGGGGTTGATGTACCACTTGCACTAGACATACTGCATTCACCATCACCACCACCAAAACTACTACTCTCACCAGCACTGGACAACATTTCAAAATCATTATACTCCTCCACCTCATCATGCCTGTAGTAATCCTCTGCTCTTATTTCATCACTACTGCACAGATTTAATTTCCTACTTGATTTAACAGTCATGGAAGGGGATAACATGCTCATTATGGTTGATGACGAGGGTAAACACCCCACTGTGGTATTAGCTGCCATCTTGTGCGGGGTCCACAGTGCCATGTGCCTGTTCTTAAGATGTGTATGTTGTCCTCCTGTGTCCAGATGACTCCCCTTTTTACCTCGACTCACATATGCATGGCAAACCTGGCAGATTGCAACTGACTCATCATTTGCATCTTGCACAAAAAAATCCCAAACAAGAGATTGTGATGATCTAGTTTTAACATGTCCCTGATGCTGCTTATTGGACTCCGTTTTTTTAAGCCATGAAGTGAGGGGTGTGCTACATAATTTTTCTGGCAGGACACACTTAGACTTCAATTGACCACCACAACTACCTGTCATTATTACTCGGTCATCATCATCATAATCACCATCAACTGAAACTGGTAAATTACAACTTTTTACTGTGGGGGGGGGGTTAAAGCAAACAGACCCAGACACAGCCACCTTGAATTTATTTTTCTCTGGTTCCCAATTGGGGTCAATTACATCATCATCATATTCATCACCATCACCCACATCCACATCTTCTGCTTGGATGCTGTCATGTGGACTAAGTCCATAGCAAAAAGACCGCACACTCGCTGTTTAGCAAAAAAAGCTTTTATTAATTAAAAGGGTTGACAACCACCACAAAACAGTAGCAGACTAAAACCCCAACTGGTTTCATGCACAGCACATCATAAGAGGTGTTACACAAGATATAACAATGGAACCTTTAAATACTAAAAGCTCTTAAAGAGACAACACATCTTAATATACTGCTCAAAATAAATTTAAAGTGCCTCAACTAATATATAACAATCTAAATAATAAGGAAATGTATCATAGCCCCCAAAATACATAATAGTAACAAAATTAAAAATGTATATATTTCATTGCCACTGGCTGAAGAATCGGCAATTTACAAACATCCCTCCTCAATTTGTAAAGTGCTAATAATATCTTAAGTAAGGTAGCCCAGCATTTCCTTCCATATATCTGTAAAAAAAGCACACATAGATAAGGGGAAGTCGTAATAATAACATTACAAAATGAGATTGAACAACCACTGTTAGAGGTCACACAAAACAGCATACACTACTTCCTTCTCTTAATACAGGGTAGCAGTTCTAGTTTGTCATTAAGACCAGGTATAGCAAGACCTCCCAATGTAAATATCCAAAATGATTCCTTTTGGGACAGCATATCATTTAAATTGCCCTCTCACAGGCTCAGCTGGACCTTTTCAATGCCACAAAATCTAAAAACATGCCTCCCTTTATCATCCTTTTGTAATTTACAGTGATTTGAGAGGGCACTTCTATCATCCTGATTAGCCACAGAGCTAATATGTTCACCCTTTGTTTCAGCCTTCTAGTGTTCTTGCCCACATAGAATGCTTCACAATTACAGATTGCCAAATACAATACATTAGCTGATACACAATTAATAAAATCCCTAATTGTGTATTCTTTTGAACTGTTACAGGAGGTAAAATTCTTACACTTAATCATGCGACTACAAATTTTACAATTGCCACATGTAAACATTCCTACTAGAAATTAAACTTCCCCCTTGGGCTCTCATACTGGCAAAAAAACTGTGAACCAACCTATCTTTTAAGTTCTTACCCTACTTGTACACAATTCTGTTACACTTAGTTATTACTTTCAACAGGGGGTCCAACTCTAAAATATTCCAATTTCTTAGCAGTATATCCTGTACTGCCTGGAATTCCTTGTTTAAGTTGTCACCAAATCCATCCTCCATTGCCAGTACAAGAGCCCAAGGAGGAAATGTAATTTCTAGTAGGAATGTTTACATGTGGTAATTGTAAATGTCATAGTCACATGATTAAGTGTAAGACTTTTACCTCCTGAAACAGTAGTAAAGAATACACAGTTAGGGATTTTATGAATTGAGTAACAGCTAATGTAATGTATTTGGCAACCTGTGACTGTGGAGCATTCTACTGTATGTGGGCAAGACCACTAGAATGTTGAAACAAAGGGTGGATGAACATATTAGCTCTGTGGCTAATCAGGATGATAGAAGTGCCCTCTCAAATCACTGTAAATTACAGAAGGATGATAAAGGGAGGCATGTTTTTAGATTTTGTGGCATTGAAAAGGTCCAGCTGAGCCTGAGGGGGGGCAATTTAAATGATATGCTGGCTCAAAGGGAATCATTTTGGATATTTACATTGGGAGGTCTTACTATACCTGGTCTTAATGACAAAATAGAACTGCTACCCTGTATTAAGAGAAGGAAGTAGTGTGTGCTCATTTGAGTGACCTCTAACAGTGGCTGTCTAATCTCATGTTGTAATGTTATTATTACAACTTACCCTCATCTATATGTGTTTTTTTAACGGATAAAAGGACGGAAATGCTGGGCTACCTTACTTGAGATGTTATTAGCACTTTACAAATTGAGGAGGGAAGTTTGTAAATTACTGATTCTTCAGCCAGTGGCAATGAAATATATACATTTTTAATTTTATTAGTATGGTGAACTTTTTAGGGGCTATTATACATTTCCTAATTGCTTAGATTGTTATATATTAGTTGAGGCACTTTAAATTTATATTGAGTAGTATATTAATATGTGTTGTCTCTTTAAGAGCTTTTAGTATTTAAATGGTCCATTGTTATGCCTTGTGTAACACCCCTGATGATTTGCTATGCACGAAACCGGTCAGGGGTTTAGTCTGCTACTGTTTTGTGGTAGTTGTCAACCCTTTTAATCAATAAAAGATTTTTTGCTAAACAGCGAGTGTGCGGTCCTTTTGCTATGGACTTTGTACATTTTGGATAGGTACCGCACTTCTGGTGAGTGGAACTGCATTTGCTTGTTTGTTGGCATGTGGACTGCGTGTTGCAACCACAGCAACATCATCATCAGATTCATCATCATCAACACCAGCATCACCTGATATTTTTTCACCACACTGTGAATCACTGCATGGCAAATGCATGACCTAAACCACGGTGTAAGAAATGTCACATAGTATTCTGTCGTTGACATGATGATCAGAATCCTCGTGTTCAGTTACTGAGATGTTACTGGGAAGTATGACATCATCTACACTGCAACTCACTCTCACTGCTTCACACTCCACTATATTTTTGGACATGGTAAACTGGTCAAAAGTGGAACTTGAGGCAGCAGCACTCATACCATCACCAGCAATTTCACTACCACCACCAGCTGGGACAACATCATCTCCTGCAACTATGAGTGGAGCTACTGATTGTACTGTAAAAAACATTGCAGGAGAAATACATTTCTTCACATCAGCAATGCACTTCTGTGTCTGCGCACTACCACACCCACAGACAATCTTACCACTGACAGCAGTGCCATGGCGAGAAACAGCTTTGCTTGCATGTCTCTTTGAAGGGCATTTTGGGGATCAACAAGAATATTCTAAACAAATTTAGATTTTGGAACTTTCACTCTGGGTGGGGGATGCTGGATGTGAAGCTAAAAAAAAAACAGCTGTGGCTTCAGCAACAGATACAGATACAAAGTCACAAGTTCAACAACACCTTAGCTAACCAGTGGTACTGAAGTCACAAACAATCCAATCTGGAAATAATAATTCCTTTTGCAGTGGGGTGGGGGGGCAGCACTGACTGCAGATTTTTATGGCAGTGCAAGCAGCAAAGCCAAGAAAAGATACCACAATGGCAGTGCAAAATGACGCAGCTGCAGTGGATAGCAGTTCACACTGCTATGCCTGCAATTACACTGTGGTACAATAAAAGGTGTATTATTTGATGTCATGCACCACATACACACACACACAATTTGCCTACAAGTAATGTGTAGCAAATTGAAAACTTCAGTAATATACCATGTATTTTAAACAACCTGAAATTATGAACTGCTGCACCAGATCCACAACACACAATCAGCAAAAAAATGTCAACAATTACTAAAAATATTACTGTGTGTACATTAACACAGTCAGTTATATAACAAAAATATAACCAAAAAAAAAGAACTCCCTATTTCTCCAAGTGAAATCTACCTACACCACAGATACGCCACTCCTCAAAGCACACTTTCGCTCTCTCTTACTACACAGACTCAATGTTGTACATTAACATTCAAAATCCACACACAATATATAAACACTCGATGATATGAGCACAAGAGGGTTTCCTACAATCGATGAACTAATGTTTGTGCAAAAAAAATTACTCAGAAGGGCTTAGATAACCTAGGTGAATCTGGCCTTACAAAGATGGCAACCACACTGGGTCAGACTTTATTTTAGCTCCAGTATGAGTCGCTGTTTTAGTTGTTTTAATCATTCTTTCATTGTTTTTATTTTTTATTTTTTGTTATTGCAGCAGTCTTAGTAAATGTTACTAAGTGTTTAGTACATACTGGAAGTGTTGGCCCTGAAGCATTGAGGCGTCGAGGTACTGCCGGAGTGTGGATTTCGACTGTGCAGTGTGTACGCTGACTTTGTCTCTGTTTGGGATCTGAGCTTTCCGCTACACTCCTGTGGCGGTTGTTGGGAGATGTTTCTTGGCACTCCAACACTGAGAGTGCTGTTGTCCAGCTTCTTTTTCTGTGTCAGCCATGGGAACTGTGGCTTGGATTTTGTTTTTGCTGTGGTGCTGTAACAGAATCACAATGGACACTCCTCCACTAGCCAGACCCTGTGGTATGTACTGTGATCCTCCAGGGTGCCTGGAATTAAAGGGGGTATCTTGCTAGATACAGTGGAGCCCTGAATGCTGAAGTTTTAGAACTATTGTTTCTTTGACATCTTTGGGGAATTGCTTTGCTTGGTGCATGTTGACCATAATTGGCCGGAGTTTTGAAGAAGTCCATGGTGGAAATTGACTTTATGAGCTGCCACTTTGACTACTGCTGCAGACTGAGAATTGGAGGCTGTTACCCCTGTATGGCAGATTGTGTTGGTGGGGACAGAAGGCTATGAGCCGGCTTTCTTTGAAGTCCCCCTGAAGCATCTAGGAGGCAGTCTTGCTTGCCGCGGTCAAATTAGGGTTAGCCGAACTAGCTAACCCTGAGGTAGACACTGGTTGCAGCCAGTCTCTCTGGGGGGTCAGGGGTATAAACCATAGGGTGCATACTCGCTGAATTCATGGAGTGGTGGTGGGCTAACTAACGGGGGTAGGATTGTCCCCACTTCCTAAGTGGAGAGATTTGGTGGTACTCCTGTGCCCTTCTTGGGGTGGTTTATAGGTTAAGCAATTTAACTCACTGGAGGACTTTGATAAGAATATTGCTCTGCTGTCAGATGTCTCCCTGAAAAGTTTGGACTAGTATTGCTATGGACTGTTACCTTCTTATCAAGGAGTTTTATTTTATTTTATTTTTTGGACTGGCTGAGAGAGAGCCTTTTTTTTCTATTTCTTTTTAGAAATTACATATTATATAATTTGTTTAAATGTGGCTATGAGAGGGTCATGTTTTCTTGTTTAAACTTAAGTCATTGTAGGGGGTGGTGAGAGCCCCCCCATCAAGACTCATTCTCTTCTGCTGTTATTAATTTAAAACTCATTGATTGGAGAGTTTACATAAGTATTTTTTATTTACTGCTGCTTGTCAGTTCCTTTAAATTTTGGGTTTGGGGAGGGGGTTATTTATGCAGTTTGGGTATTTGTTGGGTGACTGCAACTATTTTAGTGGAGTTATTTTGTAGTATAAGAAAGTTAAAACTTTGTTGTTGTGGATTTTTATTTTGCGTTCAGGTGGTTAATTAGCCTGTGGAATGTGTTTGTTTGTCACCCCAGTCTTGCGCTATTCGTGCTCCACTCTCCATGCCCTCTGCTCATCCCCCCCCCCACCTTTGGCTTTTTCTATTTACCAGCACTGTCATGCTCTGGGTATTGTATGTAGGAGGGTGGTGGGGTGTGGGGGGTGGGGGATGTGGACACTGGAGGAAGAATGAGCGGATCTCTCACATGGGGCTGGTTAGGCTTAGAACATGCCCTGGGGCAAAATGGAGCCTGGAACGTGGTGTTTCATGTCTAGTCCCCATACCCAAGGGCACCACTTCTGTTGATGGGCAAGTAGCTGAGACGGCTCATGAATCCCATCCAACTCGCATGGTGTTGTACAATGCCAGATCTATTAAGAACAAAACTGCAATTATCACTGATCATGTTGGAACAGCTGATCTGGCATGCATCACCGAGACCTGGCTGGATGAAAATGCTGGCCCTTCTTTGGAAGAGGCAATTCCGGCTGGGTACTAAGTGATACACCTCCTGAGACTGGACCATGGGGGGGGGTAGCGGACTGTTTCAAGACTGAGTTGGGCCTCACTGGTGTACCAGTAGAGGAGGCCGAATCCTTTAAATGTACTATGGCAGCAGGTGTGGGTTGCAGGATAGCTCTCATCTACCATCCACCTGGGGATGAAAATTGAATCCTGCAGGAAGTGGTGGACTTCGCCATCGACAGGGCATTAGAGTCACCCAGACTGATGGTTCTGGATGACTTAAATGCATGGATCAACAACAAACTCTCACCTTTTGGACAGCACTTCCTTCAGTTGATGACATCACTGGGCCTCACACAGATTGTTACCTCTGCTACTCATAGTCATGGTAAATCTTTGGATTTGGCATTCCTCCTGGGAATTGAGGCCTTTGATTTGGGGGTGGAACCTGTCAGTTGGTCTGATCATTACACTGTGAGGTTCATCTTTTGCACCCCCCTTTGTAGGTCTGCCCCTATGGAGATGGTAATTAACCCCCCTTTATGGGATGTGAGCCCTGAAGACCTAGCAGTGGTGATTGACCTCTCAGAGTTTCCTGTTGCCATCTCGAGTCCAGAGCCTCTGGGTTTGGCCTATAATAAGGCCATCTCCTCAGCTCTGGACCTGAATGCTCCTGTCCATGTTCATCCTCTCCTTCTTCGCCCTCGGTCCCCTTGGTTTGATGGGTCTTTGAGGGAGTGGCAGTGACTAGGACAAAGGTTAGAACATCATTGGTGGAAATCCACCCTGGAGGTTGATCATCTTAGATTGGTAGAGCATTACCAGGCCTACCAATCAGCAATCTTCAATAAGAAGGCAGAGTTCCTTTCAAGGGAGATTGCTGTCACTCAGAATCGACCAGCTCAGCTCTTCCAAACTGTGGACAGGTTGTGCAACCCAGCCTGTCTACAGCTCCAAAGAGCCTTTTCACAAATGGAGTGTGATGAACTTGTTCAATTTTTTGTGAATAAGGTGTCCGTCATCAGGTCAGAGATCCTCCTGACTCATTCTATTGGGGATGCTGTTGGTCAGTGCTTGGTCACTATACCTCGTATTTCCTGGAGTACTTTTGACCTGTCGGAGTTCGAGGATATTATGCGGATTGTCCAGGGTATGTGCCCTACGTGTTGTAGTTTGGATCCTCGCCTAACTTCCCTGATTTTGGGTTGTTGTGGTATCATTGACCCAGTCCTGGCTCAGATAGTCTGGTGCTCCGTGGAATCGGGTGTGTTTCCAAGCTTTCTGAAGGAGGTGGTGATGACACCCCTTCTGAAGAAAGCTTCGTTGGGCCTGGACATTCTAGCAAACTGCAGACCTATCTCGAACCTTCCCTTTATAGGGAAGGTCATTGAGAAAGTAGTGGCGATTCAACTGGAGAAACATTTGACCATCTACAATATCTACGAACCTCTCCAGTCCAGTTTCTGAAAGGAGAATAGTACTGAGACTGCTCTGGTTCAAGTGCTCAATGATCTTCTGATGGTAGGAGACCAGAGAAACCATTCCATTCTGGTACTCCTTGATCTCTCCTCAGCTTTTGACACTGTGGACCATGAAGTGCTGCTCGAGCACCTGAGGTTCATCTGTGGCCCGACAAGTATGGTCCTCAGGTGGTTTACGTCTTTCCTCATGAGCAGAATACAGAGAGTTGTGTCGGGGATATTTTCTTCAGACTCACTCCCTCTGTCATGTGGGATCCCTCAGGGCTCGGTGCTGTCCCCCATGTTGTTTGCAGTGTATATTATATGCTGCCCCTCAGAGACATTGTAAGACAGTATGAGCTGAGGTTTCACTGCTATGCTGATGATACCCAGCTCTACCTGTCTATTGCTCCTGACCAGGTTAGTGTTCTCCCAGCATTTAATAACTGCATCACTGAAATCCAGGACTGGATGAATTCGAGCTTGCTAAAGTTGAACACAGGTAAGACTGAGGTTATGGTTGTGGACCCAGGTCATAGGATAGAGGGGTTGAGAACTGGTCAGCCTCTGGATTATTTCTGGGGGGCTCCCAGATTCTTACCTCCAAACGGGTGCACAACCTGGGAGTGGTACTTGATGATGGGCTGACCCTTTGATCTCAGGTGTTGGCAGTCATCAAGTCTGCCTTTTATCATCTTAGGAACATTGCCAGGGTCAAACACATTGTTACAGTCAGTGATCTGCCTGTGTTGGTCCACGCCTTTGTGACCTCGCGCCTTGACTACTACAACTCCCTTTACTTAGGGCTTCCTGGGATTGATATCCACCACCTGCAGCTAGTGCAGAACACTGCTGCTCGATTGTTGACAGGGGCATCTTGGGGGGTTCGCATATTGCCCCTGTGCTGCTCGATCTGCACGGGCTGCTGATTCAGTGGTGGATCACCTTTAAAGTTGGTTTACTGACTTATAAAGCCCTACTCAGACTTGGTCCTGACTACTTGAAAGAGCTTCTGATTCCTTACAGCCCTCTGTGACAGCTCCATTCGGCTGACAAGGGGTCCCTGGAGGTTCCAAGGGTGACTTTGAAATCTTCTGGGGCCCATGCATTTATGTTTGTGGCCCCTACCCTCTGGAATTCTCTACCCCATCAGCTCTGGGAGTGCGCAACCATGGGGGGGTTAAACAGGTGCTTAAAACTTTTTTGTGGCATTAGGCTTACCAGTGACTCATTGGTATTAGTAATTGTTTTGCTATTCATTACTGTAATCGTTGTTTTATGGAATTATGTTTTATTATTGTAAAGTGCCTTGATATTTGAAAGGTACTTAAAAATAAAGTTTATTATTATTATATTTTAATAGATTTTAGAAGGTTTGAATCACAGAGAGCTCTCAGAGCAGACTGTCTCCTATAGCTTCCTACACACACTACCCCGAACTGAGGCTGTGCAGAAAAATATAGAGCCCATGTGACCTGAAATCTCATGAATCACTGCAAAATTAATATTTGGCGCTTAAAAACAAGGCAAAGTGATGCGAAGTACTTTGTTTTCAATGTACTTGACCTTTAAAACTGGTGGGGTAGTGGTTTGGGAAGGCAGAGTAATGCGAAGTCATTGTTTTCAATGGACTTTGCCTTACCCATTATAACATGAAGTACTCCGCTTCACATTGCAGAGTACTCTACGAATTCCCCTTTACTCCTCGAATCATTTTGCGGATCGAATTAAACCCACTTTACCCACCACTGCTGTGGAGCCAGGCAATTGGGGGGGCATGCCGCACAAGCCAGCCTCACTACCCATGAAAATGATCCCATAATGGGCATGCAAATGGCCCCTTAGTGCCATGCATGCCCGATGGGCTCATTTGCATGGGTCTATTTGAATATCAGAAATTTAGCATGGGCACAAGCCATTGTGGTGCCTTATTTCAGAAGCCATGTTGGCACAGTGCTCAGTGGCTTAGAGGTAGGCCAACATGGCCATTAATTCAGTTGAACAGTGCTGGTGCGTTCATCTTCAGACATCCAGGCTATTGCAGAATGCAACACAATTATTTGTGTTCTGGTTTGAGCGTTTTTTTACTGTTGGGCCTTTTTTATTGTTTACTTACAGTCTGTCTCTCATCGTCACTCATTTCTGCTGTAAAGGAGAGAAAATAAACTGACTATAACAGTAAGAGAATTAGTTGCTTTTTTAGTTGTGTATGCAACAGTGCTACTGTATTCTCTATTTACTGTTTCTTGTTGCTGGCATAAGTGCAATCTATGTGCTTCCATTTCCCCAATCGACTGAAGGGTGTCCTCTAGATCAGCAGAGTTGGTGGGGGGTAAGAATCATTAATAGTTTCAAACATGACTGGGACTGAGAAAAAGACTTAATAGTTACATGGTGGAAGCAGTAAGGCAGGGGGCAGCGGGGCAATAACTCTGACTAGACATTAGATCCCAGGGTAGGATATGGCAAAAAGGGGCAGACTGGCTGGACCAGTGGTCTTTTTCTGCTGACATTTTCTGTTACATAGTAAGTAGTATAAATTATTATTTGAAGCTAGGTCTCCTTTTTCAGAGTTCTGCACTTTTATTCACTGGGAGATGCTGCCCTGTGGATTCAGTGTGGGCCTACTGTTTACAGCTAAGAGCCGTGACCCTAGAGACATGTTAGCAATTCTGCAACCCTTACTTACTTAAGGTGTGACTCAGAACAAGTCACTTAGATCCCTGTGCTTCACCTCTCTAAAATATCTCTCCATCGTATCTGTACACTGTGTATGCTGTTTAAATTACAATGTGCCCCTAATGTAAATAGCAGCATTCTCTCCATGCCCTTTCCTTGACTGGAATGCACTTTAGGTTACTGTTTGTATGAAAGGCATTTTATAAAACCAAATGTCCTTCCTGCTTTTCTTTCTTCCTTGCTTTCTATTACTAACATAATATTTGTATTTGAATGAAATGACGCACTCATGAGAGGTTTGAATTTATTACTTTTTAGTAATCTTTTATTCATGATTGGCAGTCTAAAATTGAAGGACAGTGTGAATGATTCGCCTTTTGCTTTTTATCATTTTATTCATGTTGCTTACACGCATCTATATTTTTCACATAAAGTTTGTACATGTGTGTAGTTTCTGCTTGCAATTATTTGTAGTTAAATTAAATAAACATTAAAGAGGTCACTGGGAAGCAGTCAAAATCCTTGCAGAACATTCTCAACATAAATAGGCACACTACACTCGACTCTAAAACTATTTCGAACACTTTTAACATCGCTTTCACTGATCTTAGCAGTGTTCTCCCCCTCCAACTTCTTCCAAGACGTGTCAACTCCCATCCCCCCCAACTCCTCCACCCACGCCTGTCACCCACCTTTCTACTTTAAAGCACTAAAGAAACATCAAGTCCGAAACTACATTGCCAAAGCCATCAGCAAATCTAGAACAAGCAATGACACACTTGACCTCAAGCTACTGGCCCTAACGGCAGCGGGTGCTTGGGCCCCTCACCAAAATCTTATCTCTCTCTCTTTCCTCTAGCAAATTCCCAGACAAATGGAAAATGGCCGCTGTTACCCCAATTCACAAAAGTGGTGATAAGGCTGGCCGTATGAACTAAACTATCTCCATTCTGCCTCCTATAGAGCACTGGAGCGATATAGTAGCAGACCAACTTACTGAGCATCTGGACAATTATAATATTCTCTGTAAACAGCAACATGGCTTTGAAAAGGTTATAGTACATCCTCTGCCTTACTCGAATTCACCAGCTCCATTCACAGCTCCCTTGACAATGGACAACTAACTGGTGCTATTTTCACCGACCTGACCAAAGCCTTCGATACTATTCACCACTCCCTCCTGCTGAGCCAACTAAAAAATGCTGGTCTCTCCAATGATTCAATCTCTTGGTTCAAAATCTATCTTGAAAACCGCACCCAGCGTGTAAAAATTGGAGTTGTGCACTCTGATTCAAGACCTGTCCTCTCTGGAGTCCCCCAGGGTTCAGTACTGGGCCCCCTACTCTTCAGCCTGTTCCTTAACACCCTACCGGACTCCTACACTGAACATATCACCCTGTATGCCAATGATGCAGTAATTCTTGCCACATACCAGGACCCAAAGAAATTGCAAGAAAATCTCCAGCTCGGCTTCTCCTCGGTTGAGAATTGGCTCACATAGCACAAACTGATCCTTAATCAAAAAAAACAAAGGCCATGATCTTCAGCAGCTCCCATAATAAACATAAGCACTTCCAACTCTCCGTTATCACCAGGCAAGGTGCTGCACTGGAACAGGTCAAAAACTTTAAATACCTCGGGATCACCCTTGACCCTCACCTCTCCTACACTGCCTACATTGACCATGTCGCCAAAGCCACTAACTCCCGGCTAGGCCTGCTATTCCGTCATAGGAAACACCTGACACCTGAAGCCCTCACTGTCGCTGTCCAGAGCTCCATCATATCCATCATTGATTATGGCATTATCATTTATGGCTCTGCTACAACCACTGCATTCAAACGTGTATCCACCATCCTCAACAAGGCCTGTCGACTTGTCACTGGCTCCCAACACCTAACTCACACCTGTGACCTCTATTCTGAAACTGGATGGTTGAATCTTGCCAATCGAATGAAACACCAAACTTGTATTACTACTAAGAAAAGTACACTGGGCCTTGCCCCCGGAGTCTGTGCCCTCATACAACCAAGAATCCACACCGACATACCAGAGGATCGAAACCTCAGCTTCTGCAAGTCCACATTGCCGCACAACACAGGCCAAAGATCCTTTGCTTACTGGCCACTAGTTGGTACAACAGTCTTCCCAGCGACATCTCATCTTCTCGATCACCAGCACTTTTAAGGCTCGCCCGCCTAACACTGACTGCCTCCAACCTCTGTGACTGTTGTGGCTAAGCATATCTTTTGGTTCCATAGCTGAAGATGCCCTTTTGGACCCACATCTACTCCTGCACTTTGCCAGCACCCCCCCTTCCTTTACCTCCCCTGCTGGCCCATGACAAATGCCACCCGTTGCACTACCTCTATTCTTATCCGCCTTCCACCTCTCCTCTCTCTGTCCCCCCCAACCTACTTCCCCTTCTCTCCCATCCACTTAGTCTCCCTGATTTCACCCTCCTCCTTTCTCTTTCCCTTCCCCAAAGTTTCACCTTATTGTTCTTTTTTCATCTACAAGACTATGTGTTGTTCTTTTTTTTTTAATTTTATAAACTGTTATCTTTGCTTATGATTGTCTCAATTGTACCAATGACGTGGAACCTTTGTAAAAGAGCCTTGGCTCAAAGGTATTTGTAATCCTAGAACAAATAAACAAATAAATAAAAATATTATGCTTCCTGAGCCCTGGTTAGTATGTATTGCAGGTAGGGCACAATGCTGTGGTATCAAGCTCCCCTGATGTCAGTGGGGACACTGGAAAAGTGGGATTTTTAGACACATTTCAGATTGTATTTCACATATTCGTTATTTTAAGGTTCCCTTTTATTTAATATTGCATTTCAAATGATTTTACCAGGTAAGCAATACCAATAACAAACAGTCTCATTTTCCAATACAGCCTGAGGAGGGTATTTGGAAAGGGGGAGAAAACACAGGTAAAAGCTAATTTAACAGAACAACATTTACATTAAAACATCAATTCCATCCTAAATGAAGCTCATTCAGAG
The DNA here is from genome assembly GCA_016271365.2 of Neoceratodus forsteri. Lineage (NCBI taxonomy): Eukaryota > Metazoa > Chordata > Ceratodontiformes > Ceratodontidae > Neoceratodus > Neoceratodus forsteri. Next base: position 1,571,051,813 of record CM057452.1, read on the forward strand.
AAAAGAAGTACATAACAATGTATGTGGTTGACACAGAATCCAGATTTGAAGAGGACGAAGGAATCTAACTTGTGAAAACTTGTCAGCTGCTCACCAATAAACTTTTCAAATATTTTGGAAAGTACCAAACTACTTCTTTACATATACCTACAGTATACACATAAACAGTAAAATGTGATCACTGTCCTGAAGATTCCATCAGATCTGGCGGCTTGTCTCCTTCTGACATCATAATTCTCTCTTTACAATATCATAAAGTACATGTTACCATAGCAACAGATTGTGATGTCTCTTTCACAGGAAATGGATTCTGCTTTCATTCCTCTTTGTCTTCTTCTGTGCCTTGCTAAATAGAAAAGTGAGATGCAAATACAGCAAATATATGAAATATAAGGCAACATATGTCCCAAATGATGATTCTCAAAGCTTCCTTTTTTTTATTTAATGTGTAGTAGTGCTGTACAAAATGAAGAATTCTACTGGCATAATACTGGCAAAATAGCAATTCTGCTTCTGAAGTACATTTTGGAGTTTCTTGGGTGATTCTGTGACATTCTAAATTCATTTTGCGCCTTTGTTATTGAAACAGGATTGCAGTCCTGTGTTTGTTTTCTGTTATTTTAGTTTTTTTTAGTTTGTGATTCTGCAATTGTATACCGCTGGAAAGGTGTTCTGCATAGTTCTGTTGTTATTGGTTTTGTTAATTGTAACTGGATTAATATTTTGCAGCACTTTTTAATCATGCAGACTCTAGCCATGGGAATAGAATTCCACAATTTTGTTAGGGAGGGCTATGTAATTAGCAAAATATGTGTTAGCAGGTTCTGATTCTGCCTTTTGGCACATGTGTTTGCTGTTTAGTTTTACTTTTGAGAGTGTTGGTGTTGGGGGAGGAGGAGAGAGCAGAGAGAGTGTTTGAGGATTCTTTTTTGTATAATTTGGTCTTGCGAGTTACAAGTGTTCCAAGGACTACTTTGGAAGGCATTACATGAAAGGCTCTAGCATCACCTTCTGTACCAGAGGGGACCAGAATTCTATTGGCAGCAGTCTATTCATATGATGACCAGCTGTTTGAAGACATTCTGTAAGACTCCCATTCCTTGACAGTCAGAAACTATGGTAGGAAATTCACACTGCCATGAATGGTGGTAGAGAGAGAGAGTAGCTTGGACAGTGAAGCAGCTGAAGCATAGGTGGGAAGACAGTCAGCACTATAAACCCCACATGTGGGAAAGGCTTGGTGGCATTGTGAAGATGACAGGACATAAACTGTCACATTGTTCTTGGTGAGAGTTACTGAACTTCTTCCTTTCGGTCCTAATAAACATGAAACTTTGCAACATTTTAAGGAATAAATTGCATAACTGAACACTGAGGTACTGTGATTTGGCATTGTTGTAGTGACTAGCTGTGATGCAGCTGACGACGGCTTGTTAACAGTGCCCTGGTACTGCCTATCCATTATTTTTTGTCCGTGGGAATTGTTATTTGGGCAGCCCCTATTAACAGCTGTTTCATCTGCTTGAGTCATCTTAGTCCAACTGCACATCTACCGTTGACCCACTTCATGGCCCTGGCTGTGGGATATGTGGAGGCTCCCCAGGCTGATTCATCACTAACACATCCATCAACCCATCGTCTGATTCACCACCAACACATCCATCAACCCATCTATATAGTGGTTGCCTAGAGTTGAAGACCTGTCAAATGTTACCCATGTGATTTCTCTTTTAAATTTTCACCCAACAGCCTCCCTATGGCACCTGTTAGTGGCCAGCAACCACAGTGGAAAACTTATGTAGAAAGATAACCTGTGGAGGAAACGTCTCCAAACTGTGTAGCTTTAACACTGGAAACTTGCACCATCTCTACCTTTCTGGTGGGTCTACCATGTGTTTCTGGTGAGCACCTCCCAGCATTCCCCAAGCAGCCCATTTGTCTGAAAAATTGACAGAGTGTGGAAAATCTCTCTCTTTGTAGAGCTGTTATAGTATTGAGAAATTATCATTGATAATGTCTTGCTGATGTAATCATTCAGTTTGTTGTCAGCATCTGTATATCTGGACAGGCCAGTGTAGTGAGGAAGAAGCTGTGCAACTATTGCGAACCACTGGTGGTGAAGAGGGCACAGTGACCTCTATCAATGTTGTAGCTGAATAGGAGGCTGCCCAATCTCCTCCACGATATCTGGTTACTGGTATGAGATTTAGGTACTACGTAAATTATAATTTAAATGTAGCTGCGAATGAAAGTGACTGTTGTACCATACTGCTACACTTCATAAGCATGGTTGGAACATGTGATGACAGACTGCTACATGGTGGCAACTAGTCTTGTGTTATCAGGGTACTTAGCACTCCCAATGTCACCCACCACCACCACCACCATCCACAATGGGTCAGCTGTTGAACAGTGTAGCTAAATATGTGTTAGAGCATAGCTCACTTCATCCAATGAATCAGGCTCTATAACAGGTGCCTTCCTCCCCCACCATTTGTATCATTAATTCCCATGATACAATAAATTGGGTATTGAGAACCTGTCATCATGTTACTTTGTTCCTTTACATGTTTTTGTAATCCTGCGGTGTTTGTATTGGCTTGTATCAGTTTACTTAAACTGTACTAAAGCTAACATTGTGAGAAAATATCATGCTACATTGTTCTTTGTATGCATTCCAGTTGTACCTACATATTTTAATGCTGCTGTGTTGCTCTCTGCATTGACTTCTAGCAGTTGTTCTGTACAGCATCTTGTTTTGTGTTTGCTTTTCTGGTGGGTTTCTCTTCCAATGTGCTTTCCCAGGGTTGAACATGGAAATAAGCCATATGTCAGTGCTCCTTTTCTGGTCAACAATGTCTTCATAAATTGAGCAATGGATATGTGAATGATTGATGTGAGATTCCTGGTAAAGGACACTGTAATAACTTTGATGCATATTGGAGACAAGAATCCCAGGACAGAGTAATACCTGGGTGGAGTCCAAGTATCTGCATCAGAGGAGAAGGACCTGGGAGTGATGATCGCTAGTGACTTGAAGCAATCCACGCAGTGCAAGAAAGCAGCAGCAAAGGCAAACAAGATGCTGGGATGCATATCTAGGGGGATCAGTAGTAGGAGTGAGAAGTTTATACGGCCCTTGTACAGGTCACTGATAAGGCAGCATCTAGAATATGGAGTTCAGTACTGGTGCCCACACCTCAAAAAGGACATTATCCTGCTGTAGGTCCAGAGGAGGGCTAAAAAGAAGATAGTGGGTCAGCAGGGTAGGACATACAAGGAGAGGTTAAGGGCACTGAACATGTACTCCCTGGAAGACAGGAGAGAGAGGGGACATGATTGGGACCTTCAAGTACTTGAAAGGGATAAATAAGGTTGATAAGGAGAGTCTCTTTAAGTTGAGTGGCAACCATAACACTAGGAGGCACAGTCTTAAGCTGGAGGGTGGGAGGTTTAGGAGGGAGGTCAGGAAGCACTTCTTCACAGAGAAACATAGAAACATAGAAACATAGAATTTGATGGCAGATAAGGACCGCTTGGCCCACCCAGTCTGCCCATTTCCCCTACCTACTGGATAAGCTGCAGATCCTAGTTAACCAGCAGCCTACTTCTTCTTACCCCCACCCCCCAGAATTGCCTTATGACTGTCCCATGCATGCTTGAATTCCACCACTGATTTTGACTCCACAACCTCCTCCGGAAGGCTGTTCCATACAGCCACAACCCTCTCTGTGGAAAAATACTTCCTTAAATTACCTCTGAGCCACCCCCATCTTCAAATTGTGCCTCTTGTTCTTGCACACCTTTTTTTTTGAAAGATGCTACCCTCTTGGACTTTGTTGATTCCCTTGAGGTACTTGAAAGTTTCTATCATGTCCCCCCTCTCCCTCCTTTCCTCGAGGCTATACATATTAAGCTCCTTAAGTCTCTCATCATATGTCTTCCGGTGCAGACCCTGCACCATTTTAGTTGCCCTCCTCTGGACAGCTTTCATCCTGTCTATGAGAGGGTGGTGAACACTTGGAATACACTTCCAGAAGAGGTTATCTTGCTGAAGACAGTGGGCAGCTTTAAGAGAGGCTGGGGGATAGGCATGGGGGAAAGTAAGGATCATGGGTAGGGAGGATGGGAGGAATGGGGAGGGAGGGCAGGGGCATTAGCTCAAGGTGTGGACCCTGCAATATGAGCAGACTTGATAGACCAAATGGCCTTCTTCTGCTGGCTTCTTTGTATGTTCATATGTATATATTTATTTATTTATTTTATTTCAGTCTTTGATAACTGGGTAAGGCCCACTGGGCACAAGTGCCTGTTTTCAGGTCTGGTCTGCTGGGTGTATCAAGCTTGTTCACACCTCATTCCTCTAACCTCTAGGCTATACTGCCAGCCCATGATGGAATACATATAAAATCCATAATCAGTCATCATGGGGGGTGTGTGTGTGTGTATGTGTGTGTTGGGGGGAAGTGCATTTAGAAACACCTCAGTAAAGCAAATCATACCAGTGTTTTCAGAAGAGTATTATAGGTAGGGGCCAGCCTGGTGGTGTGAAGTGCTAAGGCATCAAACATCTTATTTCCTGCCACACCAGTGGCCCTTTTTGTGACTAAGCATGGGTTGCCAGTAGCAGGATGGGTGGGAGGGGATTGAGCATCCCTAAGACTGTTCTCCTCTCCTGGGGAGGGGTGGCCAGACATCTCAGCCTCTGAGTACCACCAGTGGAGGCCTGGTAGTGGTGCAGGCAGCGAGCCACTCAAAGGGAGGAGCTGCAGTTTAGCAGGGTGTGCATGCCTACATGCACACATATTGATGTGTCACCATGCCAGCGGCTTGAGAAAGAAAATGGAACATGGGATCTGAAGGTGAACCACTGCCCTGCACACCTCTCTAGACCCACGCCACTGCCCAGAAAGCCTGGAGCAACATGAATGCAGACTCGGGGGGTCTCCACCCTCTGACCCCATCATGGGGGGGGGTCTGTGGAGAGTTCACTCCAGGTAGATCTGTGGGGTTTCCATCCAAGGGGGTGGTTAGTACAGGTGCAGGCCATTGCACAAACAGTAAAATGCTATATAAAAAATTAAGAATATAATAGGTTTTCCATTCTTTTATGGAGACAGAGACATCAGCTACTCAATGGCCCCCAGTTCATTGAGCAGCCATGCTGCAAAGCAGCTCTACCAAACAAGGCATTTAAGTCCAGGATTGTTGTGGAGGAGATGCAGAAAAATGAGCCTACTAGTACAAGACCATCCCATGCTATGACCCCTTCCCTGCTCACTGAAACTACAGTAGCTCCCCACACCCAATGTGCATGGTAAAACAAAACCAGCAGAGATTAGAAAGGCATGTTTAGATTCTAACTGCAGGCCCAAAACATTGCTGCAGGGCTAAAGAACACTTTAAGTCTGCTACAGAAATTAATCAGACACTGTGGACCATAATCATCTAACCTACCACCTCCACCTCAGAATGAATAGTGCGTCATGTGGCACGTTACCTGTTTCTACATAGTTCTTTTCTTTCCTGATCATGTAAATAGTTTGTATTGTAAACAGTTGAGTATTTGTATGGTTGTTTGATTTCTCATTTTCCATACTATTTTTTTATATACTTAAGGTTTATACTTGAGCTGTCTGCCATGGTGAGTTTGATGATTTCTGTGGAAATGGACATCAAGTTGATGGCATTCAGTACTTTTGGTCTGAGTAACTTAACCAACAATGATATACAGCTAACGCAAGCACCAGTAGTTTCCAAAAGTCTCCTTTCAAAACCTAAACTGATCCAATGGCTCAAGAGGAAAATTACCTAGTGGGGATTCTCGGCTCTCCAAATGCTCCACAGACCAGAGACACATTGCACTTAAATCAATTAGGGAATGACTGACAAAACAGGCAATCCAAGGTTTCAGGCCACCAAATAATACCAAACATGCCCATCAATGTCTGTGCAGTTGGAAAACAGAAAAGGCTCAGTTCCCCCTACCACAACATTTCCCAGCAATGACAGGCAGAAAGAATTCATGTAGACCGGGAATTAAGGGCCTACATTTTGACCACCTTGCTAAACTGAAGCAACCCAGTCAAGAAAGGAACAAGATGGAATAATACTCGCTCAGGGTGGCAAATGACACAAACTTTGGCAAAAAAGATGTGGTTGAAGAGCCTGGTCTACATGGAGCAAAGCATTGCTAGTGGAATTTTGTCCTGGCCCTTGCCGCATGCCGAAAGCACCCCTTGCAGTAAAGTGCAGACTACCACTGCAAATAGACAGCATGGTGCAACATGAGAGATCAGAAGGGGAAGCAAAGGAAGCAGCAGAGGGAATGCACACTTGGAAGGGGATAACATGCATCACTGATGACATGAGCTCCTACTGGTTGGTGATTTCTACACACAGTACATACATGCCAGGCAACTCTTCAAGTGAATAATTTAATTTTTATTTTTAGACATTCATATATTTTTTGTTGAAACTTACTGAGAAAACTTGACAATTTGATATTAGCAAACTATTTTTATTTTGTATATTATTTTGACAGCATATATTGATTTATGTTGCACAGTAAGAAAAATAAGAAAAAATAAGTGTTATGTTAAATTTAAAAAAATATTTGAAACTTTTTTCGGTTAATGATGTCATTGATCATGTGTATATAAGGGATTCACCTTTTCCAGGTAGCCTCCTCCTGACAAAGCCTTACTTGGTGAAGTGCCAGGGCACTTAGTTTTACAGAGGAATTCTCTGTCTTACCTGTAACTCCTGTATGTATGACATTTGATGTTGATAACTAAAATGTCTTACTGGTTTGAAAGCAACAGTGCAGTTTACCTTCATTGGAGTTACCAAATTCCTGGCTCTGGAGTGTGAATGCTTCCTTGTCTGTAAACTCTTCAAATGACACTTCACAGGACAGATGTTTGAACACAGGACAGACTACAGACTTATAGTGCAGATTTGTATGATGCAGTAAACTAACACTGTACCTGCCCACATCAACCCTGGACCTGGTCCCTATATCAATATCATTTTAGGTGTTCCAATGAGTGTTTCTAGGTGTGATGTAGCAGTTCTTTTCTTTCGGGTGGGGGCACTTTATGAACTGTGACAGGTGTTGTGCTCTGTTGCCCTAGTTCAAGGGGATGTATATCTGGGCTTCTGCTGTTTACAGGCTGCTATGTCTATCTGTTATTGATTGAAATGGATATGAAACCATGGTCCAACTCTCATGCCTGATCTTTATTCCCTTTTGTGGGAGTGGTCCAGTATGATGATGTGGGTGTAACACTATGTGTGCAATGGGACAAAGGGAACAGTTGTAGGGTGAGGTGATAGGCATGGCAGATTCTGGCATGGGAACTCATGGGCACTGGGTTATTGCCCAGCCCTGAAAGTGTCATGTGAGTCATTGTCACATGTTATGACAGGTTCTCTAGTTCCACTTTGCTACTGTGTCAACACGGGGCTGGCCAGAGCAAGGAAGACTAGGGGAGGGATTATGACGTAAGAAAGGCAAGTGGGGACTGTGCAGAAGAGGATCAGGAAAAAGCAGATAACCTGAACAAATGTTTCCGTTCAGTATTCTCAGAGGAAGGGCAAGATGATGGGCCACATAAAAACAATAGGGGCACTGGAAAGGGAGTGACAGATGCAAGTTCCGTTACAGAGGAGAAAGTCCGAAAGGGACTCACAAATCTGAAAGTGGACACAGCTATTAGGACAGATGGGGTACACCTAAGGGTACTGAGGCTCTGGCTGCCCCTCTGAAAGTCCTTTTTAATAATTCACTGGAAACAGAAGTGGTTCCAGAGGATTGGGTGAGGACAGATGTAGTTCTGCTTCGTAAAAATGGTAGCAAGGAGGAGGCTGTCAAATATAGGTCAGTCAGCCTGACATCAGTGGTAGGGAAGCTAATGGAGTTACTTCTAAAGGAAAGGATTGTGCAGTATCTTGAATCCAGTGGGTTAGAAGAGCTGAAGCAACATGGATTCATGGGGGGAGGTGGGGTCATGTCAGACAAATCTGATAGATTTCTTTCCCTGGGTGACCGGGGAACTAGATAAGAGTGGGCAGTGGACATGGCCTACTTAGATTTCCATAAGGCTTTTAACACCATTTCTCTTAGGAGTCTCATAAGGAAATTGGGCAGCTTAGGGTGGGATCCTAAGGTAGTAAGCTGGGTAAGAAATTGGTTTAGATACAAGTGACAGAGGGTGGTGATAAATGGTACTCACGCCAAGGAAAGAAGGGTGACCAGCAGGGTGCCCTAGGGCTTAGTACTGGAACCAGTTCTCTTTAATGTCATTATAAGTGACATTGCAGAAGATCTGGAAGGGAAGGTCTGCCTCTTTGCAGGCGACACCAAAATCTGCAATAGGATGGACACTCCAGAGGGGTTGGAAAGAATGTACAGAGACCTGAGAAAACTCGAGGAGTGCTCAAGGGTATGGCAGCTGGGTTTCAATGTGAAAAAGTGCAAAATAATGCACATAGGGCAGAGAAACAAAGAGGTGGCGTACCATATGGCAGAAGAGGTACTGACAGTAACCAAATAGGAATGGGACATGGGAATAATCACATTTGATAATTTCATGGTGGCGAGGCAGTGCTACAAGGCAGTGGGCTAGGCCAGTGGGATGTTGGGGTGAATAGGGAGGGGTATCATAGAAACATAGAAACATAGATGGTGACAGCAGATAAGGGCCTCAAGGCCGACCCAGTCTTCCCTATATTCTCCTTTATCCTAATGTGACACCGTAGATCCTACTCTACCTCCGGTTCCTCTCCCCTCTCCCTTTTTACTTCCTAGATCCCTCTGCCTAGCCCATGTTGTCTTGAATCCTGTAACTGTTTCTGACCCCACCATCTCTGCAGGTAGACTGTTCCACTCATCTACCACTCTTTCAGTGAAGAAGTGCTTCATCAAATTTCCTCTTAACCTCCCTCTCTCCAATTTCATAGTGTTACCCGTCATTCTTGAGCATCTTTTCCTTTGAAAACTGCTGCCCTCCTGTACCTTGTTTCTCCCCTTGAGGTATTTGCTTTGATGTCACATTTTAACTACCTCACTTTGCGGCATCTTCAGGAGAAAGAAATTTTTTTTAGTTATTGGTGTCTCGTCACTTTAAGGTTGCCTTTTTTATTGGAGCTATTTTAAAATGCAACTGCTGCATAAACAGTTGCTGACGGTATAAAGATCAATGATGAGTTTAGAATCAGTCCACTGGTACCCCATTTCACAGATTCTCCTATCTGTAAACTTTTGTCAAGGAAAACTGAAGATGGCAGCTTTCTATATGCAGTAGACAAAATTGTAGTTGCTAATAATAAAGAGCAATAAATTCAATTGCTATTGGGACAATTTTCAATAATCAGATCTAGCACTGAGAGCTTATTTTTCTATCAATTCTGAATATCTGAACTGGGGGACTATTGACACTATGGTAGCAAAATAGTGAGACAGAAAGAGAGAGAGAGACAGACCAAAATAGAGAAAGTCTATTTTTACAGTAATTACCCTTTTATATTTTATTACAGTTGTGCTGTTCATAAAAATGAGGTAATGATTTCAAAATATCACAGCCTGAAGAACTCAGGGTAACTGTAGGTTACATATAATGCAGTAAAATGCAATGTGAGCTTCCACAGCCTACCCTGGCAGTTCATGTCAGCTGTGACCTGTAGATACAACCCCCTTCCTGGGAGTACAGTAAATTGGTCCCTGTACTGTGTCGATCCTACAGTATGTACTGTATTGTTGTTAAACTATTCCAGCTCTGCTGGCTGCTGCCCTTCAGTTTGACATCACTGCTCTATGTTACTCAGAATGTAACTCCTATTCACAGGTTTAGGTACCAGCAATCCCTGGGATTGCGGAGGTGGAACAGCTTACACATGGAGTTGGAGGAGCTAGAGTCAGCGTACATTACCTAATTAGTTTTCATTTTCATTTTTCTTTGCATTATTACCCTATGAAAACAATATAGAGTGTTACTGGACTATGCAGAGACTTTTGATGTAGCATCCCAAAGTGATAAATATACTCCATCAAGGTATGGCCAAGTCAGTGAGGATGACTACATATAGAAAACACTAATCTCTGCTACACACTAGGGTATACTGTAAATGTAGCTGATAGTTGTCACAAAGGTAAAAAAGAGTACAAGCAGAGCTTAAAGAAAAACATTAAAAGCTATCTTTAGATGTTTAACCAGGAGTAGCACACTAAGATGAAAGCTTTTTTACAAGAGCGAGATGGGAGCACAGGGAAGTTAAGTGACTTGCTCAGGGTCACACAGTATGCAAGTGGAAGCTGTGGGATTCAAACCCAGGTCTGGTCTGCTGGATGTCACCAGATTTGCAGCTCAGAGCCTTAAACCACTGCACTATACTGCCTCCTAATTTTCAGCTTATGCAGCAGTTGCATTTTAAAATACAGTAGCTCCATTAAAAAAGGCAACCTTAAAATGATGAGACGTCAATAACTAAAAAAATAATTTCTTTATCCTAAAAATCTACATCTTACTTTTTTATGTTCATCTTGATAATACACTAATTATTTATTTTATTTATTTATGCAATCAGAATTACAACCCTTTGAGTCAGGGACTCTTTTGCAAAGGCTCCATGTTAGAGTACAAAGCATACAAAGAGAACAGACAGTGCAGTAATATAAACAGTAACACAGCTCAGAAGTACAACAATGTAGGGCCAGTGACCCAGTGGCAGTTAAAACAATCTTGTAAAATAAAGTAATTAAAAATCAAATACATAGTTTAGACATCAGAAGGATAGCTACTATGGGAACTAAAAGCAGTTAGTGCACCCCGCTGGTGAGAGGTGCTGTACTGGCCAGGAGAAACAGGAAATTGGGCTTTGGGAGGGGCCATTGCCAGTGAATGTAAACTAAATAAAATGGGTGTTTATCAGCTGTTGACATGTTGTCAACATTCAGTGATAACTGGAATCACAATTTTTCCACAGAATAATAACGTGTACTTTAAAAATATATTGAATGTGTTAACTTTTATCAAAATCAACAAGAACAAGTACCTATCCTTTCTCAAATCTCCCACCCCCTCTTCCTCCTCCTACTCCGTCCACTCTAGGGACCATTGCACTTTCTCCCTTCCCCATCCTCACTCCTCTGCTGGGCACTCTGCTTTCCCCTGTAATTTCTCCTTCCTCTGGAACCAGCTTCCTTCATCCATTCATCTGTCCTTCTCTCTACCTACCCTTACAGAGCATCTAAATGCTCCCCCTGCTCTTCCCTGCTCCTTCCAACTTCCTGCCTACCCATCCCCCTCCTGACCTCTACCCCACCTGACCATTTCTCTGCTCATGACCTCTCCCCCTGCCCAACCATTCCACCCCCCCCCCCCATGATTTTTGGCTCAGTCTGACCAGAAAACTGAAACTGCCTGCCTTGCTTACTTGGGCTGCCATTGTACTGTCACTTTTTCAGGCATCATACACTTAACTAAGGCTTGGCCTTATGTGCACTCCGTCCAGCGTGCTCACTGTTTGAAGCTTACCTCATGGTTTATCAATCACAGCATTGTTTTCTTTGTTGTGCACCTTACTGTTATCTGCACTTTATAATTTATTACTTAATGTAACAGTTTTTTTTGTGAATGATGTCATTTTTGTATTCTGTACTCCCCTTTCCCTCTCTCTGGGTCATGCCTGGATCAATCTTTAGCTCGGTGTGCCTTTCCCAGTTACCAATTTTTAAATAAATAAAAATAAATGAAATCAGTTTATAAAGCTTTTCTAAAATACCTGGTAGCACATTTTGACACATAACAGCTACAGTACATGCAAACTCTGTAGTGTAGCATAGTGTACCATAGGGTGATAACGCCTGGATGGAAGCACTACAGTAGAATGACAGCAACTGCAGCAACATCCCCCACATTGACTACATCACAATGCTGTAGACAACCCCAACACACACCTGCTTGATGGACAAAATTACGATGCAAGGCACCACACTGTACACCCCGACAGCCACCACCATGACTGTACACAGAATGGCACACCATGTACAGACTCCCTCGAGAGCGAGGAGGTGATTGGCGACTCCTCCAGTACTACAGCAGCAACAGACAGCAATGGGATACACTGGGTAGAGCTGGCAACTGTGAAGAACAGCACAGCAGCAATGGCTGGCAGGGATGGGCTGCTCAGCACACAGATACAAAACAGACAGACCGCAGTACAACATCAGACCCCACACCATGGACACAAGGATAGGCAGCAGCACTTGTTGACGCTGTGGGGTGTATGTCGATGTGCTTCACTGGACGCTGTGGCTGCAGTTGGATTGGGTGTATCGCTGTGGGGGAGTCAGTGCAGGGAGTAGATCTGACACTGTACTTCCCTCCTGTACATGTAAAATCCTTCAATGAGGGGTAAACAGAAAAGGATAGAGTGGGTAGAAGAACGCAAAGGACTAACACTGCTGTCTTCTGACACCAGAACACATGCATTATATACTTTATATGATTGGTTGCATTACAAATGAATAGGTGTGCATGTGGAACAGAGTAAAATAAATGTAGCAGAGAGGCAGAGATGGGATAGGTATGGGCTTGAGTTGCTTGGAAAGCACCTTAACAACTCTGTGCATGCTTTGGCAGATACCTTAGTTATCTGATACATAGATACATAGATACATAGACAGTGTCAGCAGATAAGGGCCTATGGCCCACCCAGTCTGCCCATTTGAGCTTGTAAGTTCAGTTTGTTTTCCTAGAAGTCTGTTGCCCCTTACCCCTGACCTCCAGAATTCCTTTATGTCTATCCCATGCATTCTTAGATCCCGTGATTGTTTCAGCCCCCACCACTTCCTCTGGCAGGGTGTTCCACTTGTCCACCACCCGTTCTGTGAAGAAATTCTTTCTCATGTTTCCTCTGAATCGTACTCCCTCCAACTTCATCCCATGCCCTCTAGTCCTGGAACATCTTTTTCGCTTAAAAATAGTGTTTTCCTGCACCCTGTTCCTCCCTGTAAGATACTTGTATGTCTCTATCATATCCACTCTCTCTCCCTCCTCTCCTCCAGGGAGTACATGTTCAGTTCCTTCAACCTGTCTTCATAGGACTTGTGATGCAATCCATGCACCATCTTTGTTTCCCTCCTCTGAACCTTCTCTACCCTGTCTATGTCCTTACGTAGGTATGGTCTCCAGAACTGTACACTGTACTCCAGGTGGGGCCTCACTAGTGTCTTGTATAGCGGAATTATGACCTCCCTTTTCCTGCTGGTGATGCCCCTGCCTATACATCCAGCATCCTATTTGCTTTACCTGCTGCCTTGTCACACTGTTTCCCTACCTTGAGGTCATCAGAGATGATAACCCCAAGATCCCTTTCCTGCTTGGTGCATGCTATATCCTCACCCCCAACTGATATATATTAGCAGGGTTTTGTGCCCTATATGCATTATCTTGCACTTCTTTGCATTGAATTTCAACTGCCAAATCCCTGACCATTCTTCAAGTTTCTGCAGGTCGCTTCTCATTCTGTCTACACCCTCTGGTGTGTCTACTCTGTTACAGAGCTTTGTGTCATCAGCGAACAGTGAAATTCTGCCTTCTAGGTCCTGCATAATGTCACTGATGAAGATGTTGAATAGGACCGGTCCCAGCACTGATCCCTGTGGTACCCCACTGGTCACTCTTCCCTCTGTGGAGTGACAGCCATTTACCACCACCCTCTGTGTCCTGCCATCCAGCCAGTTACCTACCCACCACACTACTGTCCTGCCCACACCCATATTCCCCAGTTTGTGTAATAGTCTTCTATGTGCCGGTGTCAAAGGCCTTGCTGAAGTCCAGATAGGCCATGTCCACTGCCCTCCCTGATCCACCTCCCTAGTCACCCAGTCAAAAATTCGGCGAGGTTGGTCTGACATGACCTCCCCTGGTGAAACCATGCTGCCTTGGGTCCTGTAGTCCATTGACAACCAGATGTTCCACCAATCTCTCCTTCAGTAGTGCTTCCATGATCTTCCCCACTACCGAGGTGAGGCTGACTGGTCTGTAGTTCCCTGCTTCCTCTTTGTTCCCACTTTTGTATAAAGGGGACTACATCTGCTGTCCTCCAGTCTTTGGGTACTTCCCTGTTTTCAGTGATCGGCTAAACAGGATAGCCAGAGGTTCAGCCACCACCTCTCTTAGTTCTTCAAGGACCTGGGGTGCACCCCATCTGGCCCCATTGCTTTATCAACTCTTATTACTTCCAGTTCCTTCAGGACCCTTTCTCATGTAAAGGGACTTGTGTCCATTTCTGCACCATTATCACCCTTGTGCTCCTTCAGACCCATTACCCTCCTCTTCCTCAGTAAAGACTGAGCAGAAATACCTGTTCAATATGTCAGCTTTACTGTTGTCATCCTCTCATGACCCCCATCCTCCCCTTCAGTCTCACTATCCCTCCCTTTGTCTTTCTTTTTCACTTACGTACCTGTAAAGGTTTTGTCCCCTCTACCCACTGATTTTGCAATGTGCTCTTCTGTCTGAGCTTTGGCTTACCTTACTGACCTCCTGCCTCCTTTGCTCTCTGGTACTTCTCCTATCCCCTTCTGCCTGTGTCTTTTGTATTGCCTGAATGCAATCTTTTTTGGCTTTCACTTTCTTTGCTACCTCTTTGGAAAACCATAATGGTCTCCTCTTCCTTTCCCTCTTGCTAACCTGCTTAATGCATAATTCTGTTGTTCTTGTAATCCCCATTTTAAATACTGCCCACTGTTCCTCAACCCTGATTCTGTCCCATTCCCCTTAATGCCTCTTTCAAGTATCTCCCCATTTTCCCAAAGTCTGCCCCCCTAAAATCCAGGATACATGTTTTTGTGTGGTTTGGTTCTGCTCTTTCTGTGATTTCAAACCACAATGACTGGTGGTCACTGTTTCCCAGGTGCTTCCCCACTGTTACCCCCATCACACTGTCCCTGTTTGTGAGCACAAGGTCCAGTATTGCCTTCTGCCGAGTTGGTTCCATGACCAGTTGCTTGAGGAAGGCACCCTGAAGGGAGTCCAGGATAAATCTGCTCCTAGTTGATGCTGCTGATCTGGTGGGTACATCTCCTGTAGGTCAATATTTTAGCATACTGTTTCCTTATCAGGGCTCATTGTTTGTTATTTAGCATTCATTCTCTGTCAACTGAAGTTCAGTTACTGTTCTATGGGTTTCATTATCCTTTTAAATTGATTACACTTTATTGAAGGTTTCAAAATACAAATGCAAAATTCAATAAACTGCTGGAACAATTGCCATAAATACATAACAAATACAAATATACATTACAGGAACTAACTGCCCTCTCAACACACATCACCCACCATCTCACCCCACTCTGGAGGGAAACCCATTGTACTAAGATAATGTAAGCCAGAAGGCCATTCAGAAAGCCAGGTATAACATATAAATGGGAGGGCATTTAGCCTGAAATTCCACCACGGAGCTAGGTTCCTAGACTGCTGTTTACATGTCACTGCCTTTATCTCTGTTCTCTCTAGTTGGGCCTGATTTGGTTTGCTGTACCTCCAATGTAGTGACTAGGCAGTTTTCACCATTCTGCTGTGTTTACTGTCGTTTTTGCAATGCTGCTTTATTGGAACTATACTAGTCTTAGATACACATTCTAGCGACTGTCTGCAGTGTGGTATTTTGACTATTTCTCTGGAATGCTAGCACAGTGTTTGAGATACAGTTTATCAGTGTGGGGTTGCTTTGAGTCCTACCTTATGGTAGTGGGTCTGGTGTTCTCCTCATGGCTTCCATTGTTCTTACTTGGCCGTACTGCTTCTCCCAGTGCATGCGCAGTGCACAGCTGTACTCTGGCTGTTTGCTCGGAAGCCCCCCTCCCACTGCATACTATTTGTCCTCCTCTCATATCTCGCCCATGGGAACCCCGTCCCCTTCACTCTTCACTCCATAACAGCCTGCATACACTTCAGGGGGAACGTGAGGACTGCTGAGCCCTAAAGGTAATTGCTGCCTCTACATTCAGCTTTGGTGTGGGGTGTTAGCCCATTGACACTTCACATCATCTACCCTGCCCATCCTCCCTTAATTTAAGGATCACCCCTGTCACATGACTTCCTGCTGTCATTTTACTAAGTACCCATTCCTCCTTTTGCAGGTTGTACAAACCTACCACTAGATGGTAGTACAGTGCCCTCCCTAAACCATCTCTGTGTTGCTTGTTCCTCTCTTTCTCTCCTTGCCCCTTGACTGCCTCCTCTCTAGCTCCCTGTGCTAATTACACCTGGTGACCACCAGGAACTGCTACCCCATCTTTTTCACCCCCCTTTAGGCCCCCTTTTCCCCCTGCCCACCCCTCTGTTGCCTGCCCGGCTTAAGCCTCCCCCCCACAGGGATTGAACCCTGTATCTTCAACACCATAGTCCATGGCCCTACCGCTGCACCAACTGGGCTACCTCACTGCTGGAAGTCTCTTTATCCTCCTTGTATCTTCCAGGCTCTGGCCCTTCGGCCATGGCTATCACCTTCCCTGGTCCTGCTCATACTTATGCTCCTTATCCTTTGAGTCATATCTGCCCCCACTGGGGATGCATCCCAACCACTACTTCAGTCCATACATCCCCACTCCTATCCCATTCTGTATCACCACTGCTCCTCTACTACTGCCACTCCTCTTCCTTTACATCCCCCCAGTGCGCTCACTCCCACTTTCTCCCTCTCCTGACTTCCCCTGGTCCCATCCTTTTCCTGACCATTCTCTTTCTCCATTCCTTCTCCATCCCAGTCTCCCTCCTTGTGGGGACCACACTTGATTCACCTTCCTCCCATTATAGACAACATCTTGCACTATTTAGAGTGATTTCTGTCCTTCTCATGTTGTCTGGAAATGTTCATCCCAACCCAGGACCCACTCTGGCCAGCCCCACCCACCCCCCACCTGCAGCAGGGCTCCGTATTGCTTCCATGAATATCTGCAGACTCCTAAGGAAATTTCTTGACCTACAAGGCTGGATTGCCCAGCACCAACCTGATATCCTAGCAATCATCGAAATGTAGCTCTCTAAGCCCACCCCTGACTCATTTGTCACTCCACCGGGGTGCACCCTCTTCAAGGAAGACAAAGTCAGTAAGCGTGGTGGAGGCTGCACCATATACCTCCAAGATTCTCTCCAAGGTCATGCCCCCCCCCCCAGCTGGCTTATGGTGCTCAAGCCTGCTCCCTCAAAATCATCCCTGATGCCTCCAGAGCCCCACTTATAATCACTACTACCTATATCACTCCACACCAACAGAATCTTGCTCTTCATCCTTACTCGACCACCTCTCCTACCTACCCCGCGAAGTTGAGCAAATCGCATTGGGTGGTTTTAATACCAATTGGCTCACCAGCTCTGCCTCCCAGGCCAAAGACACCACAGTGGCCCTCAACCTTTCCCCACTGGTTGCCCACCCCACCTGTACAAACCCAGCTAGTGGAACCACCACCCTGCTGGATATTGTCCTCTTGAACAAACCCCACAAGATTACTGACACCACTGTACTGCCCAATGCCCTAAGTGACCATTCCCCCAAATCTTCTCCTGGTCCTGTAAGACACAGAATCAGGCACCCAAATGTGTCCTCCAACAACATCTTAGACCTGGCAAACTGGATCAACTAAAAGAACATCTCACTCGCTGGGATTGGTCCCCTATTAAGCTAGCCCCAGATACTGAGACTACATTTGATTACTTTGTCTACCCCTTCAACTCTGCATGTGACCATTTTGCTCCCCCTTCCAAACTCACCATTAAAGAACATGATTCCCCCTGGGTCACCCCTTCCCTAATCAACCAAATGTGACTCAGGGACAACTTGTGGCACAGAGTCATTGACTCTGGAAAGCCAATGGATAGGCAGGCTTACCATGCCATGAGAAATAAATGCACCTGGACCATCCACAAGGCAAAAGCAGACTATCATAGATCAACTCTTGCCTCCTCATGGGGCTCGTCCTATAAATTCTGGAACATTAAAAAACTAAACAGAAAATCCAAATCCCCTCCATCTCAACTCAACATCAATGGCTCAATCTCCACTGATCTGCAGTACATTGCTGACAACATAAAAGCTACCTTCACAGACATTAGCATGGTGCACCCCTCCAATTTCTTTGACCCTGTCCCTCCCATCCACCCTCTTCTAATTTTGTGCCCTCTCCCCACATGAAGCCAAGCCCTACCTCCTCAAAGCCCTGAAAGGTACCAGCTATAGTAGCAACTCGCTGGACCTCAAGCTTCTCCAGCTGGTATTGGATGTTGTACTTCCCCCCCTTACCAACCTTCTGAATTGCTCCCTCTGTCTCAGTCAGTTCCCCCCTGCATGGAAAATCGTGGTCATCTCTCCCAAACATGAAAGTGGTGACTATGCCTCCCAAGGGAATTACAGGCCAATATCCATCCTACCCCCTCTCTCCAAGGCCTTAGAAAAGATAGTAGCTGATCAGCTGACTGACCTCCTCTCCACTCACAGCCTCCTCTGCCTGGAATAACATGGCTTCTGCTGAGGGCACAGCACCACCACTGCCCTCATTGAATTTTCTAGTTACTTAGTCTCAGCTCTCAACAAGGGGCACCTTGCAGGGGTGGTTTTCATTGACCTTTCAAAAGCCTTTGATACCATCACCCATCCCCTACCCCTATCCTCCCTCCTGCAAATAAGCTTCTCCCAGGTCGTCCATGCTTGGTTTTCCAGCTACCTTTCATCCCACTCACAGTGAGTTAAGATTAACAGTACCTT
Source organism: Neoceratodus forsteri (assembly GCA_016271365.2). Taxonomy (NCBI): domain Eukaryota; kingdom Metazoa; phylum Chordata; order Ceratodontiformes; family Ceratodontidae; genus Neoceratodus; species Neoceratodus forsteri. The sequence continues at coordinate 1,571,070,584 of CM057452.1, forward strand.
TTCTAGCAGCCACCTTGTTCGCACAGGGGTCCCTAAGGATTCTATTCTGGGGCCCCTGCTGTATCTAAACACTTTCCCAAATACCTGTATGGGTAATGTTCTTCTTTGTGCTGATGATGCGGTCCTTTTCTCTTCCCACTCTGATCCCCTCTGCCTTCAATCTACCCTCCAAAACTCCTTTAGCCAGGCTGAAAGCTGGTTTATTGACTGCAGACTTGTACTTAACCTGAAGAATACAAAGATCATGCTCTTCACCCCCAAGCAAAATAAATGCAAAGGCTTTCCCCTTAGTGTCCTATCCAATAAACTCATCCCCCTCCAACAAGTTAACTCCTTCAAAACCTTGGCATAACTTTTGACCCTACTCTCTCCTTCCATGACCATATCCTTACTCTCTGCTCTGCTGTCAACTCACATATTAGCCTACTTTACTGCCACAGAGGCTGCCTCCCCTGATTCACTGAGGCTGGCCATTACCTCCTCAGTTCTATCCCTCATCGTCTACAGCCTCCTGATCTATGGTGCTGCTGACAACACTGCCCTCAACAAAATTAAACTCTCGCTTAACAAGACCTGCTGGCTGCTCACTGGTTCCAACATCCTTACCCATACCTGTGCTCTGTACTCCTTGGCAAATGTTCTCAACTATGATGAGAGGCTACTCTACCACTCCTGCATTTTTGCCATGAAAGTCACAGCAGGCTTGGCTCCCACGGGCTTGTCCACAATCATTCACACATCTCCCCCTACTGTCTCTACCCATAGCTCCTCCAAGCCCTCTCTCTATGTACCCAGAGTCACAATCTCCTTTGCCAGTGGTCTTTTCTCTATAGAGCCCCTTCCTGGATTAACTCCCTCCCTGCAGCCATCTCCTCTGAATGAAGGATTGCGCCCTTCAAAACTGCTCTCCAGCTCCAACTCATCAACTCCCACAGCTGTAATTTCCTATAGCAGTGACACATCCTGCTTAAGACCCCTTCCCTGGGGCCACCTAATTATGTTTTTTCCCTCAAGTGTATTATTTTCTATTTCTTGCAAGTATTTCATCATTTGTGTAAACCTATAAGTGTCACATCCTTAGCTACTAACCTGTATAAGAATTTATACCTTGATTTTGATATTTCTGATGTATCATGTTATTTGTTTGCCCACATTGTCCTATGTACTTTGATGTGGAGCCTTTGTAAATGAGTCCCTGACTCAAAGGGTTGCAATTTCGATACTATTAAATAAATAAATATAATCTTATAAACAAGAAAACCAGTCAAAACATATCAATCATCCTAGAGGGAGGTATGTCATGCCATACATGTGGACCCATCACTTAAAGTCAATACTACATATAATGGTTCCCACATGTCTTGATAAATGGTAAGGTGATCTGTCATACTAGCAATATTTTTTTTCAGCTTGTAAAACAAATAAAATGTCTTTATACCATTCTAAATAGGTGGGAATAGCTTGATCACACCAATGCCATACAATAACATTTTTGGTGCATGCAGAAACTAAGGCCATGTGATTGCATTGTCTACCAAACAAAAGATCACCAAAGGAACCCAAGAGGCACATTTCAGGAAGAAATGCTGAGTCCAATCCTAAGAGAGGGTCCAGATGATAGTGTATGGCATCCCAAAACACCACCACTTTTTCACATTCCCACAATATATGCACTAAGGTGTCCTGTTCCTTAACGCAGCTTGTACAGAGATCAGATGACATTTTGCCCTTTCTCTATAACTGAATGAGTGTAAATAGTATATCTGAAATTGTAAAAATTGGTATCTCTCCCATTTGGTGTATTTATATGTATGTTTCCAAAGATGGGATCAATCATAGGGTCTATCAGTTGGTGGTAGAGTTTGATCCCAGTAAAGAGGAAGTCCCATCTCCTCATTGGGAAGCCATTGAATTCAGTTCATAATTCAAGGTCCTGTGGAAGCTGGTAGAAGTAAGAGTTTTGGTTCACTGTTTTTGAGGTTGTTCTTTACTTAGTGAAACTTTTATTTGCCAGGGAGGTAATCTAACTGGGAGAATATTTGCATTCATTTGTGACAGCTCTGTGACTAGAGCTGTTACTTAAACTTAGTGAAATAGGTGTCTGATAAAGGGAGGAGCTGCAGGAGGCTTTAGGGGACTGCAGATTACTAACAGGAGTTGACTGTGGGCTTGTCTGCAGGAGTTGAGAGGGAGAACAGATCACAGCTGCCTAAAAGGAGTAGTCCACCCAGAATTTGCAAAAACATATGTTATGCAGAGTGTTTTGATTTGTATGTAAAGTCCTAGTGTGTCCTTCTCTCTGTATGCTATTAGGAGTTTTTCCTAAATTAGCCTGCTAGCTTTATGGTAGTTTTACAACCCCTGGTGATCTCCATCATAAATAGGTTTATTGCCTTTCTTGCTCCTACAATGCATCCTGTCTCATGTGACAGTGATGTAGCTGAGCCCATAGATTTAGCATATGCACTGCTTTAAAATCAATTTACAACAGCAGCGCTAGGTAACTGTTCTTATCCAGTGAGCACCAATGACAACAGCTACAGTTTAGCAGATACCTGAGAGCTAGCTAACTGGGGTTTCTGTAAGAAAACAGCTACTAAATAGTTCTAATTCACTATTTGTGATTTCCTTTGTGTGTCAGATATAGTTAGCAGTAGTGTTTTCACTTTAAAATTTAATTTCCTCAAAGTACACACAGCAATAAAATGCACAGAAATTGCCCCAGATCATCAACGCTATAATTAGTAAAGACTGCAGCAGTTTTCTTACAGAAAACCCACTCAGTTAGCTCTCAAGTATTTGCTAAACTGTAAATGTAGGCACCAGCATTCTATTAGGTAGAACTGGCAGTTAGTGCTGATTTTGTTCCATGACATGATTTTCAATTCGTTTTTGTTACAAATATTAAGTATTTTTTTAATAAAGTATACATATATATATGTGTGCATTATTTAAATAGTTTGGTAAATATTTGTTTTATTATTTGAAAAAGTGTGGTACACTAAATGTGTAATGCAGTGAACCATTATAAAATAGAATCAAATGTGTAGTTGAAATAGTCACTGTCGTCCTATTGCTTGCATGTCATACCACACACAGGAGAAAAACTGACTTCAAAGTATTTTGCATTTTCTAGGCTGCAGCTTCGTACCATACACTTCATTTGTGGAAAAAAATGAAAATCATGTCACAGAGCAAAATCAGGACTAACTGCCAGTTCTACCTAATAGAATACTGGTACCTACATTTACAGTTTAGTAAATACTTGAAATCTAATTAAGTGGGTTTTCTGTAAGAAAACAACTAGAGTCTTTACTAATTATGGCATTGATGATCTGGGCAATTTCTGTGCTTTTATGATTGCGTATAGTTTGATGAAATTAAAAGTTTTAAAATTAAAACACTCCTGCTAGCTAGACCTGACACACTTAGAAAACAAAAATAGGGAATTAGAGCTATTTAGTAGCTGTTTTCTTACAGAAACCCCAGTTAGCTAGCTCTCAGGTATCTGCTAAACTGTAACTGTTGCCATCCGTCTTTCGGATGAGACATTAAACCGAGGTCCCATCTGCCTGGATTGGTGGTAGTTCAGGTGGATGTTAAAGATCCCATGGCACTTATCGAAAAGAGTAGGGGAATTTCCCCAGTGTCCTGGCCAAATTTCCCTCATTCACTAAAAAAATACCACCGACAGCTTAATCTGGTTCAAGGTCAATTGGCATTCATCTGTATCCCCCTCCCCCGGGTCGTGCCTGAAAATAGGCAGGATTTGTCTAGTGCACTTACCCGGTCAACAAAAGCTAAAATAAAATTTGTGCTCACTGGATAAGAACAGTTACATAGCTCTGCTGTTGTGAACTGATTTTAAAGCAGTGCATATGCTAAATCTTTGGGCTCAGCTACATCGCTGTCACATGAGACAGGGTGCATTGTAGGAGCAAGAAAGACAGTAAACATATTAATGATGGAGGTTACCAGGGGTCCTAAAACTACCATAAAACTAGCAGGCTAATTTAGGAAAAACTCCTAATAGCAGACAGAGGGAAGGACACACTAGGACTTTACATACAAATCAAAACACTTTGCATAACATATGTTTTTGCAAATTCTGGGTGGCCTACTCCTTTAAAGCAAGTAGTTGATTTACTTGACTACATTGAATTCAGTTCATAATTCAGGGGCTTGTGGAAGTAGACAGAAGTAAGTGTTTTAGTTCACTGTTTTTGGGGTTGTTCTTTACTTATTGAAACATTTATTTGTCAGGGATGCAATCTAGCCTCAGGAAGAGTATGGAGTCCTTGGCTGATTGTTTTTCTCAGTCCAGGGGTAATGCCACCCACCCACTCCTGGGCTCATCCACCTTATATAGGACATGGGTCTGACATCTCCTTTATAGGTATTGCACAGCACACACTTCCTGCCTAGTCCAGGTAGGGAACGGTGCCCCAGTAACACATAAAGTAAAGCCAAAGTCAGGGAACAAAAAAAAAGAGAAAAAAATATATTTTAAGGGGTGTCAACTAAATAACTGAGTAAAAGGTTTCAAGCTGCAGTAAAGAGAGCAAGGGGAGCAGTACAGACAACTGTATTAACAAACAAATTTGAAAGGGGGACTGCTAAATAACTCAGAAAATGGGTCTAGCTACAAACCACTAGGCAGCAAACAAAAGAGACCTAGATGGAGGGCTAGAGAAGCAGACTGCTAGATAAACAGGAGATTAAGTGTAGCATTATGTGAGGAGTGCTGCAATGCAGTGGGTGAAGGGCAGTCATATTCAGGCAGACCTTCTGGATACTGAAGCACTGCCCTATCTGCAAGCACCTCTCTGGACTGAGGGAAGAAGCTGTCAAACTCAGAGTGGAGGTAAACTGGGCCGTGCATATCTTCAACCCCATCCAGAGACCAACTAGCCCAAAGCTGCTGCTTCAAAGGATGCCAAGTAAGAGGAGCACTTGGACAACAGTGGGCTCAGGGAGGGTTAGGACTCTTGGGCAAAAACACATCCCCAGACCTATTCCACTGCATAACTCATATGCCTCACTGGCAAACGGGGACTGCCAGTCCGAGGCACCTGTAGTTGTGGAAAGCACGGAAGTGAAGATCAACCAGGAAGGTGACCTCAGAGGGGAGAGCAATGGACCCCATAGGAGGAGGAGGAAGAGAATCATGTTCTTGGACTCTATTGTGAAGGGGATCCAGCTAGGAACAGGACAGAGGGAGGACAGTGAGGTGAGGCACCTACCAGGTGCCATGGCATGGAGGGATGAGAGAAGGATTTATTTATTTTATTTATTTAGCTTTTGTTGACCGGGTAAGTGCACTAGACAAATTCTGCCTATTTTCAGGCACGACCCGGGGGAGGGGGATACAGATGAATGCCAACTGACTTTGAAACCAGATTAAGCTGTTGGTGGTATTTATAGTGAATGAGGAAATTTGGCCAGGACACGGAAATTCCCCTGCTCTTTCGATAAGTGCCATGGGATCTTTAACATCCACCTGAACTACCACCAATCCAGGCAGATGGGACCTCGGTTTAACGTCTCATCCGAAAGACGGCACCTCAGAAGTGCAGCACCCCTCTCATGCTGCACTACAGTGTCAGCACTGGGATATTAACCCAAGTGCCAGATGTGGGAACTGAACCCACAGCCCTCTGATCTCCCGGCCTCAGAGGCGAGTGTGCTACCTACTGAGCCACTGACACTGACGCATCCTGACGAGGATCCTGGGGATCACCAGGAAGGCAGGATGGGAGGGAGAGCTTGATGACATTATCCACCTAGGAAATAATGACCTGGCAAATGGGGAACCTAGAGCAGTTCAGAAGGAGTTTAGAAGACTGGGGGCGTCTCAAGCAAGTAGCTACTTCTGTCACTTTTTTGGAAGTACTACCTGTGAGAGGCATAGGTGAGCATAGGGGCACTCACACCAGAAACATTAACACGTGGTTGAAGAACTGGTGCAGTGAGGAAGGGTTCAGATTCATTGTTGACTGGGGACCCATCTGGCGGGATGGGAGCTTATTCAAGCCTGGCAGTCTGCATCCATCCTGGAGAGGAACCCAGATCCTCAATGAAAAGTTGAAATGTTACATTGTCAAGCATTTAAACTACCCAAAAGGGGTGGCATGTCAGTAAGAAGGGAAGTTGATTGTCCACCCCCAGAAGCTAGCAAATGAACAGGGGACCGGGGGGGGGGATATCACAACAATGCAAAGTGCAAAAGATGGAGAAAGAGGAGAATAAAAGGGACACAGGTACCCAAGGAGTGGATAGAAAGTCAGAGTGCAGAATACAACAGAAGGGCAGAAAGCAGGGTAGGCCAGGCAAAAAGATCACCTGGAAAGGGGGGAAGTGTAGGACAACAAAATAAAGGGGGGAAGTTACATCATGGAGAGCCATATGTACCTTGTTCCTCCCTCTGAGGTACTTGTATGTCTCTGGACATACAAGTACCAAGGACAGGAGCCTTAACAACAAGGTGGAGGACCTAGAGGCAGCTATGGCACAGTCAGACATGGACATTGTGGCCATCACAGAGACATGGTGTAATGATAACAATGACTGGGAGATGGCCATACCAGCTATAACCTATTCAGGTGACACAAGAAGGGCAGAAAGGGGGGGAGTGGCACTGTATGTGAACAATAAATATAAAGCCACAGAGATCCAAGGAGAACAAGGAGGGAGGAGATACTGTGGGTTAAGCTTGAAAAAAAAATGAGGGCAGTCATCCGCACAGCAGTAGTCTAAAGACCACCAGCCCAAGTGGAAGAGACAGATAGGGAATTGATGCTTGCCATCCAAAGAATGGTGGACAAGGGGGAGGTGGTGCTGGTTGGAGACTGCAACATGCTGGACATGGACTGGAGCATCCTGCAGCAGCAGCAGCCAGGAGCAGATTTATCCTGGAGTCCCTTCAGGGAGTCTTCCTTAAACAATTGGTCATGGAACCAACTCGGCAGAAGGCAATACTGGACCGGGTGCTCACAAACAGGGACCGTGTGGGGGGGTCATAGTGGGGAAGCACCTGGGGAACAGTGACCACAGGACACTGTGGTTTGAAATAACTGAAAGGGCAGATCTTTGCCACACTAAAACATGTATCCTAGACTTTAGAAGGGCAGATTTTAGGAGAATGGAGAAATACTTGGAAGAAGGACTAGCTGAAATGGGGAAGGAATTAGGGGTTGATGAACAGTGGGCAGTATTTAAAACAGGGATAGTAAGGACAGCACAATTATGTGTTTAGCAGGTTAGCAAGGGGAAAAGAAGGAAGACACCCTTATGGTATTCCAAGGAGGTAGCAGAGAAAGTGAAAGCCGAAAGGATTGCATTAAAGCAATTCAAAAAAGCACAGGCAGAAGAGAATAGGGAGAGGTACTAGGAGAAGCAAAGGGAAGCAGGGAGGGCAGTAAGGAAAGCCAAAGCTCAGACAGAGGACCACATTGTGAAAACAGTGGTAGTGGGGGACAAAACCATTTACAGGTACGTAAGTGAAAAAAGGAAGGCAAAGGGAGGGATAGTGAGGCTAAAGGCTGAGAGTGTGAGTAGCATTGAGGATGACAACAGTAAAGCATCAGTCTTTACAGTAGAAGGGGTGGGTAGTAGGCCAGAAGGGAGTGCAAAGGGGGAGGCACAGAAATGGATACAAGTCCCTTTCCATGGGAAATGGTCCTCAAGGAACTGGAAGGAATAAGAGTCGATAAACCTATGGGCCTGGATGGGGTGCACCCCAGAACAGGTGAGGTGCCCAAAGACTATAGAACAGCTGGTGCAGTCCCCTTAGACAAGAGCAGGAACAGAGAGGAAGAGGGAAACTACAGTCTGGTCAGCCTCACCTCAGTAATGGGGAAGATTATGGAAGCACTACTGAAGGAGAGATTAGTGGAACACCTTGTGGCCAATGGTCTATAGGGGCCAAGGCAGCATGGTTTTACTGGGCGGAGGTCGTACCATACTAACCTCATTGAATTTTTTGACTGGGTGACAATGGAGATGGATTGGGGGCAGTGGACTTGGCCTATCTGGACTTCAGTAAGACCTTTGACACCATGCCCCATAGGAAGCTGTTAAACAAGCTTGGCAGTATGGGTGTGGGTAGGACAGTAGTGCGGTGGGTGGGGAATTGGCTGGATGGCAGGACACAGAGGGTAGTGGTAAATGGCTGTCACCCAGCAGAGGAAAGGGTGACAAGTGGAGTGCCACAGGGATCAGTGCAAGGTCCTGTCCTCTTCAACATCTTTATCAGTGACATTACGGATAACGTAAAAGGGAGAATTTCCCTGTTTGCTGATGACACGAAACTCTGTAACAAAGTGGAAACACTGGAGGGAGTGGATAGGGTAAGGAGAGACCTGCAGAAACCTGAGGAATGGTCAAGGGTGCGGCAGTTGAGATTTAACACAAAAAAGTGCAGAATAATGCACATGTGGCACAAACACCATGGAACAGCATATCAGCTGGGGGGGAGGATATAGCATGCTCCAAGCAGGAAAGGAACCTAGGGGTTATCATCTCTGATGACCTAAAGGTGGGGAGTTAGTGTGACAAGGTGGTGGGTAAAGCAAATAGGGTGCTGTGATGCATAGGCAGGGGCATCACCAGCAGGAAAAGGGAGGTCATAATTTCACTGTACAAGACATTAGTGAGGCCACATCTGGAGAACAGTGTACAGTTCTGGAGGCCTTACCTACGTAAAGATATAGATAGGGTGGAGACAGTTTAGAGGAGGGCAACCAAGATGGTACAGGGTCTGCATCACAAGTCCTACAAGGACAGGCTGAAGGACTTGAATATGTACTCCCTGGAGGAGAGAAGAAGAGAGGGGGGATATGACAGAGACATACAAGTACCTCAGAGGGAGGAACAAGGTGCAGGAGAACACTATTTTTCAGAGGAAGAGATGTTCCAGGGCTAGGGGTCATGGGATGAAATTGGAGGTTGGGGGTTCAGAAGTAATGTGAGGAAGTATTTCTTCATAGAAAGGGTGGTAGACAAGTAGAACGCCCTGCCAGATGAGGTGGCGGGGGCTGAAACAATTACAGAAGTCAAGAATGCATGAGCTAGGCATTAGGGGATCCTAGCAGTCAGGGAAAGAGGACAATCCAGTTCAAGAGAAGCTTGAAGAGGCAAAGTTACATGTGCAATTGGGCAGACTAGGTGGGCTAAAGGCCCTTATCTGCTGTCAGTATCTATGTATCTATGTATTCATAGAATTGGTTGTAAAAAAAAAAGAAATAGCATGGGGAGAGACCACTTTTGGTGCCAGACTTAGTACAAATTGTCCATACATGTTACACCAGGGCCCTGGTCCAAAATGATGGAACAATAAATGAGAGATTTGAAAATATTTAAAACAATGCTTGTTGTGAATCTGAAATTTCTGCTAGGTCTCCAGAAACGTTAACAAAACTCCATCACATAGTAAATGTTCCATTAATCTAACCTCTGGATATGGCCAAAAGGCAGGAGAGAGAGATTGTCCATCTATTTTAAAATTTAAGTTCCCCAGCAAGGGTTGAGATACATCCTTCGTGGAATCTAAACAAAGGAGAGAACACAATTGTTTATGTGTACCAACTGATATATTTATTGGTGTACCCTGCAAACCACAGGGAAGCTATTTAATGGAATATGTAATAAAGCTGTAATGTTTAATTTTAACTGGTCACATTGGAACCGTTCGATTTCTAACCATTGAGGTACATAGTCTGATAAAGAGTCCTCTAAGAGGTTTCTATACCATTGAAGATAACGAGTACTATGGATGGCTAAATTATATAAATAGAAGTTAAGGAGATGAAGACCCTTATTGGGTTTAAGTGTAACCAGTTTTACAAATGCCCTTCTAGGTGGTGTACCCTGCCAAAGAAAATTAGATAAAACTCTATGCAAACTTTTGAACCAGGTTTGGAGAATAACTTGAGTTAGCATAAGGAGGGGATAAAAAATACGAGGAAGCATGTTCATCTTTATTATGTATACCCATCCCCAGAAGGAACTAGGGTGGAGGTTCCAATGAGCCAAGTAATGTTTAATTTGATCAACTAAAAAATCCAAATTGTAGTATTTCATTTTAGCAGGGGAGACACTAATATATATATCCTTAAATATTTAAGTTTATCCTTTACCCACACCAGCCCCAGATGGCTCAAGATAACCCTAGTCGTCTGAGCATTCAGTAGCATTAGTTCAGTTTTATCCAAATTCAGTCTGTAATTTGAGAATTTACCAAATTGTTGAATTATCTGCAGGGCAGCAGACAGGGCAACACCTGGTTGATGTAAATGTAACAAGATGTCATCTGCATAGACTGATACATTATATTGTTTCACCCCTATTGGAATACCTTATAATAATTGAGTAGCATACATTTTCCTAATCAAGGGTTCCAAAAAATATTAAAAAGAAGTGGGGACAAAAGACATGCTTGGTGCCCTGTCAAAGAAAAATCAATTACGACTGGACCCCATTACATAAAACACGGGCTGAGGGATAGGAATATAGGACTGTTACCCATTTAATAAACTCAGTTGGTATGTGATACATAGGAAGGAGTCTGAACAAATATTCCCATGAGACCCTAACAAAAGCTTTTTCCGCATCCAGGGAAACCAAAACTGTGGGGGCAGGGGACTTCCTGGATCCCTGGATGTGGAGAGGAGGTGTGTCTACTTCCATAGATGGTCTGCAGAGAGTCACCCTGGAACAAAGCCAACTTATTCCGTGCTGATTAGAAAGCTCCATACCTTATTTAATCAAATAGCCTATAGGTCTATAACTAGTAAATCTTGTATGGTCTTTCCCAGGTTTCAGTAAGACTATGATAAGGGCCTCAGTTAAAAAAGGGTCTGAGATGTCAAGCGAGTAAATGTAAATAAAGATACAGTATACAACAATACTGGTGCCAGTAGGCCTTTGAACTTTTTGTAAAATTGGGTGTATAGCCATCTGGCCCTGTTGCTTTATCTAAGGATAGGGAGTCAATAGCTTCTTCAATCTCATGCAAGATTATAGCAGACTTCAAATACTGAATCTGGATCTCTAATAAATTTGGCAGTTCTACAGTATACCTTGGAAAAATGCCTCATACTGTAAAGAACTGGTGGGGTCTACTGTGGAGTATATAAGGTTTCATAATAATCTTTGAACTGCACTACAATTTCATGAGGTGAGATTGTTAGCTCTTTGAAATCCGATTTGATAGAGTGGATGATTCGATCCACCGTCTGAGTCCTCAAACGCAAAGCAAGAAGCTTGCCTGCCCGCTCACCCTGATCAAAATAACAAACTTTAGTACGTAATAAAAATGTTCGTCTCTCTCACTCAAAAGCTCATTATATTTAGCTCCGAGGAGCTCTAATCGTTCCCAAACATCAGGAGAGGAAGGTGAGAGTTGACATTCCAGCTGCCTGATTGGATCTAGATGCTACAGTATGAGGCTTCTTACGTTCATTGTTTTTTGCACTTTGAGGCCAAGCAGATCAATTCTCCCTGAAAAGCACATTTTATTGCCCCCACAACATGTCCAGCCTGGACATATAAGGGCAGTTGGTTTCTAAAAATGAGGTGACAAAACTTCTGATATGATCTAAAATTTCTGGGGATTTCAGCAGATGATTGTTTAACCTCCAAGATTTGTCAGTCTCCATGGATACAGAAAAGCTCAGATGTGTAAGAACTGGATGGTGATCTGAGACCACCTTTGCACCATAATAGTAGAGACAAATTCTTGAAAGGTGTCCAATCCCCAGCAAGAAAAAATCTATCCCGGAAAAATAATTATGAGGTTGCGAGTGAAAAGAACATTCACGTTGGGATGTTTCTTGCAACATGCGAAAGGGGACCCTCCTTGCAACCAAAATCGCCGCATCTTGGTGACGAGTATCCATTACCACACCAAAGACTAGGCCCATCCAGGATCTCCATAATGAAGTAACCTGGGCAGAGGGTAAAAGGGTTTCTTGAAGCATTCCTATGTCAAATTGTAACTTATTCAAGTGAAGTAATATCTTAGAACGTTTGACTGGGGATTGGGCACCTTTAACGTTCCAAGAACAAAAACGATATCCCGGAAACATAATCACTATTTAATCTGTGTTATGATCCATAACTCTCCTCCCAGAAAGAATAAGGTCCTGTAAAAAATAAAATGACAAATAGGTTCCCTCTGGAGTAGTCTCCCACTTCCCTCCAGTACCATTATCTTAAAAAACCCATACCCCACAAAAAAAACACTGTCCCACCCACCCCCCTCCTCTCTTCACTTTCCACAGTGTAATAAATGCTGCCCCAAAAAAACACAAAGCAGCTAAATATTGTTAGATTCAGACACCAGAACCATACAGTGAACAAATCCTTTTTCCAAGACCATTTGGGGCAATAATAAGCAATAAAAGGAAGTAAATACCACCCCCCAAAAAAACACCCCATAGCAAATAAAAAATATCCCCAGCCCCAATCCACACAATCACCTGGTGCATGATGGTCTCCAGCACATTGATACTGCACCTCACCTAAACCCCCCCCCCCCCCAAAAAAACAGTATAACTAAAAAGGGAAAATGACATAGTAGTCTATCTACAAAACCTGTCTAATTTTGTATAATATATGCTAATAAACTCGTGCACCAGTAAAGGGGCAATTATCATTCTAAGAACATCAAACTGTATATGCTGAATAACAGTATTTAGCCAAATTGGAACTGACCAAAGTAAAATAAAAGTATATGTAACATCCTCATCACATATGTCCATATATGGAGACTTAACTGTCTCTAGAGTAATAGTGTCTGCTCCCATTGCCACGGAGAAACACAATTACAGAACCATTAGCTGAAGGACAATGCCCACTTGGCTACAGAGGGTTAGAAACAAAATAAATATTACCATAGCCAAGAATGCTATCTTATATCAACATTAGATTTTAGAATAGCAAAATCATAAGCCCAACTGAAGAAGACATGTAAAAAAAGAAGGATCTGTCCTCCCCGATGGGTACTCTGTGTATCCAGGACCCAAACATAGTCATCATCTGAACTGCAATCATTTCCTGCAATGAAGAGGTTAAAAAAAATCAAGGCTCAATATAAAATAAAAAAAATATATATATATATATATATATATAATAGGTCTTCGCTTAAATGTGCACATAAGAGTATCAAGAAATAAGCACCATGGCCGTGACATCACCCCTTGTTACTAAAAATAAATGTAGAGTCCACATAGATAAGTAAAAATGGAAACAATAGAGCCTTCAATGTTCACAGCACAACAAAAGATTTTCCTATATCAGAAACAGATCTTGCTCCAGTGAAGAAATGTAAAATGTCACGGTTACTTATCTGATTGAGTCAAGAAAAGAAAGCAAGTGAAAACACACAAATAAAAACATTGGGGAAGCAAAATCAGTATAAAAACACTATTATTCTGGTAGCCCTAGCAGTATTCGAAGATATCCCCTCAAGCCATTTTCATGCCTGGTGTCCGGAACGATACAGAGCAGGCAGAATGGTAGGTTAACTAGTCATATCCTCTCCCCTGTGTTAACTAAACAGGCAGTACCGATAAGCGTGCTCTTGCCTTAGATCACATGATGCCTTACACTGAGTAGATGCTCTCTCGAGTGTTCTTGTCATCCCTCCTGAAAACCTCCATTTAAACTCGGTATTTTCACTTAACTGATTTTTTAACTTGCTCTACTGTAGTGCTGAGTCCTGATTGCAAGCAGTTCAGAAGAAATTTGATGTCTGCAAAAGAGCATGGAGGCTGAAATGTGAATGGCTTTACCTCACCATACGCCACTGATTATGCCTGAAAAAACTGCCAAGAAAGCAAAGGCTGAGATGACCTAGGTGGCTAAGAAAATGCTTGTCACCACGGAGACCACTCCTCTATCTCTGGAGTGGTTTCTGCCAGAATTTCGTCCCTTTAGGGACAAAGTTAGATCTCTAACTGAGGAGCTGAAAATGGCGACTGGGAAGCTGGAAGAACTAGCTGAATGTGCTGGTGATTGTGAGGTACTAATTACATCGGTGGAGAAAAGACTGGAGAAAGTGGATCCAGCTATAGCGCTTGTGAGACAACATGTTTCTAAACTGGAAGCCAAGGTTGAAGACCTTGAGGGGTGAAGTCGCCGAAATAACACTGTAGTTATCGGTCTCCCAGAACAAGAAGAAGGCTCTAACTCCATTTTATTTACTAAAAAGTTAATTCAGAAGATAGCAGGCCCCTCGCCTTTTGGGGCTGAATACATAGTGGAGCGGGCCCATCGAGCACTGAGGCCTATGCCAGCACCAGGGGCTCAACCCAGGACTTTTATTTTTGAATTCCTGAATTATCAGGAACACCAACATCTGCTGGCTAAGATCAAGGATTTAAAAGAAGTACTTTGGAGGTATCCTCCATTCAAATCACTCAGGATCTCCCCCCAGCTATGAGGCAAAAGAGAGCAGAATATCACAGAGTGGTAACCAAGTTACTAGCAGCGAACATCTGTTTTCGGATGCTGTATCCAGTTAATTTACAAGTGTCCATAGCGGGAAAATGGATTCCTGTGGAAGATCCGAAATCTGCAGAGCTCGAGATGAGGAAACTACTTCCCAACCTTTTCAGAGATGAATGAGTGCCTAACTTGATCTTGCAGGGATTTCTAGCTAACAGTATCTTACGGAGCAAAGGAGAATGTGTGGCAAGCTAATCTCTGGAAATTTGAGACAAATTGGATGTACAGCATTTCTTTCCATACTGCTAAGAGAGACACAATTTAAAATCATCAACCCCTTAGAGAAGCACTCTCCCATCACAGATAGATGGAACTGGTCTGAGTTTTCTGTTTTGGCTTTTTACTAGGAAGGGGTGCTTCCTTAATTTCTTTCAAGGTGATGGAAGCTACGTGTTAGCTGGATGCAATTAGTGACTGATTCATCCAAGGCCTTGTTTTTTTTATATCATAACTCCTGCTTCCTCTGAGTGTGAGCTTCCACCATAGTCCATCCATATGAAAGCAATAATGCATGGACTGGGGACAATTTTTAGTTAAGACCTGATGCTTGTACTCACTCATGCATCCTTTTTATTTTGATCTTAATGATCCTGGATTGCAGCATGGTGTTTAGGTAGTGACAGGATGGATTAAATTAGTAACATATGTAGGGGCAGGAGATCTGTTATTTTCAGTCACATATTCTGTTTTTTCTACTAAATGGAATTTAGATAGGCTGGGGGGACCAGATAAAAGTCCATATATTACCAAAGTGCATGTGTTGGACAGAATAGGGTATTATATTTAGACTCTGATAGTTCCTCATCAGGTTTCTGTGTATGTTGTTATGGGGTAAAAATATTATCTAAACTAGAATATAATGAGGAGGTTTTGGGGGGTGAAGGGAGGGAGGGACGGTGCATGGTGCTGGGTATTGCTCACTACAAAATACTAGGGTGGGGGAGGAGGGCTCCCATGTAGATTTCTTACTTCAGTCATGGAAAGGAAAGGAGACAACATTTGGGTTAATTCTGTGGGAGGACAGGAATAAAAGGGCTATTAAAGTGGAGGTTATGTACTAGGGATGGGAGGATCACTTTTACTTTGGGGGGACAGCTTGGCACGAGGGATATGTGTTTTTTCATGCAACAGGTTACATGGTTCAGCAAGTTCTAATGTCTTTTTTAAGTGATCATGACAGGTATTAAGAAATTTGTATCTTGGAATGTCCGAGGCCCCAGCACTAAACTGAAACGTTATCAGGTATTGAAACATGTTAATTTGCTTAAAGGGGGACTCATGTTTTTTCAGAACACTCATCTTCTGGAGTCGGAGGAAGCACTCCTCCATAGGCAATATATTGGGTAGGTTTTTAATGCAGGGGACAGCTCCCAGAGTCAGGGGGTGGCTATATTGGTAGCTAGGAACATACCCTTTCAACCTGAACTGGTTATGGGTGACCTGCAGGGTAGATATCTATTAGTGAAGGGCACTTTAGAAAGAACTCCCTTAGTGCTGGGATGTGTCTATGGTCCTAATAATGACTCTCCCTTATTTTTTTACCAATATTTTGAAGGTACTGGCACCTTATACTGCTTATCCATGTATTATAGGGGGAGATTGGAATCTTCTTTTTTTCCCTGACTTAGATAAGTCCACTCTCAGGAGACAAGATCTCTCCCCGGCACAATGTGCTCTCAGAGAGATGGTTGATCATCTGGGATTAGTGGACCCATGGAGAATCTTGTATCCCACCTCCAAGGAATTCACATTCTGGTCTAGCGTTCATGGGACATCATCCTGTATAGATTCTTTTTTAATTAGTCAATCACTTTTGCAGGGGATAGTGGATACAGGCATTACTTCAGGAGTAATTTCAGACCATTCTGTGGTGAAACGTGATCTGATATTGACACCGGATGTATCGCCTGACTCCCTATGGAAGCTGAATAATCAGCTCCTCAAGGACCCCAAAATTATAGAAACGATTATTCAGGAAATAGAAGAATATACCAGAATTAATCAGAATTCTACTTCAAGGCCAGATCTTGAGGGGGGAGCCCTGAAGTGTGTATTAAGGGGAGTATTCATCAGGGTGGCCTCCCGCTGGAGAGGGAACGAGATCAGAAATCCCTCTCACTTCTCTCCAAAATACGTACCCTGGAGACATCTTTGTCTCCCACGACCACTACACAGGATAGACAGCTATTGGTGGGTTTAAGGGATCAATACAGGTCAACACTTCAGGAGAAAGCTGAATATGCTATCCTAAAAACCTGAGTGAAATATATTGATCAAGGAGAGAGAGAGCAGGCCATCTTCTGGCATTGAGACTGAAACAGGTTGAATCTTCCAGAATTATACCACATATAAGATTCCAAAATACGGGACATCTTCTCCATGACCCTAAAGCTATTACTACTGAATTTGCAGACTTTTACAAAGGTCTGTATCACTTTATGCCTAATAGACCCACCACTGAGACCATGGAGCAGTACCTTCAACCACTTGGCCTCCCATCCCTCAATCAGGCTCAACAAGAAGCCTTGGTAACCTCCATTTCAGAGTTAGAAATTCACCAGGCTATCTCCTCCCTAGCAGTCGACAAGGCTCCAGGTCCAGATGGGTTTTACCCTAATTTTTTTAAAATTTTCAGCAAGCAAATTGACCTTTGGTCATCCTGTCTTTTTGACTGGATGCTGGTGGGAATCCTTTAGATAGTTCTCTGCTAGAAGCTACGATTATTGTACTACATAAACAGGGCAAAGCAGTTACCATCCAATATCATTACAGAACTGTGATATTAAAATCTTAGCAAAGCTTCTTGCTACCAGACTCAAAGTGTAGTTCCTGAGATTATCCATTCAGACGAAGTAGGGTTCATGCAAGGATGCCAGTCAACCGATCATTTTAGGAAACTGGCACACATCTTCTCCACATCCAGAGATTCAGAAATACCTGCTGGCTTGATGTCACTGGACGTGGAAAAGGCATTTGACCATGTAGACTGGCAGTTCCTATTTCAAACCATGCATAGATTTAGTTCTCCAGCTAAATTTATTGAATGGGTAACCTCCTTTTATTAGAATCCTCAAGCTAGAATATATTGTGATGGATTTCTATCTGATAAGTTCTCATTGGGTTCAGGCACAAGGCAGAGGTGTCCCCTTTCTCCCTTACTATTCAACACTTATTTGAAGCCGACGTTGGTCAAATTGAGAGGAGAGAAAGGTGTTCAAGGAATCCCCTTATGTACATACATTTTTAAATTATCAGCTTATGCTGATGATGTGCTTCTTCACCTGATTCACCCAGCTCAGTCTTTTCCTAATAGTCTTGACTATTATTAATGAATTTGGAACTGTCTCTAACAATAAAATTAGACCAACTAAGATGATTGTCTTCCCCCTAAATTATAGGTTTCTAAAACAAGATAGTTCCTCAATGGAGTACAATGGAATTCCAAGTATATTAACTATTTGGTTTATTTCTTTCTAAGAACAAAAGCTTCATGAAGAAGGTGAACTTTGATACCCTTCTTGAAACCATTCAACAGGATTTTAAAAGGTGGCAATCTCTTCCGATTTCTTTTTGGGGAAGGATAAGTATAGTCAGGATGACTATCTTGCCTAGAATATTTTACCCTCTCAATATGTTAACTATATGGATACCTCAAAAGTGGTTTAAGACTTTACACTCTGTTATATCTTCCTTTATATGGGGGGGACACCCTTGATGCTCATATCTCAAATTATCTGCATCCACACAAGCGGGGGCGGGCCTTAAATTGCCTAATTTTGGCATGTATTATTGGGCAAGTCAGGCAACCAAATATTTATGCTGGTTTTTATCTAAAGAAGAGATTGCCTCCATGTCTTATATACCTAAGTGGCTGTTTTTAGAGAGAGAGAGAGATACTTGATAATTTAAATATGGCCAAGGATGCTATTTTATATGTTCCCATTAGAAACATCCCTGCTGGTCTTAGCAAATCTCCTATACTAGTCTCCCTTAAAGTACACGGTCAACTAGGTGTCTTTCTGAAATACCAGAACACCAAGGATCCCAAGCAACCAATAGTTGGTAACCCAAATCTCTGAATTGGGAGGGGGATTATTTCCCCACTCTGTCTCCCTCTGCTTAATAAAACTGTATAGGGGACTTATTTCAGGAAGGGTCATGTGTGGATTCCACCACCATAATGGCTTCTTTCTTACTCTATAGCTCAAAAACAGATTTTTAAAGTATGGCAACTTCGACATCTCTTAAATCAGATGTTTCCTGATACTGGAAACCTGGTAGAAGTTTGTGTCTGGTTGGAGTCTCTGAGTCCAGTCTGTGGGAAACCCCATGCAGTTTCCCCAATGTATGCCTCTTTACGAGTAAATGTGCTTGATGTGGGCAGGGAAGTTCCCAGATATTGGAATATCTGTTTCCAAACTCTTTTGAGAAGTGGGAATGCATTCATCTGGACTCTTTCAGATATGTATCCCAAGACAAGTTGAAGCTTACACAGTATAGATTATTGAATGACATGTATTGCACCTCAATTAAACTCCATAGAATAGGCAGGTGAGCGGATGCCCAATGTTTTAGATGTCAGACTGCCGAAGGGAACATGTTCCACATATTCTGGGAATGCCCCTCGATTAGGAAGTTATGGGATCTAATAAGGGATAGAGCTGATCCCCTACTGGGTATTGGAGAACTATTCATGCCAGAGATATGTTTAGAGGGGGATTTCTCCACTATCCTGGTCAAAAGTCGTAGGTATCATTTGGCTATGATAGCACTTACTCTTAAAAAATTAAGCCTGTTTCATTGGTTAGATGATCATATTATCACTTATGAGGAATGGTTAAAAGACCTGTTATTTAATCTCTGGGCTGAACAAACAAAAGGTAGTTTGGGTGGATCTTCTTCCCGCTACAAGAAAGTGTGGGAGAGCCTACACACCTTATATCTTCTCCAGACTGGAGTCTTGAAGTTAAGTGCTATCTAGCTTTTGATGGGAATGTTTGTCTACACATTGTCACAATGTCTGACTACATTTGATATGCAGATTTTACATGTACCATGCTTCTTAGGTTATAGAGGGATGTCCAAGCTGAGGGAGGTGTAGGGAGGGGGAGTGGGGACTGTGGGGGTGGGGAGGCTTCATGAGGGAGTTGAACATCTTATAACTAGTCTCTGTAACATGTTATCGATCCCTCCATGTTGGAGCCTCTATGTGAAAACTCAATAAAAGTTGAATAAAAAAAAAAATGTGCTGTTGCCAGATAACGGTCACCTCCAGAAAAGAATCCAAACAACAGAGTGATCTGAATAGATTCTCATTCAAGATAGAAGTAGAACTAGATCAGCGATCCTTGAAGAGCTCAGGGAATAACACCTTCAGTTCAGCTGTCACCTGGTCAGCAGAATCAAATGATTTTCATGCTACATGTACCTGCACCTGAAGACTGGCCAGATACAACATCTTAAAATGTATTTCTGCTGCAATTCATTTAGATACTGCAGGGTGATACGCAGCTCTTCCTTCTGTGGTGCACATTGCTAGGGATATCCTGAACCACTCTTAGTTTTGCCCCCTCTCAGGTTACTTCACAGAGCTCTCTAATTTTCTGCAGGAGATGTTGCTTGTCAAGAAAGATAAAAAATTTAAAAATAAATGGTCTTGGAGAGGAGCCCTTGGGTGGCATGGGGTGAAGTGTTCAATGGGCCCACTCAATTATATAAGATGGCCTGCTGGGGGACAGGACAGCAATTTTAGCAGTGAATTTTTGAGCAAAGAGGATAGGGTTGGAGCCTTCTGCTGTTTCGGGTAAGCCGAATACTACAACATTATTTTGGCAGCTCCAACCTTCTAAATCCTCCAGTTTAGCTGCTACCTGATCTGTCTTGTGTTTGAGGGCATGAAAATCAGGATCTAATTTGTCCTTCCATTGTTCTAAAGGATAAGTTCTTACTTCTATATCCGCCACTCGATGACTAAGATCACTTTAAGCCGTCCATAAAGATTTCAGCACGTTGGTTAAATCTTGAAGAGATTCTTTAAATGGAGTAAATTCTGTTGAAAATTGCTTCTTCATCAGTGGTGACGCCCCCGATGCTGGAATGGAAACATGACCCGGACCTGTACTCTGGGCCTTGGACCTCTTGCTGGCTTCATCCAGTGTAGATTGAGGGGTGTGTTTAGGGGGGTCTGCATACATCTCCGCATTCATTTGAGAGGCTCAAGCATTATGATGCCAAAGTTGGATAAATGGGGGAGGATTATCAAATTGCTGAGGACAAGGAAAACTTCCCAGTAAATAAAATTATTGCCGTTTTTTATGAAAAGGAGCAGGAGCTGATAGGGAGAGCAGCCATGCCATCTGGAGCAACATGTGACTCCACCTGGGGTTCATTATCTGTTAGCTATGGTTTATTATCGGTTAAAGAGATGCTCTGGTCCCCAGATAAAGGCAATTTTTGAATGGAATTTTTTACACACAACACTATGAAGCATTCAGATCATTATCCTGATAAGATTCCACATTATCCAATACTATCTAACCAAATTATTTATTACATGAGTCATTACAGTCTAGATAGGATGGCTACATTTTTCAGAGAGTGAGAAACTACTCAAGAAAATGTATCCTTGTCATACTGACACTGAGCTGGTGGGTACATCTGCTTTAGGTCAATTTTTTGCATACTGTTTCCTTATCAGAGTTCATTGTTTTCTGGCATTCATTCTCTATTAACTGAAGTTCAGTAACTGTTCTCTGGGACTCATTATCTGTTAGCCATTGTTCATCATCTGTTATAGAGATGCTCTGGTCCCCAAATAAAAGCAGTTTATAACTGGATATTTTTCCAGATCACACAATGAAGCATTTAGGTCATTATTCTGGTAAGTTTCCACATTACCCAGTACTATCTAGCCAAATGATCTATTACCTGAGTCACTGCAATCTAGCTAGGATGGCTACATTTTTCAAAGAGTGAGACTCTACTCAAGAAATGTATCCATGTCATACTGACAATGAGCTCTCATTAATGGAACTGTATACATTTATTAACGTACCCCCAGACACACCCACAAGTAACATACCTTACCTCTGCAGCATTATATTAGTAAAATGTTCACAATGTTACATCCAATACCCATTGGAAGGGAAGAGATCATATTTTTGCCTTAAAGAGGCAGCCAGCCAATCCCTCTCACTTTCCTGTTTGCTGGTCCTGCACTCAGAAGTGCCATGATAGCTTACCAGGGAGAGCATGGGGTTGGGCTTATAGAAGTCAAGGCCCTTGTTAGTTGGGCTGGGGTTTTGGTTTAAGTCAAAAGACAGCTTAGGCATTAGAATCATAAAGAAGAATATCCTCATAGACTTCTATGGGGTGCATTCCAGTGCTCTCCTTGGTGAGACATTATGCCATATCTAAGCATGGAGGTGGGGCCAGCAAATAGGGAAGTGGAAGGGAATTGATTGGCCACCTTATTATTTATTTATTTAGTTTTTGTTGACCGGGCAAGTGCACTAGACAAATCCTGCCTATTTTAAGGCACGACCCAGGAGAGGAGGATACAGATGAATACCAACTGACCTTGAACCAGATTAAGCTGTTGGTGGTATTTTTAGTGAATGAAGGAAATTTGGCCAGGACACTGGGGAAATTCCGCTACTGTTTTCGATAAGTGCCATGGGATCTTTAACATCCACCTGAACTGCCACCAATCCAGGCAGATGGGGCCTCAGTTTAATGTCTCATCTGAAAGACAGCACCTTAGAAGTGCAGCACCCCCCCCCCCATGCTGCACTACAGTGTCAGTACTGGGATATTAACCCAAGTGTCAGATGTGAGAACTGAACCCACAGCCCTCTGATCTCCCGGCCTCAGGGGTGAGTGTGCTACCTACTGAGCCACTGACACTGACATATATATAGCAGGGCAACAGCATGATGTTTATTTGCTAGGGCCGTTAGGTTGTCAGGCACCATATTCTCATTTATATGACAGGGCCAAGCTCCTCTGGTTTTTAATTTTAGAACCATGCAATAAGGTTTAGAAATATAAGCATTTTTTACCTTTGCTGTTGTGCTGGAATAATGAATGGTTATGTGATCAGATTCTGCCAATCACTGCACAGAATTTTCCCAACCCATTTTATAATTAAATTTACTATGTGTTGATAACCCTTATAAAGCTCTATAAGTATTTAGACAAAGGATATTGCTCTGATCTTATAATATATGCAACAAAACCTGGGGTTGGTGTACTTTTGATTCTCTGGAAAAAATAACAGATTTATTTTCTAAGAGTTATTTTGTTTGCGTCTGAAGGTACACCAGCTTATTTTTACATGCTGAATTTGATGTTTTTTTCTATTAAGGATTTATCTTTCATTATAAGGATGCTTTGTTATTGGTTCAAGCTGCATGTAATGTCAGGGACCAGACTACCTAAGTTATGTCATCAGGAGGCAGTGCAGGCCAGCTTCAGGGCCACTTGTTTTTCATGGGCCAAAAATCTGTGTTACCATCTACAGTATATACTATTCACCATGGCTCAATTTGCTGTTTACTGGGTATAAGCAACAGCATTGTGGAATAATGCTTCTGCAGCTTTGTTGGCAGCTAAAGGCTAGTATTATGGTTGGATGTTGACTGTCATTTGTTTTCTCTTTGGCCATTCATACTCTCTGTCCACTGGTGGACTATCAAACTCTCAGGGTACTGGGAACTCAAAGAAACCCTCTTTAGAGGGTTCTATGTCTAGAGGTGCCATGGGACATGATTTCTTTGGCTAAAGATACCTTAGGAATGAGCCCAAGGAGAGAAGGGAATTGCCAGAGGAAGAAGGCTAGACACTGGGAGCAAAGAAAAGGAGCTTCAGAATGAATCTGATAAAAGCTGGTGTGAGTGGCTCAGGAAGGGCATGTGGCTGGTTGTTCCCACCCATCAAACCACAGGCTTTAGCCTTTTAATTTTATGGGTATACACAACCACAATCTGCAATAATGTTTGTGCAACTTGTTGATAGCTGAAGGCTACTTGTGTGGGGCTGGATGTTAGCTATCATTTGCAGATGCTTTGGCCATTCCCACTCTCTGTCCCTGAGGGACTGCCACCACCATGTTGGGATACCAGAAAGAAAAAGTAAACCTCTTCAGGAGGGTTTCACCCCTTTTGGTGCCACGAGAACATGAATCCTTTGGCTAAAGGTATCTTAGGAAAGAGCCCAAAAGAACTGCAAAGCAGGAGCAGCAAACTCAGGAGAGCAATAGGATGACATAGGCCGCTGCTAGTTGGTGATAAGTGATAGCAGACTGTGGCATGACTTCCAGAGGAAAGAAGGAATGGCAGAATTCTAGCAGAAGGCCAACCATGGTACCATCCAACTCCAACTCACAGCAGAAATTCTAATACTTGGATAAAATAATACTAAACAAGTACATTATGGCCTCTGGCACTCAAGAGTGACAAAACCCCAGTAGATGAAATCTCTGGGGATCCATGGCCTTGGCTGTTATCCCTCCTAGCATGGGTACTATTATTAGGCTCAAAGTACTAATTTAGAATTTCAACTCAGGAGAAGCATTTAGAGGGATACCTCTTGCTCTAGCCCGCTAATGGGATAGCATTGTAGGAGTGCTACAAATAGATCTCAAAGCTAAGAAGGCACCTCAGGAAAGGAGGCTCCCAAAAAAGTGGACTGAGGAGAAAATGAATGGTGAAAGGCTATCACTCAGCTTTGAGAGTGTGAGGAGGCCTAACCTTGACTGAAAACTAATGGAAGTCGACATAGAACAAGACTAGGTGGACCTTAGGCAAATGCAGGAAGAATAGCATTCGGAGGAGCTGCTTACATTGTCTGCACAGCTAAAGAACACATGTGATCTTACGGTTCCACTCTCCAGCAATTGAAGTCTTAAATACTGTATGGTGAGTTATCAGTGAACATATGTCTGCATGGCTGAATCTTCCCACTGAGTGTGGGACCTTCTTGCCATTAAATGGGACTGCCCGGAGGTGCAGCAGGAAACAAGAGGCCAGAAAAGGAGTCTCACCTAGCAAAAGACTTCAAGGGGAGTGAGTAAGCAGGGAAGGGGAAAATGATAATGGCCAGTAGTGATGCATTTGTAGAGTCTGATAACATTATGCTAAAATAGATTGACAGCATGATGATGTAGAGGGAACAAATAATAGCTTGAATTTGACTGAATGAGGACTGACGAAGAACAACAGGTATGATAAAGAATGAACTGAATGACAAGGTACTAAAAATAGGAGACATATCAAACACCATTAGCATAGTGAACACCCAGCCATAAACAGTAGTTGCAGAAAGCTGTTGTACAACCATGACTTTAGTGAAAATACTGATGCAAACAGACTGAGTCATGGCTGAAAGGTTGAGAAAGGAATGGCTGGGAAAGGCAATGAGAATTGGCTGGGATAAGTGAATGCAGCTGTTAATTGGAATGCAGGGCAGGCAGAGAGAGACTGCAGTGAAAAGGTTGCTAGTATCGGTTAGGAACACAGGTAAAAGAGGCTGAGAAAAAAGGAATGAAATGCAGGAGCATGACAGAGGCAGGACATAGAATCAAGTTTAGCACAGAAAACCCACTGCAGGTAAGCACTGGATAAAGTGAGAACATTAGTGCAGCAGGTGGGGTTGCTCAAAAGAGGCAAGGAGCAGGAAACCACAGCCAGAGAAGGCAAAACATACTAACCAGGCAGCTGCAAGAGGCACAGAACAAGCAGAAGCTGAGGCAAAAAACAACAAACTCTGGCCAGAATCAATAGGGCTATGAAGCGCTACCACATGACAAAAGTTACACATGTGCGTAGAAATTATTCAACACCCAGGTGTAACTTGCCCATATGTTGGAGGTCTTGCACCATATTTTCAACATGGCCTTTTTTGGATCCCTCTTCATAAACAGTACCAGTGTCATTTTGTTCAATTGTCCTGAAAGGTGAAAGTTCAGATCAAAAGCGTTATTCTGCGCCTCAGGTGAGAAAACACATTTTAGGCATGTTGTGGAAAATGAAAGCTGTACGGTTGTGAAGGAGGTATACAAAAATGGCTATGTTAAAATGTGAAGTGAAAATATTAAAAATTAGCAATGTTAAGAGCTTGTGTAGAAACTGCACAGCACACGCTCGTAACACAGTCATTTTTTGGAATTTTTTCACCAGATTTTCAACATGGCCTTTTCTGGATCCCTCCTCATGAGCAGGGCCAGTGTCATTTTGTGAATTGGTCCTGAAAGGTGATTCCAAGCAGTGACCGCAAAATCCCCTTTTGAGACAGAGTAACAAAATGACAGTGACAGTTTTCATGAGGTGGGGTCCCAAGAACCCCATGTTGAAAATTTGGGCCAAAAATTCCAAAAAATGGCTGAGATATGAGCATAAGTTGAAAATCCCATTGAATGGATGTATAGCACGCTTACCTTTAATTTTTCAGTTAGCAGTTGGGCTTTGAAGAGTACAGATGTGTCCCGGTCCAGAGAAGATGACAGTGCCAAGCTCCATAGGTACGTATGGAGTAAGGGGGGGTGTGGGGAGGTGAGTGCTCAGTGGGAGGGTAGGGAGGATGGAGGGAGACCACAGCAATGATGAGGGACCATTTTCAGTTTTACAGGGAAAAGGAACAGACAACGAGGGACCATTTTCTAATTTACAGGAAAACTAAACAATTAGGCACACTGGATTGGGCTCCCAGTGTGCCAAAAGAATGCTGACATGGGGATTGGGCACCCCGATGTTGGGCATGGCATAGGCAGGGGGCACCATGACAAAAGAAACATGACGAAGGACTGTTTTCTGTCTTACAGAGAAAAACAAATTTTGCACCCTGGGGTGGGCTCCCAGTGTTGCGATATAACATCGGGGATGACTTAGGAAGGGGGCACAAAATTGTGAATGGCATTGTGCCATTCACAACATGCCAGCACCAAAGCACTGCGCATGCACATGACTCTGAGCAGGCACACAACCTGTGCACATGAGCAGTGCACGCATCAGAATGTGGAAGTAACAGCCGAAATAGTGCAGCTGTTATTCCATACACCAATCACGGTGGAGGGGTTTCAGCTCTATTAGGCTTTCAGAAGGATACGTCCAAAAGTCCAACGAAAGAGGTTCTGAGATCATCCATTTTCAGAGCTACAGAGCTCTCACAAAATGGCTATAGGCTCCGCCCACAGCCCTAAAAAGAAAGGCCAAAAACAACTGTGAGGAAAAAAGTCACCACCAAGAGGGGGGGGTGAACATGGCCTCTGACTGCAACAAATAAAAGTAGCTTCCAAACATCTGTTAGCACCCTTTGCAAACTGTGTGAGAGGCCTTTCAGCACCATGCAATTCTGCTTAAAGTTGAACCAGCATAACATTCTGTGGTGATTTGCATATGCAGCCCATGATGCTTTGCATTGTGTGGGCATGTGTGATTTTGTATTTTCTTGAAAGTTGGCTTCCCAGCCAAATGTCCTTTGGGGTAACCCTTGCCTCAGTGTTTGTGCACAGAGGTTCTTTGTCTTTTAAATAGTTTTTTATTTTAATGGGTTCACCACAACATAACACAGACAGTCCATCTTAGGGTAGCTGGTTCATTCCACTGGGGTGTCAAACAGATGAGGCATACTGATGAGTCCCAGTAGGACGAAACATGCATTTGTTAGCACCCTTTGCAAACTGTGTGAGAGGCCTTTCGGCACCATGCAATTCTGCTTAAAGTTGAACCAGCATAACATTCTGTGGTGATTTGCATATGCAGTCCATGATGCTTTGCATTGTGTGGGCATGTATGATTTTGTATTTTCCTGAAGGAAGCAGATTTTTATAGCCCAGGAAGGAGGTGTAGCCAGCTGGTTCTCCCATCCATCAAACCACAGGCTTTAGTGTTTTATTATTAGTCTGATCTGGATTGTACTGAAGATCGTGGCAACCAGAATCCTAGACACAGGAAAACAGTTATCTCAGCCTTTCACCAAACACGTATGACACCTTATTATTGTGGATTTAGTGTTGCACACGAATGAGAAGTCTCTCTCCATCTACTCTCTATTAAACCCCCAATAAGGAGAGCATATAACAGACTTAGAATGTAACAATTCTCTGTATCTATTAGAAATGGTAGTTTTTGCCAAAATATAAAGAAATGAAAGGACATGCTAAAGTGCTATGAAAGAGCCTGAAACACTAAAGCATTATTAGATGGTATTTCTATTTAGTCATATAAGAGAGACGTTATTTGGTCTAGTTCTTGTTAAATTACCAAGGCCACTGATTTACAGTGATTCAAATAATGAAATTCCATTTTCAAGACTTGAAATTCTGAGAATTGCACCAGTGATGTTTATTTTAATTTCTGGATTTTACCAGGATTTTACTGCCATTCTGCATTATGTGTATAAATAATCAGAATAAAAGAAGGTTTAATATACAGAGCATTAAATGAAGCAAACTGAAAATAGTGCAGGAATCAATTATAAAAAAAAATACAAGTTCTGTAGATTTATTGAGCTGGTCTAAAATGCCAAATTCTGAGAAATTCATTGTTTTTACCGGTGTGCAGGCAGTCCAGATTCTGGAATTTTTACCATTTTTTTCTAGTAAAAACCAAAACCTAGTGACCTTGTAAATTGCTTATCGATTTGATTTCATTGATTGGCTACCACCTTATATCTAAGAATCCTAGTGTTATTCAAGCTGTTGCTATATTTGCATGTAAAGCAAACAGATCAGAACACAGAAAGTGGGTATTCTGAATCGAAGGCTCTACAAACCACTTTTATTTACATGTGTGGTCATGGCCTCATTTATTTTAATTTCTGTGACTGTATACAAAAGGCACAATATGCATAATAATAGTGTATCCTTTCTGATGTATTGGTGACATTTTTCTTGTGCCTGTCCCAGACTCACATTGTACCATATGGTTTTAAATAATCTGTTTGATGAAGCATTTTATGGGCAAACATTTGTTCCTTATTCCTTGTTTAGGATGAGAGATTACAGACTTATAGGAAGGTGCTAGCTGTGGGAGAGATGCAGGACACCAGTTCTGAACCTCTGGGCCCACACCTGACATCTATTTGCATGATACTTGGTTATCATCTTCTAATACCTCTTCTCACCACCCACCCCTTCAACACTTTACTTTTGATGTTAGTAAAGAAGAAAATGCCTGCCCCAATTTTAAATGGACACTGACCATTTTTATGTTGTCCTGCGTGCACAGGGCAGACTACATATGGTGGTTGCTTCAGTGGAGAAGCAGGTCTTGGAGGTGTGGTCCTGCTGCAGCCAATGGCGCCACTACTTGTTCTGGCTGAACTCTGTGGAGCCAATGGCATAGCATACTGTCTATGACAGCATTTGAGAAACATGTCACCAACTTGAAAGAAATTCGCTACTGCAATCAGGGAGCACCACAGGGTGGTCCCTGATTGCAGCAGTGAATTACTGCTTGCCTTGTCTGGTTTCCCCCTTCCAAGAAAGATGGTGGTGGCTTCCCTGTCACGTCTCACAGTGCCCACAGAAGTCAACAGACAACCGCCACCTCTCACAGTACCACTGAAAGTCAACAGGGGTGACCAATCCCCCTGTCAGCATGCCCCCTCCCAAATTAATTTACTGATGGGGTGCCCAATCCCCATCGGCATAATGCCCCCCCATTTCTTGTGTGCCGATAGGGGTGCCCAATCCCCCTTGTCTCATGTGCCCCCACTCTGTATGTGCTGATGGGGGTGCCCAATCACCATTGGCTATATACCCCCCCCATCAAACAGTTAGGTTTCACACTGGGAGCTCACCCAAGCATGCAAAAGTACTTGCAAAAAAGGAAAACCTTCCCACGCAATATTTTTTTTAACCTGTAAAATTAGAAAACGGTCCCTCGTTGAGTTCGGTGTCTCCTCCCCCAACCCACATCCATCCTCTGCTCACGTCATCCCCTCATAACCCACCCCTCACCCCATACTTACCTCTGGAGCTCAGCACAATGATCTTCGGTGGACCGGGAACATGTCTGCACTCTTCAAAGCCAACCATGAACTGAAGAAATGCCGGTAAGCTGTATAATGGCATAAATGTATTCTTTCTTCAACTTATGTGCATATCTCGGCCATTATTTTGACTTTTGGCACCAAATTTTCAACATAGAGTTTTTGGGACCCCTCCTCATGAATTCAGTCACTGTCATGGTGTTATTTGGTCCTGAAAGGTGATTTCGTGGTCACTGCGTGGAATCACCTTTCGGGTCCGAGTAATGAAATGACAGTGCCACTGTTCATGAGGTGGCCTCCCAAAAAGCCTATGTTGCAAATTTGGTGAAAACATTCTGAAAATAACTGTTACCAGCGTGCATTGTACAGTTTCCATGCTTATTCGTAACTTCACAAATTTGTAATATTTTCACTCCAAATTTTCAACATTGGCATTTTTTTCACACCTCCTTATGAACAGTACAGCTGTCATTTTTCACATCCTGTCCGAAATGTGTTTTCGCACTACTTGCACAGAGTAGTGCAGTTGCGGTGGGAAATCAGGGTTTGGGACAGACTAACAAAATCACAGTGTCTGTCAGCCCAGTGGTGTTAAGGGTTGAGGCACTGGACTCCACACCTCACGCCGAGCTGGTGACCCAGGTTCGGACACGAGTCTGAGCCGTCAGGGGTCGGCGGGGGGGATAAGGATTGAGCATCCAGTGGACTGCTTTCCTATCCCCAGGGAGGAATCCAGGGAATCATCATTCTGCAGCAGCCTCCAGTTACCATAGGGGGCACTGCTAGAGCTAGCATAGAAGGGTGGAGTGTAGCAGACATCGGCAAGTTTGTGTCCCAATGTCATTGCACACTTGCACTCCCGGGGTAGAAAACAGGAAAAAATGGAGTAGCATAGGCAGCGGCAGCTTGATAGCTGCACTTCGCCAGCCGAAGATGCCAGATGCGCATGCGGTAATGGTTCCTCGTCTGGCATGGGGGTAATAGGGGGTGCGCCTCTTGAAGACAGAGCTGCATATGCCAGCTGGGTGTGCTATGTCGGGGTCGGAGGTGGAGCTGAGCAGTGGCTGGATTGAAGGCAGGTCAGTGTCTGCTAGGGGGTAAATATGTCATGTTAAAAAAAAAAAGAAAATCACAGTGATAGTGTTCATTAGTAGAGGTCATAAAATGCCTATGTTGAAAATTTGGTGACAAAAGTCCACAAAATGAGTATGCTACAAGCGTGCGTTGCGCAGTTTCCACGCGCACTTGTAACTTTGAGATTTTATAATATTTTCACTCAACATTTTCAACATTGTCAATTTTGCACACCTTCTTATCAATAGCACAGCTGTCATTTTTCACATCCTGCCCTAAAAGTGTTTTTGTACAACTGGCACACAATGGCACGGTCACTGTGGGAAATCAACATTCAGGACAGATGAAGAAAATCATAGTGACAGTGTTCATAAGCAGAGGTCCCAAAATGTCTATGTTGAAAATTTGGTGAAATAATTCCACTAAATGACTGTGTTACAAGTGTGCATTGCACAGTTTCAAAGTATGCTTGTAAATTCAAGCATTTTTAATATTTTCACTGAAGATTTTCAACACTGCCATCTCTTCACACCTACCTATGAATGGCACTGCTGTCATTTTTCACATCTTGCCTGAACTGTGTTTTCCTACATCTGGTACAGAATAGCGTGGTCGCTGTGAGAAATCAATGTTTGGGACAGATTAACAAAATCACAGTGTCACTATTCATGAGCAGAGGTCCCAAACACTTTCATGAGGTGGGGGTCACAAAAAGGCAATGTTGCAAATCTGTAGTGCAAATACCAACAAACAGTCAGGGCATTAGGATTTCTAACAATAACATCCCAGCCTATACAGACTGACAGGTGTCAGGGGTGGGCCTTTACATTGCCGGATGTCGTGCTCAAGCCATACCATCCCCCTCACTCTCAAGCCACTGACAGGCATTGAGATGTGCTTTGGACTCTTCAGCCCTACAGTTCACCCTATTCTCCTATGCTGCACCCATTTCAGCATATGTCCTTATGAAATGGGGTGAATGTAAAGCTGAACACCTCAAGGCACACCTAAGCACTTGTCAGTGTCTGCAAGATAGGGAGAGGTAAAATGCCATGAGTGTTATGGCTAAATGGGGTGAGCATAAGGCCTGAGGACCCCAAGGCACAAAGCAATATTTGTCGCACTCTGCAGGGTAAAGTGAGCTGAAATGCCATGAACGTTATGGCCGACACCCAAAGGCACACCTCAGTGCCTGTCAGTCTCTGTAGTATAATGTGGGGTTGACATCATTTCCATACTTCATTGCCATTCCTATTACGCATTTGTTCAACTCCTGCACTACCGATGCCAATGTCAGCAAGACAACAATCAGCATTGACAAATGCTTGTTAATTATCTATTTGTGTGGGTCATGGGAGAGACAGCAGTAGTGAACAGGATAACACAATCCAGCATGGATAATTACATTCAGGCTAAAATACAGAAGGCAGAACAAACTGTAAGGGTAAGTATATCCAAATAGTAATTAAAGCAAGCTAAAAAAGTAGGTTTATAGTAATCACAGAGCAAGAATATTAGTATGCAACACAATCATGGTCAGAAAGAGGGCAATACTACTGCAGACCAAAACAAATGCAGGGGGGTCTCATCTGGCAGGAAAGACTGGACTTTAACTAGAAGTTAAACGTAGGCTAGAAAAATTCCTCAGCTGGAGAGCGAGTTTGCTCCAAGTGCTAAGTATTGAAAATGTAATGGCCTGTCTACTTAATTCATGCTTCATCCTGGGAACTGAGAATGTAAGGTCTGCTGTTGAATTGAGTGAGCTGGCACTTTTTGACTGCATAAGGAAGGCTAAGAGATCATCAGGGGCCTTTTCTTTGTGCACAGTTGTGCAATTCCACAATGCTGGTTGTCAAGATGATGGCAACATTCATTTGCTCTAGCAGTTTGGAATAATGATCCATTTACCCATCATATTGTTCAATTCTTTAATTTAATTTGTTCAGGATTGTGCAACTGCTAAACAGCAAGCCAGTGTTTTGAGTATTCACTCTTCATCAAGGCAAGCAGCACTAACTGTTAAAAGAACATACAGACTTTTCTACATTATACTGTATGCTACTCTGTATGTCATTACTCTTATCATATAACAGAAATGGGCTCTCGATAAGGTCTGAAAATTTAACAAAATAACCATTGCAAAATTGTGTTTATTTATTTGAAAACGTGTAACTTGGAGAAACACACATAGGCCCTGTCCACACTACGCCTCTGTAACATTACAACGGTTTGCTTCTACACCTGTAACATTACAGAAGGCGTTTGCGTAACCGTTGTTGAAACCACATATGAGGTGGTTTCAACAACAGTTATGAAGCCACTTACACCTCAGTAACGCTACCGGGTGAAGTGTGGAAGTGTGGTAACAGTCCCCTGCAGGGCCCGTAGCACAGCGTGAGCTGCATCCTGGGAACGGGTGCTGCCGTAATGGTCGCCAGGCACCCCTAGCATGGACCGGCAGTACCAGTCCCATAACGGACACCACCACAATGTGGACACACTGCACAGCTCCCCGGCCATAATGGAATGCATCTGTTACCGGGCCAGAGCAGTGTAGTGTGGACAGGGCCTAAGTCAAGGCTCATTTCTAGGTGAGACAATACTACAGTGTTCACAGCATCACTGTGACAGTACAGGCTAAAATATATACATACAGTACTGTATACATAAAAAAAAATTTTCATTTAGGTAATGCTAAATGTTAAAATGCATTTAATATGATTAGATGCTATTTGCTATCTATCTGTCAGTGGCTCAATAGGTGGCACGCACACCTCTGGGGCCAGATGATTGGCAGCTCATGGGTTCTAGCCCTCACCTGGTACTTATGATAATGCTTATAACTGATACTGTAGTGCAGTATGCTACACTGGTGAGGTGTCATCCTTTGGATGAGACATTAAAGTGAGGCCCCTTCTGCCCATCTCTCTATCACTGTTCATATGGAAGTAAAAGATCCCATGGCACTTATCAATTTAGAGTAGAGGACTTTTATTATTAAAAGAAAGAATATAACATACAGTAATAGAAAATATAGAACAGGATCAAACAATATTTAAAATCACTATCTCAGGTTGATATACAGAGGATTTCAGTAATCAAGAAATGAAAGGAAAACCATGATAAAAACTACTAATAACAGAAAAAAATGAAATAATATATAAAAAGAAAAAAGAAAAAGTACATGGGGGGGGCAAGGGACCTTGTTCCACCAAGAATACATACAATGGGGCCTATTCACGAATGCAGTAGGGCGTATGTGCGAAAGGCATCTATCCTCCCATGCTGCTCTGCACTCTCAGGAGAGCCACGTGGAGACCGCATTCACAAACACGGTCCCCGCCTGACTCCCTTATGCTGCCATGCCCCCCTGGTGTGCAGGTTCACAGGGGCTAGGCAGGTGCAGAGCAGTGGCCCCAGGCTTGCAGCAAATTGACTGCCTGAACTGGGTCCC
Organism: Neoceratodus forsteri; assembly: GCA_016271365.2. NCBI lineage: Eukaryota > Metazoa > Chordata > Ceratodontiformes > Ceratodontidae > Neoceratodus > Neoceratodus forsteri. Next base: position 1,571,104,611 of record CM057452.1, read on the forward strand.
GCAATGGATCACTGGTACCCAAGGGGTGCCATAATGGTCCCAGAGTGCAGAGCACTGGGCACGATGTTGGGGGTGTGTGAAGCTGGCCGACTGCCCCAGCTCTTCCAGTGTGCCCCAACAGCAGGGGTGTCCCTATTGTGGAAGCCAATACCCCCCACCATGTCTGCTGCAGCTGGCAGCAGCTCCCCATGGGGTGCATAACCAGCCAACGGAGTTTACAGCAGCTCCTAGATTGGCGTAGCCACTGTGCACAGCACTTCACAGTTTTGTGAATTTCGTCTAGTGCTACCGTGGTTCCCACTCTCCAGCCCACCCCAGTGCAGTGCTGTGTGCTCAGCCAGGGAATCAGTGCTTGGGAGGGCAGAACTGCATGTTGCATACCACGGATGTGGCACAGTGGCCACGGGCAGGTGCAGGGTGGGTTACGTGCCCCAGCTACGTGGCAAGTACCCATTCTGCACCTTCTTGAATAGGGCCCAATATGAATGAAAAAACAAAGGTAATGCAAATAGTAACCCTTATGATGTCATTCCCCAAGGTAAGACATAAGACAGAGACAGCTCGCCCAGTAGAGTCAGAATTGGGGCTCTTGCAGGTGGTTGCATGCTGAAATATAGAGGCTACAAAGATACATAGGTTCACAGATTATTTACAAGCTCAATGGGTTAAATGCCCTTTTAAGAGCTCACCGCTCATTTTAAGAGTAGTACTCCTATTTTCTTTCTGCCATATGTAAATCTAAAACTGTCTTGAATGTTTCAAAATCTGGACTTGAAACTACATAAGATGGTAGACTGTTCCATGAACTTACAATTCTTTGTGACATTGTAATATACTTAATCACTTCTAAAGGTGAAGAAGAACAGGGGAGTTTCCCCAGTGTCATGACCAACATACCCCCTGTCAATAAAACAGGTCCATGTAATCCCCCCCTCTTCCCACCAGGAAGCACTTAGAAACAAGCTATCTTACCTTAGTGTGCATTTCCTGGTCAAAAATGGCAAATAAATATCCTGAAAACATTTTCTTAATGTTACACTGTATTTTTAAGGGCTGTGGTCAAGCTAGTGAAAACAGAGAAATGAAATATACAAAAGACAATTAAATCTACAATTACAGTATATTGACTTGGACAGTAATTCCAGCTAAAGCTCAAAACTGTTAGATCCTGAAATGCCCTTTTACAAGTGCAATGATTTTTATTTTCATTGCTGTTTAAAGAGCTACTGACACCTTGAAGAAAACTTTAAAAAACATAATAATTAGGTACAATTCTGCCTGCATTCCATTTATATTTTTTATATTCCTCTTCCCCATTATTTATTACTTAGAAAATTTGCATGAATATATGATCTTTATCCCTTAGAGTTTCTTTAGAGTCCATCTGCCTCATTAGCTTACTCACCACTTCAAGCCATAATCCTCTTTTGTGACATCACAATCTGTTGCCATGGGAGTGACTGTGATGTCACAAGCAGTGCTCTTTGACTTCAGGTAGGGAGAAAGCATCAGGAATAGACGATCTCTTCAGGAACAAAGATCCTGTTTTCATACCGATGACCTCAATAATAAGCAAGGCCTCTGCTTTTCGGTGCTTGGAAAAAGCAAATTCCATTTTGACCATCCTGGATTCTGGGATTTTACCAGTGTTTGGGAATTCAATTTCTGGGATTATTCTGGTAATCCAGAACTTAATATCATTCACACATTTTAAGTAATTCATTTGTCTTTCACAGTGTTTTATCATGTTTTATGCAGATTTAAGACACATCAGCAGAACACAAGAACATTTAATCTCATATTGCATGTTATATAGCTAACCAAGTTTTGCATCTACCAGCTAGCAAGGCTAGTGACTGCAGAACTCCATTGGCCAAACTGGCATACTTATTAAAATGTTCCCTTGTCATATCAAGCCAGCAGGTGACATTAAATGGCCTCATAGTAACAGTAACATTTTTCTAGCAAGGAGGAACCAATTTTGATGTTTGTTCGATACCAAATAGACACCAAAATCTAGTCTTTGTTTTAATGCTGACAATGGGTTCTGTGACATGTATAATAAAAGGTTCTCCAAGCTAAAATGAAATTCCAGTGTTTTATTTTAATTAGATTTACAAAGGTAAACATATGCAAAAAAAAAAAACCACACAAATCAATTCAAGTATTGGCTACTGAACATGGTTTGATAAATATGCTACCCAGACAAGTATGCCATCCAGGCAAATACTCTACCCAGACATATATGCCACCCAGACAAATACGCTAAGCAGACAAATACGCCACGCAGACAAATATGCCACCCAGACAAATACGCTACACAAATATGCTAACCAGACAAATACACCACCCAGACAAATATGCCATCCAGACAAATACGCTACACAGACAAATACACTACACAGACTACATAAACTGCGTACTATTGTAAATGACAGTAGAATCTAACCCATAGCTACATAATGCAGAGATACTACATATTGCACTTTTACACTTTATTGCATAATGGAGCACCATGTTTTCCCTAGAGTACTGCACCAGGACTGCACATCTACTTCATTGCACAGTGGAGCACCATTTTGTTTTCTACAATATTGCACTAGAACTACATGTCTACAAGCTGTTGCACAGGGGAGCATGTTTTTTCTCCTAAAGTGCATCAGAACCAAAAATACACAAATGTGGGTGGGGAGATTCTGGGTCAACCTACCGAATAGCAGCACTGAAAATAGTTTTAAATTGACCATGGTTAGGTTTCCCATTGGTCAGTCAGGATATGTCCATGTGCAGAAAATGACCGCTCCACATCTGCACTAGAAACAGGGACCCAGATGGCCTGAAGGGCTGCCTTGGCCAGAGATAGTACCTGTGAGGACATAGAGATCCAGCACTGGTGAAGAGTAAATGATCCAATCGGTAGTTCCTGTACATCCTACCATATGCAGCTCTCCCAGTTCTTTAACAGTGCATTCTTATTATGTAACATGAATATTGGGATATAGGGCAAGTACAGTTGGAAGTTGTTATTGCATTTGGGTAGGTTAAGTGGGTTGAGAATTCGACAGGCCATGAGAAACTGTACAGATGGGTTTGACTGCAGGTGTTTTTGGTTTTTTTTTACTTTCTATTTTTTGCTCCCTATTTTTTCCCCCAACCAGTCCACTGTCTGAGAACCCCAAGCACCCACACTCCACTGCTAGGGCTGAGACACGACTCTGCCCAGGGCCCTCAGCCAACATCAATCCCTCCCTTTTTTTCACTGCTGCCCTGACTGCACTGCCAATGCCTAGGTTCACTCAGAAGATGGCAGTAAAGTGGCAAGACTTGCATGTAACCATCCCCAGAGAGGGAGAGCCACCGTCAGGTGCTTGATCCCTCTGTCCCCCCTGCCAACCCCCGGCAACCCGAGCCCATGACCGAACCTGGGTCACCGGTGTGGCATGAGGTGTGGTGTACAGTGCCTCAACCCTCAGTGCCACTGGGCCGGCTGACTGCAGATGTTTTGACATTTTCTCCAAACTGACCTTGAAAGCATTTTTGTACAGTTTGAGGTTCTCGTCCCTTACTTCACTACTCAGTTTAGAGAGGTACAGCTCTGTTTTCTCACCAAAGCCATCATTTTTAGTTGTGCCAGCCTCAAAGTGGTTCTTAATTGACATTAGCATGTCATTTGTGGATGTTGCAAGTGGTTTCTCCTTTGACTGCAAAAGTTCTATCACAGCAATTATGTCACCTGAATTCTCTGTAATAAATGCCAGTTGTGCTTGTAGCTCATCATACCATTCATCCAGTAATGCCCGTATTTTGTTTATTGAGGTGGCATCACTAGTATCCGCCCTGAAAAAGTCCCTCAGGTATTGCAGGTGTGTTGAGTGGTATGCCACAGCTGCAAACCATGTGTTCTATCTAGTTACAACAGGAACCGGCAGCAAAGCAATCATTTCACCCAGAGCTTCCGGATCCTCCAAAAATGTGATGAATTCTCTTTTGCATTTTGGCAAATGATGAAAGGCATATTTTACCAATGAAATCAGTTCATTAACTTTTTTGAAATGATGCAGCCATGTATTCCCAACATTGGGACAAGACATGCACCCAGCAACACACACGTACTACATGGTCCCCAAGAACCCCATGGAGTGCATCATTAAAACATTTAATCATATGACGAGCACTGTCACTGACAAATGAAACTACATTCGTAAAGTCAATGTTACAGCTCTGGAGAGTCTTCAAGACAGCTTGAGCCACTGTGGAATGGTTGATAGAGTCGAGTTCTGTGCTGTTTCCAAGGTATGTCTTGCCCCCTTCCAGCACAAAGCCGACATTAAAAATGCACCATGACTGTGCATCTGTGCTCTCATCCCATATAACAGACAGTGATTTTTCCAATCAGAGCTGCTTTAAGGTCTGCATCAATTTGCTCTCTTAACTTGGGTGGATAGAGCTGCCTCAGGGTGTCTGCTTTTGGCACTGCTCCACTCCCCTTCACATACTTGCACATCCATTCCTTCAGCTCTGGATGATCCAGCTGCTCCAATGGGATATTTGCAGCCCCCCATGCCTTAACTGTGTCCATGACCATCTCATTTCTTGCTACGGATGATTCTATTGCAGCTCTGAAACTGCTGGTCAGGGTCACCTGCCTTGGTTGTCTTCCTTCACTAGCAGCTAATTCCTTATTCCTAGTATGTTTCTTGCTGATCAGATGGTCCTTTACTGTATCTTTTCTGGTATGGTCCAGGACATGGTTTCAGTATGGACAGAAATGTTTTCCTCCATCTTCGCAAAGGCCTTCAGATTTGAACTGAAGGGCTAGCTCCTTAGCTGAGGTGTAGCAGAGCTTGGCTTTCTTATTCAGTGGTGTGGAAAACATCATATAGGCAGAAACTATGAATACTGAAATCACAACCCAAAAAAAAAATACATTAGCAGTGTGTTCCACCGGTCTGCTTGATGAGATAATTCAAGTAACAAAATGGGAGACTCAGATCCCCTAGACAGTGAAGCCCATGACTTTTATCCTCTGGCTATGATGGCAGCAGCCACAACCTACAGCCACCATCCTCCAGGTATGAGGGCAGCAGCAGCCTATAGCTCCCATCCTCCAGGTACAATGGCAGCAGTAATCTACAACTCCCATCCTCTAGGTACAATGGCAGCAACATTCTATAACTCCCATCTTCCAGGTGTGAAGGTTGCAGCAGTCTACGACTCCCATCCTTCAGGTGTGAAGGCAGCAGCAGTCTACAAATCGCATTCTCTGTGTATGACAGCAGCAGCATTCTATGACTCCCATCTTCCTGGTACAATGGCAGCAGCCTACAACTCCCATCCTCCAGGTATGATGATAGGAGCAGCCTATGACTCCTATTCTCCAGATACAAGGTAGGAGTAGCCTACGACTCCCATCCTCCTGGGATTGCAGTAGTAGCCAGCGACCACCATTCACTAGGTGAGATGGTAGTGGCTGTCTACAACTCCCATCCTCCAGGTACAATGGCAGCAGTAATTTACAACTCCCATCCTCCAGGTACAATGGCAGCAGTAGTCTACAACTCCCATTGTCCAGTTACAATGGCAACAGTAATCTACAACTTCCATCCTCCAGGTACAATGGCAGCAGCATTCTATAACTTCCATCTTCCAAGTGTGAAGGTAGCAGCAGTCTATGACTCCCATCCTCCTGGGATGGCAGTAGCAGCCAGCGACCACCATTCACTAGGTGAGATGGCAGAAGCTATCTACAACTCCAATCCTCCAGGTACAAAGGCAGCAGCATTCTACGACTGCCATCTTTCAGGTGTAAAATCAGCAGCAGTCTATGAATCGCATTCTCTGGGTACAACAGCAGCAGCATTGTATGACACCCATCCTGTAGGTACTATACCAGCAGCATTCTATGATTCCCATCCTCCAGGTATGAAGGCAGCAGCAAAGTATGACTTCTAGATTTTCCTCCAGAGAAACAAAAACAGTTATTTATAGAACATACTGTAACCACAGAGTTTGAGAGAATTTCTTGCAGTAGGTCACATCTTAGAAACTACAACCATGAGACACCAGGACCACACAAATAATTTTGCTAACAGTCCATCTGGAGCCAAGCACAGCTATATAGGGAAGATCAGCCTGTTGCTAGCCTTTGTAAGTCAGAAATCTTGCTTGTAGAGCAGAAAGCAGCTAACTAAAAGAAGTTACCATTTTCTTACTAATTTAACACTTCTATCTCAGCAGGAGTCAGTGTGTGTTGATATTAAGCAGACAGATACTTTATTAGAAGTAGAAGGGGTCTTATTTATGGTTAAAAAAGAAAAGAAAGTCAGTGTGTGTTCTGTGCTGGGAAGGGTACTGTATCAACTTACTTTGCTAAATCAGTAGGAGGAGAGAGAGCTTATTTGGGGGTGTGGCTTAGACATTATAAAAACAGGTGACTCCAATTACAACTTCCTGTTGCTAGCCTTTGGAAGACAGAAATATTGCTTGTAGAGCAGAAAGCAGCTAACTAAAAGAAGCTACCATTTTTCTTACTAATTGCCCTCCATCCCATCCACCCTAAGCCAGTTCTACTTTTATAGCCACTGAATTTGACTGACAACAGGAACTTCCTGTTTGGCAGTAAAAAGGTAAGGATCATAGATAAACATTAGTTTTGTCAACCCTAAAGGAAGAAAGTAGCTTACTCTCCCCCCTCCCAGCAGCTGATGGTCTGACATTGAGCAAGGAAGAAGGAGGTTACTGAAGAACTTAGGAAGTTGCTGTCCCAGAACAGGAAGAGTGAGAGTTGTAAGGAGAGGAGAGAGTAAGCACACAGAGAAACAGGAGAGGGGACACAAAATAAGACATGATAGGAGTGGTGCAGTGCCATGGCTGTAGGGTGGCAGTGTTCCAGGAGACATTCTGAAGACTGTGATGCTGCCCTATTTGCAGGCACCTCTCTGGTCTGAGAGAGGAGGTTGCCTGTCTCCAGGCTGACCTGGTTAGGATTCGTGAAACCTCCTCCCACACACAGGGACCACCAGGGCCAATGCCACTACCTCAGAGATTGCCAAGAAAAAGGAGTGGCTGGACCAGGGTGGGCTCAGGGAGGAAGAGGGTGGTGGAACAGAGTTGAATCCCTCCAGCTGAACCTCTCCACAATTCATACACTGTTCTGGTGGATAGTGGTTCCTCTATGGAGGCACCTGCAGGGGAGACCAAGGAGGATGCTGGGAACCTTCACAAAGGAGATCCACAGGAGGGTGGCATGGGACCCCACAGGGGAAGGAAACAACTCCTGGTGGGGGACTAAATCATTAGGGGGTAGAAGTGGGGGAGGAATGGGAGAGGGAGGTAAGGTGCTTGCCTGGCACCATGTCTTGGAGGGACAGGAAGCAAATCCTCAAGATCGTGGGAGTAGCTGCATGAGGGAGGGAACAGGATGTCATTGTCCACTTAGGGACAAATTACCTGGCTAGGAATGGGATCAGAGCAGTACAAGAGGAGTTTGTTGAGTTGGGAAGGGGCCTCAGACAAGTAGCGCATACAGTAACCTTCTCGGAGGTGCTGCCTGTTTATGGCGAGGGTGATGCTAGGGTACTCCTCACCAGGGAATTCAATGAATGGTTGAAAAACTGGTGTGGAGCTCAGGGTTTTGGCTTCATTGGGGACCGGGGAGCCACCTGGAGGGATGCAGGCCTATACTGGTGCGATGGTCTGCATCTGTCTGGGGGGGACAAGGATCCTAGGTGAGAGGTTTAAATGCTTCATTGGCAAGCATTTAAACTAGCCAAGGGGTGAGGCACTGAAAAGGAGCAGGGAAAGCCTGCCCCCACAAAACATGGTAATTAGTGAGGTAAACACCAAGGTAGAGAAGTCATTAGGGAGCAGGACAGAGGTAAATGTAAAAAAAGGCAAAGGCAGTCAGGACAGGGATGGGGCTAAAAGGGGTAAGGCCATCAAAAAGTGGAGGGTGATGAGTACCAATGCCCATAGTCTGTGTACTAATCTCCCTGAACTAGTGGCCTTGATGGAAGAGGGTTGCCTGGATATTGTGGCAGTCACAGAAACATGATGCACAGAGAACCATGACTGGGATGTCAACATACCAGGACACACAATCTACAGGAGGGACAGGGAGGGTAAAATAGGAGGAGGAGGAGGAGTAGCTCTCTATGTAAAGGAAGGGATCAAAGCAACAGAACTAAAGAGTAAACGGAGCAGATGAGGCACTCTGGGTCACCCTGGAGACAGGAAATGGCACTACAATCTGCATGGGGATTGTATGCAGACCCCCATCTCAGGGGGAGGGAATGGACAAGGCAATGATAGAAGGCATCCTTAGAATGGCAGAAAAAGGAGAGATATTGTTGATGGGGGACCTGAATATGCCAGATGTTAACTGGAGCACCTTTGCTGCAGGCACATCCAAGAGCAGGGTCACTCTTGATGCCCTACAAGGGGCATGCCTCAGACAGCTAGTATTGGAACCCACTCAGGAGGGAGCAATCTTAGACCTGGTACTCTCAAATGGGGAAGGAAAAAGAATCTCAGATTTAGAAGTGAGTAGCCATCTGGGAACAAGCGACCACCAAATAGTGTGACATACAAAGAAAGACTAAAGGAGCTTAATATGTATACCCTTGAGGAGAGAAGGGAAAGAGGGGACTTGATAGAAACGTTCAAGCAACAAAGTCAAAGAGGGTAGTATCTTTTAGAAAAAGAGATGTGCAAGAACAAGAGGGCACAATTTGAAGATGGGGGGATGACTCAGAGGTAATGTGAGGAAGTATTTTTTTCACGGAGGGGGTTGTGAATGCATGGAACAGCCTCCCTGAGGAGGTCATGGAGTCAAGAACAGTGGGGGAATTCAAGAATGCATGGGACAGACATAAGGCAGTCCTAGTGGGGGGAAGGAGGAAGTAAGCTGTTGGTTAACTAGGATCTGCAGCTCATCTGTTAGGTAGGAAAATGGGCAGACTAGGTGCTCCAAGCGGTCCTTATCTGCTGTCCAATTCTATGTTTCTATGTTATGACAACATCGTCATGCATGGCCCCAGATAGTTCAAGTTCAAGTTCAAGTTTATTGAAGGAAAACTCCATTGAGCAAGCTCATTCACAAGGAGGTCCTGTGACATAAACACTTAAAGTACAAACACAGATAGGTAATAACAGTATATACATGAAATACACGTTACATGATACAGGCTGGATATACATACAAGGGTACCACATAGGGTGACCGCAGGTGGTAAACATTGATATGAGACAGGGAAGCGACTTAATGGTGTATACTGATAAAAGAAACATGATGACTGTTGTGTGCAATACATATACAGTATTTTGGCAGCTAGAACAAACAACAGTCTACAACTGATATGGGGAGAGGAGAGATGATAGAGTAGCAGTGGAGCGTAAGCAAAAGATAAAGCCAGGAGTAGAAGGGAAGGAAAGCAGTTAATATGACAAATCAATTATACCTTACCAGTGGATAAATATGGCACACATGGGGAAGGAAGAGACTTAATGACTACAGGTGTCTTTTATTTTAGCTGAACTTAGTGATTTGTAAAGTTTATTGAAACTGTGCTAGTTAGTTTCAATACGGTTTGTAATTGGTTCCAAATGGAGGGAAGGGCATATGCAATAGCACGTTTACCAAAGGAAGTCCGCGTCCTTGGTATGTCAAGCATAATAAAGTCAGATTTTCTTAACGAGTATGCACTATGTGAGATACTAATAAGGGAAGAGAGATAGCTTGGCAATTTCTGCAGGAGCAGTTTAAGAGTCCGTAGCACAGCATGGAGCAGGCATCTAGTAGTAAGGGATGTCCAACCAACAGCTGCATATAAGTCACAGTGGTGCGAACGGTAAGGGGAGTTGGTAATGAACCGTAACGCACGGTGATAAAGGATGTCCAGTTTACTTAGATTTGCAAGAGTGGTGGAGGAATAGATTATATCGCCATAGTCAAGTAGGGGGAAAAAAGTGGCCTGTACAAGCTTGTTTCGAGTTTCAAGGGTGAAAAGGGGCCTATTTCTGTAGAAGAAACCTAACCTTGCCTTTAACCTTCTAGAGACATCTTTGATGTGGTCACTGAAAGATAATTTATTGTCGATCCAGATACCTAGATATTTAAATTTGGTTACAACTTCCAGAGGCTCATTTAGCGTGGTGACAATGAAGTCTTGGGCAAGAGTATTGGGGGGGCCTGAGACAGCACTGCAGGAGAATATCATCGCTTTAGTCTTCTTAGCATTGAGCAGAAGCTTTGCCTTTATTAGATCATGCTCAAGTTGTGTGAAGTCCGCTTGAAGCACTCCCTTGACTTCAGATAACGATGAGCCAGAAGTATACAACACAGTATCATCTGCAAAAAAGTGCAGATTGGACGTAGATATGTTAGCATCTAAGTCATTGATGTACAGAGAAAACAAGATAGGGCCTAAGATGGATCCTTGGGGGACTCCTCTGCAACTGGCAAGGCAGCAGAAAAAAGCTTCCCCTTTACTTTTGGAATCTTCCAGTTAGGTAGCTAGAGAACCACTGGGTGGTATGGTATGTGGCACCCAACTTTGCAAGGCAATTGACTAATAGTTTGTGATCAACAGTATCAAAAGCTTTGCTGAGGTCCAAAAGACTGCACCAGTTACCTTCTTAGCATCTATAGCAGAGATCCAATCATTGGTTACTTTTGCTAGTGCAGTGATTGTGCTATGATTAGCCCAAAGCCAGATTGAGCTGGGTTAATGAGAGAGAAGGTTTCAAGTGAGATTTAACTGAATGTGGATCAGTTTTTGAGAACTTTAGAAAGGATAGGCAATATGGAGATATGCCTATAGTTGTTTACATCGCATGGGTCACCAGATTTAAATAGAGGGAGGATATGTGCTGATTTCCAGCAGAGGCACAGCAACAGATGTAATGGAAAGATTGAAGATGTGGAGAATTGGGGCAGTGAGATGGGCATAGCCTGACCTTAGGAAAAAAGGGTTCAAGCCATCTTCCTGCGCTTTTTGGTGTCTAAGTTAAGAAGAGAATCTTCTACTTTATAAGTTATCTCGTGCAGTTGGAAGGACTGGGTGCAGGACTAGATGTGGCGGAGGGTATGCTGGCTCACCGCAGCACCAGCATAAGGTGACGAGTCAAAGTTAATCCAACTGTGGCAAAGTGGGAGTTAAGTTCCTCCAGGATTAGGGACTTGTTTTCCACAATCTTGCCACTTGCAACTATCTTTGTTGGGACAGAGGGGGCCATGGGAAGTCCTTCTATAGCTTTGATAGTCTTCCATATTTTATGAGGGCTACCTTTAGCTTGTTCGAGAGTAGAAATATAATAGTTAGTTTTAGCAGAGCGAAGTTTTTTCACACAGTTATTCCTGGCTGTTCTAAAGGCCTGCCAATCCGAGATTCTTTGGAATGTCTAGCTTTAGCCCAGAGCTTATCTTGAGCTATAAGGGCTGCCTTGAGATCCGAGGTGAACCAGGGATTGAATTGTTCCGCACTTACTTTGATGAAAGGGCATGCTTATTTATTATTGTAGTGAGTTTGTCATTAAGGATGCAAGCTGCCTTGTTGACATCTTTGGCTAGGTAAAGATCTTGCCATCTGATCATGCTCAGGTCAGATAGGAAGTTTACTGCACTGAATTTGCAAAAGGATCTTTTTGTTATAAAGATGGTTTGCGGACGGGCCTTAATTTAAGATCTTATGCAAGCAACAATTCCATGATCACTCATGTCATTGTGAAACACTGCCAAATGAGATATTTTGTGTGGATGGGTGGTTAGTACCACATCTAGAATGGAACTGTTGGCAGTATTTAGAGTGTTGTTCCTAGTAGGTTCTCTAACTAATTGCCCAAGACCTAGCTCATCACAAAGGGATTTGAGGCCGTGTGATTTAAGTGACAGCCAGTCCATATTTAGATCTCCTAGAAATATTGTTTCAGTTTTTGTATCTACGAACATGGATTTCAAAAGATTAAGGACTTCATCACCACCAGAAGGGGGTCTATAGCCACCTAGGATAGTGATACATTCCGAGGAGGGGAGATGAAGGCTCATCGAAACTAACTCAAATTCCTTGGCTAGAGATTTGCAACTAATATTGGTGACCAAGTACTTAGATTTGGCATAGATAACCACACCCCGCCTAGACTCTCTATCTGCTCTAAATAAATTGTAGCCCTGCAGTGATATTTGTTGATCAGTGTTCATCTTTTTAACCACTACTGGTAATTATGATAAGGTCTGGGTTAACGGTGCAGCCCAGGCTTCAGCTGTTGCATGTTTTTAGGCAGGCTTAAAATGTTGACCATCATCATTTTGAGACCTGTGGCCTCAGCAAAATCAAGAAGCGAGGTAAGTTGTGGGGGCCAGGTTGAGCTCCACATTTCTGAGCAGAGAAGAAGCAGAAGTATAACTTTCTTTAAAGAGCTTATAAGAATGGAGACTGCTTTTATTTCCTTCGCAAACCCATATCGTGTTGTGCAACAGGCGGCGCCACTGTAATGACAGTTGATTGTGATCAATGTAAGTGCTTGGGTAGACATAGGTGAGGACAGTAGCAAAGGGTGTAGGCTAACCGGGGGGAATAGGCTAAAAGGGGAGAGGAGAATGACAGAGTGTCTGCACGGTAGACTGTTATAACATTAGGTATTGATAAGGTACATTGGAGAACTGAATTGCATTGAGGTACTTCGAATTGCACTGTATTGCTGAAAACTCTGCACCTTAGGAGCAATAAAAACACAATAAGGAGAGCCATGGTCCCAGATTGAGTGGTCTCGTGATTTGAATTAGTGCAATATTTTCTAGGCAAGAAATTTGTCCACCTAGGTACCCATTTAAAACCTAGATGAGAAAATACAGCAGAAAGGGGAACAAGGAGATCAGGAGCAGCTTAGTTAGTGGCCATCCACCCTTCAGACTCAAGTCCCCTTGTAGCAGAACCGGGAAAGAAGTAGAATGATAATGCAGGCCATATTGCCCATGAAAGAATACAGTGATTTATGTAGAAGACCAAGAATCCCTCTAGTGGCAGGTCTGTATAACCTGCTAATGGAAAACTAGCCACTGCCAACCAAAAAAAAGTAGTTAGACTTATCGGCACCAAGACAGAGTGCTTGGATGGGGGGGGGGCGCTGCAAGAAGAGCAGTCAGACAGAAGAGGTGTAAGCAATTTAAAACAGTAGTAGAAATTACAATCCAGCTAATACAGTAGAAAAACTCCTAATAACACAGTAGAAATGTGCTTAGTTCTATGGAAAGTCTAACAAAGTGCCAGGTGTCTATAGCAGGAAATCTCCTGCCAATCAGAGTGGGTTTGCTGGAAGCACCCGTGCTCCGATTGGCTGCGCTGTCCCGTACCTTCCAAGGAGCTGCAGGCGGGTGTCCTGGTCTTGGTCGGTGGCTGGCTGGGTGCCGGCCGACCGTGGGTGAGCTGGAGCAGCCCTGTTCAGGGACAAGCAGCTTCCAAGGAGCTGCAGGCGTGTGTCCTGGTCTTGGTCGGTGGCTGGCTGGGTGCCGGCCGACCGTGGGTGAGCTGGAGCAGCCCTGTTCAGGGACAAGCAGCTTCCAAGGAGCTGCAGGAGGTGTCCTGGTCTTGTTCGGTGGCTGGCTGGGTGCCGGCTGACTGTGGGTGAGCTGGAGCAGCCCTGTTCAGGGACAAGCAGCTTCCAAGGAGCTGCAGGCGGGTGTCCTGGTCTTGGTCGGTGGCTGGCTGGGTGCCGGCCGACCGTGGGTGAGCTGGAGCAGCCCTGTTCAGGGACAAGCAGCTTCCAAGGAGCTGCAGGCGGGTGTCCTGGTCTTGGTCGGTGGCTGGCTGGGTGCCGGCCGACCGTGGGTGAGCTGGAGCAGCCCTGTTCAGGGACAAGCAGCTTCCAAGGAGCTGCAGGCGGGTGTCATGGTCTTGGTCGGTGGCTGGCTGGGTGCCGGCCGACCGTGGGTGAGCTGGAGCAGCCCTGTTCAGGGACAAGCAGCTTCCAAGGAGCTGCAGGCGGGTGTCCTGGTCTGTGGTGGCTGGCTGGGTGCCGGCCGACCGTGGGTGAGCTGGAGCAGCCCTGTTCAGGGACAAGCAGCTTCCAAGGAGCTGCAGGCGGGTGTCCTGGTCTTGGTCGGTGGCTGGCTGGGTGCCGGCCGACTTTGGGTGAGCTGGAGCAGCCCTGTTCAGGGACAAGCAGCTTCCAAGGAGCTGCAGGCGGGTGTCCTGGTCTTGGTCGGTGGCTGGCTGGGTGCCGGCCGACCGTGGGTGAGCTGGAGCAGCGCTGTTCAGGGACAAGCAGCTTCCAAGGAGCTGCAGGCGGGTGTCCTGGTCTTGGTCGGTGGCTGGCTGGGTGCCGGCCGACCGTGGGTGAGCTGGAGCAGCCCTGTTCAGGGACAAGCAGCTGAGATAGAGTACTAGCAACAAGGTTTCCATGTGGTCCTGGAGCCTGATGTATGATGGTTGCAGTTCCTAAGGTGTAACTTGCTGCAAGAGATTCCCTTGAAAATGTACCATTATGGTAAGTTCTTTCGCAAGTATTCTTTGTTTCTCCTGGGAAAAAGCTCAAAAGCCCCCTGGATACCCACTATATCCCTGCCCTCCCCATCTGCAGAGTACACTTCTGAGACCTGTCAGAAACTCATCTGCATGTCAAGCCCTCTGCTCCCACAGTGCCAGTCTCTGAGTGCAGTCTTGTGAACAGGAAACAGAAACAGGGTAACCCTCCTGTCTGTTTTGTGGTTTTGAATCAACCTTTGGTCTCAAGTCTTGGAGGGATTCAAACTGTGAATCTCTTGTTAGCATACCCAATGTATAGGCTCAGATAATTCTGCTCTTCGGGGAATGCCAGATATCTTTCACCTAGGGCACCTAACCAGGTACAAAATGAACCCTTAAAAACTCTATGGAAGACCGTAGGAAAAATTCTTATCTTTTCCCAGTTTGGTAAAACCAGTAAGCTTTGTACAGTGTCAACTTTAACCATGTATGCTTCACTTGTCAAGAAAAAGAAATTCAAAGGCACACCAAGTAGTCTCTAAAATAGAGGTTTACTTAAAGATAGATACAAAATGTACAATGTAAATACAGAACCATATATCACAAAACATACAAATCACTTAAAAAAAAACAGGTTTAAAAGTGTAGACTAAATCTCCTACCACAGTACTCTTAGAATTGTCTCTTCTAAGGTATATTCTTCTAACAGTGCCTGATGTTGCTTTTTCAGAGTCCAAACATTTTGTGTGTTTACAGGTCACTCACAGCATAATTAAAAACAATGTCTTGAGCCTGCCTTCTCCATTATGTCACCCAGCTCCTCCTCTGTTTATTAAAAATGATACAATCAGGATGTCTATTCAGCAGGAGGTAAATTAATAAAGATGACCTCAGCAAAACTCATGTCCCCACATGACTTTCTTTAAATAACATCCTCTTTTTGATCTCAAGTAGCTCTTCTTCCCAGGACATGTCAAAGAATCTTTTATGACTTCGCACTAAAGCGTCATAACTTGCTCTCTTCCTCTAACCATTATAAAAGTTTATGATTTCCCATCTTAGCAGCTGGCAAGCTACAAATAAGTTAGATAAACAGGAGATGCTTAATTTAGGCCTCTTCTAGCCTGTAATTATCTACTGGCCTTCCAGGTAACACGTTGTAGCTAAAACCTGGGGGGGGGGTCATTCCACAGGCTGTCAGCATCTCTCATGAAAGACATTCAATAACACATTTTTATATTACAAACATCATAGATTAATCAGAACCAGCTGTCTGAGTGTCACAGTTCCTCCCCAACTAACTGAATTTGGGGGCTCTATCTGCTGCATGGGATGAGCTTCCCAAATCAGTTCACTCCTCATACACACGAGACAGCCCATCGGAGTTCTGATTTTTGGCTCCAGTCCTATGTAGAATTGTCATATCATACCTTTGCAAAGCAAGACTCCATCTTAGCAATCCACCATTGTTTTTCCCCATCTGCGTCAGCCAAACCAAGTGGTTGTGTTCAGTCTGCACCACAAAATGCTGCCCATATAAGTATGACTCCAACTTCTTTAGTGCCCACACTATGTCAAGACATTCTTTTTCCACCGTGGAGTATGCCTGCTTCCTGGGAAGTAACTTTTTACTCAGATACACTACTGGGTGATCTCTTCCTTGGCTGGCTATCTGACTCAGTACTGCCCTACTACCCACGTCTGAGGCATCCGTCAGAACTAGAAAGGTTTTGCTATAGTTCGGACTTGTCAAAACAGGAGCATTGCACAGTGCCTCCTTCAATCTGGTAAAGGCTTCCTCACAGGCTGGGCCCCAGGTAATTTTCTTTGGCATCTTTTTCTTTGTCAGGTCAGATAGGGGAGCAGCCAGGGCACTGTAATTTGGTACAAATTTCCTGTAGTACCCTGTTGTCCCTAGAAAACTCCTGACCTTCTTCTCTGTTTCTGGTCTAGGCCATGCCTGGATTACCTGTATCTTTATTTGGTTAGGATAGAGCTGTAACATAAAAAAACCTTGGGCTTCAAGTGGTAGCAACACCCAAAACACTGTCAAATTTTCCCTTCGATAACAGACGCTTCATCAATATGGTCTTGATAAAGCGTCTGTTATCGATGTGAAACGTTGACAGTGTTTTGGGTGTTGATACCACTTTTCATGTACCTTCACAACAGTGGATTTTACTGCAATTTTTAATTTAATAAATAAGCAGTTTCAGTGTGTCCTAATTCTGTGGACTGTTCTTCGTGGATTACTGTTGAAACTCGTGTTTTCTTTTATGTTTCTTCTGGATTTGGTGTAGCGGAGCTCTAGTTTTTCTGTGATGATTTGAGCCACGGTGCTTTTGTTATTTATTAGGATGGAGCTGTCCCCAGCCTACCACATGCCCAAGGTATGCCACTTCTCCCATGGCCACCTGACACTTCACAGTTTTGACAGTGAGCCCTGCCCTATGTATCCTGCCCAGCACTTCCCTAAGGTGGGATAGGTGTTCCTCCCAGCTGGCACTGTCATCCAGGTACACCACGGCGTACTCCTCAGCACCATTTAACACCTGGTTCACCAACCTTTGGAAAGTGGCCGGGGCGTTCTTCATTCTGAAAGGCATTACTTTAAATTCAAATAAGCCTATCAGAGTGATGAAGGCCGACATCTCCCTAGCTCTGTCCATTAACTTTACCTTCCAATACCCCTTGGTCAGGTCAATGGTCATAAGGTAGGTCACCCCTCCCTACTTGTCCAGGAGTTAGTCCATCTGGGGCATCAGATGGGTGTCTGACTTTGTGACTGCATTCAGGCCATGATAGTCCACACAGAAACAAGTAGATCCATCTGGCTTGGGCGCAAGGACTATGGGTGAGGACCAGGGGCTGTGGGATCTCTGGTTTACCCCTAAATCCAGCATCTCCTCCACTTCCCTCCTAATGTCCTTTTGGACAGCCTCTGACACCCAATATGCTGTCTGTCATATGGGCTTCTGTGTCCTTGTTTCCACATCATGAGTCACTAAGGGGGTTAGTCCAGGCTTGGTGCTAAACAATGGGGCAAACTCTGCTAAAACCTCCCTTACTCTCTGGATCTGGTCCAGGGTCAGCTGGGGAGACAATTTAACTGCCTCCACAGAGGACTCCCACTTACTTTCTTCCAGCAAGTCCAGAAGGGGGTTTCCTTCATCCATCCTCTCCCCAGGACTACACACTGCAAACACCATGTCAGCCCCGTTTGCATATGGGTTCATCATGTTGACATGGTACATCCTTTCTGTCTGTGATCAGTCAGATAACTCTACAATGTAGTTCACATCATTTACCTTCCTAACCACTTTGTACCATCCTGCCCACTCAGCCTGCAGCTTGTCTTTCCAGACTGGAATAAGGACCATGACTCCCTGACCCACTATGTACAAGCAAGCTCTGGCTCTGCAGTCGTACCACACCTTTTGTTTCTGTTGTGCAGCTGCCAGGTTGATCTGGGCTGTCCCCATAAGCTCCTTCAGCTTTTCCCTAAACTTAAGGATGCAATCCACTATGGTAGTTCCCTGGGTGGCGTGCTTGCCTTCCCAGTCCTCCCGAATAAAATCTAGGGGACCATGTACCTGGCGTCCATATAAGAGTTTGAAGGGGGAAAATCCTGTTGACTCTTGGGGCACC
This sequence comes from Neoceratodus forsteri, assembly GCA_016271365.2. Classification (NCBI taxonomy): domain Eukaryota; kingdom Metazoa; phylum Chordata; order Ceratodontiformes; family Ceratodontidae; genus Neoceratodus; species Neoceratodus forsteri. Next base: position 1,571,122,718 of record CM057452.1, read on the forward strand.
TTTCTGCATGCAAACAACAGGTGGGGAAGGTATTTCTCCCAGTCCCTCCCCTGCTGTTCAGCAAACACCTGGAGTATTGACTTCAGGGTACCATTGAATCTTTCCAAAAGCCCATTGGCTTGTGGGTGATACGGTGTCGTGCATTTCTGCACCACCCCCACACTTCTCCCATAAACATTTCATCAGGTACGACATGAGGGAACCCCCTCAATTGGTGACAACCTCATGCAGAAACCCAACACAGGAGAAAATCCCAAGTAAAGCATCTGCCACTTTGTCTGCCCTCAGTGAGGATAAGGCAACTGCCTCTGGGTATCGGGTGGCATAATCCACCACAGTCAGGATGAATCTCTTCCTTGAGGAGCTGGGGGTATTTAAAGGCCCCAAAATATACATTCCCACCCTCTGGAATGGTTCCTCCACTATGGGTAATGGAATCAGGGCAGCTTGACTTTTCTTGCCCGCCTTCCCTATTTCTTGGCACCAGTGACAAGACCTGCAGTACTCCTTCACCTGCTGGGTGAAGTTAGGCCAATAGAAATTCTGAGCCAACCGCTGCATAGTGCATGTGATTCCCAGATGACCAGACAAGGGAATATCATGTGCAATCTTGAGCAACTGCTCACAATACCCCTGGGGGAATAACAAGCTGCCTGCCTAGCACCCCTCCCTCTGTCTGCACAGCCTGAGTATACATCGGTCCATTTTCCCAATAAACCTTATGTCAGCCATCACCTTCCTGTGCCCCATCAGAGTCAGCCCAAGCCCTCAGCTTCTCTAGACTAGGGTCACTTCTCTGAGCAGCTGTGAACCCCTCACACATTCCCAAGGCATGGGACATGTCCCCTTCAGTTGCTAAACTAGGGTCCCTAGCACTAGCATCAGGGCACTCAGGATCACTGTCAATCCCAACCCTCTGACAATGAGTCACCCCTCCCTCTTCAGAGTAACCCTCCATAGCTGTGTGGTTGCTTGCGACTGGGAAAATTTTAACCCCTTGTCATTAATCTCCCCATCAGGAGACACAGGCTGGGGAACCAGCCTCTCAGTGGTTTCCACAATGGCTTCTGTGGGGTTCAGGGAACTGCAATTTTCCCTTGCCACTTGGCTATGGGTAACTGCACACACCATCCCTTGTTTGAGATTGTTGCTCAGGACCTCATCCACTGCTCAGGTTTTGGCTACAGCCACCTGTTGCACAGTTCCCCCTGTTTCACCCCAGTCTAGGAGAACACTAGCGAGGGGCAATGTTTTCACCTCACCAGTAAAGTCCTGTATGGTGACATATTTATTGGATATAAGCTGACCAGGCTGTACTAGATACCCCTTTACCAAGGTCAAGGATGCCGCTGTGTCCCTTAACCCTTGTGCTTGTACACCATTCACCATGACTGGGTGCAGGTGTTGCCTCATGTTCGCTGGCATGCTCCCAGGGACACACAGACAACCCACTTCCTTTCTAGTACCATTCTGCATACTATTGCTCATTCTTTTGGGACACTGTCTGGCAATATGTCCAGTTTCTTTACATAACCAACATTCACTTCTCTTTTCAGAGAAATCTTTTCTTTGAAACCTGGGGCTAACTGGTTTTGGTGGAGGCAGTGAGGGTTTTAGCTGCCCTGAAGGCGCGTTTTTCCCCTTCTTCACTGCTATGCCCACCCCATTCACTCTCAGAGCTGGTCTGCTCTTGGTATAGCGGCCTCAGAGTTCAGCAGCCTCTTGCACTATTTTGGGATCTCGGTCCTCCAGCCAGGTTTTCAGCTCTGCTGGGCATGCCCAGAAAAACTGTTCTAACAGAATCACATTTTCAATTTTATCAACAGTTTGCTCCAATTTCTTCCCACCAATGTTTCAAAAACTGACGTTGTTTCGTGGCTAGCTCCTCATAGCTCTTGTCAGGGCTTCTCCTGAGCTTACAGAATTTAGCTCTGTATGATTCAACAGTTAATTCAAATTTATTTAAAACTGCAGCTTTAAGTCTGCTGTAATCATCACTGTCCTCATCGTCCATTTGACCAAATGCATCCCAAGCTTTCTCGATAAGTAGTGGGAATAGCTGGAAGCTCCAGGACTCTCTAGGAATTTTAGACTGAATACAAACTTTTTTAAAAGAATTTAAAAAGGTATCCATATCCTCCCCCTCTTTAAATTCAGTTATCCATTTGGAATTCAATTTGTAATCCAGTCCTGTAGTCCCACTTAAACCCAAGCCACTTACCTGCTCTGGTGCTGATGGTTGGAGTCATAGCTTCTCCAGTTCATGTTGCCTCTGGTGCTCACTTTCCTCATGATCCATGTCTCTCTGTTCTCGCAGTGCCTCTCTGCATTCTCACTCCCTCTTCTCCTCTGCAGCTCGCTGGCACTCATGCTCCTCACAGTCTACCTCCCATTGTTCACGGTCCCTCTTCCTCTGGAACACCAGCTCCATTCTGCACAACTCAGTTTCCAGCCTGAGTGCTTCTGGATCCTGGATACTGGTGACCTTCTCCTGCTGCTGTGGCCCTTCACTGATAGTGGCCCTGCTGTCATCCTCACCGGATCTGGACACTGCACTGGCCGCTAGCCCTGCCACATTCAAGGTTTGGTCCTTTACAGTCACTGTCTGTGACTCAGTGCTCTAGGTATCTGCTACCATCAGGGCATTCACGAGGTTCTGTTTGCTGGCTTTCACCTCGAATGGGACTCCTCTGTCCCTGCACAACTGCTTTAAGTAGTCTACAGTGCGCCTGCTGTAGTTAGAAGCCATCTTCTTCCCTAACTACGGCTGCTGTGACTTGCACTTCAGAAAAAAAAATAAAACAGGTCGGAACTTGACTGTATGCCAAGTGACACAGTTCTGTCTCCTTTTTTAAAAAATAAATCACTGCCTTTTTCTTTCTTTGCAAGTGAGCTGATGGTCTCAAGCTGACACACTGAACAATAAAAGCTTGTAATACCAAAACTTTTGCACACTGCTGCCAACCAATTTGTTACAAACTCACTAAGCAGGTCAGGCCCTCTGCTCCCACAGTGCCAACCTCCGGGCGCAGTCTTGTGAACAGGAAACAGAAACAGGGTAACCCTCCTGTCTTTTTTGTGGGTTTGAATCAACCTTTGGTCTCAAGTCATGAAGGGATTCAAACTGTGAACCTCTTGTTAACGTACCCAATGTACAGGCTCAGATAATTCTGCTATTCGGGGAATGCCAGATATCTTTCGCCTAGGGCACCTAACCAGGTACAAAATGAACCCTTAGAAACTCTATGGAAGACCGTAGGAAAAATTCTTACCTTTTCCCAGTTTGGTAAAACTAGTAAGCTTTGTACAGTGCCAGCTTTAACCATCTATACTTCACTTGTCAAGCAAAAGAAATTCAAAGGCACACCAAGTAGTCTCTAAAGTAGAGGTTTACTTAAAGATAGATAACAAAATTTAAAATGTAAATACAGAACCATATATCACAAAACATACAAATCACTTAAAAAAAGAGGTTTGAAAGTGCAGACTAAATCTCCTACCACAGTACTTTTAGAATTGTTTCTTCTAAGGTATATTCTTCTAACAGTGCCTGATGTTGCTTTTTCAGAGTCCAAACATTTTGTGTGTTTACAGATTCTTTGTTTCTCCTGAGGAAACGCTCAAAAGCCCCCTGGATATCCACTGTAACCCTGCCCTCCACATCTGCAGACTACACTTATGAGACCAACCTAGGTGCAGTGATTTTTTCCACAGTTTACTGTATGCAGGCTCAAGTTTTTTAGGCTGGTGAAAGCAGGGAGAACCCTCCTCCTAATCCCCACTGCAACTCTGACTAGCATACCTGTCTACCATCTAAATATGTAACAGAGTCTGTGTGCAACACTAACACCCCTCACCAAACTTGCTCTGGGCACACAGAAACCAACACAGCACCTTTGAACATGCTCAGAGACGCAGCACTGCCAACGATCATCCCAAAACAAGTCCATGTTAGTGTGTTGTACATCCCCACCCCACTTACTCTAGGGTACACACCAACAAAACAGCCCCTTGGAATTGCTAAAGGATACTGTGTGCAAGCCATTTCCTGTGAAGTCCAAGGGGCTGTGTTGCTTGATGTGTACCCCAGATTTGGTAGGGAGTGAGCTTGCTTTTCACATAGAATCAGCACAGCCCTTGATGACCCCACCCCATGACAACTTACACTGGGGCAAACAAAAGGCCAAAACAAACTTGCTCAGGGCTCCTTGGACTTGCTTTACTGTGTGCAAAGTCTGAAGGACTGTGTGGATTTTTGTGTGCCTCAGAGCAATTTTGCAGGCTAGGGCTTCATACATATGCCACACTAACAAAATAGTGGCAAAATCAGCCCTGCACTACTGGCAGCAAAGCAAGGTTTAATAAATAGCACAAAAGCATACCAATTCAAGCCCCAAAACAGGGCATCTGCAGAATAAAGCACCCTGCCCCCCCACACACATGCACATACAGACTCCTTTGCTTTTTAACCTTGCTGCACTCTCACCGAGGCACAGCACTTTACCAGAGCTACACAGCCTGGCAGCAGGGTTAAAAAGCAAAGGGGATCAGTGTGTGTGTGTGTGTGTGTGTGTGTGTGTGTGTACATGCATATGTTCGGATGGCAGGGTGCTCTATTTTCCCACATTTGCAACATGCCAAGGAAGCTGAAATCCACAGTATTTCAGACCGGGGAGGAGTCCGAGTATCCCAAAGCAACTTTTGTGTCTTCTGTGTGCCCCAGAGCTTGTAGAGTTAGAGTGTGGTGTGTGTGTGTGTGTGTGTGTGTGTGTGTGTGTGTAGCTTGCTGTGTGCCACAGAGTTATGTGGGGCATACATGCTAACTTGGACATGGTTGGGAGTTGTCATAGAGTTGGCATAGGTGCATCTCTGCTGACACATCTGAGCATCTATGTGTCATGAATAAGCATGGATAGTGGGGATGGTGTCACATGCATTAAACAAAAACAAGAAAAACAACTAAAACATGTAAACAACAGTGGCAAAATCAGCATAGCATCACTGGCGGCAAAATAAGGCTTAATAAACAGCACAAAAGAATAGCAATTCAAGCCCCAAAACAGGTCATCTAAAGTGCAAGGAAACAAATCCAGTCAGGGTCCTTGTAGTGCAGATGACCCGTTTTGGAGCTTGAATTGGTATGATTTTGTGCTATAAATTTATCAAGGCATGTTTTACCACCCAGTGTTGCTTTGCTGAGTCTGCAAGTATTGTTCCCGTTTGTCGTGTATACCCACCAGCAAATAAGCTGTTTTGTTGCTTTCGTTTCATATATGTGACACTAAACCCACTATCCAAACTTATTTGTGGCACACAGATGTTTTAGCAGAGATGCACTTATGCCAGCTCTATGGCAACTCCCAACCGTGCCCATGTTAGTATGTAATGCCCTCCATAACTCTGTGGCACACAGCAAACTCAGGAGTCCTTGAACCCTCCCCCCCACTACAAGCTCTGGGGCACACAGAAGACAAGCTGCTGTACACACACACACACACACATACACACACACACACACACACACACACACACACACACACACACACAGAGTGACCTGTTTGCTTTTTAACCCCTTGGTACTGCACTTTACCAGAGCAACATACCCTTTTCTTTTTTTTATCACCTCCCATTTCTCCTTATCAGCCTCTCCTTTATGCCATCTATGGTCTCTCTCCACCACTTACTTGTGTCCCTGCCCATTGCCACTAACCACCACCCCAGATGGCAGCCACCCTCAGAGTAACCCCGTGTAACCCTTCACCGGATGGGTTCTTCACCTCCGAGGAGAAAGGCGCCGGTGGGGGTCATGCAGTGCAAATTCTTGGCCCCTCGGGTGCTGCTGAGGTGGTCCCTGGGACCTGATCAGGGCATTCATGGCAGCAGAGGGACTGGATGGCCATCATCTGGTCGAGGAGGAGAGTTTGTTCCTCTTTTCTCCCTGGGGGTGTGGCATGTCATGACGTCTAGGCATATGCTGACATCCACCACACCCCCTCTAGTCATTCGGTCAGTGTGCTGCTATACCCACAGTGTCCACTGGGGGTCTGCAAGCACCAGGCTGCATCCTCACCTTCCCCCTTGGAGAAGGTGAGTGGTCATTGGACGCACAAGCCTTCTCCCCCAGCCAGCCCTCCAGTGGCCCAGGTCTGTTCCCAAACCCAGGTCGCTGGCATTGCAAGTGGAAATCCAACCTCTGTGCCAACAGGCCAGCCCTACGCATCCTTTTCTGTACAGAAAAAAGTGCATAACTTTGACATATTCTGTAAGGAGAAGTGTGTGTAGCTCTGGTAAAATGCAGTACCTTGGTAAGAGTACAGCAGGATTAAAAAGTAAAGGGGTCAGTGTGCGTGCGTGTGTGCATGCGTGTGTGTGGCAGGGTGCTTTATTTTCCTGCATTTTCAACAAGCTAAAAAAGTTGAAATTGACAGAGTATTTCAGACTTGGGGGGGTGAGGACTCTGAAATAGCATGTCTTCTGTGTGCCCCAGGGCTTGTAGTGTGTGTATGGGGGGAGGTACGAGGACCCCAAAGCAACATTTTTGTATTCTGTGTTCCCCAGAGCTTGTATTGTGTGTATGGGGAGGGGATAGGGGGGATCCCAAAGCAATATTTTGTCTTCTGTGTGCTCCAGATCTTATATTGTGTGTGTTCACATGTTTGCTTTTGTTTTGTATATGTGACACAGCCCCCAATATCCAGACTTATTTGTGGCACACAGACACTCAGATGCATACCTCTCAAATGTACCACATTACGAGGAACGTTCCTCATTTTACTTCACAGAAGCTTGTCCCACATTCAGTATTAACATTTTAAAGCAAAAATCTATAGTAAATGATGCAAAAAATATATTATTCAATTAATAACAGACTTTCTGAACATAAATGCAAACATTTTAACAGTGTTCTGAGCTTCCTAGGTAAAGATTTGATTAAGTGTTCCACATTTTGCTAATTTGCTCCACATTTTTAGAGGCAATGTTCCACATTTGGGGGACAAAAGGTTGAGAGGTATGCTCAGATGCACCTATGACAACTCCCAACCATGCCCATGTTAGCGTGTATTGCCCCCCTTAACTCTGTGGCACACAGCAAGCTCAGGGATCCTTGCCCCCCCCCCCAACACTCTACAAGCTCTGGGCCACACAGAAGACAACAAAGTTGTTTCAGAATCCCCCCCTCAAGTTTGAAATACCCCTGATTTCAGCTTCTTTGGCTTGTTGCAAATGCACCCTGACATACACACCTTTACTTTTTAACCCTGCCATACTCTCACCAAGGTACTGCACTTTACCAGAGCTACACATCCTTTTCTTTGCACAGGGAGACATAGAATAAGGGAAAGAGAAGGAGAATATTAACAAGTACAGGGTGCTGTTAAATATAGGGGGGGTGGTAAACATGGGCAGAATATGGGGTGAGAAGGAGGTTAAGCACAAAGACAGCATTAATTTAACTCACCAACCAGGAGTGTACATATTTGTTTGTCACCAGCACTTTTATACAACATTTAAGAACCCCTCTGTAAAATACTAAGTGGACACACAAGGAGGGTATGTGGGGAAATGGCAGTGACTAATTCTAATTTTAGTCCACAAACAAAAAGGTGGCTTTGCAACAACCATGGTCCAAGTACAGAGGAGAGGTACTCACAGAACACAGAAACGTGGCTTCACAAAAAACACCACCTTCACTGAAAAACACTCGATTGCTGTGTCGGGTTAAAACAGATTCAATATATCAAAAACATAAAATAACCAGCACTGAGATGCAGCACAGTGGAGGGTCTGTGTTTGGTGAGTACCTCTCATTTTGGATACCACCACCAACCTCTCGAGTTTTAAATGCAGCATCTACATGTTCATCATCAGCAAAATACTACACTGACCAACTCAAGCATATTTATTTCATTAATGTTTTGTTGTTTAAAAAGCTGAGGACAATACAGTAGTCAGTAAACTCTGAACCAGGAATGATAGGAGCAGCTCTATACCACAGTATATTCAGACAATTACTACTATTTTCTGTTCGGCCCTTTTTTGAGTCTTTTTTTATTTTTTTTAGATTTTTCAGACAGAAAAATATTAGTGGGACCCACATAGACCAAAAGTGATCAAAAATTGGCCCCAAACTGAAAGCCTAACAGAACCTGCAGTTCAGCCAAGGAAACGGCTGCCTTCCTTGTAAAATAGATGCCCACTGTCAAGGGCAGCGGGGTGGGGCACTAAAATAAAGAAATACAACTGCTATAGCACAGTGAGGGCATAATGAACTGATACACTGTACCATACTGTAATAAAAAACAGAAAAGATGGAAAATGGTGAGGGGGCTAAAGACAGGGGGCACAGTTGATAATGAGACAAGGATTTGGAGTGAAGAACCGTTTTTATAACTGGCCAAATACATATCCAGATACATAAGATGGCGTGGAAGAAGATAGAAAATGGACAAACGATAAAGCCTAAAAATAAACAAACCATGTGATTAGTGATTGTTAATTCTAATCAGCATAATTAGCATTTTTGTCACGGTCCAAGACTCATATACAGTATTTGTAATTAAGCCAGCAGAGTCAAATTTATCTCCTCATTAAGTCCATATTTTGGATCTGTGGACCAAAAGCAATCAACCCAGTACCTCTCTCTGTAATTAAATGTTTCTCTCACCACATCTTTACAAAGGGGTTATATATTCCAAGCTAAAAACCTCAGGCTGTGTGTGGGATGTTTTGCTGAAGCAAAATGCTTTGCTACTGTTGAGCTTTCCATATTATGTCTAATGTATCCCTTGTATTCCAGGATACTGTGCATTCTTTAACCTATATATGCACAATCACAAGGGTATTTTAGTGCATAAATGACAAATTCTGTGTGGCATGTGATGAAGTCTCTTATTTGGATATCTTCTGCCCTTGATAGGTCTGTTTGTTTTAGCCTGTAAGTGATGTCAAATGCACTATATCTGCCACACAGGAAGTTGCCATGAACTTGGTGTCCAAAAGTAGGCTGTGCTGGCCTCTCATTTGGGATTCTATGCTTCTTGTGGACTAACTTGTTCTTAATACCCCTTGCCCTTTTTACCAGTAACAATGGGAGTGCACTAAAAATATTCTCTCCAGGCCATCTTTAACACCTACTCATGTTTTTGGATAATTTTCCTAATGTTGCCAAACTGGTCTATCAATCTTGTTATCATCATAGGTCTAGTAATATAAGCCCTAGGTTTGGTGCCTCATAAAAGATATTTTCTTATTTGAATGCATCTTTGTTCTTCTTCCTTTGTAATTCTCTCAGGATAGCCTTGTTATTCAAATCAGTTGTGCAATTCCTCACATGCAACTGCAAATTTACTTCTTTCAGAGAAGTTTCTTCTCACTCTTAAGTATTTGCCATATGGAATGTGGTGTTTCTGGCTTTGGGGGGAATCTATGTGCATGTGTTTGATGTATCCTTTCTGTATCATCTTGTTTCCAATCTAGTCCCTTTTTATGTTTGCTTGCACGCATGTGCAAGAAACATAGTGCCACCATATGAGTTTTTTTATTAGGTGTGCTACCCCCAATTCCAATGCCCTGCTACCTTTTCAGGCGCGACTGCACCACCCCAATGAATGTCGGAGCTGTCTATTACAGCTGTTCAGATGCAGTGGCATACAGCTGAAAGCAAAAAAATGCTGCAATCAGTGGTGGTAATGTGTAGGCAATTTGCATACTGCCATCGGCAGGCAATTTACATAATGCCGTCAGCAGTATGCAAAGTGCCTACATTCTGCACTGCATTTGTATAGCTGTCATAGTCAGCTCCATTTTTGTGTACTCCCCCCCCCAGGTAGCTTGCTGGGAGCCCACCCCAGCGTGCTTATGCACTCCCCCCCCACATCGTATGGCCGACGGGGGTGCCTAACCCCCATTGGCTTCACTGCCTCCCAACAGATTTCCAGGTGCCATGCTGGGAGCCCACCCCAGCGTGGCAAAAGTCTGTACAGCTGACTGGGGATGCCCAATCCCCAGTCGGCTTCACTGGCCCCCCCAAAAAAACTTCCAGCTCCCACACTGGGAGCCCACCCCAGTGTAGCAAAAGTCCCATGTAGTCTAAACAAACATAAAACAAACGGTCCCTCATTGACTGTCTCGCCTGGCTCCCCAACCTGCACCCACCCTCTGTGCCCCTCCTCCCCACACCCTCCGCGATCCCACACACCCACTGGAGGCTAAGAATAATCTTCGTGGACTTGAACACGCCTGCACTCTTCAAAGCTGACCGCGAATTGAAGAAATGCCAGTAAGCTGTATGATGCAATAAATGTTTTTTTTTTCAACTTTGCTGCTTATCTCGGCCATTTTGGGAAATTTTTTCACCAAATTTTCAACATGGAGTCTTTGGGAACCCAGCTCATGAACTCAGTCACTGTCATTTTGTTATTTGGTCCCGAAAGGTGATTTTGCAGTCACTGCGCTGAACCACCTTTTGGGACTGAGTAACTAAACGACTGTGTCACAGTTCATGAGGTAAGCCCCAAAAACAATATGTTGAAAATTTGGTGAAATAATTCCCCAAAATGACTGTTTTATGAGGGTGCAGTGCACATTTCCACGCATGCTTGTAACTTTGAGAATTTTTTATATTTTCAGTCCAGATTTTCAACATTGCCATTTTACTGCACCTCCTTATGAACAGTATAGCTGTCATTTTTCATATCTTGCCCAAAATGTGTTTTCGCACATGTAGCGCACATTAGCGCAGTCGGTGTGCATAATCAATGTTCGGGACACGTAAAGAAAATCACAGTGGCACTGGTCATGGGCAGAGGTGCTAAAATGGCTATGTTGAAAATTTGGTGACAAAAGTCCATAAAGTGACTCTGTCATGAGCGTTCATTGTGCAATTTCCGCGCACCCTCATAATTTCACGAATTTGTAATATTTTCAGTCCAGATTTTCAAGACTGACATTTTTCCATACCTCCTTATGAACAGTACAGCTCTCATTTTTCACACCCTGGCCAAAATGTGTTTTCTCGTTTCTGGCACAGAATAGCACGGTCACTGTGGGAATTTAGTGTCCGGGATAGATTAAGAAAATCACAGTGACACTGTTCATTAGCGGAGGTGCAAAAATGCCTATGTTGAAAATCTGCTATAAAAAATCCCCAAATTACTTACATTACGGGAGTACATTGCGCAGTTCCTATGCATGCTCGTGACTTCACCAGTTTTTGTATATTTTCACTTCAGATTTTCAACAGTGCCATTTTTTACACCTCCTCATGAACAGTACACCTGTCACTTTTCACATCCTGCTCGAAATGTGTTTTTGCACCTGTGGTACTAAATGGCACAGCTGTTTTGCAAAATCCCCTTTCGGGTAATGAACTGATAGTGTCACTGTTCATGCGGTGGGGTCACAAAAAACCCATGTGGAAATCTTGGAGAAAACATATCAAGAAACTCCCAGAGCATTAGGGTTTTTGACCATTATGCCCTACCTTGTAGGGACTGACAGGCATCAGGGGTGTGACTTGGGACTGTCGACAGTAATGCTTATGCCATTTCACCCTCCCTCCACCCTGCAGTCAGTGACAGGCATCAAGGTGCGCCTTGGACCCTTTGCCCCCAGAGTTCACCCCATTCTCCTATACTGCACCCATTTCAGTGTATTTCCTTATGGAATGAGGTGAACGTAAAGGCAAAATACCCCAAGGCACACCTCGACACTTGTCAGTGTCTGAAGTGTAGGGTGAGGTAAAATGTTATGACCGTCATGGGTGATGACCCAAAGGCACACCCCAATACCTGTCCATCTCTGAAGAGTGAGGGTGGAGTTGGCATCAGTTCAATACATCAATGCCATTCCTGTACTGCATCTGTCTAACTCCGGCACTTCCACTGCTAATGCCAGCAAGCAAACATTTGGCATTGACAAATGCTTGTTATGTATCTCCACATAAAAATAAATGTAATCTTATGGTTATTGATTCAAGATGAAAACTAATATAATCTGTGCATGTGTTCAAATGTTGATGAAATTCCTGAAGGAGAACTAAGGGATACCCTCCCCATACACACACACTCACACACACAAGAACAATACATCAACAGTGTACCGTCCCCACTATATCATGTTTGAAGCATTCATTGTACATAGGTTTATGTACAAATTAGTTTTCAAATACAGCCATGTACAAATAGACGAAAGAGAGGGGCCATCGTGGCCCACATTTCTGCCCCTTTGATCTGGCAATAATGATGTTTCTCAAACCTAAAATAGTTGCTCCTAAGCACCCAATCTGTCAGTTTTGTTAAAAAAAGCATTCATTTTTTTGGCTTATCATCTCATTCAGTTTCAAAAATTGAGATAAATGTTCAGTATTCTCTTGGTTTGCGATCAAGGTGAATAAGTCCTGAACATCAAGGGTAGCCAGTGTAATGGTATCCAGGTCCATATTTTCATTGCTTGAAATTTCTAAGGTTGCAAACACATGGATTATGTCCTTAACATAGCTTGCTGTGGTATAGAGCAGTTCCTATCATTCCAAGCTTAATGTGACTACATGATTAATAGAGATGCAATGAAGTTTTAATTCGCCGTCGAATTTCTGGCAAAGTCGCCAAATTCACCTCTGCTGAGCATTTCTCAAAGTTTTTCTGTTAATAGGAAATTTGCCATGTGTAACTTCCCCTTGCTTTTATTTATATTTTTTTTAATTGCAAATTGCACTTATAAAAAAACAAAAGCAAGGTCAAGTTACAAATGGCGAATTTCCTATTAAACAGAAAAATTTACTGTGCAAAATAAAACTGTCCCTGGTGTCTACTGGTCCCCCCCTTGCTTATTGCCAGCCCAATGTAATATAGAAACTGTCCCTGGTATCTAGTGGTCCTCTCTTTCCAATCGCTGGCCTGATTTCATATAGAAATTGTCCCTGGTGTCTAGTGATCCCTCTCACTGATCACTGACCCAATGTAATACAGAAAGTGTCCCTGGTGTCTAGTGGCCCCCTCCCGATGATCACTGGCCTGATGTAATATAAACACTGTCCCTGGTATCTAGTGGTTTCCCTCCTCACCGATCGCTGGCCCAATGTAATATAGAAACTGTTCCTGGTATCTAGTGGACACCCCCCTTCAGCGATCACTGGCCTTCTGTATTATAGACACTTTCTCTGGTGTCTAGTGGTCCCCCCTCCATGATCCCCAGCCAAATGCTACAGTAAATCATTCCCTGGTGTCCAGTGGTCCCCCGCCCCACTTGATCACTAGCTCAACACGCAGACACCATGTCCCAGTGTCCAGTGTATACCCATCCCATCCTGATCCCCAACATGACAGAAAACCTATTCCCTGGTGTCTAGTGGCCCCCCTTCCCTATCTGCAATCCCCTGTAAGTGCACATAATGCCATTTCCTGGTGTCTATCAGACCCCCTACCATAGCAGGTAATGCCCCACAACCCCGCTCCCCCCCTCTCGATCCCGAGCCAGTGACCAGCACAGCTCTCCATCATGACTGGCCACTGAGTGAGATATCAGTGAGTACATTCTTGTACCTGTGAGGCAAATTTGTGAATTAATCCATGGATCAAGGTTTGCCAACTTCCCACATCTCTAATGATTAATACAGTATGTCAAATATTAGATATTGTAGCTCTGTTATGATTAACTTTGATGAAATATTTGGGGAGAAGAAATGATTGGGATCTCACAGCACTAGGCACCTAGATGTGGTATATATTCAGAGTAACGATTATGAAGTTTGAGACCAATTATCATAACAGTAACCACAATATATTGGAATATGTGCAGTGATAGCAGTCCATTTTGAACAGGCCCATAACTTACACCACACCTATCTCTTAGCTGATGCTGGAAGCAGATGCAAATATAGACTAATGATATTCTGAAATTTAAATAATCACTTTTCAGTTCTTTTCTAAAGTGTACAGACTGCAGCATGTCAGATGTTAGTGATGTGATTATGTTACTTGTTAGAAGAAAAGGTTGTCGATCAATCAGTAGGTGCATATTATATATAGTACGCAGTTCATGACAGCTCAGTCAGCAGCTGGCCATGGTGGTGAGAGGATGGCTTTTCAGACACTGGCTCAGTTACAGGATGGGGGAACAGGGTGGTGGGACACTAACTGCGGGGTGGGGGTCCACTAGACACCAGGAAAATATACTTTCATATAGGGCAGATCAGGGATGGGTGGGTGGGGACTGCTAGACCACCAGGGTCATTATTGATGATATGGCAGGGAGGGATCAGGATATGGTGGGGGACCACTATACCACATGGGTTATTCTTGCCATCATAATAGGACAGTGATCAGTGAACGGGAGGGGAGGGACCACCAGACTACCACTGCAAGTTATTTTTATTACTCAGGATGGAAATCGACAAGGGAGGCTGCTGTACCTTTGACAACCACTAGGGTTGTGCAGAGTTAAGGGGAGGTTTTACTCGGTGGTATTTTCTCCTCACAAGGGAACCCTGCAAGGAGAAAATGCTTTGTGGATGGGACTGCGCCAATACGCATGTCCCCTCCCTCCCTCTGAATTGCATTGCAGCCCCCTCCAGATTTTGCCCCAGTGCAAACCTGGTTTGTGGGTGCAAGCTGGGCTTTTGTGAATACCACCTTGGTGCAAAACCCAGTTCACATCATGCAAACTGGGTTTGTGCAGGGGTAAAGATTTGTGAATCTGGCCCCAGGTGTGTTTTTCTTGACAGGCTGATGAACTGCCACACTGGAGTTTTCCATTTGGACATCAATTTGCTTTCAACTTTCACTCTTCCACTAAAGTTAACAAATTGCACTATTTTAATTTTTTCCTAAAAACCTATGAACTGATGAGTTGTATTGTTTCACAAATATTGGCATTTATTTTGGTTGATTTTTTTTTTGGTTACACATACCTGTTGTTTTTATGGTGCTTGCACGCATGTGCAAGAAACATAGTGCCATCATCGGAGATTTTGGAGGTGTGTCACCTCCTCCTCCAATTCAGTCAGTGAGCTGGCAGGCGCGGCCCCTGTAAGCCAATGCATTTTGGAGCTGTCTATGACACGCTCCAAATGCAGTGGCACAGTTGAAAGGGGAGCTACGCTCAGTGAGCAGAGATAAGAAGTGTAGCTCCCGCCCAGACGCAGCAGGCGGCGCCGCATCAGTGCTGTGTAGCCGACTGGGTGCCCAATCCCGCCGGCTGAGCTCCGCCTCTCCCCCGTTAGGTGCCACGCTGGAGCCCACCCCAGCGTGGCAATCAGTCCATAGGCCGACGGGGTACCTAATTCCCATCGGCTGAACGCCTCAACATCTTTGCCATGCTGGGAGCCCACCCCAGCATGGAAAACGGTCCCATGACGCCTTTTTAATTTTTACCCTGAAAATGAAAACGGTCCCACGGAGCGCCTCCCGACCCCCTTCCCACAACCCGCACTCCACCCACTGCGCACTCCAGTCTTCCCACACCCTCACCCCATACTTACCTCCAGACCCGCGCGACGATCTTCGTGACCGGGAAACACATCTGCACCTTCAAAGCCGACCGCGAACTGAGGAAATGCCGGTAAGCTGTATAATGGCCTAGATAGGGGGTTTCAACTTTGTTGCATATCTCAGGCATTTTTGGAATTTTTGCACCAAATTTTCAACATGGGTTTTGGGACTCTTCTCATGAATGATGTCACTGTCATGCTATTCAGGTCTGAAGGGTGATTTCTGCGCAGTGACTGTGCAGTGACTGTGAATTCACCCTTCGGCCTGAATACCACCATGACAGTGACATCATTCATGAGAAGGGGTCCCAAAAACCCCATGTTGAAAATTTGGTGCCAAAATTCCAAAAAATGACTGTTTTACGAGCGTGTGCTGCGTGTCCTACGTAGGCTCGTAAGTTCACGAAATTTCAATATTTTCACTCCAGATTTTCAACATTGCCATTTTACCACACCTTCTTATGAGTAGTACAGCTGTCATTTTTCACATCTCACCCAAAATGTGTTTCCACCCATGTAGCGCAGAATGGCGCAGTCGGTGTGCAAAATCAATGTACAGGACAAATTAAGAAAATCACAGTGACACTGTTCATGAGCAGAAGTCTTAAAATGGCTATGTTGAAAATTTGGTGAAAAAATTCCTAAAAATGACTGTTTTACGAGCGTGAGTTGAGCAGTTCTTACACAGGCTCGTAAGTTCGCAAGTTTTTAATATTTTCACTCCAGATTTTCAACATTGCCATTTTACCACACCTCCTTATGAGCAGTACAGCTGTCATTTTTCACATCCTGTCCAAAATGTGTTTCCGCCCATGTAGCGCACAATGGCGCAGTCGGTGTGCAAACTCAATGTATGGGACACATTAACAAAATCACAGTGACACTGTTCATGAGCAGAAGTCTTAAAATGGCTATGTTGAAAATTTGGTGAAAAAATTCCTAAAATGACTGTTTCTGGCGTGCGCTATGCAGTTCCCACGCAGACGCTGTAAGTTCGCAAATTTTCAATATTTGCACTCCAATGACTTCCAAATACCTAAACAGCACATAGAAGCAAGCAACATTCGGCATTGACAAATGCTTGTTTAACATGTACCTGTTTGCTGCTGTTTACTTCCACTGACACCTAACCAGCAGGCAGCTGCAACCTTGAGAATAATTTGGATTTACCTGACGCTGTTTTTCCTGTTTCAGTAGTGCCAGGAGTTTGATGGTGGCTTTAACTATCCTTAGTGCTCTGGAGAACTAGTTTAGTCTCCGAAATCTGTTGTTACTGAACCTCCATGGACTGCTATTTTTGCTAGGTTTTGGTTGTTACTTTATAATTGGTTCTTGCTTTAGCCTTATCTCTGATATTGTCATGACTTTTGTGAGTTCTATGTTTGAACATGTAACCAGTTTTGTTTGAATTCTGGTTTGTCTACATTCAAGCTATTTTTTTTTTAATGAACAGTTGTTTTGGAGAGATGTATTTATAACTAGGGTAAAAGCTTGGTAATCAGTTTGGAACTTGATGACAGCAGCCAAGATATTCAAAGAGGTTGCATCTGGTACAACTGAGTTGTGCCAGCGCAACCTCAGAAATCTGCCCCGGGGCAATATTCAAAAGGAGGAATTACGAAGCTCAATTCCTGATGCGCCGGGACACAAAGATAATGTATGCACATCTCCAGGGGGGCGGTTTCATGCATAAGGAGGTACATCCCAATATTCAGCCTTGATGTGCGATCTGCTGGCAGGACCCAGAGATGTGCCGCATACCTGGGCTCACAGTTGAGCCCATAAAACAATGTCTCAAGTGCTATCCACCCACCAGCAGGCTGCTGTAGTGCAGTGCAGTGCACAACAAAGCAGCCATTGACCATGGGTGGCAACCCCTCCCAACACCGTGCACAAGCACTCACAATCATCCCTGGTAGTCTAGTGGTTCCCCCTCCCCTCCTGTACCTCAGATTGCCATGATATAACTTAATTTAATGTCTCTAGTGGTCCAGTGGATCCCACCTCCCTGCCTGTACCTCCAATCACCGTATTTAATTACATTTAATAGCCCTGGTGATCCAGTGGTCCCCCCCTCGCCTGTACCTCCGATCGCCATATTTAATTGCATTTAATAGCTCTGGTGGTCCAATGGTTCCCTCCTCGCTGCCTGTACCTCTGACTGCTGTATTTAATTACAGTTAATAGCTCTGGTGGTCCAGTAGTTCCACCCCCTCCCTATCCATACCTCCAATCACTGTATTTAATTACATTTAATAGCCCTGATGGTCCAGTGGTCCTCCCTCCCACCTGTACCTCTGATCACTGTATATAATTACAGTTAATAGCCCTGGTGGTCCAGTAGTTCCCTCCTCCCTGCCCGTACCTCTGATCACCGTATTTAATTACATTTAATAGCCCTGGTGGTCTAGTGGTCCTCCCTTCTGCCTGTACATCTGATCACTGTATTTAATTACATTTAATAGCCTTGGTGGTCCAGTGGTTCCCCCTTCCCTGCCAGGACCTCAAATCGCTCATAAATCCAAAACAGATTTCCCTGGTAGTCTAGTGGTATACCCCACCCTGCCTGTAACCCCAATCACCCATAAAGTTAACTAAAACAATTCCCTGGTGGTCCAGTGGCACCCCCACCTACACAGGACCCCCAGCACACCCAGCTCCCCTCCCCATCATCAGCGGGCAGCAAATCCACCCGCATACCCCTGTAGCTGCCCGGTGAATGACAGCTTACAGTAGCAGCTGCAGGCCCATTGGTCCACATTGTGGACCAATGGGCTTGCAATGCATACCATAATAGTCATTCACAAATATATGAATGAAATTTTCCATTCACATATTTGTGAATGAGTATTACAGTATGCACTGCAAGCCCATTGGTCCATAGTGTGGACTAATGGACTTGCAGCTGCTACTATAAGCTGTCATTCCATGAGCAGCCATGGAGGTATGTGGGTGAGTTTGCTGTCTGCTGATGACGGGGAGCTAAGGGGCTGGGGATCCTGTGGGTGGGGGTATCACTGACCACCAGAGAATTGTTTCAGTTAATTTTACAGGTGATCAGGGTTACCGGCCAAGTAGGGGGGGGGTACCACTAGACTACCAGGGAAATCTGTTTCAGATTTATGAGCAATCAGAGGTACTGGCAGGGAGGGGGGAACCACTGGACCACCAGGGCTATTAAATGTAATTAAATACAGTGATCAGAGATACGGGCAGGGAAGCAGGAACCACTGGACCACCAGGGCTATTGAATGTAATTGAATACGGCAATCAGAGGTACGGAAGGAGGGGAGAACCACAGGTCAACCAGGGCAGTATATAATTGTCCAAAACCACCAATAGGTGATACAGGATGGGGAGGTAGTACTACTGCAGTCCCTGGTACAGGGACCACATGCTGTGCAGGGTGCCAGATGCATTTCGTTGGCCAGCCCTGCACAACACATGCAAATGGGGCCATAATGACATGCAAATGGCCCCATTTGCACCTTGCATGCATTATGGCCCCATTTGCATATTGATGTCTGAATATCAGGAATTTTCACATTGCGTATCTCTGATGCACTGGTGCATTTTCCATTCCTGGTATTCAGACCTGTCTGGGGGGTTGAATTGGTGCATTGTATTTGCGCAGCGTGCATGTTTTGATATATTCAGAAGAGATGTGCCGTGCCACATATGTTTTGAATATATCCCTTATCTGCTCTAGCGCAACTCAGTTGCATGGCATAACCACTTGCACCATTGCCAGGTGCAGTTCTGAATATCAGGCCCAGCATGTCAAAAGCAACTAGTTGTTTGCATTGGTGAATGGTGTCCAGGGTGCGATCAAGGGTAGAGTGCTGTTAAGTCACTAGCTTCCAGTTTTCTGAATGTGTCTCTGTCTAAAAAATTGTCCCATATTATTAAGACCCGTGCCCCTCATTCCCTACATTTTGAGTGTCTGTATCCAATATTTCGGTGACAAAATGCGAGGAGGTATATTGGGTCGGCCCTGCAGGTGGTGGGTTTTATCACAGCTTCACCATAACTTCCCTCTCCCTTCCAAATCTCTTAACTCTGTTCTTTCCTTGGAAACCACTGCAGACCAGACTCTGAAATGACCATCCATAGATCCATAGCTGCCATTACTGGCAAGTGTAGGGGTTCCCCAGCTCTTCTAAATGGACCATGCCAGCCATCAATATCCATACAATCCCACCCATATCCCACCCAACATGTCCTTTCATCCTAAAAACAAAACTTTGGATCATGTATGGTACAAAAGTAAACTTTAATAAAATACATTATTTGAAAGCTTAAAATAGGCATTCCTGGGGTACACAGATAATCCTATATAGAAATAGAGATAGGATATCATTATGCCTGTGTACTGTTTCCCGATGGCTGATGAAAAGACAATGTTAAAGAAAAATCTGTTATTGTTGGTGGACAGCATATTAAAATCAATGCTTTTAAAAATAAAAATGTCATCGTTTTCTATTTCCCAAGCTCCTTAGGTTTGTGTAGCCCCCACCCCAAAGAAATCATAGATGTGCTCCTGGCTCACTTGTGACAGTACAAAAACTTCCAGAAGTGCAGGTCTCCAGTTGACTACAGGGTGGGGGCTGAGAGTGTCTTTCTCTGCCTGACTCTGTTTATTGCCCTCTAGGCAGTGGTGACAGTGTGGTGAGGTGCATGATGATGTCAACTATTGTGTGTGTGCAGAGCTAGGACTGCTTGACTGAACATTTGCTGTTGTGATATCCACTGGTTTGGTGTGTGTGTGTGTGTGTGTGTGTGTGTGTGTGCAGAAAGGGAAGAGGAAGAAAGGCGGCCATGGTACAAAACAATGGGGCGGGGGGCTCACTGTGTGTGATGGCATTGCAGTCTTTTTTTTTCTGCTGGGAAGCAGGATAAATGTGCAATCAGAGTATTTGTTAGCTTGCACTGTTTCCTGTATAAGTGATCAAAATTTACCATAGAGCAAATGCCCTGAGGCATGGGTTATCCCAGAGGATATTGGCCTTACAGCCACATTTTAAAGAAAACACAATTGAACATACGCCAACAATGCAAGGCTTCATGGGAAACATATGCAAATCCCCATGAGAGAATTTGGAAAATTTACCATTATAATTGAGGGCTAGTGTAACCATCTACGGACTAGTGCAATTTTGAGTCAACTTGCCCTCCTGGCTAGTGCAAACTTTTTTTATGGTTGACCCCTGCTCACAATGGTTCAAAAATTTGACCAGTACAGAGCAAAATTGGATTTCCTGATACGGAACCTGAAAACCTGATCACCAGGTAAAAAACCTGATAGGTGGCCACCTTACGAGGTGTCCCGTGATTTTTTTTTTTTACCAGGACAGACAATAAGCTGAAATCTTGTTTACAGGTGCAACCTGAGAGCACAAGGAAGGTATGTGACCTGCTCAGGACCACACAGTATGCAAGTGGGGGCTGTGGGATTCAAACCCAGGTCTCCAGGTTTGCAGCTCAGAGCCTTAAACCACTGTGCTATGCTGTCTGCTATGATAATCCTCTCTAGCATCTCTCACACCTCCAGAAAAGCTATGTTGTTTAACTTTTTTGCAAATCAGAGTAACTGAGGTGTGAGTGTCCAGTGATGATGTCCCTGTCCTTACAGAAATGAATAGGGCAGTAATACCATGCTTACTTAAGTTCTAGCTGCAGGCTCAGTCAGATTCATTTCCAATGGTGAAGTCAAATAATTCAATGCAGTCAATGGCACTAATTAAAAGATGCTGGTTAAAGTAGTAGACCTGTTATTGCTTCATTAATACAGCACAGGAGGGTTAGTTAGGTGTAAATGTTGGATGTGTTGGGGGGGCCACAGGGAATGGAGTGGTAGGGCCCGGCAGGGGGCTGCACAGGGGCCCAGAATGATTAAGGCCAGCCCTGGAGATCAGTGTCACTAATAGCACAGATTACTTCATACTCAGACATGCAAGGGTGGCATGCTGGGGAGGTTGGGTAGTGTGCAGAGACTGCAGGACGGCGGTGATCCAGAGGGTGCTATGGGAGAATGGCTGTTATCTAAACTGTCAGAAGTCCAATACCCTATGGACTGAGTCTGAATCTGCAAGGGCTGAAATAAGCTTTTTGATGGCCAAAGCTAGAAGGGCATTAAGACCACTACCATCTGCTGCACAGCCACAGAGGACTCCTGGGGCCAGCATAGGTGCTTTGACGGTAGCAGAGGGAGGAAGACAGATAGGGGTGCTACCTTTGGAGCAGGGTTTGTATGGCTCCAACAGGTTCATGCCAGTAATGAAGAAGCTTCCACCCATATCCCTGAATGAGCTGACTTGCACTGCACATTATGGAGGGGGCATTGTCCACTAAGGCTGAGCCAAGGAGGGTGGGGGACACCAAAGAGAGAAGTAAGAATGTGTTAGTAATAGGGGACTCCATTGTAAGTAGGATGGAAAGGATGGGGAGCTCCACATATGAAGGAGGGGGAAATTTACTGTTGCCCTAGGACAACAGTGAGCAGACTCCTACCATGGTGGTGGAACTCATCAGAAAGGAGCAGCGAGGCCCGACACTGTGATACATGTACTGTAGGCTTGAAAACCTGGCCAATATGAGTGTAGATAAAGAAAAGTGGAGCTTGCACACTCTAGGAAGGACACTAATGGAATGAGCAGGGGCAGTAACCTTTTCAGAGGTTCTACTGAGGCCACAAGCCAATTAAAGGGGACAGAGTTAGAAGCATTCAGCTATTCAGAAGGAATGGCCTGCACCCAAATGAGGGGCCAGAAGGGTGTTAGGGCAGAGGTTTGCAAATCACATCAAGACCAGTTTCAACTAAGTACGAGGGAGGCAGTGCAGTTGATGATATGTACATCTAAACATCTTTGGGAGGACTGGCAGGTCTCCCCTGACCCTATCGTGGGTAGAAGGGAAGGCACTGGATACAAAAAGAAGAAGGGAGAGTGTGTTACTAATATGAAAAGTAAGAAAAAGTGAGAGGTAAGACAATTAGAATAATTTGTAGGGCAGGTATAAACTTGAAAAGGAGATTACAACGCTTGGGGATAGCGAGCCACTGCAACATATATTTGATTTAGGATAAAACCATTAAGCAAACCTCATTCATGATTCTGTCCTGCAGATACATCTCATAAAATGGTTACATATTCAAGGGTACAAAGTAATCGCAGTTAGTATAACAAATTCAGTACATCAAGCCATTCTAGCTTTTGGCCTCCCTGGCCCAGCCTGAAGTTGCAGCAGGTAGTAGGCTGTAGCCCGTGGCCGTGAACACAATTTGCACTACGCTGTTAAGAACTGCATTCAAGGTAAGGCCTTGTTTTCTTTCAACTTGTAGGCCTTATGCCTGGAAGGTTTTATGGTTTACCCCCTTTCCCCCAGGTTACCATCAGGACCCCTAGACAGAAAAGAGGAGCAAGGGGGGGGGGGATGTTACAGACATGCTGCTAGTGTTGGATTTTATCCTGCCAGACATGGACTCATGTGTCCCAATAGCAGTGAGTGCAAGAAACCAGAAGCTGATTAAGGTGCTACAGGCTGTATTCCTGGTACAGAAGGTGATGGAGTTCATAACGGAGAGTGCCATTCTGGATTTGGTCTTTAAAATAAGGATTGTATTACAGAAGTTACAGTAAAGGAACAGCTGGGACCCAGATATACCCTGACTATGTGGTTTGACATAAAACTAGAGCCAGAAAGCAAGCACTCACAGACTAAGGTTTTAGTTATTACACAATGCGAATTTTGTTAGAAAGAGGAAACTGGTTTAGGAGAAGTTGTTAGGAGTATAAGCAGTGGGAGGAGTGGATTGTAAATGGGGACTTTTTAAAAAAACAGTTAAAGGAACACGTCCCTGTATTAGGGCAGTAGCTAAAAAAAAGGAAAGGAAGAAAAACAATTTGGTATACAGAGGAGGTGGAGGAGGCAGTGTGGGAGAAAAGTAATGTCTTTGGAAGAGACATTAAACCAATGTCCCTTCTGCCCATCTCTGGTGCTGTCTTGGTGGGTGTCCAGGTGGACATAAAAGAACCCAAGTCACTTTTTGCAAGAGTAGGGGACTCTCAATAGTGTCCTGGCCAACCTACCACTTCCCATTAAAGTGGTCCATGCAATTGCCTAAGGTTGTGTGTGGGTGTTGGTGTGTAAAATGGCTACCATTACACATACACAGCAACTTCATTACCAGTCTCACGTTGTTTGTAAAGTGTTTTGACATAGAATGTGCATGAAAAGCACTATATAAATGCTAATTATTCTTCTTAAAAAAAAATTAAAGTCCAACCAGACAGATGAAAACAACAAAAGGGTTAGAAGGGTAAAGTCAGAAGCAGAGGTAAGGATAGTGGAGATGGTGACACAAGAATATTAGTTGTTCTTCTGCTACATTAGGGTGAAGTTCAAATGTAAGTGGGGACAGTTAGACTGAGAAGGGGAAAGGGTAGATAGAGGAGGATGAGAGTAAGGCAGAAATAATAGGTATTCATGGCATAGCACTATGGACCACTACCTGAGCATGCTCTCAAGGCCCAAAAGGCATGAGTAGTCCAATTTAACATGGAGCTACAGTAATCATTGAGTAGAGGATGCAGAGGGGTCTAAGTGATCTGAGAATTGACAAATCCATGGGATCAGAGGGGTTACACCCTAGAGAACTTATAAAAATATGGAAGAAGCTAGCCACCCTAGGAGTGGTGCCAATGGATTAGAGGCAGATGATGTGGCACCCCTGCACAAGAGTGGGGACAGGGATAAACTGTGGAAGTACTGTACATACCAGCTAGTCTGATATCTGTAGTGTGTAAATTGCTTGAGGCCATTATTAAAAAGAGGATGGCGGAGTTTCTGGATGCCAGTGTGGATCCCAGGACAAAAAACAGCATAGACTCACAATACAAAGGTTGTGTCAGACAAATTTGATTAACTTCTTTGATTGGGGCACAAAGGCAGTGGAAAGTAGAATAGGCAGTAGACATACTTAGTATGACTTCAGCAAAGCCTTCAACTCAGTCCCACATGGGAAAATGCTTAAGAAATAAGAAGACCAGGAAGTGGGAAACAGGACAGATAAGGAACTGGTTGGGTTGGAGAATACAAAGAGTTGTCTTAATCAGGAAATTCTCAGAGTCAAAGGAAGTCACAAGTGGGGTTAACCAGAGATAAGTCTTAAGTCCAGTGCTTTTCAACATCTTTATTTGTGACATTGAGGTAGGGATTCAAGTGAAGATGTGCCTGTTCACAAATGACACAAAAATCTGTAGTAGAGTGAATAGTGATGAGGGAGTAAGGACACTACAGGCAGATCTGAAGAGACCGGAAAAATTGTCAAGGGTCTAGTAACTAAAATTCAATGTTAAAAAAGTGCAAAGTTATGCACACTGGGGTCAGGAACCCATAGACAAAATACAGAATGAGAACTGCACTGTTAGAAACAAACTCTGGTCAGAGCCAAGATGGCTGTGGTGAGCTTGTACCTGCAGCATAGCTCTCAGAGCAACAGCGGGTCACAGAGTGACGGTATTGACAATGGAGCACCAGTGGAGCAGTGGTGGAGCAGCAGTTGCCACTCACAAGATGGCGGTGGGGGTGAAACTGCGCATGCGCAGTTATGCTGGAAGTGCACTCGTGAAGAAGTGTGCTGTGGGAAGGGGGAAACCATGCTGCAGAAGGGAGCACCATCATAGAGGACAGCACCTATGGCAGCTGTGCTGTCCTGACATTGTCGCATCACTGTAGGATAACACAGGGTTGCATTCTGGAGCTGACCCCTTATTCTCCTACAGTGATGGCATAACATCTGCGGAGCTCTGGCCACGCAGCCATAAAAACTACAGAGGATAAGAATCTCCTGGGCTTAATAGCAGACAACATAATGTAGTCAGCCTAGTACAACATTGCAGGGGGGTGGCAAATAGGGTGCTGAGGTGCATAGGCAGGGGGATGAGCAGCAGAAGAAAGGAGATGTTCCTGCCCCTGCACTAATTCCTGGTGCAGTTATATTTGGAGTACAGAGTGAAATTCTGGAGCTTGCACTAAAAAAGGACAAGTTGTTGAAGCAGTGCAGAGCAGGGCAACAAAAATGATTCAGGGGCAGCAAGAGAAGTCTTAAATGGAGGGGTTCAAGGACCTCAACATGTATTCTCTGGAAACCCAGAGGGAGATGGCAACATGACTGAAACTTTGAAGTTTCTTTATGGGATAAACAAGGTAGACACTGGGGAACTCTTCACAATGGGCCTTATGCATTATGCCTATGAGCTGTGAATATGTGACACACAGGCTGCCCTACATCTGAAATTCATGCATCAGGTGTCCAGTCAGACACTGGCACCATGCATGAAAGGGGTACATGATCTGTCCATGTTATATCCCTGGGCTGCACACATCATTGCTCTTGAGAAAGAGGAATGACTGGGGTGGGGCATGGCTACAAGCCATTCATGACTCTGGACCCATGGTGCATAGTGCCAGTGGAAGGGGCACAGGCTACCCTTGCAGGGACCCTGCCATAGCCACTATGCACCCCCTCCTACTGGTGAATAGTGGCCCCAGTGAGGGAAACATTCCACCATCTTATTGCCCCAGCCTTCCTTATATGCAGAATGGGCTGGCAGCTACTGTATGGATTTATATCATACATCACAGGCCTCTAAGCATACCATGGGCTGCCTGTACCCACAATCCCCCACTCTGTGTGGAGCAGGGCATCTAGTCTACCAGAGAGAAAGGCATCCAATTTGATGCCTGCCAATGTTCTCTGTGCCACCCATATCCTGCCCTTGGCCCCTCCCTGCCCTTATGCACTTGTGGCAAAGGGTCACATATGGGTGGGCCAGGATGCTGAACAGTGCTTGGTGAGTGCCTGTCCAGAGTTGCAGGCTAATGCAGTTTGGGTACATACTGAAGATACATACCCAGGCTGCCATCAGAGCAGAAACTCAGGCATAAGGAAGAACTCAAAGAAGCTGATAGTTGGGAAATTCAGGAAGGACATCAGAAAGTATTTTTTTTTGTTTGCAGAGAAGATGGTGGATAAGTGAAACAGGCTAGCAGAGTGGTTGGTCTGTGCCATATCAGCGGAGAGATTCAAGCAAGGCTGGGACAGATACATGATATTTGTAAGAATGAGAAGGAAAGATGGCATGAGGAGAGAAGGAGACTGAATGAATGACCACCAGAGCACTTACATCATACCATAGGTAGGGCCAGGCAAACTAGATGGGCCATTGGGCCTTTTCTGTCACAAACCTCTATGTTTCTAACAAAGCAAGTCAGTGGTAGTCATACCCGCTTAAGAGATTTTGCCATTTAAACTAGTCATTTAGTTCTGGTCATTTACCCATTTAAGTTCTGAAATGTAATTCATGCCCTTTTCTCTTCTCCAACCCAGTCTCCTCTCTCTCTCTGTTGTCAAGACAGGTGGTACTCCTGTTTCTGACCCTGATGCTGTTGCCTCATCATTCAATTTTTTCACCTGTGCCCAATCCCTTCTGTCTTCCACCTCCACCTCTCCCTCTATATCCTCTTCTTCTTTTCCCGCTCCCTATCCTCTTCTCATCCTACTGCCTCCCTCCTCCAATTTTTATTTCTCATCCACTACACCATCATCTACTCTTCAGGTCCTCTTGGCTCTAATCTCACATAAAGGTGGGAGCACTGATGATCTTAACCCCAGACCTTTGTATCTCTCTGCTCATGCCATTGCCATCCCTATCATCTACATCTTCAGCATCTCGCTCTTATAATCCTATGTCTCTAACTCTTGCAAATTGGTTACAGTCATCCCCCTTCCTAAAGGAGGTGACTTATCTTCCCCCAGTAACTTCTGTTCTGTTGTACTCCACTCCACTATCTAAAGTCCAAGAATATCTTGTTCTCTCCCAACTCTCCCCCTTTCTTGCCTCAGCCTCCTTTTCACCTCTATCCAATCTGGCTTTAGAAAGTCCAACTCTACCTCCACCTTTCTCCTCTGGCTCACTGATATTGTCCGCTGTAGCATGGATCAGGGCCTTTTCACTTCTGCCATTTTTGTTGATTTAGCCAAAGCTTCCAACACTGTTGCCTAATGCATTCTCCTGGACAAGCTTTAGGCTGCTGGACTCTCTGGGCTTGATTCACAAAGGCCTGGGATTGACGCAAGGTGCCTGCACCAAACATAAATGGAACAAGTGGCAACTTGCATCAAATAGTGCCCTCTGAGCTTTTCACAAAGGCAGCCTGCATCAACCGCAGGTTGCCTGCCCCAAATGGGGCTTGCGCCACCCATGCGCCAAGAAATGGGCTACAACTTGGGGCTGGGAGCTTGAGGCAGATGCAGGCTGCCAAAGCTCCACAATCAGGATTCACAAATCTCACACAGAGGGCAATGTTCTAAGTACCCTTAGACCAGCCAGGGCGATGAGCACTGTGTGGCAATGTGCCACTGTGTCCCACCCCAGCCCCAATATCACCCATTGTTTTAATATGTATTTATTCTCCCTGTCCTGGTGGTCTACTGGCCCCCCCTCCCTGATCTCCGACAAAGCCCATTATAATAATAATAAATATGTTACCCTGTCCTGATGGTCTAGTGGCCCCACTCCCTGATCCCCAATAATGCCAACTATTATAATAAATATTTCACCCTGTCCTGATGGTCTAGTGGCCCCTCTCCCAGATCCCTGACAGTGCCCGGTATTATAATAATAAATATGTCATTCTGTCTTGGTGATCTAGTGGGCCCCCTCTTCAATCCCCAATAGTGCCCAGTATTATAATAATAAATATGTCACCTTGTCCTAGTGGTCTAGTGGCCCCCCTCCCCGATCCCTGATAGAACCTGGTTTCATAATAATAAAAATTTCACCAGGTCCTTATGGCCTAATGGCCCCTATCCCTAACAGTGCTCAGTATCATAATAATAAATTTATCACCCTGTCCTGGTGATCTAGTGGCCCCACTCCCCAATCCCTGATTGTGACCAGTATTATAATAATAAATATGTCAACCTGTCCTGGTGATCTAGTAGCCCCCCCACCCCAGCAGGTCATGCTCCAAACCCCACTCCTTCCCCAATCCAGAAATGCAGCCGGCAACCGGCACAGCTGACCTCTCACCTCCATGGCCAGCTGCCAGACTGAACTGTCAGTGAGCTGCTACTGTAGCTTGTACACTGTACAGCAGCCACTCACTGATAGTTCAGCTCAGCGGCTGACAATGGAGGTGAGAGATGAGCTATGTTGGTCACCAGCTGCATTTTCGGATTGGGGGAAGTGGGGTGATGGGCATTATCTGCTGGGGTGGGGGACCACTAGACCACCAGGACAGAGTGACATATTTATTATTATAATACTGGGCACTATCTGGGATTGGGATTATTATAATACTGGGTGCTACTGGGGATCAAGGAGGGAGGCCACTAGACCACTAGGACAGGGTGACATATTTATTATTATAATAATGGATGCTGTTGGGGTTCAGATGAGGGGCGCCACTAGACCACCAGGACTTGGCGAATATATTAATACTATACAATTGGGTGATATCAGGAAGGGGGTGATGCTTTCCTTGTCTCAGGAGCCTGTGGCACACCCCTCCCATGCCCTGTGTGTTTGGTGCGCAGGAGAGGTTGCCGCAAGTGTGGGGATTTAGGTGCTGGGACCCCTCCTGTACCAGAATTTGGTGCAAGGTTCCTGGTGCACAGAGCTTTGGAGCAAGCTACTGTTTGCCTCAGCTTGTGCCAATCTAAGCCCCTTTTGTGAATTGGACCCTCCGCCTCTTCAGTTGAGTGGTTCCACTCCTACGCTGAGGGTAGTTCTCAAGCTGCCCATATTGGGGATTTCATCTCCCCTACACTCACAATTAGATCAGGCATTCCCCAAGGTTCTGTCCTTGGCCTAATTCTTTACTTTGTTTTTTCTAAATGATCTCCCCTCTGCTTACTCCTCCACTTCACTTTTCCTATGACTCCTCTGCCTCTGACCTCATGAACCAGCTCCAACTGGACCTTAACAATATACAGCACTGGATACAACAAAATCAGTTATACCTCAATGCAAAAAAAAATAAAATAAAATGCAGTCTCTATGACCTTTAGTACCAGGCAGAGGATTGCTTGAGTATCCTCCTTCCTTCCTTCCTTGCATACCCCTTGATGGTGCAACTATTGAAGATGCCTCATCTTTCAAGTACCTCAGAGTCTGGTTGGATCACCACCTAGATTTTTCTGTTCATGTGGGTGCAATCCAATAAAAGTTCAACCCCAAACTTGGAGCTCTTTACAGAAACAAGAGAAGCATTCCACTTCCTGCTTGAATAGAAATCCTCACTAAGATGATTTTGCCCATTTTGGACTATGGAGACTTTGTTTACAGTGATGCTCTGAAGTCCACTTTAGCTAGAGTGAATCCCCTCTTTCACTCATTCTGTTGATTTGCCATTGATAAACCCCTGTGTACTCACCACTGTTTGCACACTTCTCTCAGCCTCCCTACTCTTGATGCCAGGCACTTTTCCACTTACTTATCTCCAAAGTTTGGTTTTACTCCCTCCCCATATACCTTATTTTGGCCCGGTCTCTTTCGCCACCTCTTTCTCCTTTCATAATACTTGTGTTACTCTTACTCTACCTCAAATGAAACCTACTTTACTGATGGCCAAGCTGCATTCTTGTTTCACTTCCCCAAAAATGTGGGTCTCTCTCCCTTACATTCACACTGCTTCTTCCCTTCTAGCTCTGAAATCACTCCTCTGTGATTTCTCTACTCACTCCTGCAGTTGTTTCTGATACTGGGATGGATTTCTGTCAACAGCCTTCCTCCTTACATTGACACTAGGTTATCCCCTCTCCCCCAGCTAATCAGTCACTACTCTAGTTCTCATTTTAGTGTTTATTTGCTCACAGTTTGTTCTTTTGCCTAGTTTGAAATTTACTGTATGCTAATTTATGAAATAGATATGGACAAAATATCCATTACATAAATCCTGATATTTGAACTACAGTGTACGTAAATTTTGTGTACGTACACAGTAACTATATCATTAGGATTTATGTACACAGTTGCTATGTCATCAGTTGATTTATCCATGCAGTTATGTCAGAAGATCAAGCACAAGCACTCAGAACACATTTAGAATGTTCAGCCTCAACAGCAGTACTATCCATATTTAAATGTGAATAATGATTGCATGGTATTGTGAGCATGAAAGTTGTTCAGCACAAAATATCTACAAAATGAGTGGTGTTTCATTTATGGATACCGTTCAGATTTTTTTATAATTAGCAAAAAAACCAGCAGAAAATTCAGTTTTTTTTTTGTTTTCATTTTTTTGACAAACAAATGCAAATAACTTTAAAATAAAAAATGACAGCTTAGCACTGTGAGCACAAAGTTTGTCCAGCACAAAATATCTACAAAATGAGTGGTGTTTCATTTATAGATACTGTTTAGTTTTTTCTTTAATTAGTAAAAAACAGCAGAAATTAAAATTTTGTTGCACTTTTTCGACAAACAAATGCAAATAACTTTAAAATGAAACATGTTAGAATGGTACATGGAGCACCAAAAGTGTTTGGCACAAAAATATCTACAAAATAAGAGGTGCTTAATTTATAGATACCTTTTAGATTTTTTTATAATCAGCAACAAATGGCAGAAAATTCAATTTTAATTCACTTTTTTGACTAACAAATGCCCCACCAAAGAAAATAAAAAAAAAAAAAAAAAAAAGAATTATGCATCAAACATTTTCATTACATACTGGCCATAATGAAAAGTTGGAGTGTCCATAGTAACCTCTTAGCAACCACTATGCTAAGTGGAAGCTGAGGCCAGGGAGGGCCACCTATGGGGTTGGGGGTGGAGGAGCGAGCTCCCATTAGGGGGCTAGCTTCCGAGCAGACATGATAGACCTTGGGGCCTATTTTGCTGGCTTTTACTATGATACTATGAAGTGGAGCTACACTGGGAAAACCACAAAAAATCCATGTAAGTTTACATTTCAAATTAAATAAACAATTTAAATCATCACTTCCTGCACTATCCTAAAGGATCCCTATTGCACAAATGGAATACATAATAGGGACCTTGTGGAATACATGATTTATTTTCACCTCAGCTGTTTTCCCTTAGGCACATCATTCATGGCCTACGCCACTCATGAGGTTACCCAAGGGCAAACAGCTCTTGTGAAAATAAATCATGTATTCCACAGGCCCCTGTTATCTATCCCTTATTTACAGTATGGAAATTGTCATTCTATATTGTTATTAGTGTTATATATATATATATATATATATATATATATATATTACTATATAGATACATATAGATATGGAGGATAATGCCTAAGAAGTGGTTGTTAACCACACTGTAATCACCACAAGTGTTTGTCATGATGACTTTGTAAACCTTGAGAGTGCAGCTCGAGCAGTTTACAGTTGTCATGGTAACCACGAGAGGTGATTACTGTGAGGTTGACAGCCACTTCTTAGGCATTATCTTTTACAGTGTATGGGGAAAAAAAGAGCATTAGCCACCAATAATAGTTTTTACGTATACCTCTCACCTTACCATATCAAACATGAGCCAGGGAGAGAATCAGTTAACAACAACGTTAATTTTTTTAGCAACACATTAAGATGCTAATAATGTCAACGATCAGAAACCAATAAAAACTTTTTTTTAAAAACAGTAAATGGAGTGACTAACAAACAACTAATTGCTTTATTAAAAATTTAAACACAAACACTTCCAGAAAACGATCCATTAGGCCACCAACAATCAGGTGGTTGCTGAATTGTGGGTGATGTAAGCGACGTCCTCTTGTGGGGTTGGGGGAGTAAACAACAGCATGGATTTCAGCCACATCTGAGTCCAAAACAAAGGAGGCATTCAAGTGAGTAACCTACAGAGGGGCTATGTGCTACTACCTGAGTAAAATTGTCGAATTAAAATGTCTGTTTGAACTTCTGGCATGCAGTCCCGATCATGGGCCTTTGTACAGAATGCTGTCAGTTGTTGACATTCCAACTTGTAAACCCATCGCTATGACATACTCAAGCAAGGTTTACAAGAAATTGACATCATATCGATGGGATTACAAGGTTATAACCTGTTTGATTTTAGTGGGTAACAAGGGCTCCCCATACATTATATGTGGTGTAATTTGTATTGATTGTTTAATTTATTTCCACTGTGCTATATTATTTTTGTACTTTGTTCTGTTCTCTACTCCCCCGGACACGTCTGGAAACTAGTTGTTACCAGCTCAGTATGACTTTCCTAGTAAAGTTTTTGAAATAAATACATGTAATTACTCATGATCCCCTTTAATACACAGACAAAAGTCATGTTTCAAACACCATAATAACCCATAGAATGGGTTATTACAGTGGTTTGTGTCACTCTTCTGAAGTGTACCAGCTCATTGGCTTTTACTTCATGTGTGGGGCAGGCACAACGCGTAAACAAACATGGCAAAGGTGGTTTCTCTGTTATCGAGGAGTTGGGTCTGCATTCATCATCTGCCTCTGCATCCTGGTAACCTATTAATTCTTAGCAGCATTTATCTGACTGATCCTGCCATTATAAATTTTAATAACTCTATCTAGCTGATCATGGCATTGCCACATTTCGGGTGGGACTTCAGGAGACAGGCAGACAGCCACTGTAATCGGGAAGGGGCTGTGGCTGTCTATGCATGACAGTTCAACTAAAAAGGAAACAAAAAAGAAATCACACTAAAAATATCCTGGAGAAGGAAAGAGAAAAAGGGAGAGTGTGTGCGTGTGTGTGTGTGTGTGTGTGTGTGTGTGTGTGCGGTCCTCTCTCTCTCAGTATGGAATAGGGGGACTAAGCAGCAGCAGCAGCAGCAGCAGGGATCACTGCATCCCTGCTTCAGTAACTTCCTTCGACATTTACTCCCTTGCACCAGTAATTATAAAAAATAATGCCCATGCAAGGTTTGTGTTGTGAGGAATTTTCACACATCCCAGTGTGTGATAGTCTCATAAACTCCTCTAGCTTCACTCTTGGGGTTTATGAATTATCACACACTGAGGGAGTGTGAAAATTCTTCATAACACACACCTGCAAAGGCATTATTCTCTATTTAGCACAGCAGGAGAACATCCATTGGAGAAGATGAACTTGCACAACTTATATTACCAATGACCAGGGGCAGCAGAGGGGTTTTTGTTTGCACAGAGGCATATGATGTCTCCATAGACATTGGAAGGGAGCAAAAAGTAGAAAACCACCTGTTTTTCTCATGTGAGCATGGAGACAGCAGTTAGAGCTGTAGAGAAAGGTGAGATCTGACCCTGTGGTTGTTAAGATATCATCAAATACTACATCAAGCCAGATTCCTAGATAATTGAATACGTTGTCTTACTCACTAGCATTGCCATTTGATGTTATTTTTACACATGAATCAGCTAATCAAGTTAGCAAGTTCTAGTATAAAAACACTACAGACATAGAGCACTATGCACAAACCGATGCAAAGTATGCATGGTAGCATGCACCCCACCTGTGCAGCTCCACACCTGCAGACAGGTGTGCACTGGCTGGTATTCACTATTGCTGGCCACCTGTCTGAAGCCCAACCCCCTGGTGCACAGCTGCGTGTTGCTGGATCAGGGCTGCATGGGGGTGGAGAGTGGGATGCAGGTGGGCATCCGATCAGATGCATGTCCTGGGTCCCAGAGTGGAACCCATATGCACCCATGCAGGGGCTCCTGGGAAGGCACAGAACTGCACAGATGGAAAGGGACACTGTTGGCAACCACAGACCTTGGAGCCTCCTGCCTCAGAACTCTGGGACATGGCATACAAATATTAAGGACAATGACTCCACCTCTGGGACACAACCATAATAATGTTAATCTGCACTCTGACTGCCGTCAGAACACTGGTATTAGGGTATGATGTTCCATCCGACAATGAACATGTCTGTACCATGCATGCCTGACAGTAATGTATGCCTACTGTCCCCACTGGGCAGTTGCACAACCACAGCCAATACATGGGACAGAGGACTGGTGTGTAGCAATAGCAGGGAAATCCCTGTCACTCAGGGATAGGTGGGAGGTATGGGCACTCAGCAGCCATACCAGTGTACAGTTGGTCAGTGTACCCATTGTTGTGGTGTATGGTAGGGCACAACCGTGTGGGTGTACAGAGACACCTGTGGCACTATACAGATGATGTCAAGTGACTGCACTTGCCACACCGTACTAGCTTACTCCTATGGTGCCACGACCTTGGCATAGCGCTTTGCATTGTATACTGCCCTCTACCCCTGCACCAGACTGCTGTACTGATCTATGCTATAATGTCAGCTCTTTAGCTGAACACAACAACCATTAGATCACTGACCTACCATGATGGTACCACCCCGTGACATTATATATAGGTGTCTCACTATATATAGTACAGTATGACCATTGTACACATATTAACCATGGGCTCAGCAGTGTGTCAGCCAGTGCTATGTGTGCACATGGGTGGAAGCATAACAATTATGCAGGGTCCCACTTGCCATAACTCATACACCCCAGTGCATGGCGCTCCATGCCTTTGTGAATCAACGGAGTGTGGGCATACCCCTGACACACTACCAACCTGCCCCTGGTGCAGAGTGGCATGATCTGCCAGGGGATCTGGTGCACAACTGGCTGGTGCACCAATAGTGAATGCCACTGGACCCCAGCTGCACAGCATTCACACGTAGGGTTGCCTATACACCTCAGATACATTGCATTTATGCAGTCTACACTTTTGTGCATAGAGCTCAGAGTTTGGTTGTATTAAGGATTAAGTGGTAGTTGACCAACCCGGAGGAGATGTGTTGAAATCAAGTTGAAGTACTGAATTACAGTAACTGCAACTTTGTCATTGCACTGTAGTGGTGTAGTCTGCATACATACAGTTCTATATATCAATGGCACCCACTGTGCTTCAGAAGGTAATTAACAAAAATGAAGAACAGCAGAGAATCAAAGGTTGAACCTTGATGAACTCCAAGATTTAAGAACTACTGTCTTGTTACTAAGGTAGTTTTTGAACCATTTTTGGTTCATGAAATATAACCAATATAGAAAACATGAAAATAAAAACTGAAATCAGTATGAAGAACATACAAACATGATTAGATTCCTACAGAAGGGACACTAATGAATGCATAATGTACTTTTGGTCTCTTAATATCTGTGTTATTTATGTCAACAATGTTACTGTCACTGACGCTGATCCTCTGATTGTAGGGTGCAAAATTATTAATCATTCCTTATTTAATGTGTATGCTTTGTATTGTATTAAACTGTCTATGTTATAATTATTTATGGCAAAGACAGAAACCATGCTAATCAAATAGATTTATTTATTTATTTATATTTGATTAATGTTCCTCAAATGTAAAAATCATCAGTTTTTCTTTAAATCGTAATTTTCAATTTGATAGATGAGACAGATTAATTTCATATCAAATCCTGATTGTACTAAAAAGAATGGTTCTTCCAGGAGAATCTGATCTGGAAGGGACTCTGGCTGTTGGAGCCCTCCCTTCCCCAGTTGGGCAGGAGGCTCATGTCCCCCTCTATGCCACATTCCTGGCCAAATGGCCAGATATATAAGCTAGCTTTGGCTGGGAAGGGTAGGGTAGGGGAGAGCTGGCTGTGCCCGACAGAAGTGAGGATGACAGAGGATAATAATTTATGGGATATGGGAGCCAGTCATGAGTAGTTTCCAGGGATAGGCTTCAAGGGAAGAGGAGGGCCATGTAGGGGTTTGATAAGCTCTTGCTTCCTGGGAACCCAGCCTTTCTACCTGGGACCCCAGGAAGCCTGAGACACCTTGCCACCTAGCTGGGAAGGGGAAAGGATGTGAGGGAGGGACAGATGGGAATGGGTCCTAGGGTTAGGGAAAGGAGGAGTGGGTAAAGGCTGAGCAACATAGATGCAACCCTGCTCATGAGAGGGTTACTGCAAGGGTCATGAGTGAATTTTTCTCAGCTTTTCCCCCTTTAACAGGGTTTTAACTGGGTTTTTGCCCTTTTCAGGGCTGGGTCCAGGGAGCTTAGGTTGGCAGGGCATAAGGTAGGAACCTGTCATAGCACTTGTAAGTAGACAAGGAGTCTGGGTTGAGGGGGTGTCATGTGTTCAGCAAGACAGCCTGAGCTGATGCCAGAAGGGGGCAATTCCCAGTATACAGTTAGAACAGCGAAGTCATAACATTGACAGCTACACAATGATGGTAAGTGCAGCAACAGGGAGTCGATGTCGACAGGTGTGCTATGTCAACAGGGATGGTATTGGGGAGGATGTGCAGTGGGTGGGATTGTTCTTATAGTGGATGTGGCATGGCTGCGGAATGATCAGGGAGGTGGAGAGGATGTGCAGTGGGTGGGATTGTGCTTATAATGGTTCAGGCATGGATGCAGAATGACCAGGGAGGTGGACGGGATGTGCAGATGGTGGGATTGTGCTTGTAGTGGATCGGGCATGGCTGTAGAATGATCAGCGAGGTGAGCAGGATGTACAGTGGGTGGAATGGTCATTGTGCTGGATTGGGCATGGCTGCAGAAGGATCAGGGAGGTGGGCAGGATGTGCAGTGGGTGTGATTGTCCTTGTAGTGGATCGAGTATAGTTGTCAGATGGTTGTGTGGGTGGGGGAACTGCCCTTTTCTCCACTGTCTGTGGGACATAGAGTTTGTTATCTTTAGTTAGTGGGTGTGAGGGGCACAGCCCTCTGCATTACTCCTTGTGTATTGCTGTTTGTCAGTATGGTGGTTTGTTGCTGTTTGATCATGCCATTGTTTCGGGTGTCACTGTGGTGCTGTCGATGTATTTATGTTTGTTGTATTTCCCATCGCTGCAGCTTGGTGGAACCATATTGCCCATGCTTCTGAGCAGTGGTGGAGGAGGAAGGGGACATCATTAGTCCTCACCCAGCACAGTGGGTGTGACTACTTCCTTCTCCTAGAGTTCACTGAGGTGACTTGTGGCTCTGCTTTCCATACCAGTGGTGGGGAGAGGGAGCAACTGTGGGACCCCCATTGGAGGCTCCCCATTGTAATGCCAGACCTATGGTGGAAGTTCCCCTATCACTCCCACAGTTGTGCATGAAGCACACATGTGTACTGGTCTTAAGTCTTCAGTAAACATTTGGCTATGGACATTTAACCCATTTGATGGTGTTCATTTGTCTCTGGTGTGAAATGGGAATGGGTTCTTAACCAGCTAATCTTTTTAAAGTTTCTTGTAGCTACAGAGAAGCATATAACTACCATGTCACTAGGGAAACTGCCATGGCAATTTTGACTTGGTTTTATTGGTTTCAATAAAGAACTCCATGTTGAATCTGGGGCACTACTGGCAGTCCGAAGTGTCCAAGACAGATACTCCAAGGGTATATAAAATAAAAGAACAACTAACAAAGCAACTTCAAATAGAAGGAGAGGGAGAGAGAGAGTTTTTACAAATAGCAAAGTGATTTTGCTGCAGCCTCCAGCTCTGTGCTGCTTTTGAATTCTGTGTGCATTCAGGCTGCAGAGTGTGTTGTAGGATTTCATTTTGTCAGAGAATGAGTTCCAATTAACATCTGGCACCAAGGAATGACAACAGAAATGCTGGAAGAATGATCAAAATTCCTAAAGCCTGATCTCTTCCAGATCAACTAATCCTTTCCTCATTTCCTCTGACCTGGAAACTGATGATCTGATTCAATGTGATCTGTGATCACTATCCCTTCTCCCATTTAAATGACTCCATTTTGCACTTGCTTCAATTGCCTAATTTTCTATTCACCGCATGCCATCAATCTTTTATGTCTGTCCTCTGCTGCCACTGCATATCAGAGCCCCTCCAGATAAAATTCTACAAACACTTGAAAACTAATTCTATAAAGGTTGAAAGGTTCATTGAATTTTTCAGCTGATACCAGGTTTAGCTTGGCTATCAGCATTCACCTGAACTAATGCCTGCAGTATTCTGCTTAGTGCTGTTTTCTCCTGTCATAATGAATGAGTTAGAGCAAGGCACTGAGAAGAATTAGTAGTAGGAAAGTACTAGACAGCTTCCATAAAATGAATATGCTGAAATAACTTGATAGATGAACAGGAGTACAAAACAGCAGCAGCACCACGTATGTTTTTGTTCAAAATTTTGAAAACATCCCAAGAGTCAGTGCTGAATACATAAGTAGTGAGTTTTCATAGCAGGCTCAGCATTGTATACTCCCAGTCAATCAATACTGCCATGAAGCAGCTCTCCAATAAAAGAAAAGCAGTCGGGATCACTCCAGTGGTTACTAGTTGGAGATAGAAATTGATGCCTGGAAAGTGGTATTCTGTGAGTTCTCTCTTGTATGAACCTTTCAGCACTGAGTAGCATATAAAGGGAGCTGTTATCAGCCTTTTTCCGTAGTAATGTTAAGGCTCATTTTAAAAAGAAAACCTTTTGCCTCTTTTAAATTTGGTGAACTCCCACTTTGCTCTTAAGGGGATATGGATATATAGACAATACTGTAGCACTCCGGACCCCCTTTACACTACTTTTCTGTTACAATAAAAGATACAGAAAGCTATAGTATGATGATGTCAATGTCTACATTGTGACATTGATGCTCTTATGCTCCTTAGCTTTTTTTAATCAGTTTATTTCAGTTGGGGGGGGGGGCTTCATCCCAACCCCCCTTGTTAAAAAAGGGTGGTGTTGGGGGAAGAGCCCCTAAACTCAAACTGACAAAAAACACCCATTGGTCATGACAACATTCAGTTAAGTTACAAAGTGACACATTTAATGTAGCAGGACATAGCAGAAATACAGTGAAATGTATGTTATTTCTGTGACATACCTCAACGCTACCTGCTGGGGTCTGGAGTGCTACAGTATCGCTGATATATAAAGTGCATTCAAGTTCAGTAACATAATGAAATAAATCACATGAATTACTTCCTGTATGAAGAAACTATTTATTTTAGTTGATTTGCTTTAACAGAGTCTAGCTACTGTATACAAATGTCACCATTTGACCAGACTGGACCAAATGATAGAACTGAGGGGTTGCCTTGGTGTTGGTGTGCTGTTAAATTACAATACAATTCTATATTGCAAAGCATCTTTCAAATAAATTATTTTTCAAATGTTCCATAGAAAGGTAACAAACACTAAGGCCAAAATAACAATTAATAATACAGTGGAGCTAGGGTGATCCAGTTGCCAATGTTGAGGCTAGTTACTATCTGAAAACTGATAGTTTCAACTCTAGTAAGGAGTGGATCCCACGTATCCTTCCCTTTGGCACTTTGCCACTTTAATAGTATGATGTAGCATTTCACATATTGAGCTTGCGCAAGCCACCTGACCTGCAACAGCCAATCAGTGACCCTAAACATTATGCTGTCCACATGCTGCACATGCCTCGGTGCCATTTCCAGCTCCCTCTTAGCAGAGAAAAGCACGTGTGCACTGATAGGCACAGCCCTTGTGTTCTTTAGAAAAAGAGTTGTCTTTGATCAAAAAACAATTTGAAATCATCAGAAAATCATTCATTAATATTAGTATAGTTAGCTAGTTAACAACCATTGACTGTTGTTTCTGTGCAGGGCAGACCAACAATGTATGTGGTGCTGCAGAGAGAGAATGAAGTGTGTGCTTTCTGCAGTCTACAGCTGGGCAGGGACATACTGTAGGGGCATCCCAGCAAAGGGTATTTTTGCAGGTCATATTTTGCAATTAATTATTATTTTATTGACCGCTGGTGGTGCAGGGAGCAGAATGACATTTTTTAATTATCTTCTGTGTGAGAGAGGCAGCCAGTCAGTGAAGTGAACAGTGAGTGAAAAAGAACTAGGCTGTTGTGTGAGCCTTGAGAGTGTGTTACAGTAGGTCACTTGATTCAGAATCTCTCAGTGGGTCTGCTATCATGAATCAGATATCCTTGCTCCCTGTTTCATTATCTCCCTCTCACCCCAGGTTGCCTAGTCAACTAATCTTTGACATATATATTATTGCAATGAGTCACCATCATTTGTACCATGTCTTGCAGTATCATAGTGTAATCTTGCAAGTAGAAAACATGAAGCCAATAACAGAAGAAGAAGGAGATACAGATGGAGAGGAAGACATTTGCAGATAACGGTTCCACCATGCCTATTCCAAGTACAATATCTCCAACTGATGGAGGTAGAGATGATTATGCTAGGACCAAGAGTCATGGGTTTGTGAGGATAATAAAGAACCCTTGTTCAGTAGTTCATAAAAGCCCATTTGTTCCATTCCCATGGCTCCTAGCAGCCAGTGCACGAGATGATACCATTGTAAGCAATCCAGAAGCACACCGGTATCCTCCTCCTCCTCCTTCAAGTGCTGCCAGTTCCACTATACCTACATGAGAACGAAACAGAAATAATTCATCCATAAATGTAAAACCAAGCATTCACCGTCTGCCTTGTTAGAACTGGAGGTGTGCAAAGTCGGAAAACTTTGCTCCAAGAAACTGTCTGTGAAGTTTCCCAATGTCGTATAGTGTAAAGTGCCACTCCACTTAATTCTTCATCAACAAAGTGCCTACTTCATCGGGAGACATGGGCACAGTGGCACTTCACCAGTGAAAGTGTTGGTGAAGTGCCACTGTGTATAGATTTCGCTGGGCAAAATAGCCTTTTACCAGTGAAGAATTATACAAAGTGTTCACCATTGCCAAGAAAAACATTTGTTATTTGCAAACCTAGCCACCACCCACTGTGCAAGCATCACCAACCCCTGCCTACAGTACCTCCCAGATAAATTAAAGACATCTCCCTCAACCCTGTCCTCCATAGGAAGTGCTTCCCCCACACAGTCACAGTGAAGTAATAAGTGTAACAGCTGTAAAAGGCAGCCAACTTGCCAACTGTAACAAATTTTATTACCCCGCCAACTCTAAACAAGTTTGCACCCCCTACTCCCACCGGCAGGCACACAACCCCCCTAATTCAAGACACAACCCCCTACCTTAACCCATCTGTATCAATAACCTTCCCTCCTCCTCCCAAGCCTCCAAAAAAGTAAAGGATACAAGCGGTCAACTGTGGTGAACATTTTAGAAATGTGCTCCCCTGTAACAGCAGTTAGCTCTCTTCACTATTGCTTCAGTGAATGAAATAACATCCTGAGTAGTGACACCTGACAGTCTATCAATTCAGCCAATCAGGTGTTATTCCTCAGGATGTTATTTCATTCATGAAGCAACAGAGAAGAGAAATGACTGCTTCTATGAAGGGGTGCACTTCAGAAATGTTTGCTACCCTCAACTTTTTGTATCCCTTAACTTTTAGGGTGCTTGGAGGGAAGGTTAGTTGCTTCAGGGGGTGTAGGGTGGAAGATCTTTCTTGAATTAAGGGGTTGAGTGTCTAGGAGGAGTGAAGATAGAGAGCTGGTTACTGGTTTGGAGTGGGTGTGGCAGTGGTGTCTGCCTGTTAATACAGCAGTTACTATTACTTCACTGGGACTGTGGGTGAGAAGGAGGGTGGTGGATGCCAATGGGGCCTGGGCAGAGGGAGATAGCTGAATCATATCTGGGAGGTGGGTGGGTGTGGATGATGCTTGCATAGTGGGTGGGGGTAGGTCTGGAAATAATAAACTTTGCTGAGTGAAGCTGGGGCAAAGTTGGGAACTTCACTACATGTAACATAGTGCAAATTTTCAAACTTGGCATGAACTTTGCTGGTAGTGTTTTAATTTCCTTAATCATCAGTATGAACAATACAACAGCTTCCATAGCTGCCTGTACATGGGAGATGACAACTGGTAGTCCACAAACCCCCTATATGATGTCCCTCTGAGCAGCAGCACTACACAGCCCAGTGCTGCCAACTCATCTACTATGTGTGATGAAGGTGATACCAAGTCTTTCTCTGGCATTGACACTACTGAAATCCTGTCAGCAGAGGAAAATGTACAGCCATTCAAGGGAGGAGAGCAAGGTACAGCGAAACTATAGTTCTACAAAATGAAGCTAGTTGCACAAAAGTACCTTTTCATGTGAAGCTTAGAGGATGAGATGGAAGCACAGCTGTTAGAGGGATGGGACATAAGCAGAGACAGAAGTGTTAGAGAGGAGAGAAGCAAGAGACGGTGGAAAGGTGCAGAATGAGATGGCAAAGGGGAAGCCAGACAGGAGGAGGAGCAGGGGGAGGAAGCATGAGGAGAAGCAGATACAGGGAGGGAAGCAGAAGAGGAAGTGGGATAGGGGTTGCTACACAAGAGGAGGAGGTGCATGTGAAAGCACATGAATGAGAGGAGGATGAGGCATGAGTGGAGCTTGCAAATGTTATGTTAGTTACACCGACTAGTGGTAATGAATATGATAATGAGCAGTGGAGGTCATCATCCCTCATAGAAATATAAGTGTGCTGTGTACATGCAGAATGCATGCCACATACTTAATTGTGCAATGCTTGTAGGTGGTTCGCATATACAAAGTAAACCAGGTCTAAAAAGCAAATCAGCTTCACATGCTGTAAGCTTGACATGCATGCAGCAGTCAAGCTAGTGGGAACATCTTCTAAAAATCAAATCAGGTTTGCATGTTGCATGCTTGACATGAGTGCAGTAGCTAAGCTGGTATGAACATCATTTAAAAATCACATCAGATTCACATGTTACACGCTTGCTATATGTGGAACAACTAAGGTGGTGCAAATCTCATCTAAAAAACACATCAGTTTCTATTTCTCATACTACTGCTAGCAATTATAGCCATTAAAATATCATTTTCATTGATTTTCCATTAAAATTAGGTAAACTCATTAATTCTAATCCTTTTGCAAGTTGTTTAATGGGTTTTGATTTTTGTCATTAAATTGCCATTAATTTGTAAAGTATTGTTTTCTTACTACATTAAATGCCTAGGATATAGTCAGCCAACATCCCCCATTCCAGATGTGTAAAGAGGGGCCTCTGTGTTGTAAAGCCTGACCTTTTTGTTTTGGGCCATGCGAGTCCCCTTATGCATATTTAGTGCTACAAATGTGTTTCTCCATGACTGTTATGGCTCACTTACTTTCCCTTTGTCATTCTGTATAGAGCATATACACTATAGCCATGCTCAGCACTCTTTGTACTGAGTAGGGTGTTAGAAGCATGCACCATACCTCACATTTTGTCACTGAAATGAGGGACATGGACACTCAAAATGAGGGCCACTAATCCCGACGATGATCAGGACACATCCTGAAACATGGAGATACAGTATATCAGAACACAGAGGAAACCATTGTATTTACTTGTACTGATATTAGCACCTGAGAATGAATTTGTGCCATAAAATAGGGGTGCCGTATAGGAAGGGCAGAGGGGGCAGTCCCCACCCCATATCTGTGCCTAGATTGTTCTTATGGTGTGGCAATAACAGCATTAAATTTGGATTTAATCTTTTGCACAATAAGTGTCCTCCCCGGCCTGTGTGTGCTCACGCTGCAGGTGCACTCCTGACTCAATTGTGTCTGTATTGTGTTGTCCACTCTTTCCACCTATTAGTGGTGCTGCCATCACATGTGACGTGGAGGAGCTCCAGCCAAGGAAGAGCACATGAGTCATGCAAGTATGACACTGTCTTGTCCACCACAGAGTAGACTGGCTGCACACTACACCTTGGAGGAGTTGATGAGTACTGAACTCTCAATAGCAGTGCTGTGGTGGCATATTTTTGTTGGTCTACTCTTAGTGAGTCTCCATCTCCCCAGTGGCTGATGGGGGGGGTGAGCTAGAAGCTAACTCAAGACTAGGCTACCTATGGCCGGCCTGGTGGCGCTGAGGGTTGAGGTGCTGGATGCCACACCTCGCGTCACGCCAGCGACCCGGGTTCGGGAGTGAGCCCGGACCGCCGGGGGTCAGCAGGGGAGAGAGAGGAT
This sequence comes from Neoceratodus forsteri, assembly GCA_016271365.2. NCBI lineage: Eukaryota > Metazoa > Chordata > Ceratodontiformes > Ceratodontidae > Neoceratodus > Neoceratodus forsteri. The sequence continues at coordinate 1,571,167,081 of CM057452.1, forward strand.
TGAGTGTCAGTTGGACTGCTCTCCTGTCTCAGGGAGGGTTCCAGGAGTAGCCCGGTGAAGCAGCAGCCCCCGGTGGAGACCAGCAGCACTGCTATGCACTCGGGCTCATACAATTAGGGGCCAACGTCAGACAGCTGCCTCCAGACGTAGGTGGGAGCACTTACATTACGGGCTGTGCAGCATTGCATGTCTCTTGTTGGGGGGGCAACCAGAACAATGGAAAAACCCGGCACTGAGGATTAGGCGATGGCACCTATCACCCATGCCCTATGCTGTGGTCTCCTCGGGCGGCCTTCAATTTCCCGGATGCACTCCTTGACTGATGTCAGAGTCTGACTTGTAAGTGCGCCCAGGTAAGATAGGGTTAGCCAGGGGTGCTGGCATCGGGGAGGAGGGAGAGAGGAGGCTTAGCTTGGGGATCTTCAGGTGGGCAAGATAAGGCTAGGATGCCGGAGAGAGGACCTTGGGGCCATAACTGGAGGGAAAAAGAATTGGAAAAAAAAAAAAAAGACTAGGCTACCTACTTACTCTAATAGGCTCGCCTTACAAGAAAAAAAAAACAGCATGGGCCCCATGCAGCAGCAAGCTAGGCCTAGTAGCAGCAGTGACAGATGTGTGTGCGGCCTTCATAGGCCTTGACTGGCACAGTGTGGCAACAGCCATGGCAGCAACCAAGCAAGAAGCAAGGAACCCAGATTGGGTGGGTTCGGTTGGTGAGGTGACTTGGTCACAGACCATGTTGGGGACCAGAGATGGTCCGGTATAGCATCCAGCTTATGGCAGAAGGACGGAGGAGGAGCTGACTGAAAACTGTGCTGGTGGCACACTGGGCCAGGCTGCAGGTTCTAGCCAGATGGCCGGGTAAGTAAAAGTAAATAATTTTTTTACAGTGGGATTAGGGAAGGAGGAAGGAATGAAATATTGATGTGTTTTTCATGTTTCTGCACCTTTAGGTGGCTTCATGACCCATATGGGATGGGTATTGAATGGAATGGAGTTGGGGAGAGAAACTGGGACTTTTTGGGGGAAGGTCAGAACTTCAGCCAGGAAAAAAAATTGGTTAGTAACTGGGTGGGTTTAAGCCCAAATCTGATGCACTGCTCCGGAGTATAGACAGATGAATCTTATACATTTAAATTTTTCCTGCTTTGCATATAACTTTTCAGTCAGAACAAATAAGTTTTACCTTTTAGAGACATTCTGGACATTCCAGAGCTTGACGCCTAGGGGCTAACTAGCACCTAGCCACCATTGGTTGTTGATTCCCCCTGCTGAAATTTGAAATGGCTCCCCTGCTATAAAGTCTAAATTTACAGGACATCCTATGTGTGAACAACATGTTTTCCATGAAGGATGGATGAGGGGCAGAGAACTTTTCAGGGGTAAAATGATGGCTGTCCCTTGCATTCAGGAACAGTGGAGTGGTATGGTATGCACAGACTATTGGAGCCCCACTATAGTCAGGCTTATGCCCCCCCAGTGCAGCTGACCTCCACATCCCCACGTTCAGACATATTATGACATAGGGCAAGGGAGAGTGCAGGTGCATGCCCCACTGAAATGAATGGGGGTATTTTTTTACTATAATTTTATACGTTATTGATGGAGAGTTGGAGATTAATGAAAGTCACTGCTCAACGAACAAGGGCCTCGTTAATTTGTTTGTTGAATTTTGTTGACTCGGTAAGACCACTGGGCCTAGAAGTCCCTTTTTCAGGGGTGACCGGGGGGGGGAGGGGAGATACAGATGGTAAGCAACTGAAATTTAACCATATTAAGCTGTTGGTGGTATTTTTAGTGAATGAGGGAAATTTGGTCAGGGCACCGGGCCAATTCCCCTACTGAGCTGTGGGGGGACCTGCCATCCATCTGCAGGATGGCCACTCGGGCTGGAGCACCGGAGGGTGCAGACGTTTTTGAGAAGGGAGAGCTGGCCTCCTCTCCTTTTCTATGTATGCCAGAGGCTGAGAAAGTGAATTTTACCCATTTTGAAATTTTATCTGATGAAGACATCGCTGATGTTTTTGTTTCAACAGAGGATTTAAGCTCACAGATACTCAATACAAAGGAGAAGGATTTAACCTGTAATTTGGACGTTAAACAGCAGGAAATTCTGGCTCTGGTGCATTTTGAGGAACAACGTCACAAAGTGGAAAGTGAATGCCTTGCAGCACGACTACATTCGCTACATTCTGAGGATTTCCCTGTCATTCCTGACGCCCGGCCTGTCAAACACCTGGATAGCGCTGCAGCTACTGAAGCCTCGCTAGGGCCAGGATAGTCTGATTTGGTTTGTCTTCCTAAAGATTCCTCGTAGGTTGGCAGTTCTGACACCACTAATGGTGTGTGCCTAAATCCTGAACTCCCTAACTTTGATTCTTAGGCACAAACTTGTGCTGCACCTGTGATTTCCGGCAAGCAGAGCTCACGTCTCAACCAGCTTGACTGTGCAGCCACTGTCAAAGCTCTCCCTATCATTACATTTTCAAAATCTGCTGGGTTTATTTTTAAACAGCCCCAGCTTGTGGGGGATATGCTTGATGTTGTCTATTAGACCCAAGACAGAGATCAAAAGAGACTTACTGACTTTCTGTTTCCCAGAGCTGGTCTCAAGCAGGGGAAAATTATCAATGTCAGAAGTAAAAGGGATGCTGTTCTCCTTGCTAATTGGAATCTTGCTGACTTTCCTGACAAAACTCTTTGCAGCTCCATCTGCTGTTCAGTCAGTGATAACTCTTCCTTGTGATCCATGGTCTCCCCAGAAGGCCTTGTCAAGAGCAGGGTGGAAGCAGTCTCCTGGGGGAATCTTGGTCCCTGACCCTGCCTGGGACTCACCCTTTCTTATTTCGCAAGCTTCTCCAGAGTGGAAGCCTCAAGGGATCAAGTAGCCTGTACGAGGTCGCTCTCCGCCTGCTGCTATGGCAGCACCTGTCACACCACCTCCCTTGGATTCTAATACAGGCCCACCCATGGTGACTGATGCTGCATATCCTTTACAGTCTTTCCCACCCTTGGCAACTCATCATAATCATGATACTGGACCCTTTCTGTTGCAGGACACTACTAAGCATTCTGACTCTGATCATAAATCGTTATTATTTGAGCTTTTTTCTAAAACTAAAAAAGAAGCAGCACCTCAAAGGAACACTGTTCGTATTCGATACAAAGGGGGGGGGTTGCAGGATAGGCCTGATAGGTATCATGTGGGGAAAGTTCTTTTAAAAAATTCCCCACATTTTTCTCCGAGGAAAGTTTTTGCATTTATAAACATCTCTTGGGAGGATAATTTTGATGTCAGTTTTCACACAGCTTATGCTTTGGATTTGTTCTGGGAGAGGTATGGGCAAGTTAAGTTTTCCCCTACATGGACTCCCTTTGTAGCGATACCCTTGACTAAACCTCTTGTTAAATATGTTACAGTCATGTTTCGCAATGAGGGGGTCCATGTAGAGGACCTTACCTATTGGTTATCTCGGAAATGTGAGGTTCTAGGGGAATCTGAAGCTGTATTAGGTAGTGAACTTTTTTGGACTGGAGGTTGGAAGTATAAGGTAAAACTTCACCAGAATTACACTGGTATTGAACATATCCCTAACTGCTTTTTACTGGGTAGAGACTGAGGGGTGTGCTTTTATGCAGGGCAGCCACAGGCATGCTACAAATGTTGCTTTTGGACACATCTCTCTAGTACTTGTGACAAACCCAGATGCAGCAATTGTGGGGAGGTTGGTCACGTTATAATGCAATGTGCAAACCACACGCGGTGTGATTTATGTGAGGAGTTTGGACATGTCTTTGAGGAATGCCCATGGGATGCAGGTAACAAGGTGTCCTGTATTAGCCCTGAGCTACTCATTCAGCAGGCGCAGGATACTGCCATTGCTGATTTTGTTGCTCTGAGTGCTTCCCCTCAGGACCCTCCTCCTCCTTCTTCCCCGGAGCCTGAGGCTGACGATCCCATAATTGTTCTTGATGAATCTTCTGTGCAACCTGGTCCACCACATGATGCTTTGGATCAGTCCACTGTTTCAGAGATCTTGACCTCCGTCTGTTATAAAGACCCCATTAGTAAAGATGTTGGGGACCCTGGCCTGTCTCTGCAGGATCCCTTACCCCACAGAAGATCCTCCAAGTTTGTAAAATCTGCATCTTCTGAACCCCCCCCCCCCCGATAGAAATCAAAAATTTCTATTCTACCCTATTTACATCTTGTGGGTGATTCTGAAATGGAAGTGGGGGACTCAGATTCTCAGAAATCTTTCATGGAGCTGGGCTCACATGCTGTGGATCAGGGGGCATATAAGGGGAAAAAGAAGAAAAAGGGAAAAAAAATAGCTAACTTTTGTTTAGGTCTCCTTTTTTTCTTCATTGAATGGCTTTTTGTACTTTAGGTTCTCTTAATGTTCATAGCTTATTGAATTATGTTAAGAGACAATCTGTTTTTCAGTATCAACATGACATTAATTTAGATTTTTTTTTACTTCAGGAGACCTGGATGTATACGGAGGACCATATTTGGATGTTTAAAAGAGACTGGGTTTGAGGCCCCTAATATTGGTCATTTGGCCTATACACGGCAGATGGGGTGGGGATACTGTTTCACTCCTATTCTTTTACATTGCGTAAACTAATTGATTTAATCCCAGGCAGAGTGTTGATTTTAGATGGCCTCTGGTAAAACATGGATTGCCAGATTATTTCTGTCTAAAATTCACAAGTAAAAGCAGAGAAAGTATGCCATATGAAGTCTATCCAGCCTTTTTTGGTTACTAACTATACATTTTTTTATGTGCGGATTTCAATTGCAGTATTTGAGGGATAGAAAAAGGAAGCGGGACAAGGGTTAGAAGATCTATTGTGATTCAGGCTTACTTGACTGCTACATGTATCACAAAAAAGGCCCTAAATTTACTTATATGCAGAATACTTATACATCCACTATTGACTATGTATTTCTTTCCCCAAACTTACCTAAGGGGTCACTAGATATCACCCCTGTGGAATTTTCAGACCATCTTCTACTGATCTTGTCCTTAGACCAAGTGGTGGTATGGTCCACTTTGTGTGGTAGGTGGAAACTTAACGCCTCAGTTTTAACAAACCCTATTGTTATTTGTAATGTGGGGGATTTGCTTACAGCTAGATTATCAGTGGAATTTTTATACCTGGATAAAGGAGAATGGTGGCTTGATACAAAACATGATATAAAGACTTGGTTCATGAAATATGGCAAAACACTTGGAAATAATAAATTCTTGAAGTATTTATCTCTCAGATGGCAGTTGCAAAAATTATACTCTCTGGCTAATCTCTCTACATATGATTATTCACCACAGATTGCTATTATGAAAGATGCTATGAAATTGTTTCAGTATGATAGGGCATGGATAATTCAGACAATGTTGTACAAAGGTACTCAAAACACTCCCATGGGGGACTCTTTGAGGCCTGTAAAACAATTAAGGAGAACATGACTATGAATTTTTTGATCTCCTCAGATGGACGGAGGGTGAGTTCACCTGAGGGTTTGGCAGAGTTGATTCGGCAGCATTATGAGACCCTTAAGCCACGTGCACCAATTAAGGAGCACGACATTATGGATTTTTTGAAACCGATTTTGGTCCCTGATTTTCCAGCTGAAATATTTAATTTACAGACCCCTATTACTAAAGCTGAAATAATATGGGCCATTATGGCTCTAAACAATAATACTTCACCAGGTTTGGATGGCATTCCACATTTATTTTATAAAACCTTTTGTCAGCAAATTACGGATAGTTTGGTTACTGTCTATACACACTATTTTATAACTGAAACAATACACCCTTCCTTTGCTGAGGGATTATTAGCCTATCTATTTAAGAAAGGGGATATATCCCACATCGGTAATTGGAGGCCTATTGTTTTATTAAACACTGATTATAAAATTCTTGCACATATTTTGAATGATCGTTTAAAATCTTATGCTTCCCTAGTGATTTCTCCACAGCAGTACGGTGGGCTCCTGGATAGGAGAATCCAGTATGCTTTAATGACACTTAAAGATGTGATTGACCATTGCAATATTTTAGTGACTGTCGGGATGTGTGGTAGTGGCTGATAAGGAAAAGGAGTTTGATAGAGTGTATCATCCATATCTGTTTTTAGTTCTGGAATCATATAAAGTACCTTTGATTTGTATCAAACAACATAAATTATTGTATTCCTTCTTTATTGTACGGCCTTTTCTGAACGGGCTTGTTGGATAAGGTTTTGATATTCATTTGAGGGATCGACAGGGGTGCCCCTTAAGCCCCCTCTTGTATATCTTTTCATTAAATCCTTTGCTTAGAGCCATCACAATACAACCGAAGTGGGAGGGGTTGTCAGGGCTGGGGATACCACAAGATTTATGCGTTCAGGCATATGTGGATGATATTTGTGGGTTTTTCTCGCATAAGGAACAGATTGTGTCATTTTTACAGGAAATTAAAAGATATCAGCTAGTGTCAAATGCTAAACTTAACATGACAAAAAGTAAGGGTCTTTTCATAGGGACAGGACTGGCTCCTCCGAGCTGGGTGGAAGAAATAGCTATTTCTCATGACCCTATGGAAATTCTGGGAATTGTTTTTAGGCCTCGAAACCTTCCTGTTGATAACTGGGAGCTGTCATTGCATAGGGCGGAGCTGAAGGTGCACAGATGGAAGCAGTGGAGGCTTTCTAAACTTAAGAGGATTGTAATTCTTAAAAAATTCATACTGCCATTATTACAATATGTGACTATGCTTTACCCCTTACCTACTCAGTTGGAAACTTGACTTTAAAGTCTTTGCTTCCAGATGTTGTGGGGTAACAAACTGAATCCAATTAAATGGTGCTACACCTATTTAGGGATCAAGGAGTGGGGCCTATATATATGGTTAAACCTGTGTTTTTTTTACATGTTTTATTCTTTAAACACACAGTTAACAGTGCTCTTATCACATCTGGGTTGGTCCACAATGCCTGGCTTCGGAAATCTTTAGACAAATATCTTAATGTTTGGATCAATCTGGCCCTTAAATTACATTCCCATATTCATATTCCCCATTATTTTAAATCAGCCACTCAGAAGCTATACAAATGGGGGTTGTGAAAGTTGCTATTCAAATGGAATCTTCTAAAATGTTATATCATAATATTCTAACCAGGGCTTATCCATTGGAACCTAGTTTTAAGAATTGTCCCTTAGTGGATAATTGTCTTATTCTCAGACAACTCACCCTTCACAGGATCCCCCATAAAATGTGGGAGAATCTCTGGCTTCCTGTCTATGGTAGACTGAATTTAAGAGGGAATGCAAAACATAAAGTTGTAGAAGAAAGGAATTGCCCTTACATGGAATGTGTAGCAGTGTCTGAGACCATGGAGCATTTTTCACTGGAGTGCTTCTATGTTACAGCATTGTGGCATCTGACTCATGATGTTTTGGTTCTAGGGAAATATGGTGCGGGACCGGTACATTATCATTCTGATACTTTACTGGTTTTCTTTTGTTGTATTAGGTTTTATGTGTGGCAAGCAAGACGTCAATGGGTGTTACAACAAAAGAGGATGTCATCTGAATGTCTCAGTATTTTAGTTTTGAATGAAATTGGGAATGTTTATGTTACAGATCACTCGTTATATTCATATATAACAGGTGTTAAAATGGTGGATGGGTTTCACTTATTTTATCAAATATAAATGAGGGGAGTTGGGGTCCTTACTAGGACATGTCTAGTTTATATGATTGCCTAATATAATTTTTTCTGAGATTTACCTGGATGTATTGCTTTTCTCATGATTCTTTTCTGTTATACCTGTATTTGCTTTGTATGTGTTTTTCAATAAAATCTCCCCTACTCTTTTCAATAAGTGCCATGGGATCTTTAACATCCACCTGAACTACCACCAATCCAGGCAGATGAGACCTCAGTTTAATGTCTCATCCAAAAGATGGCACCTCAGAAGTGCAGTACCCCTCTCATGCTGCACTACAGTGTCAGTATTGGGATATTAACCCAATTGCCAGATGTGGGAACTGAACCCACAGCGCTCTGATCTCCTTGCCTCAGAGGTGAGTGTGCCACCTACTGAGCCACTGACACTGTTAGTAGAACAGTGGCCTTCATTATTCTCCAGCTCACCATCATAACATATAAAATAGTAATACAAAATAACTTCATTCATTTCAAGGGGGTACGCCCCAGCACTCTGACCCATGGACATCATCTCTTAAATATTCCTGCCTCTGACTCCCTAGTACTCAGGTAAGAGACTCTCAACTTATAGCTATACTTGGTGGGTTATCTGTAGTAGGATATATAACAATATTACAACAGTCACAATGCTGATGCTCAAAAGCCTGAGACTGACATCCCAACTTGCCGATTCCCTGACCAAGTGCCATCCTGATATACAAAAGCCTGACACTGCACTTATACCCATTTTGTAGGTGGATGGGGGCCTCCACCACCAGCACCCCCACACCCCCATAAAATAATATAACTAACTCCGAGTCCTGGCAAGTTGTAGTGTCAGGCTTTCGGGGGTCAGGGTGGTGGTCTGTCGGGCAAGCATCATGTTGGGATGTTGAGCTCTAGATATTGAATGTCAGGATTTTAATTTTCGGCATTTTGTAGTGATACCCTGTAGCAGCATGGCTGCACCACTACAGTATGTATGTGTGCATGGGTGGGGGGGGACTGCCATTGTGAGTAGGTGTCAAGTTAGTCCTTCTTTTGTGTTTGCCCTCTAAAGTCTGTTTGCATGGAAGCATTCAAAACTATGGAGAGAAAATAGCAGGAGTATATGCCAGACAGAAGTAATTAAGTAATTTTGTGGATAAGTGTGTGTATTGGGGGTGGGAAGAACCACATGTTTTTCCATTGGTATGTGTGCTACAGTTCAGCTGTGCAGCTGAGATGAGGGGGGGGGACAAGAAAACTAAAAAGTATAACAGTGGCTATAAGCATATTGCATGCATGTAGATGTATGCAGATTTGTATTGAAGTACAAGTGAGCCATATGTGTGCAGGCAGTATAACTTAGTGGTTAAAGGCACTGAACTACAAACCAGGAGACCTGGTGACTTGAAGACCTGGGTTTGAATCTCATCAACCCTCACTTGTAAGGCAAGGCAAAATCTATTTAAAAAGATGCCCATCCCAGAGGCTCTGGGCACCGTACAACTTGTATACGGCGGGATCCTGAGCAAGTCACTTAACTCTTATTTGTGCAGTAATCCGTGATAACTTGCTTTTTGCATGCACGCCACATGCATGCAGTCTGTTCCAATTTAACATAAAAAGCATGCTTTCCGCATGCATATCACATGGGTAGTTTTATGTGTGCAACATGAAAACATTTCATATAATTATTTCTGTAAGGGATGGGAGGAGACAGTGAAATTAAGAAAAATGATGAAAAAGAGAAAAGGAAGAAAGGAATTTTCTTAGAGAAATCTAAAGCCAGACAGCAAACTCTGCATCTTTCCCATTGTACTGTGCCACCTGGTGTGTCCCATCTCCTGCAACATTCCAAACTGCCATAAAAACAATCATCTCACAGTTGCTGCCCCATTAATTCAAAAGTATCACCCCATCCCAACAATTGTCACAAAAATGCCAGAGATTTTCTGTAGTGTGATAGTATTTCACTGATGACACCACACATCCACTGCAAGCATGTTGCAATCTGTGTGGTAGAAAGATCGGTTGGGATCAGTCTACTTGAACTTAGGGAACCAGTGTTCTGTCTGATCATTTAATGTGAGCATGGCATCCTCCTAAAAGCCAGACGCAATCCCCAGTTCCCACTCTGGTCAGAGACAGACTGAGGGCCAGCAGAAATGGTTTAGTATGATTAATATGAGGAAGATAATGGCAGCAGGTGCATCTATGACAGGAGGATACCAAAGGCCTTGCTAAGTAGTGTTTGAACAATGGTGAGTTTCACAGCAGCAGCTGCCACTGTGCATTCACAGAGTTAATATAAAGCATACAAACAGTTTTACATGATTCCTCACTGTTAGAATTTAAATCCTCTAGGTATATAAAGGATTGGCAACCACTGCTACAGTACATGCTTTCCAGACTAGAAGACATAGTTAATAAAAAATAAATTACTTAAAAAGTAGAGACATACTGTAGTAGAATGATGCTGATAAATAGGGTTATAATACAGACTCAAGCAGGTCAATCACTCCCATTGTAACCTATAAGTTGTTACTGGTCCTGGTGGAAAACAAGAGTGCTGGCAGTAATGTACATAAACCATTTCAAAAGCTGGTTGCTATAGCCATTTCATAACTGCTCACAAATGTATTAACCTTTTTCTAACTATGCAGATAATGTTCAGTGTCTGAAAACTCACAAGGGTCACTGTTACATTAAAATGTGAAAATCCCTCTCTGACTGATAATTATCGGACCATCTCAATCCTTTCTCCCCTTCAGAGAATTGCTGTAGAAAATGGTTTTAAGACAGGTGAATAGCTACTTAAACTTATAGAGCAGCATAGTTTAACCTGGTTGTAGAGCAGAATGACTCACAAGGATGGTTGCACAATCTGAAGCAGGCAGTGGGCTGGCTAAGAAAGGTAACTTGTGAAATACCCAATGAAAGGCACTGAAACACACAGAAATACACTCAGATACTGACTGGAAGTTCAAAATGGACCCCACTGATTAAGCTTCCTGTTGAGGTGAAGTGCTGGTGTCTCATGGTTGCACTTTTGTATTTTGTCATGTAATAATGTCCTGCTAGTTCCAGTGCATTTGCTGTTTAATATTTTTTCCCTCTCTGTTGGTATCTGAGTGTGCATCTGCATGTTTAATTGGTTATTGGCTATAGTACCAGCACTGCACTAGTAAGATTCAAAGACCATATGAACAGGGCAATGAGCTCCCTGGAGCACTGTTTATGAGCCTGACAAAGGCTTTTTATCTGGTTAATCACAAACTATTATTATCTGAGATAGAGCTGCAAAACAGTTTAATAGCTATATAACACAGAGGCCGCAACATTTCAGGTTGAGAAAAGTTATGTCTGGACCTCTACTTGTCTCTGAGGAAGTCCAACAAGGCTTATGTCTTTGACTACGGCTAATTTCATTATTCATTAATAATCTGCATTATGCCTATCACTAGAATAGCACCTTGCTCTATGCAGACAACCTAGCAACTTACCAAATCACAATTTCTGTACTGGACATCTCCTACAAGTTGAACCTAGATTTACAGACTGCAGCGTTGGCTTCTGCAAAGTAAGCTATTGCTTAGTAGCAGCAAGAAACAAAAAAAGTGCTCTTTGGATCAAGACCTGAACTGTCAAAGATTACCCAATTTGACCTTTAGGTCTCTGCATTTAGAGGAGACAAAAATTAGAACACGTAACTTTTCTTAAATATCTTGGGCACTCTTTGGACCCATACCCATCCTTTTCAAGTCTTATCACTTCTATTTCCAAACCTATCAAGCAAAAGCTGGGTGTAATGTTCAGGCTTCAGAAATACTTTTTTTCATGATGTCAGGCACATACTTTCAAATGGAGTTCTGCTTTCTGCTTTCATCTTTGAACTATGCATCATCAGTTTTACTGAGCGCTGTTCTTACTGAACTGAGAAAACCTAAACACTTCTTACAACACTGTACAGCATATTGTTTTGCACTAGGTGTAAATTATAGCTATCACCACTGTGACCTATATGCTGAACATGGACTGTTCTCCCCGAAAAGGGTAGAGCTTTCAGTCTTGGCTGTTTAATCAATAAATTACTTAAATCTTCCAGCCAGTGTCCTGTAACTGGGTTTCTGCTGCCCAAGTAAGACCCTAGAGCCCTTTAGTCCTCAGATTAGGTTCATTTACATGAGCATAAAGTTACTATAGTGGTGGGGTTTAGGGAGCTCTTGCACTCTGCTTCTAAGCTTTGGAACAGCTTGCCATGTTTCTTGTACACTGCAACAAGTCTCATTTTTTCCAAGACAAAGCTCAAAAGCTACCTTAATGAAAAACTTAAAGTGCCCATATTTACCAGTGTACTGTTTCAATATCTGCTGTGTCTTTTGTACTCTAATGAAACTGTATTTATTTATAAACTGGACAACACTGAAAACAGGTTAATATTGGGCCTAATGGTCAAATCCTGCTTATACAATGTACATTAGCATTTTTAGGCTAGTTAGAAACACTGGTCTCGATTTTCAATTAGTGGCATAGGGTTTGCATCAAGCCTTGCAGCATGACACTTAGATTCTGGCAGTGCACTGAACCTCTTTGCTGCAACTGCTCCTGATTCTCATATCTCAAGTGCAATTGTGACAGTTTCCACATTTTACAGCAGCTTTCACCAAATATCTGGCACGAGCTCCATAACACCAGCCTCTGGAAATGTCACAAGCTAGACCAGAAAAAGTTGGTCTAACTTGCGGCACCTGGCTCATGAGAGGAAACTCCCAATCGCCAGCTGGGTGATTGCCACAAGCCCCATGCGCCATATCTGTTGGTGCACCTAGGGCTTGTGGCATCTGGGGGCTTTGGAAATCGAACTCACCATCTGTAGCGGAGAACACCAACTAGCTAGAGAATTTGTTTGACAGCTTCTTATCTTCACAGTAGGGTACTGTACATCATAAAATTGATCTAGCTGGTTGGGTACATCACAAAGAACCTTTTCTGCCACCTGTGCCTAGCAATCAATAGATCCACATGCTCCAGCCAACAAGAGCTACTTCTAAGAAACAGCATGTGGCAGCTGCCAGCCCTTCAAATCTCCTACACTATGGGAAACATTCACTTTTAAATAAAACTAGATTAGACATGCTAATGTGTAGCGTATAACCCCGATATGTGATGGGTGGTTATGAAATATGACATTTATCTTCACTCACAGTCGGTGTCCTCTTTTGACCTCACTCATGGCTTTGTCACTCATGAAGGTCAAAAGGTCACTTACCACTCATGAAGATAAATATATCTTATAAGCACTCATCACATATCCCCTATATACATAATTCTTTGCAAAAAAACATTGTTAATGTACTAGTTAGGGTTCAAATTAACACTGCAAAAGTGGGGAAATGTGGCATCAGTGTTTCCAATCCATCCCACCCCACCCAACCCCCAAAGGAGGAAAAGGAAAAATTAGGGTTTAGGGTAGGCATGGGCTACCTAACTGGTAGCTGAGTTAGGTAGTGTGGGTATAGACTATTTCTAGTCAGGTAGTGTAATTCAGGCAATGTACGACCCTACCCAACATAACAGTATAATTTGTGGGTCCAGTAGTTTGAGAAAGGTAATGGGTAATTACTAGTGTTCCTCATCTCTCCCTCAGCTGGTAAAGAGTTAACAGTTTTTAGTCAGAGAAACCTAACTACTGTAATGCTTGGTGTTTACTGTTTGCAGGGAGCTCATTGTACTGTAAGTTGCAAGATACAGGGTGTTCTGAAATTTATGAATGTGAGTGTTTGCCGGGAGCTCAATGTTCCAAGTTGGAACATTGAGCTCCCTGCAAACAGCAAACACCAACAACTGCAACCTTTATTTTGTCTGCCTTTTCTGACTCAAAAATATTAACACTTTACCAACCAGAGCAGGGATGAGGAACACTATTAATCCCTATTTTTAAACTTAGATTTTATTACATTTTCAATACATAACAAATTGTCAATAACAAACATATACATCATGTGTATTTAGAGTGTCTTTTCATATTCAGTCTGGAAGGGTATTAGTAATTCTGTAATTGGGTTGGGTAATTGGGTCTGGTAGTCGGGTTGGGTAATTTAAAATTACCCTACCCGACTACAACATTACTAAACAAGGTAGGGTGGAATATAACCTGAAGTACCCTACCTTATTAAATAGACAGATACCTGAGCTACCCTATCCAACTACCTGCTAGGTAGCCCAAACCTAGCTGCAACATCAGTCATCATGTTACCATCTTTGCAGGACAGCATGTGGTCTATACATTCCAATGGGCATGCACGTCTGCCATGCAAAGGAGCTGCTGGGATGTGAGAGAGATGCAATTGAAATGAGGTGTTGTGGAGAACAGAGTGAGTTTGTTCTCTCTTGGAAACCCTAATGCCTCATTTCCCTACTTTTGTGGCATTAACTTGAATCCTAACCGATGCATTAATTAAGCTTTTTGCAAAGAATTTCCTTTCTTTTTGAGATAGTGGAATTGTATCCTCATTCAAGAGACCTGCATGAACTGATGGAGAAGTGTAGGGTACTTTGGACCATGCAGCAATGGAAGACTCTATTCACCCATGAAAGTGCAGGGCCCTTGTGGGCCCTGTACTTCCCTGCTGTGATGCATGTCAAGAATTCATGGTGCTGTGTGATGGGCTGCAGAATCTCAGAGCCCTTTGGTCCTTGTGTTTCCATATAGCAGCAGATAAAGACACACAGGGCAAAGAGTCCATCTGGTAACCAATGCACAGCATCGTCTGCCATCCATGAGTGCAGAGGTACAGGGCCCTATACCAAGAGAAGAGTTGTGTTTACTATATGGTACCTGGGCTGATGTGGGCAACCCTGCAGCTTTCATTCACTGCCTGGAAGGTATCACATTACAGCCCCATCCCACACCTGTTAGATTTCAAGATAAGATATTAGATTTTCCAATAAATATGACAGTAATGTAACTTATATCAGTGGTACAGACCAGACACAAACACAGACATTCACCATAGCAATTCTCTTTACTGAGCCCACTATAATGTATGTGCACAGGTAATAAGCACAAGCTACATTAGCATTTGTATCATAGCATGCCTAATCACCTACTGTAAGCTAATACATTCATAAGAAGGAAGCCTATACTTATGACTGGCCCATCAAGCCAGGGGCAAGTGATATCAACTTGTCAGGATCTGAATGGCACAAACTACTAGAAACCCTCTTTCTTACATACAATAATATATGTGCTTTGCTTGCAAAAAACATCCTTTCCCATAAAGATAACATCCTTTTTCATGATCTCACAAGTGTGCATTGTGCACACAGCAAACACAACATTCTTTTTGCTTATCTCCAAGGCCAGCACTGCTCAGCACCAGATGGTCTGCTAGCAGTAGTATTACTGATAAAAGTTATTTAGAGGCTTCATACTTCACCATAGGCTTTATAATATATCCATTGATTATGGTAGTAAGATTTGGTTGAAAATAGAAGTTATGGGACCAGGCTACACAGTCATTCCTAGATCTGTATGTGAAGTGATCAGCGACAACAAAAACACAGGATTTTGGCCGTGGCTTAAACATATGAATTATGCTACTTTCAGTGCTTGGTTTGTGATGGCAAATAGCTGGAGATTTTTAAAATAACATAAGGGATAGGGTCAATATGAATTTACTGGATGTTGATGGAAAAAAGTCATACTTCAGGACCACGCTCGTGGCAGATGCACGGTCCAACCTTGATGTGCTTCCAGTTTGCGGGGGTTTAGCATCAGACTGACCGAACATATATTTATGCCAAAAATGAGAAAACAGGTACAAAGCCTAATCTTTTATATCTATGGGGTGTTCTGGGTATATCTCTGAGTGCTGTGTGCCCAAGAGGCACACTGCTCACTTTTGCCAAAAAACAAAGGGACAAAGCTGACAGTGCCCCTTTAAGTACACAGTTGGACTGACTCTGTCCACAAAAGGGTAAGAACCCTTCCAGGCAGCTGCCAGGAATGGACTTTTCTCAGGTAGGACTTTGATCATTACTTTATTTCCAACCTCCAGCCATTGGTTGCTGGCTCTGTCATCATAGTAATCTTTGAACTTTTTCTTATGCTCTCCCATAAGTTCTGCATGTTGTTTATGCACCTGTTTTAGTTTCTCTAACAATAATTGTACAAAATGTTCAATTTTCACCCCGTTTCATCTCAGGTTGTATGGGAGCAAACAAAGCCTACTCAGATAACTGCATTTGTCTGCCTGTCATAATTTCGTAGGGTGATATACCTGTACTCTTATTTGGTATTGCTCTCAACATCATGAAGATTAAATGTAGCTGCTCATTTCAGTCTTTACCAGATTCTTTCACATTTTCCTCATACTATTTTTCATTATTCTGTTAGTTCTTTCAACCTGTCTTGAGGACTGTGGATGGTATGGAATATGACATTTCTGATCGATGACCATTGCTTGCATTGCCTGTTGCACTGCTTTTCCTGTGAAGTCACATCCCTGGTCCAAATCAATTAATATGAGCATTCCCCACCTTAAGAACACTTGCTCAACTAATACTTTAGCAGTGGCTTGGGTAGTCATTCTTCACATAGGAACAGCTTTGATCCATTTGGAAAATGGGTCAATAATTAAGCAACAAGCTATGACAGGGTGTGGGTTATGCTGGGTTTTACTCATGTCTGGTGTGGTTTGGTCATAAGGCTGTAGGCCAAGTGACCAAATCACATCAGGCATGAGTAAATACCAGCATAACCCACAACCTGGAGTGGTTTGTTGCGATTATAGAATGGGTAGGATTTAAAGATTTTTTTACAAGATTAAAGTGGTTTTTTTTTAAAAGAAGCAGTATTTTAAATTGATTTTCTGTGTAATATCCTTCCTCTGTAGGCAAAATAGTTCCCTATTACTAGGTAGAAATACACACATATATACACACACACACACACACACACACACCTACCCCTACCTCTGCTTGTTACAACACTGTGTTTTTTTTTTCAGCACAAAGATATCAGCAAACAAGGTGCATGGGGTGCCAGCTGAGATTGACTGAGAGACCAACACTGTATGGTGAGGGAGGGTGAGTGAGCAGCGGTATTCCTGCAAGTCAACTGGGACCTGACTTTTTTGTTTGTTATCACTTTGGGTAACAGGATGGGAATTGGAGAGCGTCAGAGTTGTGTACTCAGACTGGGAGCTAAGGCAGCACAATGGAGGTGGGAGGGAGTGACTTGTACAGGAACCAGCACTGACCTGAGGGAGGGACCGTTAAAGAAGATGCCAGCTAATGGTCTTGTTCGGAACAGAGTTGATATTTGGGTGAGGTAGATGGTTTTACAGTTGATTGTGAGGCTTTTTTTTTGTACTGGCTGTCTTTATGGAGCACCACAGAGCAGTTTTTGGAAAGAACAACAGCGTTAGGAAGGAAAGAAGTCAGGGGGCATGATGGGGGACAGAGAGAGAGAGAGAGAGAGATGCAGCTGACCGATTTGATTGGGGAGAATTAGTTGCTGAGAAAAAGAGTAGAAGAGCACAGTCCCAGAGTGGAGTGCATTTTCGGCTGTATAGAGTACTCCAGTTGGTTACAATTACTAACCACATTTAATGGAGGAAGGAATTGTGGCTGGGGAGGGAGTAAAGATGTTAAGTTGTTTGTTTAATGCGAGGTGGATTTAGGACTGGTTTGACTTCTATGTCACTTGTTTTTTGCCAGTAAATCTGATAATCAAGATGGCAGATGAAATGTTCAGGGTTTCTAATGCTCTGAGATTTTCATTTTGTGAAGTGGCTAACTGGGTCTTTTTGTGTGAGTTATGCTGGAATTTACTCATTCTGAAAAGGCTCAGTTAGCCAATCAAAGGAGAGGATTGTTAGGTGCCATTGTATAATAACTAACACAGCAGTATGCCCCCAGGGGTCCTAGGCAGACCTTTAATATAATCAATTTGTATTTGTTCCCATGGGCCCTTAATATGAGGCAAGGCAAGGAGAGCTGACCTCACTTGGCTTTACCTGGGGGATTCCAAAAAGCAGACTGAATACAGTTAGCACAGTACAGCTTAACATCTTCTTTAATACCTGACCACCAGACTAAGGATAACAAATGTCACAGTGTGGAAGGGCCATACCAATGACCTCTAGTGTCATGTTCAATGTGTAACATTTTTTTTAACTCCATGTTGGGCAACCCACACTGGATATTGTGGGTCTGGGCCTTGTCAAATCAAAAGGCCTGACATGTCTTGTATAGTGCCTCCGTCCACAGGGTAACCTAGTAGGCCATGTAGTTGGGTATATGCTTGTTGTAGCTGTGTAAGATCAGGTTCTTCCTTTGCATGCTTAACTTCTGCTATGTGATGGCAATTGGGAGCGAGGGCAGAAGGTTTCCACAAAGGGGCCCCTTCCTTGGCTGTTTGCTTTGAAAGGGAATCGGCCAAGGCATTGTTTATCCATGAACATTTTAATGACATGTTGAGTCACACCAGTGTTGGTAACAGTTACTGCATTACACATACCCTCTCCTCTGGTGAACCATGAAAAAGCTGTCTACCAGAGTAAGTTTTTTTTGGGGGGGGAGTGGTATGCATCTGCCACCATTTTTAGTGTGTTATTTCTGATTTGAACAGTTTGGAATGAAATCATTTATTAGTGGCTACTCCCAACACAAACAATTTAGTTATTAAACATGGCTGTCTGCCTCCCGTGGGCACATCATTAATTACTTTATGTGGTTTTAAACAGTTGTTAATCAGCTACAACCAGAAATCAGTTAGTTATGGGGGCAGGGGCATAGGGAGGACCCATGTCTCCCCCTCGAGCTCCTTGTAATGCAAGGAAATTGGCTTGTGCATCCCATCATAAAAGTGAAGTTAAAAAAGCAAATTAAACACAGTATAAAGTAGGGATGTGTCATTTAAGGCAGTGAAAGCCTGGTACAGAGTACTTAGTCAGAGGTTTAAGGTGACTCCCCCCCCGTCCCCGTGCAGCATCATGTCTGTATCAACGTGCCTTCTTATAAAAGCGTCTCCCCCAAAGAATTAAAAAAAAAAGTAAAACAATTTTAAACTTTTTATGATTAACTAGCATAATGCTACAAAAAAAATGTTTCTTACACAATAGGGGTATATCAATAGTTGAGACCCCATTGCAATTGAGATGACACAAATGTGCCATTGTAATGTAAAAGCTACAAATAACTTTAAATGCACAAATATTAAATATTAACTGCCAAAAGAGAACCTTTTTGTTTCTGTTAACAAGTATTGAGCTCCCCCCATCCTTAAATAAATAAATACATTCCTTCCATTCACTAGGTTTAAATCAGTTGAAGGCTTGTGGCAAACTGGCAGCTGCCTGGACTCTGTGCCACTGAAGGAATGATTTCAGTAGGGACATATGGTAGGGGTTTAATCACATTAGTTCATACCACACCATACTTTTGGCTGTAAATACTTCTTTTACTTTCAGAAAAAACATTCATAAACCACTTTCATAATGCATACAAATATGTTCATGTAACCTTGATTCCATTCTATCAGCCTGCATTGCCATCATGCAGTTCCTAATTCCATGACTCTAATGTCTTTGGTATAAACACCATGCCATTTCCACCACTTACTCAAACTTTCATTTACATACCCCAAGTCTTCATTTTACATACAAATACAATCATGCCATCAGTTCAACCAGAGTAATATAAAATCTTTGTTTGCCCAATTATCTTAAGATACTTTTACATATGGAGACTCTCCACCATATAGTTTCCAGAAACTACATTTCTGAAAGGGGTTAAACCATATTGCAAAATATGTAAAGAAACATTTTTTTTGTATCAGGCTATGTAAGCGGAACAACATTAACAAATGGATAGAAACAGTTTTCTTTTTGTCTCTGCTGCTGCTGCTGAGATAAGAATATGTGCAATGCCTTTAACCGAAACACTGTGAGGAGAAAATTCTCACTTTAAATTCACCGAACACACAGCATTTTGAAAAGTATTCAAAGCAGAATATGGCAATACCATTTAAATAACCCTATTAATATTTAAACTGCAAAGCAAAACATAACAACTTGTTTTACAAATGCACACCACAAAGTATAGGAATTCAAAAGATAACGTAAAATGCAGTTCAAAGTATTTGTTTTTTTAGCAGCACACCACCCCACAGATTGCAAAGAGAAAGGGAAAGGGAACATTGTTTAACCAGGAGTAGCACACTAAGCCAAAGCTTGTATCCAGATGCGACCTGGGAGCACAAGGAAGTTAAGTGGCTTGCTCAGGATCACACAGCATGCATCTAGGTGGCTATGGGATTCAAACCCAGATCTCCAGATCTGCAGCTCAGAGCCTTAACCCACTGCCCTATAATGCCTCATATGATGGCAAATTCCAAAAAGAAAATGCAGTATAGTTTCTCACTGACTCAGTCTTAGTGAAATACTGTAACTTTAAAACATAACCTCAAGCACAGGTACAGCATAAAGGAACAAAGTATTATTACATAGAAATTGTATTTTTCTAACAGTGGTGGTATGTGTGGTGAGTGCAGCGAGACAGTGACAGTTCTCTTCCCTAGGGTGATCAGCCCAAAAGGTGAGCTGTAAGAAAGGCAGAAAGGTGACTGGCAAGCCACTATAGAGATTAAACAGAGGAAGAGAATATCAAATATATTGTAAGTCCATTTAACCTTTGTCAGTTACAGCTTGCCCTAGTACAGCTACAGCTTTATAGTCTGTGCACTGCAGCTGTTTAAACTTATCACATTACACATGGCAGTCTGTCTATCTCCTTTTTACTCCTACATTCCTTTTTGAGACAAAAGACTCATTCTTGCAATGCCAGCACTGCACAGTCCAAGCCTTGGACTACAGCTCCTTTTTGCTTATGTCCCAGGAATCTCCTATTGTTTTAAATCTCTTTTTCTTTCCTTTATAAAATACCATGGTTCTCCTTGTCCAATAACTTCTGGAGTAGACAAAAAACTGCCTCCTGTCTTAAAATATTCCTCAACACACTCTCTTACAGTTATATTTGTACTCCCCATTTTTAGACTACTGAAGGTATCTACTGACAAAGGCTCCCTTGGTGCCCTGCTCTCAGGTTGCAACCCTAAGTATACAGAGATCTGATGCACTTAAATCTATGTCTGCTTGCTGGTCCCTGTTCGGGTACCAGCTGTTAGATTTCAAGATAAGGTATTAGATTTTCCAATAAATATGACAATAATGTAACTTATATCAGAGGTACAGACCAGCCACAAACACAAATATTCACCATAGAGTTTCTCTTTTCTGAGATGCCTATAATGCAAGTGCACAGGTAATAAGCATAAGATAGATTAGCATTTGTGTCATAGCATGCCTAATCACCTAAGCTAATACAATCATAAGAAGGAAGCCTATACTTATGACTGGACCATCCAGTCAGGGGTAAGTGACATCATTTTGTCAGTATCTGAATGGCACAAGCTACTGGAAACCCTCTTTCTTATACACAACAATATTTGTGCTTTGCTTGCAAAGAACATCCTTTCCCATAAAGATAACATGCATTCTCATGATCTCAAAACTGTGCTTTGTGCACACAGCAAACACAACATTCTCTTTGCTTACCTCCAAGGCCAGCACTACTCAGCACCAGATGATCTGCTAGCATTAGTAATACTGATAAAAGTTATTTGGAGGCTTTATACTCCACCACAGCTAATACTACAATGCCTTATATTTTCTAAAGTTCACTGACTATTTCTCAGTTAATCCTTTACAATCCAACACCACCCTCACTTCACATAACTATGTCACTGAGCTCCCCTTGAACTCAGGTCACAGCATGGGATCACAAAGTATATCTGGTGGGGTGAAGACTGCCACTACATACAAAGTTTCTTAATAATTATTATGTTTAGTTTATTTTGACCACAAATTTTCAAGATAGTCATTTTATGACTCCCATTATAAACATGACATATGGCGTTTATAGTATATTGTCCAAAATGTTATTTCACACCACAAGTTCAAAAGCATGTCTTGTCCAGGATTTAAAAAATGATACCTATCATGTTTATGAGGTGGTGTGGAAAAATGGTTGTGTTGAATGTTTAGAGTTACAATTTTGAAAACATTGAAATATTGTAATGTTCACTCATAACCTGGGCATTTTACAACATTTGTCCACCAAATTTTCAGCATAACCTTCTTATTACCCTGCCTCATGAACACAGTAGGTGAAAATTTTCAAATTGCCACTGAAATATCATTCCATGCCACAGGTGTGAAAACAGAATTTGACCAGTATTTGAAAAATGACAAGTGTGACATTCATGAGGTGGTGTGACAAAATAGCTACGTTGAAAATTTGGGGTCAAAATATTTAAGATTACTAAAGGTATGTGACAGCATAGAAACAATTTAATGTTCCCTCATAACTTTGTCATTTTTACATATCTCGACCCCAGATTTTCAACATAGCCTTCTTATGACCCCACCTCATGAACACGGGTGGTGAAACTTTTGAAATCCCACTTGAAGGGTGCTTTTGCAAAGAGATGACTAATTCACCTTTCAGGACACATTTGCATAATTTCACTGTCATTGGTCATGAGGTGGGGTTCCAAAAAGGCTGTGTT
This sequence comes from Neoceratodus forsteri, assembly GCA_016271365.2. Lineage (NCBI taxonomy): Eukaryota > Metazoa > Chordata > Ceratodontiformes > Ceratodontidae > Neoceratodus > Neoceratodus forsteri. The sequence goes on from CM057452.1 coordinate 1,571,189,404, forward strand.
GAAAATTTGGTGTAAAAATGACAGAGTTATGAATCAAGATTCAAACCCCATTGAACTAGACTTATCTTATTTTCTTATATCATAGTCACCAGTTCCAGCAGCAAGACATGTCTTTGATTGGACAGTGGATCTATGTTGTGGGACATGCTTAGGTGAGTGAAGGAGTGTGGAGTGGTGGATGCTGAGTAGGAGGTTGGGGTGCAGACCTGGAGGGGAGGGGCTGAAGTGAAGAGGTACTGGGGGTGGGCACCCCAGTCCACTTGTAGTATATATAAAATAATGAAGATATACATAAACAGTGGGAGGGGGGAGGAGGAGAAATGACCTGGAGGGGAAGGGGGAGAAAGAAGCGGTACTGTGGGTGAACATCCCAGTCTGCTTAAGAAATATTTTAATTACAGAGATAAGTAGATATATAGGTAGATAGACAGATAGATAGATTGACTGACTGACTGACAGTCAAACAGACCGAGACAGCGACAGAGAGAACATGGGATCACTGTCTCACTGCTTGAGTGGAAGCTGGCAGCATAACTCCAGCTGTGGCTTCAGAATTCAAGAAAGTCCTGCTGTTCACATACAGAGAACATGGATGTTCCAGGAGCAAGCTGTATCTTTGATTGGAGGGTTGGATTTATGTTATGGAACATGTTCAGGTGAGTGAGGGTGTGGGATGGTGGGTGCAGGTGGTATGAGGGATCAGATCAGCAAAAGACCATTTTCTTTTATACAGTTTAAGAAAAACAACCCCCCACAAGAAATCAACAAGGGCTGAGTCTTTTTTATTTCAGATGACAGTTACATTATGAGACTGGTGACTGGCACCCCAGTGTTGGGCTACAATTCAGCAGCATCTGGGGTAGGCACCCTGGTGATATCATGCACATAATGGGAAGGGATGCAGGTGACCTGGAGGGAAGGGGGTGGTCAAGAGAAGTGTTACCAGGGGTGGGCATACCAGTGTGCTTGTATTATATATTAAAAAATAGATTGATAACTAGTGAGATAGATAGATAGACAGACAGACAGACAGAGACAGCAACAGAGCTAGCTGGCGATTGTCGGTTGGTGCTACAGCTGAAGCTGGCATCACAACTCCAGCTGCAACTTCAGAATTTAAGAAAGTCCCATTGTTCTCATACAGAGAATGTGGGTGAATGGCTCCTCTCACTAAGCTGGGCTCCTTGGATTTGGGGTGCCCAGAAAAGGTATTTCTGGTCACTTTTTAAAAAACAAACACCAGAATCTAGATATATGGGTCCCATTTAGCTAGGTTCAATGGTTTGTTTTTTAAAATGACACACATTTTTAAGTATTTTTCATGCTTTTTAGTGAGGGGGAGGGAAAAACAAGATGGTTGCCATCATGACATGAAAACATTTTGTTGTGCCATGAGAAGCAATTGGTGAGAAACCAGAAACAGTCTTGCAACATCTAATTTTTTGTGTCGCATCAGAACGTTATCTAAAAAATCCTACTGAACATGTTCAGAACAGAAAAAAAAAGAAAACCTTTTAAATCCTTATAACTCTGGAAATGTTTAATATTTTTTCACAAAACATTCCAAGACACTGCCATGACAAAACATGCTTCTACCCTGAAGCTTTCAGAAAAAAAATCAATTCTGTGTAGGCTGTACATGAAAGTAAAACCAAAAACCCACATTGGGTATAGGAAAATAAATTAGACATCTACAGGAAAATGACATATACATATCTCTGAAACCACACAAGCTGCCATCACAAAACTTTCCACATATTTAGACATTGCTGACTAGACAATGCATTCAAAACTGCAGCTAATTTTGTCAAACATTGCCAAAGTTATTAAGGTGCAAATTTTAGGGTTTAACATAGAAATGGTTGCTTGACCCTAGCTACACTGGCACTACTATGTCAGTATAATAAAGATATTTTTACCTACAGTACCTATCTACTACAAACGGTTTATATTTATTCAAATTACTGTAAGTTGTCCAGTATTGCTTGGCAGTTAGTTGCAGTTTTATCACATGTACAATTGACAATGTTAATTATCTCTTGTATGCAGTTGTCATGACTTCATATCTTTCCTCCAATTTATGTCACTCTCATTACCTGTTAGTTATCTTTGTATGACTACTTAATGGCCCAGGCCATTCCTGAAAATATGCCCTTTGGGTCCTGTGAACTTATGCAGAAACTGAATAAATGAAACCAAGTAAGCAGGTATGAACAAGAATGCTAAGCAAACATGTACTGTACCAGTCCAAAGGATTCCCCACCCACTCCATCATCTATGATGCCCCAAACCCCTCCTGCACCCCAATAAACAGAATCTGTCTTGAAGGCCTGCATTGTCCCCAGATCAACTGTTTCTGCTGGCCAGTCACCACACAGTTTCAGCACTGCTTGAGTGAAGTGCCTCTGTAAATCACTGCGGAATTTATCAGCTCTAAGATGCCTGAGTCCCACAGAGGACACCAGATCAAGCATCGCCATCTTCTCAAGCCCATATCACCTTTGAGCATGCAGAAGAGCAAGCAGACATTCTTCTCCATTTCCCTCAGGTGGACATGTGAAGATCCACAAGCTTCTCCCCATAACCTCATCCCTAAGACCCCGATCACCCCAGTGACCCTTCCCCACATCCCAGTGACCATTTCTAATATCCTTTTTGCACTGAGGAACACAGACCTGCATGCAGAACTCTAGATGGGGCCTGCCCAGGTCCTCTTAAAAGGTGTCACTGTCCTGTCCTTGATGCATCACAGCCTTCTACTAGCCCTTCCCCGAGCAACAGCTGTATACCACTTGTCATGCCCCACCTCCCTGTCTACCATGACCCTCGGCCACCACTTTAATGAAGCAATCGGAGCTTCACATTGGGCAACTGACTTCAAATCATTGTATACTACCTCGAATGGCATCCAACTTCTAAGTGAATGAGAGCAGACTGATGTAGTATTTCATTACGCACTCATTCATTCATATGGTGACTGGCAGAGGAACAACAGCATTAGCCAAGATGTAATGCAGTACCTTGCAGTATTACTGCAAAATGCTACAGTATGCTGTAGAGAACAGTGCAGTTCAGGGGCAGTTGTGCCCTTTTGTCATACAGTATTCTGTAACATGTCATTTTTGTATGGTACTGCTTTGCACGGTGGCTGGCCCCACAGTAGGGTGCAGAGGATTGGGGCCAGTGACTGTCAGCTCCTTTTTTATTATGTAAATGATTGCCAGGGAAGAAGGAGGGTGAGGTGGGGTGCTATGTGGGCTAGCAGAAGGGAGTACCTTAACTTAGGAAGTGGGTTGGCTTGGGAAGGAGTGGGGGGGGTATGAGGGCAAGGGAAAGGGGTTTACATAAAAAGACTAATTTTCTAATGTGGGTACTGGCTCAGGTGGAGGAGGGTGGGATGGGGTGTCCAGTGGACTGACAGAAGAGAGGTAATCATTTTTATTGTGTTTGGTGGCTGGTCAGGGAGAGAAGGATGTGACAGCATGCTTTGAGAGTGGGGGAAGGGTTTCTTTTTTTTTAATGTATGATGCGACGAAACAAAATGTAAAATCATGTTGTTATGTACTGTATGAACTGATGAAGACAAGTGCCGAACTCCATGGAGCTGTGTGTTATGGGACATTTGCCACTTCTCCAGCAATTTACTGATAAAGTAAAACTTAATAATACTAATAGACAGCCAAATCCTTCACCACCACCACCCCCAAAAAAGTTTTCATCTCCAAATTCCACAAATGATTTATTTTAATTTAATCTTTGATCCAAATATCCTTGCTCTGGTTTTTCACTGTATCGATGCTAATTTATTTTTAACCACCTACTTTTGCAAGGTGTTAACATTGGCTTACAGATTTCAATTAAAATTTCCTGCATTGACGTAACACTTCTGAAAATAATCACCTCATCATCAGCATATTGAAGTACCTTAGTCATTGAAGAAAAAAAGTTAATTGGTTTATAAATATACTAAAAAGCAATGGGTCACATGCTGTTTCCCAGGGTGCTTCTACTTCAGGTCTTGGAGTTTCATCTCTGCTTCTTATTTTCTAACCAGCTGTTTCCAGTGTTCGGCTACCAGGCAGACACCCATACCAGTTTTTTTTTTTTTTTTTAACCAGAAAGGTATTATCCCGAGAATTAACTGCTACTCTACAGTTTGGGTCAAGACCACAAATGCAGCGCCAGTTAAGAATCATCTTGTGGCCAGATTTTTAAATGGATGGAACAGCTGCAACTCATATTGAGGTAGTACATATTTTCAAGCATACTATCGGGGGATTTTCAAAACAATTCCCAGACATGGGCCATGTTTTTGGTGCAGTCTCACAAACTGCACATGAAAATCGACCACCAAAAAAGTGGTCTACCTTTTGTGCACATATGGCTTGTTGTGCCATTTCAGGGCCACTTACATCAAAATAATACTATCACAGATGCAGCAAACCATTTGAAAAAAGCAAACAAATATTTTTGCACATTTAGAATGACATAGCTACAACTCAGAATTTGAGAACAGGGAAAAACACTGCCTCAGCCTGTCATTAGATGACTTACCCATGACTCTCCACATCACCAGGGCACCCTTATGAACCCCCTTGGTCCATTCTCCCCCAGAGAAGGTCCCCAGTCACAAAGCAACTCCTCCCTGAGAGCTGCAAGGGGGGAGGAGGAAATACTGTAGACACTGAATGTTGGAGGCCCTTGGAGAGCCTGGAGATCATGAGAGTAAGTGGCAGGCTAGTCAGGTGGGCTGCACTGCTTGAGGGGTCAAAAAGAGTTGGGCATTCAGGCTGTGTGAGGAGCAAAGCACAGCCATACACAACAGGTGTACAGACAGACATACAGATACACATACATACATAGATACATCGATGCACATACACACATACATAGATACAGAGAACTGCAGTCATGTGCACACACTGCTACCAACACAATGAAGAGAGGCACACACAGTTGCACTCATATACAGACAAATACAGTAGATGTGCAATCATACAAACATATCAGTACATACACACAGATAACACCCTCCTCAACCCTTGCTAATACAACTATACTATTCCATATAGTTGAATGGGAACTATACTATACCATACGTTGAATGGGAAGAACACCACTCCCCCCTCAGCTAGTGGTCAAACAGGAGTTCAGCATGTTTGTAGTTCATTTGCATCACCAGGTAAAGAAAAAGGTCCAGCTCCCCATACAACGCACAGGGAAAATGCCAGACCTCGCCCAACAACTAACACACCAAAATCTGACCAATGGAAAATCATGTACACAAATGCTCACAGTCTGGGAAACAAGATCCCAGACCTGCAGGCAATAATGACAGAGGCTAAACTGGACATAGTAGCAATTAGTGAGACATGGTTTACCAGTAACCACACTTTGGAGACATCAGTACCTGGCTATGTACTGTTCAGAAAAGACCGAGGTGCAAAAAGGGGGGTGGAGTGGCCCTTTATGTCAATGAAAATGTAAAAGCTACAGAAATTCAGAATACACATAAGGAGCCAGAAGAACTGTGGGTCACCCTGGAAACAGGAAATGGGACAGCCATACAAACTGGGGTTGTGTACAGGCCTCCAGACCAGGAGGAGGACATAGACACATTACTGTTAGAAGATATACAAAACATGACTGCTAAAAGGGAGGTTCTGATAATGGGATACTTCAACATGTCAGATACAGAATGGTCAATAACAGCAGGAACATCTGCCAGAACTAGACACATGGTGGATTCCCTGCAGGGGGAGAGCCTCAAACAACTGGTACAACAACCCACAAGAGACAAGGCTATCCTAGATCTAGTACTGACTAACAGGGAAAGGATCACGGATCTCCAGGTAGAAGGGCACCTGGGGGCCAGTGACTGTCACACTGTATGGTTCAATTTGGCCACTAGAACTAAATCATCCCTTTCCAAGGCAAAAATATGGGACTTCAGAGGAGATGACTTTGATAAGATGGCCAGGAGAGGTAAGCTAGCCCTGGCAAAAGAAAATACAGTGAGGGGGTACAGGCAAAGTGGGCAAGCATTAAAGATGCAATACTTGAAGCAACATCCCATTGTGTTACAGAGAAAGGGAAGTGCAAAAGAAGAAGGAAACAACTTTGGTTCTCAAAAACAGTAGCAGAAAAGGTTAGAGCCAAAAGGCTGGCCTTCAGGAAATATAAGGGAAAGCAGCAGGATGAAGATAGGGAGGCATACCAAACTTCCCTAAGAGAAGCAGGGAATGCAGTAAGGCAGGCAAAGGCCCAAATCAAGGAAACACTTCTGCTCAGTATTTACTGAAGAGAAGGTAGGGCGTGGCCCACAGCTCAGCACCATGGACACATGGAGGAGGGAGGTGTGCACTAGTCACCTCACAAACGAAAGGTTCCTACAAGAGCTCGATAAGCTCAGGTTGGACAAGGCAATGGGACCTGATGGCATACATCCCAGGGTACTAAAGGAGCTAAGGGTGGAACTAGCAGAACCATTATCAGAACTATTTAGTGAGTCTCTGAGCACAGGAGAGGTCCCAGAAGACTGGAGAAGGGCTCATGTGATCCCGCTCCACAAGAGTGGTAGCAGGGAGGAGGCAGGGAACTACAGATCAGTCAGTCTTACCTCAGTAGTGAGCAAGATTATGGAGTCACCCCTTAAGGAAAGGATAGTGTAACATCTGGAATCCATAGGAGCACAGGATCCAAGACAACATGGGTTTACAAAAGGAAGGTCCTGTCAAACTAATCTCATAGATTTCTTTGCCTGGGTAACCAGAGTGGTGGACCAAGGGGAGTAGTTGATGTTGCCTACCTTGACTTCAGCAAAGTTTTGATACTGTTCCACATAGAAGACTGATTAATAACTGGCTAGGCTCGGGGTAGGTCAGAAGTTGGTCAACTGGGTGGCAAACTGGTTGACAGGCAGAAAACAGAGAGTGGTGGTAAACAGTATACAGTCAGAAGAGATGCAAGTCACGAGTGGGGTACCTCAGGGATCAGTTCTGGGGCCAGTCCTCTTCAATATCTTCATCAGTGACATTGCAGATGGACTGGAGGGTAAGTTTGTCTGTTTACAGATGACATCAAGATCTGCAACAGAGTAGATGATCCAGATGGGGTGTGCAGAATGAGAAGAGTTCTGAATAACCTAGCAAAATGGTCGGAAGAGTGTCAACTGGGGGTTAACGCAAAGAAGTGCAAGATCATACACATAGGGAAGAGAAACCCTGAAGCCACCTATAGGCTGGGAGGGGAGTTGCTGGCAGTCAGAAGGGAAGAAAGATACTTGGGCGTCATCATCACCAATGACCTAAAATCATCCAAGCAGACCACTAAAGCAGTAACTAAGGCTAGAGGGATGTTGGGGTGTATTAGTAGGGGTATCACAAGTCAGAAGAGGGAGATAATAATCCCTCTTTAAAAGACACTGGCTAGGCCCCATCTGGAGTACTGCATGCAGTACTGGAGGCCGCACCTTCACAAGGACATTAACCAAATTGAGGAAGTCGAGAGAAGGGCAACCAAAATGGTGCAGGGACTGCATCAGAAAACATATGAGGACAGATTAATGGAGCTCAATATCTAATATAGGGAGAGAGGTGATATGATCGAAACATTCAAACACCTTAAGGGCATAAACAAGGTGAAAGAGTCTAACATGTTTCAATATAAGAAAAATAGCAGGACAAGAGGACACAACATGAGATTAGAGGGAGGCCAATTCAAGGGTAATGTGAGGAAGTTCTTTTTCACAGAAAGGGTGCTGGATGCATGAATCTGCCTACCTCAGGAAGTGGTGGATATGAATACAGTGCAGGGCTTCAAACAGGCATGGGATAGGCATAAGGGAGCAATGCAGATGAGTATTAATAGATAGGCCATTGACAGAGCAAAGGCTGATGGCACACTCATAAGGTAGAAAAAGAAATGGGCAGACTGGATGGGCCTTGCCGTCCTTATCTGCCTTCAACGTCTATGTTTCTATGTTTCTATTTTGTTCTGATCTTTACACTCTGCTGCTATCTCTGACTGGGGACTCATACTGCAGTACTTTTTCAGGCATAATAGTCAGGTAGCTAACAAGAGCTTCTTCTGAGGTGGAAAGGGTTGGGTGGTGAGCAGGCTGGCAGATGGAGGGAGTTGTTTTTCTGGCCAAGGAATGGTTTGGTGGCTCATAAAGGGTGAGCGAATGTGGAAATTGGTAACTTTAGTTTGGCTTCATTTTGGATGCTCTGTCTTCAGTTTGGTTTTAACACTTCAGCCAAAGGCACTGTGTGTCTTTGGTGTTGGAGTTTACTGGGCTGCAGGTAGGGGTAGGTAACACCCCTTAATCAGCCCTCGCCCACCTTAGTCAGTCCCAACCTCTTCCACTTCCCTGATCCTCCAGTGAAATAAAAACCAAAAAACTCCACTATAGGCTCAGTGCCAGAAGTAGGACTTTTGTTTTCACACAATAGATGACTGAGGAGGGAGGATGAGGAGGAGGGTGGAAATGACTGTGGCAGGTGAAGGGGTGGTCATGGGACCAACCCTGCCCACCTCTAAAAGGTTAAACAAATGTAATTCACTGACCGAATATTGAAGTGATCCTGAAGGGCCCAAAAACTAAAAAGTGCTGAATTTTCTCACATTCACCAATGGCATCTTTTTCCGCTCATTCTGAGGCAGATGGGCCAGCCAAGGGCAAGTGTTCTTGTGGCAGCCATGGGATGGCTTGAGTGGCTGGTGGGCATCATTTCAAGGGTCTCCTTACTTTTTATTTTGTTAACCTCACTCCTAAAATCACTTGATTTGCAATGCATTTCAACTGGACACTTACAATTATAAATATCATCATCTCACTTATTTAGATGTTGTCACCTTGATAGCTAATGGAGGGATTTGCTTTGTGGCTGGGTAATGTTTCAGTCCGCAGCAGCAGCAGGACAGCTATCTACTCCCACAAATGGGGCCCAGTTGGGAACCACTAGCACATAGCTGGGAGGCATTAAAAAATTCTGTCTGTAGTAACTGCAAGTTTGCAAAAACTCAGATTTAAAAACTGTATCTTAGGCATAGGTTCACTCTTAATCATTTTTGAAATGTTTCTATTGTTCAATATTTTTATTGATGACCTGGAGTCAAAGGATTCAAGTAAGGTCATTAAATTTGCTTATGACACACATCTAATGAGAATGGGAGACTACAGGTAAAAAGAAGAACGAAGGCGATGTGACTTAAATGTACTGGAGGAGTGGGCTAACAAATGGCAAATGAACCCATTGTGGAGCAGTGTGAAGTCATACACTAAGGCTCAAAGAATTATGGTCAGGGTAAACAACAAACAGCAAGAGTCCATAGAAAAAGGCAAATGGATTATCACTGAATGACATCTGAAACTGGCACAGCAATCTGCCGGGGCAGCGGGTAAACAAATCGAATGCTGGGCTGTATTTAAAGGGACATACGTTATAACATGCCAATGACAGTGTGTTGTGATTCTGCCCCTTTATAAGGCACCAGTCAGGCTGCACTTGGAGTACTGTGTATGATTCTTATCACTTCAGTACAAAAGGGGTAGTGCAGCAATCCGACAAGTGCAACAGTGAGAATCTAAAATGACCAAAACGGGATAAAGAGGTTCATCTATGAGGACCATATAGATAGGATTGGCTTGTTTTCTGTGGAAAAAGTATCAGAAGATAGGGTTCTAGTTGTTTTTTATTTTTGTTGTTGTTAATAGGATTAGATATGGGACTCAGAAGAAACTTTTGCAGCTGTTTCAGAGCAATAGAACTAAAGGCATACCCAACACTTAAAACAGCAGGTCAACAACAATTATTTTCAAAAAAAGCTAGTTTCAGCCACAATTAATAAAAATATTAGCATACCAGTTAGATCTACTTTTTCTAGGTACCACCTATGCTGCGCACCATTTTTTTTAGTTTCTCGATCATAACCCTTACCATGTGTACAATGGTATTTCTAAGCCAAATGTGATAGCCATATTTTTACTTGAGGAAAAGACTTAATTAAAATATTGATAAAATACTTAACCTTTGGTGGAACTGGACAATTTGACCATCAAAGAAAACTGAATCATATCTGAAATCTTTTATAGAGAAAAAAATGTAGGGTCAAAATTTCCAGTCTCATTGCACTGCCACTTTAAGGGGAGTTTAATTAGCAATAAAGTGATACATCTACAGTGTGGGACCAGCTGAGGTTCCAGTTCATTTAATAATGATGAATCAGTTTGTTGTGGTGAATAACATTAGGTAAGGTGAGGCCAGGCAATTTAATTTTAAAAAATGCGATTCCCAAAGGCTCAGGGTGCTGTACAAATGATGATAAAAAAACCTAAATTCAATATGCAACAATGTAAATACAGAACCCAAAGTACTGATACTAGATATTAAAACCATAAATACATTAAATATTAAAAACTTATTCCAGTAAAATAATTTGCCTTAAACATCAAACAAAGTGCTAATTGAACAGCTAAAACATCAGCCCCTTTTAGAATTTCAATTAATTTAGCAAAATTATTGGCAGAGGGGGCATTTTAGATCATTGGGGCAGCAGTAGAAAACTACTTGTCTCATGACCGCTTCAATCTGGATCTTAGGACACCAGCAAATTCCTCTCAGTGGAGCAGACTAGGTGGGTTGGAGCATAAAAAGTAAAGTGATCTTACAGGTACGGTATTTAGGACGCAGGCTATGCAGGGCTTTGTATGCAAGTTAAGCACTTTTTGAGGTGATGTGCTACAGAATTTGTAGCCAGTTTAGTTTGCATAAGACTGGAGTGATACATTAGGCCCAGGAGTTATTATTCTGGACATCAGTCTGCCAATACGTTCTGTACCAGTTACAGATTTCACACAAACGTTTAAGATAGGCCTACATGCACAGCATTGTAGTAGTCAAATCCTGCTGTTATGGCTGGCCCAGTGGTGCTGAGGGTTGAGGCTCTGGACATCATACCTTGCACCATGCCGGCGACCTGGGTTCTGGAATGAACCTGTGCCATTGGAGGACAGTAAGAGAGGGAGAGGATTAAGTGTCTGGAGGACTACTGTCCTCTTCTGGGGTGGGTTGCAGGGAGTTCCTGGCTCTGTAGCAGCCTCCAATGAAGACTGGAGGAAGCATAAGACCAAGGGACGTCATAGGAGACAGGACAACAGCAGACTCCAGCAGCAGAGGAGTGTGTGGAGCCACAAAGCCATCACTGCATGCTGCATCCTGAGGGGGAAACAATGCTAAGAAATCCACAGAGGACACAGGGAGGCAATAGTGACCCCTGGAGTCAATGTCTACATCCCACCATTGGACCACCATTCCACCAGTTCTCCCAAGCTCCTTGACCCACCAAGGGACCACCCCTCTAATCCCAGATAGGACACCAGGTAGGTGAGGTGGACCCTCCCTTGGGGGTGAAACCTGAGGGGCTGGATGAGTCTGTGGGTCTGGGAAGGGGTGCTCAGCTATTGTACTCCCGGGGGGATGGGGTTTCAGACTGGGAGTAGAGGCCAAGGCTGTGTGGGTACACCCGAGAGATGCCCTGGTCCTCTGGTGCTAGAAATAGAGTTGAAAAAAAAGTCCTGATGTTATACTGTAAAGGCATAAACTAGGGTTATCATATCCTCATGTGTTAGATGAGGCTTGGTCCAGGCAATGCTCCTTAGTTTGAAAAATCCACTGTGAACCATTGCTGCAAGATGGTTTTCTAAAGACAGCTTGCAGTCCTCAGTGACCCCACAATTCTGAACACTATGAACAGCTCACAGTGGTACACAGTAAATAGATGAACATATTGATGGAGAAAGCCACCTCATGTGAAACTGTTTTCTCAAGCAGAACCTCTATCTTATCTGGATTGAAGCACAGCCAGCTGGAGGACATGCAGTCTGATATTTCTTATAGATCTGGGTCTAGCACAGAAACTACATCACACCCATGAGGTGTAAAGGACTGATACAGTTGGGTGTCATCTGCATAACGGTGAAATCTAAAATCATACATACCCCGTAATACAAAGCATCATGGTGTGTATATGCAAATCAGCATGAACACTTAGGTTGGTTCGACTTTAAGCCAGAATGTATGGTACCAAAGGGCCTCTCAGAACCAGAACCAAGGTAAATTTTAATAGTACTTAACATATACATCCCACAATGCTTTACTCCATGGGGTTGTGTGTGATTACGTATTTCTTTGAAACCTGGCTTTGTTGATAATGCCATTTTTGGCCAACCCTTGTCTTAGTGCTTTTGTGCTGAGTTTCTTTATCTTTTTAGCTTGCTTTCTTAATTTGGGTTCATCATGACCAAAACCCATAAGATCACGTAAGTGCTGATTCAGTTTTCCTCTGATATGAGATACAGATGAGACACATTGATGAGTCATGAGTAGGATGAAACATGTGTCTGAGTCTTCTGTTCTCGACCTTTGCATATGGGGGAGTTTATTTGCATAAGGGTGGTAAAGAGTGGGTGGGGTAATTCATGGTTTAAGAGATGGGGTAAAGGACTGTGATGCAGGAAATGAAAGAAAATGTCTGGTAAATTAATTCAGCACAGAACCTTGTCAGGTGTGCAGAGGATATACTTATAACCAGTTGTGCATGATGGGAGGGGGTGGGTGTAGGATTATTTGCATTTTGTACATGTTAAACCTCAAAGGGTGACCACTTCACATACTTCTTTGCTGGCAAACTGCTTCTTCACTCAATAAAACTACACATTGTGGCACTTTTCCAGCACGTCTGCCAGCAAAGTGCCACTACACACAGATATTGCCATGTGAAGTAGCTCTTGTGCTGGACAAATAACTACAGTATGTAAAGTTGCACTTTGAGCACAAAGAGCTCTTGGTTTCTTACACGCCTTTGTGACAGCTCCACTCAGCTGATGAGGGGTTGCTGGAAATTCCGAGTGTTAACCTAAAGTCATCTGGTGCGCGTGCCTTTGGGTTTGCGGCATCTACCCTCTGGAATTCTCTGCCCCGTCAGCTTCAGGAGTGCAGGACGGTGGGGAGTTTCAAGCAGGCACTTAAGACTTTTTTATGGGGGAAAGCATTTCAGGTATTATTTTGATTTTATATTGAATGTATTTGCACATATGTTTTGTTTTATGTATATTGTACAGCGCTTGAAAGTCGAAAGGCACTTTACTAAATAAATGTTATTATTATTATTATTTGTACTTCACATGTTTGGGAACCTTTCTGAAGAATTTTGCAAAGCAATGTTTCCTGCCTTTGCAGACTTCTGCTTCTGCATCATCAGCTCAACTCTGCCAGCTCCTAATAGGTCACTTGTACAGATCTCCACCCTAATGGATGACACTCTGTCCAAAAAAAGAAGGGACCAAATGTTTTACATCTTGCTGCTGACAATGCTCCTCCAGACTACAGACAGGGCAGATGTAAAAATCTGGCCACAGGGTTGGAAAGCTGAGTCAGTCAATTGTTACTTTAGACAATCGCCCAACAGGATCTCTGACTTTCTCTAAGTTATTCACCTCTGACGCTGCCCGTGATGGTTCCTCAGAGCCAGCCTGTCATCCATTGAGCCAGACATCTAACAACACTTCAACGTCCACCCTACTGCCTTCAATCATTGCATCTTTTCGTTATACAAAGGCAAGCTGCAGTGGGAGGTCAGTGGGTGGGCATGGACTGGTACAAGAGTCCAGAGCCTCTGAGATGACTAAATTATAACCATCTGTAGCAGCCTCTGCACCCTCCTTCACACACTGTTACCATATCCGAGGTGTCCAATGCTGCCATGAGCTTCTCCGGCTCAACATTTTGTTGTGGATGGTATTTGACCATCTCCATAAAAGGCAGAGCAAACATGGAGGAGAATGGATCCTCACTGCATCGGGGACAGTTTTATTTTTTATATATATAATATGATTTTATATCAACTGCTACTGGGGTTTATGGGCATTGCTGGGGAAGGGGTGTTATTTGCATTAGGCTGGTGAAGGGTGGGGGGTTTAGTTAATGCTTTTGTGGGATGTGGAGCTGGGGTAGAGGATTGTGGTACAGGTGTGGAAAAGGAAAAGTATCAGTAAATTAACTAAACTAAGAATTTTTGCAGGTGCATGGGGGGAGAGGCAGTGGAACTGAGAGGGGAAATAAATGTAGGGATATCCTTATAGTATAAAACATTCTTGCCTGATGGGAGGGGGTTGGTGTATATGACCGAGAGGGTAGTGGTTGGATTCTTTCTATTTTTATACTGTAGGTTAATACACCCCTTCACACACTGTTATAACCAGAGCCACTGGAAAATTGCAGAAAAGGTTACCCAAAATTGCGGAGCATTTTACAAAAATTGTGGGAAATTGCAGAGGTTCGACAATAGACCCTGAGTGCTTCACAATAAATCTTTTAATGTTTTCTGCAGCATATATTAGTCAGTATAAATTGCTAAATGAATACACTGACACCTGAATATGTTTAAAACATAAAGAAAAGTTTATGTTCCTAAAAAGAATACTAAACTGATAAGCTACTGTAAGCATTGCCTATCTTCCAAAATTTAAAAGCATCTGCCTCATACAGTGCTGAATAGATTCTACAAAGTGAGCCACAGCAAATCAATATTTAATAAAGCCAGAAAAATATTTTGTTTTGTTTCTGGCTGTAGAATAATGTAGCCTAATCAACAGCTGTTTACAGTGCCCTGCCAGCTATTCACCCACTTTGGTACAAGAAAAAAATAAGCAGATAGAGTGGTGAATAATTGAGTTTTAGTAAAATGTTGTTAAAGTGTTTAATGGTCATAATTTGTACTGTAGGTACTGTACACTATTTTTGAAATCACATATTTAAATATTAAATCTGGGGTTTATTGGAGCTGGCAGTATAATCTAGAGGTAAAAGTAACAAACTGTGAATGAGCTGACAACATCTAGCAGACCTGGGTTTGATTCCCACAACCTCCACTTGTATACAGTGTGATTCTGAGCAAGTCACTTAACCTCCTCAGTGGTCCTGGGTTGTACCTGAAAACAGGCACTTGTACCTAGTGTGCCTTACATGGTTACCAAAAAATGTGAAACAAAATACCAATATATTTTTACTGCATCATACAATAGTCAGGGTACCCTGTAATTTACCTTTGTTTTACTCTGGCTGCAGTGATTTTGTTTAAAGATAAATGTTCAGATACATTTTGTGTTTTATAAGCTTGTTTCTGGACTTTAGTCAGGTTTTTATTGTACTCTTTGCATGTAAGCATCTAGGGGGTAGTTGCTAAGAGTGAGATCACTGTTGAAATGAAAAATGACCCCCCAAGATTCACACTCATCCTCCAGTTATCCATTAGTGCCACCACCAACATCAGTCATGCAATTTAAAAATAGACTTTCCCTGGTGTCTAGTGGACCCTCTACCCTGTCTGGTAGTGACCTCACCCCACCCCATACCTCCCCATCTAGGATCCCAGTGGGTCACTGGCAGAGCCCTCCAATCACCTCCTTGGCTGGCAGCCCAACTGAGTGCTATCAGAAATGAGTCTGACTGAGCATTTTCAATGATTAAGTGCATGCACATGCACATTCATTGAAAGGGCTCAGTCGGGACTCATTTGCAAAAGTACTGAACTGGGCTGCCAACTGTGAAAGGTGAGTGGAGGATTGAGCCAATGGCCTGCTGGGGTCCTAGATGGGAATGTGAGGTGGGGTCACTACCAGACAGGGTGGGGACTGGGGTCCACTAGACACCAGGGATTTTTTTAATTACATGACTGATGTTGACAGTGGCACTAATGGACAACAGGGGAATGCGATGAATCTTGGGGGGTGCATTCTTCATTTGGCCAGCAATCAGTCAGGTGTAATGGGACCACTAGACAACAGGGGCATTTTTTATTTTATTTCAAATTCAGGATTTGGGACAGGGTGAATCTCAGTGGGGGATTGTTCATATTGGGCCAGCAGTTGGCGGGGGTGACGCTAGACACCAGGGATGTGGTGATAAAGATTTATAATGTTGGCCTGACAGGGGAGAACACTTTCTTTAAATATTATCATCCGCTGTCTTTCGAATGCAGAGTTTTGTCTGTGGGTGGTGAAATTCTGCATTTCAGTGGAGGAATTTCACATTTCACCTCCACAAAATATTTCACGAAATGCACGGATTATGTCAAATATTTCGCGTGGTGAAATTTTTTAATTTTGCACATCTCTACCCCCGGATCATATTCTCGCCTAATGCTCCACCACCTTAGCATCTCTAAATCCCTACAGTGGTAAATAATTGTATCTGGAAAACAAATGGTCACAAATGGACAGAGCTGGTGAATCAACTCCAGAGAATAGATGTGCACAGGGGTTGATTGAAGATGGCAAATAATGAGATGGGTACATATGAGTCAGTACAATCCTCCCCAAGTCCCACCTCCTAACAACACCATAACTAAATAAACAATTTTCAGCACCACCACCCTCCTCACACTCATAAACCACCCTCACACAAACTAACAAATGCCAACTAACCAGGCATAAACCTTGTATACAATAAGCAATTCAAGCAACCTGGATGAGAAACAGTTAAGAAATATAATATTAAATATTTGTCAATCCACTGAGTGGTGCCAAAGTCTTTTTACATGAAAATAACAGTTTTATTTTAAATGTTCAGCCCACATCAGTGGACAGCTGAGTCAGAAGGCAAATGATACTGAGTTGATGTCCAGATATCCAAATATATTCACCATCAAAATGTACTTAAATTAAAAACTACACCTGCTGCCACCAAGTGTGGGGAAAATGTTTTAAATACAATCTCTGAATAAAACAGAGTATTCCAGTTTTAAGGCCACCAGATTTACTGCAGCATGGCTTCCTGAGCACTCTCACTAGGTTGTACTGACCACAACTGAAGAGCCAACTCAATGGTGAGCCAAGACACTGCTATCTCATTGTGGCACCCAACAGAAAGGAGATAATTTCCTGTCCCAGCCTTTGCTTCACACAGCCAGGGAGCACAAACCACACTATCTTATACTGGTGCTGAACTCAGCTCACAGCAACAGCTTGGTCAGTCAACCTCTCCTCAACTGGTATGCCACCACAATAGCGACACCCGCACAGCAAAACCCCACAGAGAACCCCTGATAGTGGCTGTATTTGCAGCAATTGGGATTTCACTGCAATGGACTTTGTGGTAACAGGGAGGCATATATCTAACTGCACTGTCTGTGTGACGTGGAGTTAGATATCTAAAGTAGGGGTGTGTGGTGGCAGTGCCCCTGTATGGGGGGCCAACCCATATTGCCATAATTGAGTTCCGGCTGTCAGTGTCAGCGTGTTGCTGGTCATTATGGGGATGCGTCAGTGTCAGGGGTGTCAATGGGTTATTGTCGGTGTCAGGGACTTTGCTGTGCAGGATGTCACACCGGCATCATGGATCCCCTCAGTTGACTCATGATGAGGTTCCAGTTCAGGGAAAAATTTCAGTCTCAAGAAAACAGTCAACTCCAGCCAAATGTCAGCACAGTGCCATCTCAAAAATCTGTGCTGCGCCAGCCCGTCGGTGCAGTACTTGGATTTCCATCTGCGATGCTGGTGACCCGAGTTCAGGAACGGACTCGGGTCACCGGAGGGCCGGCCGGGGGGAGAAGGATGGAGCATCCGGGGACAGCTCTCCTTCTCCGGGGGGAGGGCAGGGGATGCACACCAGCGTAGGCTGACTCCTGGCAGAGGCTGGGAGTGCAGCAGTACAGCCGGGCTCGGAGTTCAGGGGGGAGTGGCAGACGTCGGCGTATGCCTTGATGTCAGGACGTCACTCCGCACAGAAAAACAGAAAAGTAGCTGCCTGGTCTGCTGGATGATGGCTGCCGACTCCCCGTCACCTCAGATGCCCCAATACCCCAGAATCCACCTCAGCAGTGCCTGGGGACTGATCGTAGAGTGCGTTGGTATCCCCCACCTGGCGCCTTCCTCCTTGGAAGAGAGGGACCCATCCAGCAAAGGGTTACGCTGGGCCACCCTGGGTTGGCTGCGATCTGAGGTGAGTAGGAAGGGGGTCGGGTGAGGAGGTAGGTGGGGTCATGTGCAGCCAGAAGGAGAGGCAGGCCAGGGGCAAGGAAGGCAGAAAAAAAAAAAAAAAAAGAAAATCTGTGCCGCACATCCTGTAAAACAGTCCAAAGAACAGGTAGACAGTAAGATGGTGTTGTAAGTAGTCAAACTACCATAGATATATTGCACCTGTCAGAAAGTACAAGTATCAGAAGCAGAAGACTGGGCAGATTAACCTAATCTTAGCCAAAACAAAAGGCTTGTGAATCAGTGTCTGACTCAAACCCTAACACTAGAAAATCATAAAACTGTCTCCTTCTTTGTCTCATTCCTGCCGGATCTTAATAAATTATAACTCCACCTAAGCTAAAAGTCCAAACAAATCTACATATAACTGCAAAACTGCCAAAATACAAGAAGAAGAGATCGCTAAGAAGCCCATTCTGACAGTTTGCCCAGCATGGTTGCCATCTTCTAATTCTCCACTGAAATGTCCTGGATTCATCATTTAATTCACAGGTTGAGCAGGAGCACTTGAAGCATATGTCATAGCAGAATTAGTATGCACAGGAAGAAATGGTTGATCACTTGGCCTCAGGTTCTTTGGGGCCTTTCCTCTCCATAGTGCCATACAATTTATTGGAAACACTTCCCCTGTGACAATGACGAAGCATTTCACATAAAACTGAATGCCACAGCTAGCTGGATGGCAGTAGAGAAACACAATGGACCCAGGGTGTTTTTTTGTCTAGCATGTCCAATGTTCTTATGAAGAGACTAAGAAAGACAATTCGCAACAATCCAGTAGGCCTTTTATAGATTAGCATTTAAATGAAAACATGAAAAAAATAGCCAGTGTCATTTTCTCAATTGACAGTCTAATATGCATGGCTAAATGCATGTTTTAATTACAATGGGTTTATGCAGCAGGACTGGAATTGATTACATTTTTAAGGCCCTTGACTCTTTGACCCTACAACATAAAACTGAATTAATTATATAAACCCTGTCAGCCTTTTTGTACATCAGTTAAAATTATTTGTAAACGCAGTTAAAATTGGGCAAGATTAGACAGAGCCAGTATAGTCAGAGATGGAACATCTCGCAGTGTAATCCCTACTATTAAAAAAACTGTATTTATGCCAGAAAAAAAAAAAACTATTAAATAATTTCCTTAACTATTTTTCAAAAGCATTTGTCAGGTCTCTGGACATATAATTGCTAATATCAGTCTCTTCATTAAAGAACATATAATGAAACCTAAATGAAGTAGTGAAGTACGCAGCACGCTGATTGCCAGACACAATTAGTGTGAAAGAACATACTGTACCCTGATGTCTGTGCTTATCATACTGTATATTTAGTGCACCATAATCATTACTAAATGCTCAGTTGTGTGATATCCTGGGTCCAGGTCAAACCGAGAGTGATTACAGACTACTAACAAAAATCTTGATTTTCTGCCATTTCAACAATGATATCCTGTCAGACTAGAACTGTAAAACACCAAATAGAATAAGAGTAATTTCATCGCATGCACTTAGAACCATAGCCACATTTTTTTTATTAATATGGTTAGCAGGTCTTGCAACACTTAGAAAGTCAGGGAGGGTGACAGCAGCAATAGTGTTTCATGTGATAAAAATGAAAGAAATAAAAGGATGTTTGTCAATAGATTTTTCAGGGCTTACACCACCCTGTGGTCTAATAATGCCTGACATTTTGTCCTTTCAGTTATGAGTATGAACTCATTTAGAGGAGAAAATAAAGGTTTGTCTCAGTCCATGTCCTTTCTCTAACAAGTAGGTGGATTACTAGTCATAGCTTTGAAAAGGCTTTGAATAGGAAGGTAATCACATCAGGTAGAAGTTAAACCAAAGTCTGGTACTCTGCAAACTGTAAGGGGTAAAATTACCTTTATTTGTGAAACATATTCCATAATTTAGGATTTTTCCATGAATGACGTGGAACCTGATGTAAATAGTACTACTGTAGTGTATTTTACTACTAGGCCAAGGTAGCATGCTGTATAAGAGGAGATATTCACTGTCTTTTTATTTTCACTATATTCACTGGTATCCATGTCAGCAGCTAAGCAGGAAGCACACTCACCTCTGAGACTGGGAGATCAGAAGGCTGTGGGTTCAATCCCCACACCAGGCACTTGGGTTAAATCCCAATACTGATACTGTGCTGCAGCATGAGGGGGTGCTGCACTCCTGAGGTGCCGTCTTTTTAATGAGACCCTAAACTGAGGTCCCATCTGCCTGTTCTAGTTCAGGTGGATATTAAATATCCCATGGCAGTTCTCGAAAAGAGTAGGTGAATTTGTATTGTAAACACATCATAAACAAATATTTACAAACAGTGTTGAGTCACACAAAAAATTTAACAACAATGTACATATCATAAAAATAGATCAAACTCAAATACCACAGAAAGAAAACCCAAAACATAAATACAAGCAAATAAGTATTATAATCATACTTTACAATCATACTTTATATAGCTAATATTATAGTAGTAGTTCAGTTTTTATATCTGCAATACTACTAATACTCTTAGGACCATATCACTATTGTCAGTATCTGTGTATTCATCGTAGCCCCACTTTAACTATTTATATTTAATAAATATACAAAAACCTTTTCACCATCTTAGTACTTTCTTTTTTTTTTTTAGGGTGTTATTTCTCTCCAGCTACAAACCCCCCCCCACACTCCGTCATTCCCCCAGCACCATCCCCGGACATGAGACCCCCTCCCTTCTGCACCCCGCGACTTACCCTTCATGGCAGGGTGGTGGGGAGCAACTCAACCCACCCCAACAGATCCATGCCAGGCAGGTGTCCTCCAGGAATGGCGCCGGGGAACGATGTCGTGCTGCCGGGCTCCATTTTTTCTTTATTTTCCTCCCGGCAGGCATGGCGTGCAATGACGCCAGCGACTGGTGTAGCGACCAGCACCTCAACCCTCAGCACCACCGGATCTTAGTACTTTCAGTGGGGTAAAAGCTACTTTATCTTTTTAAAATACTGACCTCATTGCCTGACTTATTAGGATCATAAAAGTTTCAATGGACATATGTTTTTGATGCAAAACTCATTGGCACCTGGCTTGCCACAAATAAAATTTCAGAACACAAAAAAAAATTGGCCAAAGTATCCTTATGCTTATGACATTTGTTTAAATTTGATTGGTATAGTCCCTAAACAACGCTCTCATAATTTAACAAACTTAGCCATGGTACATTCCATTTTGTAGCTATATATTTCCACAATACAGATGAAAAGGAGCAATCAAACAGAAAGTGTTGCATTGTTTCTTCTCTCCCTATACATTTCATATATAGACAATTTTTGTCTTCTATGACTTTATGTTTCCAATTACCCTTAACATTCAAGTGACCATACATCGTTAACCATAATACTTACCACATGTGTGTGGGGATCCTTTCATCTTTCAGTTGAGCTATCACTATCCCATTATTTTCTGGGGCACAGTTTTTAAATACAGGGGTATCAGGATGAATTAAAGCAAGGATGATACTGTACAATTGTTTTGCTCTATTCTCTTTAATAATATTACTTTTCAGTTTCCATTTGGATAATTTCTGCACCACTGTTTTTTTAAAAAAACTGGTCATTTAAGATTACTATGTAGTTTTGGGGGATCTGGGTTCCATAGCAAAAAGTAATGACCTATAGTATTTCTGATCCACTTACTATCTATAACCCTAATTTTATCACTGAGAAAAGAATATGGTATGGAAAAATAATGAGATCTACCATCCCTAACCCCCCTTTTTCTCTAGGAAGATAAGTAAAACATCTCCTAACTGGATTAAGTCTGGAACCCCAAAACAGTTGGAAAAAGCAATTATACAGTCTAGTTTCAGACAGTAGGGGTGTTGGAAATATCATGGCTATGTATAAAAGACTAGGTATTATAAATTGTTTTATTATTTGTATCCTTTTAAGTTTGGACATTTTCCACGTTTTCCGTCTTTGAACTTTTGTTTCTATTTTTTTAAAGCTAATTCCCAATTATGGGAAACCAAATTCTGAGGGTGAAAAACTACTCCTAAGATTTTAAGGGGTTCTGAAGTCACCCAAATTCCACTTATTGTACTCTCTGGTGAACTGTCTGGGCCAATGATCAAACCTTTGCATTTGTTTAGATTGAATTCAGCATTGGATACTGCAGTGAATTTTTCTATTTCTTCACCTGTAACCGACACATTTCTGAAAAAAAATAAACATATATCACCAGCATATGCAATGATTCACAACTCTTCCCCTTGGGATCCATCTGATATGCCCTGCCATAAAAAAGTCATTTATTTTTTTTTATTAACAGATCAAGAGAAAATAAATACAACAGGGGGCTTAGGGGACACCCCGTCGGACCCTTGCAGTTACTTTTAAACTTTGGGTTACCTGATTTAAAATTATTGGGCATACAGTTGTGATTGAATAGAATAGTTGTATCCATTTGATAAATTATTTTGATACACCATACTGTTCTAAGGAATAAAAAAGAAATGGGTCATAAACTCTATCAAATGCTTTTTTTTTTTTTTGCTCTACTGATATAATATAGTGGTTTAAACCTTTTGCTTCTGAGAATTCAGTTATATCTCTTACTAGTGTTAGTGTCTGGTGTGTCTTTCTACCAGGTATACCACAAAACTGTACCTGGGAAATTACTAAGTGCGCTACCTGTTTAAGTCTGTTATTTAAAATGTGAGAAAGGATCTTAAAATCTGAATTCAAAATAGAGATGGGTCTCCCATTCTGAATGAACCACTTATCACCTGTTTCATAAAGGAACACTACTAACCCTTCTATGAATGAGATGGGGATGATTTTTTTAAAGGAAAAAATAAAAACCACTGTGAGACAGATATTTAATTCTTTTACAAAAGCTTTATAGAATTCATATGGAATTCCATCTGACCCTGAGGAAGCTCCTGGCTTCATGTTTTTAAATACTATTTGTACTTCTAAAGCCAAGATGATTTTATCCATAGAGTTAGTTATATCAGGGAATTCAGGTATGAGCATGTGTTGAAAGTACTTTTTGAAACCTTGTTCTTGAGGGGGATGGGAGGAAGACATTTGCTGTGCCTGAATATGTGTTTGTATGATTTCAGACATCCCTGAGATAGAGGTGACTATATTATCTTTCTCATCTAATAGCTTATCCATTGTAGCTTTTTAGTTTTCTGGTTTTGCAGGCTTCATAAGGATCCCCCAAAGGAGATTTCTGCGTGCCATATTGAAGCATTCCTCTCACAGTCAGGGCTCTATCATATTGATAGGATCTTGTTTCTGTTTTGACTTTTTCAATTTGGGCAGAAAAATCATATCAGGATGTGGAAGCCACTGTATATAGATATTGTAGATTCTGTCTGTGTTTTAAATATGTAAAAAATGTGTATTTCTCTTTTGTTTTCCCATACTTTTGGAACTATTTTAGTATCCTCCCGCCAAATACCCATATCCTGGTACAGGAAACTGACTGATGACTTTGCCCATAATAGCTTATATATCTCCTTTTATACTTTGGGATCAGTTAAGGTAGACACACCCATTTTCCATCTGTTATTGGGAGGTTTTATTTTTGGATTTACCTGAAAACAGATTTGTACAAAACAATGGTCTGAGAATTCCACTGGATATACTGTTAACTTGGAAATAGGAAAATATTTTGAAATGAAGAAATAATCTATAGCAGAAAAATACTTGCCCCTGGTGTACATAAATTGTGGGCTATTTTTTAAGATGGTTTTACATTCTGTAAGTTCTGCTGTTTCTATACATCATCTAAAAGCATTGTAATCACAGTATACCTTCTTCCCTGCTGCTGTGGAGGAATCATTACATTCACAATTGAAATCACCACCTAAGAGTATGTATTTTAAGGTAACTAGATACAGTTGTAGGGTTTGGAACATTTCTACCCTATCAGCTTTTGATTGTGCCCCATAGATATTTATAAGATGATATTCAATGTTTCCCATGAACCCGTCAATGAGTAATAGTCTCCCTGGTATTAAGCAGTGTCAGTGGCTCAGCAGGTAGCACACTCGCCTCTGAAGCCAGGAAATCAATAGGCTGTGGGTTCTATCCCCACACCAGGCACTTGGGTTGATATCCCAATACTGACACTGTAGTGCAGCATGAGGGGGTGCTACACTCCTGAGGTGCCATCTTTTGGATGAGACGTTAAACCGAGGTCCCATCTGCCTGTTCTGGTGGTAGTTCAAGTAGATGTTAAAGATCCCATGATGCTTCTCGAAAAGAGCAGGGGAATTTCCGCAGTGCAATGGCCAAATTTCCTCCATTCACGAAAAATACCACCAACAGCTTAATCTGGTTCAAGGTCAGTTGGCATTCATCTGTATCCCCCTCCCCTGGGTAGTGCCTGAAAATAGGCAGGATTTGTCTAGTGTACTTACCCGGTCAACAAAAAATAAATAAATAAAATAAAAAAAATAAAATTGATTAATTTGGTCAGAGAAAAAAGAAAGGAAGAAAATGCTATGCCTATGCCATCCACACTATCCAGGCCAAAGGACCAAAAAGAAGGACATCTAGTCCATTCCACTTGGAAAGCTCTTTCTTGGTCCAAGGTATACATCCAGGTTTCCTGGAAAAAGCAAAATGTAAGCTGGGATTTTTATACATGTTGAAAAATGGTATTCCTTTTATTCAGGTTTAATATACTAAGGCTGCTAGTTCTTCAGGGTCTAAAGCA
Source organism: Neoceratodus forsteri (assembly GCA_016271365.2). Taxonomy (NCBI): domain Eukaryota; kingdom Metazoa; phylum Chordata; order Ceratodontiformes; family Ceratodontidae; genus Neoceratodus; species Neoceratodus forsteri. The sequence continues at coordinate 1,571,214,175 of CM057452.1, forward strand.
GCACGGGGCAATCCTGTGGCTTGTAGCAAACACTCCCAGTGCATTGTCTATTTGGTGCCCAGCCATGGTTACCGCAAGCCATGGAACTTTGCCACTGGGACCCTGCTCAAAAGAGAATCGGGTGCAGGGTCGGTGGTGCACCAGGCTTCAGCACAAGCTGCTGTTTGCCACAGCTTGTGCTGATCCAAGCCCAGTTTGAGAATCGAGCCCTGGGAGTTACTGAGGAAAGGGGAGTGGCTATGGGTCACTGGATCACCAGGAGATGACCATGTGGTGCTGAAAAAATAACCATCTACTGACCCTAAAGCAAGAGGGGAGGGAACACTTACTAGAGACCCCTCTTTCACCCACAGCCTTACAGCGTGCCATATTACCATACAACAGATGCTCTGCTATGCAATGCTACAACTATATGACTGTAGCATGCTACCATATATCTATGAATGTCTTGCTAAGAGATTTGCACTGAACCATACTTGCAGGGGAACTCCTTCTCCTTTAACTGTATGCACTTTATTTCTGTGTGGCTTCAAATGGTGGTGGCACATTGTGGCAACTATTTGCCCCTGCTTTTGTCTCCACCCTCTGGAACTGTGAATAGGCCCCTTTGTACTTACAGTTTCCATGTTAGGGTGGGGATTTGAGGTAAGTGTTGATAGTCTAAACTGAACTTGGGTTTCTCATAGATAAAAATGATGGACCTATATGTGGTAGAGTAGGGCTATGCTGAATTAAACTTCCACTTGAGTAATTTTGGTGAAAGTTGGAATTTTGCTTTCATGATAGTTTGGAATACACTTTGACAACTTTTTTTTTCCTCTTCTGTTTACTCCTCTGAGGCTCCTACAGGCAGGGTTCTTGGCCCCTGCTGGCCACCTTCTGTCCACCCAGGGCTCCATTTCCCCCATGGATTTCCCCCTGTGGTGGTGTGGGAAGGGGGAGATCAATACCCTCCCATCCAGTACACAATCCAGATTGTGGCAATCACAGCAGCCCAGAGATGAAGTAGGATGCTGGGCAGTCAGCAAAACTTCACGTAGCCTGTGGAAGCCCCTCCTTTTCTGGTCTCATCCCCTTGTGGCCATGAATGTGCACATGTGGAGGCACACGCATGTCATGTAGCCACACTCTTGCTTCTCGTTCTCTGAAGCTACACTCCAATCTCCACTGGGGGGCTGCTAAGGAGAGGGACAATATCCTCCCCTTTCCCTGGAGAGTAGAGCTGTCATCAGACACTTAAACCTCTCCCTCCTCTGCCGACCACTGGCAACTTGAGGTTACGGCTGATCCTGGGTCACCAGCGTGGCGTGAGGTGTGGTGTTCAGCGCTTCAACCCTCAGTGCCACCGGGCTGACCACTTTGGCAACTTTTGTGGAAATTCTGACATGGAATCGAAGAATAAATATATGAATTACAGTTTACTGTATTAAAATGCAGAAAGAAATTCTGCAGACCTGATAACTGTTAGTGGTCAGTTCTGCAGAATTTCTTTCCGCAGTTTGGTACATTAATCCACAATTCAGATATTCATTCTACAGATCAGTGAGTTCAATGAGCTTCATAATTTCCACTAACCCTAAACATCTGAATGAATGTTAAAAATTGAAATATCCGAGCACAGTACATGAAACTGGATATCATTAATTTATTTTTATTAAATAAAACTTTTGGCCTGGAAAGGCTGTGTGGGCTAAAATCCTTCCATTCCTAAGAGTATCTTGGCAGACATGAACAGCAAATGTAGTGAGCAGATTATATTACTGTAGAGGACACATACTGTTGAAAGGTATACAGTGCTGAAACAGCAATCATAGAATCAGTTATTGGTAATTCCAGTAAAACAGTGAGGATGATTACATGTACTAAGCACAGTCTGTCAGCAGATAAGGACTGGGTGGCCCACCTAGTCTGCCCATTTGTCCCTGCTATATTGTCACCACAGAACCTACCTGATCTCCAGCTACTCCCTCAACCTTCTGCTTTTTTCTAAGATTTCTTTGTGCCTATCACATGCATGCTTGAACCCCACCACTTTTTTTTTTGCTCCCATCACCTCAGTTGGTTGACTATTCCTGGCATCCACCACCCTTTCAGTGAAGATATACTTCCTCACATGCCTCCTAAACTTCCCCCTCCCAGCTTCATTGCATGCACCCTTGTCCTGGAGCATCTCTTTGGAAAAATACTGCTCTCCTGTACCTTGTTTATCTCCCTCGAGGTACTATAGGTCTCTATCATGCCCCCCCTCCCTAATCTCTTCCAGGACACATATTGAGAACCCTCAGTCTCTCTTCCTAGGGCTTTTGATGCAAATCCTGCATAATTTTAGTTACCCTCCTCTGGACAGCCTCTACACTTTCTATGTTCTTTGTGAGATGTGGTCTCCAGAACTGGATGCAGTACACCAGGTAGGGTCTTAACAATGACTGATACAATGGCAACACCACCTTTCTCCTTCTTCTGGTGATTCCATTCCCTATGCACCCCAGCATCCTACCACCCTTCCTACCGCTTGTTGCAGTGCCTGCCACCTTAAGGTCATCAGATGTGATAATTCCAAGGTCTCTTTATGACCATCAAGTAACCCCCCTTCCCCCATTTTATACACCCTCTGGGGTTCTGTGTCCTAGATGCATGATTTTGCACTTTATTGCATCGAAACCCAGCAGCCATGTCCTTGACCAGTCTGTGAGTTTTCTGAGGTATCTACTCATTTTCTCCACCCCCTCCAGATTATCTATCCTATTGCAGATGTTGGTGTCATCCACAAAGAAGCAGACATTCCTTTCCAGCCCTTCTGCAATGTAACTTATGAATACATTGAAAAGGACTTATCCCAGCACTGAGTCCTGAGGTACCCTGTTGGTTACTTTCCACTCATTAGAGTGCGTGTCATTTACCACCACCCTCAGTTCACCAATCCATTAACCAGTTCCATGCCCAGTAGTACTCTAGTGTAGTTCTGTAGGTGTAGGTGACACTACTCTATTCTACATCATGCCACAGAACTCTGTGGAGTTTACATATTGCTTATAAATTTCACAGAAGGTACAAGTAGTTCAAAGAAAATTTTTAAAAACTAGCTTCACTTTTCACATTGTATGTTCATATTTATTTATTTATTCATTAATATTTATATTGATTGATTGATTATTTTTACACTCAAGCCTCATTTACCTGCAGCACCTATTTTTTAAGAGGGCACTGCTGAGGAGGGGCATACTGTAAGTGCATTAGAGAATTTATTGTTCTAGGTGATTCTATAGTTAGAAAATGTGACAAGACAATTTGCCAGGAAGACAAACTAAACAGAATGGTACTCTGCTCTCCAGGGGTGAAGATAAAGGATCTAAACCTTATTGCTCCCAATGTCATTACAGCCAGTCAACCAAACCCAGCATTCACTTTGCATGTTGGAACTAACGACATTGGTCATAGTCATGAGAAGGATAGCTGTCTTGAACTATTAGACACTGAAAAATAATTAAAACAACTAGGAGCCAAAGTAATCATCTTTGGCATCCTTCTGGTAACCCGTGCTAAAAAAGAAAAAAAAATAATTGCATTACAAGAATTAAAGGGGCACTGTTAACCCTCTTAGGCCTCAAAGTGTCCCTAGTTTAAGAAACACATTTAATGATTGGCAACATTCTGTAAAGACTATTGATATAGCTGGTAGTTTGTTTCTGACTCTTTTTTCTTTAAAAAAGTGAATAACAGACTGACCATCATGTACTGGTGTTATCACACAAAAACAGGGTTTTTTACATTTCTTGATCAGCTCCAGCTGCATCTTTCCTGGACTTGGAAACATCCCCAACACAGTCTAGTCACTCATGAAGCAGTGGGAGGAAAGGAGCCTTTTGAATCATGACTAACTACACTGTTTGGGGTGTTTGTAATGCTCAGGAAGCATGCAGTGAGAACAGATCCAGGATTGTAAACAAAACAAGGTTGTTTATAAATACTGTACATTAGCATGCATTTCAGTTCTACTAAAAAAGGAGATAGATAAAACAAACATCAACATCAACGATTTTTAGAGCTGGTAAGCAACCATAAAATGTAGGTTTTTAACTAGAAACAATATGATGAAAATCAGGTTGACAGTGTCCCTTTAATACAAGGCTTAAAAACTGGGCTGCACAGGAAAATATCAAATTTATAGACTCTTGGGCACACTTCTACAGCAAGCATCATCTTTTTAGTTGTGACGGTCTTCATCTTAATGACAACAGTGCATACATACATACTAGCAAGACTAATTAAAATGCACATGGAAATTGTCCTTTTAAACTAGTTGTGCAGGGAGTCAAGGGACTCCCACAGCCTAAAAAAGTTCAGCCCAAATGAATGACTCATGTTGTAAAACAAATAAAACAAGTTATCAAAGTAAAAGCAACTTAAAATGCTTACTATGTAATGCCAGAAGTCTTAAAAAAATCGAAGAACTACAGGGGTATTTGAATATGAACAAAAATGTTGATATAGTACTTGTAACTGAAACATGGTAGAAAAATAATGACAATAGGAATAAGGAGATACAAGGTTATAACCGGTTTAGGCTTGGTAGAGGTATTAGTTGAGGTGGAGGAATTGCCATTTATATAAGAAAAAACATAAATGCTGTATATATAACATCAAAAATCAAGAAACATAACACCAATACAAGGGCAATATGGATGCAAATAAATGACAAAACAAAAAATGTCTTTGCTTTGGGGTTAGGGTTTAGACCTCCATCCACAAATATGAACACACATGATCTGCTTTTGGAAGAAACATCAATTACAGCAGAACTAGGGCCCTTAGTACTAACAGGGGATTTTAACCATGGTGACATCGACTGGACTGTGGAGAAAGCCTCAAGCAAAGCCAATAAGGCATTAATTCAGGTGTGTGAGGAACATAACTTAATAAAACATATAAAACACCCAACTACAAAGACTAACACCTGGACTTGGTACTGAGTTTAGAGAATTTAAATATTGAAAACTGTGTACTATTACCCCCCCACCACCACCAATAGAGACCACTTGAGTATTAACTTTTTGACGCAGAACCTTTGTAAAAGAGCCTTGGCTCAAAGGTATTAATTCCTAGATTTTACAATAAATAAATTAAAAAAAACTTTGATATTCAGTGCACACCTAAGCATATCTCAGGATGCACAGAAATATTTGTATATAAGACAGTAATCAAAACCATGATGAATCATGAAGTTAACAGTATCAACTGGGATGAATTATTGTAGGATATATCAGGAGAAGAGAGGTGGCAGATTATAAAGAAAACTACGTGGACATATGTAACAAATATGTAAAATGTAGGAAAAAGTATAACAACAGAGGTATTAAACTTAAATAGTTAAATAGAAAGATAATTAAACAAATAAAGCAGAAAAATAAAGCATATTTATTTATTTATTGAAATTGTTTCACCGGGATGGCACACTGAGCAAAAAGATGCTTGTCTCCCGGTGTGGCCTGGGGGGGTGGGGGTACAGTGGGAGATAACTCGCAGGTTATCAAGAGTTACATATATGAAGAAAAACAGTAGAACATAGCTGAGCACAATTACAGCAAAACAGAAAGCAGAATCAGATGAACAGTTTCAGCGAAGATTCAGTTATGCAGTTGCAGGATACAGTTATGCAGTTGCAGGATACATTTATGCAGTTGTGTGTGGGCTAGGGACAAGACATCAGTACAGTTCAACAACAGAATGCAGGCATAGATTATATTACTGAATGGTATAGTATTTGAATAGATGAGGCATGACACTAAGTGGATCAGGCAGTATCAAGGAACGTTTACTTGGTTTACTTGGTTTCAAAGGATAAAAGAAGGCTACTGCCCATCGAGATTGTCCCCCACCACATTGGTGGGATAATTATACCTTGAAGTTGTTAAACTTGAGCCAACAATCCAGCCCCTTTTTGAAGACTATATTAGAGCTACTGTCCACTAAGTATTGTGGAAGGAGATTCCATAGTTTGGGGGTTCTTACTGTAAAGTAGTTTAACCTTTTCGTTGTTTTAGCTTTAGATACAAATATCTGGTTGTTATGATACCACGGGGAAGTCCAACTGGAAGAGAAATGTAAGCCACAGTGGTGCATTAACTCCTGAGAATTCTTGATTTTGTACAATAGGAGAAGGTCACCTCTGGTACGTCTTGTGCATACTTGAAAGAGGCATTAAGGGGAATGGGACAGGAATCAGGGGTTGAGGAACAGTGGGCAGTATTTAAAATGGGGATTACAAGAACAACAGAATTATGCATTAAGCAGGTTAGCAAGAGGAAAAGGAAGAGGAGACCATTATGGTTTTCCAAAGAGGTAGCAAAGAAAGTGAAAGCCAAAAAGATTGCATTCAGGCAATACAAAAGACACAGGCAGAAGGATAGGGAGAAGTACCAGGAGAAGCAAAGGAGGTAGGGAGGTCAGTAAGGAAGCCAAAGCTCAGACAGAAGAACACATTGCAAAATCAGTGGGTGAGGGACAAAACCTTTACAGGTACATAAGTGAAAAGAAAGACAAAGAGAGGGATAGTGAGACTGAAGAGGGAGGATGGGAGCAGCGTGGAGGATGACAACAGTAAAGCTGACATATTGAACAGGTATTTCTGCTCAGTCTTTACTGAGGAAGAGGTGGGTAATGGGTCTGAAGGGAGTACAAGGGGTGAGAATGGTGCAGAAATGGACACAAGTCCCTTTACATGAGAAAGGGTCCTGAAGGAACTGGAAGTAATAAGAGTTGATAAAGCAATGGGCCAGACGGGGTGCACCCCAGGGTCCTTAAAGAACTAAGAGAGGTGGTGGCTGAACCTCTGGCTATCCTGTTTAGCTGATCACTGGAAACAAGGGAGGTACCCAAAGACTGGAGGACAGCAGATGTAGTCCCCTTATACAAAAGTGGAAACAAAGAGGAAGCAGGGAACTACAGACCAGTCAGCCTCACCTCGGTAGTGGGGAAGATCATGGAAGCACTACTGAAGGAGAGATTGGTGGAATATCTGGTTGTCAATGGACTACAGGACCCAAGGCAGCATGGTTTCACCAGGGGGAGGTCATGTCAGACCAACCTCATTGAATTTTTTGACTGGGTGACTAGGAGGTGGATCAGGGAGGGCAGTGGACATGGCCTATCTGGACTTCAGCAAGGCCTTTGACACTGTGCCACATAGAAGACTAGTACACAAACTGGGGAATATGGGTGTGGGCAGGACAGTAGTGTGGTGGGTATGTAACTGGCTGGGTGGCAGGACACAGAGGGTGGTGGTAAATGGCTGTCACTCCACAGAGGAAGAGTGACCAGTGGGGATACCACAGGGATCAGTGCTGGGACCGGTCCTATTCAATATCTTCATCAGTGACATTACGAGGATCTAGAAGGCAGAATTTCACTGTTCGCTGATGACACAAAGCTCTGTAACAGAGTAGACACACCAGAGGGTGTAGACAGAATGAGAAGCGACCTGCAGAAACTTGAAGAATGGTCAGGGATTTGGCAGTTGAAATTCAATGCAAAGAAGTGCAAGATAATGCATATGGGGCACAAAAACCCTGGCACAATATATCAGTTGGGGGTGAGGATAGAGCATGCACCAAGCAGGAAAGGGATCTTGGGGTTGTCATCTCTGATGACCTCAAGGTAGGGAAACAGTGTGACAAGGCAGCAGGTAAAGCAAATAGGATGCTGGGATGTATAGGCAGGGGCATCACCAGCAGGAAAAGGGAGGTCATAATTCCGCTATACAAGACACTAGTGAGGCCCCACCTGGAGTACAGTGTACAGTTCTGGAGACCATGCCTATGTAAGGACATAGACAGGGTAGAGAAGGTTCAGAGGAGGGCAACAAAGATGGTGCATAGACTGCATCACAAGTCCTATGAAGACAGGTTGAAGGAACTGAACATGTACTCCCTGGAGGAGAGGAGGGAGAGAGGATATGATAGAGACATACAAGTATCTTACAGGAGGAACAGGGTGCAGGAAAACACTATTTTAAGCGAAAAGATGTTCCAGGACTAGAGGCATGGGATGAAGTTGGAGGAGGACGATTCAGAGGAAACATGAGAAAGAATTTCTTCACAGAACAGGTGGTGGACAAGTGGAACACCCTGCCAGAGGAAGTGGTGGGTGCTGAAACAATCACGGGATTTAAGAATGCATGGGATAGACATAAAGGAATTCTAGAGGTCAGGGGTAAGGGGAAACAGACTTCTAGGAAAACAAACTGAACTTACAAGCTCAAATGGGCAGACTGGGTGGGCCATAGGCCCTTATCTGCCGACACTGTCTATGTATCTATGTATCTATGTATCTATGTATCTATGTATCTATGTATCTCTGAGTGTAACCCTGTAACTCTTAATCTTTCCTCGTAGTCAAGTTTGGATAAATAAGGGACCATTTTTGTGGCTCTTCTCTGCACCCTCTCAATTCTGTCAATGTCCTGCCCCAAGTAGGGACTCCAGCAGGGGGATCCATAGTCCAGATGGGGCCTGACATAAGCTCTGTACAAGGGGATTATGCATTCCTGTGTTCTAGACACAAACGAACATTGGATCCAAGTGAGCAAGGTGTAAGATTTCAAAGCTATCATCCTGCAATGATCACTAGATGATAATTTATTGTTAATGATTACCCCGAGATCTCGTTCTAATGGTGACACATGAAGGGCCACACTGTTCAGAAAATAAGTCTGCCTAGGGTTGTTCTTACCAAAGTGTACAACATGACACTTGTCTGAGTTGAGTGTCATTTTGTTTAAAACTGCCCATTCTTCGATGGATTTTAAGTTATTCCTCATGGATTCTCTGTTTATCGATGTAAGAACAGAGCCACACAGCTTGGTGTCATCAGCAAATTTCGAGAGAACATTCTCGGAGCTAGCCTGCAGATCACTAATAAAGATGTTAAACAGGGTGGGTCCCAACACGGACCCCTGCGGGACCCCGCTGGTCACACTCAGCGAGTGGAAAAGTGTCTCATTAATTCTGACTTGCTGATATCTTCCATTCAACCAACCTGACACCCAGTTAATTATGTAGTAAGAGAATCCCATATCGTTCATTTTGTCAAGTAGGATGTCATGAGGGACTTTGTCGAATGCTCTACTGTAGTCGAGAAGTATCACATCCACAGGGATGCCATTATCCAATGCCGTACTGACATGATTATAGAAGGAAACCAAGTTAGTAGTACAGGAATATCCCTGTCTAAAGCCATGTTGTGTAGTGTCAGTCAAGTTACCCTCAATAGATTCGTACTCTAGTAGATTCTTAATAACTTTCTCCATGATCTTGCTTATAACAGAAGTCAGACTTATCGGACGGTAATTTTCTGGTCTGGAATGGTTACTCTTCTTAAAGATTGGGACTACAGTAGCCATTGTCCAGTCCTGAGGGATAATTCCCTCATATAAGGATTTGTTGAATATATTTGAGAGTGGTCTAGCAATAGCAGCAGCTGTCTCTATTAGAAATCGAGGGCTGATGTTATCAGGGCCTGGACTGGAATTAGGTTTTAGGGATAAAATTGCTTTTAGTGTATCATCCTCGGTGTTGATGTAAGAGGGGGTAACATTGTTTGCATGTTTGAAGCACTTAGGAACTTCTTTATTGGTAAATACTGAGCAGAATTGCTTGTTAAATGTGTCTGCCATATCTCTGTCTGTAGATATAATTGAGTCATGTATGCATAAGGGCCCCATGTGTCTATTTATTTTTTTATTATTACGGTAGGAAAATAGTGATTTATAGTTGTCTTTGGTATGGGCCAGATGAAACTCAAGTTTTTTTTTAGATTGCAGAATGGCTTGTTTTAGTGATTTTAGAGTTTCCCTGTATTGAGTGAACAATCATTTTCTGGTGTCTCCCTTGTTGTTTTTAACTCATGTGAATAGCCTCTGCTTGTTCTTAATTAAGGCTTCGATAGTGTTGTTAAACCACAGGGGTATTTTCCCCTTTTTATTATTTTTTTGTTATAGGAACATATAATTTTTCTGAGTTATAAATGGTAGTTTTGAAAAAGTCCCAGGATTCTTCCATGGAAAGAGAGGATAGTGCTGTATCCCAAGAAATGGAGTTTAATTGGTTATTAATAGCATTGAAATTAGCTTTTTTACAATTTTTCAATTCAGTACAGTTGGTGATATGTTGACAATATGACAGTGTAAGGGAAGTGGTGTAGTGATCACTTGATCCTAGTGGGGCACCAATTATAACTTTGGATATTAGATTCCCTATATTAGTAATAACCAAGTCCAGTATATTGTCACCTCGTGTTGGTTCTGTAACGATTTGTTCAAGGCCCATATCAACCATGAGTGTGATTAAGTCTTTCTCAGCCTGCGTACTTCCAGTTAAAGAATACCAATTTATAGTAGGCAGGTTAAAGTCACCCAGTATAAGGATTTTTCCTTTAGAGGCCATGTCTAAGATTTCATTATTTAAGCAAGTAGAATATTCTTTATTAGATGTCGGGGGCCTGTAGCATGTCCCTACCATCAGCTGTGGGTAACCCTTGAACTGGATGTTAACCCAGATTGATTCAATATCACTCATTGAGGGGATTTGAAATGAGGATATGTCGTCTCTAACATAGAGACATACCCCCCATTTTTCCCTGTCGGTCCTTATGATATAGTTTATACCCTGGGATGTGCTGGATCCAAGAACTATCAGGGTCCCACCAAGTTTCTGTAATAGAGATGAGTCCATATTTATTCAGTTGACACATAGCTTCTAGTTCAGCCATTTTAACCTGGTTTAAAGATCTGGCATTTAAACTGAGTACCTCACACTCAGAAATGTCCGTAGTAGGTCTCTTTAGAGAACAAGATCTTTTGTCACTGATATCTCCCCCGGGTTTTAGTTTAAAAGTTTGTTAATGGCTGTTGTAAAGCTTTTACCCAGGAGTGAACTACCCCTACGACTGAGGTGGAGTCCATCCCAGCAGTACAGTGAGTCTCTTAGATAGAAGGTTTCCCAATGTGTTAGACAGAGAATGTTCTGTCGGAGACACCATCATCTGAGCCAGTCATTAAAGGCCTTAATCTTTGTATTAATATCAGGCGCTCTCGGTATGGGTAGAATCTCTGAGAAGCATGCTATGCTAATTTTTTCCACTAGTACATTATTGAGAGCTATAATGTCCTGTTTAAGTTCATCAATACTACCTCTATTTATATCATTTGTACCTGCGTGTACTACGAACACTTGATTTTCACCAACCCCTTTCAATATGTTTTTTACAGTAGCAGTGATGTCGGATACACGAGCACCTCGCAAGCTAGAGCAGGTACGGTTGAATTTGTCCACGTTACATATAGGGTGATCCAGGTGTTTAATAATTGAGTCGCCAAGAACAAAAATTTGTTTAGTTAATGGGTGAGATTCCATATTGCTAGAAGTCGATGGTAAAATAACTGAATCGTGATTTTGGTCTTTTGTTCGGGATTTATTTTGTTTGGGTGTGGGGAACACAGTACAGTTATTCTCTCTCCTACAGGGTGGACTACTGACTAGGGGGTCATCGCAGATGGTATTGATAGTGACATCATGGGATGGAACATTTATGTCCTGTTTGAGGGCATCATATTTATTGAATAAGGGTAGGGGTGAAATATTACATCCAATTTGTCCCCCCACATTGTGATTTACCCTTGGGTACCATTGCCCAACTGTTGGAATCCTCTTGAAATACAGCAGGAGTAGAGGAGGTAATGACATTAGTACTTATAACAGTTGCTGTCTCGTCAGCAGATGGGTGAACTAAAGATAAAGACTGACCCAACATGGAGTCAATATAGTCCTCCAATGCTTCAATCTCAGGACTAACTATTGTGGAAGCCAATAAACGGTTGATTTCTTCATGGAGGGTTTCCACCATTCAGTATTTATTTCATACAAAGTTGGTAGTCTGGGGACCAGTGGCATACATAGCGCATGACAGGCAATAGTTGTTTGGAGCCTCCATGTTAATACATCAGGCAGAACACCAGGTTATGTATTGTGTATTACAACAATAATTAGTTTACTTACAGTTTCAGGGCTGGTCCTGCGGTCGGCTGGTGCATACGATCTCGCGTGTCTGCATAGTCTCCGCTGCTTTGCCATGTGCCTGAATGTGCTTGCCTGCTCGCAGGGGCAAGCTTTTAACGTGAGTGACAACCCGGAAGTAGAACTAGGGGTCACAGGGTCCTCACGATGTGCAGCACAGTGAAATCCCTAATAATGTGAGGTTTAACAAGTGGCCTATGAATGACAGAGTTTAAACACTATTACAGTGCAGAGCAAACATTTGTTTGGTAGAGAAAGACCACTGTAGCTGGTTTAAGGACTATTTGCAGTTGTCCTGGTTACCAGCTATCTTCCTGTTTCCTGCCTCATTGGTAGTGTAGCAGGGCTCACACAATTAAAACAAAATACACAATAAAATGAAGTAGATCCTACCAGGCACAGTCTGGGACCTGTGCAACCTTGCAGGCAGTATTTTTTGTGGACAGGGTAAAGCCCGTGTGCTAGAAGCGCTGAAGTTGGTATAGATAAGCCAGCTTGCATAGCAGGTGAGCTTATATTACTGAATGGCATAGTATTGGATGGATGAGGTAAGACACTGAGTGGAGAGATGTGAGGGCCAGGCAGTATCAAGGAGTGGTTAGGACAGGGTAAAGATTGTGTACTAGGAGTGCTGGAGTTGGTATAGATAAGCCAGCTTACATGGCGTGAGCTTGGTGCCACTGGTCAGGCAGCCGGGGGGGGTCAAAGGGGACACCTTGTGATTTAAGTGCAGGAGCAATTTATCGAGAGGTAGTTTGCTAGTGCAGAAGACAAGTAGTGGGTAGAGGAGGAGTGGCGAATTTGGGAAGGGAGTTCATTCCAGAGTTTGGGGAAGTGGTAGGAGAAGGCAGATTGACCAATAGTGGTTTTCCACCTAGGAATTTGAAGCTTACGATCATCAAGTGATCTGAGGGCATGAGAAGTGGAGGGAGTTGGAGTAAGTAAGGTAGAGAGGTATGAGGGCAGGGCATCATGCCAGAAATTGGCTACAAATTTAGCGCAGTGCTGATAGCAACGGTTTTCAAGGGAAGGGAGTGCGAAGGTGTGGTAGAGGTTGCAGTGATGGGTGCAGGGGTGGCATCGAGGGCAAAGCGACAGAAGGCATGGAAAAGTGAGTCAGTCTGAGTAAGGTAGATTTGGGAGCGGCACTGTATACTATGTCGCAGAAGTCAAAAGAGGGGAGGATCATCTTATGCACCAGCTCCCGCCTGGCCATAAGAGGGAGGCAGTTGCGGTTCCTGTAAAGGGCTCCGAGCTTGGGACACAGTTTTTTCATGATGGCATCAACGTGGTCAGAGAAGGACAGGTGAGTGTCGAGCCAAACCCCGACGTAGCGGAAGGAGATGACATCATCCAGTACTGTCCTATCAAGGGTGTGGAAGGTTGGGAGGGAAGGAAGCCTGGTTACATGTTGCCGAGTGCCAAAGGTCATGGTGGTGGTTTTGTTCACATTTAGAGAGAGCTGGTGTGAGCTAAACCATAAGTAAACCTTATTGAAGTCAGCCTGGAGGTTGGCTGTTACCTCTTCTGGGGAGGAGCCCGAGGCAAAGAGGACAGTATCGTCTGCGTACATTTGAATAGACGTGGATGAGCACACCAGAGGGAGGTTATTTAGAAAGATGGAGAACAAGATGCAATTTATAACCATAACAATAATGAAAGAACTGAAATGTATTCTAACAAAAACTAAAAATATGCAAGAATACAATTAACATATCCAAAAGAAGGTTGGAGGTGAGGTTGGCCAGAAGAGCAACTAAGAGCAATTGTGAGAAATTTTTGGTTACATTAACTCTTTACAGAAATCAGACATAGGGCTGACTTCCATTATTGAAGATAACCAAACAATTTCTGACCCAACACAAGTGACAAATATTTTTAATGTATACTTCAGTTCTACTGTATCTACTCTGAACCTAGTGTGGGGAAAGTAACTGGTGCGTGCAACAGTGAAGTTCCATTCTGTAAAAAGAAAGAAATATAGACCAAAATCAGAAATCTAAAAAAAATTGGTGCCCCAGGCCTTGACAACATAACCCTGCAGATTATTATAATACTACAAGACAATATTTGTTGGCCATTAGAAATATTGTTCAACAAACTTTTGAGTACTGGAGAAGCTCCATCTGACTGGAGAACTGCTAAAACCACCCCAATCCATAAAACAGGACCCAAAAATAGTATTAGGAACTATAGATCTATTAGCTTAGTGTCAGTCACAGGTAAAATATTTGAATCAAATATTAGAAACAGACTGAACATACACATTGAATCCACTAAAAACATTGACACATCACAGCATGGGTTTACCACTCAGCATTCATGTTTGACTAATTTGGTGTCCTTTTACGAAACACTCAGTAAACTACTGGACAAAAATATTCCAGCAGACATTGTATTATTAGATTTTTCTAGAGCATTTGATACAGTACCACACTGAGCTATTATCCACAAACTAAATCAAATAAAGGTAAATCCCTATATTGTACAATGGATAAGTAATTAGTTGGCAGACTGAACACAGAGAATTGCTATAAATGGTTTTCTGCCAGGAGAGGGGTGTGTGTCCAGTGGAGTGCCTCAGGGTTCTGTGGTGGGCCCAATACTCTTCCAGCTATTTATATCAGACTTGGGGGGGGGGGGGATATAAAAAGAAACTAATAAAGTATGCTGATGATACCAAGTTTGGTGGTTCTTGTGAAATGTAAGAACATGTAAAATCAATACAAGATGACCTGGATCAAATAACTGACTGGGCATACAGGTGTGGAATGAGTTTCAACACTGAAAAGTGTTGTATTCTGCACTTAAGGAAAGCAATAAACAAAACACATATATATATACTCTTAGCAGTTCCAAATTAAAACAGATAAATAGTGCTGAGGATTTGGGTGTGTTAGTAGATACTAACTTAGATTTTACGGCACAAATTTCAGTGCAGCTGAAAGGGGGTGGGCCTCAAGGAATAGGGTAATGGATATCTTAGAATAAATCTTCAATGAAGCAAAAGTTTAAAAATATGAAACAGCACAGGTGAAAGTCCACGAGTACATTAATGTTCTTCAGGCTAGTCAGTCGACGCAGCTGGTTCACAAATGGAGTAATCCCTATGAGCACTGGTATACTCATGGACTTTCACAGGTGCTGTTTCATATTTTTGAATTTTTGTAATTTGCTGTTTTTTTACATTAAAGGATGGATTATACTGAAAGCAAATATTGCTTAATTGAAGAGTTGTTCTAAGATATCCATTCCCCTATTCCTCGAGTGCCCCCCCCCCCCATTTTCAGCTGCGCTGCAATTTGTGCTGTAGAGTATTACACTCCTGGGGTATGAGCATTGTACTTAAGTTGTAGCTTCCTTGTCTTTGTGGTCTGGATTTTGTAACTTAGATTTTAGTCTGCAGTGCACCAATGCTATCTCCAAAACTAATCATATAGCAGGATCAATACAAAGGAACATTAAGTGTAGGAGTGCAGAGGTTATACTACCATTGTGTAAGTCCTATATTAGACCACAATTGGATTACTGTAGCCACTTGTGGACTCTGTATAAAAGAAATGACACAATAAGGATTGAAAAAAACACAACAAAGAATGATCAAAATTATTACTGAGGTTAAACATTTACAATATCACAACAGAATTGAAAAACTGGGTTTGTACTCCTTGGAGGAAAGACAGAAGAGGGGTGACCTACTGTTATATTATGATTTCATAAAGGATCCGATACTAAGAAGGGAATTGGATATTGTTATGAGAGAGTCAAACTACAACACAAGGGGGCATCCATTACAGGTCCACGGTGGTCATTTTAGAACAAAAAATCGAAGTATTTTTCTCTGAGAGTGTGGTGAATGCATGGAATGGTTTACCAGCAAACTTGGTAATATGTAATATAAAATAATCTTTTAAATGAGGTCTTGATAATCTGATGCTGGGAGGCAGAACAATAAACTATTGTCACCCTACATAGAAGCACATACGGGCCTATGCCTCCTACAGCTCCTTTCTACATTAGTGACATTAGTAATAAAATTACATAGCTTATAGCAAATATAAATAAATACAAATGTAAATATGCTATACAGACATTTATAAAATGGGTAAAAGAAATCCTGCATCCTGATTTGCCAGAACCGATATCGTTATAGGACAACAACCCTGTGGCTGGCACTTTTAATGTCAAGCAGGATGCAACACATCCCACATAGCCATGCCTGCCATAAACTTTTGACGCAAAAGTTTCTGGTGGCCATCGTAGTAAAATAGAGACCTATAACACCTATACTTGCCATTAACCTAAAAAAACTTACACTTACAAACATTTGTGTACATTTTTGCAAGTATCCGTACCCACCTCACACCACAAAAAGATTTACCAGATAAAGCAAACTTCTATAAATCTACAAGCCAAGCTATTTTTATTTATTTTTTTACCAGGTCTGTAAACCACATACTTCAATATTCATTAAATCCACTGGTCAGTCACGCAGCCCCCAGCAGATAAACATACCCTTTGCACTCACTCATGTCTGCTCCCTGCTGGCAGCATCCCATGATCGCAGTTAAACCACTTTTAATGTTTTCTACAGGAAAGTAACCTGTTGTGTACTTGAGCACTGGCTGAAAACCCTGCCACAGTTTGCTGAGCACTGTGGTGACCACAATCTACCTACTAAAATAGGAGGTTGTTTCAGATTTAGAACAAAAAAACATTAATCGGCTCCTTTTTTACAGGGCTAGGTGGAGGGAGTGATACATCACCTGAAAAAATTAAATGCTGTACTTTGATGGAGAAACAGTCACCATTCAAGTCAGGAAAGGAGGCAAGCGGAGGGGGTGGGGGTTCATTTTGTTCACAAAAGCCTCTTTCTGGCCATCAGCAGCAATGCTGTCATAACACAGTGCCACACTGTGACACAAACATGCATCACAGACATACTGAATTGCTTTTTACTTTAACATTTAAAAAGTGGAATATTTTTTCTTCTTTTTCAATTGTTAAGTAACCAATCTGAATATTTTAAAGGACCTTCTCAATTTGGACCCATTTTACAAGTGTAGTAAGACGCTCCGGGGTAAGGGTTGTTGCCAGATAACAGCACACCCCAGGTACTGAAGGCACTCAGTGCAAGTGCTTCATATCTCACTATGCACCTGGGGCGTGCTTTTATCAGGCAACAACCCACACCCCACCATGTCTTTTTGCCTACATATCTTACACATGTCATCAGTTAACATGATAAAGAAATAAGAATTAAGAAACAATTAAAAGGTATAAAAAGTTCTATGGCAGAACAGATCAAGGGTAGAAAAGCATGACATTATGTTTATAAAAGTGCAGGCTGTGTGCAGAGCTGCCTTTTAAAGTTAAAACAGTTATGATTTTGGTAAAGTACCCCTAAAAATAACAGCATTATTTACAGAAACTATGATAAAGCAAACTTTAAAAAAATAAACAATGCTCTTAAAAAAATAAACTGGGAGAAAGAATTTGATAATACAACTAATGAAGCATTGGGAGAAATTCAAAAATATAATACTAAATCTTGAACATCAGTATGTCCCAATTAAATGTAAACCCAATAAAAAGGGCAAGATCCCTATCTGGGTTACAAAATCAATTTTGAAATTAATCAGAATTAAAGAAAAGCCCTTTAAAAAATTTAAAGCTAACTCAAACCAAACGAACAACCTTAATTATAAAAATGCTGTTCGATCTCTAAAGAAGGCTTTAAAGCAATCCAAAATCAGACTTGAACTAAAATTAGCCCACTCTAAAAAAAATCATTATTCTCATATATAAACAGCAAAGAAGGCAACAGCAGGTCAGTTGGATCAATATGCATAAATGGAACGACTATAAATAATCTTTCTGAAACAGTTAATCACTTCAATAAATATTTTTATTCTGTTTTTGATGTTGGGGGGGCCCCTACCAAAAATAAACACAAAAATTGATCTACCAATCCTTTTCTCAAAAAATGATGTTATTGAAGCCTTATCATATATCAAACAATCTTTTAGTGCAGGACCTGATGGCATTCAATCAACATTTTTAAAATAAAGCTCATCATCCTTAGTTGTCCCCTTAACCTTGTTATTTAATAAAGCCATGTCAGAATGTCATATTCCAAATGATTGGTGGCAGGCCATTGTGATACTGATCTATAAAAAGGTTGTAGAACTAACGTACAAAACTACTGGCCCATCAGCCTTACATCCATCCTAGGTAAAGTTATGGAATGTCTTATTAAGAAACAACTTGAACATGAGATTGAATGCCTTGGTCTGCAAGATGATTCACAACACAGATTCAAATCAGGGCATCCATGCACTATGACTCTTATTTCCTTTCATAATAATATTAGCGTGTTGCTTGACACTAGCATTCATTTTGATGTAATTTTACTAGATTATAGGAAAGCATTCGATAAGGAATCACACTTTAAACTAATTAACAAACTATACTCCCTAGATTTCAATCATAAACTGATCAACTGGATAGCAAATTGGTTAACTAACTGAACACAAAAGGTTAGAATAAATTCTGTCGATTCTCAAGTTGGCTATGTCATGAGTGGCGTACCCCAAGGGTCTGTCCTGGGTCCTACCCTATTTAATATCTTCATTAGCAACATGACAATAAGTCCCTGAAACTTTATTTCAAAATTCACAGATGAAACAAAACTTGGTGGAAGAGTTGATAACCCAGATAGTATTAAGTCACTTGAATATGATCTCTTATCCACAGAAACTTAGGCATATAACAATTTTATGGAATTTAATGAGGATAAATGTGTTGCTCTTCACTTAGGAAAAACAAACTCAATGAATAAATACTACCTAAATAACACTTTATTCAAGTTCTCCACAAGTGAATGTAACTTGAGAATCCAAATTAATACACAATTATCCCTGTCTACACATTGTATCAAAACAGCACACATAATCAATATTATTTTGAAATAAATTAGGAGAACATTTATTAACAAGTCTGAAGACTGTCTCATCCCACTGTATAGAGCTTACATATGTCCTCACCTTGATTTTGCCTCCTCTTACTAAAATCCTTATTTGAGAAGTGACATCAATAGACTGGAACAAGTTCAGAGTAGAATGACAAAAATGATTCCTAAACTTTCATATCTTGACTACAATACTAGGTTGAAAGCTACTGGCTTATCCCCCTTACACCAAAGAAGGTTTAGAGGTGATCTCTTATTTACATTTAAGATATTAGAATCAAACACCTTAATGAAACAATTTGGACTGTCCATAGCCACTAGAGATGCAATGAATTTTTAATTCTGCCGGCAAAGTGAATGCAAAGTGGGCACTTCACATTGTCAATCCACTATGTGGAGTGGCCAATGGCACAAATGCACTCTGAAGGTCAGGCCCTCTGCTCCCATAGTGCCAACCTCTGAGCACAATAGTGTGAACAGGTAACAGACAGGGTAACCCCCGTCTGCTTTTGGGTGCGAATCACCTTTAGTCTCAAGTTCTGGGGGGATTCAAACTGTGAACCTTATGCTAGTGTACCCAATGTACAGGCTCAGATACACTACCCTCTTCAGGGATTGTGGTACAATTTTTCACCAGTGGCACCAAGCCAGGCTTCCAAAATGAACCTTTAAAACTCTTTAAGAGACCTTGGGTATATTCTTATCTTTTCCCTATTTGGTAACACCATCAAGCCCTTGAGCAATTGTCAGACTTAACCATCTATATATCAAATGCAAAAAAACAACTGGCAGACATCCAGGCAGTCTTTTAAATAAAAGGTACTTTATTAAAAGATGATAAAAATATGAAAAAATGTAAACACAGAACAATATATCAAAGAGTTCACAATCACATACAAGGAAAACAAGGAAAACTACAGAACAAACTCCTACCAAAATACATTAAGATCTTTTCTATCTAATGTATTACCTCTGTAAATGCTTTAGTGATATCAGAGAGCTATCTCTCTTGAGTCCCAAGATGGTATATGACAAACAGTTCAGACACAAGTATTAGTTTAAACTGTGTCTCCACACCCCTTCTATGAGTCATCTATCTCCTCCTTTTAGAATATAAAAAAATACAAAACATGATGTCCTATCAGGCGGTATATTAAATAAGGTGACATCAGCAACAGCTCATTTCTCAAATTATGAGTCTTTGATCCCCCAGTTCCTTTGAGGTTTACAACCCTGCAATCCATCACCTAGGTGCAATATAACCAACAGGAATCAGCTAAATTATGTCCTGTCCTGTAATAAAATGTATATTTAGCTTCCCAACTTCAAAGCAGCAACAGGTCATAAAAAGACTATATAAAATGCAATTTCTCAAGGAAGTTAATTAATTACAGAGATCTCCTGGTCAGTTACATATCCTGTAGCTTCACTGAAACCTGGTTGGGGGGCACCCATGGAAGCACAGGCTCACATACTATTTTTATATTACAAATATCATACATAATCATAACCAGCTGGCCAAGCGTCACAGCCAATACAAAAGGCTCACTTTGCCTTGTAATTATTACTTCGCATTGTCATTCCACCTTAACACAAAGTAAGATGAAGTGACAACAATATTGGCAGCCCCTCATACACAGTCAACAGAATTAATGTGCATCCCTAATATGCTACTGTCTTGTGTTCAGAAAACTCCCCAGTGCTGATGAAGTGAGATGAGAGAGTAACAAAAAATGCAAAGTCTCCCAGAATTAATGGTGCACTCCGTAATGCTCACAGTGGTTACACTGCCCCTCACACACAGTCAACAGAATTATTGTGCATCCCCAAAATGCTACTGTCTTGTGTTCAGAAAATTCTCCAGTGTTGACAAAGTGAAATGAGCGCATAACAAGAAATGCAAAGTCTCCCAGAATTAATGGTGCACTCAGTCATATGTGCAGTGGACACACACAGTCACCAGAATTCATTTGCATCCCCAAAATGCTACTGTCTTGTGTCCAGAAAATCCACCAGTGCTGACAAAATGAAATGAGAGCTTAACAAGAAATGCAAAGCCTTCCAGAATTAATGGTGTACTGCAAATGCACAGATTAAGATTGCCCTGCCCACTCAAGAGATGCAAATGCAAAGGCACAATAACACCTAACCAGTGCTCACAAGTCACAAATCCACATCTGGAAAAGAATATATTTTGCCAGTTGGAGGGGTAGTGCATGGAAGTAACAGTCCACTACCAGTAAAGATACTAAAAAGCAGTATAAAAAAATCCATGCAGGTGCAGTGGATAGCAGGTTCACTCTACTGCAATTACTCTGTGGCACAATAAAAGGTGTCTGATTTAATGGCACACATTGCACACACACGCTCACACATACACTACAAGTGATGTGTAGCAAATTGAAACATTTAGTAATATAACCAAATGTTTTAAACAAACTGAAGTTTTATACTGCTGCACCACAACAATCAGCAGCAAAAAAAGTCAAGAATAACTGAAAATATTACTGTGTGTGCATTAACACAATTATACAAGAAAAATATAACCCAAACAAAAAGACTGCCTTTTTCTCCTAGTTAATCTACCTACACCACAGATACGTCCCTCCCCCAGAGCACACTTCACATTACACAGACTGACTGTTCTAAATTAACATTCAAAATCCACACACAAACAATAAACACTCAATGATATTAGCACATTAGGATTTTCTACAATCGATGTACTAAATGTTGAGGAAGAAATGGCTCAAAAAGGCTTTTTTAACAGCTTTTAGAGGATATGAATTGCAGAGCTCTGAGAAGAAACTGTCTCCATCTTCCACTACACACACACTACACAGAACTGAGGCTGTGCAGAACAGTCTAGAGTCCATGTGACCTGCAACCCCATGAAGCACTGCAAAATATGCCTTGGAGCTCAATAACAAGGCAAAGTGATGCGAAGTACATTGATTTTAATGTACTTCACCTTAAAATTGGTGGAGAAGTGGTTTGGAGAAGGCAGAATAATGTGAAACCATTGGTTTCAATGGACTTCGCGTTCCTCATTATGACGCGAAGTACTCCTCTTTACAGTGCAGGGCACCTCGCAGATTCCACGTTACTCCTTGAATCACTTCACGGAGGGAATTTCGACCACTTCACATACCACTAATAACCACAAAACGTATAGTGGGAAGAGTCCACAATAAACAACTAGTTATCCATCGGGCTAAAACAAACAAAAGGGATAACTTCTTCTGCATTAGAGCAGCAAGAGCATAGAATCTGCTACTGCAAGAACTTGTTAACTGCTCCAACTTTGACACCTTTAAGAATAAACTTGATGCCTGGTTAAATCATCACTACCCCTACAACTAATGGCCCACACTGGTGGGGGACAGTCTCGATGGGCCTTGTGCCTGCTTTTGTCCTATTATATCAAGTAAATCCAGCAAGATTTTGATAGCTATATATGACAGACC
Source organism: Neoceratodus forsteri (assembly GCA_016271365.2). Classification (NCBI taxonomy): domain Eukaryota; kingdom Metazoa; phylum Chordata; order Ceratodontiformes; family Ceratodontidae; genus Neoceratodus; species Neoceratodus forsteri. The sequence goes on from CM057452.1 coordinate 1,571,236,680, forward strand.
ATGCGTCGTGGTTGTGAAAAGGTTTCTTCAAATCCAACCACAACCCAAGATATTTCAAATTAGTAACAGTTTCCGGGGCATAGAGTCAAGTTGCAGGTGTGATGTGTGAGGAACTGTCATGTGCTGGTTTAGTGGTGAAAAGCATCGCTTTGGTTTTGGCCTCATTCCATAGAAGGCCATTTGTGTGCATCCTTTTTTCTGGGTTTTATCAAGAACTGGCTGTAATGAGATATTGAGATCTCTGACAGATTTAGCTTTTGTGTGACTACATCACGGGCATAGAGATACATACTGGTACTGGAGTCTTTACAGATTTCTGGTAGATCATTGATAAAAAGGCTGGCGATCAGAAGCCCTAAAATGGAGCCTTGAGGAACACCATGGTTAAGTGGTTAAGAAGATGAGGTAGTCTAGTACCTTTATTGGGCTTCAAACATGCATGGGACAGAAACAAAGGAATAAGAGAGATAGGAAGCAAAAGCTAAAGCCAATGACCAGATTGGGTCACTGAAGGCTTTGTTAGACAACTTAAATGGGCAGACGGGATGGGCCTAGTAGTCCTTATCTGCCAACAGCATCTGTGTACAGTATCTATGTATCTATGCTGATTTCTGCAACTTGTGAACTCTCTGACAAGCAGTCCTTAAACCATGAAATGTCGTTGTGTCCTTGATGGTATACTGTAGACTGGAGAATAAATTACGGTGGGTGGTATATTGATACAGGTTTTCAAGTGGAACAGGTTTAATTGTTTTTGTATGTTTCTTTGCTTTTGAGAAAAAAACATTAATAATAGTTGTCAGTGAATGTCAACAACATATAAATCCAATGTTTATCAGTGGTTTACATGTTATTTACATTCATATATACAGTAACTGGGATTAATGTTGTTCTAAAGAACAGTAAATATACTTTAAGAAAATTTTAAATGTGATTCTGCTTGCAAACCTGTATTAACATAAAAAAGGAAAACATTTCCAAGTGTAGTTTATGGACACATATCATTATATGAAATCTTAAGTATGTCCTAGTTGTAGCATAGTGTAATGTCAACTACATGTGATTAAACATGTCCTTGTATATACACATTGCATATAGGTATAGAGATTGAGTTTGGGAATATTATAATGGGATACAGACTTACATTCAAATATTATACTTACTTAATTTATGTGCATGTTTTTTCAATAGGTGAAACATGTCCTATATGTCTTGAAAAAAAAAGTAATATGTTGTCATGATTTTCAGGTTTATGTATTTGTATACACATTCATGTATGTATTTGTATATTTTGATAATTATTTGTTGATACAGTATATGTTGGAGTAAACCATTTGTAAATGGACCTCACTGGAAATGAGCTTATCTCAGTTGAGTTGTTTTTTTCTTTTCTTTCGCCCTACACCAGCTACGAGTTCCCTCCCCGACCTGCTCCTTCCCCTTCTCTCCCTCCTTGTCCTGCCTCCCTTGTTCTCTCTCTCTCTCTCTCTCTCTCCCAGGCCCCTGCCACCCCTACCCCCACCCTGCACCCACTATCTACTTAATCAATACCAGCAGTACCTTGGGAATGCTCCATTTCTTGACCAGTCCTCCCCATGGGCCTCCACTTGGAAATATCTGGCTGCTTCTTAACACCACTAAGATTGGTCTTAATGCCAGCCTGTTCCTACTGGTTGTGGATTCTGGTCACGGGATTGGGGGGTGGGGATCAAACCATCTCTTAGGTTTATTCTTGGGTGATGTCGGGCTCCCTATCTCTGAACAGGTGCATGACCTAGGAGTGATCCATGACGATCGGCTGACATTGCTTGCTCAGGTGTCGGCTGTTGTTAAGGTATCCTTTTACCATCTGAGGAACATTGCTAGGATCAAGCACCTTGTTCCATCTGGTGACTTGCCTACGCTGATCCACGCCTTTGTGACCTCACGTTTGGACTACTGCAACTCCCTTTACTTTGGGCTTCCAGGGGTTGATATCCACTGCTTGCAGCTGGTACAGAACTCAGCAGCCCGGTTGTTAATGGGGATTCCGCTTTATTCCCACATTACACTGGCGCTGCGGGATCTGCACTGGCTGCCGGTTCAGTGGCAGATCACCTTTAAAATCAGTTTACTGACATATAAAGCCCTACATGGCTTGGGCCCTGACTACTTGAAAGAGCTTCTGTTTCCTTACCTTCCAGAGTGACCACTCTGCTCAGCCAACGAGGGGTTGTTCCAGATTCCGAGGGTAGCTTTAAAATCTTTCTGCACCTGAGCTTTTATGTTCACGGCGCTGACCCTCTGGAACTCTCTACCCTGTTGTATTGGAGAGTGCACGACTATGGGGGGTTTTAAACAAGGATTGAAGTCCTTTCTGTGGAAAAAAGGCATACGGGGATGGTATTGACATGGACTGATACTATTGATTTTAATGTTTTTATGATGTTTTATTATGATGTTATTTTAATGCAATGCGCCTTGATTCTTGAAAGGTGCAATAAAAATAGAGTATTATTATTACTGTACCACATTGCATATCATTGGGGCTAATATATGGACTCTACCTACTGCCCATATGCTAAAAAGAAATACAAATTATCACTACTGGACCTGTGCCTCTGTTCAATGAAGCTCCTCCTACTTCTTCTACTGATCTCAGGCAATGTCCATCCGAACCCTGGCCCGGGCTGTTCAAGCCGTCTGAAAAAGGCAGGAGCCCTCAAGCCTTTATCAGCCAACATAATCCTGACATCCTTGCTATAGTTGAAACATGGCTGACACCAAAAGTTCCTGATCTGGCAATTACCTTACAGGGCTACAATGTTTTCAGACTGGGCCGTGTCTCTAAAAGGGGAGGGGGCTGTGCCATCTACATTAGGGATAATCTCCTGGGGCACCTTGTTCCAACCCCCATCCCTGCCTCCTTGGCCCAGCTTCTACCCATTAAAATCCTTCTAGGTCCCAATCAAAAAGCCCTCACCATTGTCTCTGTATATATTCCACCTCAAGATCAAGATCTTGGCATCAAAAAAGTTCTTAATTACATCAGCTCCCAACCTTCTGGATCTGAACACATTCTGCTTGGTGATTTCAATATAAACTGGCTCGCATCTGATGTCTACTTTCATAAGGATGCTCTTGCAGCTGCCAACCTCTCACAATTGGTCACCACTCCAACTTGGATAAATTACAAAACTGGCACCAGTACCCTGCTGGACTGGCTTCTCACCAATCACCCTACCAGGATCTCTTGTACCTCCGTTCTCCCAGACTCTCTCAGTGACCACTCCCTGGTTATATGTGAATGGTCTAATAAATTTCTAAAGCCACCACCTATAATCATCACCAGCAAAGTCCTCCCCTGTGATCAACTTACCCATCTCAAACAGTACCTATCCTTGCAAGACTGGCTATCCATCTACAAGGCGATGGATGTTAACCTAGCCCTCGGCTACTTCATCACTGCCTTCAATAAGGCCTGTGACCTCTTCGCTCCTTCAAAAAAATGGAAAACAAAAGCCTTCTGTAACCCTTGGATAACTGCAGAGCTCCTTTCCCAGCTGAAATCTAGGGACCACCTGTGTGCAGTGGCTAAATCCACAGGCAAATAATCTGACATACTAAAATACAAACATGCCCGTAATGCCTGCATAAAATCGAGTCATCTCACAAAAAGCTCATATTATAAGGACATCCTCACCAACACCTGGGGAAATGATTGTGCTTTCTGGGACAATATCAAGGGCATTACTGGGAAACAATCAAAGTCCCCTCTGGCCATGTTAATTGTTGAAGGGTCCACTACTTTTGATCCCATGGTCATTTCAAATACCTTTAACACAGCTTTTACTGACCTCAGTACTGTTCTACCACCTGATTTCTTCACAGTCACACCCCCTCTAACTCACCCTGCACTCTGTCAAACCACCCTCATTTTTACTTCAGGGAGAGTAAGATGAATGAAGCTCACCACCACATCGCCTCAGCCATCTCCACTTCCAGAATCAGCAGTGACACCCTGGACTTTAAGCTGCTATCACTTACACTTGACGAGGTCCTCAGTCCTCTAACTAAAATTCTTAACCTCTCTCTCCACACCAGTGCATTCCCTGAAATATGAAAAACTGCCACTGTGACCCCAGTCCACAAAACTGGGGATAAGACTTGCCACTCTAACTACTGCCCGATCTCCATATTGCCACCACTATCCAAGGCCCTAGAGCATATTGTTGTGGACCAGCTCACTGATTATTTGGACAAATATAATATTCTGTGCACACAACAGCACGGTTTTAGAAAAGGGCATAGTACCACCACTGCCCTACTTGAATTTACCGGTGCAGTGCATAGTTCCCTTAATAAAGGACTTCTTACTGGGGCTGTTTTCATTGACCTCTCGAACGCATTTGACACGGTCCATAATCGGCTTCTGTATGACCAACTACTCCTTGCTGGCATCGCACCGGACTCAGCCCGCTGGTTCAGAAACTACTTTGACAACCGCTCTCAAAGAGTAAAAATTGCCAGTGCTATCTCTGACACTTTGCCTGTCCACTCTGGAGTACCTCAGGGGTCCATACTGGGCCCTTTCCTTTTCAGCCTCTTTTTAAACTCCCTACCACAATCCTGCTCAGAACAAATCATCCTGTATGCGGATGATGCTGTTGTCTTTTCTACACACAAGGACCTTTCACCACTATAACACAGCCTCCAACCCTGATTCAGTGCCATTGAAACATGGTTCTCCAATCATAAACTAGTCCTCAATCACAAGAAAACCAAGTCATTGCTATTCTGTAGTTCACATGACCGTTACAAGCAACACCCCCTTGCCATCTCCACCAAGCAGGAGACTGTCCTCGAACAAATTTACTCTTTCAAATACCTAGGGATTCTGCTTGACCCCAATCTCTCCTATATGGCTCACATTGACAGCGTGGCTAAAGCTGCCAACACATGCCTTGGATTACTCTACAAGCACAGGCAGCACCTCACCCCAGAGGCCCTGAAGATTACTGTCCAGAGCTCTGTGGTGTCAATTATTGATTATGGCCTCATTATCTATGGCTCCACCACGACGTCCACACTCTGACGTATAACAACTGCACTTAATAAAGCATGCTGACTCACCCACACCTGTGCCCTTTATGAACAATCCGGATGACTACAACTCTCCAACCGTATGAAGTATCTCACATGTGCTATGGCAGAAAAAAATCAACCTTGGCCTCCCCCCCCCGGTGTTACTGCCTTGTTACATCAAAACACCAACCAACAGAACACTAGGAGCTCGACAACCCAGATTCTACAAGTTCGTCATTGTCGAACTAAGCAGGGCCAACGCTCCTTCACCTATAGGGCTTCTCTATGGATGAACGGTCTCAGCAACACCACCTCCTCAGCCACTACACTGGGTCTGTTCAAAACCAGGCTCCAGGCCCATCTCATTGCCTCTAGCTCCTGTGACTGCCTCTCCTAGATGATGGTCTACACAGCTTTAATCCTAATTTATGTGCTGCTTAACCCCAGGCCCCCCAGTCCCCCTCCCCCAGCTCCTGAGGTGCCGCTTCAACTCTCAGTTCTTCATGCCACCTCATTAGTCTCTCCTTGCCCCATTATAGCACTTATTTCACCACTCACCCTACCCCCTTTTTCTCTTCTATCACTCCTTCCCGTTTATTTTTTGACAAATGCCTCCAGCTGCATCTTCATCCCCCCTCTCCTCTCATACCTGTTTCTCTACCACCCCCAGGTGCCTGACCCTACCCATTCCTTGTGGGCACATGCGTCCTAGCTGTGTTCACCATTTTGCTATAGCTACCTTTCTTAACTACCGACACTTCTCCTCCTCCTCCTCTACACCTTATTCTTCCTATAATTGACCCCTTTCAATAGCACTGTTGTACATGGATTGTTTACTGTTATTTCACTTTTGCTTCCTTGTTGTTTGTTATTTCTGACGTGGAACCTTTGTAAAAGAGCCTTGGCTCAAAGGTACTTATAATCCTAGAATAAATAATTAAAAATAAATAAATAAATAAAGTCCTCCAATTCATTTATTTGAAATGAATAAAAGTTTTTATTATTACTACTACTACAAAGTCCTCCATCACCAGCAACATCTGTGCATACTGTTGAATACAGTGATTGTCCAATGTTTGCTTGATTTTTCATACAAGTGTCACAGCTGATAAATATGGAATGCACAAAGGCCTAATTCAGTATATGCCATGTATCTTCATGAGTGAGTAGGCAGAACAGTAACTCACAAGTAGCAAAGGTGAATGAAAATCCTGTCCTCTCACGAGTAGAGATGTGCAGAGTAAGCAAACTTCATGAATTAGTGAAGTTTGCAAAGTTTTTAGCCAGCAAAGTGACACTTTTTCAAGTGAAGTCATGCAATTTCGTGGGCAGAGTAACAACTTTGTCATGACTTCCCCTGACTTCACTTGAAAAAGTGCCATTTCTCTGGAAAAACTCATTGTAAAGTGGGGAAGTGGGCAGTTCGCAAAGGGTGTTGCAAAGGTGAATTCTGCAGCTTCGCAGGAACATTTCTGACAAAGTAAAACTTTGCAACATCTCTACTCACAAGTGATGATAAATGACATAATAAAGTCAGGCCATTGTGTATCCAGTGTACAAGTATTTTATATTATAGAGCTTTTAAATAAGTTCTTTCTGTGAAAATTTACCTGTTGCTGTTTGATTTCACTGCTGTGTTTTCCACTACTTGAATCTGTTGTGTGACAGAATAACTCAACTTCCCTTTGCTGTTCTCTCAAAGACTGAATATTCATGAAACCACTGTTATGCTATATTGAGTGGCTCTATGGGACATATCAACACAAAACAGAACCAACAGTGTGTGCCCGTAGTCTGTGGTGCCTCTCATAAAGACCCAGTCCATCACAAACAAAAGATGTAAGTGCACATCTTCCTAAACAGGTTTTTTTTTTTGTCAACTTTATTTATCCTCCTACTTTGGGCCCATCAGACTCTCTTGGACATGATCCAGGGAGCCATTCATTTACCACTCGACCTGTGGTCCACCATGTCAGACTCATGAACTGGGACGCTACCCCTCCTCTGCTCTGATCCTCCAACCCCTGGCTCTGTGCCCCTTGGGGTGGAGCTGCCAACACCTACTGGTGCCCTTTCTAGAATCCAATGGGCAGTGGAGGGAGAAGAGCAATCCATAGGCTGACTAGGCTGGGCCAGTGTAGAGTGTGGGGGCCGACTATAGACCTGTCATCGCCTTCCCAGGTGCCAGGGCTTTTTTCCTTGTTCCTGTTGCTGGTCCCAGAGGTGCAGATGTTCAATGATGTCCAGAGCGTAACAGGCATGCTCCCACACCCACTCGCAGAATGTTTTCCATCACCTCCACACCCCTCTACATGACCCTGCTGGCTGCAATGCTTGCAGTCTCCACTGAGAGCTGCTAGACCAGTGGGGACAACAACCTACCCACCCCAGGAAAGGAGAGCAGTTCATCGGATGCTCAATCCTCTCCTTCTTGGCCGACCCCCAGTGACCCAAGCACATTTCCGCATTTGGATTACTGGCATGGTGTGAGGTAAGGCAGATGTTTCAGCCATCAGCACCACCTGGCCGGCATCCTCCCAAACAGGTTATAGGATAATAATCTAAAGCACAGAGCTAATATGGTAGTGCAAAAAAAGTATTTTATTTACTATTCTTGAAACCATGTCATGACCAAAACGTGCTAATGTGCAGAAGATTTAATGCTCCCTGGAAGCTCACAAAACACTTGACAGTGTTTTGCACATTAATTTTAGTTTGTCAAACAAATTACCTAGAAGAAAAAGAAAAGTTAGCATTTATCTAAAACTTTTCATACACACTGATTCCCAATGCACTTTACAAGCACTGAGAGACAGGTAGTGAAGTTAATATAGATATGTAGTGGCACATATTTTGCATACACCCCCACAACAGCTTTGGACAATTGCATTAACTAGCTTTATGGAAAGGGAAATGTTGGCCAGGACACTTGGGAAAGTCTCCTACTCTTGTGACATGTGCCTTGTTTTTTTTTTTGCATTTTTTTTTAATACTTCCATGTGGACACCCACCAGGGCAGCACCAGAGAGGGGAATAAAGGACCTCAGTTTAATGTTGCTTCTGAAGGAGAGTACATCCCAACAGTTCAGTACCCACTAAAGTACTGCAACTGGGTTTCAGCATTGATGGTATAAGTCCAATCCTGATATGAGACTAGAACCCATGACCTTAAGGCCCAGAGATGAATGCGCCACAAACTGAGACACACTGACACTTACCTACCTTCATTTTTGATTTGTCATAGGCTAAAATAAATTATTTGTCTGTAAGGCTGAACTCTCACATACATTGTATATAATGTATAAATATGTTTATAATATAAATATTGTCATAACCTTTAACACTCTAAATAGCCACTTACCCATCACACCATTAAACTGACTATAGATCTACTGTATGACTCGTAATACAGTCTGTTGTCAGTCCATGTAATTCAGATGCAGTAGTCCATACACTTTTTGTTTTTTGTTGTAATCATCAGTTGTGACATCATAGAAACAGAATTTGATTACAGATAAGGGACACTCGGCCTATCCAGTCTGCCCATTGTTTTTCTACCTTCTTTTTTTGCAGTAGAACCTATCTGATCTGTGGTGCAATCTCTTCCCCCCTCCTTTCCTTTCTCCTATGATTTCCTTATGCCTGTCCCAGGCATTTTTGAACACTGCCACTATTTCTGCCCCATTACTTCTGTTGCAAAGCTGTTCCAGGTATCCACCACCCTTCTGCGAAGAAGTACTTCTTCTCATCCCTCCTGAACTAACCCCCTCCAGCTTCATAGCATGGTCCTTGTTCTACAGCACATTTTTCTCTAAAAAAAACCCAACTTCCAGTACCTTATTAATCTCCATGAGGTATTTAAAGGTCTCTATCACAGCCCATCCATACTCTTCTCCAGGGTGTACATATTTAACTCTTTTAGCCTCTCCTCATAGATCTTTTGATGAAGACCCTGCACCATTATAGTAGCCCTCCTCTAGACTACCTCCCCTCTGTCTCTGTCCCTCTTGAAATGTATTTTCTAGAACTAAACACAGTACTCAAGGTGGGGTCTTAATAGCGATCCATATAGGGACAGCACCACCTCCCTCTTCCTACTTGTGATAACCATTCCTTCGCACCCCAGCATCCCACTGGCCCGTCCAATTGCCTTGTCAAGAATCCTGTAATTCATAACTGGGCTGCCAAAGCATGAACTACAGCTTTTTATAGAATGTCTTTTACTACAGTTGTCTGTGTTTCACATTCTAAGGTAATCAATTCCTGCAAACTTCCTAAACCAAAATACTGTAATCTCTTGGCAGTATAGCCTAGAGGTTAGAGTAACAAGCTGACAATGAGCTTGGAACATCCAGCAGACCTGGATTTGAGTCTCACAACTTCCTCTTGCATACTGTGTGACTCTGAGCAAGTCACTTAACCTCCCCAGTACTCCTGGATATCCCCTGAAAACAGGCACTTGTGACCAGTAGGCCTTACCTGGTTACCAAAGAAAGAAAAAAAAGCAGAAAAAAGAGAGTTTAGCTTCTATGTACCCATACCTGGAATAGCCTAACACTAGATGCCAGACAATCAACACACACCTCCTTTAATAATGTACAAAAATCCTATATTGACTACTCGAATGTGTTTGTTTTTCAAACGTATCAGCCTATACCCTTCCCCCTTCAGCCTCCAACATCTGAAATGTTGCATTGCCACTGTATCTGCCCCCCACGCTTTGATACATTTGCACAATATCCCTGTTCGAGGGTTCTTTCAAGCAATCTCCTGTTTTATTTTTCCTAACTTTGTATTTGCCTACAGTATGTATTTCTGTCCCCATATGGGCTATCATTTAAAATTGTACCTTTTTGTAAATACAGATTTTATTATAATGTGTTGTCTGTTTCCTCCACTGGAAATACCAGTAAGTAGGTCACAAGACCAAATAAACCTTCTGAGTAACCCGCTAACAAATGAAATAAAAAAAGAAAGATAACATTGACTATAAATACAGTACTTTATGGATAGATGCAAATATTTTGTGAATGTTGTCAGACTTGCTTTTGGGGGTTGCTTGTATGGGTGTTTTTGTCATGTTGTTCCATTTGATTTGAATAATGAGTTTCTGAGTCTGGAGGGTTATGTGGTTGTGTTTGTTTGCATATTGATCTTTTGGCTGTGAAAGGTTATCCTTCAGTGAATCTACTCTTAAGCGGTACATTGAAACATGCATATTATGGACACTAAGTATTGAAGGACAACTTCCATTAATGTGAATGCCTGTATTTTTTGCTGAAGCTGTTTTTCAAATGCTGGTTCACATTCTATAACTGTTCCTTTTTTACTGGCCTTTTGGTAAATGCCATGGGTGTTTCTGGCATGCAAACTGGTACCGAAGATTATGTTAGAACTATATGATGTCATTGATGTCCTGAATTCATAAACTGCAGTTACGGTGCATCTGTGTTCTGCTGTGAAATTTTGTGGTTGGAAGGGAAATAACCTACTGTGTACCATCAACTTCTAAAATGGTACTTACTATCGGAGTGTAGCTCAGAAATGACCACTGAGTATATTAAAAGTTACTAAACAAAATGCTCGAGATGAAACAGTAACACAGTTGAAAACTGTATTTAAATTAACAGCTGCTACAAGAAAACTTAATTACAGGTTTAGAGCAGTTCTTCTTTAAGTATGTTGTGACATTTTCTTGTAGTTTTAAATGTAATATAAATGTAAATAAAAAGATGGCCCACAACATTAATATCAGGAATAATCTTCACTACAATATACTGCCATACTGATATTCCATGGCCTCCCTGCTGCAGTGGAAACCTGTGCAATGTGTATCTTGAATGCAGAGTAATATTTCATTACTGGGAGTATAACTTTGCTAGTTATTCTTTCTTTACAATGTACAGCACATGAAATGGAATAATTCTTGAATGAGATGCTGAAAAAGGCAGCCACATAAGTAAAATAAGGATCTAGGACAATGTTTCTCAAATGAGGCCGCTGTGACCACATGCAGCCAGATGGGATCTAGAATTTTTTTAAGGGGGTTGCAGTTTAGTGAAGGGGTAGAACTTCAACAGAAAAATGTAAAATGTTCCCTTTTAAGTCTCAGATCAGGCTAAATAGGTGCTGTTTGCTGACATAAGGAGGTAGCAGCTGCTGCTTTGCTACATAGCTGGACATGTAAGTGCATGGAGCCACCAACACACTTTTCTGTATCTACAGAGTTCTTTACAGCCCAGTTACAGAGGAAATGGAATGAACAACTGTGTTACCTTTAAAAAAGCATGCGAGAGCTATTCTAGGAAAATACATCAAGGAGATAATGTATGACATATTGTGTGGAAAGAGGGTTGTTATAGCAGGGTTTGTGGTGAAAGATACAGAGTGAGGTCACCTGTAAGTTCTGGTGGTTAGACTCTTAATACCCTTTTTGGCCACCAGAATTTGAGGTTTGGGAACCACTGGCCTGGACATATAGAGAGAGGGAGAACTGCATTAATTACAGTAGGTAGGAGTAACTAGACTACCATGCTCCGACAGGACAGTAGGGGGCGTGACACCTCAGGGGCTTAGATGATAATGTCAGGAATAGTTAGGCAACAATACAGCAGACAAACTCCATTCCACAAAATAAGGACACCATCCAGCACGGCTGAAGGGTTGTGGCTGTCAGTACTTGTTTCTGTTTTGTGGACTGAATAAAGTATGGCCATTTGTAAGATGTGTCTGGTCCGGGAAATCTGCCAGGTTTCATTTTCCATAGATATAGCACTACTGGCAGGGTACAGAAAAATGGGTTGGGGGCTGCCTGGAGATGACTGGGTTGGGTGTGGCCAAAGGACTAGTCCTAATGACATTGAGGGAAATAGCGAGCTAGAGATACAGGCAAGATTCAGGGAGCTTGCCAGGGTCTGTCATGACATAGGATGCACAGTTTCCTTCTCAGAAATCCTGCTGGTGCCAAGGGCTAGTGGGGAACACAAAAGGAAGATTAGGGAGATAAACCAGTGGCTCAGGGAGTGGTGTGAGGCCAGAGGGTATGGGTTGATGGGGGATTGGGGGGAGACCTTGGAGGATAAGGAGCTGTATGCTAGAGATAGACTCTATCTCAATTTGGAGGGGAGGGGAATCCTTAAGTTGAAAATAGAGGATTCATTGGTGAAAAGTGGGGTTTAAACTTGTGAAGGGGGCAGATGGAGAAAGCATACTGGCAAAGCCACAAAGAGGGACTTGTTCCACCCCTGGGGACCAGGAGGATTGCAGGAAAAGGCCGACTGGCAAAGTGCAGACCAGGGAAAACAGAATCCCATGGGAACACGAGCAGGGAAATGGAACTATAGGAAAGGGTGGAAGGTAGTCCTGCTAAATGCCAAGAGCTTGGCATAAAATGCCTGAGCTCCAGGCGATGCTAACTGAGGGAGCAGTGGATGGGCAGCAGTCACTGAGACTTGGGCCACTACAGGACACGACTGGGACCTGAACCTGGAGGGTTACACTATGTTCAGGAAGGACAGGGGAGGGAAGGGAGGAGGGGCAATGATAGTCAAAAACTGCATTGGCATAGGGGAGTAGAGGAGGCGGAGGGAACCGTGGAGGCGATTTGCACACCTTGATAACAAGGGAGGAGAGAGTAAAATAGGATGGTGTATAGACCCCTGCCCCTGGCGGAGGAGCTGAGGAGAGTCTGGTGGCAGATGTTGGGAGACACTGCAGACTGGGCAGAGGAACGGTGGTGGTGCTGGGGACTTAACATGCCAGGAACAGACTGGGAGAGACTATGACATCCTCTGTGACCAGGAACAGAGGTTGTTGGATGTCTTTCAAGACGTGTTCCAACTCAGCAGGTGAGGGAACCGACCAGGAGGGGCGGTACTGGATGTGGTCCTGGCAGACAGTGACCAGATTGGGGCCTGGAGGTAAGGGACCCACTGGCGGGAGTGACCATGCCACGGTCTGGTTCTGCCCTAGACCTAGGAGGGGTAGAAGGCTGCACAAAGACGGAAGTAACTGTCTTCAGGGGCGGATTTTAAGGAAATGGGAAGGATCCTTAGGAGCATTTGGATGGGATTGGGTCAGACATGGACGCTTGATAGTAGGTGGGAAATCATAAGGAGAGGGGTGCAGGATGCTACCAGCACCTGTGCAAGAGTAAGACGAAAATGCGGTAGGGCCCAAAAACCCTGCTGGTGGACCAGGGAGGTCCAGGAGGTGGTGCGGGGAAAGAAGGCAGCCTATAAGCAATTCAAGTGCTCAAGGAGTGAAAGGGATAGAGGAGAGTATGAGCTGATGGCTAGAAGGGCCGCTAGGGTGGTGAGGGCAGCTAAGGCAAGGAAGGAGCAGAACCTGGCCAGGGAAATTAGGAAGGAACAAGGATTCTTTAGATACATTGGGGAAAAACGAAGGGTGAAGGGGCAGATTAACAGGATTAAATCAGGGGAGAGATGGGCACAAGACCCGGGGAGCAGGCTGAGGTACTAAATGAGTACTTCACCTCAGTTTTCACCAAGGAAAATGGGGGTGCTGCATCATACATGGGAGGAGACAGAGATACTGAGGAGGGGGGGACCCTTACTGATCGGTGGGTCTGGGGAGAGGGGGAGGCATCACTGGCAGGAGGGGGGAGGGCTAAGCAGGGAGAAGAGGTACCAGAAGTGAAAATCACAGCAGAGAGAGTGAGGGAAGCCCTCAGCTCCCTTAAGATGGAGAAAGCACTGGGGCCGGATAAATTACATCCAGAGTGCTGAAGAAACTTGCGGATATCCTGGCGAAACCCCTGGCGGAGCTTTTCACCATCTCTCTGAGGACAGGGTGGGTGCCCCAGGACTGGAAGGTGGTGCATATAGTGCCTATCCACAAGGGGGGGATCAAGGGAGGTGGCAGGGAACTACAGGCCTGTCAGCCTGACATCGGTGGTGGGCAAGGTGATGGAGGGCATTGTTAAGGAGAGGCTGGGGGGGGCCTGGATAAGTCAGGGTGCCTGGACGATAGACAGCATGGATTCATCCCGGGGAAATCCTGTCAGACAAACCTTGTGAAGTTCTATGACTGGGTGACGAGTGCCTTGGACCTGGTAAACCAGTGGACATCCTCTTTCTAGACTTCAGCAAGGCATTTGACTCTGTTCCTCACGTGGGCCTGTTGGATAAGCTGGGAGAAATGGGGGTGGGGAACCGATGATCAGATGGATAGGCAATTGGCTCCAGGACCGACCCAGAGGGTCGAGTTGGCGGATAGTCTCATCCCCAAGGAGGGTCATTAGTGGGGTCCCACAGGATCAGTCCTTGGCCCCTTCTGTTCAACGCCTACGTCTCTGACATAAGGACAGGAATCAGGAGTGAGATGAGTCTCTTTGCAGATGACTCAAACTGGGGCCGGTGGTGGATGGGGAGGAGGGGAGGGTGGCCCTACAGGGGGACCTAGAGGCTCTGGAAAGATGGTCTAGAAAGTGGAAGCTGAGGTTCAATGCAGGGAAATGCAAGGTACTCCACCTGGGGGCCAGAAACCCAGGCCAAGTGTACACCTGGGGGGAATGCTACAAGTCTCGATGGCTGAGAGGGACCTGGGGGTGGTGGTGGATGTCAAGATGAACAACTCTGAGACTTGTAGGAGGGCAGCAGCCAAGGCCAACAGGATGCTGGGATGCATCGCTAGGGGGATCACCTCCAGAAGGAGGGAAGTGATACTCCCTCTGTATAACTGCATGGTGAGGCCACACCTTGAGTACTGCATGCAGTTTTGGAGGCCACACTTAAAGAGGGGCATTAACCTCCTGGAGAGGGTCCAGAGGAGGGCAACCAAAATGATTTGGGGCTTGGGGGGACAGGACCTATGAGGAGAGGCTCGAAGAGCTAAATATGTACACATTGGAAGAGAGAAGGGACCGGGGGGACATGATAGAGGTCTTCAGGTACATGAAGAGGGTAAATAGGGGAGGAACAGTCAGGGTGCTTCGAAGGAAGGAGGAGGGGGCCACTAGAGGGCATGGGTGGAAGCTGGAGGGGGGAAGATTCAGGGGAGAAAGGAGGAGGTGCTACTTCACTGAGAGGGTGGTGGAGCCATGGAATGCACTGCCTAGGGGGCTGGTGGAGGCAGAGACAGTGGAGGGGTTCAAGAGGGGGTGAGACAGGTGCAGGAGAAGGGTTCTGGAAGCAAAATCCAATGCAGCAAGAATATCCGGAACTGGGAAGGGAGAAGCCAGAGTAGGCGAGGGGGGCAGCAAGGTCAGCACCGAGGGTGGGGGCTGACTAAACGAGCAGACACGAAAAGACCGTTAGGCCTATTCTGCTGGCATTTTAGTATGTTAGTATGTAATGACCTTTGGAGGACTAGAGGATTTTTCAATAAAAAAAAACAACTTATTTTGAATCAAAGAACAAATCATGAATGAGTACCTGAGTATCTGGGAGGTCTGAGTAATCAGATACTTTCACAGCCCTAGGGGACATCATGGATTATATAGAAGGGGACAAGGAGGGTAAAAGGAGGATTACTGGACATCATGAAGTATATAGAAGGGGACAAGGAGGGTAAAAGGAGGATCACTGGACATCATGGAGTATATAGAAGGGGACAAGGAGGGTAAAAGGAGGATCACTGGACATCATGGATTGTATAGAAGGGGACAAGGAGGGTAAAAGGAGGATCATTGGACAGTATGGAGTATGTAGAATGAGTCAAGGAGGGTAAAAGGAGGATCACTGGACATGAGACTGAACATGAAACAGGATACTGTTCTAATTGACTCTACTCAGTACATGAAATAGGAAAGGGAGAGGAAGGGGGCACTCGTGTGTGCTCTTAATGTGATGGAGAATGAGCACCACTGGGCATCAGGGAGTTCTTACAATGGGGCTGGCAGTATAGCCCAGAGATTAGAATAATGAGCTGTGAAGCTGTGAGTGAGCTTGGTACAGTACATCCAGAGACCTGGGTTTGATTCCCACAGCATTCACAAGTGTTCATTAGCTTATATAGCTTAAAAGTAGTATTTTAGTCCACCTCCATTTCTGATGTATTTGTCCAGTTTGTTTTTTTCATTTCTCTTTTGTATCACTTATTATTATATCTTCATGTAAGCCATTCGATAAATAAATTACTCTTTCTTTACAGAAAAAAAAATCCTTACCTCAGTTCTGAATTTTATCACCTTGACCTTTTATTTATATTTATTTATGAGTTTTACCAGGAAGGCATACTGCGCGGAGATACCGCTTGATTCCAGATGCGCTCTGGGGGAAGGGAGAAAGGGAGCAAATAAAGACAATAACTATCATACAAGTATACAGATTGTGCAAGTGACATAGATCCTATATAAATAGATTAACAGAGCTCCCATGACTGAGAGCACCAAGGTAAACTTAACAAGTAACTAGCAATAGCAAAGCTGTTCAGTAGAAAAATGTGATACTGCTGAGGCACATTTGATATCTGAAATCCCTAACACTAGGGACCCCAAAGTCATGTTCTCTGTTTTTTTACTTAATGTCCTTAAATGTAATACTAAGTTCATTCAGGAGATATGAGTTGTTGATTATATCCTAAAATAGCAGTATATTTCCCCATTTTCTATGTTCCTCCGGTGAAAATAAATGTAACCTTCCATGTCTGTCAGTATACATCAGGGGCTAGATATTCAAAGGGTTTGCACCTGGCGCAACTGAGGTGAGCCAGCACAACCCCAGAACTGCGCCCCAGGGCAATATTCAGAAAAGGAAATTGCACAACACAATTCCCAATGCACCGGAGCACAAAGATGATGTATGCAGCACATCTCCAGGGGGTGTGACAATGCATATGCGGCACATCTTAATATTCAGCCTGGGATGTGCAGTGCATCTTCTGGCACAACCCTGAGATGTGCTGCATACCTGGGCTGAATATTGAGCCTGTATAATATGGCTGAAGTACAAGACACCCACCGGTGGGCTGCTGTATCAAGTGAGCAACACAGCAGCCACCGGCCGTGTGGGACAATCCCCCCAAACACCGTGCACAAGCACACAAAAGGCCCTGGTGATGCAGTGGTACTTCCCACCTCTCCCATAGCAGCAATCACCGAGCAGGATCTAATGCCCATGTCTCTGATAGTCTAGTGGTACCGCCATCCCCAACCTGACCCTCCAATCGCCATAGTGTAATATCAACCCTGGTAGTCTAGTGGTACCCGCCTCTCCACCTGACTCTGCAATCCCCATTGTATTTATCATAGAAATATCCCTGGTCATCCAGTGGTTCCTCCTCCTGCCCGAAACCCTGATCAGCCAGTGACTTGCTGCCTTCCCAGTTCCCTGGTGGTCCAGTGGTAACCCCACCCCCACCCTGGGACCCCAGGCCACCAAACTCCCCACGGTCATCAGCAGGCATACCACCCACATACCACCATGGTGGCCTGCAGAATGGCAGCTTACAATAGTGACTGTAAGCTCATTAGTCCACACTGTGGACTTATGGGCTTGCAGTACATACCGTAATAATTCACAACATTGTGAATGAAGCCATTCATTCACAAAGCTGTGAATTATTACAGTATGCAGTGCAAGCCCATTGGTCCATAGTGTGGACCAATGAGCTTGCAGCCACTACTGTAAGCTGTCATTCAGCAGGCAGCCATGATGGTATGCGGGTGGGTATGCTGCCCACCAATGACTGAGGGGTGAGCTGTGTGGGCTGGGGGTCCTGTGTGGGTGGTGGGATGGGGGATACCACTTTACCACCAGGGAACTGTAAAGCAGCAAGTCGCTGGTGATATGGGTTTTTGGTGGGGAGGGGGGTACCACTGGACCACCGGGGATATTACTATGATAAATACGATGGCGATCAAAGGGTCAGGATGGGGAGATGGTACCACTAGACTACCAGGACTGATAGTAATATTACACTACGGTGACCGCCCCTATGGAAGGGGAGGTAGGGTACCACTGGACTATCAGGGCTGATATTAATAAAACACTATGGTGATCATCACTATGGGAGGGGTGGGGGGCACCACTAGACTACCAGGGAGGTGGGCCTCTATTCTTATAAGGCGATCGGTGCTACAGGCTGGGGGGGGGACCTCTGGACCCCCACTGCCAACTGCATGGTGTGCAGGCTGCAAGGCACATTTAGCTGGCCAGCCCTGCACAACTCATGCAAATGGGGCCATAATGACATGCAAATGGCCCCAGGTGCACCTTGCATGCATAATGGCCCCATTTGCACCTTGCATGCTTAATGGCCCCATTTGCATATGAACATCAGGAATTTGCACACCGCATATCTTGGATGCACTGGTGGATTACCCATTCCTGGTATTCAGACCTGTCTGGGGGGATGTACCAGCGCATCGTATTTGCGCAGGCAAATTCTTTGCTAGATTCAGAAGGGATACACCATGGCACATCTCTTTTGAATATCTCCCTTGGTTGCTCCAGTGCAACTCAGTTGCACTGCGCACCCACTTGTATCCTTGCCAGGCACATTTCTGAATAGTGGGCCCCATATCTTTAATGTCAGATATTATTTTGCTTGCCATGCATTGTACTTTCTCTACTTCTCTTATTATAAGCACCATAACTGTTGCTGTAATCCAGAAGGTATCTTACATAAGATCGATACAAGGGCATTACGTCTTCTGCCTTATGACTTTTAGTGTTTTGCTTGATAGTACTCAATACTCGATTTGCTTTTGACACAGCCATGATACAGTGGTCCTTAAAATCCAATGTGCATTTTAAGAATATTCCTAGGTCTTTTTCCTTGTCACTAGCTTTCAGAACTGTGCTGCTCAATATATACTGATGTGGAATAATGATTTTTTTAAGTACACAGCACTTTTCAAGATTGAATGTCATGCCCCATTTGTAAGCCCATTTAGCTATTGTGTTCGTATCTATGTGAAATCTATTTATTTGTTCAATATTATCACTACAGTAGGTCCCCAGTGTTCATATCATCTACATATTTGGTTACCCAATTCTGTATATTTTTGTGTACATTTGCAATCAATGACTGAAATGTGATGGGACCTAGTACGGATCTCTGGAGCACTCCGCTTGTCACCTGACCCCCCTCTGACAAGTAACCTTTCAAAGATACCACCTGCATTCAGTCTGACAGGCAGTTTGTAACCCATCTCACTATGCTGTTATCTATATTAAGTTTTCTTTTTTTTTGTTACCACTGACCACTGTGGAACTGTGTCAAAGGCTTTACAGAAGTCAAGTAACTTCATCTCTGCAGAGCCCCCCCCCAATCCTGTATGTTACTGATTTTTCTCATAAAAACACATGAGATTAATAGCACAAAAGCATGCAGAAGTGAAGTCAGGTTGTTCCCAGTCTAGATTGTCATTGATTTTAATGGTTTTTTTTGAGTCTATCCTTTACGATTGATTCTAGGATTTTTCTTGGTACAGATGTTAAACTTGCAGGTTGGTAGTTACAGACATTTTGTCAATCATCCTTTTTATGGATAGATGTGACTTTTGTCATTCTCCAGACTTTTTGTACACTGCCTTCATTTAGTGATTCCTCACATAATAACTTCAATGAGATTGTGATTATGTCTTTTATTAATTTAAGCATTTGTGATATAATACCATCTAGTCATGGTGCACAATATTGTTTGAGCTCATTATTTTTTTTCAATATTTCTTCTTCCTTTATTCTAATACTGTTATTTTTGCCAAGTTTGTTCTGTTAATGAGAGTACTGTACTTCCTGAATGAGTTAGTGCTCTCCAAAGGTTCAGAGATAACAATGTCACTTTGAATGACTGTAGTTAGTTTAGTGTCTGATTTTTAATGAATATATATATTTTATATATATATATTGTTTATTTATTTAGTTTTTGTTGACTGGGTAAGTGCACTAGACAAATCCTGCCTAATTTGAGGCACGACCCAGGGAAGGGGGATATAGATGAATGCCAACTGACCTTGAACCAGATTAAGCTGTATATAATTTCTTGCTATTCTGTTTGTTTGCACTTGTTGCTAATTTAAATTCAATAGTCCTCTTTGCTTTATTGATGAAATGTTTACATTCTTTTTATGCTTTTTTAAATGTTTCCCATGCATCTGATGTGCTTTTATTTTTTATGTTTTGCATATAGTTTATTTTTCTTTTTTATTAGTGTTAGTAATTTTTTTATTCAGCCGTTCTGGTTTATTCTTTTGGGACATAGGTTCAGATATAACAATTCCATTTTGAATGATTGTAGTTAGTTTAGTGTGAGATTTTTTTAGGAAATTAATATAGCTATATAATTCCTTGCTGTTCTGTTTGTTTGCACATGTTGCTAATTTAACTTCCATATTTCTCTTTGCTTTATTGATGGAATTTTTACATTCATTTTGGGTTTTTTAAATGCTTCCCACATATCTGCTGTGTTTTCAATTTATGTTTTGAATATAGTTTATTTTTTTTATTAGTGTTAGTATTTTTTATTCAGCCATTTTGGTTTTATTCCTTTATTATTATAGTTTTGATTTGTTTAATGTGCTTATAACAAGGGTCCACTATAATTTGTATTATACAGTTCCAGCTCTTCTCTGCTATTTATCTTTAAGTAAGGAGTCCCAGTCTATCCTAGAGATGGCATCATTAATGGCTTCCTCATTTGCTGTGTTGTGTGTGTGTGTATATGTGTGTGTGTGTGTATATATATATATATATAAATTTCTGTATAGCCTTTTAATCTATTGCATTTACCTTGACTATCAAAGTCTATGTAGGAGTGACCACTGTTACCTAAAGGTTGAGTGACTTTACAGTCTGTTATACTAAGGGATTCTGACTCTGAACAAGTCACTTACCCTCCACAGTGCTCCTAGATCACTCCTAAAACTTTGACTGCTATCAAATTCTATGTTTCTATTCGTGGGGGGGGGGGGTAGGAGGAAGTAAGCTGTTGATTAACTAGAATCTGCAGCTTATCCATCAGGTAGGGAAATGGGCTGACTAGGTGGGCCAAACTGTCCTTATCTGCCATCAAATTCTATGTTTCTGTGTTTCTAAAAACAGACACTTGTGCCTAGTGGCTCTTACCCAGTTACTAAAAGAATTAAATATATATGCATGCCAATGGATAACACGGAGTGCTTAGAATATGCCTAATAGATGAAAGTGGTGCCACTGGACACCAAGGCATGCTTAGAATTAGACAGACAGAAAGAGGGGGATGCCACTAGAAAGCAGCTAGTAGTGGGACTTTGGCAGACAGATAGAAGTGGGTATTCAGAGACTTGAAATGGGATGGGGAGAATAAGGGTGTGATGTGAATACCTGGGAGTACTTGAGAAGTGACACAGAAACAATGGTCCACTGGGCAAAGAGTGTTTGGAATGAAGCAAGTGGAGGGGGGGATCTCTGGACACCAAGAAAGGCTAGGACTGTGATGCAGATGGGGCATGCCCCTTGACATCAGGGAGTGCTGGGAAGGGGATGAGTCAGGGTTATCACTGGATACCAGAGAGTACTTGAATGGGACAGCTATGGGATCACCAATAGATACTGAGTTGTGCTTTTAATGGACACTGGGAGGGAGGGAGGGGTACCACTTGCCACCAGGGAGCTTATGAATTGGGCAGAGAGAAGGATGGAATACCTTCAGATACTAGAGGATTCTTGGAATTGGATGAGGAAAATGAGGGTGCCACTGGAAACCTGGGAGATATTGGAGCAGGACAGGAGTCAAGTTGTGTGCAACTGAACACCATTTAGCACTTGGAATACTGTATTATGGAGACAAAGTCGGTATTGCCACTGGGCACCACTGATTGTTTTTAATTGGATGGTGAGAAAGAGGAGGTGCCACTGGACATGAGGAAATAACTGAAATGGGACAGAGCAATGGCAAGGGGGTGTTGTGTGTACCTATGTCATTATTAATATGGCCCAGCAGATCCCAGGTCACTATGTAATTTTTCTGTCCCTTGGGTGGTATGGCATGAGGCAAAGCCTTGTATTAACCAATAAGTGAATAAATCCAAGTCAAAGCCACACACACTGCAGTGATCTATGGTGATTAGAAAATGAATTCCAGTACTGAAAAGTTCAAAAATGACACAAGGAGAAAATATATTTTGATTAAGAAAAGAAAAATAACTTTATAGAATACAAGGATAATGAATGATTCAAGGCCACGAGTCACACTGAGATTTACCCACAGGCTCTAACCATTACTTATCAATCAGATGGCAGTATACAAATGAACCAGTTTACAATATGTAATTGTTATGAACATCATAACTTGGGGCCGCAAATATAGCCTCCAAGACAGCATCTGAAGTTTCCCCAGTTTTCTTCCTTGTTCCCCACCTTCATCCTCATAGTCACTGTTACTGATACCTGCAATTTCACCATTTGCCAGACATCCTGCAGCTTACCAGAGAGGGTGAAAATTGCTCAGAATCCTGAGTCAGACTCTGCAGCAAACATCAAAACCAGCAGACTTCTAAATCTAGTGAGACTTTAGCCCTTGATGTGAAAAATGCCACTTTGTTAAGCAGTGAAAGAGACGGAAGATGGGTAGTTGAGAAAGCTCCCAAAAGTCATAAAAATAGCTCTAGTGAAATTCGGTCCTAAGAAACACTGTCAGACAATATTTTCACTAGCCCTGTAAGATTTCCAATGATT
Organism: Neoceratodus forsteri; assembly: GCA_016271365.2. Lineage (NCBI taxonomy): Eukaryota > Metazoa > Chordata > Ceratodontiformes > Ceratodontidae > Neoceratodus > Neoceratodus forsteri. Next base: position 1,571,259,365 of record CM057452.1, read on the forward strand.
CTGTTCTGCTGTGATGTATGTTACAAATATCTATTGCATCCCTCAGGATGATCTGACTAAAATGTTTCTGATGTACGGTAGTTCTTATCTGTACTTCTTGTTTCAGACCCGAATCTGCATTTCTCTTTTGTGAACTGTGGCATCTCTTAGATTATTTAAAGCTGTGCTGCTGGGACTAATCACTGTCATGAATGCCAACACCATGACTCAAAACTGTACTTGTCTCTGCCAGTGTATTTCTACGAACTGCAGAATCATATTGCAGACACAGTGGTTAGGTTCATATACTGTATGTCTGATGAGGGATCTTGACAAGGACAGTATGCAGCTCAATACTCCGGGGATTTCCAGCATGTTTGAGTGATATGCAAATATCAGTTTCAACCTTATTACCATAATTTCTTATTTTACTGATGATCCTTCACACAGGCTCACCATGAAATGTGCACTTATGGATGCCAAAGTTTTACTAGGTAGTTCTATGGAGATAATCCAGAGTTTTGTTTCTGAGGGAAGTCTGTGAATAAGGGGTAAAACAAGGAAAACAAAATGCATCCGATGCAGGAATTTCCAGATGCTTCTGTGGACTTTATTGAACTGGGGAATTGCAATTGAAATATTCTGAAGTGTAGGATATTTTCTACTGACAACAAAATATGTTCCTTTCATGATGCAAAACCAGATATCTCTCTGCGTCCCCTCTGATGATTAATTTCTCTTGTGGGGACTCTTCAGAGCTGGTACAATCCTTTAAATATCTGGGTATCACCTTGGATTCCCACCTCACCTTTGAGACATGTGTTTCAACTGTGATCAAGACCCTTCAGCAAAAGCTAGGACAGCTGTACCGCCTCCAGCCCTATCTAACTAACTCCTCCCACCCAGCCATAGATCATTCCTCCATTCTCCCCCTTATCTCCTATGGAGCCCCTATTCTCCACTCTGCTCAGGTCTCCCCTCTTGCCAGGCTCAAACAAATCTACCACAAGATCACATGCTTCGCCCTTGGCGCTAACACTCGGGAGTGCCACTACTCAGTCCTTGACTCACTTGGCTGGCCTTCCTTTGAAGCTAGGTTGCAATATTTCACCCTTTGCCTGACCTTCAAACTAGTTCCAACTTTCACTCCTCCCTGTCTCAACCCCATTGTCCAATGAAAAACTATTTGGGTCCTCTCTATAGAACTCACTATCATCTGCTGTTTTGACCTGCCCTTCTTTACATATGTTCAAGCAATCTCTTAAATCCCACCTTGCTTCTTTACAGCACTGCACCTGTTCCTGAGTCTTCCTACCCTTAGCCTCTAACTCACTCCCCTCCACACCTACCCTCTCCCATGGACTTTTCTTCTTTTTCTTGTTCTGCTCTTAAGTGCCACATATCCTTTGCTGTGATATTGAGCCGCTCATGTTTCACTGTTATTATTGTACTCCATTCAGTTGTAAATAGTACCTCTTTGCTCCTGTATATACAGCACCATTTGTAAATACTGCTCATTTACCTTGTATATATCCTATACATTGCTGCTACTTTTTAGGTTTTTGTGTCAAATGATCTGTAACTTAATCTGACAATGCTATATCTTATTTTTCTTAAGTATGAACTATTGTAAAAATGTCTTTATACTCTTATCTTTTGTTGTTAGCCATTATATCTGCAGAGCAACCTGTCTTTCCTGACTGCAACTATCCCTGAAGCCTGGAAATGTGCTACAGTTCTCCCCCTACCAAAGGGAGGTGATCTCTCATCTCCTGGGAATTACCACCCCATCTCGCTTCTACCCACCCTGGCTAAACTCCAGGAATATCTTATTCTCTCCCAACTCTCCTCCTTTACTCCCTTCCAATCTGTTTTTTGGAAGACTCACTCCACAACCACTTCCCTACTTAGAATTATTGACTCTATCCATTCTGCCATGGATAGAGGTCACATTACTTCTGCTATCTTTGTTGTCCTTGCCAAGGCTTTCGACACAGTTTCCCACTCCCTCCTCCTCAAAAGTCTCTCATCGGCTGGCTTGTCTATGCCTGCCTGCAACTGATTCAGAGCCTACTTGGTAGGTAGAACTCAATCTGTTAAAATAGCTGACTCTATGCCCCCTCCACTACCCACCTCTACTGGTGTGCTTCAAGGCTCTGTACTTGCCTACTCCTATTCTCAGTTTTTCTAAATGACCTACCGCCAGTATGCTCCTCATCTTCTATCAGTATGTACACTGATGACAAAGTTTTGTTCACCTCTGGCCAATCTCCCTCTGATGTGACTTCAAGACTACAGCTTGACTTTAATAATGTTCAGTGCTGGCTAAGCTCACATCAACTCTTTATCAACACCAAGAAGACAGTCTCCATGACCTTTGGCACTAGGCAGAGACTCTCTAGGCCGCCCTCCCTTCCGTCCTTCCACACCCTTGACTGGACAACACTAGAGGACACCACCTCTTTCAAAAACCCGGGTGTCTGGCTTGACCAACACCTTAACTTTTTGGTACATATTGACGCCATCCTGAAAAAACTGCACCCCAAGCTGGGCACCCTTTACAGGAACTGTAGTTGCTTACTACTACCAGTTAGGCATGATTTTGTTCAGAAAATGATACTCCCTATTTTTGACTATTGTGACATAGTCTACAGTGCTGCTCCTAAGTCTTCCCTTACCAGGCTGGATACTCTCTTCAGTGTTTTCTGTTGCTTTGCTCTTGACTCCCTCTCTTGCACACATCACTATACCTTGTACCATTCTCTAGCTTTCCCCTCCCTTGAGTGCAGGCGTCTCTCACTGCGCCAAGTTCACATCTAAATTCTTGTTTGGAAATCTCCTCTCTTACCTCTCCTCCTTATTCTCTGCTCCACTTCCTCCTCCCACACTCTCAGATCCACTGACAGACACACTCTAGTTATTCCTTGTTGCTCTACCTCAATAGGACAAGAAGCTTTCTCCTACCGCTTCCCAAAGCTTTGGAACTCACTGCCACCTCTAGTCATACTTTCCTCTTCCCCATTTTCAATTTCCTTAGCCCTTCACAATTTCTACTCCCCTAACTGCACTTATTCTTAGCCCCCCTTCAGCCCTCCCAACCTTGGCACATTTTCCTTTAGCCCTACTTTACTTCTGTTCTCCTAACTGTACTTGTTACTAACCCCCTTCACAACCCTTTCCACCCTTGCACACTATCCCCTACTCCTCTATCCCTGACGTACTTCCTGTCTTCTAACCGAACCCTTCCTCCTATTACATCCTCACATGCTACCATCTATTATACCCCCTCCTCTTATCCCCTACCACAACCTACTGTGCCATTTCAACTACCATCACAACCTACTGTGGTATTTTGACACTATACTGTTGTCCTTCCCCCCACTACCCCCTCATCCCTCCCACCCCACTGATGCTCTCCCTTTTTCCATTCCTAGTTTACCCCTATTTTCTCCAGCCTCCCTATTCCTTATCCTTTTCCTCCCCTCCAGTCCCCTGCCACATTTCACTCCTCCTCCTCCTCCTCCCTGCCCCCTTCTCTCCCCTCCTTTTCTGCCTGGTCCTGTCCCCCTTGCAGGGTTCTCTGTCATGTCATCCTGAAGGGGTATAGATCTTGGCTTCCTCTCATCTACCTCTCTTCCTTTCCCCCATTTTCTAATCCTGCCCCCTTTGCAGGGTTCTCTGCATCCTGAAGGGGTATAGATTGTCTCTCTCTCTTTTTTCCCTCTCCCTTCCCCCACTTTCAAATCCATTACCTGCCAACCTCCCTACTTCCCTATCCCTCTCCTCCCCTCCCCTCCTGTTCCTATGCCCCTCTCTTCTCTACCTCCCCACTCCTTTTCTCTCCCTTCCCTTTCTGCCTGGTCCTGTTCCCCTTGCAGGTTCTCAGCATCCTGAAGGGGTTAGATCTTGGCTGTTCCTCTCTCTCCCTTTTCCATCCCCTAAAGTGATGGATTCAGAATATCACCAGTGATAAATGATCTTCAAGTCATTGGGTCTGATATTGAATGGTTAGCACACCCACTAATAGGGTTAGCTCATGCACTAACCCAGATCTGTACAAGCACTCCTGACGAGCCAATATTCTGAAGCCCTGGGAGCACCCCACAAACCCAGCAGTGCCAAAGTGCTAATATATCACTGTCTATGCAAATGAGGGGGTCCACAAAACAGCATGTGAGAATGACACACACAGGTTTTAGATACAAGGTGTTACCTGGAAGGCCAGAAGCTAATTACAGAGTAGAACAGTCCTTAATCAAGAATCTCCTATTTATCTAAGTTAATTATAGCTGTAGTTGCTAAGAGGGAAATCATAATCTTTTATACCATTTAGGGGAAGAATGCAGGTTATATGGCACCCTGGTGTGAAATCATAAATGCTTTGATGTCTGTATGAGGGGGATACTGCTCATAGATGAAAGAAAATTTACAGACTTGATTGGGGAAGTCACATGGGGAAAGGAGTTTCTGCTGATGCAACCTTATCTACATTCTGACAAAGAAACATCTTTGAGCACTTTAAGCAAATATACAGGTAGAGAGAGACAAAATCTAAGTACTGTAGTAGGAATTACACTGTTAAAACCTTGTTCATTTAAACGATTTGTATGTTTTGTGATATATGGTTCTGTATTTTATGTTTTACAAATTTTTGTATCTATTTTAGTAAAACTCTATTTTTAGAGCCTACTTGGTCTGTCCTTGAATTTCTTCCTTTAACAAGTGAAATATATATGGTTAAAGCAGACACTGTGCATAAGCTTGAATGGTGATACCAAACTGGAAAAAGGTAAGGGTTTAATCTGAGGTCTTTTATTAGAGTTTTTAAGGGTTAATTTCTGTACACCTGGTTAGGTGTTCATAGGCAAAGATAGCTGGCCTCCCAAAGACATAATTATCTGAGCCTCTGCATTGGGTACACTAGCAAAAGATTCACAGTTTGAATCCCTCCAGAACTGAGAACAAAGGTTGATTTGAATCCACAAAACAGATAGGAGGGTTACCCTGTTTCTGTTATCTGTTCACAAGACTATGCTCGGAGGTTGGCACATTGGGAGTAGAGGGCAGACCTGTTGAGTGGGTTTGTGACAGATTGGTTGGCAGTGGTGGCATAATTGTTGGTATTGCAAGCTTTTATTGTTCACTGTGTCAGCTTGAGACCATCAGCTCACTTGCAAAGAAAGAAAAAGGCAATGATTTATTTTTAAAAAGGAGACAGAACTATATCACTTGGTGTACAGTCAAGTTCCTACTTGTTTTATTTTTTTTTCCTAAAGTGCAAGTCAGAGTAGCAGTAGCTTCCAACTACAGCAGGCACACTGTAGACTACTTAAGGCAGTTGTGCAGGGACAGAGGAATCTCGTTTGAGGTGAAATCCAGCAAGCAGAACCTCATAGATGCCATGATGTTAGCAGATACCCAGAGCAGTGAGTCATGGACCGTGACTGAAAAGGACCAAACCTCGAGTGTGGCAGGGCTAGTGGCCAGTGCAGTGTCCAGATCCAATGAGAAGGGCAACAGGGCCAGTGCCAAGAGATGAGAGGCAGAGTGGGAACAACGGGAGGCAGACCGGGAGGAGCGTGAGTGCCAGCGAGCTGCAGAGGAGAAGAAAGAGTGAGAATGCCAACATGCAGACCATGAAGAGCAGGAGCGCCAGAGGCAACATGAACTGGAGAAGCTATGACTCTAACCAGCGGCACTAGAGCAGGTAAGTGGCTTGGGTTTAACTGGGACTACAGGACTGGGTTACAAATTGAATTCCATATTAATAGCTGAATTTAAAGAGGGGGAGGATATGGATGCCTTTTTAAATTCTTTTGAAAAAGTTAGTATTCAGTCTAAAATTCCTGGAGAGTTCTGGAGCTTCCAGCTATCCCCGCTACTTACCGAGAAAGCTCAGGATGCATTGGGTCAAATGAACAATGAGGACAGTGATGATTACAGCAAACTTAAAGCTGCACTGTTAAAGAAATTTGAATTAACTGCTGAATCATACAGAGCTAAATTCTGTAAGCTCAGGAGAAGCCCTGACATAAGCTATGAGGAGCTGCCATGAAACAACGTCAGTTTTTAAAACTTTGGTTTGAAGGAATTGAGGCAAACTCTGTTGATAAAATTGAAAATGTGATTTTGTTAGAACAGTTTTATTGGGCATGCCCAGTGGAGCTAAAAACCTGGCTGGAGGACCAAGATCCCAAAACAGTGCAAGAAGCTGTTGAACTCTCAGACTGCTATGCTAAGAGCAAAACTGCTCTGAGAGCAAATGGGGTGGGTGTGGCAGTGCAGAGAGGGAAACGTGCATCTTCAGGGCAGCTAAAACCCTCACTGCCTCCACCAAAACCAGTTAGCCCCAGGTTTCAGAGAAAAAATTTCTCTGAAAAGAGAAGTGAATGTTGGTTATGTAAGGAAACTGGGCATATTGCCAGACAGTGTCCCAAAAGAATGACCAATAATATGCAGAATGGTACTAGAAAAGAAGTGGGTTGTTGTGTGTCCCTGGAAGCATGCCTGTGAACATGAGGGAACACATGCACCCAGTCATGGTGAATAGTGTACAGATGCAAGGGTTAAGGGACACAGAGGCATCCTTGATCTTGGTAAAAGGGGATCTAGTAGAGCCTGGTCAGCTTATACCCAATAAATACGTCACTGTACAGGACTTTACTGGTAGGGCGAAAACATTGCCCCTCGCTAGTGTTCTCCTAGACTGGGGTGAAACAGGGGGAACTGTGCAACAGGTGGCTGTAGCCAAAACCTTAGCAGTGGATGTGATCCTGGGCAACAATTTAAAACAGGGGATGGTGTGTGCAGTTACCCATAGCCAAGCGGTAAGGGAAAATTTCAGTTCTCCGAACACCACAGAAACCATTGTGGAAACCACTGAGAGGCTGGTTCCCTAGCCTGTGGCTTCAGATGGGGAGACTAATGAAAAGGGGGTAGAAATTTCCCCAGTAGCAAGTAACCATACAGCTACAGAGCGTTACTCCGAAGAGGGAGGGGTGACTCACTGTCAGAGGGTTGGGATTGACAGTGATCCTGAGTGCCCTGATGCTAGTGCTAGGGACCCTAGTTTAATGACTGAAGGGGACCTGTCCCATGCCTTGGGAATGTGTGAGGGGTTTGCAGCTGCTCAGAGAAGTGACCCTAGTTTAGAGAAGCTGAGGGCTTGGGCAGACTCGGATGGTGCACAGGGAGGTGACGGCAGACATAAGGTTTATTGGGAAAATGGACTTATGTATACTGAGGCAGTACAGACAGAGGAAGGGGTGCTAGGCAGGCAGCTTGTCATTCCCCAGGGGTATTGCGAGCAGTAGCTCAAGATTGCACATGATATTCCCTTGTCTGGTCATCTTGGAATCACGTGCACTATGCAGCGGTTGGCCCAGAATTTCTATTGGCCTAACTTCACCCAGTGGAAGGAGTATTGAAGGTCTTGTTACCAGTGCCAAGAAATAGGGAAGGTGGGCAAGAAAACCCAAGCCACCCTGATTAAGGGAATCTCCATAGTTGAGCCATTCCAGAGCATGGGAATGGATATTGCAGGGCCTTTAAATATCCCCAGCTCCTCAGGGAAGAGATTCATCCTGTCTCTGGTGGATTATGCCACCCGATGCCCAAAGGCAGTCGCCCTATCCTCACTGAGGACAGACAAAATGGCAGATGCCTTACTTAGGATTTTCTCCCGTGTTGGGTTTCTGCAGGAGGTTATCACCGATCGAGGAGGTTCCCTCATGTCGTACCTGATGAAATGTTTATGGGAGATGTGTGGGCTGGTGCAGAGATGCACAACACCATATCACCCACAAGCCAATGGGCTTTTTGAAAGATTCAATGAACCCCGAAGTCAATGCTCTGAGTGTTTGCTGAACAACATGGAAGGGACTAGGAGAAATACCTTCTCCACCTGTTGTTTGCATACAGGGATGTGCCCCAAGAGTCGACAGAATTTTCCCCCTTCGAACTCTTATATGGACGCTGGGTGCATGGGCCCCTAGACTTGATCCAGGAGGACTGGGAAGGCAAGCATGCCCCAAGGGAACTCCCATGGTAGATTAAGTCCTTAGGTTTAGGGAAAGGCTGAAGGAGCTTATGAGCACAGCCCAGAGCAACCTGGCAGCTGCCCAAAAAAAACAAAAAGTGTGGTACAACCGCAGAGCCAGAGCTCACTCTTACATGGTGGGTCAGGAAGTCATGGTCCTTATTACGGTCCGGAAACACAAGCTGCAGGCTGAGTGGGCAGGTCCGTACAAAGTGGTTAGGAAGGTAAATGACGTGAACTACATTGTAGAGTTACCTGACCAAAGACAAACAGAAAGGATGTACCATGTCAACATGATGAAGCCATATGCAAATAGGGCTGACATGGTATTTGCAGTGTGTAGTCCTGGGGAGGGGACGGATGAAGGAGACCCCCTTCTGGATTTGCTGGAAGAAAGTAAGTGGGGGTCCTCTGTGGAGGCACTAAAATTGTCTTCCCAGCTGACCCTGGACCAGATCCAGGAAGTAAGGGAGGTTTTAGCAGACTTTGCCCCATTGTTTAGCGCCAAGCCTGGACTAATCCCCTTAGCGATACACGATGTGGAGACAGGGACACAGACATCCATACGGTGGACAGCATATCAGGTGTCAGAGGCTGTCCAAAAAGACATTAGGAGGGAAGTAGAGGAGATGCTGGATTTAGGGGTAATCCAGAGATCCCTCAGTCCTGGGCCTCACCCGTAGTCCTTGTGCCTAAGCCAGATGGCTCTACTCATTTCTGTATGGACTATCATGGACTGAATGCAGTCATGAAGTTAAATGGCCACCCGATGCCCCGGATGGATGAACTGCTGGACAAGTTGGGGGTGACCTACCTTATGATGATTGACCTGACCAAGGGGTGTTGGCAAGTAGAGTTGACAGACAGAGCTAGGGAGAGGTCAGCCTTCATCACTCCAATAAGCTTATTTGAGTTTAAAGTAATGCCTTCCGGAATGAAGAACACCCCGGCCACTTTCCAAAGTTTGGTGAACCAGGTGTTAAATGGTGCTGAGGAGTATGCTGTGGTGTACCTGGATGACATTGCCATCTTTAGTACCAGCTGGGAGGAACACCTATCCCACCTTAGAGAAGTGCTGGGCAGGATATAGAGGGCAGGGCTCACTGTCAAAGCCGGGAAGTGCCAGGTAGCCATGGGAGAACTGGCATACCTCAGGCATGTGGTAGGCCGGGGACAGCTCCGTCCTAACCAAATAAAGATAGAGGTAATCCAGGCATGGCCCAGACCAGAAACAGAGAAGAAGGTCAAGAGTTTTCTAGGGACAACAGGGTACTACAGGAAATTTGTACCCAATTACAGTGCCCTGGCTGCTCCCCTATCTGACCTGACAAAGAAAAGGATGCCAAAGAAAATTACCTGGGGTCTAGCATGTGAGGAAGCCTTTTCTAAACTAAAGGCGGCACTGTGCAGTGCTCCTGTTTTGACAGGTCCTGACTATAGCAAAACCTTTATAGTTGAGAATGACACCTCAGACGTGGGTATTGGGGCAGTACTAAGTCAGACTTCCTGCCAAGGGACAGATCACCTAGTAGTGTACCTGAGTAAAAAGTTACTTCCCAGGGAGCAGGCAAACTCCACGGTGGAAAAAGAATGTCTTGCCATAGTGTTGGGCCTAAAGAAATTAGAGCCATACTTATATGGGCAGCATTTTGTGGTGCAGACTGACCACAGCCCCCCAGTTTGGTTGATGCAGATGGGGAAAAACAATGGTAGATTGCTAACATGGAGTCTTGCTTTGCAAGCTTATGATCTGAAAATCGCACATAGAGCTGGAGTCAAAAATCAGGACTCCGATGGGCTGTCTCAGGTGTATGAGGAGTGAACTGATTTGTGAAGCTTATCTTATGCAGGGGATAGACCCCCCAAATTTAGTCTAGGCGGGGAGGAATTGTGACACTTGGACAGCTGGTTCTGATCACTGTATCATTTTTTGTGATATAAAAATGTGTTATGGACCGTCTCTCATGAAAAATGCTGAAACAGCATGTGAGTATGACACACACACACACACGCACACACACAGGGTAAGGTGTTATCTGGAAGGCTAGAAGCTAATTACAGAGTAGAACAGGCCTTAATCAAGGATCTCCTATTTATCTAAGTTAATTATAGCTGTAGTTGCTAAGAGGGAAATCATAAACTTTTATGGCGTTTAGGGGAAGAGTGCAGGTTATATGGCACCCTGGTGTGAAATCATAAATGCTTTGATGTCTGTGTGAGAGGGGATACTGCTCGTAGATGAAACGAAATTTACAGACTTGAATGAGGAAGTCACATGGGGAAAGGAGTTTCTGCTGATGTAACCTTAATTAACTTTCCTTCTAAAATGATAAAACTTCCTGGGTGTATGATTTTTAATAAACAGAGGAGGAACTAGATGACCTCACACAAAGGGGTTGGCAAATACAGTTTTTTTAAAGAATATTCTGTTTTCCTTCAGACATTTTTATCTTCACTCTAACAAAAAACATCTTTGAGCACTTTAAGCAAGTATACAGGTAGAGAGACACAAAATCTAAATACTGTAGTAGGAACTGCACTGTTAAAACCTTGTTCTTTTAAAAGATTTGTATGTTTTGTGATATATGGTTCTGTATTATATATATATGGTTAAAGCAGACACTGTGCATAAGCTTGAATGGTGATACCAAACTGGAAAAAGGTAATGGTTTAATCTGAGGTCTTTTATTAGAGTTTTTAAGGGTTAATTTCTGTACACCTCGTTAGGTGCTAGTAGGCAAAGATATCTGGCCCCTAAAGACAGAATTATCTGAGCCTCTGCATTGGGTATGCTAGCAAAAGGTTCACAGTTTGAATCCCTCCAGAACTGAGACCAAAGGTTGATTCGAACCCACAAAACTGACAGGAGGGTTACCCTGTTTCTGTTAACTTTTCACAAGACTACACTCTGAGGTTGGCACTTTGGGAGTAGAGGGCTGACCTGCTGAGTGGGTTTGTGACACACCCCACAAACCCGGCAGTGCCAAAGTGCTAATATATCACTGTCCATGATATATATCACTGTTCATGCATTCTGGTATATTAAAATGCTTGTGGTGGCAGTAAACAGTTCCCCATGCTGCGTTGTTTACTGCCTCTGTAAACAACATCTTAACTGGGTGCTAAGTCCATGCCTTCACCCCCCTCCCAGAAGGCAGGGTGGTTGTATGGAAGTCACCCAGCCCTGACCTCCCATTTAAACACATAAACATTCCTGGGTGGTCTTGTGGGACCATCCACCCCTGATCACTGCACTGAGCATATGTTAAAATATCCTGGTAATCTAGTGTGATGCTCCAACCCCTTGATTGCCTCTCTGAGCTTTATTCACATTACTCTGGTGGCCTAGTGTGACCCCCCCACTCCCCAATCTCCCCTTGGAACTGTATTCAAATTACTCTGGTGGTCTAGTGTATCTCTCCACACCTCTGATTGCTCCTCCAAGCATATATTGTAATACCCGTGTGGTCTAGTGTGACCCCCACCCCACTCCCTGATCTCTCCTCGGAGCTGTATTCACATTATCCTTGTGATCTAGTGTGTCTTCCCACCCCCGTTTGCTCCTCTGAGTGTATGTTATAATATCCCAGTGGTCTAGTGTAACCTCTGAACACTGTTTCAAACAGTAAATATGTCCTGGTGCTGAATGGTTCCCCCCATCCCACCACTCACCTATTTACATAATTACAATGAAGCTGTGGTTGTCCAGTTTCCCCCAACTCAACATGCCCACTCACATCCCACCTCCCCTGCACCGCCCTTACACGGGTGTCTGGCAAGCCTCTGTGCTCAATACGGTAACCAGCGCAGCCCTCCTCTCACCTCTGTGGTTGACTAATGCATGAGCTGTCAGTGAGTGAACATGCAGTACTTATTCAGTATGCACAGTCACTGACAGAACATTCAGTGACGGGCCACAGAAGTGAGAGAAGAGTTGACAGTCACTGTCTTAAGCTTGAAGGATCACTGGCCACCTGGGCAGAGTAGTGAGTGGGTGAGTTGGGTGGGGAGGATATTGGATCACCACTGCTTCATTATAATGGGTGATTGGAGGGTGGGGGGAGCCATTGTACAATAGGGCAAATGTACTGTTTTGAAATAGGTGATCTGGAGTGGGGGGATCACACTAGACTACCAGGGTATTATAACATATGCTTGGAGGAGTGATCATGGGGGGACACACTAGACCACCTGAGTAATATGACTACAGCTCTGAGGAATGATGGGGGGTGGGGGTACCCTGGGACCACCAGGGCTTATTTTCCTGTCTTAGTTGTCTAAGCGGCTGTTGTGCCCCATACAAATGAGCCCATAATGTTTATGCAAATGGTCCCTTTGTGTATTGCATGCCCAGTGGGCTCATTTGCATGTTTACAAAGGTCTTGGCGCTATCCTGTTTTGGGCAGCACTATTCCCTGTGGGCTATATACAGCCCAGACCCATATTGGAGCAGTGCAGTTTCACTTAGTGCTGCAGCAACATTACCTGATATTCAGTCAGATAGCATGGCTTGCTACCTCACTGAATATAGCAGCAGCTGGATTGGGCATAGGCGCAAGAGCAGACCAAACATTTGCACTAGATGTGTGCTTTTGTTTGAACATCTGGCACATTGTCTTTTAAAGTACTGTTGCAAATTTTTAATATTTTCATAAAAATAAAGCCCAAAGGTTGGCACTGTCATTTTTAATAATGTCACTCTGTCATAAAACACCTTGGGTCTTATTTCCAAATAATTCATGAGCCCAAGATCTGAATTTTGCTGTAAATACTTGTTTTTTGAGCACAGAGGGATTCTTTGAAATTTGACTTGCAGCAATTTTGTGTAGCAGAGTCTCTAGACTTAACAGGGTAATCTTTTAAACCTAGGTATACAGTACACAGGCTATTGTAAAGCTGTAAAAGGTACCAGTCAACAACATCTCACTTTTTTGAAATAAGCTTAAACAAATATAACCTCCTCCTCTTCCTTCAGAGACAACAGGGCACTCACATTAGTTTTTAGGTGACAACAAGCATTGTTTGTAACACCTCTAATGTGTTGTTTCCGCTGTGCTTACAGAGAGAACTTCATTCCTTGCCATATCCCTCTTGACCTTTGGGTCCCTTCAGGAAGGAAGGACGGCAAGATGGCAACTATGCTGAGCCAGCCACAAGCAGTGTTATACTAGCAGGAGTCTTTTCCTTCATTTCATTTTTTGTTAGTTTGTTTTAAATTTTCTTAGTTTTTGAGTTTTATTTATAAATTTTATTAAATACTCATACTGGTAACAGTGAGTCGGTTTTGCTTTAGTAACAGTGTGACAGTGAGACAGCTTTTGGCTATCACTGGAGCATTTTGGGCAGTGGTGGAGTAAACTATACTGATTGCATTAGCTTTGCATCAGTCTGGAGTTTATTATTCACCATTTTTAGTCACAAGCATATCACAACTATATCAGGACTTACTATCAGATCTACTATCAACCGAAGCCCTGACTATTTACTAATTACATCTTCAAATATCAGTGCATTTAATATGAAAAATAGGGGAGTGGAGCATCAGAATTCTCAATCTCTGCATTTACCTGAAGTTATGGAGGACTTATCGAGGATTTGACTGGGGTTTGACAGAACCCTAAAGTCCTTGAATTGTCCAAGATTGGGCCTTGAGTCAGTGAGCTCTCCTGGGTGACTTCTGCCTGTTTGATCTGGAAGCAGGCTTCTTTGGTTTGTTTTATACCCTACCTGTTTGTTGTGGAACTGTCTGGTGCTGTACCGTAGCTTGGATGATTTAGCCGGAACAACACGGAGTAGTCCTTTGATTGGACTTATCGGACCCATTGACTTGGAAATCTAGAGCTGCACTTTCTGTTTTTTCCCATCTCCCTGGATTGAGCCCTTCTCTGTGTCTTTGGTGTTTCAACTTTGGAAATTGCTAGTATATTTTGCTTGAACCCGAGGATTCACTATTGGGGTGGTGGGCTACTGGCCTTGGGTTCGGTGCTGCTGGAGAGCCGCTGCCATTTTTTCCAAGATCCGTGGCCTGGGGGTGGGGGAGGCGGCTGGAGAGCCTGCTCCATACTAGGTCTCGTTGTAGCCCTACCTTGGTGTGTTCTCCTTGGGGGAGGGCTATTTGTCCAGCATTCTGGACATGAAACAATTACCAGGATAACATTGGGACCAGCGCAAGACTTCTACTTATTCAAAAGGGATGGTCAGGCTCCTTTTAATTCCTTTATAGTTTTTCTTTTAGCTGGTGGTGAGGGTGCCTGCTAAAATTTGCATGTTTGACTTGTGACGTTTTATTTTTTCATACTGTTATATTAAGATCACCTCCCGAACCTATGTGAGAGATAGTGCTCGGGGGAGCAGCTTAGTTCTGGAGATGTGAGAGCTCCCCAGAGATTTACATTTGCCCTTATTTAAATCTGACTCTTGGTATAGCTTTGTCCATTTAGCTCCTGTTCCTTGCCCTGTTTTGGCTTATAATTTGCCGCACTGTGCTGGGGTTGGGGAGGATTTTGATTGTCATTGTATTTGTGTAAATTATTGATTTAGATGTGAGAGTGTGTGAGTGTTTGTTGTGGATGTGAGAGTGTGTGGAGTATATTTAGTTTATGTATTGATTCCTGCTGGTTTTAGTTATGTGCTGGGAGGGAAAAAGAGCAGTCAGGCATTATTACTCCACCAAGCTCAGGGAGATGTGCCCCCCATTATCATCAGAAACCTATGTAAGGTGTCAAGCTTTGGGGATAGCTAGATGAAGAAGAAAGGGGAGAACCTGGCCTGGTGGGGAATGGATGGGGGGGATGGATTGAGGTGGTGGGGATCAGGAGACACCGTGGGGCAAAATGGAGACAGGACAGAAGTATCTCTTGTCTTGTCCCCATAGCCAAGGGCTCCATCGTTGATGGGCAGCAACTGAGGTCTTCCTCGACAGCCCATCCTATTCAGATGGCATTATGTAATGCCAGATCTATCATACGTACATACGACCATACAAAATTTGCCAGCAGATAAAGACCTAGAGGTCTATCAAGTCTGCTCAAATGTGCAGCTAGCACACCTTATTCGGCAGCTGCCCCTCCCTTCCACCCTTCCCCTCCATTGACCCTCCCCCCAGTCCTGTCCCAGCCCCTTTTGAAGCAGTCCACTGTTTTGCTGGATACCACTTCTGCAGGTAACGCATTCCACCCAGCTACCACCCTCTCTTTAAAAAAGTGTCTCCTCATCACCCTCCTGAACCTTCCTCCCTCCAGTCTCATATCACGGCCCCTGGTGTCCCTCCCCTCCCTTACTTTGAACAGCCCCTCTGTACCTGTCTTGTTTATTCCTTTCATGTACTTAAAGTTTTCAATCATGTCCCTCCTGTCACTCCTCTCTTCCAGCGAGCACATGTTCAACTCCCTCAGCCTCCTGTCATATGACAAGTCCACCAGCCCCTTTATCATCTTCATTGCCCTGCGCTGCACCCCCTCCAGTAACTTAATATCCCTCTTCAGATATGGGCACCAGTACTGCACACAGTACTCCAGATGTGGTCTAACTAATGACCTATACAGTGGCAGAATCACCTCCTCCCTCCTTGAGGATATACCCCTTGCAATGCAACCCAGCATTTTGTTGACCTTTGCAGCTGCCTTCCTACATTGTGCCAAGTTGTTCATTGACCCTGTAATGAGCACCCCCAGATCCTTCTCCTCCTCTGTCTGGGCTAGCTACACTCCCCCCAGCTGGTAACTTCTCCTTGGGTTCTTCACCCCAAAATGCAGCACCTTGCACTTTTTGGCATTAAACGCCAGTATCAAAAACAAGATGGTCATTATAGCTGATCTTGTTGAAACAGCAGATCTGGCATGCAGCAATGAGACCTGGCTGGATGAAAATGCAGGCCCTATATTGGCTTCTGCTGTTTCAGCTGGGTACTTGGTGATACACCACCCGAGGTTGGATCGTGAGGGGGGTTGTTGCCATTATATTTAGGACAGAACTTGGCCTTGTGGATGTGCCAGTAGGGACCACGAGGTCCTTTGGCTGCATCCTGCGTGAGATTGTAGGGTGCAGGATACTCCTTATCTACCGTACACCCAGTGATGATGGAGAATTCCTGAAGTAGATAGCGGATTTCATCATCGACGTGGCGTTGGAGTCTCCCAGATGGTTAATTGTGGGGGACTTCAATGCCTGGGTCGACGATGAACTCTCGCAGTTCAGTCAGAATCTCCTCCAGCTAATGACTATGCTTGGCCTTACACAGGTGGTTACCTCCTCGACCCATATAGGGGGTCACTTTTTGGATTTGTTGTTCCTCCTGGAGATGGAGATAACAGACTTGGGGGTGGAACCAGTCAGCTGGTCTGACCATCACACCATAAGGTTCAGTTTCAGAGCCCCCTCCAAATGGACCTGCCCCTATGGAGATGGTCCAGTACCACCCTTTAAGGGGCACTGCCCTAGAAGGTCTATTGGCGGTGCTGAAGCTATCAGGTTTGTTGGGTGAATGCATGAATGCAAGGGATCTTGTACTGGCTTACAATAGAGTGGTGGGAGATGCCCTGGACAAAATTTCTCCTGTTTGTGTTTGACTACTCACTCTTTGCCCAAGGACCCCTTGGTTCGATGGTTCCTTGAAGGTGTTGAGGAGAGTGGGTCAAAGGCTGGAGAGAGCTTGGGGGAAGTTGGGCCAGGATGTTAACAGGCTTAGACTGATGGAAAATGATAAGTGCTATCAATCAGAAAACTCCCATAAGAAGGCAGAATTCCTGTCCAGGAAGATTTCTGCTGCACAGAATTGACCAGCTCAGCTCTTCCAGACTGTAGACAGATTGTACAATCCAATCTGTCTCCATCCCGGAAGAGCATTCTCTCAGGCCAAATGCGAGGAGTTTGCTCAATTCTTTGGGGATAAGGTTGCCAGCATCCAATCTGGCATCGGTCCTGCTCTCCCTACGAGTGATTGTGAAGGTCAGCGAGAGATGATGAACACATGGTC
This sequence comes from Neoceratodus forsteri, assembly GCA_016271365.2. NCBI lineage: Eukaryota > Metazoa > Chordata > Ceratodontiformes > Ceratodontidae > Neoceratodus > Neoceratodus forsteri. Next base: position 1,571,276,356 of record CM057452.1, read on the forward strand.
TGTCTAGATAGACTTTAGCCACCTGGTATTCATGGACATTGTGAAGATTGTCCAAACACTGCGCCCAACCAGTTGTAGTTTGGATCCAGGCCCTATATCCCTATTACTAGGTTGTGTAGATCCTATCTGCCCTATCCTAGCTTAAATTGTCTGGAGTTCCTTGGAAAGGGGTGTCTTTCCCGATCCCCTTAAAGAGGTGGTCATATGATCACTCCTAAAAAAAAGGTCCTTGCATCCAGACTGGCCAGCTAACTACAGGCCTGTCTCTAACCTTCATTTTGTTGGGAAGGTTATTGAGAAGGTGGTTACATTACAGTTGGATGATCACCTTGTGATCCACAACATCTATGATGCTCTCCAGTCTGGATTTAGGAAGGGGGCATAGCACTGAGACTGCTCTTGTCTGGGTATCGAATGATCTCCTAATAGTGAGAGATCGAAAGGCTCATACCATCTTGGTCCTTCTTGACCTATCTGCAGCATTTGACACTGTGGACCATGATGTGCTATTGGAGTGCCTGTGGCTTCTTTGTGGACTGTCAGGGACAGTCCTTGAGTGGTTTTGATCTTTCTTCATGAACAGGTCTCAGAGGGTGGTCACTGGAATTTATTCCTCTGATGCCCTTTCTCTGTCCTGTGGGTTGCCGCATGGCTCCATTTTAGCACCCATGTTGTTCACAGTCTATATACTGCCATTAGAAGGCATCATTAGGTGATACGGATTGAGTTTTATTTATTTTATTTATTTAGTTTTTGTTGACTGGGTAGGTGCACTAGACAAATTCTGCCTATTTTCAGTCACAACCCAGAGGAGGGGGATACAGATGAATGCCAACTGACCTTGAACCAAGATTAAGCTGTTGGTGGTATTTTTAGTGAATGGAGGGAAATTTGGCCAGGACACTGGGGAAACTTCCCCTACTCTTTTCGAGAAGTGCCATGGGATCTTTAACATCCATCTGAACTGCAACCAGAACAGGCAGATGGGACCTCGGTTTAACATCTCATCCAAAAGATGGCACCTCAGGAGTGTAGCATCCCCATCATGCTGCACTACAGTGCCAGTACTGGGATTTAACCCAAGTGCCTGGTGTGGGGATAGAACCCACAGCCTTCTGATCTCCCGGCCTCAGAGCTGAGTGTGCTACCTGCTGAGCCAGTGACACTGACACTGTGCAGATGATACTCAACTGTATCTGTCCTTTCTACCTGGACAGGGGAATGCAGTCTCTGTGTTTAACAGCTGTCTTGTCGTGATCAAGGACTGGATGAGCACCAGCTGGCCGAGACTGTATCTGGACAAGACTGAAGTGTTGGTTGTAGACCCAGGTCATCCAGGGGTGGGTTTGGGGGCTGAGCTGGTGTCAGGCATATGGCTTGACGGCATCCAGCTCACTACCTCAGACCAGGTGCGTAACATGGGTGTCATTTTTGACAGCGGCCTGACCCTGTAATCTCAGGTGTCGGCAGTTGTCAAATCCTCATTTTACCATCTGAGGAATATCGCCCAGTGAAACACCTGATTCCTCCGGATGACCTACAAACACTGGTCCATACCTTTGTCACCACTCACCTTGACTATTGCAATGCCCTCTACCTAGGGCTTCCTGGGGTTGATATCCAATGCTTGCAGCTAGTGCAGATTGCAGCAGCCAGACTATCGACAGGAACATCTAGAACCAGCCATATTATGCCTGTGCTGCACGGACTGCACTGGCTGCCTGTTCAGTGGTGGATTACCTTTAAGGTCGGATTATTGACCTTTAAAGCCCTATACGAACAGGGACCCAGCTACCTGCAAGATCACTCTCGACTCCCTACTGCCCCCTCCGCCCTCTCCGATCTGCTGATGAGGGATTGCTAGAGATACCCAGGGCACGTTTAAAGACATCTGGTGCCCGTGCTTTTTCATTTGCGGCCCCTACCCTGTGGAATTCTCTACCTCATCAGTTGAGAGAAATCCTGCCCGTCGAGAGGTTTAGATTGGATTTTAAAGCATATTTATTCACTATGGCCTTCCCAGACGATTTTAATTAATTTACACATTTGTATTTTTATTGTTATTTGTATGTTTTATTGTATTTTATCTGTACAGTGCCTTGGTTTTAGAAAGTCGCTTTATAAATAAAGATTTGTTGTTGTAAACATGTATACTCTTTTCTGCATTTACAGTACTACAGATTAGGGTTATATTCTCTCTAAGTGATCTGGTTGTGATCCATTTGCTATATTAGTGATAGGGCTAACTTGCAATAGGTTTAAGGACAATGGAACTGTTAGTTCTATGTTACAGACAGTCAAATGAGTTAGTTTCAGCTGTGGCTTTTGTGTCTTAATGCGACTTGAGCAGGAAGCATTACAGTTGCAACTGTGTATCTGGGGAAGTCAATATTAAGTTAGAATTCATATACAGATAAACATCAAGATCTGGATTTTCAAACCTGGATATTTTTGGTGCACATGTGGAAAAATCTTGCGAGTCCACAAGGCTTTTCCACATGTGCTGCATTTTCAATCTTGGAGCCATTTATGACCAGCTCTGCTATTTACAGCACCCGGATGCCATTTTTTGGCAGATCTGTGTTGCAATGCTATGCCTGGTAGTAAGTTTACCCGTAAGACAGATATGAGTTCCACAGGTAGCCCTGTCCCCCACGGCTCATTCACCAAGTCTGACAGACAACTCTGGAGTAGACACCTAGCCCCCCATTACACATACTATGTGTCATATGGGTTGTCCTGCGTGCCCCAGGGATAACTGAGCACCCACAGTTGTGCAGCCACCCATATGAAAAATAGGAAATGGGGTCTGTGCTGAGATTTATTCTGCAGCAGCAGCAGCTGTAGAGTCAGACTTAGTCCCAAATTATTTTGAAAATCTGGCCCAGGGCTCTAATGCTTGCTTGCATGTTGCATACTCATTTCTTTGTTCTTTCTCCCTACAATTTGTGATCCAGTTGCTAAGCAATTAAGCAATAAGACATGACAGGGTGTGTGTTACTGTGTAGTAATGTCACTCCTGGGGTAGGTTGAAGCACAAAGCAAAGCCAGGTGCTTCCACCACCCCAGGAGTGATATTATTACACAATAACACACACCGTAGAGTGCCTTATTGCTATATACAATGGCTATTTTTTTTTATACACCAAAAAAAAAGAAATCATTTTTTGGCTTTTTTTGTTTGTCTGTTTTTTGTGTGTGAAGTTACATGTTTAAAAAAAAAAGTCCACTATATTTCTCCACCAGTAGGTGGTGCTGTTGCTTGAATGATGTTGTCTGTTGAGACCCCCACGGCCTTTCATTGTTTCAGTGCTGTGATATTTGACATAAGTCTCTCCTCCCCCCCACCCCATTGTTTTTTCACCTGTTAGGGAAGTTTAATTTATTAGAACGAAGCTCTGATTTTTTTTTCTTTTTTTACTTAAGTTAACAGAAGTTTTACATGGCTGTCCATGGAAATGGCTGATTGCTGTGAAGGAAGTGAGTGTGCTACTGATGTTGGCAATGATCCGCGGGAGAAGGAAAAGCTGCTTTTGTTATATTGATGCTTTTATTTTTGGTTAAAAATTTTTTTTTTTAAGTTTTAAATGGTGTTCAGCGAACAGGCAGGTGAGCATGAGTGTCCCTGAAGAAAGTCTGCTGTGTGAAACACCAAGCCACATGGAGTGGCAGTTGCAGGTAAAAGTGTTTTACAAAGCCGCAGACACTGGTGTTTCAGGAAGAATTTGCGGTTTTAATGACGGCACTATAAAAATAAATGAGATTTGGGGACAGGGTGGTGATTTTACTGTGACCTGCTATGAGACAGGAGTCAGGGGAGGCTTGTAGATGTACACTGTGAGCTGTATTGGTATCTGGGTTGTCCACTAGGACGGGATACCCTGTACTTTTCTGCGGCTATGTTTGTGCCTGTCCTAGATACAGTGATATTATTCTGTAATAACATCATTATCTCAAGGGGTTTCAGCCAATCAGACTCTTAGAATTTTTCTTTCCATTGTACAATTAAGCAATTATGCATGACAGGATGTGGTATATCATGGGATATCGTCATGCCATAGGTGTGCTGTGAGGCACGAGGTGAAGCCATCAGCAGCCAATAAGGCTCTTAGAATTTTTCTTGCCATTGTATAATTTAAGCAATAATGCACAACAGGGTGTGGTATATCATGGGATATCATCACACCTTGGGTGTGTTGTGAGGCACGAGGCAAAGCCAAATGCCTCATGCACCCGAGAAGTGATGATATCCCATGATATATCACACCCTGGAGTACGTTATTGCTATTATGAACTGGCTGTTGTTTTTGTAATTTAAAATGCATAAATCATTTTAAATTAAGTGTTTTTTGGTCATTTTGTTTATGTGGAATGTTACTAGAAAACAAATAGTTCTTGCATTTTTAATGCTGGCCAACAGGTGGTGCTTTTGTAGTGATGGGCGTCTGTGGCAGTTTAACACCCCCCCCCACTCAGCTGACAGTACTTTCTAAGCTGAGAATGTGAGATAGGTTTTACATTTGCAGGAGCTCTGCCAGCTAATCTGCCTCAGGCATTTTTAAACATGATGTAGTCAGTGCAATTCATTTTGGAACTCTGCTGTGAGCGAACAGGAGAGCATGGGACATTGGGGCAGGTGACTAGCATGAGCGAATTGGCGCACTTGCCTGCCTACGCTGTGGTCAGGGAAACTGGGAAAAAGGAAGAAAATGAAAAGGACCAGTAAATAACGGAAGGGATATTCTTCTAATGGTGAACCATGGCAAATCAATGAAATTATGAGACGTTGAGTCGGATTGTACCAGCAGGAAGTAGGGTTATTTAAATGATTAACACCAGCGGGTGCTGCATGAGTGACTGAGACTGTGAAACTGCACATACTGTAGTGGCAATTTGGTGAAGAGCATCAGAGGACAGTTTGATTTTTCAAATCTTACTATCGTTAGCATTGAGACTTTGTGAAGTGTCTAGTCGTGTTATGTAGTGAAAGTTTTCCTGTAACAAGATTTGAGATGTACAGTATTTTGGAGCTGCAGTTCGTGCCAGTAGTTAAAATTATGGAATGATGCCAGGCAATCAATTTCCTTGTGGGGCAGGGATTTCAGTCAGGTAAAAAACTGTTGGCTGGCACCTTTTTTCACCCGTGGTTATGTAGTGAGATATCATCATGGGTAAGGAGAGGGTTCAGTCAGTCAGCTTTGAGGAATGGACCTACCCAGTTCATAATGGCTAATACTGCACTCAGCATCTAAATGTGTTATTGTTTCTAGTTAGCTCAGTGGTAGAGCAGCAGGACACCAATGGGTCTTGGGTCTGATATCTAGTAAGTCACATTATTTCTTTCTCACTTCACTTTATGTTGTGCAAGAGGAAGTTTGTAAGTGAAGGAGGATAACTCTTGCCAATATTATGTTTGTTTTCTTTCTTTACAATTGATTTACTAAGGAAAGTCCAGTGAAGATATAATGTCTTAATTCCAGAGGGACTGTGCTTTTACTAATTTTTACAATGAATTCACCCAGAATAGTACAACTTAGATGCAACATTGCATTTTTCAGTAACTTGCTCAGGGTCACACAGTATTTGGCTATAGCAGGGTTTCAATCTGCAATCTCATGGTTCCTGACTGTACTCCAAAAACTACAGTAAACCTTATTGTTGGGAGGCACTGGCAAAAACCAGTGACTGCCAGCCATGTTTTTCTTTTGTATTTTTTTACCATTCATTAACCGGAAATGACCCTGCTTCTCATTCTTCTCTCCACCTATCTACAATGAATATTGCCAGTAATTCCACCTCTGGCAACCCACTGCCTCCTAGTCCCACCACCCCAATCCCTCTTGAATCCCTCACTTATCCCCACTACTGTTATGTCTCCCCTTACCTACCTATTCTCTCTGGTTCTGCCTCCAACCCTACTTGGAAAAAGTATGAATGTTGTAAATTAACTATAACCTAATAGGAATGTCAACCCACCATCTAACCTGCTTCTTATACCCACTCTGAATTCTGCTGTAGATATGTAGTATGTACCTGCTGCAATTGTTGTACAGTGTATGATTTTCAATGTCTTGCACTACTGTGAATACCTATGTGCACTATAAATTGTATTTCACGAAGTGTTATATAATGCCTGTTCTTGATATTATGGAAAGTATTGTTCTCCAGATTGCCCCTGAAAGAGACATGCCTGTCTCAGTTGGGCCCACCCGATAATCAAAATTCTAATAAAATAAATAAAATAATAAATAAATAAATGCTGAGATGCAGCATCTCCTTTCCAATAGGATCCTGCTTTTAGTCATTTTTATAATGTATTTACTCAGGATGGTGGAGATGAGATGCAACATCTCAAAGGCATCATGCTAAGAGTATTTCTGGCAGGGGGCACATCATTACTTTCTGGGAGGGGGCACATAATTCTGCATTAATCTAAGGGGAACATTAAGTGGCAAATTTACAGTTTTTTCAATGCAACAGGCACTATCATGATGTGAATTTCAGGGGGCACATGCCACCCAGAACTCAGTGGGTATGATGGCCCTGCAGCATTCCATTTCCAGTGGGGTTGCTTCTATCCATTATTACTAGGGTTGCTCGGATTCTGTGGAATCTGTTCCATCGGCATCCATCAGATTATCAGAGACTTTGATTTCAACTCTGAATCCATTCCAATGCCAATTAAGACATCGGAACTGGGTTTGGACTTGGAATCCAATTTCTGATACCGCATCTGACCACCTAGTTAAACACCTATACACATACAAAACTCAAGCCAAGTCAGTTGTGTGTTATCAAAAAACAACCCCCACCTGTCCTAAAGTGACTGCTGTGCTGCTACTGCAGAGGAGATGGGAGCCTTAGGGTTGGGATGGTTGGTTCCACACCCCTAGCTCCAGGCCAGCTTCTTCAGCTGACTGCAGTTCACTATGCATCATAGTTGTGATCTACCTATTACTAAGCTTGTACCACCAGTGAATGCCTGTAACACTGGTTGCTTTTTTAATCTAAGCATTATGTACTGTACTGTACTGTTTTGTTTGCTATGATGTATTGCTCTTTTGATGAGGTGCCTTTGTAAATGAGTCTTTGACTCAAAGGTCTGAAAACTGATGATCTAATAAATAAATAAATAGTTACAGGTAGGGCATTCAACATTATCTCACATGGTTCTAATCTTTTTAACCCCAAATTCTGTCCCAGCTAGCAGTGGCAGTGCTCAGTAGTGATTACAAAGGACCCCCATTAGTTTGTGCAGCCACCTCGACCGCCCATGACCACAGATACAAACACACTGAGAAATGGGCACTGTCACCACTGAAGGCAGAAAAAGATGTGCTCATATCCCCCTGCCAGCTCCAGCCAGCCCGGTCCCTTAGCCAGTGCCACCATAAAACAACAACCAATCTACCCGATCCAATGGGGGGCCATCACTTTCCCTGTGTGACCTGGGAAACTGAAGTAGCCAACGGGAAAAAACCCTGAGTGCAGCCACTAAGCTTGATGTTGTATAAGGTATCTGGTGGCTGTGATTATCCAGGGTTTTTGTTCTGGTCAGCCCAGGTCACAGGTCACAGGATACTGGATTCTGGATTGGGGACTTTAAGGGGTGGTTCTTCTTGTCTAGTTGTCTGTTTTTCTTTTTCAATTTCTGACCCATGGACCAGACACCAACAGGAGACTACAGCATCTTGCCTGGGCTGGGATCCTGGGAGAAGTCAGACTTGTGAGTCTGAGTAGAGGGAAATGAGTGGAAGGGGACCATCCTGGACCCGGAAAAGATCACATCCCATGCAGTGACTATTAGTTGGCTACTAGGCTGGCTATATGAAGGGAAGGACTGTGCTGATTAAAAAAAATGTTGGATGCCCTAGATTTGGAGGATGGAGCAGTGTTCTTGATCTGCAGGACCCAAAGCTGGAACCACCACAGCATTCAGCAGCTTTGCCTTATCTAAAGAATGATGTGTGTATGTTACATCCCTTCCCCCTTCCCGGTGCAACCGCTCAGTCACTAAAGGTAATGGAAGGGGGAAAACAATGGTGGGGAAGGGGATGTCTTTTTTCAATTCAGATTAGTCTCTGGATTTACTAGTAGTAGGATGTGGAATTGGATTCTGAAATCCAAAATCCGTATCCCTCAGTGTATTTAAGCATGTTTAGGATTTCAGATTTTCAGACATGAATTCAATAAATCTGAAAGCCTAAAAATGGGACAGAATTTGAAGATTCTGAATTTAACATCCAATATCAGATCACCCCTAATTATTATAATTGGGTGAAGTAGAGCACTAAAGCAGATTAATTTTTTTTCGCTTAGGATAACATAGAGAATATTCATTACTAGCATGGATTATGCCTGTGATTTCTTAGTTCCTAACAGTACTTGAACTATTAGACCACACTCCTGCAGGGGGTAGGGGGCCAGGAAAGGAAAGCAGCTGCTGACAATGTTTTTACGTTTGTTTTTTGTGTTTTTTTTTTACAACTGATTTATTAAGGAAAGCCTAGATAAGATGCAAGCCATTTTCCTAAATGACCTCCCCTCTGCCTGTGTCTCTTCACAAATCCAAATGTATGTGGATGATACAATCATTTACACATCTGGCCCTTCAGCTTCAGCTGTCGAACATCCACTCCAAAAGGACTTTCACAATCTCCTACATTGGTTCCATGCCAACCATTTTAAGGTTAACACAATGAAGACAATCACTTTGACCTTCAGTACCAGTCAGAAACCGGCTAGGCTCTCACCTCCCCCTGCTTTCTCCTTGATTGATGGCACCCCTCTGAAGGTTGTCTGTGCCTTCAAGTACCTTGGAGCCTGGCTTGACAGCAAGCTCAGTTTCTTTGTTCACATTAATGCCATTCATGCCAAACTCCACCAAAATCTTGGTGCCTTATACTGTAACAAGGAATGCCTCTCCCTCCAGACCTGTGAAGAGCTTGAACCCAAAATGATCTTCCTGATCTTTGATTATGCTGACGTGGTCTGTTGTACTGCCCCTTCCTCCTCCCTTGCCAAACTGGATACCCTCTATAACGCTTTCGGCTGTTTTGCCACCAACTCTCCCCTCTGCACTCATCACTGTTCCCTTTATGCCTCTGTCTCCATCCTCCCTCTCTCTTCATGTCACCAATCCCACTGTGCCACCTTCATCGCCAAATATTGATTCAGATCCATTCTATTCTCCCTCATGTCCCTTGTTCCCTCCTATTCCCACTCCCCTCTGTTCCAGGGATTCCTGCACCTTCTCCATTCCCAACCCTCACTCATATGCTGGCCAAGCTGCTTTCTCCTACTGCCTCCCCTCCCTCTGAAATCTGCTCCCCTCCCCCCTCTGCCTCTCCCCCTCACTCTCTGCCTTTAGATATCAACTAAGACAGCTCCTAGCGCCCTCCTCTTCCTGTAAATCCCCATGCTAATCTCATATCCTCTTCCTTGACCATCTTCTGTCATCCCCCTTTGTTTGAGGCTCTTTAGCATAGTTCCTGCCCCAACATGCACTATGCACTTTTCTTATATCTAGCCACCATATCATTACCGTATTTATGCTGTTATTTTTCCTTTTCCACCCCATTTGCTGCTACCATTGTACTATTTATGCCTATATCCATATTTCTGGTATGTAATATGTATCCATGTTTTGCTATGTAAGCTATTCCTTCTTATTTCCCTTCCCCCAGGTCAAACCTGGAAATGAGCCTTGGCTCAGTGTGCCTTTCCCAGTTACCAGCTTTTAAATAAATAAAATAAATAATGCAATGTCTTGATTTCAATGGGGTCTTGCTTTCACACATTTTTACAATGTATAGTATTTACCCAGGACAGTACAGCTTAGATGCAGCATTTCACTTTCAGTAACTTCCTCATCTTCACACAGTACAGTTTCTAGCTGTAGCAGGGTTGAAACCTACAGTCTCCTGACTCCCAACAGTGCTTCAACCTCTACAGCAAACCTTACTACTTTGAGGGGAAGGGGGGCACTGGAAAAAGCCAGCAGCTGCCAGCCATGTTTTAGTATTATTTTCTTTTACAGTGTACCAAGAAGTGCCCAGCTGAGATGCAAATACCAAGAATTGCCCTGCTGAAATGCAACATCTCCTTTACAGTGGGGTCCTGCCTTTACTAATTTCTATAATTTTTGGGCCCTTCTTTGGGCTCCCCCAAGGGAAGCCTGCGGGTTGCGAGGGCAGGAGAATCACAGCCCTCCCCTCAATCAAGCCTCAGTAGCAGACAAGGGCTGCAGTCTTGTTTGGGCTCCCCTGAGGGAAGCCTGCAGCTTGTGAGGGCAGGAGAATCGCAGCCCTCCCCTCAATCAAGCCTCAGCAGCAGACACAGGCTGCATCTTCTTTGGGCTCCCCTGAGGGAAGCCTGCAGGTCGTGAGGGCAGGAGAATCACAGCCCTCCCCTCAATCAAGCCTCAGCAGCAGACAAGGGCTGTGAAGTCTTTGGGCTCCCGAGGGAAGCCTGCAGGTCGTGAAGGCAGGAGAATCACAGCCTTCCCCTCAATCAAGCCTCAGCAGCAGACAAGGGCTGCAGTCTTCTTTGGGCTCCCCCGAGGGAAGCCTGCAGGTCGTGAAGGCAGGAGAATCACAGCCTTCCCCTCAATCAAGCCTCAGCAGCAGACAAGGGCTGCAGTCTTCTTTGGGCTCCCTGAGGGAAGCCTGTAGGTCGTGAAGGCAGGAGAATCACAGCCTTCCCCTCAATCAAGCCTCAGCAGCAAACAAAGTACACAAGAAGGAGCAGGACGCTCGCTTAACTGGAATGGCTGAGTGCTGGAATTGGCGCCTTTTTTTGAATCATCCTTCCTCCGTTTGAGTCACCAGACAAGTGCAGATAGTTTTTGCACTACTGATCTATGCAGCTAAACGTGAGGGTTTGTACCTATTCTCACTGTGCACCTTAAGAGGTATTGGACTAACAATAATTTCTGCTCGTTCTAAACGTAGCCTTAATTTGTGCAGGGTGCTTGCAAAGTGTATGTAATTTGTGCTTCACTGCATTAAACAGTGCTTAGACAGGCTTCTTTGCAATTGCCATCTCTTGCAGTCAGCATGCAGCATGATCCTTGATTTAAATAGGTGTGCACCCTAAAGAGAATAGGCTGCTTTAAAGTTCAGTAAGCTGAAAACTGATTGTGACTGTAAAGTGTAGTGAGTAGGGAAAAGTGTAGTGAATAGGGTTATATTTACAATGCAGCAGAGTGTTCTTTCTACCCGCCCATAGCCTTTCTATCACAGCTTGTCCCCAGTGTAATTTTAAGTGCTGCACGCTGCTAAATTGAACCTGCTTTCTCCCACAAAGAGTCAGCTTGAATTGGACAAAAGCCCTGCACCTTAAAAGCGCTGTGAAACTGGGGCCATTTTAATTTGGCTGAGACTTCCATCCCCCTCTGCGCAGTGCTGTCGCGACCCCCTTCCTCTCCCCCTCCCCTTTCAGCCACACCTGTAAACTGATCTCCAGTTCTTTTGTCTGTCTCCACAGGCTGCAGTCTTCTTTGGGCTCCCCTGAGGGAAGCGTGTGGGTCGCGAGGGCAGGAGAATCACAGCCCTCCCCTCAATCAAGCCTCAGCAGCAGACAAGGTACGCAGGCCTGCAGGCTGCAGGCAATTGTCTAGCTAGACCATTTCAGCATTGTTCAATTACTATAAACTAGTGGTGTGATCCTGTTTGAGACAGAAGTCCATCTTCTTCCAAGTTGTGTACAGGGTGTGCTTTTGAAACAACTGAGAAGCTGCGTGGGATATACTATTTTGGACTAAATATCTGTAACTAATCTCTCTCTCTTGCTTACATCTGAGAGAGGTTTTCCTCACTTTTAAAGTGGTATTGCTTTGTGTTTATTTTAGTTTTTAATTCAGGAAGGGAGTTTTTAAAACTGCGTATCTTGTCAGCATCCTCAGAAGGGCTGAAATAACTGCATATTTGATTTTCCTTTGTGGCTAACAAACCACCAGGTTGTTTTGGGGCTGGAGAGGTTTACCTGTGTCTGACTTGGATGTCTGGGTTTTTTTCTGTTTGATTAGCAGGGTAGTTTCTCTTTCAAATTATTGTGTAGGGTATCTTGCTGACAGGAAGGCACTCATCGCAGTGGTGGGTGAGAGCTTTTAGCTGATTGTTTTGTGAGGGCACAGTTTAGGCCCAACCCTTCCCACCCTCACCCCACCCACCCCTAGAAATAGTTCCATTATACCTGAGGTTCTGACATCATTTTCTGAGTGCAAGATGCATTTCACTGTCATATCCTCTCTAGCATACTGCACTGACATTATAAGCATACACATTGTATAATATATATTTCTATATAACAAATCAATCGCCACACACACACACAAATACAAACAAACAAACAAAAAAGGTAGATAAACATGGGGAGTAAAATGTAATGGGTTGTGGGGCAGCAGTCTCCGGGAGTCTTTCTGAGGCTGAGATGCTGCCCTATTTGCAGACAACTATCTGCCCTGAGGAGGAAGTTGCCCGCCTTCAGGCCGCACTGGACAGTAGTAAAAACCTTCCCAGGCCACACTGGACAGTAGGAAGGAACCTCCCCATCCAGGGAGCACTAGCGCCACCACCACTTCCTCAGAGGTTGCAAAGAAAGCACAGCAGTTGGACCACAGTGGGCTCAGGAGAGTGAGGATGGTGGAACAGAGGCACACCCAGTCAATTGTTCCACTCCACAATCCATATACACTATTCTGGGGAGCATAGCTCCCATGGATGCACTTCCGCAGAGAAGACTGATGACAACTGTCACAAGGAGGCCCACAGGAAGGAGGCAGAGGACACCACAGGAAAGGAAGCAGCCCTGGGTGGGGACCCAATTATTAGGGGTATAGAACTGGGGGAGCTGGGAAAACTGAAGTAAGGTGCCTGCCTGGTGCCATGGCTTGAGGGACAGGAAGCGCATCCTCAGGATCACAGAACAGCTGCAAGGGATTCTGAGTTGGATGTAATTGTCCACCTAGGGACAAATGACTTGGTTCATCATGAGATTAGAGCAGTGCAGAAGGACATTGCAGAGTTGGGAGGGGCCTAAGACAAGTAGCACACACAGTATCCTTCTCAGAGGTGCTACCTGTCAAAGGCATGGGAGGCGAGGTAATTGGCACCATGCAGTTTAATGAATGGTTGAAAAAATGGTATGGAGCACAAGGGTTTGGCTTCATTGGGGACTGGGGTTCCACCTGGAGGACACTCAGCCTATACTGGCAGGGATGGTCTGCATCTGTCCAGGAAGGGAACAAGTCTGTAAGCAATCAGTTTAAATGCTTCATTGGCAAGCTTTAAACTAGTCAAAGGAGGAGGCACTGACAAGCAGCAGGAAAATCCCAGCCTCCCTACAAAACAGGGTACTAAATGAGAAAAGACCGAGGTAGAACGGTCAGTGGGGATGCTGCAACAGAAGGTAAAGCCATCAAAAAATGGAGAGCAATGAGTACCAATGCCCATAGTCTAGGTAACAAGCTTCCTGAATTAGTGGCCTTGATGGAGGAGGAACATCTGATATCATGGCAGTCACAGAAACATGGTACACACAAAACCATGACTGGGACATAAACATACCAGGATACACTATCTACAGGAGGGACAGGGAGGGTAAAGAGGAGGAGGAGTAGTTCTTTACTTAAGGGAAGGAATAAAAGCAACAGAACAAAAGGGTAAACAGGGAGGAGAAGAAGCACTGTGGGTAAATTTGAGACAGGCAATACACACATCCGCATAGGGGTTAGATACAGACCTCTTCTCAGGGGAGGAAATGGACAGGAAATGATAGAAAGTATACTTAGAATGGCAGAAAAAGGGAGATATTGCTGATGGGTGATCTGAATATGCCAGATGTTAACTGGAGCACAGTTGCAGCTGCCACTTCGAAGAGTGCAGTTATTCTAGAGGCCCGACAGGGGGCATGCCTTAGACAACTAGTACTGGAGCCCACTCGAGAGGGAGCAATATTAGACTTGATTCTCTCAAATGGAGATGGAGAGAGGATCACAGATGTAGAAGTGGGTAGCCATCTGGGAACTAGCGACTTTGCAGAATATTTAAACTAGCAAATGGGGAGAGGGGTGCAGCACCCCATACGTCGACTGGGAAGAACACCCCTCCCCCCCTCAGCTAGTGGTCAAACAGGGATTCAGCGTGTTTGCCGTTCATTTGCATCACCAGGTAAGAAAAAGGTTTGTCTCCCATACGATGCACAGGGGTAATGCCAAACTTCACCCAACAACTAACACACCAAAATCTGCCAATGGAAAATCATGTACACAATGCTCACAGCCTGGGAAATAAGATCCCAGACCTGCAGGCAATAATGTCAGAGGCTAAACTGGACATAGTAGCATTAGTGAGACGTGGTTTACCAGTAACCACACTTGGGAGACTTCAGTACCTGGCTATGTATTGTTCAGAAGAGACCGAGGTGCAAAAGGGGGAGGAGTGGCCTGTATGTTAATGAAAATATCAAAGCTACAGAAATTCAGAATACATATAAGGAGCCAGAAGAACTGTGGGTCACCTGAAACAGGAAATGGGACAGCCATAAGAACTGGGGTTGTCTACAGGCCCCCAGACCAGAGGGAGGACATAGACACATTACTGTTAGAAGATATACAAAACATGACAGCTAAAGGGAGGTTCTGATAATGGAGACTTCAACATGCCAGATACAGATTGGTCAATACCGCAGGAACATCTGCCAGAACTAGACTCATAGTGGATTCCTGCAGGGGAGGGCTCAAACAACTGGTACAGCAACCCACAAGAGACAGGGCTATCCAAGATCTAGTACTGACTAACAAAGAAGGATCACAGATCTCCAGGTAGGTCACCTGGGGCCAGTGACCATCACATGGTATGGTTCAATTTGGCTACTACATCTAAATCATCCTATTCCAAGGCAAAATATGGGACTTCAGAGGAGCTGACTTTGATAAGATGGCCAACAGAGTTAAGCTAGCCCTGGCAAAAAGAAACACAGGTGAGGGGTACAGGCAGAGTGGGCAAGCATAAGATGCAATACTTGAAGCAACATCCCATTGTGTTAGACAGAAAAGGAAGTGCAAAGAAGAAGAAACCACTTTGGTTCTCAAATACAGTAGCAGAAAAGGTCAGAGCCAAAAGGCTGGCCTTCAGGAAATATAAGGGAACACAGCGGGATGAAGATAGGAGGCATACCAAACTGCCCTAAGGGAAGCAGGTAAGGCAGTAAGGCAGGCAAAGTCCCAAACTGAGGAAACACTAGCACGAACAGTAAAGAAGGTGACAAGACTTTCTATAGATACATTAGTGAAAGGAGAAAGTCCAGAGGGGGTATTGCTAAGCTTAATGGAGAAAAGGGAGCATGTGAGGAGGAGGACCCTGGAAAGGAATCGATCCTAAATAGATACTTTTGTTCAGTATTTACTGAAGAGAAGGTAGGGAAGGGCCCACAGCTCAGCATCATGGACACAGGGGGGAGGGAGGTGAGCACTACTCCCTTCACAAAAGAAAGGGTCCTACAAGAGCTTCTAAACTCAGGTGGATAAGGCAATGGGACCTGATGGCATACATCCCCGGGTACTTAAGGAGCTAAAGGAGGAACTAGCAGAGCCATTAGCAGAATTGTTTAGTGAGTCTCTGAGCACAGGAGAGGTCCCAGAAGACTGGAGAAGGGCTCATGTGATCCGCCCACAAGAGTGGTAGCAGGAGGAGGCGGGAACTATAGACCGTCAGTCTTACCTCAGTAGTGGGCAAGATTATGGAGGCACCCTTAAGGAAAGGATAGTGCAACACCTGGAATCCATAGGGGCACAGGATCCAAGACAGCATGGGTTTACAAAGGAAGGTCCTGTCAAACTAATCTCATAGATTTCTTTGACTGGGTAACCAGAGTGGTGGACCAGGGGGACAGTTGATGTCACCTACCTTGACTTCAGCAAAGCTTTTGACACTGTTCCACATAGAAGATTGATAAATAAGCTGGGTAGGCTCGGGTGGTCAGAAGTTGGTCAACTGGGTGGCAAACTGGTTGACGGGCAGAAAACAGAGAGTGGTGGTAAATGGTATACAGTCAGAAGAGATGCAAGTCACAAGTGGGGTACCTCAGGGATCAGTCCTGGGCCAGTCCTCTTCAACATCTTCATTAGTGACCTTGCAGATGGACTAGAGGGTAAGGCTTGTCTGTTTGCAGATGACACCAAGATCTGCAACAGAGTAGATGATCCAGATGGGGTGGGCAGAATGAGAAGAGATCTGGATAAACTAGCAGAATGGTCAGAAGAGTGGCAACTGGGATTTAATGCAAAGAAGTGCAAAATCATGCACATAGGGAAGAGAAACCCTGAAGCTACCTATAGGCTGGGAGGGAGTTGCTAGCAGTCACAAAGGAAGAAACAGACTTGGGCATCATCATCACTGATGACCTAAAATCATCAAGCAGACCTCTAAAGCAGTAGGTAAGGCTAGGGAGGGTGTTAGGGTGTGTAGTAGGGTATCACAAGTTCATAGAGGGAGGTAATAATCCTCTGTACAAGACACTGGTTAGGCCCCATCTGGAGTACTGCGTGCAGTATTGGAGGCCACACCTTCACAAGGACATTAACCAAATTGAGGCAGTCCAGAGAAGGGCAACCAAAATGGTGCAGGGACTGCATCAGAAGACATATGAGGACAGATTAACGGAGCTCAATATGTATACCCTTGAGCAAAGGAGGGAGAGAGGTGATATGATCGAGGCATTCAAACACCTTAAGGGCATAAACAAGGTGAAAGAGTCTAACATGTTTAAATATAAGAAAAATAGCAGGACAAGACACAGCATGAGATTAGAGGGAGGCCGATTAAGGGGGAATGTGAGGAAATTCTTTTTCACAGAAAGGGTGGTGGATGCATGGAATGGCTTACCACAAGAAGTGGTGGCTATGAATACAGTGCAGGGCTTCAAACAGGCATGGGATAGGCATAAGGGAGCAATACAAATGACTATGAATAGATAGGTCACTAACAGAGCAAAGGCCGATGGCACATTTATAAGGTAGAAAAAGAAATGGGCAGACTGGTTGGGCCTTGCGGTC
This sequence comes from Neoceratodus forsteri, assembly GCA_016271365.2. NCBI lineage: Eukaryota > Metazoa > Chordata > Ceratodontiformes > Ceratodontidae > Neoceratodus > Neoceratodus forsteri. Next base: position 1,571,293,412 of record CM057452.1, read on the forward strand.
CTTATCTGCCGTCAACTTCTATGTTTCTATGTTTCTATGACCATCGAACAGTATGGTTCACAATAAACACAGCAATAGAGTCAAGCTATACAAAGACAAAAGTACTGGACTTTAGGAGGGCTGACTTTGCCAAAATGGGTGAGAGCCTAAGGAATGCACTAGCAAATGGGCAGGAAGGAGGGGTGGAAGAACAATGGGGAATAATAAAAACTGCCATCACAGAGGTAACAAGCCTTTGTGTGAAGCAAATAAACAAAACAAGACGATGTAAGAAACCACTATGGTTCTCAAGGGAAGTGGCAGTGAAGGTTCAAGAGAAAAAGAAAGCATTCAGGAAGTACAAGGAATCACAGAAGGAGCAGGATAGAGAACTGTATCAGTTAAAGCAAAAGGAGGCTAGGAAGGCAGTCAGAACAGCAAAGGCCCAAACCGAGGAAAAGATAGCCAACTCAGTTAAGAAGGGGGATAAAACCTTTTATAGGTACATCAGAGAGCAAAGGAAGACTGCCAGAGGAAGTGGTGGGGGCTGAAACAATCACGGGATTTAAGAATGCATGGGATAGACATAAAGGAATTCTGGAGGTCAGGGGTAAGGGGCAACAGACTTCTAGGAAAACAAACTGAACTTACAAGCTCAAATAGGCAGACTGGGTGGGCCATAGGCCCTTATCTGCCGACACTGTCTATGTATCTATGTAAGACCAAAGGAGGGATAGTGAGGCTTAATAAAGGGGAGGTAGGGTGGGCAGAGGAGACTGTGAAAGGCAGAGATACTAAACAAATATTTTTGCTCAGTATTTACAAATGAAGAGTGGGAGGTACATAAAACAAACAGTAGTAACACTCTGGATACAGAAGTTGATACCAGCCCATTTATAGAAGAAAAGGTTCTGAAAGAACTCTTAAAACTGAAGGTGGACAAAGCAAGGGGGCCTGATGGGATTCATCCCAGAATTCTAAAAGAGCTAGGGTAGAACTAGTGACACCACTGACTACCCTTTTAACAAATCATGGGAGTATGGGGTGGTACCTGAGGACTGGAGGAGAGCAGATGTGATTCCCCTTCACAAAAGTGGGAGCAAGGCAGAAGCAGGAAACTACAGACCTGTTAGTTTAACCTCAGTGATAGGGAAAATGATGGAATCACTTCTGAAGGAAAGAATTGTCGAGTATCTAGAGGCCAGAGGAGCACAGAACCCTAGGCAGCATGGATTCACAGTGGGAAGGTCATGCCAGAAGAATCTGATAGATTTCTTTGACTGGGTGACCAAAGTAGTAGATCAGGGAGGGGCTGTGGACATGGCCTACCTAGACTTTAGCAAGGCATTTGACACAGTCCCACACAAAAGATTAATATACAAGTTAGCCAGCCTGGGAGTGGGTCCCAAGATGACAGCCTGGGTAAAGAATTGGCTGGAGAATAGGACACAGAGAGTATAGTAAATGGAGTCCACTCCAGAAGAAAGGAGGGTTACTAGTGGGGTACCGAGGGTTCAGATTAGGACTGGTCCTCTTCAATGTCTTTATAAGCGACATTGCAGAAGGACTGGAAGGAAAGATGTCTCTTTGCAGATGGCACTAAGATCTGCAACAGAGTTGATGCACAGGTGGGTGGAAAGGATGAGAAGGGACTTGGCAAGGTTAGAGGAATGGTCAAATGTATGGCAGCTTAGATTCAATGCTAAGAAGTGTAGTAATGTACCTGGGAAACAAAAACCCAGGGAAGAGTACACAATGGGGGGTGAGATACTAACAACAACAAAAATGGAAAGGGACCTCGGGGTAGTCATATCAGATGACCTAAAGGTGGGCAAGCAATGTGAGAGGGCAGCAAGGAGGGCTGGGGGATACTGGGATGCATAGGGAGAGGCATCACCAGTAGAAAACAGGAAGTTATTATCCCTCTGTACAGACAGCTGGTGAGACCCCATCTGGAGTACTGTGTGCAGTTCTGGAGACCCAATCTCCGCAAAGACATAGACAGGATGGAAGCTGTCCAGAGGACGGCAACTAAAATGGTGCAGGGTCTGCACTGGAAGACATATGAAGAGAGACTTAAGGAGCTTAATATGTATAGCCTCGAGGAAAGGAGGGAGAGGGGGGACATGATAGAAACTTTCAAGTACCTCAAGGGAATCAACAAAGTCCAAGAGGGTAGCATCTTTCAAAAAAAGAGGTGTGCAAGAACAAGAGGGCACAATTTGAAGATAGAGGGGGCGGCTCAGAGGTAATTTAAAGTATTTTTTCACAGATAGGGTTGTGGATGCATGGAACGGCCTTCGGAGGAGGTTGTGGAGTCAAAATCAGTGGTGGAATTCAAGCATGCATGGGATAGTCATAAGGCAATTCTAGGGGGTGGGGGTAGGAAGAAGTAGGCTGCTGGTTAACTAGGATCTGCAGCTTATCCAGTAGGTAGGGAAATGGGCAGACTGGGTGGGCCAAGCGGTCCTTATCTGCCATCAAATTCTATGTTTCTATGTTTCTATGTTTCTTCTTTGGGCTCCCCCGAGGGAAGCCTGTGGGTCGCGAGGGCAGGAGAATCACAGCCCTCCCCTCAATCTAGCCTCAGCAGCAGACAAAGTACACAGTAAGGAGCAGGATGCTCAATTGCCTGGAATGGCTGAGTGTTGGAATTGGCGCCTTTTTTTGAATCATCCTTCCTCCATTTGAGTCGCCAGACCAGTGCAGATAGTTTTTGCACTACTGATCTATGCAGCTAAACGTGAGGGTTTGTACCTATTCTCACTGTGCACCTTAAGAGGTGTTGGACTAACAGTAATTTCTGCTCATTCTAAACGTAGCCTTAATTTGTGCAGGGTGCTTGCAAAGTGTATGTAATTTGTGCTTCACTGCGTTAAACAGTGCTTAGACAGGCTTCTCTGCAATTGCCATCTCTTGCAGTCAGCATGCAGCATGATCCTTGATTTAAATAGATGTGCACCCTAAAGAGAATAGGCTGCTTTAAAGTTCAGTAAGCTGAAAACTGATTGTGACTGTAAAGTGTAGTGAGTAGGGAAAAGTGTAGTGAATAGGGTTATATTTACAATGCAACAGAGTGTTTTTACCACCTGCCCATAGCCTTTCTATCACAGCTTGTCCCCAGTGTAATTTCAAGTGCTGCGCGCTGCTAAATTGAACCTGCTTTCTCCCACAAAGAGTCAGCTTGAGTTGGACAAAAGCCCTGCACCTTAAAAGCGCTGTGGAACTGGGGCCATTTTAATTCAGCTGAGACTTCCATACCCCTCTGCGCAGTGCTGTCGCGACCCCCTTCCTCTCCCCCTCCCCTTTCAGCCACACCTGTAAACTGATCTCCAGTTCTTTTGTCTGTCTCCACAGGCTGCAGTCTTCTTTGGGCTCCCCTGAGGGAAGCCTGCGGGTCACAAGGGCAGGAGAATCACAGCCCTCCCTCAATCAAGCCTCAGCAGCAGACAAGGTACGCAGGCGAGCAGGACGCTTGCTTGCCTGGAACGTAGGGTGTTTTGTCCCCGCTTACAAGACCGGCCTCACGCCCCGCCACCACCCTTGGTCAACATTGAGCTTTATAGAAAGAACCACGTGGCTCCCTAAACCAGTCAGTCGACGTTCCCATCTGCAGGTTATTTCTTTAGCCACTAGCGGCCGCTACACTCTTAAATCCCCATGCTTTTCAATTAAATTCTACCTACTTGATACACAGCTTACAGAGCTAATCTCTAGCAGCTGATATCCAGTCAATCTAGCAGTTTATCACTCTGTCAGGAGTTGAAAGGGTACCAGAGCCACCTTGCCGACCACCCAACCACGCAGACAGTCGCCACCCCCCCTCCCCGGAAGTCAGGTTTGGGGATGGAATACAAGGGTGCTGTCAGCTCTCTCCTGCATATCATGGACTGCCAACTAATCCTGTATCACACTAGCCTGCACCTGTCCTGGCTAATCCTGGCAACACAGAGATTGGGAGGACAAATCCTGTTCCTAACATTGCTATTACGCTTACTTCTGGTGTCTACCTCAGTTCCAATTAACAACCCAGTGGAGTGAAGACCTCACAACACAGCGACTTTTCCTTCCCCACCCAAATTGCCGAGACACAACATGTGCGCGCCCATGCCACCCTTATCTTTCGGAAGGGTTGTACCTATAACTCATTTCGCATGCTCAGAAAATACGAAATGTCACAACTGGTACATCTCCCATTCCACACTTTTAAACTGTGGTTTCTCATTCTCATTGTCTTCCTATTGTCAGAGGACGTAGAACTTAACCCTGGCCCCTCTGTCCACCTCTCTTCCGCTGACCTATGGGCTATCCCAGGAAAAGGACTTCTCATTGCCCATGTTAATATTAGGAGCATTACCAAGCACCTCTCTGATCTCGAGGCATGGATGAAGTGTACAATCCTGACCTACTCTGCCTATCGGAAACTTGGCTTATGCCCCACATTCCAGACTCCTTTTGTTCCTTAACCAATTACTCCCTGATACGGAGAGATAGGCCCTCCCCAAAACGTGTGAGGAGGGGTCACTTTTCTCTACAAGACCATCTTGATATTACTGTAAGCCCACTCACCACCACCTCCCCCTCAGTCTGTGAGTCCCTACACACAACCATTACACTTGGTGTAAAAAAACTTCACATTATCTGCGCCTACAATCCACCCACTGGAGGTATCACAGGTCTTCAGGACTTACTTAATCAAACAGCCATGAATGCCAAGCAAAATAAGGTCATAATCTTAGGGGATTTTAATCTAAACTGGCTGGGACCAACTCATGGCGCACTGCTGACACTAACACAGAGTTATAACCTTCACCAGGCCCTAACTGAGCCTACTAGAACCACCCCTTCTCTAGCTACATCCACCCTGATAGACTGGGTACTGGTGAATTGCCTTGACCATGTGCAAACTACAGGCATCTTGGCAGATGCTATCACAGACCACTCACCCACTTTCTGTGTATGGAGTCCGGAGACTGTTCCCCCACCACCTCCACGCTACATCACAATTACCAACTTTGCCAAACTGGACTTGGAAGCTTTTCTCTATGATGTTTCCTGTATCAACTGGTCTGACATCTATTGCTCCCATGATGTTCAAACTGCCCTTGATATCTTCATTAACAACTTCACAGCACTCCAAGATAAACATACTCCGAAGGTCACCAGAAGGGTCAGGGGCAAACAAACAAGATGGTTATACAAGGACCTTCTTGATAACCTGCGCACTCGGGACAAACTATGGAGGAAGTATAAAGAGTCCAGACTACCAGTGGATTACAATACCTGCAGGGCCTCTCGGAGCACCTGCAAAAAACAAATCAGAACTGAAAGAGCATCTACTGCAAGGAACTGCTCACTAACTCAGCTGGTGACCCTAGAAATTTCTGGAAGCACATAAAGACCTTTCTTGGGGCTGCACAGTCATCGACCCCAGGGGATATGATCCTAAATGGTGTGCATTACAACGACTCGAACACCATAGCGAATGTCTTTAACAGACTTTTCACAGACATGTCTCAGTACACCTCGTCCTTCGCTTCATCTCCTACAACATCTCAGCCTTACTGCACACCCATGGGATCTGCATCTGGTGCTGACCACTGTAAACTACCTACTAGCCCCCCTTTCTACTTAAATCTATATCTAGGTCTGAGGTCCAAAGGCTATTGCAAACCATATCCGACAACACTAGCCCTGGCTCCGATTCACTCGAACCACGACTCCTGAAGCTAGCGGCACCATTGATTGTCTCACCTTTGGCCAAGATTTTCACTCTGTCTCTCTCTCTTGGTGTTGTTCCTGATCTCTGGAAGATTGCCTGAGTTACGCCCATCCTGAAAAAAGGTGACTCAAAGGATATAAACAACTACAGGCCCATAGCCATTCTCTTTGTGCTAAGCAAGCTACTGGAGAAGCTTGTTGCAACCCAAACAATTGCCTATCTTACAAAGAACAACCTTCTCTCAGACACTCAGCATGGTTTCAGAAAAGGGCACAGTACCTCAACTGCCCTTCTCAAATTCACTACTGATGTCCTCTGCAGCATGGACAAAAATCTACTCACTGGAGCAGTATTTATTGACCTTACCAAGGCTTTCCATCTCCTTGATCATCCCCTGCTTCTCTCAACCCTGCTTACACTTAACTTCTCATCCCAAGTAGTTGACTGTTTCAGCAGCTACTTATCAAACAGATTACAACTTTTTAAATTCAACTCCGCTCTCTCGGATGTGACCAGTACTGACATTGGAGTACCCCAGGGGTCCATCCTGGGACCCCTTCTCTTCTTGCTTTACATTAACAACATAGATTCTACCATATTCTCCTGCTCAGCTATCCTATACGCTGATGATCTCGTCCTCTACTCCAGTGCCGACAAAGTCAACATCATCAACGAAAACCTCTCCTCGGATTTCAAGAATGTGCAAACATGGCTAAATACAAATAAGATCATCCTGAACACTAAAAAGACCCAAGCCATGCTACTTGGCACTGCCCCCAAACTTAGGGCCTGTAAGGAACCCCTCCTAGTCCATGACTCTGGGGGGTCTCTCATTGACTGTGTCACATCCTTCAAACACCTGGGAGTCCTCCTTGATAAATCCCTTGATTTCAGTCTGCACATACAGTCAACATGCAAAGCTACAAATGCCAAACTTGGAATCGCCTATAAGACTAGTCACCTGCTAACACCATCCGCTAAACTGGCTATTGCCAAGGATATTCTGCTTCCAGAGCTATCATATGGTGTCTCCACTTTTGCTAATGCCCATAAGACTGCTCTCCATAAATGGGATGTCGCATATAACAACATATGTCGGTATGCCTCCTCTTCACATCGCCTCAAGCACCACTGCACACTGTCTAACGAGCTGGGCTGGCTCTCCCCTTCTGCCTACCGGCTTTAATCCCTAGAGACCCTCACAGACTCTGTAATCCAAAACCAAACACCCTCCTCCCTTGCAGCTCTACTTGTTCCACTGACACCTGCTCGTGGACTATGCTCGGCAAATAAATTTTTACTTACCGTACCCAGGTGTCTTACTTCTAAAGGCTCTGGAGCATTTCACTGCACCACCCCGGCCACCTGGAACTCCCTCCCATATGCCCTAAGACAAGCAAATTCCCACCCAATATTCAAAAAAAGAACTATATTACCACCTATCCCAGGACCCTGGCACATGCTTTGATCCGACTTGATGCCTCACAGCAAGCCACCCTACCTTGCCCAGGACACTGCTGCACTTCTGAACAATCTTTGCCTTATTTTTGTCTTAATAGCTGCCACTTAGCCTAGTCTCAGTTGTTATTTGCTTGTACTACTGTCACCTTGTGTCATCTCTGCCTAGCCATATGTATAATCTAGTACTGTCTGAATTGATCTGTATTCTTACCTACATGTACTATGTACTATGTAACCATATACTATGTCATTGTATAATCTCATCTCTTTTATGTATGTATTCTCCCGGGTCGTGCCTAAAAATAGTCAACTCTTGGCTAGCGCACCTAACCCGGTTAACAAAAACTAAATAAATAAATAAATAACTTATTTACTCAGGATAGTGTAGCTGAGATGCAGCATCCCAGGAACATCATGCCAGCAGAATTTCTGATAGGGGCACACAACTGCACATTTAATCTAAGGGGAGTATTAAGCAACACTTTTACAGATTTTTTCAGCTCAAAATCCACTATTTTTGTTTGACTTGAGGGAGCATGTTCCCCCCTCTCCCACAGACTCTATGGCCCAGATATTCAAACTGCACCCAAAAAGTGCGCAATAGCAGGAGCAAGCACAAGTCTATTGCGCCCATGCGCAAGAGACACGATATTCAAAAAAGGAGCAGGGCAAATTGCACCTACAGCCAATGACTGAATATCGCACCACCTGTGCCATAGCGCAACTAGGGAGGGGAAGCTGAGCAGATCTGATGCACCATAGCGCAACAAGGGATGTTCAGCTGAGCAGTCCAGAGGCACCATAGTGCAACCAGGAGCCCCCAGCTGCAGAGCAATGTAACTGCACAATCAGGAGGTAGGGCCCACCACCCATGCCACAGATGGGCACAGGAACACACAGCAGAACAGACATTGTCCCCCACCCCAAGCACAGCACAACCAGGGAGGGTTGGAATAACCACTGGTCCATGGAGACAAGCAACCAACCCACAGCCTGGCCATGGTGCCCCATCACACCTACCGGCAAGCTGTGACTGGCACACAAGGAGGGCAGACCACCCTGTGCCACACCATCCCCCCCAGTGCACAGCACACCCTGCACCGTGACCCCCAGACACTCCCCCATGAGCAGTGACCACCGCAGCAGGAAATCCCATGCATGCCACCACCCCCACAGTGTCAATACAACCCTGTACACCACAGAACCATGCAAGCCAGCCCCACCACGAGCACCCATCAGCAGGTTGCAGCACACGGCAATACAGCAATGGCAGACACAGTGCCACCATGCACAGTCCCCCGAGGTACTGCTGAGAGACTGACCATGCATTGGCACAAGAGTTACCCCATATGGGACTGTCGTGTCCTTGACACCACCACCAGTGGTACAGTGCTCTGCACAGTATTCCAGTGACACACCCTGGCCCACCACTGGCCACAACAGCCAGCACAGACACCCACAGTGGTGCGTGGAAGCATGCACCACACCGGATGCCACACAGGGTCTGGACAGACACCCACCCATACCCAAGGACACAACAACACAGGGACGCAGTGGTGGGGCAACCAAGCCCCCATTGTGGGCCCATGTAAGCTGTGTACACACAACCCATAGTCCACCATGGCACTGGAGTGCCAACCACCCTGCGCAGGCACCATGGACCCATACACCACCAGTAGTCACCCGGAGAACAAGCCACAGACAGTGGGGCACATCCCCTGCAACTCACACAAGCCACAGCATGGAGGTGGGACAATGACTGTGTCACCCACATTGCCACCTGAGCCAGGCATGCACCACACCAGTGACATGGGCAACCCAGCAAGCGATGGGTACAGTGTCCGCCCTGCAGGGAATGCCACCACTGGCATGCCAGCAGACCATGTAGGTCACAGACAGGCATGTGTGTCAGCTGCACAGGCCATGGACGGGCCGATGGGTGCACCATGGACACAGAGCATGCGCCATGGACCACTGCACACAGTCATCCAGTGCACAGGGAACAACACACACAACACAGACACTGACTGATATCTACCCTCACACCATAGTCACCTCCACACGGACACACACACACATACCCATGACTGCACCACCCCTGATGCCATGCACACCACTGCAGCTGAGCACCTATAGCCCACTGCAAATCAGAGACCACCACGGTATTCATATAAAAGTCAAATGTATTGTGAAAATAGAAAACACAACTATGTACACGAATAAAAACTATTTACAGGTTTGTGGTGGGGGACACAAAAAAGGTGGTGGTGGCAGGGGAGGGTGGGCAAATGGGATGGGATAGGAGGGGTGTGAGGGTGGGTCCAGGGGGGGTAGGGGAAGTCAGGGACCAAGGGACTGTTAAAGGGTCTGCCGTTCCTGGCTCTGGCTCCCTCTGGCTCTGTGTCGCCACAGACTCTTCCAGGCTCCTCAGTATTTCAACCGTTTCATGGGCCAGATTCAGGAGCTCCCGCATGGTGTCCTGGATTTCCCTTAGATGACTCTTACCTAGGACAAGGGAGCACAGTCAACAGGTGTGAATGCACAACCCCATACAGCTGCCCACTGTGCATGGCATACTGCCATGGACATACCATCAGGATGGTGTGTGACCACCCAGAGTGATCACATCCACAGGACTCAGTTTACCCAGGTGCAGCCATGCGGAAAGCTGCACACACCCACCAGCCAAGTCACGCACAGCACCACCATGGCCATTTAGTGACATGACTATGTGGAGCAAAGGCAGTGGCAAAGCCATGCACCTGGTGCACTCATGGACCACCAGCGATGCACACCCAGACATGCATTTGCCACTGGACAGTGTTGACTGTAACAAGTGGCGTGCATAGCAGTGATGTCAATGAATGGTGGCCATGCCCCACTGCCCACCTTGTCACACAGCATGCAATACTAATCATAGAGGTCTGGCACTCACCTTCATCGGGCCAGTCAGGTGGCCATTGCTGGTCCTTGGCCCACCTGGCTGCGGTTGCAACACCCCTCCACTGCTCTTCCCACACCCTGCTCAGTTCTTCCAGGCCTGTGGGGAAAAAAAGGGAGAGAAGAACATCAGTACATTCCCAAAGCAAAGTCCCCCTGCCCCAAGGTGTGTGCCTCCCACCTAGCCAGACCCACCCACCCCACAACCTGTGAACACTGCCACAGACAACCCCATACGGTCCCTCCCCTATGTGCTGGACACATACAACACTGTGACTCATATGGACGATAAATGTGTGTAGATGGAACCCCTACCTGGATGTGGCACCATGCCCCTCCTGGCACGTGACCACAGTCGGTTCAGTAGCTCCGGCTCCCTCCTGTGCAGGTCACCATAGTGGTGCCTGCACTGCTCGGCCAAACGCCCCCATCCTGTTGCCTCATCCAGGGCAGTGGCCACCTCCTGCCACACCTGGGTCCTTGCCCTGTCCAGGGGGGCCTCCCCAAAGAGAGGCCCATGGTGTGGCTTAACTATGGCCACCAGATTGGCCAGCTCAATGGCCGTCCATGGAGCAGCCGTCTACGTGCCATTGCAATAGCTATAATAGGCAATATGGCGCTCTGCAGCATGGTTCCCCACGTGCAGATGCTGCGCGGTACAGCACTGCCATTCCCTATCGTGCTGTTACCGAACAACGCAATAGAGGTGCACCTATGCCTGATGCATGGCACCAAGGGGACAAAGGTCGGGCACAGGGTCAAGGGTCTCTGGCGCAAGGCCACGCACAGTGCCATCGGATGACAATGCGTGTAGTGCAATTGGCTGCCTGTGTGCCAGTGCCACAGTGGACTATCGGGCAGTTGGGCGATTGCGCCTATGAAGGCCCAGTGCCACAGCACCATGTAGTGACCATCGCTATAGCGCCACTGGCACAATGGTGGCCATGACCTGCATTGCCTACCATGCACAGCACATCATCAGCATGGCAGACGCCTGCGTCAGCAAGCTGGGCATGCGCAGTGAGGTGTACTACGCATGACACAGAACTGCGCCATTGGCTCAGCACGTTTAACACAATTGTGCAAAGCGCAACAGCGGGATATTCTGCCATCATATGCAAATCATCCAATCAGCCATTCAATGGTGCAGCAATGCAATTTGCATCTAATTAAAGTTGCTCCTCACCTCATTTGCATGGGTTGCACTATAAAGGTGCGACAATGTGCTGCAGTGGCCATAGTCGGTTCCTGAAGTTTATTGGTGAGTTGCATGCTGTTTGGGAGTGTGGACTGTGGATTCAGGGACATGCATGGGACTGCACAGTCACAGGTAACAACTGCCATTCTTATAGGCTACATAATGACCGAGCACATTGTTGGAGAGGAGGACAACAGTGGTGGGAGGAGAAGAAGGCCGAATTTTACTAAGGCTGAAACTGAGGCCCTTTTTGAGGCCTACCTGGATCAGGAGCCACTGCTCAGTGGATGGCGGGGAACCCCTCAGGCCCTTGCTGCTGCATGGGAGGAGGTGGCACATGCCATGAACCTGCATGGCAGCCACCAGTGCTCTGTGCAGGAGTGTAAGAAGAAGATGGGCACAGACTGGAGGAGGGTGAAGGAGAAGGTGGCTGCCACCAGGGCAGCAGGTGCTGCAACAGGTGGGGGACAGCCGGAGGAGGTACTGCTCACCCCAGCGGAGGACAGGCTTGCTGCAAGCATGCACCAAAGTGCCATTGAGGGTGGTCAGGGTGGTGGCTTCCAGACGGGTGGTGGCCCATCACTGCATGGCAAGTCATGGTCTGTCTGGGGGGGGCAGGGTAGGTCACATGCAGTAATTCAACTTTGCTTTCCCTTACAGATCCTGAGCATCTGCATGGGTCAGCGGTGGTGGGCCTGTCCACTGCGGACAGTTGGATGGAGTCAGAGGTGGGACCATCCACCTCCACAGGTATTTGTGGATCAGTACGACAGTGGGGCCACCTGGCTGTCCACACTGATGTCGTTGAGACAGGTGTGAAGGAAGCCCTGCCTGTGTCTCAGCGTGCTGGCGTCCATGGATGCCAGCACACTGTGGCTGTGGCCAGGGCAGAGTCCGGCACTAGTGATGATGACATGACTGTCTTGGGCAGTGACACATGTGTGCCACAGGATGGACACACAGCAGGGAAATTTTGCACCCATGGCTGTGGGTGGTGCTGCTGTGGAGGCCTGCATGTCAGCACAGTCCCAGGCTGTGCCTGTCAGCACCAGTGGGGCAGCACTGGTGTCTGTTCAGGACAGTGGGACTGTTGAATCCACTGCGGCGGCACCACTGAGCCCTGAGGTGCGGCAGCTGGAGGGGCAGCATCAGCAGTCGCCCACTGGGCTTGGGTGTACAGGATTCAGTGGCGGCATCTGTGCACTGCCTGTGGACATGTCCAGACCTGGTTCTGGTGCACAGCACCCACGCTCAAGGGGGTGCTGAACATCAGGCCCTTGCACACCCTGAGGGACAGGATGCCGAGGAGGCTGATGACCTCTTGGACGAGCACACCCGCCTACTGCGAGCATTGATCCAGCAGCAGATATGGCTTGCAACATCTGTGGATGCACTGTGTGTGTCTCTGGAGTGTGCAGAGGAGCGTCGCAGCAGGGACGCCGAAATGATCATGGCACGGATGGACTGTTTGCGGGAGGATGTTACCGCTGCCATTGACAGGCATGCACAGGCGTTCATTGCTGCCATGGCCACAATGGGCACACAGTCAGGTGCCCATGCATCGCAGACACCAAGCAGTGCACTATCCACCCCTATTCCCGGGGTCGTGTGACTCCCACCCTGTCGACACTGGGTTCAGCGTAGGGGATCCCGAGCATTCCTCGGTGCAGGGCGTCTGGTGGGTAAGCAGAGACCCCCTGCACAGGCACGGCTGCGCTCATGCAGTGGAACCCCTGGGGGACCATCGGTGCCACCGCATGAGGCCAGTGGTCAGCCTGCCTGTGCTGGCGGGTCTCAGCGGGGCCACCCATGCATCTGTGGTGGCCATGGCACTGTGTCGTGGGACTAACCTGTCTCCCAGTGCAGTTACTGTTTGGTGCTGCCCTGTGTGCATTGTGTGTTTCAGTGGGCAGTGCATGGGTGGGTACCCGGCCCTGCACCCGGACACACAGTCCACCTGCACACCCTCCCGGCTGCTGTCCGCAGTTACGTGTGCATGATGATGCCTGCATTGTGCTGTACACCAATGTGCAATGGTGCTCAGCATCTGACACATGCACATGGACAGGCAGTGGGCGTGGTGGCCTGTGGACATGTGTGTTGCTAGGGTGTGCGTTCTGGGTCGGTGTGCCTTCTGCCCTCTGTGCAAGTTTGTTGCTTTTTGTGTGTGTGTGTGTGTGTATGTGTGTGTATGTGTCCTTCGGTGTGGCATGTTAATCCTCACCCATCTCTGGCTGTGTGTGTGTGTCTCTGTGCCCTGCCACTTCCCTCATCGGCATGCACCCCCAGTGTGGGTTCCTGCATGTTTGTGGGTTGTGCCTTGGCCACTGGTGGTTGTGCATGGCCCCATGACTTACCTGGGTTGGCTGAAGTGCTCCTCCGTGATGGTGTCCCAGTGCAGATGTGCCAGCCGGAGCAGTCGGGGGTCCCGTCAGCCAAGAGGGGGCTGCCCATCACCATTGTCACCAGCGTCCCCATCATCCCCATCGCTGTCCCCCTCTTCGACCTGTACAGCTATCCCACATTCGTTGGCCATGTTGTGCAGGATGCAACAGGCCAGGAATATCCCACAGGCCTTTGAGGGGCTGTACTGTAGAGCACCGCCAGAGGTGTCCAGGCAACGGAAACATGCCTTCAGCATCCCAAACACCCACTCGATGACATTACGTGTGGTGGCTTGTGCATCATTGTAGCATTGCTGTGATGGGGTCGCGGGCCACCGGTAGGATGTGAGCAGCCAGGGATGGAGTGGGCATCCACTGTCACCTGTGTGTAGAGGGTGGAGGTTAGTTTGGTGATCAGCATCGCCCTGCCCCACGCCATGTAGGCCACTATCCATGGCACCTCTGGCCATGCCCCCCCAGGCCCTATATTTGTCCATGTGGTTTGCATACTCACCCACTAGGTGGCCAGTGGGGATGTCCCCACTCTCGAATCTGTGGCACAGTGCCAACTGGTGCCAGATGTAAGAATCGTGTGCTCCCTCAGGGTGCGTGGCACAGACATTGATGATGCACCCCCTGGCATCGCACACCACCTGGCGGTTGATGCTGGCATAGCCCTTTCGATTTATGTATGCTGCCCCCCTCAGGGCCAGGTGGTGTGTGTATAGCCACATGGGTGCAGTCTATTGTCCCTAGCATGCCAGGCATACGTGCTACCCTGTGGAACTCCTGTATGTTTGCTGTGCACTCCACCGCTGTGCAGGGGAAATGGATGTACTCCTCAGCATGTGGCAGCAGTGCGCTGAGGAATTGAGATGAGGTGCCATGATGTGGCTGACTGGGTTATGCCAGTGGTGTTCCCAGCTGGTCTCTGGAAGGTACCCCGTGGCGAGCAAGCACATGCAGGCTGTTACCTTGGTCTCCACTGACACGGCATGGCTCCGTCGTGTGGGTGCCTGCATCACATCACTGCACAGCTCACAGAGCCGCCTCAGAATTGCCCTGTTCAGGTGGTACCAGCCCACAATCTCAGTATCTGTGTACAGCTCAAAGCTGGTGTGGGCTCGGTACTGCCTGCTGGGGGCATACCACCGACGGGCCCTTCCACAGCCATGCACCCCTGCCACACGCCTTTTCACCCCCCTCATTACGGCCTCCATGTGGAAGATGGCACTGGTCATGTCCCTGGCTTGCGTTCACCCCCTCTGGCAGCTGTTACTGTATTCCCCCTACTGTCCTGACTGCTACCTCCCCTGCACTGGGTACACCTGCCTGTGCTGGCCTCTGTGCTGTGTGGCTCCCCACACCTTCCCTGTGCCTGGCTGTTAACTGTGGCCTTTACCTGGCCTGCCCTGTTCCTGCCACTTGCCCTGTCTGTGTGCCTCTGCCTCTGCCTCATGTGGCTTCCCTGTAGCGTTCTTGCGCCTCTTCCTTGCTCCTTTTTATTTTGGCTCATTTCCACTATGGCGCAACTTCCGCTTGCTCCACTATTACGCAGTGCTCAAGTCTTTGAATATCACACTGTGCCATTTATGCACGGTTCCTCCCCCTCTGGTTGCGCATGCCTTCATTATCATTACGCTGTTGCTCAGCATGATTTCAGGGGCGCAACTGCCTCCTGCTGAATATTGCAGATTGGCGCAATTTCGGACTTGAGCAGGTGCAACCCTATTGCGCATGGCTCAACTCTTTTGAATATCTGGGCCAATGAGTGCAACTGCCCTGCAGCATCCCATTTCCAATAGAGTCTTGTTTCTACCTGTTTTTGCTGTTGGGTGGACTAGAGTACAGAGAGGTTAAAGAGCTGTTGTACTGCCCAAACTAATATTTTTTTTATTTTTATTTATTTATGTCTAGGATTACAAATACCTTTGGGCCGAGGTTCTTTTACAAAGGTTCCACATCAGTGAATACAGCAAAGCAACATAAGAACAATATAAGCAAGACAGGGACAATAATCTGAAAACATATAGTTACAAGGAACATATAAAACAAACAAAACAAGCGGATTTAGAGGGTAGTAAACAGGAGGATAGTGAAAGAAGTGTGAGGAGGTAAGGGAGCACACAGGGAAACAGTAGGTAAAGATGGTGGTGGGAGGGAGAAATAAGGAGTAAAGGTGGGGGGAGTGGAGGGAGGGGAACAAACTGGGAGTAAGAGCAGCCAAGGGCTTTGTCAAGACAGACAGGGAAAGTGCAATCGGGGGCAAGGAGGAGACGAAGTGATAAATAGGAATGTGAAATGAATGCAGCTGGGGCAAATATACAGGGGGGTCTGCTAGTCAATAGTAGATTTTAAAAGCTGCCAGCCATTACTGTTCACATCTGAGATGCTTCTTCTTTTCCCTTTGTTTAATTAGAACATTGTTTACTTGATGTTAGTGGGTGTGTTATGTGGAACAGCTCTTAGCCTGGTAGCTGACATATCTTGCTCTACCTCCGCACACGACATCATCAGCATTGTGACCTCACTGACTCTGACATCACTGCTACTTTGGAAAAGCAAGTGAGTGACTGCCAGATCATTCACCTGTGATGTCACTGTCAGTGAGATCATAATGCTATTGATGTAGTGTAGGGCAACACAGTCTGATATGCCAACTGCCAGGCTAAGAGCTGTTCCACACATCCAGCACAATATTATCACATAGAAGACTTTCTGATGAGCAAAAGGAAAAAGAAAAATACTTTAGAAATAAAAAGTTACAACTAACTACAACTTAAAATTTGTATTGTTTTCCAGTCTGCCTATTTTGGCTCCACTAGCTGTTTAACTAATGTGCTTAGGTTTAAACAGAGAATAATTCTTACTAGCAGGTACTGCATCTGCAATTTCTCAGTTCCTGAAAGGGCTGTAGCCAGTGCACCTCACTGCTTCCTGGTGGGGGGGGGGGCCAGGAAAACCAAGCAATGGCTGGCAATTTATTTTTTTACAATGTATGCCCCCAGGGTAGCTCAGCTGAGAAGCAGCATCTTGTTTCTAGTGGGGCCTGCTTCTTCCCAGGTGGGTGGGTTGACTGGAGAACAGAGTATGTGGCTATAGAGGGGCTTGAATTTGCAATCTTCCAGTTCTTAACAGTGCTTTAACAATTAAACCACACTGCATCCTCTGTTTTGGTGGGGGGGGGACTGGAAAGACAATGTTTCTGCAAGCAATGTATTATTTTACAATTCATTTACCCTGGATTGCCGAACTGCACTCCACTATCTTGTTTCAGGTGAGGTCCTGCTCTTACCCAGTTGCACAGTTTGATCACAGGTCCATGCAAACCCCCCCCCCAACCCACACACACTCATACACCACTGAACACATCTGGAACAAGCTGCCATAGCTTAGTGTGCCTTTACTGGTCAAAAACTACAAAGAAATAACATTTACCAGAATACTTCAAGTGAGATGCAATATTTTATTTTCAATGGGGTCCTGCTTTTATCCATTGTTACAGTGTACTTACTGTACCCAGAACAGCCCCGTTGAGATGCTACATCTCACATTCTAAAGTGCTAGGCTTCCACACAGTTCTGTAAATGGATGAAATGCAGCACTGTGAGCTTAAGTGAGTTGCTCAAGGTCACACAGTGAGTATTTAGTAATTAAGGACAATCCAATGATATCCAACAGCTACTTTAATGCCATTCTTCTGTAGCACAAGAGATGTTAAACACAACTAGATAAAGCAACTTTAAACATGATACAGTATTATATAAAATGTCAGTCAAAACACACGTACAATATAATTTATATTAAGTTGCGCTGCCAAAAAGTGGCTTTTGCATTTCTGAATAAACTGTATAAGTGTTGCTGGATCCAGCACAGTGCCTTACAAAGACAGCACTTTGTGTCATCTTCAGGTATTAAAAGCTCTGTGTCAGTTTTAATGCCATTGAAATTGCTGTGTTTTTCTGATATAAACAGTTTTATACTGTTTAAAAATTGTATATTGTTAGTTGTAATATCTTGAGTATTAGAAATGTTTGTAAAGTGTAACAGTCATTTTAAAAGAAAATCCTGTTTATGAAAGTAATATAATTATTGCACAAATAATATCAGTAAGAAATTATTTTTTCTTGGAATCTAAAACTAACAAATAAATATATGTGTAAGCAATCTACAAAAGTGAACTTTCAGCCGCAGTGTGGGTGGGTCCACGAATACACAAAACGGCAGTGCACATAAAATTACAAAGCAAGCTGGCCAGTAAGTATTCTGCATTTATTGTGGCAAGTGAGATAAGAAAGATTATATTAGAGACAACCTCAGGACTTCAAATCCAAACTGATCCTCCAGTAGAAATACCATACATGTGCACTCAGTCCCAGTTATTCGAACAGCAGCTGATTGAGGTGGTGAGAGGAGGATCTTTGCTGGTCCTCATCCACCGTTCTGCTTGCCACATCCACAGACTTTCTAGGGTGTCAGTTACTGGACATTGGGTTGAGAGTGGTTGGTGCTGAGTGGATGAACTGGGCAGGGGGTGTAATTTACTATACAACAGGGATTGAAGCAGGAGGGGGTGCCACTGGACTAACAGGGTGAGTTCTTTGCACAGTGGAGTTCAGGATGAGAGGGGGTACCCATTGGACGGCTAAGGTAATTTGACACTGGGGATTGGGATGTGAAGGAGGTGTGACTGGACTAGCAGGGTAATTTCCTTTCATAGCAAGGACTGGGAGGTTGGGAGGGTACTAAACTTCTAGGGATTTGTACATTAGTGTAGGGACAGTGAGTGAGGGTGTGAGGATGGCCAAATCTCTGCACAGTGTCTCCATAATATCCACAATAAACCGCACTCACCACTGTTGGATAAAAAACCTTAGCTTATTCAGAATCCACATAAAAAAAAAATGCTGCCAACATATGACACCCGGCTGACAAACAAAATCCCCGACTGGTTTTGTGCACTAGCACATCATCAGGGGGAGTCAGGAATTCTGAATAAACAAAGGTTTTTCATCCAGCAGTGGTGAGTGCAGTTTATTGTGGATAGTGTGGATTTTTATTCACCACACCACTTGATTCAGTGGAGCTGTTTTTGTTGGGCATACACTGTCTCCATGCCTACCTATGCATGGAAGCAGTGTGCAGAGCTTCTAATGGCCACATAATGGCATGGAAATTGTCCCTTTGTACTCTGCTTGCCATATGTGGTCATTAGCCTGCAGGTTTCTGAATGTGGCACCTGGGGACAGAGGTGTTGCTCTGTTTGGGATGGACTAGCCCTTTGCTCCTGTGTGTCTGTTGCCAGCAGGGGGCTGTGCTGCACAGCGCTTGTGCAGTTTGAGTGGTGCTACCACAGCCTGATACTCATATTTGTTTCCTCATGAATATGCCTCCCAGATAAATGCATGCTGTTTCAAGGAGCTCAAATGGCCTTGTCTGAATATGGGGTCTCAACTTCTAATACGTGTTTACTGCAAGGTCTGGTGTTCAGCTAGTGTGACCAGTAATTTAAAATGTTTTTGTTTTTTTTTTTCTTTTAAAAAGAAAAGACAGCCTACTTTATACAGATGGCTGAAACACTGACACAGAATGAAACCCAGGCAAAGAGGTAATCATTACAGATGGTCCTGCTCTTTGGGTTTATCAGTGATCTAACTTTGCATTCTTTTTGTACTCTGTACTCCAAAGCATTCACATTTTCCTTTGGAATAAAATCTGAGTTGGAATAAAGATATGCTTAATAAAAAGTAATTGAGGCTTCAGATATGTCTCTTGGATAATTAAGAGCATCCCACTGTAACTTCTTAGAGTTCCAGCACCATTCAATTTCGCTTCTCTGTTCTCAAACCAAAAGATGTCATAAGGAGACAAGCTTGATTAGCCAAGAGACATATGTTCCATTTTCTTACATAGGAAGGGAGAAACATTTTATTTATGTAACACAAATCCCTTCCTTTTCAGGCCTGTCAGTACATTTCATGCTTTATAATAATTATGGTACCTTTTACGTGAAATTAGCCATGTATCAGGTAAGGTCAGTATATAAAAATTTTTATTCATACAAAAAACACATATGGATAACTCCACTGAGCCAAAGCTCATTTTCAGTGACATGCAGAGTTCAAACTCCAATTACTCTTACAATAATTCCACACTGGTACAAAATACATATAATACAAAATTTCAATAAAAATCTTAAAGTTATTAATATTACCAGGAAATCCATGGTATCAGATGCGTGGTCTGTGTGTTTGTGAACTATTGGTGTGCAAAAGTTTGGAAAACATCAGTTCGCAATAACGTAAAGTCCTATAACATTGCAAAGTTATTCCCACTTCATGAAGCCAAACTTCGAGGTATGGTAACTTTGCAAAGTTGTGAATTTACAACTTCGCTGGTGAAGTTAATCAGGATTTTGCAAAAAGGCTGAGTTATTTAGTGCTGTTGGTGTACCATGTGACCTGCAGATCACATGGTTATATTGCAGTAGGAATCTGACCGGAAGAGCTGTGCTGTGTGCAGTTCTAGGAAGTGTGTTCAGAAGATAGGATCTGCTCTGTACTTACAGTTCATTTTTAACTCAGTTTACACTGCTGTTGATTGCATAAAATAACCTTTTTTTTTAATAAAATATCCTACGTGGTGTTCTACATCTGCAGACTTAATTCATTGAACATTTTTGCCTACAGTTTATTTTTTTTTCCTTTCTGTTTTTCTCTGTGGTGCTGCTGTGCTTTAGTAGTGCAGTGTGGGGGTGGTGGTGGTGAGGAGGGTCAGGCTTTCGTCTACAGCCAGCAACAGCTTTAGTTTCAGTGCATTTTCAGTATCACTCTCACACAATTAATTTTTCTCACGTCCAATAGTTTCTGTACACTCTCAGTGTTCCAGTGCTGCTAAAATATTAATGTATGTCCAGGGCTCTGGCAGGTGGTTGTAGCACTTTAGTATTTTAATATTTTTTATTATTATTTTTTGTAATACTTTAACCCTTTCTTGTCATTTTGAAATTTTTTTTAATTTTATCGTAAATATTTTAATATTTGCAGTATTTTTGTTTTTGTGCAAGCCACTAGTACTGCTACACATTACCACGTTAGAATGCATGGGGGAGGGAAAGGAAAAGGCAGACAAGAAGGAAAGGCTGGGAAGGTGGCAGTGGTGACCACCAGATGAGGCAGACAAGGATGTGGTATGAACGCAGGAGGCAGTAGTGTATCTGCTGTGTGTGATGGTAGTGGCACTGTTAAAATGCTTACAGAACTTAATTTGTCTGCTCTCTCACTTGAGAGAGGTGGCAGCCAGAGCCAAGATCTCTGTTATCTGAAATTTCCTCCACCCCATCAACACTAGTGAGTAAATAGTGAGGTACCCATTTGAAAAAGCGTGCGAGCATGAAATGTTACGGCATTTTTCTGGGCTTTCCTGGGCATGATTTTATCATCATGCTGGTTTAGTATTAGTATTTTAATTTTTAATAAAGGTTTGGATTTAGACACAACATCTAATTGTGCCAAGCTGTTATCTTTCTTTTTGGTGTTGCATGAGTGCCATGGTTGGCTGTTTTCAGATCTGAAATTTGGCATGCTTACATTTTGTAAGAGGCCCTAAGAGGATGCCTGGTTTCATGACATTTGGATGAGAGGTATGGAACTTATAGGGATCAAAGTATGGCAATTTATTATTTCTGTGACCATTTCTGAAAATGTTTCAATGCTCACATAGAAACAGAACTTGACTGCAGATGAGGACCGATATTGATAGGCCCATCCAGTCTACTCTTTTTCTCTACCTATTAAAAATGCTGAAGATCCTACTTTATCTCCAGTTTTGCCTCCTCTTTTGAGTTGCTAGGGCCCCCCCATGTCTATTCCATGCAGTTTTGAATTCCCTCATTTACTTTGCTCCCACCACCCCTGCTGGGAGTCTGTTCCATGCCTCCACCACCCTTTCCATGAAGAAGTACTTTCTCATGTTACCCCTTAGTCTACCCACCTCCAGTCTCATGTCATGCCCTCTTGTTCTAGAGCATCTTTTTCTCTGAAAGATGCTGCCCTCCTTTACCTTATTTGTTCCCTTTAGGTACTTGAAGGTCTCCATTATGTCATTTCCTCTCCCTTCTTTCCTCCAGGGTATACATATTGAACTCCTCTAGTTTCTCCTTGTATGATCTTTGGTGCAGGCCCTGCACCATTTTTGTTGCCCTTCTTTGAATTGCCTCTACCCTGTCTATCGTTTTGGAGATGTGGCCTCCAGAACTGGACACAGTACTTTAAATGAGGTCTCACCAATAATTTATACAGTGGCATCACCACCTATTTTCTTCTGCTGGTGATATCTTTTCCTGTGCACCCCAACATCCCACTGACTCTCCCTACTGCCTTGGCACATTGTTTGGCCACCTTTAGGTCATTAGAGATGATCACCCCCAGATCTCTTTCCTGTTTGGTGGCCATTAATAACTCTCCACCCATCATGTAATCCTCTCTGGGTTCCTGCATGCCAAGCACATGATTTTGCACTTCTTTGCATTGAATCTTAGCTGCCACATGGTGGACCATTCCTCCAGTCTAGCTACATCCCTCCTCATTTTTCCACCCCTTCCAGAGTGTCTACCCTATTGCAGATCTTAGCGTGATCTGCAAAGAGGCATACCTTCCCCTCCAGCCTCTCCGGAGTGTCACTAATGAAGGTATTAAACATCACTGGCCAAAGAACTGATCCCTGTGGCACCCCGCTGGTCACCCTCCCTTCCATGGATTTAGCTCCTTTTACCACCACCCTTTGTGTTCTATCCCTCATTCAATTCCCAACCCAGTTCACCACCTTGTGACCCAATCCCAGGCTTCGCAGCTTGTTTACAAGCCTCCTATGTGGAACGGTGTTGAACGTCTTGCTGATGTCAAGGTAGGCCACATCCACTGGATCTGGTTCCCTGGTCACCCAGTCAAAGAAATCTATCACATTTGCCTGACCTGACTTTCCTGACATGAATCCGTGCTGTCTCAGATCTTGTGCTTTGCTGGATACAAGGTGCTCCACTATCCTTTCTTTTAGCAGCAATTCCATAAGTTTCCCCACCATTGAGGTCATGCTGACAGGGCTGTAGTTTCCCACCTCCTCCCTGCTCCCACTTTTGTGGAGAGGGACTACATCAGCTCTTTTCCAATCCTCTGGAACCATTCCCATATCCAGTGATCTGTTGAATAAGGCTGCCAGTGGTGCTACCAGTACCTCCCTTTACTTCTTTAATATTCTAGGGTGTATCCCATCTAGTCCCATTGCCTTGTCCACCTTCAGTTTTGTGAGTTCCTTTAGGACTCTGTCCTCTGTAAACAGACTGGTGTCCACCTCCCTTCCAATCCTGTTCCTTAGCTGTGGTCCCTCCCCTTCCCCTTCCTCTGTGAATACTGAATAGAATTATTTGTTCAGGAGTTATGCTTTTTCCTGGTCTCCTTCCATGCCCACTCCTTCTTCCCTTTATAGCCTTACAATAACCCCCCCCATCTTTCTCCTTTCACTAACATACCTATAGAAAGTCTTGTCCCCTTTATAACTTCTTTAGCTAGTTTTTCCTCTGTCTTTGCCTTTGTACTCCTGACCACTTTTCCAGCCTCCCTTTTCTAGATACACTGCCCTGTCCTTCTTCTGTGTTTCCTTGTACTTCCTAAAGGCCAACTTCTTTGCCCTTGCTTTTCAGGCCGCTTCGCTTGAGAACCATAGTGGTTTTCTTTTTATCTTGCTTTTGTTTATAAGTTGAATGCAGAGGTTTGTCACCTCCTCTATGACTCCTTTCAGATTGGCCTATTGTTCCTCAACTCCCCCCAATTTTCCCCTTCTGCAAGGGCTTTCCTGAGACATACCCCCATCCTAGTTAAGTCTACCCCCTCGACATCCTGGACCCTCACTTTTGTGTGGCTTGACACTGTTGTAATACTCATATTGAACCACACTGTGCGATGGTCACTGGACCCCAGTGTTCACCCACCCTGACAACTGTAACTCTGTCCCCATTGGTTAGTACCAGGTCCAGAATCCCTCTTTCCCAGTTTGGCTCAAGCACTAGCTGCTTGACACATGCTCCTTGCCGGGAGTCCAGAATGTCTGTGCCTCTGGTTGTGGCAGCCACTGGGATGCTCCAATAAACATCCAGCAAATGAAGTCACCCATCAGCATCACCTCCCCTCTAGCTGCCATCTTATGATTGGCTTCCAGTAGAGCCCTATCTGTTTCCTCCCCTTGTGCTGGTGATCTGTAGATCAAACCTGTGTGAATGGCTGTGCCATGACCCATCTCCAGGGTGACCAACAGTGCCTCGGCCTCTCCCTGCATTCCTTGCACCTCCATTGCCTTTATACCTGCCTTGACGTAAAGAGCCACCCCTCCTCCCTTTTTGCCCTTCCTGTCTCTCCTGAACACAGTATAACCTGGTATAGCTATGTCCTTGTCATTGTCCCCATTATAACATATTTCTGTAATAGCTGCAATGTCTAGGTCAGCCTCTGCCATCAAGGCTGCCAGGTCCAGGATTTGACTCCACAGGCTGCAGACATTCGCACACATGGCTGTGACAGTGTTGAATAGCACCCTGTCCCAGTTGTTATGGAGAGTTTGAATGCAGGGATCCATTATGTTCTTTTCTTTCCTGTCTCCTGTCTATCTGGTTGTGCAACAAAAGTTTCATGTGAAACATAGAAACATAGACTTTGATGGCAGATAAGGACCGTTTGGTCCACCTAGTCTGCCCATTTTTCTACCTAACAGATAAGCTGCAGATTGTAGTTAACCAACAGCTTACTTCCTTTTACCCCCCCACTAGGACTGCCTTATGGCTGTCCCATGCATTCTTGAATTCCCCCACTGTTCTTGACTCCACAACCTCCTCAGGGAGGCTGTTCCATGCATCCACAACCCTCTGTGAAAAAATACTTCCTCACATTACCTCTGAGCTGTCCCCCCATTATCTTCAAATTGTGCCCCCTTGTTCTTGCACATCTCTTTTTCTTGGATTTTGTTGATTTCCTTGAGGTACTTGAAAGTTTCTATCATGTCCCCTCTCTCCCTTCTTTCCTCAAGTTTATACATATTAAGCTCCTTTAGTCTTTCTTCGTATGTCTTCTGGTGCAGACCCTGCACCATTTTGGTCACCTTCCTCTGGACAGCCTCCACTCTGTCTGTCTTTGCGGAGATGGGGTCTCCAGAACTGCACACAGTACTCCAGATGGGGTCTCACCAACTGTTTGTACAGAGGGACAGCAACTTCCTGTTTTCTACTATTGATGCCTCTCCCTATGCATCCCAGTATCCTCCCAGCCTTTCTTACTGCCTTCTCACATTGCTTACCTACCTTTAGGTCATCTGATATAATTACCCCCAGGTCCCTTTCCATTTTTACTGTTATCAGTATCTCACCCCCCCTCCATTGTGTACTCTTCTCCTGGGTTTTTGTTTCTGAGGTGCATTACCTTGCACTTCTTTGCATTGAATCTGAGCTGCCATACATTTGACCATTCCTCCAACCTTGCCAAGTCCCTTCTCATCCTTTCCACTCCATCTTGTGTATCAACCCTGTTGCAGATCTTTGTGTCATCTGCAAAGAGATATACTTTTCCTTCCAGTTCCTCTGCAATGTCACTTATAAAGGCATTAAAAAGAACAGGTCCCGATACTGAACCCTGTGGTACCCCACTTGTAACTCTCTTTTCTTCATTGTGGACTCCATTTACTACTACCCTTTGCGTCCTGTTGTCTAGCTAATTTTTTATCCAGGCTACCACCTTGGGACCCACTCCATGGCTGGCTAACTTGTGTATTAATCTTTTGTGTGGGACTGTATCAAATGCCTTGCTAAAATCTAGGTAGGCCATGTCCACAGCCCCTCCCTGGTTTACTACTTTGGTCACCCAGTCAAAGAAATCTATTAGATTCATCTGACATGACCTTCCCATCATGAATCCATGCTGCCTTGGGTCCTGTGCCCCACTGGCCTCTAGGTACTCAACAATTCTTTCCTTCATAAGTGATTCCATCATTTTCCCTACCACTGAGGTCAAACTAACTGGTCTGTGGTTTCCTGCCTCTGTCCTGCTCCCACTTATGTGAAGAGGAATCACATCCACCCTCCTCCAGTCCTCAGGTACCACCCCATCCTCCCATGATTTGTTAGAGAGTAGTCAGCAGTGTTGCTAGTTCTACCCTTAGTTCTTTTAGAATTCTTGGGTGAATCTGATCAGACCCCATTGCTTTGTCCACCTTCAAGTTTATTAGTTCTTTCAGAACCCTGTCTTCTGTAAATGGACTGGTATCAACCCTCATCTTCAGAGTATTTCTCTTGTTTGGTGTAGGTACCTCCCCCTCCTCTTCCTTTGTGAATATTGATCAGAAATATTCATTCAGTATCCCTGCTTTTTCACTGTCACCCTCCACCCACATTCCCTTCCCTTTTGTAAGTCTCAGTATCCCTCCTTTGGTCATTCTTTGCTCCCTAATATACCTATAAAAGGTCTTATCCCCCTTCTTAACAGAGCTGGCTATCCTTTCCTCAATTTGGGCCTTTGCTATTCTAATTGGCTTCCCAGCCTCTTTCACTTTAACTGATATAGTGAGACCTAGGATTTGATTACCCCGGCAGTCTCGCAGTTCTCTGCCTCTCATTGTCTCTCAGTCTTCCCTTGCTGTTTCTGTCTCCCCCCCTTGCATATCTGCTGGTATAAAAATATATGCAAATCTTTATGTGGAAATGTAATTGATACTGGGATCCCTTTGTTAAGAAAATATGTAGTGTTACTGTTGAAAAGCATATAGTTATAGTTTGAGATGATTGTAAAAAGCTATTGGGAATGCAAGGGGTTAACATGAGAGCAGTTTATAAGCCCTTTTCCAGAAGCTGTGGAGAAGGGGCCTCAGTTTTGGGACATTGTGTTCTTGCTGCACCTGCCTGAAACATACACAAATATTTTAGAAAAAAAACAGAATGCTTGTTGGGTAGGGGTTACAAAGACTTATAAAAACAGAGCTGCAGTTTCTTGCAAGAGACAGACACAGACACACAGAGACTGAAGGAAAACTCAGAGGGATCTTCTCTGTTTATTCTGCTTTTGTAAATAGTTATTCTGAACAAGTTTATTTTTCTATGTTACTGCTAGTACTAATAAACACTTTTTGTGACTTTTAAAGCTGCTCCTGGTTTTTCCAGTGCTCCCTGACCTGTGCCTTAATGACAGATGATGTTAGCCTAAGTGAGATTACACTGTGCATACTCAAAGCTAGACATTTTGTGTGTGGGTACTGGACCTAGTACCAGGGCAGCATAGAGAAAGATATGATTTCTTCAGCAGCAAGCCCAGGAGTGGGTACCTGGAGAATGGCAGCCAAACTAGCAGAGGCAGAAGTCCATGATGAGACAGTACAGCCAGCACCAGTTGTGGAAAAAGAACAGGCAGTGACAGAACCTGAAAGCCTGACTGTCTTTTTCAAATGGTGGGCTATACAACAAAAAGAGACAGTGAAGCAGAGAGAAAAATAATTCAATGTTTAGAAGCACAGAGGAGAGATGAGATGCAGTGACAGGAGCAGCAGAGGAGAGAAGAGAAGCAGCAGATGAGAGAAGAGATACGGCAACTGGAGCAGCGATGGCTGGATGCCTTGCAAGCTATCCAAGGCAGAGGATCTGACACAGATCCAGATGAGCAATAAAACACCAGCAACTTAAAAGCCATTAACTTATAAAGTTGTGTCCCTTGGATGATATTGAGGCATACTTGACAACTTTTGAAAGATTTGCCACAGCCTGCCAATGGCAAAAGCAGCAATAAACAATCAGACCAGTACCATAACTGAGAGGGAAAGCCCACTTGCTTACAGCAATACGGACACTGCACAGTCAGAAAACTATGACCTGGTGAAAAACGAAATCCTGAAAAGGTATAACATCTCAGGAGAGCCTTACAGGCAGAGATTTCAATCTCTGAAGTACAACTCACTCAACAATCCTTGAGAAACCTTCACCTGACTCATAGAACTCCTGATAAAATGGCTCCAACCAGACAGCAAAACAGTCCCATAGATCATCAAGCAATTCATCAACATTCTGCCTACAAATGTGTAGCTTTGTGTAAAGGAACACCAACCAGAAAGTGGGGAAAAGGCTGTTTCTTTGGCTAAAGACTACCAAATGGCTAGTCAGATGTCACAGCAGTTAGGTAACAGCCACACACCAGTAAGACATTCTTTTTCCCATTTAAATTCCAAGTCTAATAAGAACTCTGGTGGGGGGGTATCAAATCTATGCCCAAAGATTTTATTTGTTATAACTGTCATAAGCCAGGACATATTGCAAGAAATTGCTATAAGAAGAGTGACACTGGAGCAGATTTGTTCTTGGTAAATTGGGGCAAGTACTTAACAGATGTGAAGGTGGGGGATAAGACTGTAAAGGAACTCATTGATTCGGGAAGCAGACAGACCCTAGTGCATGTTGAGGTGCTGGGAAAATACTGTGCAAAAAGTCCAGGTACTGGTGTCATCTGCATCCACAGGGACACTCGATACTATCCCACCACTCAAGTGATTCTGGACATTAAGGGTGTGTCACACCAAATGAAAGTGGGGGTAGTACCGAAGTTACCTGTACCCGTGATTATTGGAAATGACTGTCCAGGATTTAATGAGTTAATCTCAGAGGAACTGAACCCTGCAGTTTCAGCAACAGTAACAAGAGCTCAGGCAAAGAAAATCTCAAACAGTGCAGACACTTTTCCTTTTGCTGATTTTGATTCGGACTTGTTGGAGCACAGCTCCAAGATCAGGAAATCCAGAAAAGAATGATGATGCCTGAAGAAACTGTGCCAACAAATGACTGGTGGACATAAGGGGTTAATATAGAAAATACTGAACCTAAACCAATCACTGATTGTGATTTTCTTTCAGAACGATCTAACAATGTTTCTCTCCAGGGTTATTTTAAGCAGTTCGGGTTAAAACCAAAACAGGGTGAACCTATGTTTAAAAAATGTAATGGGCTGTTGTACAGAGTTTGGGTTAAATCTCGGACACAGGACCAGATAGAACAATTGGTTATACCACAAAAGTATAGATCTGAGCTGTTACAGATGGCACATGACAGTCCTATGGCTGGCCACTCAGGGAGGGATCTCACCCTTGTCAGATTGCTATAAAGATTTTACTGGCATGGAATTCATGAAGATGTTGCTACCTATTGCAGTTCTTGTGCTGAGTGTCAGTAAGTAGCCCCAGTCACTAGAAAAGACAAGGTGCCCTTGGTGCCCTTACCCTTGATAAAGGTGCCTTTTGAGAGACTAACAATGGAATTGGTTGGCCCTTTAGATAAAAGTAAAAAGGATAATAGATTTATCCTGGTAGTATGTGACTATGTTACTCGATACCCAGAAGCAGTTCCAATGCGGACTGTCACAGCTTCAAAAGTGGCAGCAGAACTTGAACAATTTTCAGTAGAGTGGGCATATCTAAAGAAATAATTTTGGTGCTGCATTACTTAAGTAGCTGTAAAGACTACTAGGTATCACTGGCATATGAACCTCCCCCTATCACTCAGACAGACAGTCTTGTTGAGCGTTTTAACCAAACTCTAAAACACATGTTAAAAAGGTTGTAAAAGAGAAAGGGAAAGATTGGGACCAATACTTGCCTTACCTACTTTTTACTTACTGAGAAGTGCCACAGGCATCAACAGGGGTTTCACCATTTGAAATGCTGTATGGTAGGCAGCCAAGAGGGTCACTGGATGTGATAAAAGAAACATGGGACGATAACCTCACTCAGAAACAGTTTATAACGTCTTTTATGTGTGCCCTAAGAAATAAGCTGGCAAAATATGTTAAAATTGCCCTTGGTAATCAGAAAAAAGCCCAAAACCAACAGAAGGTATAGTATGACCATGGGGTAAAAGAAAACGTTTTTAAGACAGGTGAAAAGGTTTTGCTAATGTTACCCACAACCGAAAATAAACTGTTAATGAAGTGGCAAGGGCCTTATAAGGTTCTTAGATGTACTGGCACTGTTAACTATGAGACTGAGACCCCTGATAGGAAAAATCCTACTAAGATATACCATGGTAACCTCCTCAAGAAATGGGTTGAAACAACACCAAAAGCTGCTTTGCTGATTTTACTAGAAACTGATAAAGAAGGTACTGTATTGATGTAGCTTATTATAGACTGGAACAAACTTTAACTGCTGATGCTGTCAAGTTGAATGTTTCCTTAACCTCTGAGCAAACTGCAGAAATTTGTAATGTGTTAAAGACATTTAGCAGTACTTTTACCACAGTATCAGGCCGAGCAAAAGGGGTCGAGCATGTAATAGTGCCAAGGAACGGTCACCTCTTTTAGGCAAAAGACGTGCAGATTACCAGAGTGGTTAAGAGCTGACATGGTTAAGGAAATATAAAAAAATGATAGAATTGGCTATCAGAGAAAAGTCGAAGAGTGTTTGATAATTTCCAATGGTAACTGTAAACAAAAAAGAAGGGGGTGTTAGAATCTGCCTTGATTTTAGGAAACTTACTCAAGTGTCAAAATTTGACAGTTACCTTGTGCCCAGAATTGATGATTTGGTGGACAGACTGGGGGTTGCAAACTATATCAGTACCCTCAATCTCACCAAGGTTTATTGGCAAAACTCTTTAGCTAAAGAATCCAGAGACAAAACTGCATTTGCCACTCTTGTTGGATTCTACCAGTTCACCACCATGCCATTTGGTTTACATGGTGTGTCAGCTACATTCCAGTGGTACATGGATGTAATTTTATCACCTCACACTGGTTATTGTGCTGCGTACCTGGATGATGTTGTGGTGTACAGTCCAGACTGGAAAAGCCACCTAGAACACCTTTGAGCAGTTATCAAAGCTATCAAAAAGGCAGATCTGACTATTAATCCTACTAAATGTTCATTGGGCATGCAGGAAACCAGATAGTTGGGCTATGTGTTGGGAAATGGACAAGTTAAGCAAGAAATTTCTAAAATAGAAGCAGCAGCTGGCCCTGTCCCTAAAACAAAGAAACATGTCAGGTCATTTTTATGGCTGGCTGGTTATTATCAGAGACTTGTTCCCAGCTTTGCTGAGTTAGCTACTCCCCTCACTGAACTCACGAAAAAACAGTACCCAAATTATGTGACATGGACCCCAGAGTGTGATGAAGCTTTTCAAGCCATTAAGGTTGCATTATGTTCAGCCCCTGTTTTAAGAGGTCCAGATTTTTAGAAACCAATTTGTTACAAACAGATGCATCAGAGGCAGGCCTAGGTGCAGTCCTGAGTCAAAATGTAGATGGGAAGGAACATCCTATTATGTGCATAAGTAGGAAGTTGCATGATGGAGAGAAAAGGTACAGTACTCCACCATTGAAAAGGAATGTTTAGCAGCAAAGCGGGCCATGGAGTCCCTGAAGTTTTATTTGCTAGGAACTGACTTTGTACTTATAGCAGATCACAGTCCTCTCTGTTGACTTAACCAAATGAAAGATAAAAATTCCAGAATCACAAAGTGGTACCTGGCACTACAGCCATTTAAATTCAAGGTGATACACAAATCTGGTAAAGAGAATAGCAATGCTGATTTTCTGTCAAGTTATGGATCAGGAATTGAGGGTTCTGAAGGTTGAAAAATAAATATGAGTTTGAACTTTACTGTTTGCTGTACCATTATAGAAAAAAGGATACTGCACATGTGCTTAATTTCTGAAAGTTAGAAACTAATGTTAGAGCATTAATAGAAAATTTTGGAAACCTGTTTGATAAAACAGGTTCTCTCTTAAGGAGGGGGGTATATGTGACAAGATTGAATAGCACCCTGTACCAGTTGTTATGGAGAGATTGAATGCAGGAATCTGTTCTGTTCTTTCCTTTCCTGTTTCTTGTCTGTCTGGTTGTGCAACCATATTTTCCTGTGATACCTAGGATTTGATCACCTCGCTAGTCTCATAATTCTCTGCCTCTCACTGTCTCTCAGTCTTTCCTTGTTGTGAGAGACACAGCCACAGACACACATAGATTAAAGGAAAACTCAGATCTTCTCTGTTTATTCTGCCTTTGTAAATAGTTATTCCGAACAAGTTTATTTTTTTTTATGTTATTGCATGTACTAATAAACACTTTCTATGAATTCTATAACTGCTCCTGGTTTTTCTGACCTGTGCTTCAATGACAATGGCCCTCCATTTTCAGCAAATTCCCCTGCTGTCTGCCCCCTTTTCCTCTTGTTTCTCCTCTCCTCTCCTCCTCCCTTTTGCTGAGTTCAGACTGCATTGGCGATATTGTGACATTATGGTCCTCCATGCTTCCCACATTATCCTGTGGTGGCGGGAAATATGATTTACCCTGCTTCCTTTCTTTCTCCACTGACTTTGGCTATTTTAAATGCTTGCCAATGAGGCATCTAAACCTTTCACTAAGGACATCAGTTCTCTTCCAGGAAGGATGCAGACCATTGCCTCTGCACAGGATCACATCCCGCAAGGTGGGTCCTCAGTTCCCAATGAAGCTGAAACCCTGCTCTCTACACAAATTCTTCAATCAAGCATTGAAGTCCCTGTTGTGGAGAGTCATAGCCTCCCACTGGTAGTGGACAGGCAGCACCTCCAAGAAGGTCACAGAGCTTGCTATCTGCCACAGGCCCCTCCGCAACTGTCTGAACTCCTCCTGCACTCGTCCTATCTCTGCCTTGTCTCCAGTCAGGTCATTTTTCCCCAGATGGACAATGACATCTAGCTCCCCCTCCCTGCTACCACCCTAGTGATCCTCTGGATCTGCTTTCCATTCCTCTGAGCTGTGCCTCCAGGTTGGCACCTTACCTCCCTCTCCTCCTCTCTACCTGCCCCAACTCCACTCCCCAGATGATGGAGCCTCCACCAGGAGTAGCTTCCTCTTCCTTTGGGGTCCTCTACCACCCACCTTTGGGGCTTCATTGTGGAGGTTCTGCTCATACTCTCTGGTTGCAGCTATGGGTGACCCTGTAGGGCCTTCCCATTCCTCCAACACAGCATAGGAGTGCTTCAGTTGTACTAATGGGGGGATGTGCCTCTGATCCACCTGCCTTACCCAGCCTAAGCCCCCTGTAGTATAACCACTCCTCCTGCTGGGCAACCTTTGAGGTAGTGAGTATAGATTTGGTGGCCTCTGGGTGGCAGAGGGGGCTTTCTGAATCCTGGCCAACTCAGACCAGAGACTGACAACCTCTGCCCTCAGCCCAGAGAGGTCCTGCAGATGGGGGCAGCACCACACCACAGCATCCAGAAGGTCCTTCTGAAGACTACCACCCCACAGCCACTGCACTGCACCACTTCCAGCATCTTCCCATTTTCCACTGCCTGTCACTACATTGACTGTTCTAATGGTACCCTCCTTCTTCAAACCTGTGCCCACTATCCACAATACTTCCTGATGTAGTAATGCACCTCCTAGCCCCTGCGCACAATCTTAGTCCAGACCCCACATGTCAAACTTCCTGTTTTTTTTAAGGGTTGTTTTTTTCTTTGCTTTTTCTTCTCCTACTTCTCTTTCTCCTTCTGGAGTGAGAGTTTTCTCAATTCAATCACACAATTTTCAGGTCTACTTTGTTTAGTTGTCTGTGTGTTTCTGCCCTTTCCTGTGTCCGAACAGGAAGCATCCAAATGCTTTCCAGGTGTGTCCCTATAAAGGTAGATGAGCCTGGGGTGGGTGAGTAGGTCTATTAGTCTAAGCTTCCCCCTGTGCTACCCTCTTCCAAGAACAATGAGCTACAAGAAACCCTCCAGTTCAAACACAATCCCCAGCAAAACAGAACCCCAAGCACAAGACAACAGCAAATGTATCCAGAAATAACAGTATCCTGATGTTACAAATAGAACACGCTCTGGCAGAGCCACTATGACTGTGAATGCATTAACTAGATAAGGGTGTTTCATGGGCTTAAACATAAATATTTATTTATTCACTTATTTAAAAAATATCAGATTTACAAACCTTTGAGTCAGAGACTCATTTACAAAAGCACCTTGTTGAAACTAATACAAAGACAGCACAGTTAACAAGTCAAAAAACAATGGCTCTGAGAGCAGACAGTTATAACAATCATTCACTGGAGATACATGGGTAGCAGTAGATAAACAGATGACAAAGTTTAGGCACACAGGCACCACATCAAGAAGACCAAAGCAGTTCAAACAATATGCTATAGCTAAAGCAAATAGACATCAGGAGTCAAAGAGAAGCCCAGAGTGTTCACATGAAGGCTGTTGCATATACACTAACTGAATCAAAGTACAGTACATTGAGAAAGAGCATATTTAAGCAATAAGGCACTCCAGGGTGTGTGTTATCATGTAATAATGTCACTCCTGGGGTGGGTTGAAGCATGAGGTGAAGCAGGTCTTCCACCTACAGGGTAGCGTTCAACCAGATAACACACACCTAACATCTATATTACAATGCTCTAATGGCTTGTTGTTATATACAGTATAAAAACACATTTTAAAGTATGTTTTGTTAGTGTGGAAAATATTTTTAAGAGAAAATGCAAGGAATGATCCAAATCCAAAGCTACGGCGATGTTATTGTGTAATAACATCTCTGTTTCAATGGGTCAGCAGCCAATCAGCTTCTTACATTTTTCCTTGCCATTGTGTAATTAAAAATAATGCCACCATCTGTATTACAGTTACCTATATGTTTTGCATTTTATTCTATGTACTGTTATAGCAATCAACTCAACAGAACCAGGCCATCATATACATAAAGGTACTGTACCCCAACTGAAAACACTGCTGAGACAACTGCATGCTGTGACGAGGTGGAAGATAAACACAATGTTGAGACAAGTTTTTGAAGACATTTGATGTTTTTAATTGTTTTTTTAGAGACTGATATACAGTTCACACACAAAATTCATATAATATAAAAGTGCATATGCCCAAATGCCAATGTAAATTCGACAAATTTCATTACAAGCTGTTCTCTTGAAGGAAGATATTACTATATAAGGCCTAAAAATTGGCATCAGGTAAATGTAAACTGGGGTAGGTGTGTTATTGAGGGTATTGCATAGTTTATCTTTTGTTGCTGCTCCACCGGATCAGCAATATTTGCACAAGCTGTGCCCAGTCCAGATTTTACAGCTCTGGTCTGGGTCTGGTGATGTGGGTTTTACCCATACCCCACCGCATGTGGCTTAGTGATATACTGTACAGATGGCTACAAAGTCTAACCCATTGAAGGTTGAAGCTTCAGAAAACCATTATGCTAAAAATATCAAGACTCACTCCCTCCCTCACCCCCAGTCACAATTAATCCTCTACCAAAGTCATGCTTAAATACTAGTGTCTCTACATCCACATCACTAAGCTTTTAATGCCAACATGCTTCTTTTTTCTGCTATTGTGAGTTCCCCCATCTGTGAAGTCCCATTCTGCTCGTGACAGCCCCCTCCCCAAACCAGATAATTTATTTAAAAAAATTTTCTTGAGAAATTTTTGTTTTAGTATATTCATGGTCAGGAGAAATTAATTTGTAAAAGAAACCAAAGACCCCATTTATCAGTTCATTGAATCACAATACAGCATGTTATGAATTTTTCAGATTCTATGTGTAACCTACAGTAAGTCAAACAGAAATTAGACACACAAATGGCTGCCTATTTGCAGGTGAAGCAAATGTGGTTATTATCATTCGGTTATAAACACCTATAGTCACAAACTGAAAGTTATGAAGATTCATTAGAATATAAACAGTAGCCCAAGGCTGGGTTTCTTCTTATGCAATGTCCTGCAAAGATGGTGGTGTCAAATGGCTTAATGAGGTGCTGTGAGGTGTCTAAGAGAACTTGTTATGCCGAAAGCTCCAGGAACACAGTGGTAAAAACTGGAATAACAGGTTCCAAGGAGTAATTAACTCACCAGGAATGTTACAAAAAAACTACCCATTCATTCACAGGTGTCAATGAATGTATTTGTTAACCATGCTGGTTTATCTTCTTGCTTCCCTCATGGCAAAAATGTGAAACTACATTTATGTTATTTTAAATGAAAAATGAGTGATAAATAGCTTGTCCAGTTGGATGGCAGCTCTGATAGTTGTTCCAGTCTTTCTTTTCACTGACATAAACTGAGCCAGGAAAAAAGTAAATAGGAAAAAAAAAACAGCATTTTGTTTCTACAAGTAGTTGCTAATTGCAGCTGGTATTCATAACGTGCAAGTCAACTCCACTTCTCAAACTTAAAAAGAAAAATATACTTTATCACAGACTGTGTTTTCCAAGTAATGTGCCCATTTTAGTATATAAATGTTTAAGAAATACCTGAAAGCTGTCTGTTTTCCTTGGAAGCTGAATCCTTAAGCTTCTGCTAGTCCTTAACAAAATGCAAGAACTCCACATACGTGTTCTGTTCCTAGGTCCAGATCAAACTACTGAGTCTTTCTTCAACATGATACAAGCACCAAATGCCCCTCCCATGTGAATAAATAAAAAAAGGTGGTCTGGATCTTTAGGAGCTTCTTGGGTGGAGGTGGGTTGGATCTTGCTTCCCCCAAAAAAACAATGCTGCATCCCACTACTCAGGTTCCAGTTCTTGTACCACCCATTTAAGAAAGAAAATAGTATCCTGCAACCATTGACTAACATGAAAGTGTATTTATTTGAGGGTGGAAAACATTTCTTGGAGGAGGGTAAGGTGGAGGAGACTATTTACATCCATGGACAGAAAACATGACATCACTCCTTTTGTACATGCAATACTCCTGTAGGCTCTGTCCACAGTTGTAAAAACTGTAACTTAGCTGCCAGTCTCTTGGCCCTTCTGCTTACAAATCTTTTCTCTTCGCTTACCCTGCTACTTTCAAAAGGAAGAGAAGTATAAATAAATATTAATATAGCTTTAAGGTAAAGCTAGGGGCTTTCACTTCACTGTTTCTGCAAGCTCTAGTTTTCCACCCTTACAACATAGCAATCTGTGGAGCTAAATAATTGAAATTCATATGCATAATTTCTTGGCAGAGTCTCAGAAACAGCTAAATAGGGAAGTAGTTGGTTATGTAAATTGTAAGTTACAGGAGCTCATAATTTCGCAATTTAATTATTTGTTAAATTGTGTGAAAATGTTCAAGAAATTTGAATGTTTATAGATCAGCTGCTATTGTAGGTATACAGCCCACATTTGTCATGCATATCCAAAGTAACTAGGTCCTGGAATCTAATAAAGCTGTATAAATGTGGTTTGGTAGGTTCAAATTTATTGTGGAAATTTTAGAATTTACTAACTGGTGAGATTTGCTCAAAGATTCATGGGTGCATAATAAGTAATGCCACTAGAATTCCCCTTGCAAAATTTAACTTTCACACAACCCTTACCACCATTGAATCCATTTAGCTGTGCTGATTGGTTTGCAGTTCTGTAGTTCATTTCTGGGTGACTGTTTTGTCCTCCCTGCTTTTTTTGCTTGGCTTGACCAGATGGACTATGTGGATCTGGTGGTCACATTGATTTCCTCCTTGTTTTTCACAAATTCACTTAAATAAAGAAAGCCACCAACTTTTCTGGTAGTATCTATCCCTTAGGAATAGCCAGAATTTCTCCAGCACAGTTCACTAAACATTTTCTTTCTTTGTCAGGTCTCTATGAGTTCCTCTAAGTTCTAGACTTCAAAGTATATTTGTTGCTCAGACCAGTCAGTTTTGTGGAGTGTGATTCTCATAGTCTTGGTTTCAAGTGAGAATTTTTTCTGTATGCTTTCTTACTCCAGGTGGTGATCTACTATTGTTTTGCTACTCAGGCCAACTTCCCTTCCCCTAGTGAACCCATGCATTTAACTCTGGCCACTGATGACTCCTACTCTGCTCCTCCTATATCCTGTTGTTCAAATCCCTTGACTTCCCTTTTCCTTGACAGGACCATACTCACTCCGTCTTTGCAGAACTTTGGTCCATTTTAGGTTGGCTATTGATCAGATTCATTTGACTTGTTCTGCAGGCAGGCAAATCACCTTATATGAAGTAGCATCACAGTTGTGCAATGCTCCTCCAATACTTCTGTGACAGTGATGTCAACCATCATGCTCCATCATGACTAAAGCTATCCAGATACTTTCTGTTACAATGGCCTTAGTCACAACTAGTTGCAATGTATGGTGTCACCTGTTGACACTGTTTTCAAATGCTAAATATACATTGTTATTTACAGGGCTGTAAAACAGTCACTAGGTGGCACTGTACAGAAACGATGCTGCATGTACATGTGCTTCTGTGTCAGTCAAGTGAGCACTAGAGGTTAGCTGGAATATTGCAAGAAGACAGGCTAGTGCACAGTGATGTCCATGACTTTCGTCATGGTTCTCCACTAAAGATAGTGACCTGACAATTGGTACCGCTATACCTTTACTATGGAAACTTCTATGAATACTACCTTAATGATACTCTACTCAGCCTTTACCTTCCTCTACAATAGCAGCTCAAGTGTATGGCTGGGCAGAATGTATGGATATGGCTTCGAAAAAAGTATCACAAAATTCCACAATTTCACAAAACCTCAGGAAATTCAACTTTAATTACTGATGTTATTTTAGAATCTTTGGCTACTTTTATCTTGGCCAGTCATTAAGCAAGAGATTAAAGAGTTGACACACAGACAGGCTCTTTTTTTTTCCAGGAACACACAGAAAGCACAGGACACACCAAGAAATAAAATACACAAATTACTTTATTGTATCCAAACAGCAAGATAATTTCCATATTGGTTTTTCTCCTGGCCAGCAGCTTGCCTCTCAGGGATACCGTTCCAGGCTGAACTCAGCCATCATTCAGTTGGCTAATGGGTTTTTCTCCCTCTTTTTTCCCTCCCTGCTCCCCTGGTGGGGGTGGTGCCTCTGTCAGCCTCACATAGCCACAGCTTCCCATGAAGTAGGAGCAAGCTCCCTGGCACAACCACAGGGGTCATTGTGTTGGCAGAACCTGCCACCATTCCTCCCTGACTAAGTTGTGTTTTTGAGCAGCATTTGTCTTAGATGTTGACTGCCTCCCAATATAACTTCCTGGGCTTGCTTCTGAGCCCAGATCATCAACATGGCAGTACAATACTCTGCCACTGGGCCAGCAGGGTAGCCTCATTGCCTCATTTGTAGGGTCAGTGAACCTAACACAATTGGCGATATTCTGTTCTCCAGTTTTAAAGTTATTGGGGCTTAAAATTCTGCAGTTTACATACTTGCAAAATGTAATTTTAAAATTTCCAAAAGATTGTAGGGTTATAACTCAGTCCCATTACAGCTAGAGATCTGCACCTTGTTACATGTCTTCTTGGTCATTGTAAAAGTGTTTTTACCAAATGTGTTACAGTTTAGACAAATACTTTTTTAAATTAGATGGGCTTAACAGAAATTAAAATTTTGCTGGCCTATTGGCGTGGAGGGTTGAGGCATTTACACCTCACCTGCTGCCATACCAGAGACTCAGGAATGGGGATGGGCCTGGGTTGCTGGGGTCAGCCAGGATGTGAGAGGATAGAGCATCCAGAGGACTGCTGTACTCTCCTGGGGAGGGAGAGTTACAGCACCTAGTGTTAGCCTGGCCCCTAGTGTCAACCAGGGGTACAGCACCCAAGGACTGTCAGTATAGGGGAAGAGGGCAGAGTAGCAGCTGACAATGTCAAACATATGGTAGTGTGCGTAGGGATGTCTGGACAGCATTGCACACCCACTTCTCTTCTGGCATGCATGCCCACTTTTCTTCTGGCAAGGGAGGAAAACTGGGGAAAATGGACTCCTGGACAGTTGTTGACTTCCAGTCACCCACAAGCACCACTCATGATGAGCATCCAGGCTACACACCTTTGCCTGATGGTACATCCTGGTGTAAAATCAGGGAGACAGGGCTGGGGTGGCTGGCATCCAGATGACTGCTCGGGCTAGTGGAGAAAAATCATTAACTGCCAAAAAAACAGAAAGAAATTACAATTTGGTAAAATTTCACAATGTTTTTGTTGAACTTTTGTGAAACTTCATCCAATTGAATTCATAATATTGATAGAATTCTGCTGGTAGAAGATAAATTTCTCCCAGCCCTAGACTTAAATAACTTTATTTTGGTTTAAATCCTGATGAAATTAGGAGGGTGCAATACAGGCAATTATTGTTCTTGCCTACAAGCTAGACAGACATACAGAAAAAAGACAGAGGGGCTCTTTTCTTTAAGGGTTTCCACACCTCCATCTCTCACATACACAAACCTGTATAGTACTGCTGAATGTGGACATGAACTAGTCTTCATTCAGTTACAGTTCATTTCCAACTTGTATGTAGGAGATGATAAATTACAGTCACTTGGTGTGTTGCTCAAACAACTTCATATTTTGTTGGGCAAGAGTGATTAGGTCCAGCAGGAGAACCACGGCAGACCCAAAACCTAAATAACCACCTGCCAGCTTACCAGCCTCCACAAGGTGAAGTGTCCCAACCCAATTTACATAGACAAGAAAGAAGAAAGAAGAGATGACTCAGTCTTGGCTCTTTATCTGGCAATTCTGTTTTGACATTTTTTCCAGCCATCCCAACATACCACTGTTAGGCACCTTAATCATGGCTGGTCCTTGTAGATTTGTCAACTAAATCACTCCTACTAACTTTTGATATATACTGTAGAACTCTGCTCTGTATGCTAGAGCTGTGCAGAATGGGAAAATTCCAAATCCATGGAATGTTGGCAAAATTTCAAAAACTTCCACAAAATTTTGCAGAATGTTGTCTGGATTTAGTGGAATTTTAAAAATGTCATTATTTGGTTATAACTCTGCCACTTTTTAAGCTAGAGCTATGAAGTTTGGAATATATACTCTTTTCATCAGTGGTCACTACTTTGCCAAATATCATGAAAATCAGATGGATAGTTTCAAAATTATAGGTGCTCACATGTTGTCATGTTATCGTTTGTGCAAAATGCATGAACATTTTTATCTGCATATACCTTACCTGAATATTGGGTCAGCAATCTTAAATTTGGCATTATTTCTTGATGATAGGTGCTCTAACACTGTGCCAGACTTTATGACAATATGATGCATCATCTCAAAATTATATGCGCTCAAAATATGTCATGTAATTTTTTTCAGGAAACTTAATGCAAAAAAGTTCATCTGCATATAACTCAGGCACCTCTGGAGCTAGACATGTGTAAATTAATCCAGATAATCTTTTTGTAATGCTTATACAATTATCTAAATATGGAAAGAATTAGATAAGAGATTTTTAAGTTATAGGGGTTCAAAACATTGGTTTGTAAATATTTGCAAAACTTTGTGAAAACTATCAAAAATGTGGATGTTTGTATCTTCTCTGCTCTTGCATGCATAGAGTTAACATTTGACATGCATATCCACAGTCAGTGTATCCTGGTGTCTAACACAACTGAATACATTGGTTAAGCAGTTTTCTACTGGCTAGCTCCCTGCTGCCAGTTGTACTATTCTGTCATGGTTCCACTCTTGCTTCATTGTTCATGCCAAGTGAAATTCTACCTCATTTCTGTCTTATTGGGCTCTTGCCCATGTAATGTATTATTTGTGATGCCCAATTGAATGTATTGTTTGTGATGCCTAATTACCCATGCCCACCTGAGAGTATGGCAGATCCTATTTGTGTATCCTGCATTCAAGAGCTGTTCCATCCTCACATTGAATGCTCTTTTTCTGTTGTCCAGTCCCTGTGTCATGCTGTCTCTGATTCCTGTTGTAATGTATATTGGCTGCTGTTCTTGTTTGTGACTTGTAAACTCCCAGGTCACACCTAAAAATAAACACTTGGCTGTCTAGTGTGCTTACCTGGTTAACAAAAGCAAATAAATACATAATTTTGCAGAAGAAAACAAGGATTAGTAACATTTTCTCACATATTTATGATAGCACATTAACAATGCACATATCACTACTTCATTTGATAAGCTGGGCTGAGCTTTTTGCAGTCCTGCTGTTCCTCTCTTGGTGACGACCCCCCTCCTTTTCTTTTGGCATAGCCAGACTGATTCAGTAGAACTACTGAACCCACCGATATCCATTTGGTTCTTTACAGTGACAAACTCCCTTAAAACGTAAGTCACCTACTCCTTTTCCTATCAACATACCCTGTTGGAATAGCAAGAATTCTTTCATCCTGCTGTCCAAGACATCATCTTCCACTACTACATCTTTTTTGAGTACCTCTAAGTCCTACACTGGCATGTACACCAGGCTTCCTGGATTATACATTTACTGAATGAGATTCTTAAATATCCTACATTCAAGTTGGAACTATTGACACTGTTTTCTTGCTCCAACCTGGGGGTCTACCACTGTTGTGCTACCCAGCTCAGCTGTTCATTTCTTGGTGAAACTGTGCATCTAACTCCAAAACCTGTTGACCTCCTGTGTTACCTGTTTCTTATACCATATCCTTTAAATAGAATCCCTAGATAAGGCTGAGTGAAATAAGAAAATTCCAGTTTTATGGAATTTTTCATGAAATTGTACAATTTTTCACTAAGACTCAAGAGATGTGGCTTTAAATACAGGTGTTATTTTGCAATTTATCACAGCAAGCAATTAATAAAATTAGCACACACAGTCTCCTTGTAAGTCTAAGAACCTGTCAAATTTAATGGTATTACATTATCTAGATTTAAAGTTATAGGGATTTATAAATTTGTAGTTTACATTCTTGCAAAATTGCATTTTTAAATGTGAAAGTTTGACTACTTTTAATTCAATCCTTTTTAAAGTTGAAAATATGAAGTTTTTCAGAATTGGTCATATGGTATAGTAGTTTAAATGTTTCAACTCTGGTTAAATTTTGGTACGTAGTTTTAAAATTACAGGGAACTAACCAAAATTTAAATTTTGGCAACATGTTTGGCAGGCCATAACTCAGTCCCATTTAAAGCTAGAAATCTGAAACTACATGCATATAAAAATGTAATGAGAACCTGTACAACTGTCAATTTGTGTAACATTTCAATGAATACCATCAAAATTATACTAACATTGCAGAAATCCAAATGTTGGCAAATTATCTATCTAACTATAACTCAGCTCCTATTGAAGGTTGAGACCTAAAACATGGTGCACTTACACATTCTATGTGTGTCTCTAAATCCTGATATTGTGGAGAAATGTGAATAAGAAATTTTTAAATTATCTAAAAAGAACTGAAAATTAAATTTTGATTAAATGTTTGGCCACCCATAACTCCTCCCCTTTCAATCCACAACTCTGATATTTGGTATACCCTTGTAAGCCATGGGGTACTCTTTACATACCAAAGGCAGTGTTATTTGGAAGGTACTTTTAAAATTATAACAAAATAACTGAAGGTTAGAATTTTGCAAACTTCTATGGAATTTTTGTGGAAATTCTGTGAAATTCCATGGAATTGGAACTGTCATCCCATGAGTGGAATTGTACATTCTGCACAGCTCTACTGTATGTCAATTATTGTTTATTGAAACATAATGTCTTGAATGACCATATGCCATGAGTCTTGTTGTATTACTCCCCACCACTGTTTCCATCCTATAATTTTATTGTTGCCTATTTTGCATTGATCTCTGTACTGAACAATTCTCATAACTGTTCCTTGTGATGAGCCATGTTGTACTCTCCCAGGTCATGCCAGAAAATAGGCATCTGAATTGTCTTGTGCACCTACCTGCTGAATAAAAACTAAATAAATAAATAAACTTTTTTCTCTTGAAGATTAT
This sequence comes from Neoceratodus forsteri, assembly GCA_016271365.2. NCBI lineage: Eukaryota > Metazoa > Chordata > Ceratodontiformes > Ceratodontidae > Neoceratodus > Neoceratodus forsteri. The sequence goes on from CM057452.1 coordinate 1,571,336,821, forward strand.
ACAATGGCAACAAAATTCTAGTACTCTGATAGGTGGTCATATTATACAGTGATGTTTTCTCAGAACATCACTATATCAAGGTCCAGCACATACATGACCATATAACATTTGTAAAGAATGATTCCTCATGTTCAAATTGCCCACAGTTTAAATGGCAGCCAGGAACATTGCCAGTACTTCTTGATTCTTGAAACACATAACTCCCTCCCTCCCTCCCACTGTATTTAAAAAAAATGTCAGTTTTAGTTGACTAAACAACAATTTAAAGTAATCTTCCTACAACCTCACCCCATTTTACATGACAATGCAAAACTGAAACCAAAGCCATCAACCTGATCGATTCATAGCAACCCCGGCTTGGTAGTGTATTAACCTTGTGGCTCCGTACCCACAACTCAGTAAATAAGCAGAAGGATGACAAATTCATAAATCCGACAGAACAAAAATAGGAAGCCACATCGGAGACTAACTCTCAGATTTGAAGCTGCCTTAGCTGAGAGTTCCAGTTACTGTGTGCACATTTTAAAACAGCAGCTCTCATTGCACTCACTGAATGGCTCCATTCCTTCCCACTGCTAGCAGTCCTCACTTTTCTCACTGAAAACATACCTGAAAAAATGGGCAACATGGCCACACCAAGAAAGCAACTGCATGGGGAGAGGCGAGCACCATTACATAGTAAGAACAAGCGGACTGTAGAAAGTGGGAGACAACAATATTGAAGTAGCACCACCAACTGGCGATAGTATTAATTGTGGACTTTTTTAAACACATATACCTCCACATACAAAAATTAGTAAAAAATTAAAAAGATGTATTTGTATATATTTTTTTTCCACAAACAGACCATTGTATAATAGCAATAATGCACTCCAGGGGTGTGTGTCATGTGGGATAATGTCACTTCTTGAGTGTTGAATGCATCTGGCCTGCAGCATCATGCTTTAACTACCCAAAATGGGACATTATTCCAGCATGACATGCACCCATGTCATGCATTATTACCTACTTAGTCCTCATTTATATAAAGTGATGCACTCTCACCAACAGCATTTAATCAGCCCACTCACATCAATGATGCCAGAAACCATAAGAGAACCTAAAGGTTTTGAAGCAATAATTCAAAGAACTGTATCATGCAACATAGAGGATAGCACAGGGAATACTGCAGATAACCTCCATTTCAATCGAAACAGGAAAAACTTGAAATGCAGTGGACGTGTAATTGTTTAAGCAGCCTGAAGCAAATTGTTAGTCCTGTTCTGTACCCAGGAGGGAGCTGGCATTAGGAGATGTCCATACATTTCTTCCTTTAGAATCACAGTCCATACTATCTAGGTTCACATTTCTGTTTTCTATTCATGAACACTGGGATTTTTGGTAGCACAGTGCCCTAGTGAGCATGACTGTCAGATGGCTGCCAACAGAATTCAGCATGCTGAGATCTTCTACCTGTCTGCAATGAAATAGCACTACTTCCCCAGCATACAACATGCTACTCTCACATCAAATTCTAACTTTGAACTTCCATTAACTATCAGGAACCCTCCAGTTTCAGACAGTTGACCACACCCCCTTAGCTCCTATGTCCAGGTCTCTTGATACAGTAGGCTGAGGGAGGTCCTTGAGTTATCTCTTTAATATAAAAGGACATATTAGAAGCCTACAGGGTACCCAGGGGTTGTATACATTTTAAAATGTCTGGAACTTTCTGCATCCTACAAACTTTAAGCTTATTGTACACTGTTATGTTTAATAAAATATGGCATTTTTTAATGAAAGTTTTAAATAGCAGAGTGTACACAATAAGACTTGGTTTCCATTGAGAAGTTGAGAGAACATCATAGGGACTTCATTAGTGAAGCTAGAAATATTTGTGATATATTTAATTCTAGAAATGGTTAACACAATTGCTGTGTTGTGTATGGTAGTCCATATTTTATTTTGTATAGTACTGTATATGGTCATTCATACTGAACATTTCCTTATTTGTTATTCATTGCTGCCACCCGACAGAGATAACCACTGTGCAAACTGCCACCATCTCTGATGTTGATTTGGTTTAATTTGGAATGTGCATAACACTTTAAAACAAAGGCAACCATTTGGAACATGAACAAGGATTCTGAACAGTCTGATTCCCATATGCAACCATGTGCAACTTTGTGCTATAAACAAAGTTTAGCCAGAGCCAATATGGTTACAAAATAATATTATTGATGGTAGAGAAAATGTGTAAGAAAGATGGTATCATAACAAATACATACTATATGTATTTTTCTGAGCAGCACAAGCATTTGGACATTAGTCAAAATCTTATATCCATGAGACTCTAATTCCTCCATCCAGAGTGCATCCCCTCTTCACAAACTAGTGGTATTATAAATTGATGAGACTTTCATCATGTGATTGATTTGCACATTCCAACCTCTTTTTTTCCTTTTCTATATTTGTACAGGAGTGAGGGTCAACCTGCCCCTTCCCCAGTGCAACAATTCAGGTTCAGGACCTGAGGATACCTCATGATGGAAGCAGGGCAGGAGCATCATGGGGTCTGCTTCTGTTTTCAGTTTTTCATTTTCTGTCCCCATCCCTGCACTGGGACATGCAAGCTGGATGTGTGTAAGTGAGGGAATGCACATGCTGTGGAATCCAGCAGTTCCCTCCTTTTCCTGCCACCTTCAGACCCACATTACCACCACACCTCCAACTGGTGGCAGTCATTCAGTGGGAGAGGCAGTTCTCCCTACTTGGGAAAGGAGAGCAGTCCAGCAGATGCTCCATCCTTTCCCTCCCTGGCCAACCCACAGCACTCCAGGCTCGTTCCTGACCCAGGGTCACTGGCATGACAAGAGGTAAGGCATCCAGTGCCTCAGAGCTGTACACCACTGGGCCAGGTACTAATGTTATTTATTTGCCAAACTGTAATTTAATTACCTCAACAATTATGTGCACATAAGCAATTACAATGGACAAGATAGGCTGGGCAGTGAATAGATTAATCATGTTTTACTTTTTCTTTTTACATGTTATCTCTGTTCCCTACCACTACAGTTTGTAAGCCTGTGTGTTAATTTGAGCTGTATTATTCATAACCTCACAGCGGGAGGTCATGGAGGTCAGAGGGGGACTGATATGCTCATGTGTTTTAGAAAAAAACTTCTCACTTGATAGAATTATCATCCTGGAATTTAAGCAACCCTAGTTACACTATACAGTTTATACCTGTACCAGTATTAACTATTAACCAACAAATTAGGTATTTGCAGAAGTAGCACAAGAAACAACTATATCACACATTTCCATTCCATACCATGCATGTACACTCACTCCATGACAGAATGTTTATAATTCTTTAAAAAATATTTCCTAAATCCATTTCAATGAGCTTCACTAAGGGGCAAGGTGACTGCACTGGCTATCATAACTAGTAAGAGTGCAAAGGTTATCCATTAAGAACTGCACTAACAGGGTACACAGAACCCAATAAAAAACAAGCATTTGTTAATGCTGAATGTTGGCTTGCTGGCATTGGCATTGATAGTGCAGGAGTTAGAGTAATGCATAATAGGAATGGCAGTGAACTATTAAACTAATGCCAACCCCCAACCCACCAGAGACTGAAAGGCATTGGAGTATGACTTTGGGTTATTGGCCACAATGCTTACACCATTACATCTCACCCCACCCTGCAGACAGCAAGAGGTGCCGTGGTGCACTTTGGGGTCTTCAGCTCTTATGTTCACCCCAATCCATAGGAAAATAATCTGAGATGGGTGCAGTATAGGAGAATGGGATGAACCTTAGGGCTAAAGACCCCAAGGCACATCTTGATGCCTGTCAATGGCTGCAGGGTGGGGGTGGGGGTGGAATGCCATGAGCATTGCAGCTGACAAACCCAAATCACATCCCTGATACCTGTCAGTCTGTACAGGTTGGAACATTATGGTTGGAAACCCTGATGTCCGAGGTGTTTGTTGGTATTTTCACTCCAAATTTTCAACATGGGTTTTTTGGGACCCCACCTCATGAACAGTAGCAGTATAATTTCATTACTCAGTTCTGAAAGGTGATTTTACACAGTGACTGCACCATTTGGCACCGCAGATGCGGAAACTCATTTTGGACAGAATGTGAAAAATGACAGCTGTACTGTTCATGAGGAGGTGTGAAAAAATGACAATGTTGAAACTCTGGAGTGAAAATATGAAAAACTGGTGATGTTACGAGCATGCATAGAAACTGTGCAACACACACCTGTAACACAATCATTTGTTCAAATTTTTCCACCAAATCTTCAGCATGGGAATTTTGGGGCCTCCCCTCATGAACAGTGACACTGTGATTGTGTTAAGCTGTCCCAAAAGTTGATTTCCCACAGCGACTGTGACATTCTGCTACACAGGTGTGAAAACACATTTTGGGCATGATGTGAAAAATGACAACTTTACTATTCATACAGAGGTGTGAAAAAATGGCACTGTTGAAAATCTGGAGAGAAAATGTTAAAAAATGGCAAAGTTACTTACATGCATAGAAACTGTGCAATGCACACTCATAATGCAGTCATTGTTTGGAATGCTTTCACCAAATTTCAAACATGGGCTTTTTGGGACCTCCCCTCATGAACAGTGGCACTGTTGTTTCATTAATTGGTACCAAAAGGTGATTCCACGCAGCAACCACAAAATCACCTTTTGGGACAGAGAAATGAACTGACATTGCCAGTGTTAATGAGGTGGAGTCCCAAGAATCCCATGTTGAAAATTTAGAGACAAAATTCCAAAAACTGGATGAGATAGCAACCTAAGTTGACCCCCCCTTTGAGTCCCATTATATGACTTACCTTCGATTCTTCATTTTGCAGTTTGGCTTTGAAGAGTGCAGACGTGTCCCAGTCCACAGAAGATGACAGTGCCTAACTCCAGAGGTATATTTTGGGGTGGGGGGGCAGGAGGTGGGTTCACAGAGGGAGGGTTGGGATGGGGAGGGATGGTGAGACAATGATGAACCATTTCCTTTTTAGGTACAAAAAATAACCAGTGAAGGATGGTTTTCTTCTTTCACAGTGAAATTTTTTTATTAATGTGGGCACACTGGGGTGGCCTCCCAGTGTGCCACAATAGCGGGGGGGGGGGCATGCTGACATGGAGACTGGGCACCTCAATGTCAGCAAATAATTTAGAGGGGTTTGGGGGAGGCGGCCCATCCGACACTGGGAGTGGGCATCCCGGTGTCAGAAGGAAATAAAAAAATGTTGGCACACTGGGATGGGCTCCAAGTGTGCCACATTAATGGGGTTGAAGGGGAATACATGCTGACATGGGGATTGGGTACCCTGTTGTCAGCTTTTCAGGAGTGTGTGTCAGGCAGCAGGAACCACAATATTTTGGCACACAGGAGTGGGCTCCCAGTGTGCCACATTTAATGGGGGGAATACACGCTGACATGGGGATTGGGCATCCCTGATGTTGGCCTTTTGGGGCTGTGTGATGGGCAACAGGAAATGCCATGTTTTGGCACACTGGGGTGGGCTCCCACTGTGCCACATTTATGCCATTTCATGAGTTGCTCATAACTCTGACCATGCATATTACTGTGCACTGTAATGCACATGGCCAGAGTCTTGTCATCTGCTACTGCAATGACAAAACTACACCTGACTGCAGCAGCAGATTTCTTTCAAGTTGTTGGCTCTCTTTGAAGTCTTCTGTCATCACCAGCATGCCCTCTGATTGGCAGCTGAGGGATGCACCCACTAAAGCATCCCCTGCATTGGCCATAACACTGACACACCTTTGAAATGTGCTACTACCACAAAATGTTGCTTGTGCATGTGCGCAGGCCAACATAAAAAGGAGGGGTGGGATAATGCAACAGAGACATGGAGTCAAATTATTAATATACAGTACTGGCTACTACAGTCTTGTAAAAATAGTTTAAAAAGAAGGTACTAACAAGTGTGGACAGTGACCCAGTTACTGCAGTTCTTGAAGGAAAATGTCTGTGCTCTTTATTTGTTAATGGTTGCCAATGATGTCACCTTGCCCCTTAGTGTTCACTGAAATGGATTTAGAAAACAGTTTTAAAACAATTATAGAACATTATGTCATGGGGTGAGTGTAAATGGATGGCACAGAATGGAAATGTGTGATATACTGTAGTGGATATATTCTATGGTCAGCCAAAATGCATCAGCCCAACCATCATTACCCCAACACTGGGCACCCAAAACATGATTGCCCAACATCAGGATTTTGCCACAGGGAGTGATTCAGGGGGCTTCACCCCTGCATCCCCAATGTGGGGGCTCTGCCCCCCACACCCCCGTACTTAAGGATTCTCACTCTGGAGGGGTGGCAAAATCCCAATGTTGGGCAACTGTGTTTCGGGTGCCCGGGGTCGGGATATTGCTGGTCGGGCTGATGCATTTTGGCTGATCAGAAGTATCCCGCTGCAGTTGTTTCTCACACTACTTTTGTAAATGTCTAATTTTGTGGTTAATATCAGTACAGATGTCAACTGTATAGTATAATGGTGGTTACTTATATTGCAGCTTGATAATTCTATCAAGTGAATTTTTTTTTTCTAAAACAGATGACCAAATCAGTCCTCCTCTGATCTCCATGACCTCCCAGTGTGAGGAGACTGTTAGGTTGTGAATTATGCTGCACAAAGTCACACTCAGAACTACAAGCTGTAGTGGTAGAGAGCAAAGAGAGTGATAAATGTAAAAAAAAAAGAGTAAAGCAATGATTAATTATATTTAATGCCCAACCAATCTAGTCCATTGCAATTGCTTATGTGCTCTTGATTGTTGAAGAGGCTGGACTATGTCAGTCCATGGTAGTAAAGCAAGGCTAAAACAGTGGTGTGTGTGAGTGTATTTGTGTGTGTGAAATTTAAAACCTTGGATTAAACAACATGGCAGTGATTGATTGAGCAAAGCACTGTTAACCATTACTGCCTACAAACAGAACTGGGATGTTATGTAAAGGAATTCTGGACTGATGACTTATATGTGACTCTGGCAAAGTAGGATAGGTGTTGCTGCTACAAAGGAAACAGTTTGTTTTTTCTTGTTTTTTAGAAAGGGACTTTGTTATATGGTGTAGTTATCTGGTGTAGGAGACTGCGCTGAAAGTCCAACATGTTCTTCAGTGGGAAAGAATGCTTTGAAGTAATGCTGAGTCCCTTTTTGAAGCAAAATGTCTGCATGGCTCTGCACACTGCAACCATAGTAAAAGAAGTGGGGGGGGGGGATAATGCAACAGGGACATGGAGTCAAATTATTAATATATTGGGTACTGTGGTTTTGTAAAAATAGTTTAAAAAAGAAGGTACTAACAAGTGTGGACAGTAACCCTGTTAGTACAATTCTTGAAGGAAAACTTTTGTGCTCTTTATTCATTAATGGTTGCCAGTGCTGTCACTTTGCCACTTCATGTTCACTGAAATGAATTCAGAAAACAGTGATTTAAATACTTATAGATCATTTTGTCATAGAGTGAGAGCAAAAATGCATGGCACAGAATGGAAATTGTGATATACCGTAGTTGTTTCTCACACTACTTTTGTAAATATCTCATTCTGTGGTTAATATCAGTGCAGATATTAACTGTATAATATAATTGTGGTTACTTAAATTGCAGGATGGTAATTCTATCAAGTGAATTTTTTTTTTCTAAAACACATGAGCTTATCAGTCCCCCTCTAGCCTCCATGACCTCCTAGTGTGAGAAGACTGTGAGGTTGTGAATTATGCAGCTCAAATTAACACACAACACTACAAGCTATAGTGGTAGAGATCAGAGAAAGTGATAAATGTAAAAAGAAAAAGTAAAACATGATTCATTATATTCACTGCCCAACTTAACAATTATTTATGTGCTCTTGATTGTTGTTGACGATGGACTATGTCAGTCCATGGTAGCAAAGCAAGGCTAAAACACAGTGGTGTGCACGTGTGTGTGTGTGTGTGTGTGTGTGTGTGTGTGTGTGTGTGTGTGTGTGAATTTTAAAACCTAGGAAGAAACCACATGGCAGTGATTGAGCACAGCACTGTTAAAACTTACTGCCTACAGACCGAACTGGGATGCTATGTAATGGAACTCTGGACTAATGAGTGGTATGTGACTATGGTAAAGTAGGAGAAGTGCAACTGCAAAGGATATACAGTTTGCTCTTTCTTGTTTTTTGGGAAGAGACTTTGTTATCTGGCGTATCTATCAGGTGTAGGAGACTTTGCTGCAAGCCCAACATGTTCTTTGGTGGGAAAGAATGCTTTGAGGTAATGTTGAGTACCTTTTTGAAGCAAGATGTCTGCATGGTTCCACAAACTACAGCCATAATAAGAAAAAAAAGGAAGGGGGGATAATGTAACAGGGACATGGAGTCAAATTATTAATATATTGGGTACTGCAGTTTTGTAAAAATAGTTTTAACAAGAAGGTACTAATAAGTAAAGACTAGATAGGACGATGGGGTCCTTTTCTGATGACAAGTTTCTATAATTCTGTGATAAGTGTGGACTTTTTGTGCTCTTTGTTTGTTAATGGTTACCAATGCTGTCACTGTGCCCCTTAGGGCTCACTGATATGGATTTAGAAAACAGTTTTTAAACAATTATAGAACACTTTGTCATGGGGCAAGTGTAAATGCATGGCACAGAATGGAAATGTGTGATGCACTGTAATTGTTTTTCAAACTACTGTTGTAAATATCTCATTTTACGGGTAATAGTACAGATATAATCTGTTATAGTATCATTATGGTTACTTAAATTGCAGGATGGTAATTCTATCAAGAGAATTTTTTTTTCTAAAACACTTGGGCATATCAGTCCCCCTTTGACCTCTATGACCTCACAGTGTGAGGAGACTGTGAGGTAGTGAATTATGCAGCTCAAATTATCACAGAGCACTACAAGCTGTAGTGGTAAAGATCAGAGAGATTAATAAATGTAAAAAGAAAATGTAAAATATGATTAATTATATCCACCACCCAACATATCTAGTCCATTGCAATTACTTATGTGCTCTTGATTGTTGATGTGATTGAATTACAGTTCGGTAAAGAAATACGATCAGTGACATGAGTGGGGAATCCAGTTTCTGAATAAGTATATAGACTGAGGTTATAATGCAAGGGTAGGTATATAGATATATATATATATACATATATATATATATATATATATATATATATAGATATGGAAAAAGAGGTTGGAATGTGCACCATCAATCACATGACAAAAATTTAGTTTCCTTATAATACCATTAGGAGAACAGGGAGAGAGAAATGGAAAGCAAAGGAACGCTGGACTATGTCAGTCCATGGTTGCAAAGCAAGGCTAAAACACAGTGGTGTGTGTGTGTGTGTGTGTGTGTGTGTGTGTGTGTGAAATTTAAAACATAGGAGGAAACAACATGGCAGTGATTGATTGAGCAAGTGTTGCAACTACAAAGAAAACACACTTTGTTCTTGTTTCTTGGGAAGGGACTTTGTTATTTGGCATAGGAGACTGTGCTGCAAGTCCAATATGTACTTCAGTGGGAAAGAATGCTTTGAAGTAATGATGAGTCCCTTTTTGTAGGAAGATGTCTGCAGGGCTCCGCCTACTGTAGCCAGAAAAATAATTGTAGTACAAAGCATGTCAACTGCTGTTTTGTAGTACTTAGTCTAATACAGTGGAAAACTGTCAAAGGTTTAAGCATTTTAACAAACAACAAAACTCCATTATTGGTTTTACATACAAAAAGCAACAGTCCTTGTTGGCAGACTAATCATTTTACCTTACAGTACTATTTATATTTATTCCAGTTCTGCTATTTTGCAATTCTCCACTGAGGTCTTGCTTTAAAATTTTGAAAGTTCAATTCATTTTGCAGAACAAAGTCTGTGCACTTACCACTCCACTGGTTTATTCTTGTGAAAACAGCAGTCTCATTCATTTTGTATATTTTCTGTCAGACTATTTATTACAACACAAGTTCAAAGTTAAAAGCTGAGGTCCAGAACACAAGCTGAAAGACATAGGGACTCATGCCACTCTCAGACCAATGTTTTACATGTGCACTGCATACTTTGTCAAGGCAGTGTCTGAACAGAAAATCAATTTTTTTAAGATTGGCAATTAAGGGGGAAGTAGCCATATAAGCTCAGACACCACTGTTTTCTTCTTTTGCTAATAAGGTGTGCAATAAGGTATGTAATAACTGGGAGCACTTTCTTCAAGGGGGTTCTTGCAGCAGACAACACTGGTAGGACCACGTGTTAAACTTCTAGCTAACAGTCTAGAGTGGGGAACTGCCCCCGATGTCGGCACGCCGATGTGTGTTCTACAGTATGAAAGGGGCAGTCCCACAGCCAAACCACAGTTCTTTTCCCACCATCAACCCATGTACATTGGACCTAAAAGGATGCCTGTTTAAGTCCATCAACATTTTAGTCTCACTTTTGTCCATAATTTCTTTTCTTATTCTCTTAGAAAAAAAACATTTTTCAATGTTCTTCAGATTTTGTTTGTCTTCTTCTCCAGCTTTGTTTTCAGAACGGCCTACAAAGTGTGCTTGCAGCAAGCAGCTTCCCTTCAAGGATGGCCACTGTTCTAGCCTGTTCTGCTTAGGCCCTGAATATGACACCAAGGCCTGCCAGCGCTGCCAGAACTTTAACCAGGCCACATGGAGACACCATTTGAAGACCATCCAAAGCTACTAACTGCAGCAGAAGTTAGCCATGATGGAGAAGGAGCTGCAGGGCAACAGTTCCTCTTCTTCCCTGGCCTCCAGGGCATTGACTTTTTTCCTGCCCAGAAGGAGAAGAAGTCCAGTGGAAGCATAAGCACTGGGACAAGCACAGGGACCATCCCCGGTCAGCTTCATGCTCTTGGTCACTGCATAAACTGGCGGCCACTTCTGGATCTTCCTCCCACAGAAGGTCAGCCTCTACTTCTTTGGCAGCCCTTTCCCCTTCAGGGCTACCAGTTTCTCAGACACCTGCCCTCATCTCAAGTCTTGGGCAGTGGCTCCTTGGGGAATTGCACTTTTTCCCCTGCCTCCCAGCCCCTGACGCTCAGGCACTTACTCCCTGCGGGTCCTCAGCCAGGTGGCTCAACTGGTGGGGGGGTGTCTCCTTGGACAGTGGATCTTTAACTGTCACCCTCCTGATCTTGGCATTGTCAACATCAGTCTCTGACTCTGGAACTGGTGCCTCTAAGCAATGCTCAGAGCAAGCACTTGCCTCCTCATCCACACAGGCAATGCCTCTACCTTCGTCAGGAGCAAGTTCCCCAGCGCAGATGCTCACTTCCTCTTTGGGGCTTGTGGCAGCTGATTCACCAGACTGGCATCAGCCTTTTGTTCCACAGATGCCTGCTCCACTGGCATCTACCCCAATGAGGCCTGATACGCCATCACCTATGCCTCAGCCAGTGCTGGCTGGTCCTTCAGGTAATCCCCAGATGATGCCTGAGGGACCAGTGCCCAGGTTCCTGATGCCTCAGGGGCTGATACCTGGTTACCCAGCACATTTGGACCAACACCAGGGTACCCAACACCCTAGGGACTGATGGCAGGTTACCTAACACTGGGGTTTCTGCTGCTGCCTCCCCAATACCCTTACCCACCATATAATCCCCCTCCTCAGGTGGATTATAATGCTGTTTTTCCACCTAGTGGGCATTTATGAAACATTAGGATGCCCCAAAATGCCTGCCTCTCGTCCGCCTTATCAGGACCCTTCTCCCTGAGATGACCGTGTGAGCCCTAGCTGTCCCTGGTCTCCAGGACCATCACCCTATCATACTGACCATTGTAAGGAGGATCACCACTCTCTGACACCAGTCCCTGAGAGTGACCCATTTGGTAGGGATTTCTCCTCAGAAAACTCAGATTATTCTGGGGCCCCTCCAAGGATACTGAGCCCCCAAGGAGACTCCTAGGTCTCCCTCTGATGATCCTGCATTTATGGATTTCATGTGACACATACAATCCATGATGGGGTGGAAAACAGAGGAGATTAGACTCTGAATGCCACCATTTGATGATCTACCTCCACAAAAAGGAGGCTGTCCCTCTGGTAGTGCTGCCTCTCATTAATTCATAGGAGGACAGGACATCATTAAGGCCCTGGCCAAAAAGGCTGACCACATGTAACATGCACTGATCAGCAAGCCTTATCTCAGGGAACAGCCTGAGGCAGACTTGGTGGTCATGAATGCTGCACATGACTGCACAAAGAAACCCAGGCACCTCATTACCCACACCCCTGACAAGGAGTCACACTAGATCGATCAGTTTAAAAAAGTATGTCTTTGCTTCTTCCACCCTGGCCATCAGGACCCAAAACTATCTGGCCCAAATGGCCCAGTATCAAAATGCGTTATGGGATAAAGCCTTGGAACTGGTGCAGGCTCTTCCCAAGGACCCTGCGAAGGCCCAGCTGGTCTAGCATCTTAAGCTGGGCTCAGATGCGGGCATCCATGTACTAAGGGCTGCTTATGACACCATTGATGCAGCCAGATCAGCAGCAGCAGCAGCAGGAGACTGCATCTGCCATCACTCTTGGCTCAGGGTATTCGGGTTTGCACCCAATGTGCAGACATAAATTCTGGATACCCCCTTTCAGGTTTCTGTCTTCTTTGAGGATGATGTCCAGTACATAATTTCTCAACTCCAAGAGTCAGATAAGGCCTTGGGATCGGTCCACTCTATGAACTACTCTCATCCCAGGTCCACCCAATACCAGCCCTTTCATCAGCCTCCTAGACAGCAGTCCAAGGGACAGCAGCCAAAGGGTGCCTTCAAATGCAAGGCTTCTACCCAGGTAGCTGGAGCTTCCATCCCTAGAGCCTCCAGAGCATCCTTAGCTGCTCTGCCCACCTCTGGGACCAAAGCATGACTCCTTGCCTGACCCTCCCCCTCCAGCTGAGGTACTGGGGGAGGAGGTGGGGGGTCACTTTTTATACCTATACTTAGATGGGTGGCGCGCTGTGACTTCAGACCAATGGGTACTTCAGATCATAGAAAAGGAGCATTATCTGGAGTTTCTAGAGGTCCCTATAGACAGCCCTTCTTTGGACTCCCATTAGTCCCAGGCCCACATCATCCTCATCCAGGAGGAGATTCAGGCACTTCTGCACAAAAACATCCATAAATCCTGTCCCCCCGGCCCAAAGAGGGAAGGGGTTCTATTCTTATTCCTTTCTAGTCCCCAAGAAGACAGGGTACTTGAGACTTATTTTAGATCTCAGCCACCTGAACCTGTACATAGAGTACAAGTGTTTCAGGATAGTCACCCTTCAAGGGTTACTGCCCCTCTTTCACCAGGGAGACTGGCTCTGTTCACTGGTCATGCAGGGTGCCTATCTTCATATCCTGGTTTTCCTGCCCCACCAATGGTTCCTCTGCTTTTGTTTCCAGGGGGAGCACTTTCTTTCAGTTATGGGCCCTCCCCTTTGGCCTTTTCTTGTCTCCCCAAGTCTTTACCAAGTGCCTCACAGTGGTGGCTATGGCTCTCTGGAGGCAAGGGTTTTACGTCTTACCCTATCTGGATGACTGGCTGTTGATGGCCCCCTCCAGAGCTCAGTTAATTCAGACACAGAAGCCCACCTTTCAGTTATTCCAGCTTCTGGGGATCACTCTCAACCATCCCAAGTCTTATCTCTGGCTGCACCAGTGCCTCCAATACATAGGAGTGGTTCTAGATACCTCACAGGGCAGAGCTTTCCTACCACAGGATAGGGTGAAACATCTAACAGCACAGGCCCAGCTGATATCTTCCTCTTGTCAGGTCCCAGCCAGAGCCTTCCTGCATCTCCTAGGGCACATGGCAGCTGCTATAGCCATGGTTCCCCTTGCCTGCCTGCATATTAGAGTGCCCCACTGGATCCTACAAGTCCAATGGGACCAATGCACAGATGACCTAGAGCAGCTGATTTTAGTCTCCAATCCACTGAGACAGACCTTGAATTGGTGGTAGAAGCCCTCCATTCTCCTCAAAGGTGTTCCCTTCTGGGCACACAGCAGATTCTTATGACAGATGCCTTGGGCCTGGGCTGGGGCACCCATTTGTCCAACTGGCAGCTCAGGGGACTTGGTCGGAGAGCAAACAGCATCTCCACATCAATGTTCTGGAGATATGGGCAGTCCTCTATACTATCTAGGCTTTCCAGACCCATCTTCTCCCAGGCCTGCTCCTGATACAGACAGACAACATGTCTGTGGTCTACTACACCAACAACCAGGGGAGGGGACTCACTCCTACCCCCTTTGCAGAGAGGCCATGAGAGTTTGGCACTGAGCCATTGGACACTACCTGGAACTAGCTGCCATACATGTTCTAGGTGTCCAAAATGTTCTGGCTGACAGCTTAAGCAGGTCCAGGTCAAAGGCTCATGAGTGGGAGCCCCTGTCCTCTGTGGTTGAAGACCTCTTCGACAGATAGGGTCACCCAGAGCTAGACCGCTTTGTGTCCCCACTCCACACAAAACTGCCCAATTTCTGCTCACTCGATCCAGGACCCGGTGTTTTCTGTCCCTATGCTCTGACTTGCTCTCCCAGGAGCAGAGCACTCTGGTCCATCTGGACCTCAAGTCTCTTCATCAACATGCATGGCTCCTGCAGACTTAGCTATTGCCCACATTGGGGTTTCTTCCCCTGGTGGCAGATTTCTTAGTGTCTAAAAGGAAATCTTCTATGAGGGCCACTTATACCATGAAGTGGAAGCGCTTCTCCATTTGGGCCACCACTTGGCACTTGGATTAATTCACCTGTCTGGTGAATCTCATCCTGGAGTACCTACTGTCTCTCTTTCAGACTCAGGTCTGGGGTACTCCTCACTTAAGGTGCACCTTTCCCCCCATCTCTGCATACCACGTTCCTGTTGAGGGCTAAGCTATTGCCCAGCTGGATCTTCCAGCATTTTCTTGCAGGGTATTTTGCACTTGAAACCTCCCATTAAGGATCCTGTTCCACCATGGGATCTTTTGTTTATGCTGCAAGAGCTTACTTTGCCTCTGTTTGAGCCAGCTGCCAGGCAAGCTGTGAGCTACACTTCCTGTCATGGAAAACATTGTTTTTGATTGCTGTTATTTCCACTCAGAGGATTTCCAAGCTTCAGACTCTGATGTGTAAAGAGCCTTTTTGGTTTTTCACAAAGACTGGTTGTATTTGCATACTAATCCTAAGTTTTTACCTAAGGTGGTAAATGAGTTTATGCTGAGTCAATCCATTCACCTTCCTGTTTATTTTCCAGAGTACTCTAATCAATGGGAGGCTTTACTTCATACGCTGGATGTTCACCAGGTGCTCCGGTACTATTTTGTTCGCACCCTCCCTATCTGAAAAACTGATCAGTTCTTTGTTTCATTTGCCCCCAGGAAAGAAGGGGTTCCTGTTTCCAAACAGTGTTTGTCTAAGTGGTTAGCTAATTGTATTGTGTACTGCTATCACAAGTATGACAAGCCCTTGCCAGGACCGGTCAATGGTCACTCTACCAGGGGTATGACTACTCAGTTGCCTCTTTAATAAATGTGTCAGCTGCAGACATTTGTGCAGCTGCCACTTGAAGTTCTGTCCATACCTTTATCAGGCATTACAGTTTGGACATTGCCTCTAGGCATAGGGCTGGCTTTGGCCTTGCAGTCCTTCGGGGCCTTCTTTCATGGATGCGCTCTGCCTGTTTCCTTCCTCCTCCCTACTGATTGGGTCAGTTCCATTACTGCTGTGGACTCAGTCCTACTGATATCGCCTGCTGCAAGAGCCCCTTTGAAAAGGAAAGTACAGTCATGTAAGAATTTACTGTAGCAGTAGATCTTCAAGAGGAGCTCTTGCAGCAGGCGCTGCTTTCCCTCCGTCCTACCCCCTGATTGCTATTCTCCTTCTCAGCTACTCTGCCTTCCTCAAGTTATGAGGAATTGCCTCAGTTCTCCTTTTTCTGGCCATGCTGGGGTCTCCGGCAGGAGAACTGAGGTTGGGCTGGGGGACCACCCTTTTTTACAATAAGACGGAATTCGCATGCTGATGTTGGGGGTGGTCTCCCACTATAGACTGCTAGCTGAAAGTTTTCCATGTGGTCCTAACACCTAGTGGCGAAGTCTTACTAGTGTTACCTGATGCAAGAGCTCCTCTCAAAGATCTACTGTTACGGTAAGTTCTTATGTAACTATACTATTTTACAGGTGGATCCTGGTTTAAGGGGGTGAAAATGCCCAAAATAGTTTTAAGGAAGAGGCATTATTTAAAGGACCATTTGGTTCATAGTGTGCAACCAGTAGCCCAATAACAAAGTTTGCTATCTGTGGCACCTATAGGATCAGCAATTTGTGGCAGGTCAAATAGTTGTAAGGTGATATCTTGAATGAGGGAATTTTGGAATTTGAGTTAGGGCTGTTAGTTACATGTAATACAAAAGGGATTGTATATGCTGCAGTGGGTCAGTGTGTTTGTGGGAAGACAATCAGAACATTTTGAATCAGACTGAGCAAACATTTGAGGGCAATCTGAGATGGGAACCAAGATTATGCAAGGGCAGCACATGTCAGTTGGGGGAGTCTCATACATTTATAGGACTAGAAAAAGTGTATCAAGATGGGAGAGGAGGAGAGTTTAATAACAGTGTCCTGAAATGAGAATGTTATTGGATCTTTGTTACAGGGGCCATAGAATGGCTGGAACTTAACAAAGATATGGAAATCCACTGCTCATGTAAATATGGATTTTCTATTATATGATGTTTGAGCTTATAGGGCTACTGCCCCTTTAATTACCAGTCTTGAAAGGTTTGATTTTCTGTTGAGACACTGTCTTGACAAAGCATTCAGTGTGCATGTGAAACATTGACCTGAGAGGGGCTTGTGTCCCTACAGTATGTCTGTTAGCTTGTGTTCTGGACCTCATCTTTTAACTTTGAACTTGTGTTTTAATAAATAGTCTTCCAGAAAACTCACAAAATGAGAACAAACTAGTGGATAGATGAGTTCATCATAGAATTTGTTCTGCAACTTTAGATGCGGAAAAGACCTTTGACAGGGTCTCCCATCCTTTTCTTTTTGCTACAATGGAGAAGATGGGCTTCCTGAGGGGTCTGCTTAGAGGTATTAAAAATGTATATGCTGCCCCAACGGCCAGGGTTTTAGGTAATGGCTATGTCTATCGGGAAATTCAGCTGGAAAATGGGACCCTACAAGGATGCCCTCTCTCACCGATATTATTCAACATTTATTTGGAGCCCCGGTTGAGAGCTATCAATATGGATATACATATAAAAGGGATCAAGATAGTGGGGAGGGAGTTGAAATTTTCAGTTTTCGCAGATGACGTTCTGCTACACTTACAAGATCCAGAAACCAGTTTTGAGAGAATAAGAGAATTAATAGGGAGGTCCTCTAAAGTTTCTAATTACAAGCTAAATTTGACTAAGACCCAAATCCTCCCATTGCCACTGTAAGTCTATAGGGCAGATTTTGCACCACTTTGATGTCAATGGATGACAGACAAAATTAAATATTTGGGTATTTGGATTACAGTGAACATGGAGGTGGGGGCTGAAACAAATATGGAGGGGACTATATTAGCAATTAAGGGGGATATATTAAGATGGAATAAACTTCCTTTGAATTTTATAGCCAGATTGGGTCTTATTAAGATGAACTTATTACCTAGGTTGTTATTTCCGGTGTACCTAGCCCCATATAGTATCCCTAAAACATGGTTCAGTATAAGCAGGAGGCTACTCTCAGAATTTTTATGGAATGCCAAACCTCCTAGGAAAAAGCATAACATTTGCACCTACCGCATACTTTGGGTGGGATCAAATTGCCTGATCTCCATGTATACTATGTGCCGGGACAGCTGGGTCTTATGATTCAATGGGCTAGAAAGCTGGACGGAGAGATTTATATTCCAATCTGGCATCAATTGGAAAAGCAAATGTTAAAAGACTCCAGTCTCTCTCTGGAGGCACTGTTGTACGCCAACGCAGGGAAAAGTCTTAAAAAAGTGTATGGGAATCCAATTGCGAAAACGGCAGAAGCCTGGTGGTCATTTCTTACTCCTGTACAGAGAACGGACCAAATGAAGGCCTGAGACCAACCAGTGCTGGGTAATCCTAACCTAGTAATTGGGGGTCAGGTAATGGGTATACGGTGGGCTAACCTGGTATCGGGTCTAAAGCTAAGGGATGTTATTCAGGGTGATAGAGTTGCCCTTCTGACTCGAGGTGAAGGAATGCCTTTTTTCAAAGGCTGCAGCTTACATGAATGTTGCAGGGGGTGCTGAAGAGGTTTGGGGGTTCTACAGATAACTCTTTTACATGGGACAGGCTAAGGGAATTTGATCCAAAATCTAACTCCCTTTCACAGGTATACAAAGTGCGCCTGGATTTTCTTAGTCCAAATGCTCCTATAAGAGTCTCATGTTGGGATGAAGTGATGGCTCCTCGGAACCTCGCTAGGGATAATATCTGGAAAAGTAGCAAGTATATAGTTATATCCAAATACAAGAGTATGCATTTTTTTATTGTCTCTAACATGTATTTTGCCCCTGTGAAACTATGGGATAGAAACCTTAGACAGACAGACCTGTGTTTTAGATGCGAGAGGGGAATAGGTGATCTCCTACATGTGCTGTGGGGATGTAGCAAAATATCACCTCTTTGGGGAGAGGTTAAACGGCGTATGGACCCAATGCTGGATTATTCAGAATTTATAACACCAGAGATATGTGTGGTAGGTGATTTTTCGCAAATCTCTGGGGTTACACCTAAATGCCATCTATCCTTGATGGCAGCGGTAGTTAAATCCTTTCTGTTACAACATTGGAAGGATGACCATGTTTATGCTTATGATCAATGGGTGAGAAATCTTATGAGGGCTTTGGGTAGGATAAAGAGGCATCTGTATTCAGAGGGGATAAAAGGGTTATATGCTAACAGATGGGCGGCATTAGATGCGATCTATATGCAGCAGATTACAAATATCCAAAACACAGGCCTGTCTGTCAGATTGTGATTAACAGGAGGAAGTTATGCTGGTGTGAGAAACAGTCATTCATGGCACTATATTGGTCTTATGTTCTTTTATGTAGTTGCTTCCAAGATGTTAAGGTTCACTTATGTGGGTAACACTATGATGGCATTGGTCTGCTTGGCTATATGGGGGGATGGGAACTCTCTCTCTTTCCAGGGGACACAGCAGGGCACCACTCTATGGAAGGCATGTGCCTTAAAAGGAGCCTGTGGTCCGATGCTGTTCTTAGGGTTGTAGGGGTAATAGAATTGGGGTTATCCCTAGGCAGGCAAAATACATTTATAGACCCGTTATTATTGGGTACAGATGTTAGAGGATCATGCTATTAGTTAAAGGGTGGTCTCACCTGCTGTGTATGTATATAGGTGGGCTGTATATAGTTCACACAGTCAGTTTGGGACTGTGTACCCTGGCTAGACCAGATATTTGTATCTCTGTCTTGTGTTCGAAAACTGAATAAAGATTTGTTAACAAAAAAAGAATTTGTTCTGCAAAACTTTTCATAATTAACTGCTCCACCCCAGAGTGTCCCCAGTGCCCGCTTTTGTTGTCATAGTTCAACTAACTAAAAAACCTGTGCAGTTACAAACACAGTATTTTAACAAAAATGGCAGCACTCAGTACTTCATAACTATCATAACAAAAATGGCAGTGCCCAGTACTTCATAACTATCAACCCATTTAGCCCTTTAAGACTATGGCAGTATGTTACCTGTTGGGTTGCACTAACCTCTAAAAGTGCTACCTTATGAACTATGAGTAGAACTAAAAATGTTCTTCTAGGTTCTACCTGGTTTTACTAGGTGGAATCAGTTTTTTCATGGTTCTACCAGGCATAACCCGATTCTACAACATATATCCAGATATTACACATATATTTAGAAATACTATAGGGGCACAGTAATGCCCCTATATTAGGATTCATTCTGCACTTCTGTGCTAAATTTAAACATTTGCACTTTAATAACTTGGCAACCATTCAAGCGATTTGCATGAACGTTTACATACACCATCAGGGACCAACGGTCTCTGGAGTTAATAAGTTTACTTCCCGTCAGATGTGTGGGTGCTAAACTACAGAGTTTCAAAAAATGTGTAAATGACTGTTTTTTTGTCAAATTATTTGTCACACCACTGCACAGAAATGGTTTGGAACTGTTATCTGAAACTTTTAGGGTAAAAAGGTCTTGCATCACAGATGTACCTTATGAAGATTTGGTAAAAAAATATTAATCTGTTCCAAAGTTATGAAATTTCAAAGTTTTCCATTATTTCCTATGGGAAAAGTTAGATATTTACCTCAAAAAAGGATTCTTTATCGTAAATGTGGAATCCTTTTTCATAAACAAGGTATCCTTTGCTGCCAGTGCGGCATCTTTTTTCATTCTGCCACCATCTTGTTTTCAGTTAGTGGTGGCAACAAAATTAAATTATTAAAAAATAGAGGGCTTCAGTAAATACCAGTAGTTGTGTTTTCCTAATCAGGGCCCATAGAATTTGATTCTGGTGTTAGTTTTTTGATTAAGTATTTGGAAATGTGTTTTTTTACCATGCGGAAAATCCTTTTTCGTAAACCGCTGGAAAAAGTTCTGTGATACTGGATCTTTTTAAGCAATTTGCAATAAAGGATTTTCTTTTGCCATAAATTGTGAAAAATGAATCATGAAAAAGGATTCTTTTTTGCAGTTTGTGAAAAAGAATTTTCTTTCTCCTCAAAATGTGAAAAAGAAACATTGGAAAAGGATTCTTTTTTGCAGTGAAAAAGGATTTTTTAAGAGAGCTGTTTCTTTGTCACTGCACAGTTACAAAGTGTTTTTTTTATTTTTGTCTGAAATTTTCAGGGTACAAAGGGCTTGATCCACAGATATTCCATTTCCTGTTTTGGTGAAAATATATTACTTTGCTCTGGAGTTCTGCTGGGTTAAATTTTGATTAATTTCACATAGGATAACATCATAATGGGAGGTATACACAATCATTTCATTGTCACTGCACTGTGAAAAAATGGTTTGCAATTTTGTTCTGACATTTTCAAGGTTCAAAGGGCTTGCTCCACCGATGTGTCTTTTGTTGGTTTCATGAAAATTTATTAATCTGATCTTGAGTCACACAGGTTTCACATTTTCCTGGTTTTCTGTAGGGGAACATTGCAATGTCAGGTGTTCTTTGGGTCTACAAACTACGGGATGGGAGGGCGGGGCCCAGAGGGACCTGCACTCCAACAGGCAAAGAAGAGTAGCTCTACACTGTCTCACAAATTATGCCTGGATGGGAGCGCAGGGCCCACATGCAAATGTGGATACTATTAAGGCTGATGGGAGCACTGGGCCCAGAGGGTCTGGCATTCCCACAGTGAAATAGGGATACAATTACAATATCTCAGAAATTATGGATTGAGGAGGGCCAGAGCTGCCTGCAAGCTCTGTGGAAAGGCAAAGAAAAATACAATAAAAAAATGGATGGGTGGATGGCACTGTGCACTCCCACACACTAATATGAATACCCTTACTGAGTGATGTGAGTGCAGGCCTGACGCATACATGGCAGCTCACGCAAATACACAGAGGAATATGGAGTGATGGCAGCACAGGGCCCGAAGGGCCCTGCTTTCCAACAGGGAAATAAATATACAATTGCAATCTTACAAAAATTATGGATGATTGGGTCACAAGCAAATGAGCCTACAATTATACTATCTCAAAAAGCAAGGAAATTCTCTGTGAAGAACGTTGTTAATGCACCATTAGGGTGCCAGTGACAAAAGTTGGGAAATGCAGTTTTAGGGTTCCTAAACCCCTAACCCTAACGCAGCCCTAACACCCCACCCCCTCAGTGCATGCAGAAACAGGCATGGGGTGCATTTTGGTGTTGTGAACCATAATGCTCACCTCATTCTCCTATATTGTACCCATCTTAGCTTACTTACTCATGGAATGGGGTGAGTGATAAGGTTCACAACTCCAAGGCACACCCCTCACACTTGTTTCTGCATGCAGGGTGGGGATGCGGTGTTAGGGTTGAGAACCCTAAAACCACATTTCCCAACATTTGTTGCTGGAACCCTAGTGGTGCACTGAGAATTTTTTTTTGCAGATAATGAATATATATATATATATATGTATTTATTTCTATATCTCTGTATATAACCAGATTTAATTTTTAAAATAGTGAACTCTTAAGCAGGGCAATAATGCTCATAGGGACGGGGCACTGTCAGTGTGAACACGGGGAATAAACCCTTCTGACTAGTTTCAAAGAAATACAGACAGAGCACACTCTTCCCAAAAACAGACAAGAGGATTGTGTGCTATTTTTCAAAAAAGAGTTTAACCTTTAATATAACAAAACACCATGCATGGCAATTAAGCAGGATGCTGTGAAGTGCTGGCTAATGAGAGGGAAAACTATTTCTAATAGAGAACACAGACAGAGGAGGATAGCGTGTGCTGCATTCTATGCATTAGTTAGTCAACTAAGATCTGTTTGATTTTGCTTACAAGTGAGATGTGTAAATTGAATTGAAACTGGCAGTTGCCATTTGCTGTTTTTTTCTATATTTTGCCCTTAATGGGGGACAGTCATCATAAAGGGCCCTACAATCAAGTGTGGGGCTAGTCCCAGTCTGCACGTTGTGTGTAAAAGACATTTTGGTTTACTTTCTTTTAATGTAGTACAGTAGGTTATATCAGACTAATTTTGCTTACTTCTAGGCTGACATCTTCTGTTCCAACAAATCCCAGAATCCCCTGCTGCTGACATCAGGGTAATAGGCAACTGTGAGAGATTCAATAGCCTGTAGTGCATGTCAGAGCTTTTATAATCTCCGATCAGATGTTTTCTGGTTCTGTTTTTCTCCAGGGGCTAAGCACGGTCCTCTGTGATTGTTCTTAGCCCCAGGAGGACAGCAGGACCACCAAATAAAACATCAGAGCTGACATAAACTTTAACATGCCTTGCTGGCAATTGAATCTCCCAGTGTTGCCTACTGTTTTGATGTCAGCTGCAGGGGATTCTGGGATTTATGGGAACAGAAAGTGTCAACCTACAAGTAAACAAAATTAGTCTGATACAATCTACTGCACTACAATACAAAAGATAGGAAGCCAATATGTTTTGGAACACTAAGTGCACATTGGGACCAGCCCCACTCTTCAGTGTGGGGCCTTTTCTGATGACTGTTCCTCTTTAAGAAATTGCTGAGCCTGTGAGATTAACTAGTCAGATACTCATGAAATAAAATAATTGTTTTCATATTCTTTATTTGTAGTTTATGACCAGGAAAGGCAAACTACGCTGTTATAGCTTATTTCCTGGTGTGATTGGGGGGTACATGGACCTGTTTTATTAACAAGGGGAATGTTGGCAATGACACTGGGGTTAACTGGCCTGGTCTTCCCATTATAAGTGTTGAGGGGTGAAGGGAAGCTGAAGACAAAATATAACATATTTAGTATTGTTTCTGAAGAATGAAACACTAGCGACTCTACTTTGATACCTGTCATTGGGTCTTTAACTTCCCCTTGGACTGTGACTACAGTTGGGCAGAAATGACTTGGTTTAATGTGTTATCTGTGGAATGACAGCTCAGCTGTGTGTGCAGCACCCTGTCATACTGCACAACAGTGCCAGTTATGGGTATGACCCCAAGTACCAGGCATGGGGTGAAAACCAATAAACTACCAGTGTTCTGGCTCCAGAGGTGAGTGTGCTTTGAGCCTGTGACTCTGATGACCATAATGCTTGCAAAGCAGCAAAAATTATTTTTAATTTGTAGTTTTATGCTCCTGTTCTCCCCACGGCAGCCCCCATCTGACTGCCCCCCAGCCCCATTACCCAGTTCCTCTAGGGGTCTTACCTTAGGCTGACCTGGCTGTAGGGAGGTCACCCAGCCACCAGTGTGGAGCCTGCAGAAGGATAGTCCTCATCCTGCTGCTGCAAGAGATTTTCTGTTTTCTTCCTTCCCCATTGCTGGAGCACTACACATCAACACATGTACGTGGAGGCATACGCATGTTGAGGAGTCCCTCAGCATCCACCCTTCTGTTGGCCACCTCATCTGTCTTGCCCTTAGGCCTTCACCTGGGGCTAGTCATGCAGTGGGGCAACCAAGTCTCCCTCCCTCCCTCCCTTGGGAGAAGAGAGCTGCCCTCCGGATGCTTGATCCTCTCCCTCCTCTTCCAACCCCTGGCAGCCCGTGCTTATTCCTGAACATGGGTTCGTGGTGTGGCACGAGGTGTGGCATCCAGCACATCAGTCCTCAGTACCACCAGGCCGGCCCAAGCAGCAAAAATTCTCACTCTCACAACAGTTGAGTGCTAAGGTTGAGAAGTAGTGTAGCTAAGCAGCAGAAAGTGGCTGTAGACTTCAGTAAAGTTAAACAGAATGGATTGTTTAGTGCTGGAATATAGTCATTTTTAATGTTATGTCGAACTGAACTTTGTAGTCTGGTCGTCTGCCCTTAGTGATTTGTTTCCTAAATATATTTCTCTTAATGTTACTATACTTTCTCCTGCTGTATAAGCAAGCTCCCAGTCAGATACCTGTAATGTTAGCTGGTGACATCACCTACAGTATCTGAGCCACCCAGTAAGGTTTCGATTTGTTATGGAGGAGCGGGTTAATGAGCAGGAGTAATAAAGGATGCATATAACATGTGGAACAGTAAGCAGAACATTGACACAGCTACTGCAGTTGCATACTTATTAAAAAGTCAATGCACTGCTATTTTAAAATATTTAAAATGTCATGCTCTTCATGTCTTTAAGGTAGAAAATTGTAGCTGTACTGCTCCATGTACAAAGTGGACCCCCCAACCACCACTATCCTCTCCTCTGGCTCCGGTGTCCTGGAATAGATTACATGACAATAGATGTATGTCTAGCACCTACTACAGCCTTCCTGTTATTTAAACCTTCTTGTACATATGTTAATTGCTAGAAATATGGAACACTGTCCATTATATAGAGGATAGTGAATGGGCAACAGTTAACACCAATGCTGTGTCCACTTTGAAATTTTGTCATGACAACCAAGAAGACCTCTAGAGTGAAGCTTGAGGGGTCTTCGTTGTCATGACAACCTCGAGAAGTGGACACTGCCCTGTTGTTAACTGTTGACCATCTGCTGTCTTTTATAGTGTATGGGCAACAGTCCAACAACATCTGAGCATGTATTGGGCAATGCATGGCTGTTTCAGACTCCCCCCCCCATGATCAATCTCCACTGTGTTCCTGGATCATGCAGATTCAACTTTTAACAAAAAAAGAAAAGAAATGAGAATGAGCCTACTTATAGTAATCTTTCTTACCAGCAGTTCACAATGTCTCTCCAATTCCTGCTTGGGGCTGCTGTCCCAATGCTGTGCCCGCAAAGCTAGATTCCAGTATTGTGAGGGCTGTTTAAATGGTGGTGCTGCACTGAGAGGTGGAATTAGCAGCGCATGCCACTGTTCAATGTTGTTGTACCATCGATGTGACATACTCAAGATAGTACAATAACATCATGATGTCACATCGATGGTACAACTTTAGGAATTCATCGAATTCCATATGCAATAGGGCTCTCCCATACTCTATATATAAGTAAGGATTTTCTTAGAAACTGCTCTGTGTAAGCCTTAAAGCTTACGTATAGGAAAGTTCCTGCTGGTTCAGTGAAAGTTATCAAGTCACCCACTTTGTTCAAAATTTTATTCCAGTGCTATTCCTTTAAGCTGAATAAATGGTCTGTCTGTGGTGATTGTTTAAGCTATGGTACCTCCTGCCTGATATAGTTATCTGCGTGCAGTCTAATACTTGTTTAAGCAAGCAATAATACCCGACAGGGGGGGTGTTATTGGGCAATACTGGACTGCCCAGGGGCTTAATGAGGCCTGACACCACAGGAAAAGGGCTTATAGCCCCTGGAAGGTCCAATATTGCCCATACCACCCACCCTGGAGGTTATTATTGCACTTAGAAAATGGGCTGCCTGTGACAGTTTTGTGTGGGTTTTTACAAAATTAAAGAAAAAATGTAAAAATATATAGTATGACTGAAGTGTAAGTCTTTCGCTTGTAAAGTAGTCCCTTTCTCTCTGTGCTATTCCATCTCTTGTTGCCACTCCCCCCACAGTACATTTCTGGTACTTACCCCCCCCCCACACCCATCACCACCACCTCTGTAGTAGGACATTGAGCTTTTAACCCAGGCTTTTAAGTTTTCATCCCCACAGTCTGCAAAAAAAAAAAAAAAACCAAGAAACAAAAAACAAGCACAAAAACAGTTTTCTGACCCACTTGAAGGAATTTTCTTTGTTTGTCTTTTACACACTTGGAATTTGCAAGGTGCATGGCCTTATTTGACCTGCGACATAAACCAGGAAGTGCAGAGCAACATGAATAATGTGGTAGGGCAGCACCATGCAAATGCGTTTTTACATTGCCTCATTATCGTAGACATGCCATGAAGTTGAGGATCAGTATCCGGGATCTCTTTTTTTAGGTAATGGAGTTGCAGACATAATGGAGAGTTTGAGTACCAGGTTTGTCTGTTGGGACACAGCACTCAGTGATCATGGAAAATGACATTAATAGTAGAGATAATTTTATTGAGTTAACAGAAGGGGATTTGTGTTAAAAAAAAAAAATACAGATCTGTACAAGATTTATGTGAGGTGCCCAGTGTCCTGGAAGCAGCAGTTGTGTTATTTGTATATGGAGAGACACACGCTGCAGTTTTAAATAAGGCACTGAAGACTATGGTTATGGGAAGCTGGTCACTCTGATGGCTTGCTCTTCCTTTTAAAATATGTGGCTTTGATGTCATTTTTATGTTTGCCTGTGCGCATTTACAAGAAACATTATGCTGCAGCTTAGGAGAGAAGCGGGTTGTGGAGGTGTGACACTGTGACAACCAACGGAGACATTTTATTTGGGGGCTTGGCACTGGTGGACCAATGGAGGCACAGTGTGCTGATGACACTGGCTTCCAAAGTGGCACCAAGTTGTAACATTTTCACTGCAGCAATCAGGGGCCACCTCGTCATTGCAGCTTCAGCCATTCCGCTGCAATGTGGGAGTGACCCGTCCTAGCAGGGTGGAAGGTTACCTAGTGTAATATTGTTTGTGAACGTGGTGGCAAGCTGCCACCATGTTCGTAAACAATATTATACAACCCCCACTGCCAAGGGGGTGCCCAATCCTCCTCAGCAGCATGCACCCCCCCAACAGTCTTTGTTTGCCAAAGGGGGGCCCAGTCCCTGTCAGCTTCAGTTCCCCATCCCAGTTTAATTTGCCAGTGGGGAAGCCCACTCCCCATCGGCATAATGTTCCCCCAAAAGAAAACAGTTGGTTTGTGCCAAGGGGGGTGCCCATTCCCCCTCGGCTCTTGTGCCCCCCCATAGGTGCCCAATCCCCTGTCGGCTACAGCCACCCCCCAAAACAAAACACTTGGGTGGCACACTGGAAGCCCACTCCAGTGTGCCAAATGTCCCTTATAAAAAAAAAAAGTCCCACAATTTTTTTTTTAACCTGTAAATCAGAAAACAGTCCCTCATTGAGTGCAGTGGTCCCGCCCCCAAACCCACACCCACCCACTGTGTGCCCTGCTTCTCCACACCCCCTCACCCCATACTTACCTCCGGAGCCCAGACTGACGATCTTCGGTGGACTGGGAACACGTCTGCACTCTTCAAAGCTGACTGCGAACTGAAGAAATGCCGGTAAGCTGTATAATGGCATAAATAGGGTTTATTCAAGTTTGGCGCATATCTCAGGCATTTTGGGGAATTTTTACACCACATTTTCAACATGGGGTTACTGGGACCCCTCTTCATTAATTCAACCACAGTCATGGCGTTATTCTGTCCCAAAAGGTGATTTCATGGTCACTGTGCGTAATCACCTTTTGGGACTGATTAATGAAATGACAGTGCCAGTGTTCATGAGGTGGTCTCTCAAAAAGCGTGTGTTGCAAATTTGGTGGAAAAAATCCAAGAAATTACTGTTTTATGAGCATGCATTGTGTAGTTACTATGCACACTCGTAACTTCGCGAATTTGCAATATTTTCACTCCCAGATTTTCAACATGGCCATTTCTCCTCACCTCCTTATGAACAGTAAAGCTGTCATTTTTCACATCCTGGCCAACATGTGTTTTTACACTTCTGGTGCAGAATAGTGCGGTTGCTGTGGGAAATCAGTGTTCAGGACACGTTAAGAAAATCACAGTGACATTGTTCATTAGCAGAGGTCCTAAAATGCCTATGTGGAAAATTTTGTGATGAAAGTCCGCAAAATGACTGTGTTAAAAGCGTGCATTGTGCAGTTTCCACATATGCTCGAAAGTGTGAGCATTTTTAATATCCCCATTACAGATTTTCAACATTGCCATCTCTTCACACCTCCCTATGGATGGTACAGCTGTCATTCTTCACATCCTGCCCGATCTGTGTTTTCGTACATGGGGTGCAGAATGGCACGGTCGCTGTTGGAACTCAAAGTTCAGGACACATTGACAAAATCACACTGCCACTCTTCACGAGTAGAGGTCCCAAATGCTTTCATGAGGTGGGGTCAGAAAAAGGCCATGTTGAAAATTTGTAGTGCAAATACCAACAAACGTCCTAGTTGTTAGTGTTTCTAACTATGACATCCCACCCTGTACAGACTGACAGGCATCGGGGGGTGCCTTTGGCTTGCCGACTGTATTGCTCATGCCATCCCACCCCAACCCCCCAGCCACTGACAGGCATCAAGGTGTATCTTGGACTCTTTGGCCTTAGACTTCACGTGTTTTCCTATGCTGCACCCATTTCAGCATATGTCCTTATGGAATGGAGTGGCTGTAAAGTCAAACACCCCAAGGCACACCTCAACACTTGGTGTCTGCAGAATAGGGTGAAGTGACATGGCATGACCATCATGGGTGACGACCAAAACACTTACCCCAATGCCTGTCCGTCTCTACAGGATGAAGGTGGGATTGGTGTGAAGTTCAATACTTTACCTCCATTGCTATTCTGCATCTGTCTAGCTCCTGCATTTCCAATGCTAATGCCAGCAAGCAAACATTTGGCATTGACAAATGCTTGTTTCATGTTGCGACAAGTGAGCCAAGCGGAGGCTGGTGTGTGGTTTCTTGTGGAAGCTGGCAATTAATTAGGGAGTGCTGGTTGGGCAGTATCTCTCACTAAGCGAGAGAAAAAAAATGTCAGCATTTTCAAATTGAATATGGTGCTTTCAGCCAATGAGCAAGCAGGGTGGGCACAAGGATTCTTGAATGACTAAAGAGCACTTGAGCTATTTATTTATTAAAGTTTTGGAATTACAAACCTTTGAGTCAGAGACTCTTTTGCAAAGGCCCCTTGTCAGTACAAACAGACATATTTCTTTGAGGCAGATTGAACAAAAGTCATTAAGTAGAATAATACATTGGCTAGTACTTATTATGTCATGATCATCTATTGAAAGCTAATGTACCCCCTGGCAGGGGTACCAGGAAATAAAAAGACCATTTTCTAATGGTAGTTAATTCTATACTGCAGTAAGTTTTCCTCTGAGTCCCACTAGAAAACCAGGTGTTAAGCCTAAATGTTGAGTTCCTTTTGTGTTGAAATTCTACACAAATAAATAAATAAAACACTGATCTTCCTTAAAGGCTACAGACTTACGGGTTCTTTTTTAACAGTTTATTTACCCAGGATAGCCCAGCTAAAATGCAATGTCTCTTGGTAATAAATGAACTTTAAAAATAAAATGGACAGTCTAATCAGTTATTAATGTCCTTCTTCAGATGCCTTGACATAATCTGTGAATACTTTATAATAAAATCATGAGTGAGAGAAGGCTCTGAAACATGGCCTATTTTTCTGTACTTTTTAAAGAAATAGTAGTCAGGAACACAAATAATTCCAGGGCGCTGTCATAATCCAACACGTTAAGTGTGTATTGATGCCTATAGTAGTACTGCCTCTCTTCACAAAGGAATAGAATAGGACTGATATGCCTCATACAAAAGAAAACAGAAGGTTAGTAATGATGTCCCAAACAATTTATGAGATACTGGTTGTTACTGGAGGTGAGCTGATGTGCTACCTGCCTCATAAGTAGTTGATTGTACCCAGTGTCAACAAAAGCTGCTGCTGGCATCTCAGAGTGGGAGTACTGTAAGTCTGCTAGCATCACAACAGTAATTTTCATTAATTAAATAGAACAGGATAAATCATTTCATGCCACAGGTCTGCATTCAACATATGTTTTCTTTTACCAAAACCTGAGTCACATGGATAACTGTGTATTGTTCAGTCTTCTACCAGGAAAACAATAGTAATGGATGCAAGTTTGTGAATCCAGTGATTCCAAATGTTAAACACCAAGGCTGTTTAGAACTCAGCCTGCTGTTTCCATGGTGAGCAGAATCTCCCAGACTCAAAATAGCACATTCTGTTTAAATGAGTTGCAGCCTTCACCCTCAGTTCTGTACTTGAGATTGATTTTTCAAAAGCTATGCAATAACAACTGATTCCATCTTCTCTCAGACAAGGAACGAGTATTGTTTTCAGCTAGACTGAACTACAGTATACAGTATTGATTCCGCACCCAAAAATTAGAATGTGGGGGTGAAATGACATGCCCAGGCAATGACTGACAGAGAAGGAAGTAATCAGATTCAGTGGTTAAGATTTGTAGTTCTAGGATTGCATAGGCGACTGCTTGTCTACTTTCCAACTTTTACTGGGATTCTGTTATAGTCTATATTAATAGTATAAATATATAGAATGAAAGAAAGCAAAATATACAGCAAAATAAAGAATGCAAATTTAAATAGTACAACTGAAAAAAGTCTAGCAAAATATATGCTTTATGGAGGCACCGCTCAAGTACAAAATGCAATATTCCACGAAATCCTCTCATTTTCAACCAATCTGCAGGCAGTCAGTTTCTAGGAAGGTACCTCTTTTCATGGTGAAAACCGCAAAACTGGGGCCCTGGGTATAACAGATTTCAGTTGTATTTACAGATTATTGTAACAGTTTGTATTTATTTTAATGCAGATGACAATTTATAAAAACCACATAGTATTTATTTATTTATTTAGTTAGTTACTTTTTGTTAACCGGGTAGGTGTAGTAGATGGATTGTCTTTTTTAAGGCATGACCTAGGAGATTACAAGGGATTGGGATAATGTAAAGCATGTACAATGTATCACCATGTATACAACACAAGTGGTGTTAAAGATGCCAAATAACACTGTTATTTTCACTGGCCAGGAACCTGTTGTGTAAGTGTAGTAGATAAGTCATTGTGATAACTGATTTATTCCAACAATGGCTCACTTATTTTTCCCCTGGATATGTTAGCAGTCTCTTCCTCTGGCAAGCAACATGACTAGCAGCTGAAACAAACCAGACACTTGACAGCTTAAAAATGTCAACCTATCAAACCGTGTTCTAACTGAAAACATCACTGGCTTGGCTATCTTGCCTCATCGCACTTGACTTTTGCTAATAATTTTCCTAGTAATACTAAAACATACTGTAAACATTTTGCTTAATTGTCTCCATGTTTTTGTGTTATTAAAATGTTTTAACCAAAACTCACCCTCATCTCATTTTCTCTCTTCTTATAAAAACAATGCACCTGCTCCTGATTCTCATGACCGCAGACGTCATGAGAAACACAAAACCCTTGCCTGCCTCAAAAGACTTTGTGTCAAAAAATTTAAATAGTTTCACTGGAAACATAGACACATAGACATTGACGGTAGATAAGGACCACTTGGCCCACCTAGTCTGCCCATTTTCTCTGCTGTAATATCACAGATGCTACTTGATCTCTGGCATAGCCCTCCATTCCCTAAACATTAAGATTCTCTTTTTGCGTATCCATGCTTTCTTGAATCTCGTTACAGTTTTTGCTCCCACAACCTCCACTAGGAGGCTGTTTCAGGCATCCACTACTCTTTCTGTGAAAAAGTACTTCCTCATGTTTCCCTTTAGTCTTCCCCCTTCCAGTTTCATAACATGGCCCCTTGTTCTAGAGCATTCTTTTGTTCTGAAAAAAGCTCCCATCCTGTGCCTTATTTATGCCTATGAGGTATTTGATAGTCTCTATCACATCCCCTCTTTCCTTTCTTTCTTTCTTCCAGGGGAGTACATATTGAGGTCCTCTAGTCTCTCCTTATAGGTTCTCTGGTGCAGACCCTGCACCATTTTAGATGCCCTCCGCTGAACCTCCTCTACCCTTTCTATGTCCTTCAGGAAATGTGGTCTCCAGAACTAGACACAATACTCTAGATGGGATCTCACCAATGATTTATACAGCAATATCACCACCTCCCTCTTTCTGCTGGTGATACCCTTCCCTTTGCATCATAGCATCCCACTGACTCTTCTCACTGCCTTGTCACACTGTTTGGCCACCTTTAGGTCATCAGATATGAATACCAGCAAGTCTTTTTCCTGTTTGGTGTTCATCAGTACCACTATCCCCATCTTGAATTCTGCCCCTGGGTTTCTTTTCCCCAAGTGCATGATTTTGCACTTCTTCACAGTGAAACTTAGTTGCTACACTCTTGACCATTCTTCAAGCTTCCTTAGATCCCTATTCATTTTTTCCACCCT
Organism: Neoceratodus forsteri; assembly: GCA_016271365.2. Lineage (NCBI taxonomy): Eukaryota > Metazoa > Chordata > Ceratodontiformes > Ceratodontidae > Neoceratodus > Neoceratodus forsteri. The sequence goes on from CM057452.1 coordinate 1,571,369,452, forward strand.
TCCCTCCTGGAGTGCGTACCACCATATTGCAGATTTTAGTATTATCTGCAAAAAGGCATACCTTTCCTTCTAGCCACTCTGCAATGTCATTTACAAAGGCATTAAAGAGGACTGGTCCCAGCACTGACCCTTCGGCACTCCACTGGTTACCCTTCCCTCCTCTGAGTGAACTCCATTTACCACCACCCTCTGACACCTATCCCCCACTCAATTTCTTACACAGTTTACCACTTTTGGAGCCACTCCCAGGCTGCCCAGCTTGTTTACAAGTCCCCTGTGTGGAATGGTGCCAATGTCCTTACTGAAATCTAGGTAGGCCACATCCACCACTCCCCCCGATCTATTTCCCTGGTCACCAAGTCCAAGAAATCTATCAGATTTGTTTGACAGGACCTACTCCCAGTGAATCCATGCTGCCTCAGATCTTGTAAGCTATTAGTTACTAGATATTCCATCATCCTTTCCTTCAGCAGTGATTCCATTATTTTACCCACCATGGAAGTCAAGCTGACTGGCCTATAATTACCAGCTTCCTCCCTGCTGCCACATTTGGAAAGTGGGAATACATCTGTTCTCCTCCAGTCTTCAGAGACCATTCCTGTCTCCAGTGAGTGGTTGAACAGGACTGTCAGAGTTGCAGCCAACACCTTTCTCAGTGCTCCTTCAATATGCTAGGATGTACCCTATGTGGCACTATTGCGTTGACCACTTTCGGATTTACAAGTTTATTTATGACTCTCTTCTCTTTAAATGGACTAGTGTCTATGTCTCTTCCTTCGATGATCCCATCTCTTATCTTTGGTCTCTCACCTTACCCTTCCTCCATGAGCACTAAACAAAAATATTTGTTCAGGATGTCTGCTTTTTCTTTGTCCCCTTCCACACACTTCCCCTTTTCCCTTCTTAGCCTTACAATCCCTCCCCTGGTCTTTCTCCTGTCACTTAAATACCTGTAAAATGTCTTGTCCCCTTTCTTTACTGCCTGGGCTATTTTCTTCTCTGTTTGGGCCTTTGCACTCCTGACTGCTTTCACTACCTCCCTCTGCTTCTCGATGTACACCTTTCTATCCTCTGCATCTCCTTGTACCTCCTGAATGCTAACTTTTTGGCCCTTACTTTCCTAGCTACTTCTTTTGAGAACCATAGAATCATAGAAACATAGACTTTGACAGCAGATAAGGACCGCTTGGCCCATCCAGTCTGCCCATTTCCCTACCTATTGGATAAGCTGCAGATCCTAGTTTTACCAACAGCCTACTTCCTCCTACCTCCCACTAGAATTGCCTTATATCTGTCCCATGCATTCTTAAATTTCCCCACTGTTTTTGACCCCACAACTTCCTCAGGAAGTCTGTTCCATGCATCCACCACCCTCTCTGTGAAAAAATACTTCCTGACATTGCCCCTGAGTTGTTCCCCCTGTATCTTCAAATTGTGCCCTCGTTCTTGCATATCTCTTTTTCTGAAAGATGCTCCCCTCTTGGATTTTGTTGATTCCCTTAAGGTACTTGAAAGTTTCTATCATGTCCCCCCTCTCCCTCCTTTCCTCAAAGGTATACATATTAAGCTCTTTTAGTCTCTGTTTGTATGGCTTCTGGTGCAGACCCTACACCATGTTAGTTGCCCTCCTCTGGACTGCCTACATCCTGTCTCTGTCTGTGCGGAAATGGGGTCTCCAGAACTGTGTGCAGTACTCCAGATGGGGTCTCACCAAATGTCTGTACAGAGGGATAACAACTTCCTGTTTTCTACTAGTGATGCCTTTCCCTATGCATCCCAGTATCCCCCCAGATCTCCTCACTGCCTTCTCACATTGCTTGCCCACCTTTAAGTTATCTGATATGACTAGCCCCAGGTCCCTTTCCATTTTTGTTGTTGTTAGTACCCCCCATTGTGTACTCTTCCCCTGGATTTTTGTTTTCCAGGTGCATTACTTTGCATTTCTTTGCATTGAATCTAAGCTGCCATACTTTTGACCATTCCTCCAACCTTGCCAAGTCCCTTCTCATCCTTTTTGCCCCCCCTTGTGTATCAACCCTGTTGCAGATCTTTGTGTCATCCGCAAAGAAGCATACTTTTCCTTCTAGTCCCTCCACAATGTCACCTATAAAGACATTAAAGAGGACTGGCCCCAGTACTGAACCCTGCGGTACTCCGCTAGTAATCCCCTCTCTTCAGAGTGGACTCCATTTACTATTACCCACTGGATCCTGTTGTCCAGCCAATTTTTTACCCAGGTTACCACCTTGGGACCCAACTTGTTTATTAATCGTTTGTGTGGGACTGTGTCAAATGCCTTGCTAAAGTCTGGGTAGGTCATGTCCACAGCCCCTCTCTGGTCTACTACTACTTTGGTCACCCAGTCAAAGAAATCTATTAGATTCGTCTGACATGACCTTCCTGCTGTGAATCCGTGCTGCCTTGGGTCCTGTGCCCCACTGGCCTCTGGGTACTTAGCAATTCTTTCTTTCAGAAGTGATTCCATCATTTTTCCTGTCACTGAGGTCAGACTAACAGGTCTGTAGTTTCCTGCTTCTGCCTTGCTCCCACATTTGTGAAGGGGAATCACATTCACCCTTCTCCAGTCCTCAGATACCACACCCTCCTCCCATGATTTGTTAAAAAGGGTAGTCAGTGGTGTCACTAGTGCTCCCCTTAGTTCTTTTAGAATTCTGTGGTAAATCCTGTCAGGCCCCATTGCTTTGACCACCTTCAGTTTTAGGAGTTCTTTCAGGACCCTTTTTTCTCTGAATGAACTGGTATCGACCCCCCTATCTAGTGTGCTTTTATTATTTGGTTTAGGAACCTCCCCTCCTCTTTCTTTTTGAATACTGAACAGAGGTAGTCATTCAGTATCACTGCTTTGTCACTGTCACCCTCTGTCCACCCTCTCTCCTTTATTAAACAGCACTATCCCTCCCTTGATCTTTCTTCGCTTCCTAATGCAACTATAAAAGTGTTTTTTTCTCTTCTTAACTGAGTTGGCTATCTTTTCTTCAGTTTGGGCCTTTGCTATTTTGACTGCCTTCCTCACTTCCTTCCGTTTTAACTGGTACAGTTCTCTGTCCTGCTCCTTCTCTGTTTCCTTATATTTCCTGAATGCTATCTTTTTCTCCCTAACCTTCCCTGCAACCTCTTTTGAGAACCATAATATTTGTTTTCCTTCATTTTGTTTTGTTTATTTGCTTTACACAAAGACTTGTTGCCTCTGTGATGGCAGCCTTGATTTTTCCCCATTGTTCCTCCACCCCACCTTCTTGCCCATTTGCTAGTGCTTTTCTGAGGCATTCCCTCATTTTGCCAAAGTCAGCCCTCCTAAAGTTCAGTACCCTCACCTTTGTGTGACTTGACTCTACAGCTGTGTTTATCGTGAACCACACTGTTTGGTGAACGCTTGTTCCCAGATGGCCACCCCCTTCTGAGTCTGGGATCCTCTCTCCATCCCTGTTTGACAGTACCAGGTCTAAGATTAATTCCTCCAAAGTGGGTTCCAACACTAGCTGTCTGAAGTATTCCCCCTGTAGGGCATCAAAAATGACCCTGCTTTTGGATGTGACTGCAGCAAAGGTGCTCCAGTTAACATCTGGCATATTCAGGTCCCCCCTCAACAATATCTCCACCTTTTCTGCCAGTCTAAGAATGTCTTCTATCATAGTGGTCTCTTCTTCCTCTTGGTTTTGCTTAATTGCCTGATGCAGAGGTTTGTTGCTTTCCCTATGGCCCCTTTCAGTTTTGCCCACTGTTCCTCCACTCCACCAATATCCTCCACTAGTCACAGTTTTCTACTGGGCTATCCCTTCAACTCTGATGCATTAACAAAAAAAAAACAGCAGGACTCAAGTTTGTGTACAACCAACTTGCAGCTGTACATTCCACTGCTGTCAATGACAGTTTAAGACAATGCCCCAGTAAGAAAAGAAACAGTTTGCACATCTACCTCACTCATGTACCAGCACCAAGAGCCCATCACCAATCAAACAGGTATGTAAACCAAGAGACATACTAAGTGTACCAACTGAAAAGGGATTTTGTGTGTATGTCGTGCAGATAACATATTACCATCTCTGGTAAAACATCTTCCTCCCACCAGCCCACCAGCGCAGCAGTAGTGCTACCACCTGCAGCACTGATGAGTGAGGTTCAGGTGCAGACCTTGGGCATCAGAGGGTCGGGTAGTGGGTAGGAGTTGAAGCATCCAGGGGACTGGTCACCTTCTCCCGGGAGGGAGGGGACTCGGTGCCTATCACCTACTGACCATTAGCATTGGCTGGGGGGATATAGTCCAGGACCATGCTATTTGACCCACTTGGATGGAGCTGGCAGACCTCAGAACATCAGGGCAGGAACATGCACAGTCATGCACCAAGGTCACTGCATGACTGCCTCCATTCAGGTGGATCATGCAGGAGGATGAATAACTGAAAAAATAAACAGCTCCAGTCCTATGATGCCGGATCCCGGCATGTACTGGGACCAATCTGATACAAGGGGGATCCCCTGACCGTCTACTGAGGATGAAAAAACATGCATTAAAAACAAATCTTCCTCCCAGAAGGCAAAGAGCAGCAGCACTGTATATACAATAGAAAGTGGAGAGGTGCACACCTCCACAAACAATAGAAAGTATAACATTTTTTTAAAGTTTCATACATAGCACATACAATGGCCTGATTCCATACATGCCATTTCTTTGCACTTGTGAAAGGGTGGGACTTTCATAACTCATGTGTTTCACAACTCTATAACTGATGAATTCTAAATGGAGACAAAGAGCTGAATTTTCCATAGGGTTAGATGGGGATGTAAATGCATGCTAAGCCTATACCTGCCTGGTTGCACCTGAGCAGTCCCACTGGTCATTTCAAGAGATACATCTGTTTTGCAACAAAAAGTCACCATTTGCTGTAAAAAATGACACAAACGTAGTCTCCGTCATTTTTCACTTGATTTGCATTTTTCTACCACAAAATTCAGACACAGGAAAATGATCTAATAGATGGTCTAACCAGACTGGATTCATTTCCATTTTGAAAATATCTACAGGTGGATCTCAGACAGATCCTTTTGAAAATCCTGGCCAAATCATGTATCCCAATTTTAGGTACACTATCAGCATGTATTCCAATGTTAGGTACACTATCAGAATTTATCCCAATGTTATGTCCACTATCAGCTTTTATCCCAATGTTAGGTACACTGTCAGCATTTATCTCTGCTTTAGATAGGTTATAAAGGAACCTTTAGTCAATGGAGAGTAGCACTGAAGTAAAACAGAATCTGTTAAAGTTTCATAAAAAGAACGCTTTTAGAAGCCATGCAATTTAAAAATACACTGAATCCACTGGACACGTAATGGCCTGACTCAGAATACTACATTTACCAATGCTTGTGAGGAAGTAGTACTTTCATCACACACTCACTCACTCACGACTCTGCCACTCCTAAAGTTACGATCCTGTCCTCTCACTTATGAAGATGAAGGCATCTTCTACATCAGTTCATTGTGCATCCCCATATGCAGAGTTTGTAAAGAATTTGCATTGTCTAGTCAACTGATTTATTCAGCTGTTAAAACTGTCAGTTTACTTGTTTGGTGTATAGAGAGTATGTGTGTACGTGTGCTTGTTTATATGCGTGTGTGTTGTGGAAAATGATTGGAAGCAAAGCACAGTAATATAAATGAAATTGGAGCCTCTTCATGAAGTCACCACTAATAAAATGACTAAAAACTGCACTCGGGGAATAACTGTCTGCTAACAAAGTTCTACTGTATTTACTGTAGGACAGCATTTAGTCTGCAGACCAAATTAGCATTGCAAAGTTCATCTTACCCTTAGGCTGCCATTACATTTAGAACAAGATCAGTGATAGGAATAACACTACTGCTTTCCAAAAAAAATAGTCTTTATGAAAATACCCCTTTCAAATACGGAACATTAAACCTGTAATTTAAAAAATTTTAAAGGAATATAAGCCCCAGTGAATGGTTACACACATTAGGGAATGTAAATACCATTTTAAAGGTTCATTTAGTTTGTAATATGTGATAATTTAGCACTTATAAAGAACTGGTGCTTACAACTAAACTTACTTTTCATTTAGATAGCACTTTTCATACCCAAAGAAATTCACATTGCTTGAAGCAATAGTAGAAAGATTTGCACATTGATGGACCTGTTTAACAGTTCATTAGATATGGGTGTGGTGCCGCAGTAATGGAGAACCACAAATGTAGTGCCACTGCACATGAACAGGTCAAGGGATGACCCAGAAACTACAGGCCTGTCAATGTAACTTCTATAGCTAGCAAACTGATGGAGACTATCCTGAAATAACAGTGGGTTGAGTTCCTTGAGGTAAATAGGCTCCCGAATGAGAGACAGCATTGATTTTTGCCAGGGAGATCATGCCAGACCAACCTGGTCAACTACTTTGACTGCATGACAAAGTCAGTACACAGGAGGCAGGCAGTAGACATTCCATATTTGGACTTCAGCAAGGCCTTTAACTCAGTGCCCCATAAGAGGTTAATACAAAAATTGGAGGCCTAGGGGTGAGAAACAAATTGAGTAAGTAGATGACCGATCGCCTTAGTGGGGAGGATTCAAAGGGTGGTGGGGAACTCTTGGGTATGTGGGAGGTAATCAGAGGGTCCCACTGGGGGCAGTGCTGTTGTTTAATGTGTTCATTAAAAACATAGTGGATGGCATTAAGGGCAAGATTTGCCTCTTTGCTGATGACACCAAACTCTGTGGGAGGGTGGACATGGAGGAGGGAGTCAGTGATCTTAGGAAAGACCTCACAAGGTTAGAGAGGTGGTTAGGTATCTTGCAACTGGGTTTCAATGCAAAAAAAAAAAAAGTGCAAGGTCACCCATATTTGTTGTAAGAACCCTAGAGCAGAATACAGATTGGGGTGGTGGTGGGAATGGCCATGTTATCAGAGGAGGAAAAGGATCTGAGGATAGGTATGAAGAGTAACCTAAAACCATCCATGCAACACAAAAAGGCAGTGGCCAAAGCTGACAGGATGCTAGGGTGCAGACATAAGTGAGTTTACCAGTAGAAGGAATGAGGTAATCCTGCCACTGTTCAGAACCATGGAGTATCTAAACCTTTTGTACTGTGTGTAGTACTGCAGTCCCTAAAGAGAAAGGATATCAGCCAGCTTTAGGCAGTACACAGAAGAAGAAAATCCGGGGTCAGCAGGATAGCCTGTATGAGGAAAGGCTGGGAAATCTGAATATGTAGTTGGTTGTCAAATGAGGGAGAACATGATAGAAACTATCAAGTACTGTAAAGGTATAAATAAGGTGGATATTGGAAATCTCTTTAGCTTAAGAAAAATAAGAACACAAGGGGGCAAAGTCATGAACTGGCTGGAGGGGGGAGGATCGAGAAGAAAGTCAGGAGAAACCTCTTTATGGAGAAATTCATGACAGGGTAGAATGAGTTTCTGGCAGAAGTGAGCAATGAAAAGATGATCAGTAACTTCAAGAGGCAGTGGGACAGGATAAAGGGAAAGGTAAGAGTATGGGGTAGCCAAAGTAAACACAAGGACATGAGGCTCCGGATTTGGCAGATACTTGATACACTGTATGACCTTCTTCTGCTGACAACATTGCATGTTTGTACCTTGCACACTAATGGTAGCAAGACAGAAACAAATACACCCTTAACTGTATACAGTGTATGCAATATTATACAGTAATTTTCCTAACTTGTTTAGTCAATCAGAATTTTGTTTTTTTATTTCAAAATGTTACAAGTAGTTTTTTAACTGTAATTTGATGTCTCATGGAAACAGTTAAAAAATTCAGCAGTTCTGCATTCAGTATGAATGATTTGTTTCCCTTACAGGGGCTTCACAAATTTATTTTAAAGTAAGCATTTTAAGTTTAAATTTAATGCAGCAGTTTATGTTATGGTGAAAATGTTGATGTATACGTTTTTATTCCACTTTAGATTGTCCTCACCTTCTGTCTTGTATAATACCATTTTCCCCCATTTTAAGTCTGCTTAAGCACTTTCTTTTTACATTTGAAATAATAAAAGGAGTACTTCTTTTAATATGGCTCATACCAGGCTTTGACCAGTATTCTTGGTTATTTTTGTAGAGCTATTTTCCTAGAAAGTCACTGAACACTCTGTTGCATACTGGTGATATCAGTCTCAAGAAACATGATGTTAAACAATTGGTGTTCAAAAACAACAGACAATACTGTTGAAAATCTGGAGCTGGCTGTATTATAATGATTATCATTTCAAATAAAAAAACTAGTGCTGAAACAGAGTCAAACTGAGGAAAGCAGGGAATGATACCAGACAGGAGATAAGGAGCCATCAAAGATAGAAAAAAACAGTATAGATCAAACATTTGCCTGTTTACATGCACTGCTACTTTAACATTAATTTTGTTTTAATAACAAATGTTTTTGCCTTTTTAACAAATTTATAATGCATTTATGTGTTCCATTTCTGTGTCTCTAATGGCTATAATTAAGGTCATTTGCATATGTTGGAGTGGGGACACAGTTTCTATGGCAATACTAGACAGATTCTGTAGCAGGAGAGACTTGTGACATTTTTACTGATATAATAACATAGCATACAATTAACAAGGAAATGATATGCTTTTCATTGGTTAGCCAAGTAAACTTTTCTTTCAAAGGCTGCATTTCATCTCTCTCTAAGTGGCCACTTTGTTTTCATGATCTCCTGACAGGGATTGAGAACCATGCTTCTACTTTGTATAGGTCCCCAAATATAGTACTGTATGTAGGAAATCAGGATGGACCTAAAATACCTGCATCTATTATTTTGCATAAGTGCTCCACTACATTCTTGATTAATAATGCAGTCAACAATTATGGTCATCCCTGATGTCCCACTCACCTTCCTGCAGCACCAGTTTTGTCTATCAGAGATGCAAGCAGTGCTGCTGTTTCTCTTCCAAGTCAATTGTCCTCTGTTAAAGAGGGTCAGACCTCCAATAGCTAATATTTCATGATAGACTACACTCACCCCTACCATTTCTGTGCTGTCACTATCAGTGCTGGGAGCTCCATTCTGAACACTTCACTAGCACACAATCAATGACTGACTGTGAACAGCCATTTCATGATGGAAATCACATTCACCACTGATATTTTCGTAATGCCACCCTCTGAGTTGGGAGTTTCACCAGTTTAGGAGTCAGGACATGAATGTGCCACAATGTGATCAGTGATTGGTACCACCCTTTTGAAATTTGTTGGCTGTTAAATGACCATTCCTGGCTGATTGTTCTGGGATTAATTGAAAAAGCCCTGATTCTATCAGTGGAGGAGGGGATACATCCTGCGTCTATCTCTGTGGGCGTAGAATTGAAGAAAACCAGGGGCCTTGGTTATAAACATGTCTTCAAATGCTGAGATCCATGTGTGTTCAAGGCCAGCAATGAAAAAAAGACTGGGAGGAGTCTGCTGCAAAGAAGCCCTAGTCAATAGCAATCTGTTGGAGTAAAGGTTCACTCTTAAGGATACATTTTGTTTTAGTTTACCAATGGTGTCAGTACTGCTTATACAAAAATGAACCCAAGGCAATGTTCTGAGGATAAATCCTCTTCATCAGGGCATGTAGTTATTCTCCAACTTGGTATCGAGAGAGCCTCTCTCAGACTTGCTTGTATATTCTCTTTCTCTCCTCTCTCATTAGTTTCTCATGATTTAGCTTTTTTATCTTGGTTGGCATCTCTGAGGAGCATTCTTGTCCTCTAAAAATGTGTGCCTCACAGATGTAGTGGGAACAGGCAGCATCCTGCAGCAGGATCTCTCACTATCAAGTTGGACAGTAACTGCAAACTCTGATTTAGAGGATTTTTTTCCTCAAAACATTTGCTTGAGTTTGTTTTGTATAAACTGTACTGACACCATTGGGAAAATAAATAAGTCTGATCTGTTTAGTGTTTGTCTTGGTAATGGCACTGGGATGAGAATGAGTGGTGATGTCTTTGTTCCAAATAAAACATGATTTTTTAAATTTCAGCCAGTCAGGTTTTACTAGGAACAAAGACATCATCGTCCACCTGGACTAGCCCAGAACCATAGCAGAGACTGACACTGAATAGAGCAGACGCTGTGCACTGGAGGATGTTTTCTTTATTTAAAGGCAAAAGAGAACTGATTTGTTTCTGGATGCTGGTGGGGGGAGGAGGGTGGGAGCCAGAGGAGGTTGGGTGGGGGGGGTCTCCTATGTCAATTGGGTCTGGCGACTGGTTGACTGAGTGTAGTATTACACAGTACACTTACCTGGATACCATTAATACAAACATAGAAACAAAGACAATGACAGTAGAAAAAGACCATTAGTCCATCCGTCTTCCCATAAAACCCTAACAAACCCACTACCTACTGTCCATCAGGCTTCTATCCCACACTACCCACCACCATGTTCTCCACCCTACCACTACCACCCTGAACAACCACTAAGCCCTTCACTCTGTCCCAGTCATGTTTAAAACCATTGATAGTTTTGGCGTCCACCTATTTATTTATTTATTTTTGTTAACTGGGTAGACCCACTGAGACTCTTGGAGTCCCTTTTTCAGAGGCGACCCAGAATTAATTGTATAAGAATTTCTGACAATGGAAAAATATGTGTACAATATCAAGACTGTAAGTTACAACAGATACATAGACAAAGCATTTAAACAACAGAGATCTTGACATATATGGATCTCAATGTATAATAGCTAAGATTATGATAGTTACATAATGCAACATTGGAAGTCAAAGATAAGCCCCCCAAAAAGTGCCTGTCAGAAATTAAAATTAGAATTCTGGAAGGATGTTTGTCCTAAAGCAATTAAAGAACAAAAAACTGAGAGAGTAATCCAAATGGAGACACATCAGCGCTTACAGTTGCAAATGTCAAGTTCCAGAACCTCATCAGCTGGCAGATTGTTCCACGGCTCCACCACCCTTTCTGTAAAATAAAACTTTCTCACTTCTGTCTTAAACCTCCCCCATCAGTTTCCACTCATGCCTCCATGTTCTTGATCCAATATTTATGCTAATTAGTTCTTCTCAATTTACCTCGTTCATTCCTTTCAGGAACTTGAAGGTCTCTATCGTACCTCCCTCCTCTCTCTTGTCTGGCCTCCAGCGAGTGCATGTTCAGTCCTCATAAGATCTGCCCTGCTGGACGTAAATCATTTTGGCCACCTTACAGTACACTGTCTCCAGCCTGTCCTTATCTTTCCTGAGGTGAGGACTGCAAAACTGGGTACAGTACTCCAGGTGGGGCCTCACCAGTGATCTATAGGGAGGTAGTTATACCTCCTTTCTTCAACTCTTCCTATACACCTCAGCATCCTGTTCACGATACTGAAGGCCTCATTACACTGGCTTGATTGTTTTAGGGAGTCGCTGATGATAACTCTTAGATCTCTTTCCTCAGAGGTCATGCCCAGCTTTACCCTCGATACAGTACTCTGTCCTGGGGTTCTTGTTCCCATATTCCTCAACTTGTACTTTTTGGAACTAAATTTAAAATGCAAAACCTCTGACCACCTCTGTAGCCTTTGCAAGTCGCTTTATATCTCCCTAATCCCCTCCTTGCTATCTATCCTGCTTAATACCAGTTTAATTTCATCTGCGAAAAGACACTTGTTGTCCTGGATTCCTTCTCCCATGTCACTGATGGACATATTGAGAGTACTGGACCCAGGACCACAGAGATTTAATCTGCTGGCAAACGTAAGGTGAATTCACTAAATTTGACTTTGTGGATTAATGTGAGGGTTATTTTTTCTGTTTAATAAGAAATTCACGTTTGGCAACTTTGCCTATAACTTTACCCTTGGGGTACACCCAGCCAAAGTTTAGCCAAAATATGGTAACTGGTACACAATTATCTCAAGGTCAGCAGGCCCTCACCCCCCCACTCCACAGCAGCCTGATGCCCCTGTGCCCCCCACCACTCCACGGTACCACAGCCACAGGCTGCATCCATTCATCAATGTCAGTAAGTAGCAATTCTACATTTTCCAACCCATGCATGATTCAGTTACACTCTAAATTGCCAGCATGGTATGCTGGGGAACACCAGAAGTGTTGTTACCTTGTAGTAGGGCTTAGTACATGTTTTCCCTTGGCCGGAGTCAAATATACTACACCGGGTCCCTGTGCTCATTGTGCTGTAATACACAGATAGGAACTACCAGCTGTTCAGCCATTGGTCTACATATCCATAGTGAGATGTATGTATGGGGATGGGTACCCAGTTATATTAGTGCTATGAGAATAGTGCCAGTCAAGAGAGTGCTAGTCCCTGTAGCGCTATCATGGATAGTGAGTGGGGATTTACAGCGCTAGCTATATGTGCTCCCCTGGCTGCTCTCCATGGTGCTGCTACAGGACAAGGGCAGCAGAATTCCAGATCCTGGCTGATCTGCTCCAGTAGTGTGGAGGTCTGGATCATGGAGCAGCTTGGTTGGGAGACAATGGAGACCAGGGTTCTAATCCTGGTCTCCAACCATTTTGCCAGAATTGAGACTTTTTCCTTGTTACAAGGGACCTTGGAAATAGTATTTCATGGCCCCACAAATTGTAACTTGCCCTGTGATCCGCCCCCCAACAGAGTGAGAATCTTTACCATTGGGTGTTTGCAGGGGGCAGAGCCCCCAGCAAAAATAAAAAGGATGGCATTTTTGTTGTGCTATTAATGCCAATGACATTGTGGTCAGCTATGTTCTGACCCAGTGCCATGGAGATGCTGAATGCAGCAGGGCATGGATTATCATGTGTGACACAGTCCCATAAAGTTCAGGAATGGCATGGGTGGAGAAGTACATTTTTGAGAGAATCTTTCATTTGGGGCAAGCACATGCCATCAACCTTCTAAATCCAACGTTCTCCACAAAACAGTATGGCAGTGGATCAGTTGCTAGCATGTCAGTGGTTGCTGCATTCATTTTCTATGCAATAGCATAACTGGATGTGTATTTGGCAAGTTGCTCAAACACACAATGCAGTGTAGGCTGGATCTTTCTGGGTGCTAGGCTACCAAACTACTGGACTTGTCATAGTGGCATGGCTGGTGAGGCAGAATTTGACTCAGGGGCATTAATGGATGTTGCTTGAATTAAAGCAGTGACTTGGAGTGTTTTCTGAACTGGGGTTGATGTGCTTTGGTGCTCCTGGGTGCTGGTACTCAATCCACCACTGCTACTATGGCCTCTACTAGGCAGTTGTAGACTCCTCCTTATTTCTGTAGTAGTCCTCTTCATTTAACCCCTGCCTCCACCAGGACTATTTCCCTGACATTACCTGGACATGACGTGTGTCATCCAAAAGGTCCTAAGTGGCTTCCCTTTTTTCCATGACTTACACATGCTTGACACAGTTGTCAGACAGCAACTGTTTCATCAGCTGGGTCCAGTACATTAAAATCCCAAACCAGGGATTTTGTTCACCTTAACTTTACATGGTGGGGGGACTGGGATAAAGATGGAGCAATGAGTGTTTTTTGTAATGATTTCTGCACTGTGACAGTGGGTGGCCGTGGTGCAGTGGACTCAGCAGTGGTAACAGGAATGACGGTTGTAGTATTGGGGGGGGTCTTTGGTAATTCTATGGCATAATCATAGCGTGCAAAGCACCACAGGTTTAGCAGCACCACCCTTACTTTTTTCTCTTCAGGTTCCCATAGGTCATCCTCATAGGGGATCCAAGTCCTCATCCCCATTAAGGCTGATAATCTTCTCCTCCTCCTGAGCACAATCCTTCTCATCTTCACTTTCTCTGCACTCTCTTTCCTTCTCATCATCCTTAGTGAGAGAAATATTTTTTGATTTAGTCATTTCTGACTGCGCAACAGTCAGATCTCTGTCCTCAGACTTTGACTCATGCTCAAGCTCAACACCCTCATTTGGGAATGGGAACCTTTCATTCAGATCAGGCTCAGTGTCACCACCATGACCAGCAACCTCCTTCTTCACCACTGTGTCTGAGCCAGAGATTTTGCTGCCTCTTGGACTAATCCTCTTGTTGCCATCTCCCCAGCACTCACCAGCATGGATGTCACAGATGTGGTGAAGAATAATTTGGCAACACTAATGCCACTGCCACTTCACTCAACTACTCCTTTGTTACTGTTACTGGCCCCAGAGCCCATGGATAAAGCTGCTGTACAGGTAGTGTTTTTAGATGCAGCAACTTTTTCCCCACAGAACCTATGGCCTTCTTGACATCCTCATTGACACATCTCCCTTTACTTCAATGTCTCTTTAAAGTCATCTTATACATTTAGATCTTTACTTTGCAAGGAAAAAAATTTAAATAAACACTGCGGTAAAAGTAAATACCAGCAGCAGCAGGCAGCACCTCACCAGAGGGATTAGCAGTGTGATCCGAATCAGTACAGAACAGTTTACTGAGCTAACAATAGCTACAGTATAACCACCAAAAAAAGGTTTCTTTTTTGGTACTTTTTTAACACAGCAGGAATTAACAGGAAACACACAACAGGGGTAATTCAAAACAAGTTAAGTAACGCTGTCACTTCAAGAACTAAACAAAATAACTACAAGCAATATAGAAACAACCTGACAAAAATAATTCACTTAACCACACAAAACTGTAGTAGAGAAATAAAATGACAAATCACAGATCACATACAAAAATAGTTAAGAAGAAATACTGAGGGAAACAAATCAGACTCGTGTTCACAGGCTTGCCTTGTAATAGTTGAAACTTTCCATCCCCCACACAACACTGCTTCTCTAGGCAAAGCAAATACACTACTTTCAACTAAATAAATCTGCAAAACTACAAACAATGGTAATCTAGCTGCACAATATACTCTAGTTTTTTTGTGAGCTATTTGGTTCAAAATACCACCCTTTTGAAGTGGTTTTACAGATTTTTTCCTCAGAGAATCAGGGGCTGGCTTCTCTCCAACTCTGTCTTCATAAGACTGCACCTAACACAGCCTCCACATGACATACAGCTCATTTCAGTACTGTGTAATCTCCAGTCTCATGGTACATTGCAAACTTTGCCTGTGGGCTTCACTTTGGTTTCCAAATTCCTTATTCGTGAAGTTATCCCTATTCTATGAATTGAGATTTCATAGGGTGAATTAATTTCATGAATTGCGGTGAATTTGCAAATTAATCCATGAAGTGGAGTTAGCCAACTTTGCATACCACTACCCAGGACCAATCCTTATGGCAAATCACTGATGGTCTCCCTCTCTTCTGATTTGTTTTTGTTATCCACAACCCTCTGTTGTCTCCTTTCCTACCAGTTTCTCACCTAACTGTCCTTTGCTGCACCCAGATCCTCTAGCTTCTTCAGCAACCTTCTGTGAGACACAAAGTTGAAAGCCTTGCTGAAATCGAAATAGAGTAAATCTGCAGCATGGCCATTATCCACTACCCTTGTTTCCCAGTCAAAGAATACTATCAAGTTAGTCTTACAAGAACTCCCTGCCACAAACCCAGGATGTTTACTACCCTGGAGTCAGTTGCTCTCCAGGTAGTCCATAGGGAGCTCTTTGACTAGTGTATCCATCAGTTTACCTGCAATAGAAGTAAGACAGACAGGTCTGTAGTTACCCTGTTGCTCCTTGTTCCCTCCTTGTAGAACAGGAGTATGTCCACAATCCTCCGGTCTTTTGGAACTACCAGTGTCTCAATTGAGCTATTGAATAGTCCCACCAGGGATTCATTTATTTCTGTTGCCAATTCCTTCTCATCTGGCCTCAGGGTCTTTAGGGCCCCTAACCCTTTCCAAACCCTTTCCCTGGTAAATACTTGCTGCCTCATCTCAGGGATACCCCTTTCAGCTGCATTAATGCCACTCTGGCAGAGGCCCTCTGTCTTCCCTTGTGAACACAGACCAGATGTTGTCTGACTAGAATAATACTGTATAGAAGTAATACTGTTCAAATACTGATGACTAAGACTGATAGTGAAATTCACCAGGGCAGAGAAGGGGGAGGAGGGTGCTAGTGGGGAAATGGGAGGGAATTTATGATACATAAAATGATTTGGGAGATGAGATGGGCAGAATTACAGCACAGTGGGTTGGGGGGAGGTATTTTTGTGCCCTCCAGGAAATTTGCAATGTTTCTCGAATTGCAAATTTCACGAATTAATGCCAACTTCGGCAGCACATTAAAACTTTTCAGAATCTCTACTCTTGCATCATAATTGATGATAGGTATTTACTCATCTAGTGCACATACATAGATAACAAAAAATGAAATAAATACATGCCTCATCTTAGCAACTGTTCCTCAAAAACAGCAACAACCCCTAGCATTGCACTGTCAGCAGTGAGTATTTTTTATGGAATTTGTTTACCCCAGATAGCCCTGCTGGGATCCAACATCCTGTTTTCATGTAGATCCTGCTTGTATCCTGTTCTATAGCCAGGTGGAATAAAGCAGGAGGAAAATAAATGGCATGTCTTATGTAACATAGTGAATAAGCAGCACTAGTTGGATCAACCATAGTCTCTGCTGTAAGTCTTGAACCAATGACCATCAGTGCCAGTGCAGAAAATGCTGCTTACACACCACACTGGCTATTAGAATGTAGTAGAATTGTGTCCTTAACAAACGATGGTTTTAAATTTGTTTTCCTCTGTTGCAGGGCTGTGCATAGCCAGAATATTTTATTTTTATTTATTTTTTATTAATTGAAATTGTTGAATTAAACCTTTGAGAACAAAATCATTACATAGGTTCCACGTCAAAGGTATACAAGCATGAGTCAAAAATAACACAAATTACAGTTGGTTCATACAATGTAGGAGAACAACAATGGACAAGGCAATATACAAACTAGTTTCAGGGCAATAACACTGAATTACACTGTGGATATAATACATCAGCCAACAAATTGGCCTTATCAGTGGAGGTGTGGAGTACATAGCAGTGCCAAGTGTTGGGGAAGGAAAACCTAACTAAGTAGTATGTAATAGGTTAGGTGTGATTTGATAAGGGAGAAGGAGTGTAGGAAGGAGGGAGGAGGACTGGAAGTAGATGGGGAAACAATACAGGATGGGAGGGAGAGGGGAGATGGAGGAGGAAATAGTAGGCGGAACTCTGAACTGGACAACAACAGGAGTGATCAGAGGCACTGAAGGAAGCAGTCACAACTGGCACTGGCCACCATATGTTTCCTCAACTCATGTTTAAATGGGCCTAACATTGATTTAGAAGAGATACTAGGAGGAAAACTGTTTATCCATTTAGGTGCCCGGTGTGCAAAAGCACTTTGTCCTAGAGAGGTGCGACATCTAGAAATCTTGAAAACCATGTTCTCAGCACTTCTGGTAGGACGAGTGCTTTCCTAGGGGGTGAGGAGCTTCTGCACACCCATGGGTAGCATACCCAGACTCACGTTTTTAGCCAGCAAGCAGGTCAGGAACTTGAGTGAGCCCTCAAACTGGAGCCAGCTGGCCTGAGCATAGGGGTCACAAGTGTGCGTAAGTCACTTGGAACCAGTGGTGAGATGACATGCCTTATTTAAGGTGACTTTAGTGTAATGGAAGGCTGTGTCAGTAGTGTACCCATAGATTACAATGTCATACTCAACCAGAAAGACCACCAAGCTATGGATGGCCAGGTTGAGAGCTTCAGAGGTAAGACTATGCTTATGCCTGTGCAGAAGGCCAATGAATATATTGAGGGCTTTTGCAATATTGTCAATATGGTAGACAAAGGACAAGGAGCTGTTCACTGTTACTCCCAGGTATTTAAATTGATATACAAGGTCCAAAGGAGCTACATTTGTTATGGTGAGGGGGTGCATGCGGTGCCTGTTCTGAGGACTGGAAAACATCATAGCCTTAGTGTTTTTATAATTCATAACAAGCTCATGGTCCATGAATCATCTTTCAACTTCAGTGGAACTATCCTGAAGTGTGTGTTCCAGGGCAACAGGGTCAGTGCCATTAGCAAAAAGGACAAAATCATCTGCATAAAGTAGAAGTTTGCTACAACGGGCAAGTGAAAGTTGATTTAGAAATATGCTAAACATTAGAGGACCCAGTATGGAGCCCTGTGGTACACCAGAGCGAATTGGTTGGCTGTCTGATAAGACACTATCAGTCCTATTTCTTGAATGCCACAAATAATGAGGTCACAGGTACTCAAGATCACATAATGAATCATTTTTACTCTTTATGGTATTTAGAGTCTGAGGCCTGCAAGATTTTAAAAATAGCAAAACCCCCTATGCCTCCCCAGGTAACCAGAGCTAGACCCTTGACCATTCCCTCCCAAACCCCAGTCGTCTCCCAACCTCCATCCACCTTCCCTGTCTTCCCAACAGATGGTAAAAAAGTTGCAGTCAACAGACAGTAAGTTTAATTGGTATTCTGCCTAGTGTTACAGCAATGACACTCACTGCTTCACCTCCTCCTCGCAGTGATGCACTCAGTCTCCAATCTTGTGACATTACTAGTAGGAAGGAGAGACTGAGGCATGCAGTGTGATAGATGACTAGGCTAGCCAAGATGGTTTGTAAATTGCTCCCCCCCCACCCAAGTTTGGATCAGGACATGAGGGGGTACAACATGCAAAAATTAATCTTTGGTAACTGGTGAGTGTTGGAATGGGGAGGGAAGTAATAATAATAATAAATTTATTTGATTAAACGCCTTTCAAATATTTCAAGGCGTTGTACAAATCATCATTACATTCAACATGACAGTAAATACACTAACAAACAAAACCAGTAAAATATTAAAACAGTTTAATATAAAACAGGGAATGCCTGATTCCATAAAAATGACTTTAAGGCCTTCTTAAAACTATCCACCGTTGTACTTTCTCGGAGCTGACGGGGCAGAGAATTCCAAAGGGTGGGAGCCACAAAGCTGAAAGCACAGGCTCCGGAAGACTTCAAATTCACCCTCGGAATCTCCAGCAACCCCTCGTCAGCTGAGCGAAGCTGTCTCAGAGGGATGTAAGGCACCAGAAGCTCTTTCAGGTAGTCAGGACCCAACCCATGTAGGGCTTTGTAGGTCAAAAGACCCACTTTGAAGGTGATCTGCCACTGTATAGGCAGCCAGTGCAGCGTGCGCAGCATGGGGTAATATGAGATCTCCTAGACACCCCAGTCAACAAACATGCTGCAGCATTCTACACAAGCTGCAAGCGGCGGATATCAACCTCAGCAAGCCCTAGGTATAGGGAGTTACAATAATCAAGACGAGATGTCACAAAGCCGTGGACCAAAACCAGCAAATCGCCTGGTGGAACCAGGTGCCTAATCCTGGAGATGTTTCTAAGATGGAAAAATGAAGTCTTGACTACTGCAGACACCTGATAACGAAGGGTCAAGCCAGTGTCAAGCTCCACACCCAGGTTACACACCCGTTCAGAGGTAGGTATCTGATCTACCCCTAGAACTAATCCAGAGGGGGGGACCCTATCCCTAAACCATCAACCCTCTGACCGGGGTCCACCACCATAACCTCAGTCTTTCCCGGGTTCAACTTTAAACCACTGGTATTCATCCAGTCTTGGATATCAGCGAGGCAATTATTCAGCACTGAGATAGCACTAGCCTGGTCAGCTGCAAAAGGCAGGTAGAGCTGGGTATCATTGGCATAGCAATGAAACCTCAGCTCATACCGTCTTACAATGTCTCCGAGGGGTAGCATATATACTGCGAATAACATGGGGGAAGCACCGAACCCTGAGGTACCCCACAAGAGAGAGAGAGAGAAAGCCCCGGATGAGTATAAACCGGAAACTACTCTCTGTGTTCTCCGCAGGAGGTAAGATGAAAACCATCTAAGGACAACACCAGAAAGCCCGCAGATGGACTTCAGACGTTTGAGCAAGACCCCATGATCCACAGTATCAAAAGCTGATGATAGATCAAGGAGAACCAGAATAGAGCGGTGTCTCTGATCTCTCGCCATCAGGAGATCATTGAGCACCCGAACCAGAGCAGTCTCAGTGCTGTGCCTCTTACGAAAACCTGACTGGAGAGGCTCGTATAAACTATGGATGGTCAAATGGTTATCAAGTTGAGCCGCCACAACCTTTTCAATAACCTTCCCCACAAAAGGGAGGTTAGAGATCAGATGGTAGTTGGCAAGGTAATTCGGGTCTAAGGAAGCTTTCTTCAAAAGGGGAGTCACCACCCCTTCTTTCAGAGAGCTAGGGAAAACTCCCATCTCCAAAGAACACTGAATGATCCGAGCAAGGACTGGGCCAATAAGTTCACTACATCCTATAATCAAGGAAGTGGGACCCGGATCCAAACTACAACAGGTTGGGCGCATCTCAGAGACAATCCTCATAGTGTCCATGAGATCAGGAAGATCAAAGGAACTCCAGGAAACTCTGGGCTTTGGGACAGCACACTGATCAACTGCAATAACCTTGGAGTGAGGTTGGGGACACTGCCTCCGAATGTCTTCCACCTTATTCGCAAAGAATCAAGCGAGCTCCTTGCAGTCAATCTGCGTAAAAACTCGACGGACCTGCCGACAGGCTGGGTTGCACAGTCTGTCAATAGTTCTGAAGAGCTGAGCCAGTCGATTCCGGGTGACAGAGATTTCCCTGGACAGGAATTCTGCCTTCTTCCGGGAAATTTCTGTTTGATAGAGCTTGTAATGCTCTAGCAAAATGAGATGGTCGACATCCGAGGCAGTCTTCCTCCAGCGACGCTCCAACCTCTGCAACCCTCTCAACGCCCCATCAAACCAAGGGGCGACGGGACGGCGTGGAAGGGGGCGAACACGGGATGGAGCAATCTGGTCAAGAGCAGCCGAGATGGCCCCACTATAGGCCACCACCAGCCGCTCGGGATCAGAGCATAATTCGTCACACAACGAGAGGTCAATAGCCGCCATCAGGTCTTCAGGGACAACATCCAGCAATGGACGGTATTTGACCAACTCCACAGGGGCCAACCTACCCAGGGGGGGCCACAAAATTGAATCCAACTGAGTAATGGTCAGACCAACCAACTGGTTCCACCACCAAGTCGGATGCCTCTATCTCCAGGAGGAAGACCAGATCAAGAGAGTGACCTCCCTTGTGAGTAGCTGTGGAAACAACCTGAGTGAAGCCAAGAGATAACATCGCCTGGAGGAAATATTGACCAAAAAGTGAAGATTCGTTGTTGACTCAAGCATTGAAATCGCCCAGCACCATCAATCTGGGCGATTCCAAGGCCATGTCGTCAGCAAAATCTGCTATTTTCTGCAGGAAAAGCTTCTCATCCCCGGGTGGACGGTAGATGAGAGCAATCCTGCACCCCACCCCAGCTACCACAGTACACTCAAATGATCTGGCCTCCTCAACTGGAACTTCAGTTAGGCCCAATTCGGTCTTGAAACAGACACTTCTCCCCATGATCAATCTCGATGATGTAACCGAGAACCTGGTGGGAACAAGCGACCTCTAAAACTGGGGCCGCATTCCCATCCAACCAGGTCTCAGTAATGCAAGTCAGTATCATATTGCTGGGAGCTGCCCAGAACTGAACAGAAGTTATTTTATTTATTTTTACAAGATGGTAGGAAGATGAGGAAGGAGAGTGCAGGACACGAGGTAACTGAGGTTGAGGGCTGGATTTGGCTAGTTTGGACTAGTCCTGGCCACCTGGGGAAGGATAGGGACTTTTTGTATTTTTCTCATTTCTAGTTGAATACGGTAGACACATCTGAATAATGAATAGCTGATTATCTGGAGTGGTGAGTAGGAATTAGGGCAGATGAAATTAGAAAATTCTGATTCAGTGGAATTTTGTGTAAATTTGGCAACATTCTATGAAGTTCTATGGAATTGTGCCTATTTTCGTGGATTTACAGTTATGTTCATATAGACATAATTCGGTCCAGACAACTGCTGAGCAAGAGACATGTGAACTAACTGACATGCATACGAGCAGTTAGGAGTACTATGGTGGTACCAAACAGCATGACATTTGGTTGAGTAGTTTCAAACATATAGGGCTCCAATTCTCACTTTTGTTTTGTTAAAAATTTTGGAAAATATATATTTGCTTTTAACTAGTCCACCTCTGGAGTCACACTTCTGCAAATCAGCATGCATAAACTTGTTGGAATTGTCATAGAAACTACTAAATATGGAGAGAGTTGTTCAGGTATTTTAATGCTGTAGGGCTTCATAATTTCACTGTTTATTTTGTGAGATGTTGTAAAATCTTTCTTAAGATGTGAATATTTATAAGTTCCTTTCTACTGCAGGTATGGAGCTGGGGTCAGAGTCACAAAACTTTGTCCAGTCTCAAACCCGGTTTGCCTCATGCAAACTGGGTTTTGCACCATAGTGTTATTCACAAAGTCCACTTTCCACACCTCAACTGGGTTTGTGATGGGGCAGAGTTTGGAGGGGGCCACAATACAAATGAGGAGGAGGGGACCTGCATATGGATGCAGTCCCATTCACCAAAGATTTTCTCCTTGGGATCCATGACACCAGTGCGACAACAAATTTGCAGAAATCCTCGACTGCACTGGGAACCTATCGACACCCCCAAACCCCAACATGTCCTCAAAATGACCGGCACCGGAGCAACGGTCAATACGGGGTGACTGTGCCCCCACACACCCTCCATGCAGGGGGCTGTGCCCCCCACACCCCCTACTATGGATATCTAATGCCATGTTGCACAGACAGTGGAGTTAGATATTTACTCCCCATCTCCGAACAGTCGAATGAAGTGAAACCCCCATTGTTGCCTATATAGGCGTGGTGGGGGTTTCACTGTGGGGATTTTGGTGTGCCGGTGTCGCTGTAGCGGTGGTTTGCCTTCTCCATGCAGGGCCATTTGTGAGGCACCCTTGTGTGAAAAAAATACCACCAACTGAAACCTGGTGGTATTCTGCAAAACCCTATTGGCTGCCAGAGGTGCTATCAATTGCCATCCCAGGAATACAGACCAGACCATTTCCCTGGTGGTCTAGTGTCCCTCCCCTTCCCTGTGCTCTGATCACCATCCTGATAGTTAAAAACAGAATTCCCTGGCAGTCTAGTGGTCCCTCCCCCCTTCCCCGATCTCTGAGTGCCATGCCCATAGAGGAATACAGATCCCCCTGGTAGCCCATTGGTTCCACCCCCCTTCCCTGTTCTTCAGTTGCCAACCCATAATATAAAACTATAATACTCCATGGTAGTCTAGTGTCCCTCTTCCCTCCTGTGCTCTGATCGCTGTCCCCGTATGTGTAAAACAATCCGCATGGTAGTCCAGACCAGGGGGAGGACATAGACACATTACTGTTAGAAGATATACAAAACATGACAGCTAAAGGGGAGGTTCTGATAATGGGAGACTTCAACATGCCAGATACAGATTGGTCAATACCAGCAGGGACATTTGCCAGAACTAGACACATGGTGGATTCCCCGCAGGAGGAGGGCCTCAAACAACTGGTACAATAACCCACAAGAGACAGGGCTATCCTAGATCTAGTACTAACTAACAGGGAAAGGATCACAGATCTCCAGGTAGAAGGTCTCCTGGAGGCCAGTGACCATCACATGGTATGGTTCAATTTGGCCACTAGAACAAAATCATCCCATTCCAAGGCAAAAATATGGGACTTCAGAGGAGCTAATTTTGATAAGATGGCCAACAGAGTTAAGCTAGTCCTGGCAAAAAGAAATACAGGTGAGGGGGTACAAGCAAAGTGGGCAAGCATTAAAGATGCAATACTTATAGCAACATCCCATTGTGTTAGTGAGAAAAGGAAGTGCAAATGAAGAAGGAAACCACTTTGGTTCTCGAACACAGTAGCAGAAAAGGTCAGAGCCAAAAGACTGGCCTGCAGGAATTATAAGGGAATGCAGCAGAATGAGGATAGGGAGGCATACCAAACATCCCTAAGGGAAGCAGGGAAGGCAGTAAGGCAGCCAAAGGCCCAAACTGAGGAAACACTAGCCCGAACAGTAAAAGAGGAAGACAAGACTTTCTATAGATACATTAATGAAAGGAGAAAGTCCAGAGGGGGTATTGCTAAGATCAAAGGGGATAAGGGGCATGTGAGGAAGAGGACCATGTAAAATCATATATCCTAAATAGATACTTCTGCTCAGTATTTACTGAAGAGAAGGTAGGGCAGGGCCCACAGCTCTGCACCATGGACACAGGGGGAAAGGAGGTGTGCATTAGTCCCTTCACAAAAGAAAGGGTCCTACAAGAGCTCGATAAGCTCAGGGTGGAGAAGGCAATGGGACCTGATGGCATACATCCCAGGGTACTAAAGGAGCTAAGGGTGGTACTAGCAGAGCCATTATCAGAACTGTTTAGTGAGTCTCTGAGCACAGGAGAGTTCCCAGAAGACTGGAGAAGGGCACATGTGATCCCGTTCCACAAGATTAGTAGCAGGGAGAAGGCAGGGAACTACAGACCAGTCAGTCTTACCTCAGTAGTGGGCAAGATTATGGAGACACTCCTTAAGGAAAGGATAGTGCAACACCTGGAATCCATAGGAGCACAGGATCCAAGACAGCATGGGTTTACAAAAGGAAGGTCCTGTCAAACTAATCTCATAGATTTCTTTGACTGGGTAACCAGAGTGGTGGACGAAGGGGGAGCAGTTGATGTTGCCTATCTTGACTTCAGCAAAGCTTTTGAATCTGTTCCACATAGAAGATTGATTAATAAGCTGGGTAGGCTTGGGTGGGTCAGACATTGGTCAACTGGGTGGCAAACTGGTTGACAGGCTGAAAACAGAGAGTGGTGGTAAACGGTATGCAGTCAGAAGAGATGCAAGTCACAAGTGGGGAACCTCAGGGATCAGTCCAAGGGCCAGTCCTCTTCAATATCTTCATCAGTGACATTGCAGATGGACTGGAGGGTAAGGTTTGTCTGTTTGCAGATGACACCAAGATCTGCAACAGAGTAGATGATCCAGATGGTGTGGGCAGAATGAGAAGAGATCTGGATAAACTAGCAAAATGGTCAGAAGAGTGGCAACTGGGGTTTAACACAAAGAAGTGCAAGATCATGCACATAGGGCAGAGAAACCCTGAAGCTACCTATAGGCTGGGAGAGGACTTGCTGGCAGTCACAAGGGAGTAAAGAATCTTGGGCATTATCATCACCGATGACCTGAAATCATCCAAGCAGACCTCTAAAGCAGTAGGTAAGGCTAGAGGGATGTTGGGGTGTATTAGTAGGGGTATCACAAGTCAGAAGAGGGAGGTAATAATCCCTCTTTACAAGACACTGGTTAGGCCCCATCTGGAGAACTGCATGCAGTACTGGAGGCCACACCTTCACAAGGACATTAACCAAACTGAGGCAGTCCAGAGTAGGGCAACCAAAATGGTGCAGGGACTGCATCAAAAAACATATGAGGACAGATTAACTGAACTCAGTATGTATACCCTTGAGTAAAGGAGGGAGAGAGATGATACGATTGAAACATTCAAACAGCTTAAGGGCATTAACAAGGTGAAAGAGTCTAACATGTTACAATATAAGAAAAACAGCAGGAAATGAGGACACAGCTTGAGATTAGAGGGAGGCCGATTAAGGGGTAATGTGAGGAAGTTCTTTTTCACAGAAAGGGCGGTGGATGCATGGAATGGCCTACCTCAGGAAGTGGTGGATATGAATACAGTGCAAGGCTTCAAACAGTCATGGGATAGGCATATGGGAGCAATACAGATGAGTATGACTAGATAGGCCATTGACAGGGCAAAGGCCTATGGCACATTCATAAGGTAGAAAAAGAAATGAGCAGACTGGATGGGCCTTGCAGTCCTTATCTGCCGTCAGCTTCTATGTTTCTATGTTTCTAGTGTCCCTCCCCAATTTTCTGATCACCGTCCCCGTATGTATAAAAAAAAATTCACCTGGCACTTTAGTGGTCCCACCCCCCTCCCCAGTGCCTGATCACCATCCCGATAGTACAAAAGTCATTCCTTGGCAGTCCAGTGGTCCATCCCTCCATTTGAACACCCATCCAATAAATACATGTATCTGTCATTGATGTCAACCACCCCACTCCCACTCTAATACCATGGACAAAACCGCAACTGCCTCATGTCCCTAGTGGTCCACTGGACCCCCCACCCTATGACCCTGGCAGGCAGTGACCTACCACCCCACCCTCCACCCATCTGAAAACACAGCCGATGAGTGACACAACCCTCCTCTCACCACCAAGGTTGGTCACGACTGAACTATGAATGTGTGAGGACAGTATACACTACACACTCATTGATTCACACCACAGTCTGCTGTGATTGAACTGTGAATAAGGACAGTATACACTACACTCTCATTGGTTGAACCCCATGTAGCGTATACTATACTCGCTCATTCACAGTTCAGTCATGGCTGGCCGTGGTGGTGAGAGGAGGGCTGTGCCGGTAAATATGATAATATACCTCAATTAACTGAAAGCAATAAAAACAGGTCCTACTGAAAATCAAACAGCTATATTACAACTAACATCTAATTCATAACATTTCTAGCTGGAGTAACAGGTATATAAGTTGCTTTTCCTGACTGCATTTTATTTATTTATTTATTTATTTAAAGTCTTGGATTACAACCTTTCAGTCAAAGACTCTTTTACAGAGGTTCCACACCAAGAAGCAAAGAACATAACAAAAACACAGAAGTACAGAGTTTGGGATGAAAACCCATAGGCAAACGTATGATTAAACTAGTGAATTTGAACAGTACGGCAGTACCATTACAAGCAGGCAATTAAATAAGTACTGTTACAATTGTGCAAGCTAAGGCAGAGCCAGTTGAAAGCAATCAATAGGATATTGATCTTGTCAGAAACAAGAGACAGAGTCAAGTTCATTCTTATTAGTACAATTGTGCAGGGTGAGGCAATAACCAAATTAAAGAGCATTCTATTTAAGTAGAACTTGTCAGAGTAATCCAGGATAGAGAGTGAGCTAAATGGAACAGTCACACCTGCTGAGCACCAGAAGGTGCTCCTTGAGCTTCCATTTGAAGGTGCCCAGGGTAGGGATATCAAAGACGTCAGGGGGGGGATGGCATTAAGCAGGTTGGGAGCCCTGTAGCTAAAGGACCGTTGGACCTGGGAGGTGTGGTAGAAAGGGATCTGGTAGGTGTTTATGGTGCTACTCCTGGCACCATAGGCTTTAGTGGCCTAGTTGAGGAGGGGCTGGCAGGATGGTGCGAAGAGACCCATGCTGATTTTTTTAGCAAATAAACTGGTGTGGTAGGAGAGTCTACCTTTGAGAGTCAACCAGTTTGTGCTGGAGTAGAGGTCACACATGTGTGTCTGTTTAGAGGCACTAGTGATCAACCAGCATGATTTGTTTAGCATAATATGGATACACTTAAGGGTGGTGTTTGTGGCAGAGCCATAAATTTTCAGGCCATAGTCGATGATAAATAGTATGGAACTGGAGACAGCTGTGACAAGGGCATCCTGAGTTATACAGTGCCTATTCCTGTATAGCAGACCAATTCTTGTGTTTACAGGCTTGGATATGATGTTGACATGCTCTCTGTAAAAGAGGGCACTGTCATGAGTAATGCCGTGGTGTTTGAAGGTGAGGACCTGATCAATGGGAGTACTGTCAGCATTAGTGATGGTGAGGGCAGTAGATCTGTGCTTGTTATGGAGACCGGTGAAGATCATGGACTTGTTTTTTTTTTGTAATTCATTAATCAGCTTTTTTTGCGAGAACCAGCTTTCCACTGCTGCAAAGTCGGACTGAAGCCTTTGCCTAAGGGCGGTGGGGTCGGCATCACTAGTGAAAAGCACAGCATTGTCCACATAGTGGAGGAGGTTGGTGTTGCAGACTTGTGGGAGGCAGTTGAGGAAGATGCTGAATTATAGTGGGCCGAGAATTGAGGCCTGAGGGACACCCGGACAGGTTGGGAGGTGGATAATGCATCCCCTATTTTGACCCTTTGAGATCTGTTGGTCAGGTAATCTTTGAACCAGTTGGCCACCTGCAGGGAGATGCCTGCTTCATGGAGGGGTGTTAGAAGCAGATTGTGATTGACTGTATCAAAGGCCTTGGTGAGATTAATGAACGCTGATGCCACCAGGTGACCACGGTCGAGCACTTTGTGGATATAGTCCATGAAGACAATAAGAGCAGTTGTTGTACTGTGGCCTTTTCTGAAACCATGCTGCTCAGGGCAGTGGATGTTGTACTTGGACAAATATTCCATGAGTTGCTCAGAGACTATGCGCTCTAATGCTTTGGAGTGGATGGGAGGGGAGAATGGAAATGGGGCTGTGATTGGTAATGCAGGGACCGATCACCATTTTTATGAATGGGGGTCAAAACTGCGTACTTCTAGATGGAGAGAAATTGACCAAGCCTGAATGATAGATTAATTATCTTTTAGAATGGGAGGAGCACAACATCAAGGGTTAGGTGGAGAAGTTTGAAGTCGATGGAGTCACTACTAAAACATGTTTTTCAAAGTACCTTTAGGAGGTAGTGCTTACTTTCACATAGTGTGACCTTCTTAAAGAAGAAGGGGGTGGGGAAGTTAGAGCAGTTGGGGGCAGGGGGAGTTCTCAAAAAAGTCAGGGGGGAGCACGCTTCTGAGGTTGGTGAATGCCATATTAAAAGTATCTGCGATTAGCTTCAGATTCAGAATCGTGCCCCCATCCACATTGAGCATGCTGGGAAGGGGGAGATTTAGCCTCATTGATTTGTTGCCTTCTTGCTAATCTCCTACTTTGGGATCTTAAAATGCACCAGCTCAATTTTTTATTAATTCCTGCACCACTGATTCATCTGTAAAGGAAAACTTCCTTAGTTTGGTTGGTTTCAATAAAGTGACTTGTGCTCCAAGTTCAATCAGGGTCAGGCAAAAGTTCAGAAGGTGACATCTACATTATGTCTCAGGTGAAAAGTTTGGATAACCTGAAATGTCTTAGCCTTTGTATTGAAAGGATCTTTTTTCTTTAGCCAAATTTAAAAGGAAATCTTTTTCAGCAACTGAGTTCAAGGTGCCAATGACAGTAGGTCCTACCAGCATCCTTCCACGCTGTTCAGTTAGTTCTCCCCTGTCCCCAATATTAGGGCCCTCTCCTAAGGAACTCTAAAGACTTTGACCATACATATTTCATGAACTAAAGTTTCCTTCAGCAGGGAGTGTTTTGGCAACCAAGTTTTCAACCCCAAAGTCCACCGGACCAAGCATATTAGGAAGTCTCTTCATTTTCCGGGACATTGCAACTTGTTGACTTAACAGTACATCTTTTGCAGCTGTTAAGGAGGTAGTGGAATTAGCAATCTTTTCAGCATGTTTCTCCATTTTCAAAATTGTTGTTGAATTTAATTCCACATTATTTGACATGAGTTCAACAGTTTTTGAACTGCATCACATTTAGTGATACACCTCTTGATATAGAGACCCACCTATTCTTTTCCTGTCAGGTCTATCCCATTGGAATAGCAGAAATTCCTCTTTCTTGGTAATCCAGTCATTGTTTCTTTTAGTAGGTCTCTCTGAGTGCCTCTAGGTCCTGGACTTCCAATTACAGCAGGTCCTAATTCTCTTTAATTTTGCTGGCAGTGATACTTCTAAGACCCTGCTTTCACCTCTGAACTGTTGACCCTCTGTCCCACTGTGTTTGCTTGCTCTAAATGGACATCTGCTGTTCTTGTGTGACC
The DNA here is from genome assembly GCA_016271365.2 of Neoceratodus forsteri. Classification (NCBI taxonomy): domain Eukaryota; kingdom Metazoa; phylum Chordata; order Ceratodontiformes; family Ceratodontidae; genus Neoceratodus; species Neoceratodus forsteri. The sequence goes on from CM057452.1 coordinate 1,571,399,076, forward strand.
CAACAGTACTGTTCTTCCCTTGGTGGACCCATGCATCTAATCTGCCATGGATAATCCCCTGCCTTCGCTGCTTCTCCAGTCACTATCTTTTAGTTTAAATTGCCCTAACTGTCTTTTTCCTTGGCATGATCAGTACCCGCTCCCTCCTGGCACAATTGCAATTCATTGTAAGTATGCAATCATGTCTTGTCCCATAATAGCCTCTAGGTAGCACAAACAAAGAAGACCCTACCTGTTAAAACAAATCTTACTGAAAGTTAGCTTGTCTGTTTTCTGTCAGTGTCATTCCTTACTGGCCCCAAGACCATGAGAACCTTAAGGATGATCTTGCTTGATACATTTCCCTTAGGAACATCCCTAATTAAATAAATGACCTCCGCATGTCCTCAGGGCTTGTATTCCCTATCACAGTGCAGACAACAGTCAACTCATCCCTCTAGCTGCAGTGCTTCGCTAAGAATCATACTAATTTGATCTGCATGTCACACCAGCATGTTACCTGACCTGTATTAGAATCATGATCCAGCAATGCCCTTCCAACTCTCCTGCTCCTTTTACAAAGGAGTCTCATATGAGTGCAACCTTATTACCACTGTACCCAGCTTTTTCCTTTCTTCTCTTTGACAGGTCAGGTGTATGGCTGGTCAAAATTCATGGACATGGCTTCCATACAATTATCACAGAATCCCACAATTTTCACAAAAACACATGCAATTTGAAATCAAGTATTGATGTCATTTTGCAATATTTGGCAGTTTTTAACAGTGACATTCCTTAAGCAAGAGACTAAACACTCGGTACACAACCTCATTTAGAATATATAAACCTGCCAAACACGACAACATTGCATTCTTTAGTTTTACAGCTACATAGGCTTGTAATCTTGCAGGTTATGTAAGTGTAGAGTTTAATTTCAAAATAAATACTGTATGCTTGAATGCTTGTAAGTCTGTCCCTTTTAAAGCTAGAGATCTGAAACACAACACAAATATATGTTATGTATGGTAACAGAAAGAAGCCACATGTTCTGAAATATAGATGAGTGGTTTTGAAATTGGACAGAAATAACAGAAAATAAAAATTTGGTAAGATTCTGCAAAATAGTTATGGAAATTCCATAACATTTTGCAGAAGTGGAATCAGAATTCCATCTGAGTTCTGCTGGCAGCAGTTTAAATTTTGCACTACCTTAGTAGGAATGTGTATTTGAAAAAAGGAGCTCACACACTACTACTTTGTAACATCATGAAGCACAATTTATGCAACACCGTCCTAAACACTGACAAATGTATGTGATATTAAAGATTTTATAATGTCAGTGGGGGAACTATGAGAAACATATTACATTCTATAGACACAGTTCAGCTTTTATTTCATGTTTTCCTGCATTTCTGTTTCCTTGTAATTTGGCACCCAGAACTGGCTGCAATTTCCAACTGTGGTCTCACCAGAGATATGTGCAGAGCTACAACATCCTTGCATTTACTGACAAAATTTCTGTTAATTTAATACATTAACCTGTTACATTTCCAAGCCACCTGGTCGCTCTGCATTTCATGCTTCAACTTGTTTTATACAATTATACCAAATCCATTTTATTGCTGGGATTCACTGATAACTTTCCCATTCAGGTAATATTCTGTCTTCATATTATTTTTCAATATAAAGTGCAGTCTGGTATGTACTGTATATCCACACTATATTTTATTTACATCTATCAGCATGTCCATGTTTCTTTGCTGTGCATCCCACCTGGCAGAGTTTCCACTATACTATAGCAATTATTTTAATATCATCTATAATCTTGGCTAGCCAGCTTCCTGGATTCATGTCCATATCGCTAACGTACAGATCGAACAGTTATGGTCCGAACATTAATCCACGTGAGCCTCAACGACTGTATGTACAGAAGTCATTCCTCCCAAACTGGATAAAACGTCATTTACCTTCCTTTGTCTTCCTTCAGTAGCCATCAACATTTAATCCAGCTAACTAGATTGTAGTTGGTTCTTGTAACCTTTAATTTGTCTAGAAGTTCCCTGTGCAGTGCATCTTAGCAAAATCTTTACTAAAGCCCAAATACTGTATACCTTTGCACTGCTTTCTAGCTCAAAGATGCCGTCCTGGCCACAAGGAAGGAAACAGAAAATGGAGAAAGATGCTGAACAAGTTAATCAGGCAAGACCTCCCTGTGATACAGTAAGCCCATGTTGTGTTTTAGCAACCATGGCATTCTTTCTAAGGTAGTTTTCATTATCACCCCTTAGTATTGCTTTCGTCACTTTCTAAACAATTGATGTTAGACCAACTGACCATAGGTATTCTGTTCCCCCCTGTTTCCTTTTTCATGACTTGGCACCACTGTCGTGTCCTGCTAGCCCTTTGGAACGCTGACCTCCATCAGTGTTTTATAAAAAATATTCATAATTGGTCCTGCCAATTTATGTTCCATTTTCATCAGTACCTTGGGGTGGTGTTAATCTGGTGCCACTGACTTTGTGATATCCAGTTTTGCCAACCTCTATGGTCACATGCTCACCCTTTGGACCTTCAGTCCCCGTATTTTTGTGATATTCAAGTTCCTTTCCAGCTGTTACACATAGAAGACAGATAAATGCTTACTAATCCAGCTATTTCCTTTTCATTATTTACTGTTCTCTACTATACTACCAGTGGCTGTCCTGTCCCAGCTGCCCTTTGATTCCCTCTGATGTAAATATAAAATACCTTGTTGTTATTATAGGAACTTACAGTGATTGTTTATAGTGATTTACAATATCCATGCTACAGTGAGAAGCCCCAGCATGATTAATAATGTCTGTAGTTTGTCCATCTCACTCAATACTAGATCAGATGAAGAAGCCTGTTAAAAGACATGTTTTGGTCTGGTGATGCCTTGAGAGCCAGTTCCACACAAGGAGTCATATACCAATAATTCCTTGCACTGCATTTGAGGATATCAGTTATATTAATGTTGCTAGAAGAGACAAACTGAACCAGACAAGTTCTTCTCTCCCCGCATCCTTTAACAAATCACACACAATACTCTGCTTGCAACCTGCCTCTTTGATATGCTAACTAAGTGTTTCCTTATTGCCTACTTTTTCTCGGTATGTGTTTTCCCACTCTAATGTTCCTTTTGCATTGATTCTGTTATTTATTTATTTTTTTGATATACCATGAGTGTAATGACCAAATATGGGCAGCACATCAAAATGGTAACTCATATTGGGTGCTATACTCTTGGGCTACCCTGCAAGGGTAGCGACTGTATCCAACCGCAAGGGTAGTGAATGGTGACAGGAAAGGGTGAATAGTGAGGGAAAGGGGAGGGACAGGGAAGAGGTTTTGAAGGATGGGTGTGCCTGCTGCCACCGAGCTAGCCATGTGGTGTGGTACTGGGGGTGGCTAGCTCTGGTGCAGCAGGTATAGGGTTTGAGACCGGGACCAGGTGCATAGGAATTTTGCAGCTGCCTGTGGCTGTGGCACTTAATTGTTGTGCGATATGGGACTTTTCCCCCTCCCCAACATGCACCCCCCCTAGAGTTGATAATCTAGATTCAGTAGGGTGTGGGGCGCAAAAACCCCAACACTTTTTTTGTTTCCGGATATTGGGTCGCCTGTAAGTGTATATTGCCGATTTGCTTTTCAGCGAAATACACTCTCCATAACAGTGATCACTATTCTGCGATCGCTATTATGACACGGAACAATTTTTGGGGGTATTCCTCATTGGCCTCTGTTCTGCCTAGTTGTGCTTTCACAAACATTTTTTGTTTTGCTTTCATTTTTCTCCCAGTTAATCATGGTGAATGCCTCCCTTTTTTATTATCCTGAAGGCAAAGCATGATGCTTCTTTTTTAATACTTTGTTTTTCAATTAAGGTGGCATCTTACAGACAGCAAACTGATGTATCTGCAGCATTACTACTAGTAATTTTGTGACACTGTTTCAGGAATGAGCCTGGGCCTTCATAGGGCTGGCAGGGAAGGGAAGTATGGGAATCCCAGAGGACACTTGCTTCCTCCACGGAGGTAGGTTTTCTGCCTCCAGCATGTTAGTGTCTGGGGCGGGGATACCAGTTGGCTCTATATGAGCTCACAAATGTAGTGGAAATTCCCAACTCAGCAGGATGATTCATACAGCTGATATTCATGGGCCCTGCATTGCCAGCCATCAGGCCACCACAGCATTAGGAAACTACTGGGAGCTGCTCTGAAAGACCCAATAAGGGATTCTGTGGAGTGTGTAAATCTGGGTAAGGTGGTGATTGGTCTTGGAGGTCACTTGAGGGCCGATGGCTTGAAGTCTGGAGACAAGGGGGGAAAACAGTAGTGGCCACATATCCTCCTCTTGTTCTCTTCAAATACAAAGTGCAGTGTGCTGCATTTAGGGGCTAGGAATCCAGGGTACAGCTATCATTGGGGGGTAGTTATCCACCTCTGAGGAGGAAAAGGATCTGGGAGTGGTGATCACAGGCAAAATGAATCACTCAGAGCAATGTAGGAATGCGGCGGCCAAAGCAAACAGAATGCTGGAGTGCATTGCTAAGGGGATCACTTTGAGGAGGAAGGAGGTTATCTTGCCAATGTACAAATTAGAAGTATAGAACATAGAAAAGTGACAGCAGAAGGGGACCTTAAGATCTATCTAGTCTGCCCATTTTAGAGTAACTACCCCCTCTGCCCTAACTACTTCAGAGTGCTATGATGCCTTTGAATTTATCCTATGAGTGTTTGAAACCTCTGAATGTCCTGACCCCTGCCATCTCCCTGGGGGAGACTGTTCCATGGGTCCACCACTCTCTCCATGAAGAAGAATGTCCTTGTGTTACCCTGTATCATCCCTTCCTCAATCTTCATATCATGCCTTCTGGTTTTTTTGTAACTCCGACCCAGAAACAGGTCTTGTACTTGAGTTTTGTTCATACTTTTTAGGTATTTGAAGGTCCCTATCATGTTTCCCCATCACTCCTCTGTTCAAGAGACTATGTGTTGAGTTTCCTCAATCTGTCTTCATATGGTGTCTCGTGCAGCCCTTGTATCATTTTAGTTGCCCTGCACTGAATTTTCTCTCTTATTTATGTATGTCCTTTTGGAGATGCAGTCACCAGAACTGTACACAGTACTCCAGGTGCAGCCTCACCAGAGATCTGCAGAGTGGGAGCACTACATCCCATTTCCTGCTGGAGATTCCCCTACTTATGCAAGCCAACATCTTATTTGCCCTAAGCGCTGCCATTTCACAGTTTGCTTGTTTTTAGGTTGTCCATAATAATCACCCCCAGGTCCCTCTCCTGCTTCGTGGCCTCTAGTCTCACTCCTCCCATGAAGTATTCCTCTTCCAGGTTTAGCTTCCCCATGTGCATGACTTTGCACTTTCTTGCATTGAAATTCAGTTGCCATGTCCCAGACCATTGTTCTAGTTTCTTTAGGTCAGATTTCATCCTTTGCACCCCCTCCCCGGGAGTGTCTATCCTGTTACTGATCTTTGTGTAATCTGCGAACAGACACACTTTACCCTCTAAACCTTCAGCTGTGTCACTAATGAAGATGCTAAATAGGATATGACCTAATACTGACCCCTGAGGCACCATGCTGGTCACTTCCCTTTCCACTGATAGTGTGCCATTTACTAGTAACTTTTGGTTTCTAAAATAAGGGCACCATCCACTGCACCATTGATTCAAAAAACTGCATTTTATTGCCACAATTAACATGATGCAAAATACAAAATGGAGCTAAGGTGCCATATAAGTGCTACCCACTCCTAATAGACCCGACTGGTTTTGTGCATGCGTGCTTTCTCAGGGATGGCCTTGTACCGGCCTTGTACAACAAGAGAATGAAATAAATACAATTTGAACTTAAAGTGACAGTGTCATCTTATTACACACACATGAATAAAAAAATGAAAAAGAAAAAGAGATACAAGAGCAACATTATTATGGTGCTAGTGGGGCATACATAAGCCAGTAATATAATGATTTAAGTCACATTCTGTACCCCTAAAACAGATGGTACATATTTATATGACAATTATCTAAAATTAATGATTTATAAATATGCCCCAGATCATATAGCAGCACCATTAGCATGTAAGTGCGGCCTATAAAGATAGATAAAGTTGCATATAGCTACTAAGCTATTTCCTACTAGACCAGTTAAGTATATAGTATAACACTCATTTTACATATGGTCTTAGTACAATTTATACAGATACCCATAATATGCTAAATAGTATACAGCAAAGCCAAAGCAATGTACCACAACAACACTTCATTTTTTTTTAAAAAAAGAAGAAGAATTGAGAAAAAAGAAAGAAAAAAGAAACAATTAATAACATTTCTCATCCTGTGTGTTGTGGTACTGCCATGCCTTGGCCTGTGCTATTGGAGAAGGAATTAAGGCAGCTCTAAATGACAAAGTTAGTATCCAATATGTACAGAGCATGTAATAATGTTGATAATATTGAGAATGGATTAATTCTTGGCACTGTACAGATTGGATACTAACATTGTCATTTAGAGCTCCCTTAATTCCTTCTCCGATAGCACAGGGCATGGCATGGTAGTACCACATCTCCTGCTGATTTGAGTGGTCATGAGGATACAAAGTGAAAAAGAAGAAAAAACAAAGAACATGTATATAAAAATGATATTGTAGCCTGTAATAATGTTGATAATATTGAGAATGGATTAATTCTCAGCTCTGCCATGACCTGTGCTATCGCAGAAGGAATTAAGGGAGATCAAAATGACAATGTTAGTATCCAATATGTACAGAGCTGAGAATTAATCCATTCTTAGTATTATCAACAGTATTACAGACTACAATATAATTTTTATATATATGTTCTTTGTTTTTTCTTCTGTATCCTCGTGACCACTCAAACCAGCAGGAGATGAGGAACTCTCTACTTGCACACAATACAATCCTAATTTATTTGTAATATCTGATAATTATTTGTTATATCCCTTCCTCAAGCATTTTAAATAAAGGGAAAGGTCAAAGTGGTCATTCAGACCCGGGGCTAAAGTTGCCCCAGTCGGAATGTCCAATATGCCTCTTTGCACAACAACTTATTTTCTAAGTCACCACCCCAACATTAAACATAACCTTCTCCATACTTGTGAACCTGAAGTAATGTGTGCCTGTTGATGTACTGACATGTTTTGCTAATGCATTCAAAAAATTGCCACATCGTATGTCACTAAGATGTTTACACACTCTCTGTTTTAAGGTATGTGAAGTTTTCCCTACATAAAAAGAGTTGCATGAACATGTAGCCAAAGATACTACTGAACTAGTGGAGCAATTAATAAACTCCCTTATATCAAACATCGTATCAGTGTTAACTGAGGTAAAATGCTTAGATTTTTGTATAACCTCACAAAACTTGCAATGTCCACAGGTAAAACACCCCAAGGGGGTGGGGGAAGCCAGATCTGTGATTGTCTGACTACCGGTTGTAACGAATGGACCAAATGGGCAGACAGATTTTTTCCCCTTTGGAACATAGTCCATGGAATAGTATCCAATGTTTCCCTCAATGCTGCATCTGTGTGGAGAGTTGGCCAATGCTTGTGCATAATGGCCTCAATTCTTTCAGTGTTAGTACCATGGGTAGTGATGAAGTTAATCCGATCAAAATCAGGGCCAGATCTTTGCTTATACTCAAGAAGTGTTGTCCTAGGTGTTTCAGTAGCATGTCTTTCAGCACTAGCAATATCTTCTCTGCTATAGCCTCTTACCCTGAACCTATCTGACATCTCTGATAATCTCATTTCGAAATCAGAAGTAACAGAACAATTCCACTTAATACGTAACAATTGGGATTGAGGGATGTTCCTGATGGTGTGGTTCAGGTGGCAGCTAGAAGCCAAAAAATCTGTAGGTTTCCTGAATAAATCAGTTGAGAAAGTGCCAGCATAATTCTTCACAATTCTCAAATCCAAAAAATGAATCTCCTTAAGATCCTGTTGTGCAGAGAACCTCAGGTTACAATTAGACTTATGTAAATAATCAATAAATTCATGAAGTTCTTCTGCCGTGCTGCACCACACCATCAGGACATCATCAATAATGCACCTTCAGAGGTCGATTCTGTCAAAGAAAGGGTTATTATTAATATCATAAATCACATTTCATTCCCACTGTCCCAGGTAAAGGTTTTCATAATTAGGGGCAAATGGCTGTGCCCTTTACCTGGTGATAATATTCCCCTTGGAAATAGAACATAATATATTTTAACACGTGTTCTGCTAATGTCACCAAAAAATCAATTTGCCCACTTTCCAGATCGGTACATTCTTGCCACCACATACATAGTGCCTCAAGGCCCCCATCATTGGGGATATTAGTATATAAAGATTGTATCTCTAGAGATCCTAGAATCCAATCTGTTTTAATCTCCATTCCCCCAGGATGCCCAGTATCTCAGTGGTGTCCCTTAGTTACGCGGGCAAGCTAAGTACTAAATCACAGATGTGGGAATCCACATATTGTGATAATGTTTCAGTCAGGGACCCTATACCTAAGACAATGGGCCTCCTGGGGGGGGGACGCTGCAAGTCTTGTGGACCTTGGGAAGTATGTATATGGTGGCAGGAACCGGATGTGCAAATTGAAGGAACTCAAAGGTACGTTGTGTAATAATTCCATTTTGAAGTGCCCCATATAACGTTGCGTCAATGTTCCTTTTAAAGGAAAATATAGGATCTGATCGCAAAGTTTTGTAAAACAATGGATCTGAAATTTGATGTCTTATTTCTGCAATATAATCCAATGTGTCCAGTACAACAATGGCTCCTGCCTTGTCTGCAGGCTTTATATTTATTGAAGTGTTTGTCTCCAATTCTTTTAATGCTTTTCTTTCCTCTTTTGAAATATTGCTATAATCTCCAGTGTTTGCTTCTTCATAAAGGGTATTAATCTCATTGAGGCATGCCTGCTCGAAAGTGTAGATAGCTGGGGTGGGGGTAAAGGTTGAACCCTGTTGAAAGTTATGCAGTGTTTTACACTTACTTTTTGTATCATAATGTTGTAAGTCCATACTTTCTGGGTTGATGTCATATACTCTTAAATCCATCAAGTGCATCAAATTAATTGAAACATCTAATGATGCCTGATCATCTCGTGCTGTATTGATGTTATTTTGTAGAATGGACAGTTCTGTATTTAACCCCATTTTCCTTTTATTAGAAAAGGTTTTGAGGCTCAACTTCCTAGTGATCTTTTTTAGATCCAAATATGTATCAAATTTACCAGTCCTACATGTAGGAACAAAGCTGAGCTCCTTGCTTAGAACTGAAACTTGCTCTTGAGATAATGTGTGGGAAAGATTAATAATATTTATTTGTTCTTCCCCTTGCCTCGTTGTTTTGGCATTGCTCCTGCTCTCCCCACTTGCTTTTTGCCCTGTATGCCAGTGGAACTGGCTTCTCCTTCTCCCCCCTCCTGGTTCTATAATGGGGCCAAAGTGTACCAATTGTTCTGAGCATCCCAGGTGCTCTGGATTCTCCCCTTGTATTCCCCCTTCTTCATCTAAAAAAGGCTCCTTGGGGGATTCAATGTCTGACTCTAATGTGGCATGAAAGCCTGTGTTACTTCTTTTTAGAATGGATTTCTGGCCTCTCTAATTACATTTTTTCAGGTCTTTGTTGTTCCCCGATGCATATTCAGAACCCTTCCAAGTAAACACTAGATTGTTTAAATAATCTTCGAATTTTCTAAGTTTCACAGTGCGAATGCACTTATCTTATTTTATCATTGCAAGTTTTAACTTATTCTCTAAATCCGAAAATTCAAGGTCTGCATTAAAGTCAAAGAATGCCGTTTATTTGTGTCCCAAGAGCAATTCCACCTCAGCCTGCTGATTCTTGAAATCACGAATTATACAAAGTTGAAACAATTCTGATGCTGCCTACATCTGACTCTCCCAATCACCCTTGAAGGCAGCCAGGTCGAGGCCATATCCTGGCCACTTCAACACTCTGAAGCCCCATGGTACATGGCCCATTTCTGGTTGGCCTCAAGACTCATCAGGTTCCAGTAAATTCTTCTTGCTCTCAATGTTATCTTTTCAAATTCATAGTAAGTAGTATAAATATTAACTGGAGGTTCAACCTGACTTGTAGTACCAATTGTGTCTTGTAGATCTATTACACAAGCCAAATCTGACTCGGGCGTAATGTTCAAAAAAGGACTGCCTTCACCAATACCGGAAAAAATGGCTGCACTAAAGGAGTGGGAACTTGAAGCACCTATATGCAAGTCCTCAAGCTTTGAGGATAAGACAGTAGCAGTTTTACCCCCAATATCACAAGAAGGGAATAGCAAAAACTGTATAACTTACTGAGCAGTAAGGGCGGTGTCGTGGTGAGCACACGCTGGAATGCCAACAACAGAAGTAACACAGGAGTAGGCTCCACTCGCCAATGTGCAATATACAAACAATTCGCTATAAAGAGCACAAAAATAAGGGCACCATCCACCGCACCATTGATTCAAAAAGCTGTGTTTTATAGCTACAGTTAACATGATGCAAAATACAAAACAGAGCTAAGGTGCCATATAAGTGCTACCCACTCCTAAAATGCCCAACCGGTTTTGCTCATGCACATTTCCTCAGTGACGGCCTTGCACCTCAAGTGAATGAAATAAATACAATATGATCTGAAAGTGGTAGTGTCATCTTATTACACACATATGAATAAAAAATAAAAAGAAAAAAGAAAAAGAGGTACAAGAGCATACATAAGCCATTAATATCATAATTTAAGTCACTTTCTGTACCACTAAAAAAGATGGTACATATTTATATGGCAATTATCTAAAATTCATGATTTATAAATATGCCCCATATCATATAGCAGCACCAATAAGACCATTCTTTCTGGTAACATTAGCGTGTATGTGCGGCCTATAAAGGTAAATTAAGTTGCACATAGCTACTAAACTATTTCCTACTAGACCAGTTAAGTATGTAGTATAATAATCATTTTACATATGGTCTTAGTACAATTTATACAGATGCACATAACATGCTAAATAGTATACAGCCAAGGCAATGTACTGCAACAACACTTATTTTTTTTTAAAAAAGAAGAAGAAGAATTGAGAAAAAAGAACCGATTAATAATATTTCTCATCCTGTACGTTGTGATACTGCCATGCCATGGCCTGTGCTATTGGAGAAGGAATTAAGGCAGCTCTAAATGACAAAGTTAGTATCCAATATGTACAGAGCCTGTAATAATGTTGATAATATTGAGAATTGATTAATTCTTGGCTCTGTACAGACTGGATACTAACATTGTCATTTAGAGCTCCCTTAATTCCTCCGCCGATAGCACAGGGCATGGCATGGTAGTACCACATCTCCTGCTGGTTTGAGTGGTCATGAGGATACAAAGTGAAAAAGATGAAAAAACAAAGAACATATATATAAAAATGATATTGTAGCCTGTAATAATGTTGATAATATTGAGAATGGTTTAATTCTCGGCTCTGTACATATTGAATACTGACATTGTCATTTAGATCTCCCTTATTTCCTTCTCCGATAGCATAGGCCATGGCATGGCAGTACCACAACTTATAGGATGAGAAGTTTTATGAATTGGTTCTTGTTTTCCTTTTTTCCTCAGTTCTTCTTCTTTTAAAAAAAAGGGTTGCTGCGGTACATTGCCTTAGTTTGGCTGTATACTATTTAGCATATTATGTGTGTCTGTATAAATGATACTAAGACCATATGTAAAATGAGTATTATACTACATACTTAAGTGGTCTAGTAGGAACTAGTTTAGTAGCTATATGCAACTTTCTTTATCTTTATAGGCTGCACATACATGCTAATGGTACCAGAAAGACCGGTCTCTGTGGTGCTGCTATATGATCTGGGGCATATCTATAAACCATGAATTTTAGATAATTGCCATATAAATATGTACCATCTGTTTTAGGGGTACTGAATGTGACTTAAATCATTATATTACTGGCTTATGTATGCCCCACTAGCACCATAATAATAATGTTGCTCTTGTACATCTTTTTCTTTTTCGTTTTTATTTTTTATTCATATGTGTGTAATAAGATGACACTGTCACTTTAGGTTCAAATTGTATTTATTTCCTTCTCTTGAAGTACAAGGCTGTCCCTGAGGAAGCTTGCATGTGCAAAACTGGTCAGGTCTTTTAGGAGTGGGTAGAACTTATATGGCAACTTAGCTTCGGTTTGTATTTTGCATCGTGTTAATTGTGACTATAAAATACAGCTTTTTGAATCAATGGTGAGGTGGATGGTGCCCCTTATTTTTGTGCTCTCTATAGCTAATTGTCTGTACGTGGCACATCAGTGAGTGGAACCTGCTTCCATCTTGCTTCTGTTACCTTTTGGGTTCTTCCACTCAGCCAGTTTTGCACCCAGTTTACTATTTTCAGACCCACTCCTAGGTTGGCTAGCTTGTTTAGCAGCCTTCTGTGTGAAATGGAGTCAAATGCTTTACTGAAATCTAAATAGATTACATCCACTGCTCTGCCCTGGTCCACTACCTTGGACACTGAGTGGAAGAAGTCTATTAAATTTGTTTGATATGATCTCCCCTTCATAAATCCATGTTGTCTAGGATCTAATGCTGTGCTCTCCTCCAGATATGACATGATTCTTTGAAGAGTGCTTCCATAATCTTGCCCACTATCGATGCGAGGCTTACCAATCTATAGTTACCCATGACTTCCCTACTCCCACTCTTACAAAGAGGGACCACAGTGGCTCTTCTCCAATCTTCTGGGACAACTACCTGTTCCAAAGATAGGTTGAAGAGTTCTGCCAGGGGTTCTGCCAGTTCGTCCCTCAGTTTCTTGAGTATCCTGGGCTGTTTTTTTTCTCAGGCCCCGTTGCTTTGTTCACCCTGAGTTTCCCTAGTTCTTCTAGGACTCTGCCTTATGAATGGTCCTGAGTCTACCTCCTTACCAGAGGTGCTGGTGCCCCCCAGCTTGGGTCTGCTACCATCTCTTTCCTTAGTAAAAACCAAGCAAAAGTAGCCATTCAGTAACTCCACTTTTTCCCTGTCATCCTCCATGTGTCCTCCTGTTTCCTTTGCTATTCTGACTATACCCCTCCCTTCCTTCTTCTTTCATTGATATATCTAAAGAAGGCTTTGTTCCCCTTCTTTACCTTGTTAGCTATCCTTTCCTTTGTCGATGCCTTCACAAATCTGATTGTCCTCCTTGCTTCCCTCAAGTTCTTCTTGTATGTATTCCTGTCTTGATCAGTTTTGATCAGTTTTAGTGTCTTTGTACCTTTTAAAAGCTGCCTTTTTTTCTCAGATTTTGGCAGTCTCTTCCCTAGAAAACCAAAGTGGTTTTCTCCTTCTTTCCATTTTACTCACTCTTTTTAAACACTGATTTGAGGCTTCGGTTATAGCCATCTTGATTCCTATCCAGTGTTCCTGTACCCCCCTCCTCACTTACTGTACCTAGAAGGTTCTGTTAAAGATGTTGTTTCATTTTATTAAAGTCTGCCCTTTTATAGTCCAGGACCTTAGTTTTGGAATGTTTGGTTTCCCTACTTGTATTCACCTAGAACCACACCATGTGGTGGTTGTTAGTTCCAAGATGACTACCGATTGTTACTTCCAAGATGTTTTTGCTATTTGTGAGCAGCAGGTTAAGGACCACTTCCCCTCTAGTTGGTTCCTTGACTAGCTACCTTAGTCCTGATCCCCCTAGAGCATCAAGAAAGCTTTTGCTGTTTAATGAGTTTGCTGAGTGGGAACTCCAATTTATGTCCAGCAAGTTGAATTCTCCTATCAGTATTACTTCACCCTCGTCTGACATCTTATGTATGGCTTCTATGAGCTTTTCCAGACCCTGCACTGGGGGTCTGTAGATCATGCCAACCCTACTCATTGTACCGTTCCTCGCCTTGAGTGTGACTCAAAGTGCCTAAGAGTCCTTCTGAGAATTTTGGATCATTGTGTCATTGATCCCCGCCCTCACATACAATGCCACTCCTCCTCCCTTTTTGCCCTCCCTGTCTTTCCGGAACAGGCTGTAACCTGGGGTAGTTGTTTTCCAGTTGTGGTTTTCATTGTACCATGTTTTAGTGATTGCAACCCAGTCTAGGTCCACCTCTACAATGATTGCTGAGAGATCTGCTATCTTGTTGGTTAGGCTCTGAGCATTAGTGGACATAGCCTTCCATACTTTTTCCCCTGGTTTTTATTGCCTGGTCCTCCATTTGATCCAGTATTTTCTTTCTCATTTCTCCCTACTCATGTCACGTTTGCCATTGGTTTAGTTTTAATTGTCCTAAAGGACCTTATTTGTTGCTTTGGTGGTGCGGTAACAGGACCCTGTGGTGCTGTTTCCATCTCCCCATAATCTAGTTTAAATGCCAAATGAAGACATCCAGCTTTTGTCCTAGCATGCTTAAACCTTCTTTTGTTAGATGCAGCCCATAATGCCTGAAGACACTGCTGTCCCAGGTGAGGCCTCACCAAATCCTTGGTGAGGCCTCACCTGGGTACTGTGTGCAGTTCTGGCACCCATACCTAAAGAGGGATGCCATGCTCCTGGAGAGAGTCCAGAAGAGGGCATCAAAGATGATCCACAGAATGGGGGAAAAGCCTTATGAGAAGAGGTTGAGAGGGCTCAACATGTTCTCCCTGGAGGAACAGAGGGACAGAGGTGGTATGATTGAAACCTTTAAGTACTTGAAGGGCATCAACAGAGTTAGCACTGAGGGTTTGTTTAGATTGAAGGGGGAAAGGACCATGAGGGGACATAGCCTGAAACTGGTGCCAGGAGGTACAGGAGATAGAACTGAGGAAACACTACCTCATGGAAAGGGTGGTACAATGGAACACGTTACTTGAGGAGGTGATCTCACTGGAATCAGTGGGGAGTTTTAAAAAGGGCTGGGATAGGTTTACAGGCAAGGTACAAGAAGGGAGGGAAGTGAACAGAGTGGGAACTTAGGAAGGGAACCTTTGGAGGGAGGGAGGGATGGAATAGGGAAGGGGAGCAGCAGCAGCAGTGTCTGAACAGTGAGTTGCATTTTGAGCAGACGTGATTGGCCTTATGGCCTAGATCTGTTGGCATTGTTGTATGTTCATATGTTTATACAAAAACATAATCCCATTTATGCAGTTCTGATCTCATACTGCTGAAGTTGGTCCTTCAAAAATCCTAAATTTTGGTGTTACCTCTTTACATCACTAACTCCTTCCGAATACAAAGCTGCACTATATTGTTTTATTTTTTTTTTTATTTAGTTTTTGTTGACCGGGTAAGTGCATTAGACAAATCCTGCCTATTTTCAGGCACGACCAGGGGAAGGGGAATACAGATGAATGCCAACTGACCTTGAACCAGATTAAGCTGTTAGTGGTATTTTTAGTGAATGAGGGAAATTTGGCCAGGACACTGGGGGAAATTACCCTACTCTTTTCGATAAGTGCCATGGGATCTTTAACATCCACCTGAACTACCACCAATCCAGGCAGATGGGACCTCGGTTTAACATCTCATCCAAAAGACGGCACTTCAGAAGAGCAGCACCCCTCTCATGCTGCACTACAGTGTCAGTACTGGGATATTAACCCAAGACCCGACTCCCTTACCCCCAAAATATTCCTTTACTGAATAGTTATTCAAGGGCTCTAGTAAATTCTTAGCAATGTATCTAGTATCACTTCCTCCTCCTCCTTGTTCCTTCCTTAACATGCTGGTTTAGGAGCAGTTGCTCACTGTCTTCAGTTAAGGAATTTACCCATGATGATTTAACTACTGGCACCACAAAATTGACTTCCTCATACTTTATGTCTTCCATGAAGACAGTGCCCCCCCCTTGTCACTTGCCCTGTTATTGTCATCAAGAATTACCCTGTCCCATTCCTCATCCTAATCCAGTGGTTTATAAGAAATACCAATTAATAACTTTTTTTTTCATTATCCTTTTTCACTCATCCATACTGATGCCACCGTGCTTTTGTTTGTCTTTATCTTACTACCTCCAGCACTGTTATGGAGGCAGTGTAGACTAGAGGTTAAAGCACAAAGCTATAAACATGGAGAGCCACCAAACCTAGGTTTCAGTCCCACAGCTGTGCTTGCATTTACTGTGCAACTCTAAGCAAGTCAATTAACATCCCTGTTGTCCCAGGTCACATGCAGTCTCAATGGCCACAGGGTTGTTTTCCTGCTAATGATGCCTGTTTTGTTATGTTGCTATGGAAACAAGCTTCAGCTCATGCTAGCTGTCATGGCTCAAAGTTCAAAATTAAAAATAAACAAATTAATTTAATTACTGAGGTATAATGCCACCCCAGCCACGTTTTTCTTAGTCTGTCTTTTCTAACAAGTTGATTTGATAGCCACCGATTTTCTTTCCCCAGCTGTCATGCCCTGGCTACCAAGTTTCAGTTTTCTACATTACATCAGATGGGTATAGACTGATACATTCAGAGGGGAAAGGAGCATGTTGCCATTCAAATATCATTTGTACCGAAGAACAAGTGGCGAAAAATATAAAAATAAAATTCAAGTTGGATTTAATGGTTTTCAAAGTTTCCCCAGAGGAGTCAGTAGCTCTTCAGAAATCAGATTTAACACACAGGTATAATCCTCATTTTGTCCTTTTGTGCTTTACAGTTTAAACTTGCAGTCCACATCTCACACTTAAATACAAGTGTTAAACATTCATAACTGTCAGGCGAGATACAATTTTAATAATTTTGCTGTATAATTCTTTACTCAACTAGCAATTTCTAATGACTCTAATATCATAGTTCTTAAGGATAACCCTGAAAATAAGTTGTTTTACAGTTTTTCACACGTACTAGATGTTTTATTGAGGGAGTTTACATGTACTAGAGGCCACATTATGTTACACCATTTGCATGTTTTTATTTTTTAATTTTTTTATTTATCTGTTCTAGGATTACAAATACCTTTGAGCCGAGGCTCTTTTACAAAGGTTCCATGTCACTGGTACAATTGAGACAAACATAATCAAAGATAACAGTTTATGAAATAAAAAAAAAAAAAACATATAGGCCCAGATATTCAAACTGCGCCCAAAAAGTGTGCAACAGCAGGATCAAGCGCAAGTCCACTGGGCTCATGCGCAAGAAGCGCGATATTCAAAAACTGTGCAGGTCAAGATGTGCCTGTGGTACATGACTGAATATTGGGCCACCTGTGCCATAGCACAACCAGGGATGTGCAGTGGCACAGTTCAGATGTGCCATAGTGCAACCAGGGATGCTCAGTGGATCAGTTCAGATGCACCATAGCGCAACCAGGGATGCTCAGTGGAGCAGGACAGCAGTGCAACAGCACAACCAGGGATGCTCAGGGACAGGATGTGGGGCCCACCACCCATGCCACAAATGGGCAGAGGAGCACACAGCAAAACAGACATCGCCCCCCACACCCCATGCACTGCTCAACTGGTGGAGAGCTGGAATAACCATGGGCCCATGGATACCAGCAACAAACCCACAGCCGGGGCATGGTGCCCCAACACAGCCCCTGGAAAGCTGTGATCAGCACACAAGGAGGGCCAACCACCCTGTGCCACACCATCCCACCAATGCAGAGCACACCCTGCACTGTGATCCCCAGACACCCTGCCCAGGAGCAGCATCCACCAGTGCAGGACACCCCATGCATGTCATCACCCTCACTGTGACAATGCAACCCTGTGCATCACTGAACAATGCAAGGCAGCCCCACCATGAGCACCTGTCAGTGGGTGGAAGCACACAGCGATGCAACGACTGCATACACAGTGCCACCATGCACGTCTCCCCTGAGGTACAGCTGAGAGAACGACCATGTGTCTGCACATGAGGTACCCAACACGTGGCAGGGCATGCTACAGACCCCACCACCAGTGGTACATCACCCTGCACACCGTCCCAAGGAGACACTCCAACCCAGCACTGGCCACAACAGCCAGCGCAAACACCAACAGTGGTGCATGGATGCATGCTCCACACAGGATGCAACACAGTGCATGGACAAACACCCATCCATACCCAAGGGCACTCCAACACAGGGACACAGTAGCAGGGCAACCAAGCCCCCAGCGTGTGACCACGGAAACTGTGTACACATGGCCAGCACCCCTCCATGGCACAGGAGTGACAGCCACCCTGGGCAGGCACCATGGAGCTGTACGCCACCAGCATACACCTGGGACACAAGTGACAGACAGTGGTGCACATCCCCTGCAACATACACAAGCGACAGCATGGAGGTGGGACAACAACAGCGGAGGCCACATTGCCACCCGAGGCAGACATGCACCACACCAGTGACAGGAGGCAACCCGGCATTGTGCTGGGTACAGTGGCTGTCCAGCATGGACAGCCACCACTGACATGCCAGCAGACTGTGTAGGTCACAGACATGCAGGGGTGTCAGCTACACAGGCCATGGATGGGCTGACAGGTGCGCCATGGACACAGAGCATGCACCGTGGACCACTGCACACAATCATCCAGTGCACAGGGAACAACACACAAACCACAGACAGTGACTGATAGCTACTCCTACACCATACTCACATCCACACGGACATACACACACGCACATGACTGCACCACCCCTGACGCCATGCACACCACTGCAGCTGAGCACCTATAGCCTGCTACAAATCAGAGACCACCACAATAGGCATAACAAAGCAAATGTATTGTAAAAGATCAAACAAAACGATATACATCTATTTACAAAAGGTTGGGGGGAGGGCCACAAACAAGGTGGGGGTGGGTAAGGGACAAGGGTGAATGAATGGTAGAGGGAAGGAGGGGTGGGAGGGTGGATCCAGGGGGGTAGGGGAAATCATGGGCATTAGAATGATCACCGGGAACCCTGCTCCCCACTCTGGCTGCACTTCCCACCATGCCGCCATCGGACTCCCAGACGGTCTAGTCTCTCAAGGATCTCCAGGGAGGCCCTGGCAACCTGCAGTATCTCTGGCAGTGTCTCTCGTATTGCTTGCAACTGCCATCCACCTAGGACAAGGGAGCAGAGTCAATAGGTGTGAATGCACAGCCCCCTGCAGCCCACCCACTGTGCATGGCATACGGCCATGGGACATGCTTCTGTGATGGTGTGTGACCACCCACAGTGATCGTGTCCACAAGACCTGCCCACCCAGGTGAACAAATCCATGTGGACCGCTGCACACACCCACCGGCCAAGTCCCGCACAGCACCACAGTGGCTGTACAGTGACATGGCTATATGGTGCGAAGGCAGAGGCACAGCCATGTACCCGGTGCATGCATGGACCACCATTGATGCACTCCCAGACATGCAGTGCCACTGGACAGTGCTAACTGTACCAAGTTGCGTGCATGGCAGTGGTGTCAATGTATGATGGCCATGCCCCGCTGCCTGCCCTGTTACACAGGATGCAAAAATAATCATGGATGTAAGGCACTCACCATCATCAGGCTGGTCCTTGCACCGGTCTGGTCCAGCTGCCCTTTCCGCATGCTGTGGCTTGTGGTGAAACCCCCATCCCTGGCACGTCGGCGCTCCTCAGGGCCTAGGGTGCAAACATGGAGAGAGGAACATCAGTACAATCCAGAAGCAAGGCCCCCCCACCCCTGTGTGTATGCAATCCCACACAGCCATGCCCATCTGCCCCCCCACCCCTATACCACCACCACGGCCCACACTGGATGGCCTCCCCCATGTGCTGGACACATGCCACCATAATATCCATATAGACGTGATCAGTGTATGGATGGGGCACCTACCTGGCTGTGGCACCGCACCCCTCCTGGCACATGCCTGCAGGTGGGCAAGCCTGTCTGGGTCCTGATGCTGCAGGTCCCCATAGCAGTGCCTGCACCGCTCCACCGAGCGCTCCATGCCCGTGGCCTCCTCCAGAGCCACCGCCACCTCCTCCCACGTGGCACTCCTGGCCCTGTCAAGGGGTGCCTCCCCAAATAGAGCAGCAGCATGGGGTTACACAAAATGCACTAAATTGGCCAGTTTGACCTGGCTCCATATCTGTGCCCATCTCCATGCCATCCTGCAATCTTTTGTTTTCAAAATACTTCTGGTGCCAAAGGCAAGCACAACAAGAACGCTGAGAATAGAGGAATTTAATGGATGGCTAAGAACCTGGTGTTGTGCTAAAGGGTATGGGCTGTTGGGGGGGTGGGAGGGACCTGGGAGGACAGTAGTCTCATGCCAAGGACAGACTACATTTGAGTGAGAAGAGAAAGAAAGTGTTGAAACAGAGAATGGAGGAGTACATAGAGGAAGTTGGGAATTTAAACTAGGAGTGGGGGGTGGCAGTTGGGGAAGAGATATGCAGAGACCACAGGTTGGGAAACCATATGAGCTTATCCCCCATAACAGTGACAAAGGACAAATGGCAAGTACTGTTGGTGATGCTAGGAAAGGAGGGCAGGATGGGGGGGAAGGGTGGAAGGTGGTTACCCTTAATGCTAGGAGCATTGAGAGGAAAACTGCAGAGTTACAGGTTCTCATGGCAGAGGGAGAGGTGGACATTGCAGCCATCACGGAAACATGGGCCACCCAATACAATGACTGGGACCTGTCTGTACCAGGGTACAGGTTATTTCGTAGGTACAGGGTGATTGGGAAAGGGGGGGTGGCACTATATGTGAAGGAAGGACTGAAGTGTGTAAGGGAGGAAGGGGAGGAGGGTAGTACGGAGTCACTTTGGATACATATCCAGGATTCCAAGAATAGGATTCTTAGAATGGGAGTGGTGTACAGGCCACCATCTCAGATGGAGGAGTTAGACAGGGAACTAGGGGGACAGATCAGGAGGACCCAAGGAAGGGTAGTGTGGTGATTGTGGGGACTTCAACATGCCAGGAGTGGACTGGAGCACCTCAACAACCAGGAACAGAAGGGAGCAGGTACTGCTGGATGCCTTCCAGGACAGCTTCCTGCTGCAAATGGTCAGTGAACCAACCAGGTTAGGGAATACCTTGACCTTGTGCTGGCAAATGGGGACTTTGTGGAGAGAACTTACAATGGAGGAACCGCTGTCAGGGAGTGACCACCACTCAGTATGGCTCACATTGGATATGGGCAAGGAAGGAGTGGAATCTGGCACAATAGTGTTGGACTTCAGGAGGGCCGACTTTGGGAGGATGGGGGAAGTGGTAAAAGGGTACCTAGCCAGAATTCAATCTAGTATGGACACTAACCAGAGGTGGGAGCTCATAAGGCTGGGGATAGTGGAGGCTACCAAAACCTGCTGCAAAGCCCAGAGCAAGAAGGCTAGGGCTAAGAAACTGATCTGGTTGAGCAAGGTGGTCATGGAAAAGGTAAGGAGGAAAAAGAGCTGCCTTTAGGAAGTACAAGAAAACAGGGAGGGGGGAGGACAGGGAGGAGTACTTGACAGAATCGAAGGAGGTGACAAGGGCAGTAAGGGGAGCCAAAGCATCTACGGAACTCAGGCTGGCACAAGGCATTAAGAAGGGGGAGAAGGACTTCTTTAAGTACATCAGGGAGAAAAGGAGCTGTAAGGACCACATAGTAAGGATTAGGAAGGAGGGAGGCTGGGTGGAAGCAGGGTGTGATAAGGCGTAAGCACTAAATGAGTACTTCTGCTCAGTATTTACTAAAAAGAAGAGGGGGGGTGACACCCAAGGTGGGAGAAATGGCAGAAGCAGGATGGGAAGTGGTGACAGATGGGGAAATCATGGAGAGCAGAGTTCAAGAGGGTTTGAAGGCACTGAGGGTGGACAAGGCACCAGGCCCAGATGGCATCCACCCCAGAGTACTGAAGGAGCTGGCAGAGGTCCTTGCAGGACCTTTGGCAGACCTATTTAATGCCTCACTACATTTGGGGTATGTACCTCAGGACTGGAGGATGGCTCATGTGGTGCCCCTCCAGAAGAGTGGCCCCCAAAGATGAACCGGGAAACTACAGACCAGTGAGCCTCACATCCATCATGGGTAAGCTAATGGAGACTATCCTGAAGGAGAGGCTGATGGCCCTCCTAGAGGTCAAAGGACTACAGGACAGCAGACAGCATGGTTTCATATGTGGCAGATCCTGCCAAACCAACCTGGTTGAGTTCTATGACTGGGTAACTTAGGCAACTGGCAGGGCCATGCAGTGGATGTCCTGTATCTGGACTTCAGTAAGGCATTGACTCAGTGCCAATGGAAGGCTGGGAAGGAATTTAGTAGGCACAGGGGCGGGTGCAAAGCTGGTGAGATGGGTAGGAAACTGGCTGCAGGGAAGGCAACAGAGGGGGGTGGTGGTGGTGGGTGGGGAGCTCTCACACCCAAGGACAGTGACGAGCGGTGTTCCACAGGGCTCGATGTTGGGACCAGTGTTGTTTGGGATATTCATTGCAGACATATCATGGGACATCAAGAGCAAGATCAGTCTGTTTGCTGATTATACCAAGGTAGGCGTGGTGGTGGATGAC
Organism: Neoceratodus forsteri; assembly: GCA_016271365.2. Lineage (NCBI taxonomy): Eukaryota > Metazoa > Chordata > Ceratodontiformes > Ceratodontidae > Neoceratodus > Neoceratodus forsteri. The sequence continues at coordinate 1,571,421,527 of CM057452.1, forward strand.
CTAGGGGATGGCAGGGGTTGCAGGATGATCTGGCAAAGCTTGAAACCTGGTCAGACACCTGGCAACTGGGCTTTAATGCCAAAAAGTGCAAGGTGCTGCATTTTGGGATGAAGAACCCAAGGAGGAGTTACCAGCTAGGGGGAGTGCAGCTAGCCCAGACAGAGGAGGAGAAGGATCTGGGTGTGCTCATTCCAGGGTCAATGAACAACTCGGCACAATGTAGGAAGGCAGCTGCAAAGGCCAACAAAATGCTGGGTTGTATTGCAAGGGGTATATCCTCGAGGAGGGAGGTGATTCTGCCACTGTATAGGTCATTAGTTAGACCACATCTGGAGTACTGTGCAGTACTGGCATCCGTATCTGAAGAGGGACATTAAGTTACTGGAGGGGGTGCAGTGCAGAGCGACAAAGATGATCAAGGGGCTGGGGGACTTATCATATGAGAGGAGGTTGAAGGAGTTGAACATGTACTCACTGGAGGAGAGGAGAGACAGGGTGACAGGATTGAAACCTTTAAATACATGAAAGAAATAAACAAGATGGGTACAGAGGGGCTGTTCAAAGTAAGGGAGGGGAGGGCCACCAGGGGCCATGATATGAGACTGGAGCAAGGAAGGTTCAGGAGGAGATGAGGAGACACTTTTTTACAGCGAGGGTGGTGGCTTGGTGGAATGCTTACCTGCTGAAGTGGTATGCGGTAGAACAGTGGACTGCTTCAAACGAGGATGGGACAGGACAAGGGGGAGCATTAATGAAGGGGAAGGGTGGAAGGAAGGGGCAGCTGCAGAATAAGGAGTGCTAGCTGCACATTCGAGCAGACTTGATAGACCTCTAGGCCTTTATCTGCGGGCAAATTTCGTATGTTCGTATGGTTGTAAAATGGTGCTCTGGAGTGCACGTCTGCCATGTGCGATGCTACGTGGTACAGCGCTGCCATTCCACATTGCACTGTCACCGAACAGCATGATAGAGGTGCACCCATGCAGATGCATGGCACCTGGGGCAAAGGTCAGCACAGGGTCGGGGTCTCTCGCCCACGGACCGCCACAGCACGATTAGTACTCACCACCTGTAGCATAGTAGGACACCTGTGTGGCATTTCCTGTAGCGGTCTACCGTGCTGTGGCCCCACTGCGCCTACGGCGTGCCAGTGCCAGAGCACCATACATGTGAACAGCGCAGTAGCACCACTGGCACAATGGTGGCCGTGTCCTGCATTGCCTCCCACATACAGCACATCAGCAGCACAGCAGGCGTCAGCATCAGCACCCCGGGCATGCAACGTTCAGCGTCAACTGTGCATGTCAAAGAACTGCGCTCTTGCCTGAGCACGTTCAACACAATTGAGCAAGGTACAACAGTGCGATATTCGGGGGGCATATATAAATCAGCTAATCAGCTAGTCAATGGCACAGATACCGCATTAGCATCCACTTAAAATTGAGCCTCGCCTCATTTGCATGCATTGCACTATATAAATGCGACATTGGGCTGCAGAGGCTATAGTCTGGTATTGCAGTCTATTGTGGTGAGTTGCATGCTGTTTGGGAGTGTGCACTGCGGTGTGTGGGACATGCATGGGTCTGCACAGTCACAGGTAATACCTGTCATTCCCACAGGATCAATAATAAGCGATCGTGAGGTGAAAGAAGAGGAACAGAGACATGGGAGGAAGAGGAGGCCAAACTTCACCAAGGCAGAAAAAGATGCCCTGTTTGAGGCCTACCTTGACCAGGAGCCGCTGCTCAATGGACAGCGGGGAGCATCACAAGCCCGTGCTGCTGCATGGGGAGAGGTGGCACGTGCTGTCAACCTGCATAGCAGCCACCAGCAGTCCATGAAGGAGTGCAAGAAGAAGGTGGGCATGGACAGGTGGAGGATTAAGGATAAGGTAGCTGCCATCAGGGCAGCATGTGCTGCGACTGGTGGGGGAAAGCCAGTCGTGCAACGCCTGACCCCATAAGAAGAGCAGGTTACTGGCAGCCTACAGCGTTGTGCCAGCTAGGGTGTTCCAGGTGGTAGATTCCAGACGGGTGGTAGCCCGTCACTGCATGGTAGGTCCTGATCTGTCACTGGGGGGGGATGATACAGGGTAGGGAAGATACATTAATGCTACTGTGTTACCTTACAGCTCCTGAGTGTCTACATGGGTCAGCGGTTGTGGGCTCATCCACTGAGGACGATACCATGGACACAGAGGAGAGCCTGTCCACCTCCACAGGTGTCCGAGGGTCAGGGCAACAGTGGGCCCACCTGGCTGTCCAGACTGATGTTGGTGGAACAGGTGCAGAGGAGGCCCTGCCCATCTCCCAGCATGCCAGCGTCCATGGATGCCAGCATGCTGAGACTTGGACTGGTGCCAGATCCGTCACTGATGGTGATGGAGCTCACATCATGGACAGTGATACATGTGGGCCACAAGATGGCCACACAGCAGGTTACAGCATGAGCACCGCCGTGGGTGGTGCCGCTGTGGAGGTCTGCGTGTCATCACAGTCCCAGCCAGTGCCTGTCTGCACCAGTCGGGCAGTACTGGTGTGTGTCCAGGACAGTGGGGCTTTTACGGCCACTGCAGCAGCACCGTTGAGCCCTGGAGAGTGGCAGCCGGAGGGGCAGTGTCAGCAGTCAGCCAGTGGCCATGGGGGTACATTATCTGGGGGTGGCATCAGTGCACTGCCTGTGGACATGCCCAGGCATGGCCCTGGTGTGCAGCACCCTTCCTCAAGGGGTGCTGCCCATCAGGGCCGTGAACACCATGAGGGACAGCATGTCAATCAGGCGGATGACCTCTTAGATGAGCACACCCGCATACTCCAAGATTCAGTTGATCAGCAGTTGCGGCTTGTGACGGTGGTGGATGCACTCAGTGCGGCCCTGTGCCAGGCAGAGGAGTGGTGCAGCAGAGACACTGGTCTGCTCCTGTCAGGGGTGGACTGGCTGTGGGAGGATATGACCACCGCCATTGACAGGCAGACACAGGCATTCACAGCTGTCATGGCCACAGTGGGCACACAGTTATTTGCCCATGCATTGCTGATACCACGCAGTGCAATGTCCACCCCCTGTTCCTGGTGTCGTGTGACACCCTCCTTGTCAACACCGGGTTCAGCTGTGGGCATCCTGAGCACGCCTGGCACAGGCATGTTCAGTGTGTTGCAGACCCCTGTGCAAGCACGGTCACGTTCACGCAGCGGAACCCCTGGGGGACCGTCGGTGCCACCCCATGAGGCCATTGGTCAGCCTGTCACTGCTGGCGGGTCTCAGTGGAGCTGCCCATGCATCCATAGTGGCTGTGGCGCTGTGGCATGTGACTGATCTGTCTCCCACCAAGGCTATTGTCTGACTCTGCCCTGTGTGCAGTGTGTTGTTCAACGTGCAATGCACGGGTGGGGTACCTGGCCCACACACACACACACACACACACACACACACGTTCCATCTGCATATCCTCCAGGCTGCTGTCTGCTGTGACGTGTGCATGATGATGCCTGCATTGCACTGTCTGCCACTGTGCAATGGTGCCCAGCATCTGACACACGCACAAAGACAGGCACTGGGCATGGTGGTCTGTGGACGTGTGTGTGGCTAGGGGTGGTGGTTGGGGTCGGTGTGCCTCCTACCCTTTGTGCATGTCTTGTGGGTGTGTGTGTGTGTATGAGTGTGTGTGTGTGATCACGTGCCGTGTTAGACCTTACCCATCCCTGATGGCGTATGCGGTTCCATGCTCAGCCAATTCCCTTTACGACATGCACCTCTGGGGTTTGTCCATGCATGTTTGTGGGTTGTGCCCTTGCCATTGGTGGTTGTACATGGCCCCATGACTTACCTGGGTTGGTTGAAGTGCTCCTCTGTGATGGTGTCCCAGTGCAGCTGCGCCATCTGGATCAGTCTTGGGTCCCTTCAACCAAGGGGGGGGCTGCCCATCACCATCCTCACCAGCATCCTCATAGTCCCCATTGCCGTCCCCCTCTTTGACCTGTACAGCTATCTCACAGTCATTGGCCATGTTGTGCAGGATGCAACAGGCCAGGAATAGCCCACAGGCCTTTGAGAGGCTGTACTGTAGGGCACCGCCAGACATGTCCAGGCAATGGAAAAGTGCCTTCAGCATCCCGAACACCCACTTGATGACATTGTGTGTGGTGGCATGTGCCTCACTGTAGCTTTGCTGCGATGGGGTCGCAGGCCACCGGTATGGTGTGAGCAGCCAGGGACAGAGTGGGTATCCACTGTCACCTGTGTGTAGAGGGTGGACATTAGTTTGGTGATCAGCGTCGCCCTACCATGGGCCATCTAGGCCAGTAACCATGTCACCTCTGACTATGCCCCTCCCAAGATCCATGTCATCATGCATGGTTTGCATACTCACCCACAAGGTGGCCAATGGAGTTGTCACCATTCTCAATCCTGTGGCACAGTGTAGACTGGTGCCAGATGAAGGCATCATGTGCTCCCCCAGGGTGCGTAGCACAGACATTGGTTATGCACCCCCTGGCTTCGCACACCACCTGGCAGTTGATGCTTGCATACCCCTTCCGATTTATGTATGCGGCCCCTTTGGGGCCAGGTGGCATGTGGATGGCCACATGGATGCAGTCTATGGCTCCGAGCATGCCAGGCATACGTGCTACCCTGTGGAACTCCTGTATGTTTGCTGTGCGCTCTGCTGGTGTACTAGAGAAATGGATGTACTCCGCAGCATGTGGCAGCAGTGTGCTGAGGAATTGTGTGAGTAGGCATGATGCGGCCGGCTGGGTTATGCCTGTCATGTCCCCTATTGGTCTCTTCAAGGTACCCGTGGTGAGCAGGCACATGACAGCTGTCACTTTGGTCTCCACTGACAGAGCATGGCTTCGTCGTGTGGGTGCCTGCATCACATCACTGCACAGCTCACAGAGCCACCTCAGGATTGCCTGGTTCAGGTGGTACCGGCCCACGATCTCAGTGTCAGTGTACAGCTCGAAGCTGGTGTGGGCTCAGTACTGCCTGTTGGGGACATACCGCTGATGGGCCCTTCCACGGACGTGCCTCCCTGCTGCCTGCCTTCTCACACCCCTCATTACTGCCTCCATCTGAATGGTGGCACTGGCCATGTCCCTGGCTTGTGTTACCCCCCCGGCAGCTGTTTTACTGTTCCCCCCGCTGTCCTTACTGCTACTCTCCCTGCACCAGGAACACCTCCCAGTATTGGACGTACTGCCCACTGTCCGTGCCCTCTGTCCTGTGTGGCACTTCCCTCTTTTGTCCTGTGCAGTGGCACTGGCTTCCCCTCCTTCCTTGTTCCTGGTGGTTCAAGGTGCTCTGTCCTGCTCCTGCCCTGTCCTGTTCACAGTTACTGTGTGCCTGCCTGCAGTTCTCCCACATGTGGATTTCCTGTAGTGTTCTTGTGCCTCTCTCTTGTTCTTTTTTTTTTTGGATCATTTCCACTATTGCGCAACTTCCATTTGCTCCCCTATTGTGTATGGCGCATGCTGTTGAATATCACACTGCGCCATTTATTCATGGTTCCTCCCCCTTCAGTTGCACATGCATTCATTACCATTGCGCTCTTGTGCATTGTGATTTGGGGGGCGCATCTGCCTCCCGCTGAATATTGCACAATGGTGCATTTTCGGACTTGCGCTGGCTCATCCCTGTTGCGCATGGAGCAATCCTTTTGAATATCTGGCCCATAGTCTTGTAGAGGAAAAAAGAACAATAATGTGAAACTTAATGTTTAAGTATATGTTATTGCTCTTTATATAATAATTTGTTTTCACTGTCAATAGTATGTAACCCACTTACAAACATCTGTATACTGTACAGTATATATTGTTAACATTCGCTGACAAATAAAAGTCATGTTTTTAAGGCAATTCTCTGTAACACCAGATATCTTGGGAATAAACCAGCCATAATGGATGTGATCATTGCAGATTCCACTGCAGATCTCATATGTTTTACAGAAGCCTAATTGGGGATGACTTGGGAACTGTGCTTGAGGAGTCCACTCTTCCAGGTTTCTCCATGGTGCATTGTCCTAGGCAGGAGCACGGGGGGGGGCAGGGTGGCCATCTGCTTTAGATCCACCTTGGGACTGACAGCATACCCCTTGGGAGCAACTAGATAGTTAGAATGCATGCCTGTAAAATGTGGGCTAGGTACAAGTTGTAGGATCATGCTCATATACCATCCTCCTTGGTACGGGCATGAATTTCTGCAAGAATCGGACACTTTCATGGCTGATCTGGTAGTTGAGTCACCCTGACTTCTGGTCATGGGTGACTTCAACACCTGCATCGATGATGAAGCATCTCTTGTTGGAATGCAGTTCCTCCAGGTGATGTCTTCCTTGGGCTTCATACAGGCAGTTGCCACTGGTACCCACCAGTATGGCTATGCCTTGGATCTGGTCTTCTCAATGGGTCTTGATATTAGTAATATCAGGGTTGATCAGATCATTTGGTTGGATCATCATATCATGCAGTTCCTCTGCAAGGCTCCTTGTTTAACTTCCCCTCTGGAGATGGTCTGATACTGTGCTTTTAGAAATCTGGAGCTTTAGAGCATTATGGCAGTGTTGGACATCTCGGGCATGAAGACAGCTTGTGCAATGGGAGCAGAGGCAGCAATGGTAGGTTATAACCTAGCTCTTTCAACTGTGGTTAATTCCCTAATACTGTTCCATGTATACCCCTTGATTTTCTGCCTTAGGTTGCCCTGGTATAATGCAGATCAAAAGAGGTTGAGACTAAGGGGGTGGAGGTTGGAGTGTTGTTGGCAGAGATCCCATTTGGAGGAGAATTAATTGGTGCTGAGGAATCACTATCATGAGTATCAGCAGGCATTCACTCTGAAATGGTCAGCGTTCCTATTGCAAGTAATTGCTACTGGGAGGAACTGACCTGCTCAGGACATCAACACTGCAGACAGACTACTGAATCTAGTCTGTCTTTAGTCTTGTAGAGTTTTTCCTCTTGATAAGTGCAAGGAATTCAACCGGATCTTCCTAGACAAAGTGTCCACTATCCTCACTGGGATATCCCCAAGCAGCCTGTCATCGGCTGACAGAGTCCAAGCTTTACTGTATTGATGCACTCCATTTTCATTGGCTGAGTTTGAGCTGGTTTTGGCAAATGATGTCTTCTGGGTTGTTTCTGGACTGTGTCCCACCTCCTATGAGTTGGACCCTGGGCCAGCCCGGCTTCTCTTAGAATGCTGGGATTTTCTTGGTCCAGTTGTGGTGGAGATTGTTAGGTGTTGTTTTATGGATAGAGTTTCTCCATCTGCCCTTTAAAAGGTGGTGGTGAGTCCTCTCTTCTAGAAATTTTCCTTAAATAATAAATGTGAATTTTTTGCATTCAAATATGGTGCGGCATCCCTTTTTCAGATTAGTGTGTGCAGAAAACTTTGTTCTTTGCTATTGATGGTTGTTTCATAGCACCACATCTGTGTGCATACTGTATGGTTGGCAAATCTTCTGGTTTCTGGCCTCACCATAGTATGGAAACTGCTTTAATCAGGGTGCACCATGATCTCCTTCTAGCAAGGGATAGTGGGCACCATTCCCTTCTTGTCCTATTAGACCTCACTTTAGCCTTTGACTCAGTGGATCATGAGGTTCTGTTGGCTCATCTGAGGCACTATGTGGGACTCTCGGGAATGGTTTGAGTTCTACATGTCTGGCAGGGTACAACTAGTGGTACTTGGTTCATTAACATCAAGCAGTGCTACACTCTGTTGTGGTGGGCCTCAGGGGGTGAGTCTAGCCCTTATGTTATTTGCCGTGTACATGTTGCCACTGGAGGAGACCATTATCTCTTCAAAAATCAAAACTTTTCAACTTTTTAAGTTTTGTCCAAGAATCAATTAGTCTAATACAGATTGTGGGCTGGCACAGCTTCTACTAGGCTCATCTGTGGACAAATTGAAAATATAGAAAACAGTTAAATATTATATATACCTCCATGGGCAAGCTGTTTCATCTATCCACCGCTCTCTCCATGAAGAAGTACTTGTTTATACCCTTCTTGAATCTCCACTCCCCCAGCTCCTAATAATCATAACCCCTGGTTGTTGATTTCTCATGTAACTTGAGCAGGTCCTACTTTATTTATTTTATCATATAAGATTGTATTGAGGTTTTCAAGTTTTGACAAAACAGCATTATACAAGTCACAAAGGATTATCACACCCTGAAGGGTGACAAGTGACCAATACGCAACAGCAGGACTCAGTTCTGACCATAAGCCATAATATCACAATATCACAACAGTATTCAGCAACCTAAAACAGATTAAAGTTGCTTCCCTTAAGTCAAATATTTTTCCTCCTAGCAGCAGCCCTAAGCAGTTAGTGATACATACCAGTGCTTCTAAAACTAACTTTATGGAGGGTTGCCCAGTGGTGTAGGAGGTTTACAGAGGGGGATTTGCAGATAGGCTTTCCATTTACTAAAGAAAAGGTCCATCTTCCACAGTGGGAGTAAGATATCCACTCTAGAAGGGCAAGGTGAGCCATTGCTGCATGCCAGGTACTGAGAGCTGGAAGACCCATCTGTCTCCAATGCATCAACAGGATCCTTTTAGCCTCCATCATTGCCAGCATAAGCCACTCTTTTTGAGCCTCGGTCAGTGGCTATAATTGGAAAGTATCCCCAAGAAGAAGGCAGGGATCCTGCAGGGTAATCCTGGCACCCAAAACCCTGGAGCATTCGGTAGCAATGATGACCTAGAAAGGCCTGACCTGAGGACAAGACCATAAGAGATGTAGTAACTGAGCATCAGATTGCTGACACCTCCAGCACTCTAAATGGGGTAATGCCCCCACTGCACAATGAGTAGCCGGGGTCCTATACCAAAGTAAAAGAATTTTGAGCTGCAAAAAGTGGCTTTTGTAATCTTTGTAACAGTATGTGTATCTTGGAGGTAGTGAGACCAGGAGGGTTCAGGTATGTCTCTCCCGAGGTCAGCGCCCCACTTGAACCTGCATTGATTAATGGGGTTGGGACATGAGTCCCTTCAGGTACTATAAAACTGACCCATCAGCCCCCGAGATGATGCTGAATTATGCAAAGTCGATAACCAAAGCCATTTACAGTCCACTTTACACTGAGCTTGCATGCTTTTAATAGAACTGTGTAACTGGAGGTAACTCCAGAAATCGCTGGAGCGGAGATCAAATTTCTTCCTCACTTGATCGAAAGAAATAGGCTGCCCAAATCCCCGATAAGAAGGTCCTGCACATATCAAATTCCCTTTGCTTCCCACGTTAGCCCATTTAGGGGTTAACCCCCAACCACAAACAAATTATTGCGCCACAAATTAGCATATCTGAGAGGAGGAAGCCATGCCTCCTTAGGGGTACCTGATTGGGACATAATGGATCGCCAGGCCCACCTGGTTTCGTACATAGTGGGGGAAAGGTCAGTCATTGAGGGAACACTGCCCCCCAACAAGGACCCAAGAGGAAAAGGTCAAGCCAGGCTGGCTTTAAGTTCAACCCAGGCAGGAGGGGAAGCAGCCATCAGGACAAACCACTTAGTGGCCTGCATCAGGATACTGGCCATGTGGTATCCTTGAAAGCAGGGAACCACTAAGCCCCCCTTAGACCAGTGGGCTCGGAGCTTATATCTCCCCCATCTTTGCACTCTGCCTTCCCACAGAAAGGAGGCGGTGAGTTTTTCAAGAGAGGAAAACAACTTAGGAGAGAGATGGATAGGGAGATTATTGAACAGATAGGACAGTTTGGGAAGGAGGAGCATTCTATTAGTGGCCGCTTTCCCTGGGACAGATAGATGCAGCTTTCTCCAACATTTCAACTCCACTGAGAGATGCCTTAATAGTGGGGAGAAGTTGGAGGATTCTATATCAGACCAAGTATTAAGTATATAAACCCCCAGATAGGTAAAGCCCTGCTCTGCCCAACTCAGCTCACTGCCACGGAGGCAATCCTTAGTACAAAGTGAGTTGAGGGGTCCAGGATGGTCTTACACTGATTGACCTGCAACCCAGAGATTTTAGCAAAGTCAAGCAAGGTGAAGAGAACCAATGGGGGGATTGCTGAGGGTGAGACAGGGTAAGAAGAAGGTCATCAGCATAGGCTGCCACCACATGTGTTCCACCTCCTGCTGAAATCCCAATAATACCATCTGAAGCAGAGAGTGACCGAATTAAAGGGTCTAGTACTAACAAGAAAAGCAAGGGAGACAGGGGGCAGCCCTGCTGGGTACCCCTGAAAAGGGGAAAGAGGGAGGGAATATTCATATTGGTTAATATTCTGGACATAGGAGAGCTGTAAAGGGTAACTATCCACTGGTGGAAACAAGGGCCAAAGCCATACAGCCGAAGTAACTCATGCAAGTAGTTTCATTCTACCGAATCAAATTTTATTTATTTATTTGCTTTAGAAATGCTTTAGAAAAGTCAACAGCCAGTGCTGCCATAGGGATCTTCGAGTGACTTGCTATCCATTTCAAATTAAGCAAAAGCCTGGTGTTATCTGACCCTGATTTCCCTTGCATAAAACCTACTTGGGCCAGGTGGATCAAAGAGAACAACACCTCCAGCATCCTGGTGGCCAGAATTTTAGCCCGTATCTTGGTATCGACTGATAAAAAGGAGATGGGGTCAAAGTTGGCACAGTTAAGGGGTCCGTAGATTTTTTTTGGAAGTAGGGTGATCAGAGCCTCTCTCATCGTGAGAGGAAGGACACCGACAGAGTGGGATTCTTGTAAAGCAGCTAATAATGGAGGGGTAATCTCTTGCTTAATCACCTGGTATAATTCAACAGTCATTTTGTCTGGTCCTGGGGTTTCCCCTTGGCCATCTGGGAGAGAGGCCAGTCGACCTCATCGCAGGTGAGCGAGTCCTCCAGAAGGGCCACCTGGGGCAGAGATAAGGATGGTATAATAGAACCTTTACAAAACTGCCAGAGATTCTGAGGTAATTGGACATCAGAAAGAGAGAAATGGGACTGCATGTGGTAGTACTGCTGCATAGCCTCATTGATATCTAATGGGTCAGTAACTACCTCATCAGCTGCTGTGCGAAGGGCCTGAAATCTGGAGGAGGCCTGCTGCTTCTGCAGTTGAAATGTTAGGAGCCTACCTCCCTTTTCCCCACTCTCCCAATACTGGTGTTTTGATCTCAACAATAACCATTCAGCCTTCTGACTGAGCAGGGAGTTGATCTGGTATTTGAGACCAGCTATTCTTCTGGTTAAGGAGGTATCCCTAGGGGCACCAGGGGAGCGCTTTGAACCTTGCCTCCGACCCAACAAGTTTCAACTGCAAGGATTCCAAGGCTTTCTTGCAGTCTTTGTTTCATTTAGCCACAAAAGATATAATGTGGCACCACAGGACCACCTTAAATGCCTCCCACACAACACCTGGAGTAACTTCGCATGCTGAGTTGTTAGCAAAATACTCCTTGGCAGCCTCAACCATCACTCGTCTGAACTCCGGGTTTCTGAGCAATAAGGGATTACACCACCATCTCATGCCAGCAGTTTGCTGACCAACAGGAGTGTACGTCCTCAACACAGGGGCATAGCTGGAAATAATGATGTTCCCAATATGGTTATTGGTTATACATCCTGATGCTGCAGAGTTGACAAGCCAAAAATCGATGCGACTGTGTACCCCATGGGAAGTGGAATAATAGGAATAGTCCCTGCCTGAAGGGAATTCACACCTCCAAGCATCCACCAATCCCCACTCTTCCTGCATATTTTGAAGGGTAACATGGGCTCGAGGGTGTGCTTGGGGGGGTGGGCTTGGACTTATCCAAAAATTTGTCATGCACCACGTTACAGTCTCCTCCAACCGGAATGGGGATATGTGCATCAGCTTGTACTAGGGATGAAAGGGCTTGACTAAAGGTGGGGAAAAAGTCAACTTGGTCTATGTTGGGCACATACAGGTTCCCCACGATCAGTTTCCCATGTGGAGGGGAGAGTTTAACAGTAACCCAGTGCCCCTGTGAGTCGGCCTGCCACTCCTCAACCACCCATGGGCTAGAATAGTGGATAAGTATGACCAATCCTTTAACCTTGGGAGAGGCAGAACTGGCACGAACTTCCCCACCCACATCTTCTTCAGCCAGGGTACAGCTCTAGTAAGGAGGTGTGTTTCTTGTAAAAGGGCTACATCCATGTGTAAGGAACTTAAGTGCTGCAGAACCTTGGTGCATTTAATTGAATGTTTAATCCCCTTGACATTCCAAGACACAAGACGCAGCCCTTTAACTAAGTCAGTAGGCATGATGATGGGGGTGTGGGAAGTCAAAAACAAAGTAATCACCGACCCAGGCATGCCGAGTTAAGAGGGCAAGAAGGAGAAGAGACTAATACATAGTACCTGAACCAATCCACAAAAGGGCTGCTGCTTTGTAAAAGGAGCAAAGAGATCCACCACACTAACAGGAGGAGTCCAAAATACACTACAAGAGAAAACATCCAGAAACAGTGTTAATAACAGGTGCAAGCTGAAAAAGTATCAAACAGGAGATCAGTACAGTAAATACTGACTACTAACTGAGCCTACAACTAAATGCTGAAACAGAACAAACTGGCCAGGCACAAGTGTAACCATATCTAAACTAGCGTACAAACGCTATGAGTGTATGACGCTTAAAGCAGAAGAGGAGTCCTCACAGGGGGGCCCTCAGCTACGCACGCTTTAACACCCAACAATAGGGGAGTAACAAGAACAGCCAGTCACAAACACACCCCTCCTCATCTGAAGGGTATCCCCCAGTCAGCCATCACAATGCCGGGGATGGGAAGGAGACCGGAGTAGGAAGGGGAGGTAGTGTGCAGAAGGACCTGATTGTTATTACCAGGGCCTGAAAAGCCCTATCAACACTGCCAATCCAGCCTTATGTACCCTAACAAGGGTATCGAGGTAAGTCTAGCCTCAGTCACATACCCACAATGTCATTCCAAATACTAGCTACACAAAAAGAGGGGCCACCACCCGATCAAACCATGGCAGGCTGAGAGGGGGCTAGCATCTAGCCAGCACCACATTCTCCTGGGTATAATCCAGCACAGCTCCAGGTCTCAGTGCTCAACTTTTAATAACAAAGAGTTATGGAGGGGGTTGCAAGCCAAACACCTTGGAAGGGGGGGTTAAAAAACTGCTTCACCACCCCAATGTAATGCCATTACCACCCATAGAGGGATTCCCCCTAGCTAAACAACAAGGAATACTATAACAGATAGGACTGTTATTTATGGAGCCAAAAGCTGTCCATCCACAGGGGTGTGGGAAGCTCCAGCTCTGGAATCAGGCTCAGAGACATGGGTAGAAGAAACATAGAAACATAGACTTTGATGGCAGATAAGGACTGCTTGGCCCACCTAGTCTACCCATTTCCCTACCTATAGTATAAGCCTCAGATCCTCGTTAACCAACAGCCTTCTTCCTACCCCCCACAAGAATTGCCTTATGTCTGTCTCATGCATTCTTGAATTCCCCCACTGTTTTAGACCCCACAACCTCCTCAGGAAGGCTGTTCCATGCATCCACTACCCTCTCTGTGAAAAAATACTTCCTCACATTGCCCCTGAACCGCCCCATTATCTTTAAATTGTGTCCCCTTGTTCTTGCATGTCTCGTTTTCTGAAAGATGCTACCTTCTTGGACTTTGTTGAGTCCACTGAGGTACTTAAATGTTTCTATGATGTCCCCCCTCTCCTTTCCTCAAGGGTATACATATTAAGCTCTTTTAGTCTCTCCTCGTATGGCTTCTCTTGCAGACCCTGCACCATTCTAGTTGCCCTCTTCTGGACTGCCTCTATCCTGTTTATGTCCTTGCAGAGATGGGATCTCCAGAACTGGACGCAGTACTCCAGATGGGGTCTCACCAACTGTCTGTATAGAGGGATAACAACTTCCTGTTTTCTACTGGTGATGCCTCTCCCTATGCATCCCAGTATACCCCCCAGCTCTCCCTACTGCCTTCTCACATTGCTTGCTAACCTTAAGGTCATCTGATATGATTACCCCAGGTCCCTTTCCTTTTTGGTTTTTGTTACTACCCCCCACCATTGTGTAATCTTCCCCTGGGTTTTTGTTTCCCAGGTGCATTATTTTGCACTTCTTTGCATTGAATCCTAGCTGCCATACTTCTGACCATTCCTCCAACCTTGCCAAGTCTGTTCTCATCCTTTCCACACCTTATGCAGAAGGCTGCATAAGTCTTAGTCCCAGGCTTGATCAGTTCAGATTGGTCAGCTGCATCCACCAAAGAGGACTCAGGAATGTCTGCCCAGTCAGTTGACAGTTCCATGTCTGACTCAAAAGTATCAGGGTTAGGAGAGTAGCAGCCGATGGTCACTAGAAAGTGGTCATCTCTAGATATCTTAGCTGGAGGAGCAGATTATAGGTGATCCATGGGGAAATGTTGTCCACTTCTAGGACACTGCCTTGGACAATGCTTGGACCCGTGGTTCTTGGCGGGGAAGAACGGCTGGTATGCTATAACCATGGCAGCAGAAGGCGAGCTGACAGCAGGCATAGGTCGATTATCAGGACTCTGAGAAGGGGGACCATTTAGCAAGGAATCCTGTGCACTCAAATAGCATCCCTCCCCACTCTGCTTCCCTGCATAACAGTTCTGGGCTGTGGGCCTTTGGCCGTCAGATTCCCAGAGCCTTCTGGGGGATGTAGGCACCAGTGGGAGATTAGGCCAAAATCTAGCCATCCATCACTCGACATCAGCTAGACAGTCCGCCAGGATCTCCTTCCCTTCTTTGGTTACCAGAAGCCTGGTGAGTCGCTTGAACTGGTAGTGGAAATTGTGAGCAGCCAGAAACTTTTTGAGGGGACTAAAAGCTCAACATTTTGCTGAGGTCTCTTAAGCAAAGTCCTGATAAAAAGATATATGAGTCCCTTGCCACTGAATCTCTCCAAGGTCCCTTGCCACCCTTAAAATTCTCTCTTTGGTGGAGTAATGAAGCAAGTATGCCACAATTGGTCATGGAGGCTGATTAGGCTTCGCACTCTTTACCATGCTGCAATGGGCTCATTCCACTTCTATGGGGCCATGCCAGCATTCCCCCAACATCACAGGAATGGTCTCATTTAGAAATCGTTCCATGGAAACCCCCTTCTGCACCTTTGGAGGCGCCAATAATTCTAAGGTTATTGTGGTGTCCCCTATTCTCCTGGTCCACTGAGTTGTCATGCAGGGAGACCAGTCTCTCTTCCTGAACTTGCAGTTTATGCCAAAGCCTGGCCTGTTGCTGTTCCAGGGTTTCGACCCGCTGTTCTGCTACATTGACCCTATCCTGGAGATGCCGCATGTCCGTTGTGGTGCCAGTAAGGGTGGTATTAATGTCATCCATCCTAGATAGCAAAGCCTCCAGCATGCAGGCAATGTAGTTTAAAGAGTCCACCACTGAGGTAGGTTGCTGCTGGGTTCCTATTTGAGAAGGAGTGGATGGCGGGGGGAGCCCTGAGAAGCCATCGCAGTAGGAGATAAAAGAGATGCTTCGCAGCGGGACCATTTGCAGGCAGAATGGGCTCAGGGGTGGTGAATCCTGTATAAGGAGACCGAGGCCTGCACAGCCTAGCTCTAGATTCACCTCACAGGTAATTGGCACTAAATACTTTAAAACTCCATGCCAGAAACCACCAAAGGTCATGCTGGACAGTCGGGGTACTCCGTCCAAGATGCCGCAGGGGAGATATTAATGAATCAGACCCTGGATTGGGGTCGTCAAGTGGGGATTTTCTTCAGACTCTGAGGAGTGCACAGAGTTAAGTGGCCATGTTTCTTAGTGGTCAAACCATACCCCTCATAATTGACCTTATTTATTCAGTAGTACAGAAACTGTAGCGCTCACATCCACATTATATACTGGACACTGGAGATTCCCAAAAAAATAAACTTTAATATTTAGTATTAAAATGCTCCATCAGATATCAGACAGCCTGATGCATTTTGGATTAAGTAAATCCTTTATCAAAGGCTAAAAAACAGTTAATCACATGATCCTTATATACCAGCATTAATGACCACAGCACCAAATTGCATAACACAAAATTTGAAATGATTGGTTACAGACTTAATTGATAAAAACACATCCTGGTCCACTAGCAATTAGAAGTCTTAGCAACTAACAAGATATTAACATATATAGAGACACACATACTGTATAAGTGCTAAACAATTCAAGTACCCAAACAAAATTAAAGTGCTTAAACCATTAAAAATTATTGTTCTGACTTCAGATAGATATTCCTTTCTATTTAGCACAGTATAATGCAATTATCTGTCTTCTAGATAGGGTTTTAATTCCAAACCTGCATTCAGACCAGTTTTTTTATTTGTGTGGCGTGGCTTAGTTGGTAGCACATCCGCCTCTGGATCACAAAGTCATGGGTTCTCGTCCCACACCGGGATTGGACTTGCACCTAAAAATCGTTGGCATCCGAGTGCAGTATTGGGGGGTGCTGTACTGCTGGGGTGTGCCGTCCTTCGGATGAGATGTTAAACCGAGGTCCCTTCTGCCCATCCTGGTGTTGTCAGGTGGGTGTCCAGGTGGAAGTAAAAGAACCCAGGGCACTCTTCGCAAAGAGTAGGGAACATTCCCGGTGTCCAGGCCAACATTCCCCTTCCCATAAACTGGTTCATGCAATTATCCAGGCTGGTTGATGATGTTCGATATGGCCGCCACCACACATTCAGTCACTTCACTACCAGTCTAGCATTGCTTGTAAAGCGCTTTGGGATACTGTGTAGGAAAAGCGCTATATAAATGCTGATTCTTCTTCTTCTTCTTTAGTCTCAATATCCAATCATTTTCCTTTCTTTAAAATTGTATTTCTAAAGTTGCCCTCTCTTGGGATAGGATAGACCATTTCAATGCCAATAAATTCAAACTTCTGTTCCTGACCATTACTGGCATTCCAAATGTGTGCTGCTGTGGCATAGGTTTCATCTTTCTTTTCTGTGGCTCTTACATGCTCATTTACCCTAGTTCTAAATTGCCTTTCTGTTTTTTCCAGTGTAAAATGCCCTGCATTTACATTTAGCTAAACAGATTATACCCACAGGTTACACATTGTCTTATTTCTAAGTGTTGTCCATCTCTTTTATTTATGAAACTTTTGCAAGCTACAATGTGTTTGCAGTCTACACAGTTTTTTACACTGAAAACATCCCTTATTTATTCTCTTTAATAATTTTAATGTTTCAGCCATGTCAACCCTCTCCTTTCTGGCCTCCAATGACTATATATATATTCAGACTGGCCTAATGATCCTTATGTTTTTCCTTGCTGTCCCTGTATCCATCTTTGTAGCTCACCTCTAGACTGCTTCTATATTGTCCCTATCCCATTAAGATGTGGGCTACAGAACCGGACACAGTACTTCAGGTGTGACTTCAGCAGGCATCCACAGAGGGGCAGCAGTACTTCTTCCTGCCTACTAAACAAACCCCTCCCTATGCATCTCATCCATCCTCTTTTTGGCTTTCCCAAATGCTCTGGTACAATGGGCCATTGAGTTGAAACTCTGTTATGGTGACCATAAGGTCCCTTTAACCTGTGGGCAGGCTGATATTTCACCCTCCTGCCAATATTCTGTTTTCCAGTACCTACTGCTGAGTGTATGTGCAGAACCTTGTACCTTTTGACAAAGAACTTTAGCTGCCAAATTGTAGATCACCTCTCCAGTCTTTCTAGGTCCCTTCTCGTGTCCCTGATGTCCTCTTCATTGTCTTCCCTCCCACCAATGTTGGTATCATCTTCAAAGAGACAACTTTTTCCATTGATCCCCTCACAGATGTCACAGATGAGCACACTGAACAATACTGGCTATAGTCCCAACCACTGCAACACCCCTCCCATCACCTCTCTGATTGCTGAATGATGAGTACTCTTGTTTTGTACTACCCTCTGGGTAATCCACCCTAACCAATTTGCTATCTATCTGGTTACCATCACCACTCCTAGGTCCCCTAGCTTCTTTATTAAACTTCCATGCAACACTGAATCAAGATACAGTACATTCACTATCTGGCCTTTGTCCACTGCCCTTGTAACCTAGTCAAAGAACTCAGTTAGCTTAGTTTGACATGGCCATCCCTTCATGAAGCCATGCTGCCTCTTGTTCAGGGGCCCATTTGCCTCCAGAAAGTCTACTATCTGCTCTTTAATCATGGTATCAAGTACTTTCCCTACTATAGAGGTCAAACTTGACCTGCAGTTCCCTAGGTCAACCCTGCTACCACTCTTATGGAGGGGGATCATGTCAGCTGCTCTCCATTCAGCCAGAATGACCACACTCTCCAGGGAACGGGTGAATAGGTCTGCTAGAGGTTCTGTTAGTTCCTATCCCAGTTCCTTTAACAATTTAGGGTGTAACCCATCTGGTCCCAGAGATTTGTCAGCTTGCAGTGCCCTTAACCCCTTAAGTATCCTTTCTGCTAGCACTAGGCACAAATTCTCATTTTTGCACACCCTCTATGTTCAACTGTGCTTACTGGTCCAGATATGGGACCCCTGATTCTGCCATGAAGTGCAAGTGGAAGTGTTTACTGAGGATATTAGCTGTTTCCTATCATCCTCTACCCAGTCCCTCACTGATATTAATCTCACTATACACTGCTTAGTTGTCCTCCACTCCCTTATATAGCTAAAGAAAGCACTGTATTTTTCCTTAACTCCCTCTACTATTCTCAACTCTGTCTCTGACCTTGGCCCCTGGCTCTTTTTCAACTTTTATCAGTATGCCTCCCTATTGCTCTCAGACTGATCCCTATATCTTTTTGAATGCCACCTTCTCTGTTCTTGCTGCCTCTCAAACTGTCCTGGTACACCGGACTGGTTTCTTAATTATTTTTTTTTTACTTTTCCCCATTTGCTTGAAACAGGCTCTGGTGTCTTCTGCCAAGCTCTCTTTGATTATCATCCACTTGTTTTCTACCCTCTTTATTTATTCCACCTTCTCAGTGTGTCCCTGATGATCCCCCCATTTCCCTAAACACTGCTGTCCTGAAGTCTAGGGCTGTGGAGGGGTTGTGGGATAACAGATAGACCAGACACCAAACTTCAGGTTCAACACACTGTCTTTGTGTGATGTTTATTCAAAATGCAGCAGATAACCTTAGGCAATGGCATATCCCTTCTTCAGTACATCAGTTTGCAACAACAGACTATGTATGTCATTTCTCTGCACTTACCCAGCACCTACTGGCTCACTGATCTGTGAGCTAACTTAGCAGTTGAGATTCAGCCTCCACCTCATGCAGGGCCTTGTTTGCTTGGGTAGTGGGGGCTCAAAAAAAAAAGCTAAAAACAAAGAACCTCCATGCAGAAGCACTGAAACAAGAGTTACCCCAAAGGGCATTGACAATAAACCAAATTTCAAAGAAACACAACATCATACATACTTCCCTAATGCAAAGCATCATGGGAAATATGCAAATCAACATGCCATTTCAGATTATCTCAGTTTTCAGCAATTTACATGCATTTTAAATAGCATAACTAACTTAATTTTTAAAATACAGTCAACTAGTATGTTTTCCCTTTATCAAAAATACCTAGTGCCATGGTATTTTCAACATTTACATATTTCATAAACATTAGGTATATACAATACAAAAAGGTATTTTATGACATAGTAGTGCTATTACATACTAAAATCCAAAACAATAAATACAACCTGTTGTTTTACATATGCTTGAAGGTCACCACAATAACCTCCCTGTACGAGGACCTGAGAGGGAAAAAGAAAATTAAAGAGGACATAGTCAAGAAAGGGGAGGTGGTGCACATAGGTGGCTAGCCTTATGGACTAGAATTTGTAAAGGATATATTAGGCTAAGAAATAGAAGAACTGTTGCATTAGATTTAAGAAAAGGTCAGTCCTCAAGAGTGGCAGGAGCTCCCTGTCACAAGGACCATAATGTGTGACTTGGGATGCTGGGCTTCCATGGCTATTTTGAATTTCACAAAACTGTAGGGGCTCATCTGCAGGGCCCTTCAACCATATCTTCTTACACAATGTCCATGTTTGAAAGTACCATGTCATGACTGGCACATTCCTTGTTGATTCACCCACTGCACAAAGAAACCATCTGGAGTAGAAACAGCAAAGGGTGGTGATAAACAGGGGCAAGTTAGAGGAGAGGGGAGGTCATGAGTCGGGTGCCACAGGGTTCAGCCCTAGGGCTAGTCCTTTTCAATATATTCATCGGTAATATGAAGGAAGGAATACAAGGCAATATGTTTTTCTTCACAGAGGACATTAAGCTCTGTGGCAGGACAGACAGCAAGGAAGGGGTTAGGGAACTGGAGAGGGACTTGCAAAGATTAGAAGGATGGTCCAAAGTTTGCAGTTGAAATTTAATGCCAAAAAGTACAAGATGATAGTCATAGGAAAGAAGAATTCCAGAAAGGTACAGATATATTGGATGGGAGGTGGCAAGTTGGAAACTACTACTGAGGAAAGGAACCTGGGAGTCATCATAAGTGGTCATCATAAGTGACTCCTTTTAACAATCTAGCCAATGTAACAAGGCCTATAGCAAGGCAACCAATATGTTAAGGTATATTGAGAGATGCATTGACAGCAGAAGAAAGGAAGTGATGCTGCCTCTTCATAGATCACTGCTGAGACCACATCAGGAATATTGTGCCCAGCTTGTGAGCCCCAACATAATTAAAGACAAAGACATGTTAGAGACAGTGCAGTGTAGGGTAATCAAATTGATTTACAGCGCCAGCGGGGCAGATCCTACTAGGGTTAGTAGCTTAAGGCCCTCAACATGCACTCACTAGGAACCAGAAGGGGTAGGGGAGATATGATAGAGACCTTCAAGTTCCTAAAAGGAATGAACAAGGTAGATTGAATCAAGAACATTGGGGGGGGGGGGGCATGAGTGAATGCTGGCAGGGGATGATTAGGAGGGATGTGAGAAAGTTTTATTTTACAGAGGGGAGTGGTTGAACCATGGAGCAACCTACCAACAGAGGGCATGATGCAATAACCATTAATGGTTTCAAACACAGTTGAGACTGAGAGGAAGGCTTAAGAGTTACATGGGGGGAAAGCAATAAGGCAGGAGGCAAGGATGATGGAGGTGAAAGCAATAACCCTGACTAGAAATTATGTCCTGAGGTAGGATAGGGTAAAACAGGGCAGACTGAATGGACCAATTGTCTTTCTCTGCCAACATTTTCTATGTTTCTATTTTGAATCAAATCAATTGAATCAAAATGAGCCTGGTTCCTGGCATTCCTTGCCCTTAGCATCTCCTAGTGTACATTTGGTAGATTGTAATCCCCACATATCAGAATCATGACCCCCATAGCAGTTGCCCTTCTGATTTAGACTTCTAGTGTTCTTTGACCATCTTCAAATTGGTTTGGTGGCATATAGGCCTCCCTGGTCATGAGGTTCTTCTCTTCTTCCATTACTAGCTGAACTCACACTTTTTCTACCCCGTCCCAAGGTTTTTATCTTCTAGCAACTTTATGTAATCACTAATGTACTACAGTGTGACACAACTAAACCTGTCCCTGTCTCTTCTAAATACAGCATAGCCCAGAACAGTGAGGTCCCTCCCAGTCAAGGTTTTGTGATGACCACATTTTGTGATGGCTGCTATATCCAGGTTATTCCATGTCACCACTATATGGAGGTCCTGTACTCCATTTTATTGCCAAGATTCTTGGTGTTCATACAAACTTCCTTCCATTGGCTAGATATACTCTCTTCTCAGGACAGATGCCATGTCTCCCCTTCCTCGTATATCTATCCTTTCTGTGATCTTTTTTTCCTCTCCTTGCCCATATAACTGTTAGTACTCTGTCATTCCACACTAGGTGGGTAGTACTTGCAAGGCCTCCCATGTGAAAGACATTGCTTTGTTCCACCCCAGTAAAAACCCCTCCACAATATTTTAAATTCTCTGTGATATATGCATCAAATCTCTAACCTGGTGTGTTTGCCCCTTATTTAATATAGATACATTAGATCTGAATTGGAGAAAAGCCACTGAGCAGCTGCCTATATCCTATCATGGTATTTATAGCCACTCTTACAATCTTAGTAAACTAAACACACAATATCCACATTCTTCAGCTCAAAACTAGCATATATCAAAGATGAGTTCTGTATTTAGTGTTTTCTGGTGCTCCTTTGGAGAATGTATCTACTTTTAAGAAACTTGGGGTCTTGTTAGACCCATCATTAATCTTCTCTGTACAGACAGATAATATATGCTGTTTGGTAAACTATATGTTAGGCACCGCCTATATAGCACAACAGCAGTTAACTATGGAAACAAGATTATCCATTGCAAGGAGTCTTTTGATGCCTAGACTATTGTTCTGCTGTTTATTCGAATGCCTGTGAGGCAAACCTGCATACTGGAGGTGGAACACCACTTACACGAATTTATGCAGGTTTGTCTGACAGTCAAGTTGAACAACACATCACTGCAATCCACTGTATATAGTGCTCTCAAATGGCTACCCCCCAAAATAGAAGAATATTTGATTTGGGCTTTTTCATGTACAGTGTAGTTCATAGTGAACAGCCTTAATGTCTTAAGCAATTGTTCTCTCACTCAGCTTCAGTTGCTTCTCGGGTCCTGTGGAGTAGAACACATGATAGTAGAATTTATTAAATAACATCAAGGACAAAATGTGTTTTTTTTATACTGGTCCTGTTACTTGGAAGGTCTTTCCCATTTATTTTAGAAGGTCTAATACCAAAAATCAGTTTAAAAATCTTCCAGTCATGTTGCATTTGTTTTGGCTACATGACATTAGGATTGTATTTTATTGGTTATGTATAGAATTGTCACTGTAAGTTGGGTTTATATGTTTAGTTTTATTTTTATATCATGAATGTTTTTTGCTGACCTATCTATATTCTCCAACTATGTTGTATTTTTTTTTATTATGAGTTTTTGTACTTTGTAACAATATGGGTCACATTTGAAAATAGCCCATGGGCCTTGTACAGTATGTCTTTCATGTAATAGTTAACAAAAACATATACAATTAGAAAATGGGCTTGAAAAACAAACAAAAAAAAAAAAACAAGTGGCAATTAGTGATGCCCCATTGTTTAGGGTAGCCTTGTACCACCCTGAATTTTGAAACTCATCAACCACCATTTTTCCCTGCTCACTCGTTGAGCTTCACCACCCAAGCCAGTATAACAGGATGCAAAATGCCCTCCTAAACAAAAAAAGTAAACAGCCAAAAAATGTAACACCTCCCCAAAACTGAAACCTTTTAGGAGGTAGTATAGTGCAGTGGGTTATGGCTCTGAGCTGCAGATCTGGAGACCTGGGTTTGAATCCCATAGCCACCTGGGAGCATACTGTGTTATCTTAAGCAAGTCACTTAACTTCCTTGTGCTCCCAGGTCGCATCTGGAAACAAGTTTCAGCTTAGTGTGCTACTGCTGGTTAAACAATGTTCCCTTTCCCTTTTCTCAGGCATAAAAAATGTTTCCAGCACAACAAAGATCTCGAGTCCCACGCGTCTGACAAAGCTGGCTGATAAGTTAGATGTTCCTAGTCGGCAGAGTGTCTCTGTCCATGGGGACTGCTAGTTAGGAAAAGTGCTGCCCCCTCTTAATCTGGGGGGAACTAGAAGAGAGTGACTGTGTGGGGGGGGGTATCAGGATCTGGAACAGCACAGAAACGAAGGGGACTACTTTTCAAGAAAAACACTTAAACTTCATTCTTACTCCATTTTTTTTTATTTTTTAAACACATATAAAAATGCCACATGTAGCCCATTTTCAGAGCACAATAACACCCCTCAAGGAGGGCAGTATTGAGCAATACCAGACTGTTCAGGGGTTATAAGGCCCTCTGCCTGTGGTGTCAGATTTCATTATGCCCCAGGGTGGTCCGGTATCACCCAATATCACCCGCCCTGTCAGGTATTATTGCTTACATAGAAACATAGAATTTAATGGCAGATAAGGACCGCTTGGCCCATCCAGTCTGCCCATTTCTTCCTATCTACACTCTTACTACAGATCATGGCCGATCTACAGCTCTTTCTCCTTCCCCCCCCTTCCTTTCCATTGTGGTTCCCCTGTGCTTATCCCATGCATTCTTGAACCCCACCACTGTTTTTGCCCCAACACCTCCACTGGAAGGCTGTTCCAGGAATCTACCACTCTTTCTGTGAAGAAGTATTTCCTCACATCTCTCCTGAATCTACCACATTCAAGCTTCACAGCATGTTCCCTTATTCTTGAGTACCTTTTCTTCTGAAACATACTCACCTTATACCTTATTTAGCCCTGTGAGGTATGTAAAAGTCTCTAGCAAATCTCCCCTCTCCCTCCTCTGTTCCAAGGTGTATATATTAAAGTCCTTTAGTCTCTCCTCATGGGACTTTTGATGCAGACCGTGCACCATTTTAGTTGCCCTCCTCTGAATTGCCTCCACTCTGTCTACAGCATGTCCTTAATTAATGTGGCTCAGCTCTTATGATGATTCAGACCCCCTCCAAAGTGAAATGACTTTGCGGGTCCAGACCTTCTAGGTCAAATCCCTAAAGAACAAAGCCAGAGTCGAAACTGAGCACCAGCTGCCATGCCCATCTCTTTTGTATGTTTGACTGTTTCCTATTTGATTTGGCATGTCACACTATTTATTTTCATTTTTTTGTCATTCCCTTTTGTGACTGAGTTATTGTTTTATTTCTTCTTCTGTATCTTTGTCATTCTCAGAGTTGCTTTTTCTTATGCTTTACAATCCAGGAGGGGCAGAGGAGAGAATTATGTTACCATCAAGTGGATAGAAGTATTCAAACATCACACAGTTTTAATTATAGTTGCAGATAATGACATGTCCAGATAGTTCATGAAAATTCTGTGACATCTCTAGACAGCATTCTTGCCTGCTTGCAGAACATCTGTAGGGCTACCAGAGAGATTTCCTTTAGCAATATTGCAAAATATTATGACCTATCCAGAAAGCTTGATGGTTACAACTGTAGAACATTATTATACAGTATATAAAATAATATATGGTGTGGTGTGTGTAAAATTCAAGTTTCTACACCACCTCATATTTTATTTTATATA
Source organism: Neoceratodus forsteri (assembly GCA_016271365.2). Taxonomy (NCBI): domain Eukaryota; kingdom Metazoa; phylum Chordata; order Ceratodontiformes; family Ceratodontidae; genus Neoceratodus; species Neoceratodus forsteri. The sequence goes on from CM057452.1 coordinate 1,571,446,589, forward strand.
ATTGCTGGGTTTCGCTTTTTTACCACAGCAATTATGTAAAATGAAAGACGTTCCTGTGCGGCCATGGTCCGGTTGGGTTTTACCTGTGTCTGCATTTGCATGACAAAAGTAAATTTCATTTTTCCCCTGGTAGCAGGTTTAACTGTTTTAATGCAGTGATTTTTTTTTTTAAATAACTTTCCACTGAGTCCCAGTGGTGGTTCAGACTCCAACTCTGGTGGCAAGACAAGGCTGCCAGCAATGAGAATGGAAGAGCTGTGGCTGGTGCACGTGCAGAGTGAGGAAAACTTGGTGTGTGTTTGCCATTATATACACTCCTTTATAATGGCAAATTACACCACGGGTTTCCCTAAGGGAAAAAGGGGAACCCAGTTATTATACACAGAATAATGCATGGGGTGGTGTGCGCTATGAGAATTTAATACACGCCCAAGGTGTGGGATGCTACATAAACCCGAAAAGTGAAGCTCGAGAGGTTTATAAAATCATCCCACACCAAGGGTGTGCATTAAATCTGAGTAGTCACACACTACCCCATGCTTTATTTTATATAATTTCTGGGAATCAATTTTTTTTTATCATTTTTCCTCAGTAGGACATTTAACAGTAGAGAGTGCTGCTTTAAATTTTTTTTTTTAACTTTCATAGCCACTTTTGTTTTGTGTTTTGTTGAGGTACCTTTCCCCACCCCGATAACATTATCTTGTAGTGCAGTGGTTTTTTTTTTGGGGGTTTTTTTTTGTTTGTTAATCTAAGCAGCCCATGAGGAGAATTCTGGTTTCTGGTTTTGCACTATGTTTTATTAGCCAGTTTTACATGGGGCTCTGAATTGGACTCCTATATTGGACTGCAGAGCACTGTACTCTGCTTTTAAAACTGAAGTTAGTTTGGATGTTTAGATGGGCCAGTTAATCTTTCACTCACTCTTTTCCATGATGGCATTTAGAGAGTACAACTGCCGTCTGAGTGAACACTGCACTCAAGAGTGTCTCCAGACGACAGTTAAAGGTACTGTGTGTGTATGTTTGCCGTAATAACCTTCTGGTTATTATAGCAAATAATAACTGGCCATCTCCAGTGAAAAAAATTGATGGCCAGTTATTATAGACTAGTTAAGCACAGGGAAATTAAATAATTTGTACAGGGTCACACAGTAAGTAACTGCACTTAGTGAGATTCAAACATGGGTTTCCTGCTTAACAGTCATGTACTCTAAGCTTCCCAGATATGTAGCATGCTACAAGCTGTGGTACATTTGGATTTACATCAACATGCCCAGTTGTGGCACTTTGTCACCATAGATGATGTATGGAACATGTCTTCCATTAGTGATTCGTGATCCATTGGTGTATTCGCTGCTTTTGGGAATCTTTCTCACATATGGTCATTTATTTATTTATTTATTAGAGAGTTTCACCAGGAAGGCATGCTGAGCAGTGCAAAGCTCAATTCCAGATGTGTCCTGGGGAAGGGGGAAGAGGATAGCCAATAACAAAAATACAGACATTACAAGAAAAAGCACATTGCAGTAATGAGAGAAACACATAGTACAGTTACCACCTGCCTCTTGGCAGGGGAAGGCTTAAAAGTGAATACTTAATGGTGCAAAATGGAGAGTAAGAGCTAGTCTTGAGGCCAAGTGCTTCAGCTGTAGAGGATTTATAACTATTAGAAGCAACAGGCATCGAACATATGGCTGCATTACGGGGCTAGCTGGAAGAGCGGGCGGTAGTGAAAAGCTGTTTGAGGAGATGGTTGTGCTGCTGAGTGGAGGTGGAGTGTCTGATCTCAGCTGGGAGGGAGTTCCATACATAAGGCATACAGTACTTGAAGGCTTGTTGGCCTTTGGCAGAGGACATATGCAGAAGGGAGAGGAGCCTGGAATCGGTATTACGGAGGGAGTAAGCAGAAGGAGTTTGGGCCTCCAAGGTAGATGCAAGGTAAGTGGGTAGGGACTGGGTCCAGTATTTCACTGTTACCCTGGTGCAATGCACCATTTGCCAATCTTGTAGGGAAGGTAGATCTAGAGACCTGTAGAGGTCACAGTGGTGAGTGGTGAGTGGGTGGTCCAAAGCAAAGCGGCAGAAAGAGTGGAAAAGGGGGTCAAGCCTGGCAAGGGAGGACATAGGGGATGTGCTATAGACTACGTCCCCATAGTCAAACATTGGGAGTATCATTTTCTGAACTATTTCTTTGTGGGTGGGCAAGGGAATGCAGCCTCTGTTCCTATATAGGGCTCCCAGTTTCGGGTGAAGTTTTTTGTGGATTGCTTCAATATGGACTGAGAAGTTGAGGTGCTGATCGAGCCAGACCCCGAGGTATCTGAACGAGGTGCAGATCTCCAAGAGGGTCCCATCTAAAGTGTGGAAAGTGGGGGGGGGGGTGAGAGCCCGGGAGAGCCTTTGCCTAGTCCCGAAGGTGAGTGAGACAGTTTTCTTTGGGTTGAGAAATAGTTGGTTAGAGCAGAACCAGAGCTTGATTTTGTTAAAATCCTCCTGGAGTCTGGATGATACTGTGGTAGGGGAGGGACCTGTGACATATAGCACAGTGTTGTCAGCATACATGTGTAAGGATGAGAGAGGACACACTGAGGGCAGGTCATTAAGAAAGATGGAGAAGAGTAGCGGGCCAAGGACCGAGCCTTGGGGAACACCTGTTGTGACAGGTAGGAGGGCAGAGGTGTGTGATCCCATTCTAACTGCTTGTTGCCTCCCTGCCAGGTACAAATAAAACCAGCTGGTGGCCTCTCCTGAGAGGCCAGTGAGGGCGAGTTTAGATAACAGGAGAGAGTGGGATACTGTGTCAAAAGCCTTAGCTAGGTCGATGAAGATAGCTGAGGTGACATGTCCTTTGTCCATGCCAGTGGGGATGTCATTTGTTATCCTTAGAAGGGATGTGATTGTGAAGTGTGATTTCCGTAAGCCAGACTGGTATTGTGAGAGAAAGGAGGAGGAGTCAAGGAAGGCAGATAGTTGGGAGAGAACAAGTTGTTCCTGAAGTTTGGCTGGAATAGAGAGCAGAGAGATAGGGTGATAATTGCCTGGTGAGGAGGGGTTGCTACCTTTAGGGAGAGGAATGACTGTAGCCTGCTTCCCTTCAGCTGGGATTTTGGTGAGCAAGAAAGAGAGATTGTAGATGGAGGCCAGTGGGGAGGGGATGGCAGGGGCAGATAGGTATAGCATTTTGAAGTCAAGGCTGGAGGGGCATTTACCTGGTGCAGATACTTGGTTTTTGCGCTTAGAGTTGGTATTGGAGAGCAAGTTATTGTTGAAATCCACAAGTATGTGTAGTTCACCCCCTGAAGCGAGCAATTTTAGGGTGCTTAGGTGTTCTAGGATGACATGCAGGGGGTTGTCCGGTGGGTAGTAAGACCCTGCAACATATATTGGGATAGAGTGGGGGAGTGATATATTGAGTAGGAGGCAGTCAATGGGATGTGTTGGTTTGGGGAGTTGGACTGGTGCGAATTGTAGCTTGGAGGAGATGAACATGGCAATACCCCCACCCTTCTTTCTGCCCAAGCGGTCATGCCGAGTAAGGGAGTAGCCAGGGATGGATAATTCGGCATCCAGGTTATGGGGTTTCAGCCATGTTTCAGAGATAATAAGGATATCAGGGTGTAGGGAGAGGATGTATGGTTGGAGGGGGATGATTTTGTTCAGGATGCTGCATATGTTAAGATGCATAATTTTAAGCCCCCGTGGTAGTTGAAGGGATGGGGAGGGGGAGGAGTTGTTGTTAAGGGGGGCAACAGGTGGTCCAGGATTTGGTTCAATGTCCCCTGCTAGGAGTAGCAGTAGTGAAATTAACTGTTTTGTTGCCATCAATGTCCAACTTGCCTTGTAGAAGGTTGATGACTGTGGCTGGGTTAGAGAAAAGATTTTTTAAGGCGATGAGTGTAAAACCGACGGCCCTGCGTGGAATGAAGGTGGCAGGACAGTAGTGCCTAGGTCCCAGTTTTTTAATGTGGGAATGGGCCAGGGATGTAGGTAGTGTGAGAGGGGGCAGAAATTGTCCACATGAGGCCTGTAGCGGGGAGATAATGATCTTCAGGGTAGGTGGAAGGTGGGAGGGATGTTAGGGGGATGGGTAGACTCAATAGTGTAATTTGCAGTGGCAGCATGTTGAGACGCTGTGTTATGGTAGCTAGGAAAGTGAATGGGGCCACCACTAGTGTCTAGATTGTATAACCTGCATATGATGACGTGAGCAGATTGGTTATTTTACGCACCAGGACAGCCTATAAAAGGCAGTGCTCACCAAGGGTGGTGGTGGGGGTGGTGGGGCAGCCGGCGCATAGCACCAGCGGGATCCCACACACGCGGCTGAAGTTTTCTGAAAACGGCGGCCCAGGCTTAGTAATTCATACTGTACCTGCAGCAGTCACTGGCTTCAAGCTTGGTTCTGTTTCGGGGGAGGACAGGACAAACGATGGCCCTCTCTACCACCGGCTGTGAAGGGAGATAAAACGGCACAGATTATATCAGGTAGGAGAAGGAGGGGCTAGCGCAGCTTACACAGATTGCAGACTTCGTATTTGCTAAATATTACTGGGTAGGGGGAGCGGGCAGGCTTAGGCTAATCAGGTAACAGCGTTTTGAAGCAGTGTGCAGTTTGGCTACCGTTCAAACAATTACAGGAGCTGATTCACTTTAACTTTCTTAATCATACAGTGGGTTAAAAATAAATCCTAAATTCATTCACCAGCACTTTACCCTTAAGAACTCCTATGTGAAGAAAAAGCCCTGTAACATGCAATAGCTAAGTTGAATTAAGGAGCCCCTGTAACATGCAATAGCTAAGTTGAATAAAGGAGCCCTAGTGAGTACGGCACAAGCTCAAGTTTTTGTGGCGCTTTTATACAGGCAAAACTCCAAATTAACTTAAGGTAACCCCCACGGGTGAGTGATACACAGCTCAACTGCAGTTAACAATTAGAGTCCCCCAGTAAAAAGGAAACAAAGACAGATTCAAGATTACAGCTGAAAAACTATCTCCATTGCTCTGCCGACCAAAAACATTAAAAAATGGTGCCAACAGTGGAATGTCTTTTGTCCCACACACGCTGCTGGAGTTTTCTGAAAATGGATGCCTGGGCTTAGTAATTCATAGTGTACCTGTAGCAGTCGCTGGCTTCAACTCGGTTCTGTTTCGGGGAGGGCAGGACAAAAGATGGCCCTCTCGACCACCGGCTGCAGCAGTCGCCGGCTTCAACTCGGTTCTGTTTCGGGGGAGGGAAGGACAAACGATGGCCCTCTCGACCACCGGCTGCAGCAGTTGCCGGCTTCAACTTGGTTCTGTTTTGGGGGAGGGCAGGGCAAATGATGGCCCTCTCGACCACCGGCTGCAGCAGTTGCTGGCTTCAACTCAGTTCTATTTCGGGGAAGGGGAGGGGAGGACAAACGATGGCCCTCTCGACCACCGGCTGCAGCAGTCGCCGGCTTCAACTCTGTTCTGTTTCCCGGGAGGGCAGGTCAAACGATGGCCCTCTTGACCACCGGCTCATAAATACTGTAAGAAAATTACTAGAAATGGTGGTACTGTTACTATGTTGCATACCAATTAGTTGATGTACAGTAATTGGTGTAACAGTGTACCAGACACATTGGGCACCCTGAAATAAGGATGAGAAAAGTGGGACATTGGCAACTTCTGTTCAACTTCTAATTGAGGCCCACAAATTTAGTTAAGATTTGAGAATACAGCCAAATTCCTTCATCTGCCAGTGCAGTTATTCACATGGGGTAAAATAGGTTGTACACAGAGGGGTAAAAAATCCTTGAGATCTGAATAGTTTGTCATAGCACTGCACACCTGCTTATTCATTTTTCTGTTATTTGCTCTTTGTAAATTATCACAGCAATCTGCTTTTGTTATTGCTCAATGTATGTTTGTATTCTGTTTGTACTCTGCTCCCCAGATGGCTAGGGTGAGACAGGAGACAGCCAGCAAGGGGAAAGTCATGGTGGTGGGGATCTAAATCTACTGGATATGGATTGGGACATCCCAGCAGCATCCAAAGAAAGGAGTAGGGAGTTGCTGGAAGCCTTGCAAGAAGTGTTCACGGGGTTTTAAATAACTGCAAAAATTGATTAGCACTTTCATTGTAATCAATTGCGAAAAAGTAGGTACAGCATATGCGTTTTCTAGCAGTTTACATTGCTAAACAAATTGAGACACCAACTATGCATTATCCCAGCTGATTAGCAGTTTTTCTTGTGAAATGCTAATCAGTTTTGCAGTTATTTAAAACCCTGGTTCATCAGTCAACTGGTAATGGAACCAACTAGGGGGAGTGCCATACTTGACCTGGGTATGACAAATGGAGACAGTGTCGAGGGGGTAGAGGTTGAGGAAAATTTGGGCGACAGTGACCACAGGACAGTAAACTTTAGAATCAGAAAAGGTCAGGTTAAGAGCAGTTCCAACACTAGGGTGTTAGACTTTAGAAAGGCAGACCTTAGGAGGATGAGGACAATGGTTCAGGAGGAACTAGAGGGGAAGGAAGATTTGGAAGATGTGGAGGAGCACTGGGGGGAATAAAAAGAGGAATACTGAAGGTGATAGAACTGTGTGTTAGGATGGTGAGCAAGAAACAGAGGGTGAGGAAACCACTTTGGTTCGTAACAGAAGTAAGGAGTGTAGTTAGGGAGAAAAGGAAGGCGTTCAAGGTATACAAAGCATGGCAGAGGGAGGCAGACAGGGAGATATATAAGGAAAAACTTCTGGAAGCAGGGAAGGTGATCAGACGGGCAAAGGCTGAAATGGAAGAGCATACAGCAAGGGAGTCAAAAAGGGGAAACAAGAAGTTTTTCAGATATGTGAGCAACAGAAGGAAGGGGAAGCATGGGATTATGAAGCTCAAGGGGAAACAATGGTGGAAGCAGATATAGAAAAAGCTGAGGTCCAGAAAAAAATATTTCTCATCGGTCTTCATGATGGAGGAGGGGAAGGGGCCAAAGTTGGAAAGTAGGGGAAGAACGGGTAGTGATATGGACTCAAGCCCCTTCACAAAGGCTAGGGTACTGGAAAAATTGGAAAAGCTGTGAATAGATAAGGCGATGGGTCCAGATGGGAATCACCTGAGGGTACTCAAAGAATTAAACAGGAATTGGCAACACCACTCATGAGGTTATTCTACCTGTCACTGCACAAGGGAAGGGTTTCTGGGGCCTGGAAGAGGGCCAAGGTAGTACCTCTACATAAGGGGGGAGGAGGGGAGAAGCCTGGAGACTACCGCCCAGTTAGCCTAGCCTCCATGGCTGATAAACAAATGGAGGCACTTATTAAGGAAAGGCTGATAAAACACCTAGAGGGGGAAGGCCTCCTAAATGATAATCAACATGGATTCACAAGAGGTAGGTTATGCCAGACCAACCTGATTGAATTCTTTGACAGAGTGATGGAGATATGAGACCATGGGGGGGGGGCAGTGGACATGGCCTACCTGGACTTCAGGAAGACATTTGACACCATCCCCCACAGAAGGCTGACAGACAAGGTACTGTAGATAACTTAGGAGTGGGGAGCAAGCTCACACACTGGTTGGAGAGGAGGACATAGAGGGTTGTGCTGAATGGGGTGCACTCAAAGGAAGAAAAGGTGATGAGTGGGGTTCCCCAGGGGTCTGTGTTGGGACCCATACTTTTCAACATATACACTGGGGACATCATGGAGGGTCTTCGGGAGAAGGTGTGTCTGTTTGCTGCCGACATGAAGATATGTAGCAATAGGGTTGATACAGCGGAAGGGGGAATGGAGGATATGAGAGAGGATTTGGTTAGGCTGTAGGAGTGGTCAAAAAGGTAGCAGCTGCAATTCAATACAAGAAAAGTGCAAAATGATGCATATAGGGCGAAATAACCCAAAGGCGAAGTACCGGCTTGGGGGGGAGGAGCTGGAAGTAACAGAACAGGAAAGAGACCTGGGGATCATTATTTCAGACAACCTGAAAGTCCAGAGACAGTGTAACAGAGCTGCAGGAAAGGCACTCAGAATGTTGGCATGCATAGGGAGCAGATCCATAAGCAGGAGGAAGGAGGTGATCCTACCACTATACAAAACCATGGTCAGACCACACATAGAATACCAGTTCTGGAGATCTAGTCTTTATGTTCCTACAAGAGGACAAGGACAGGGTGGAAAGGGTTCAGAGAAGAGCAATCAAAATGCTGAAGGGGCTGCAGGGGAAGTCATATAAGGAGAGACTGGGAGAGCTGGGCCTGTACACACTGGAGGAGAGGAGAGGAGGAGGGGGGGTATGGTGGAGACATTCAAGTACTTGAAGGGCATAAACATGGTGAGGGTTGACAGCATCTTCAGAATGAGTAAGAGCAATTCCAGTAGAGAACATACCTACAAACTGGAGGGGGGAAGATTCAGAGAGGACATCAGGAGGAGGTTATTTACTGAGAGGGTGGTAAGGCCATGGAACACACAATGGGTGGTGGGGGTGGATATGGTAGACAACTTCAAAAGAGCCTGGGATAGGTACATGGGCCTAATGGGTAGGGGGCATGCTGGTAATGGAAGGAGGGAGTCTTCCTAGGGGGGTTACAGGCAGACTGGATGGGCCATGGGGTCCGTTCCTGCTAACAGTTTCTATGATTCTGTGATTTCCCTCTCTCCTGGACTGCACCTGGAAATGAACCTTGGCTCACAGTGCCTCTCCTTGTTACCAATTTTTAAATAAATAAATACATAATTAAATAATTACCATAGCTTACATGTGTCAGGTACTGCTGGTATGCATCTGCTACGGATTACCATTTGTGATGTTGTGACAGAGTCTGTAAAACCCATCAAGACTGCCATGGCCCAGTGTGAGCTACAGTAATGTATACTATTCATTGCATACCTCAGGATCTATATCTGTCTATAGTCTGTGCATTACCTCTATGCCAATTACTATATTCTCTCTGAGTCCTGCCACACTGATTTTCAAATGATATAATAATACCACTCCCACCAAAAATGTTGTGTTTCAAAAAAAGATTAAAAAAATGAAGACATTTCACATAGAATATTACATTGCCCCTGGTGGGTCTTTTTTAACTGATACTGACTCTGTGTACTTTGTGGACTCAGTGGCCCATCTGGTCATATTGAGTCTGTTTGTGATGACAATGTGAATGTTGTTGTAGGGTCATCAGGAGCAGGCATCATGCCACAACTACTGGTAGTGGTAAGCCAAACTGTGGTGCCAGTGGGAGGAGTCCAGAGCAACTTGCCATCAGCAGGTGTAGAATTAAGAATAGTAGGTGTCATTTGTTGGACATGTAAATAACTGAATGAATAGTTAAAGTTTATAATTGGTATGTTGGGCTTGAGAAAGGCTAAGCATTCAAGATTCTCAAGATCTTGTCTTTATGTAAAGTCAGCAGTAGAGGAGAAGTACAACAGTGGTAGGACTCAATCCAGACAAGATGGAGGTACTGGTGATCAACACAGGCTGGAGAGATGTGTGGGGCTGTCAAAGAGCTGACAAGGCCTCAGCTTGCTTCCTGTATGCTGAAGGCTTCCACTGAGGTGAAAAATCTGGGTGTCATTTTAGATGATGGGTTGACACTCAAGGCTGAGATGTCAGCTGTAGTCCAGAATGGCTTTTACCATCTAAGAAACACCAGCCAGATGAAGTTCCTTATTCCCCCTGAAGACCTGGTGACACTGGTGCATGCATTTGTGAAATCCAGGTTCAAAAACTGTATTTCCGTTTACCTCAGGCTCAATGGTGGTAACCTGTGGAGCCTGCAAGTGGTGCAGAATGCCGTGGCCAGGTCACCAATAGGCCTTCCCAGGTTGGATCACGTGACACCGGTCCTGAGAGAAATTCTCTGGCTGCTGGTGAAGTGGCATATCACCTGTAAGGTTGGATTATTAACCTACTGTACAAGGTCCTACATGAGTTGAGCCCAGGCTAACAGAGCTCTTGTCTCCAAACCAGCCATCCAGCCTTCTTTGCTTCACTGAGGCAGGCCTCTTGTAAGTACGCAGGGCCAGACTGAAATTGTCAGGATGACCAGACCTTTGAAGTAGCCGGTCCCCTGTTATGGAACTCATTCCCTAGAGACCTGAGAGGGGCTCCCTCAGTGAAGGCCTTTATTAGAAGTCTCAAAACATACCTCTTTAAAGAAGCATTTGATAATATACGATGGTCCCCGTTATTATCTGACTGATTTTAGTCGCTGATGCCATTTTATATTTTAATATTATGTTGTGTTTATTTTATCTGTGTAGTGAAGTTTTTTTTTTTTTTGCTTCATGTTGTTTTGTAATTGTTTATTCTGTATGGCACCCTGAGCCTCCAGAGAAGGGTTCCTTAGAAATAAAATACTACTACTACAGCCAAGAAGTCGTGTATACAAATTCTTGCTTTTTTTCAAGCTATCTTTCTTTTCCACCAATACAGTGGTAGCAAGAAATACAGTATATCACAACATTGTTTAAATATACTATATCTGGTTACATTGAAAGAATTCTAATTAAAACAAATAAGGATGTCCTCCTGTGTAATCTTCAGACAACTTTACCTAGATAGTTTGGGACATATCTCTGACTACCACTGTAAGTGTATGCAACAGTTTCTGTTTCATGTAGTCTATGAGTCCATGGGAACACATGTTTCTATCTAGGATCCAGCAAGTGTTGCAAATCCAAGTGTAGTCTGCGAGTCATTGGGAACACTTCTGTCAGACAATTTTTAGATCTGGCACAAGTATACCATCTTCATCCCACAAATAGGTTCCTTATTTCCCAGTGAGGCAATTTCTCTACTCACTCCCTTCCTTAGAAGACAGTAGAATTGCTTCAATGTTTCTTTTTCTGCTTTTAAACCAACCCTTACACAGGGTCTCCCAGATTACCTGATCTCTTGCATTTAAAGTATATTGCATTATAACAGGTCTAGCTTTTAATGTAAACCACACAAGAGCAGTGTGGGAAAAGGAATAAGGATTTTCTTTCTCCACAGTAACTTGGAATCTTTCTTTAGCAATACCATTCTCTATCAGGTCCTCTCTTAGCTGGCATGAATTCGCCTAGAAAAAATGTAATCAGCTACTTTTGATCCCCTGCCAATACTGCAGAGTTTCAGGGACCTGCATGAGGGGCCTGCTAGAGGGAATGTGGGATACGTCCTGTGACACATATTGTGCTCATAGGGCCCAATTCCAGAAGCAGTTCCATCAGACTCAAGGTGCTTGCCAAACAGCAAAAACTTAAGTCGCACCTTGTGTCCCCCTTTGCAGCATCCCTATTCTGGAACAGGGGCTGTGCCAGACAGGGAAGCCACTGCACCAAACGGGCACTGCGCCACCTTTGTGACCTGTATCTGGGTACACCAGGTCGCAAGGGGGCTTGCACCATGGAGGGGCTCACATTTCCAATTCCGAAAGCCTCACCATGGATGTCACAAGGGGCTTCACTTAGACCTGCCAGAAGGTGGTCTAAGCCCCTTGCAGCTGACTGGGACACTGTTTTGGGTGGGCTATAAGTGGAGTCCATGGGCAGGAGGGGCACAGAAGGACATAGGGTGGGTTGCTGTGGAAGCTGGGATGTATGGGATTGCTTAGGCACCCGGGGGGGGGCATATGCCTCCATATAGATATAACATGGGCATTTGCACCCTTCCAGGTGTCGAATCAATATCCGACCACCCTACTCTCATACCAACCCACCCAATGTCCCCATCCACCCCCTCACCACCACTGGGCATGTATGTACCCTTCACCATCACCACCAGTGCTGCCTTTCCTGTGTTGCACTGGTGGAAGGGGTGCCAAGTCCTTGTAGCATGTGCCATAGCTGTGCCGCTGGTCAGGTGCTGTCCTGTACTTGCGGCAATCCTGGGGAGTTAGGTGAAGGAACCCCACTTTTTCTTGGAATACAGCGCAGGGTTCCTGCTGCACCTGGTATTGCCATAGCACTTGGAGCAGAGCAACTTGTGTCGCTCCAAGGGCTCCTTTCAGAATCGAGCCCAAAGTTTTTGGGAATGTGGTAAGCTACAGCCTTTTTGGATGCAGGGACTAGTGGTATTAAGTAAACTTTTTCCCCAAGCTTACCAGTTACCTGGAACTCATGCTTTTCCACCAGCTCCTTGAAGGTGTATAGAGGCAACCACTGAATAAATGAATGTACATCTGTATACTGGCTATGAAAAAGACTATTATAATTCAGTGGCTAACCACACAATGGCACCTTTAGAGCGTGGGCAAAATATAATAATATACATTTACAAAACAGAGAAAATTACCTATACTCTTACAGAACAATTGCCAGATTTCAATAACATGTGGCTGAAATGGGTACTTTATATTATGCAACACAGGTTGGAATTTGTACTGTAGGGCTTGGTAGATGGGATGTGGGTGAGGGATGGAAGGGGCATACCCTTCCTGACTTAGGGACTATGATACAATGTACATCCCTTTTGTCCAGGCAGTGACGCAACCCTATGATGGTTCACCATGTGATTAGGGGCTGACGATCAGAGAGTGGGGAGAACCACTGGACACCAAGGAGTTATGATTTACTACTGGGGCTGGTGATCAGAGGGTGGGGGTACCAGGGACTTATTATTTTATACCGTGGCCAGTGATCGGAGGTTGGGGGGGATCCCTGGACACCAGGAAGTGTTTTTCAAATGTATGGGACAGCAATCAGTGAGTGGGGTGGGGGTGGACCACTAGACACCAGTCAGAGTTTTTCAAATGTACAAGATGGTGATCACTGGGTGGTGAGGGGGAACTACTAGATACCAGGAAATACTCACATTTTACCGGGGATGGGAAATCAGAGGGTGGTGTGTGCCACTTGACACCAGGGAATATTTGATTTTGTGGAGCCAGTCACAGGGACACAAACCTGTTGCTGCTTCCCATGCAAATGTACCTATGACAGGCATACAAATGGCCCCTTAGTGCCATCCATGCTCAATAGGCTCATTTGCATGGAACTGTCTGAATATCATGCTGGGAGCTTCTGATGCCATTGTGTCTGGGGCCGCTGTTCCCTGCACAGACAGTATCCATGTTAGGGTAGCGCTGCTTGGCTTAGCACTGTGCCAACATGCCCCTGTATTCATTCAGATAGTGCCAATGTGCTATCTCACTGAATATAGCATCCTCAGGGTCATGGGCAATGGACAAGTGCAGCACAAACCTTTGTGCTCCACTTTGGCAATTTTTTTAATATCTGGCCCCATATGTTAAAAGTAAATCAAAAATTACCCCTGGCTAATTAAATGGAAATGTAGCCATAATTTATAACCCTAACTCTTGGACATAGTGACCCCCAATCAAAGTTGAGCATTGCTAAATTTAGGTTATAGACAAGTGACTCTAACATTCTCAAAGGAAGCTAAGAGAAGAAGTCACATATTTATGAAGCCACCTCAAGCACAGTTTTCTTTCTTCACTATTTTTCATACACAGAAATAATCAGTTATTAATATACAGATTCAAAGTGTGACAACGAGTGAGATAGGGAGAAAACATTCTTTAGGTACTGTACATCAGGGAAAAATAAATGCTAAGCAGGGTATTACAAGATAAAAGAAGATAGGATATGGGAGGTTGAGGACGGGAAAAAGGATGATATAATGAACAAATACTTTTGTTCAGTTCTCACCATGGAGGAGGGGGACCATTATCAGAGTGCAGGGTGCAGGTCAAAGAGGGAGGGATGACTGGATTGGAATAACAGCCAATCCCAGAGGAAAGGGTGCTCAGGGTTCATAAATCTCTGAAAGTAAACAAAGCACCTGGTCCTGATGAATTGTACCCTAGAGTGCTGAAGGAGATTGGGCAGACACTGATGGCACCATTAGCAGACCTTTTTAACTGTTTCCTAGAGGCGGGGGTGAAGCCAGTAGACTGAAGGGTACCAAATGTGCTACTGCTTCACAAGCATGGAGACAAGGATGAACTGTAAAACTAGAGACCAGTCAGTTGGGCTTCAATTATGGGCAAGCTGCTGGAAAAAAAATCATCAAAGAACACATAGTGGGATTCTTGGAGGCAAATGGATTGCAGGACAGAATGTTGCATGGATTTGCAACAGGAAGGTATTGCCAAACTAACCTGATTGACTTCATGCCAGTGGACAGGAACCAAGTAGTGGATGTGTTGTACCTCAAATTTAGCAAGAGCTTTGATTCTATCCAACATAATAGGCTCATAAATAAGCCAGTGGCCTAGGAAGAGGGGAAAAACTCACTAAGTGGCTGATGTCAGCGTGGCTCAGTTGGTAGCACATCCACCTCTGGGCCAGAAGGTTGTGGGTTCTCATTCCACACCGGGATTTGGCTCATACCTACAATGCTGGCACCCCAATGCAGTATTGGGGGGTGCTTTACTGTTGAGGTGTACCGTCCTTTGGATGAGACTTTAAAACCAAGATCCCTTCTACCCATCCTGGTGCTATCCTGGTGGGTGTCCAGGTAGAAGCAAAAGAATCCAAGGCAGTCTTCGCAAAAGAGATGGGGTCTTTCTTTGATGTCCAGACCAACATAACCCTTCCCAGAAAACTGGTTCATGCAATTGTTTAGACTGTGTGTGGGTGTTGATGTGCAATATGGCCACCACTGCACATTCAGTCATTTCACTAACAGTCGAGCATTGCTTGTAAAGCGCTTTGGGATACATTGTATATGAAAAGTGCTATATAAATGCTGATTCTTCTTCTTCTAGTTACCTGGCTGGAGGTCAGGATGCAAAGGGTGGTCCTCAATGGGGCACACTCAGAGCACAGAGAAGTCATGAGCAGGGTACTACTGGGATAAGTTCTGGGACTGGTGCACTTTAGTAGCTTCATTTGTGATGTAGAAGAGGGATTCCAGAATAAGATGTGCCTTTGCTGTTAATACTGCAGCAGAGTGGAGTGAACACTGAGGAGGGAGTCAGAGAAAGGAAGTGTGACCTAGAAACAATGGAAATGTGGTTCAGTTCATGGGAGCTAATGTTACGAACATATGAAACTTGCCCACAGAAACAGGCCTCACATTCTATCAAGTCTGCTCAAATGTGCAACTAGCACCCCTATAATGCAGTTTGCCCCACCCCCCAAGCCCCTACTCACCTCCTGGGACTGCTCAGTGCCCTTACCCCACCCCCTCTGTGCCCTGTCCCATGCCCTTTGAAACTCCCCGCTGACCTGCACCACCACCCCTCTGGCAGAGTGTTCCATTTTGACACAACCCTCTCTGTGAAAAAAATGCCTTTTCATCTCCCTCCTGAACCTGCCCCCTCCAATCTCAGCCCATGCCCCCTCATGTCCCTTCCCTTCCTCTGCTAAAACAGCCCCTCTGTACCAGATTTGTTGATCACCCTCAAGTATTTGAAGGTCTCAATCATGTCCCCCCATCACTTCTCTCCTCCAGGGTGAACAAATTCAAGTGACTCAGCCTTTACTCATAGATTCTGCCCTCCATACCCTGTATCACTTTCGTCAGCCTGTGCTGCACCCCCTCTAGAAGCTTAATGTCTCTTCTCAGGTACGGTCACCAAAACTGCATGCCGTACTCCAACTGCGGCCTGACCAAGGATCTATAAAGGGGCAGGATCACCACTTTG
Source organism: Neoceratodus forsteri (assembly GCA_016271365.2). Taxonomy (NCBI): domain Eukaryota; kingdom Metazoa; phylum Chordata; order Ceratodontiformes; family Ceratodontidae; genus Neoceratodus; species Neoceratodus forsteri. The sequence goes on from CM057452.1 coordinate 1,571,462,158, forward strand.
TGCCTGGATGAGAATCCCCACATGATGCACCCCAGCATCCTATTGGCCCTAGCTGCAGCACTCCTACATTGAGCAGAGTTATTCATGCTCCCCGTTACCATGACCCCCATGTCCTTCTCCTCCTCCTCCTCAGTGACCCCTAACTGCACCCCACCCAGTCAATATTCCCTCCTCTGGTTCCTTGCCCTCAAGTGCATAACCTTGCACTTCTTAGTGTTAAATCCCAGCTGCCACCTCTAGGACCACTCCTCAAACCTGGTGAGGTCATCCTGTAGCCTCTGCCACCCCTCTATGTCATCCACTACAGCTTCCATCTTAGTGTCATCTGCAAACAGACTGATCCTGCTCTCTACCCCTTGCGCTATATCCAATATGAACAGTTCAAACAACACCAGCCCCAGCACAGAGCTCTGCAGCACACCACTGATAACTGCCTTGGGAGATGAGAGTTCTCATCCCCCCACCACATATTGCAGTCTATCCACAAGCCAATTTCAGATCCATCCAGCCATCTTAGCCCCCAAACCTACATGTTCCAGCTTTGCCCCCAGTCACCCATGAGGGACCGAGTCAAAGGTCTTGCTAAAATCCAAATATAGGACATCCACTGCATGGCCCTTGTCACTCAGCCATAGTATTCTATCAGGCTGGTCTGGCATGATCTACCAGAGTTGAACCCTCGCTGCTGCCCATCCTGGAGATCATTGAGCTCCAGAAAGATTACCAGTCTTTCCTTCAAGATGAATTCCATTAGCTTACCCATTATGGAAGTGAAACTGACAGGTCTGTAGTTGCCTGGCTCATCCTTTGGGCCACTCTTGTGATTAGGCACCATGTGAACCAACCTCCAGTCCTGTGATATGCATTCCATGTCCAGGGGGGTGTAGAACAGGTCAGTCAGTGATGCAGCCAGCACCTCTGCCATCTTCCTCAACACTCTAAGGTGAATGCCATCAGGACCTGGTGCCTTATCCACCTTAAGAGCCTTCAGACCTTCCAGTACCCTGCTTTCTTGAATCATTTCATCAGTCACCTTCTCTCCCCTCATCCCCACCCTTCCAGTCCACCCTAGTGAACACAAAGTGGAAGTATTTGTTCAGTACCTCTGCCTGTTCCCCATCCCTCTCCATCCACCCCTTGCCCTTCCTAATTCAGACAATCCGGTCCCTACACTTCCTTTTTTCTATCACATATTTAAAAAAATCCTTCTCCCCCTCCCTCATGTCCTGAGCCATCCTCAGTTCCTTGGCAGCCTTGGCTTCCCTTACTAACTTAGTCACTTTCCTGGCCCTCTTTGCATACAACTCTTTGTCCTTTCCCCCTTCCAGTTCTCTTCATTTGCCTAAACAGAGCTTTCTTGGCTCTCACCCCCTCCAACACCCTCCTGGTCATTCAGCACGTCACCTTGGCCCTGGACTTCTTGCTCAGAATCCTGGTGCACACTATAGTAGCCTCTTTCAGGCCAGACTTTATGATTACCCACTTTTGGCTTGTGTCCATCTCTGACCTTATTTCCTTAAGGCTCCCCCTCAGTATTTCCTTGATCCTTCCAAAGTCTGCCCATCTGATGTCTACTACCTTTGTTGCTGACCCCACCTCCTCCTTGCTCACTCTTAGCCTGAACCACATCGAAAGGTGGTAACTCCCAGCTAGTGGATCCTCCACCCTTAGCTCCTCACCATCTCCCCATTTGTTGGTACCAGATCCAATATGTTCACTGCAAAAAAAATGCAAAGTGATGGCCATTGGTAGAAAGAATGATAAAACAGACTACTGGATAGGGGAGCATGGGTGGTGCCAGTGATGGAGAAGAGAGACCTATAAGTGACATCCTCAAGTCTAAAACTCAGTGCAATAAGGTGTATGGTAAAGCAAACAGAGTGGTGGGATGTATAGGAACGAGATTTGATAGTAGGAGAAAGGAGGTGATAGTGCCGCTGTACAAGACCCTGGTAAGACCACACCTGGAGTACTGTGCACAGTTCTGGAGTCCACATATCATGGAGGACAATTATGCAGAGAAACCAATTAAAGGAGGGACACAAAGATAATTCAGGGGCATTGAGTCAGGTCATATAAAGAAATCTTGGCAGAACTTAACATGGATGCACTGGGCACCAGAAGGGAAAGAGGAGACATGATTAAAATGTACGAATTCTTACTAGGAACAACAGGATAGAATGTATGGATTTATTCACTGATGGGTAGAGGCTGATAAGGGGGATTCAGGAGGGATGCGAGAAAGTTCTTATTTATGGAGCAGGTGGTGGATGAAAGCAATTAGCTGCCCAGAGAGGTGGTCGAAGCTCAGACAGTGCTGTTTTTTTTCTGTACTTGTTATGCCACCTGATCACTGGTGCTGTCCCCTTCTGCCTTGGTTTCCAGCACTGTGCCCTCTCATCATTGGCACATATCTCACAACAGTTTCTGTTCTGTAGTAGTTCTTTGTGGAGGGGCTTTCAATCATTAGCCTTCTCAGTCCTCTAGTGCTAGGTGGTGAGTGGCCAGTTAGGGGGACCAGGCCCCAAAGCATCTGCTTTCATCCTAGTCATATCCAGATGGGTTTCCTGGTCGGTTTCTTTCTCCCCAGAACACTGACAGCAAGGGTGCAGTGTGAGCATATACACACTATTGTGTTGCTGCACCATCTGGCATCCTCCCACCACAAGCTGCTCAAATTACACAGCCACATGTTGTCACCCACAAGGCAGTACTGCAGCAGAGCATGCTGTCCTCCCTCACTCTCTCCCATATTGGAGTAGGAAAGCATTCTTTGGGATGCTTAACTCTCCATATTCAGCGGTTCCTTGACATCCCAGGTTCCTTCCCAAACTCACGTCACCAGTGCAATGAGTGATCAGTCTGGTGCATTCCATGTCAAAAGATATATGTTGGAAGGTACCAACCTGGGTGAATGATGCAGTATTTACAGTATATGGCTCTCTTAAAGCTACACAATCTCAGTAAAGGCGGCACTCAGATCAGATATTAAACACAGGAACCAGTTTAAAAAAAACATCCAAAATGTGATGTGCTGAACTAAATAACAATATAAAAATATACAAAATGACATGTCTATATTATCGGTCTGTTGTAGAGATGGGTGAAGTCCTGAAATTTTGTGAAATTTGCACATTTCACAAAATATTCTGTGGGTGCAAAGTGCAAAATTGTGCCAGCGAAATGCAAAATGTCACCTGCGAAATGCAGAATTTTACTACTCCTATGCAAAATTACACCATTTGCAGGTGAAATTCCATATTTCACAGGCAAATTTTTTGCATTTCACACCAGCGGAATAGATCTCGAAATGTGCAAGTTTCACTAAATATTCCAATTACAATGTGATAAAGGTGAACAAATACTGTATATATGGGTAGGTTTGTTGGTAGCTAACTGTAATTTGTCACAACAGAAGCAAACATAAGCAATATAATGCACTGTAACCAAGATTTATTTTTTTGTTCACATATATCACATAGGTTACAAATATGTGCTAAAAATGCTTATTAAAGTGCTTTAATTAAAATGTTAACACTTCACTACCATATATCTTGTAATACATTCACATAGAGGTTTTATGATTGCAGAAAGACCTACCCAGTCTACTGCGCTAGCCACCACTAACCCTTACACTTCGCCTGACTGGCTTCCTAAGGAGAATATTCTGCAGGGCAAAATTCCTGACTTTACCAGAACTTTGCCAGTGAAATTAAACTTTGCTGCATCTCTAGTCTGTTGACATTTTTACAATATACAGAAGTGTTTTCTCTACAAGCTTATTTTCTCACAATACTTGCTCAAATTGTCTTTTCTTTGCAAACTTCCATAAAATAAAAAACATAGGGCCAGATATTCAAAGGTTTGCCCCTGAGCTAAATTAGCACTGCCCGGCGGGCAAACTTAGCCTGGAGCACAAAGTAAGCTGTATTCAAAAGGAATAGCCCAGGGCAAACAGCTTCTGAATATAGCATGGGACTGAGGCCGTGCAAACTGGGCTGGGAGTGCAGGGCAAACGTAGCCCTGGAATAAGACAGCACTGAATACAGCAACCAGGAAGTGCAAACCACAACAACAACCCAGTGCATAGAGACGTGAGGGTAGGTAGAGAGGAACTATGTGGCCAATGTGTGTTCTGGCAAATGCAGGGACCCAGTACAGCTGCAGGCAGCAGCACACATGAAAAAACAGTGATCAAAACTGTATAATATTCCCCGAACCGTTAGTGCGGCTTTAGCGTGGAGCTAAGCGGTTTGCCCGGTGCAAGCACGTTAGCCCCACGCTAAACTTTGCCATATTCAAAAGTGACATGCAAATGAGCCTACTTAGATAGTCTGTGGGCAAACAGCCACATTAGCATCTCTCATTATGCCCTGATTTGCATGCAGTTTGCACAGCGTTACTGCAGGGTCCCACAGCTCCACCTGTAGGTCAGTCTGAGGTACAGGGGCTGGCCAGATCCGACCGCAGCTCCACCTGTATGTCAGTCAGGCAGTGCATGATGATAGCTGCAGGCTTCATGTAAACAGTACAGCACAGCATAGCATATCGTACCCCAGGGGACAACACAGCATAGGCACAGGTGGTGGTAGTGCTGCATGCAACCTTCACACTGTAAGTCATGCTACAGTGCACAGCAGACACTACAGTAGCAAGAGGGCTGGTAGTGTGAGGGACACGACACTGCCTATGGTATGTAGGGCAGTGATGACCACTGCACTGTACACAGTGCCAGACACAGCTTGCAGGTAATTACTGACAGTGGACAGTACTATCACGCTGTTGTGTGATCCACAGATGCTGCACCTGTGACATGGGATGCACACAGTGTCATGTACATGGCTGGCAGTGTGTGCTGTGACATCTGTACAGTTGTGTGGTAGGTGGCTCGGGGGGCATGTGGGATCTGACAGGCACACAGGTGGTGGCGTAATCCCACTACTGGCCCATGTGCACTGAGCGATGTGTCCCAGCCTTGTGGCCACACGTGGGCTGTGGTGAGGTCTGGCCACCCATACACCCTCCCCTCACTGGCCACCATGCCTACAGTGTGCTGCGTGTGTGCTGGCATCTGTTACATACCACAGACGTATGGTCTGCAGGTGTGTGCTATATGGGCCACACTACCATGCTGTCCCCTGTGAGTCAGATCACCCATCACTGTCTGTGCTTGGCTCGGACTGGTGGCAGCTGATGGCATCATGGTGGTGCCATCAGTAAGCTGCATGTGTCCTCCATGTCTGGCAGTGTCTAAGTGTCATACTGATATGTTATGGCCGCGCAAGCTGTGCTAATGATGAGATAGCACCGCGCATAGCTGTTTGCCCAGGGTTAAGACCAGCTTTTCCTGGGCGGTAATTTGTACCGCGCTATGGGTCGCGCTAAGTCGCGCTAAACAACTTAGCACAGCGCTAGTCACTGAACATCTCATTGCACATGTATTCATATTCACTTTGCCCCTTGCATATAATTATTGTTTGCCTTGCGCTAATGCAGTTTGCCTGCACTATTCAGCCTTTTGAATATAGCAGACCCGCGCTAATCCCGCGCTAACCCCGCGCAAACGTTTTTTGCCCGGCGCAAAGCTTTGAATATCTGGCCCATAGAGTTAATCAGTGCATTTACATCAGCTTTGGCCAAAGGTACAAAGAAGGCATTGAAATCAGTCAAAGCTAAATTATTTTAAGAATGGCACCAGTGTGAAATTATCATTTAATCTTGCTCATTCTTTTGTTCTCAAAGTATTCAGTAAACCTTGCTTTTAAGTATCAGGTAATCATTATCAACCCCAGCTGAGTTATGAAAGACTATTGCTAAGAATTAATAAAAAAAACATGCTGTTCTTTGTTATTATTATTCCACACATGAGCAATCTTAGCATACTCACAATTACAACTTTCCAGCACTCTGCAGTGTCCTCCAACCCCTAACCCTTACTTTGAATTTCCTAATGTTTTTCCGATGGTATAGACACCACAAGAACAGACCGCAAGATAAACAACCTATGTGGTGTCATAAGTTGCAAAACAATACATTTTAATTATTGTTGTCAGATTTTGGATTGATAAGACTTTACACTGAATAAAAGGCTAGACAGTATTTACATTTTCCACATGTAAAAGAGCCATTATGAGCCTTTGGCATCAGCCTGTTTTATATTTTCCACCATTTGTTTCCTTCTAAGCAATTTATCTTTCAGGTTTTGGAACCTCCTATATGACATGTGTGGTGGATTAGCTAGACTGTCATTGACATGTGAGCCATGACTCAGAATGCTCCAGTTTCATTTAATGATGTTAGCAGCATTGTTAGAATGTGCACTGTAGGTGGCAGTGACGAAATTAAATCTCTTAACTATGCTCTGAGTATTCTGCTAATTTTTCTTTTAACAGCAGGAGATTCTCAATTTTATCATTTTGTAAAATCAGTGGCTGCTTTAATGATTGTAAGGTTATATCACTTACAAAATTGGGATACAGCTAAATTTGGCAAATTTATATGTGGGATTATGGGAAAACAAGATGTAATCTACAGTGTTAATAAAAACTCAAATTCCATTTAGCTGGTAGTTTGGCATAAATGTATATTTTAAAAACATGTTGTCTGTGTGGCAGGGGGACCTAGAAGAGCTGAAAGAATTTACGAGTTGCCTACACTCTACAAACCCAAATTAAAATTCACAGTCACCACCGATCAAGCTAAAATAAACATTCTGGATCTAGAAATCAGCAGAGGGGACGAAGGTAATGTAATCACAAACATTTTACATAAATCAAATGACTGCAACACAGTCATCTTAGCTAATAGCTGTCACTCACACCACACAGTCAATAATATTCCTAAAAGACCATTTGTACACCTAAGAAGGAATGGCAGCACTGAAGCGAATCTTGATGCAGCAGTCACAGCTATAGATAAATTCCAGGAAAGAGGGCTTAGCCCTACATCCATTAATACAGGTGCTGATTGTGCAAAATCACATAACAGAGACTTTCTTATTGAATGAATAAATAAATAAATAAATAAATAATGTACTCAGACCATAGACAACAGATTCCATTTTGTCATCACCTACAGTGTGCATTGTTTTTTTAGAACTCGGCTTTATTCAAAAATTGATTGGCATACATACAGTATATGACCTGACTGCATCAGCTACAGTAATTGCATTTACTGATTATAGTAGAGTTCCAGTGGCCCCCCTCATTCTTTTGCCAGTCATAATCTATAATTAAACTGGGTCTAGACTAGTGCAGCTGTTCTTATGACCATATAAGACTCCAATGAATCTAAAGTTTGCTTCAGGCTTTACAACTGGTAACCAGTCTTCTGGCACAATGTTCATTGAGGCTCTAACATTATTGGTACTGATGCCAGGAAACATAAAAGAACCATCAAACAGTAAACATAACTACTTTTGACCGAGGTGGAACTGTCATCCCTAGGAGGTGGAACTCTCCATAGTATTAAGTGGAAAAAGGTGTCAGAGGAGGTGGAACTGAGTTCTTGTGAGTTCCTGCCCAATTTAACCCCTGAACATAACCAAGAACCAAAAACACAGGGTACCAGTGCAGTATTTTCTATTAGACATTCCAGTTTATAATGCATCATCATGATCTCTAAATTAATGATGTAATCAACTTGTTCATCTTATATTTCAACAGTTCCTGTTTATGGTTTTCAGGTTACAACCAATCATCTGCCAATGAGGGATGTGTGAAATTTGCAAATTTCATTGTAAAACATATTTCATGAAATTCATGCATTTCTCAAAATATTTTGTTGGTGGGAATTGCGAAATTCCACCTGCAAAATTGCAAATTTTGCCTGCAAAATCATGCATTTTGCCCTCAAAATGCAGAATTTTTTTCCCGTGACTGACAGAATTTCGCCATTCTCTGGCAAAAATCTGCCACTCGCGAGTAAAATTTCAGATTTTGCAGGTAAAATTTGCGATTTTGCCACCTGAATTTCATATTTTACACCTGTGAAATTCATGGGCAAAATGTGCAAATTTCACAAAATGTTTTGCGCAGTGAAATTCACTATTACGCCAGAATTTTGTCAACAAAATTACATTTCACTGCAACACTACTGCCAGTTGTGGCTCTAACTTAGTGCTAAGAGTTAACAATGAGCACTTCTAGAGGTCTTATACTTTTGTAGGGGTAAGTGGATTTTATACCACAGTCTCCACATTATCTGCCTCCTCTTTTGAGTCCTGCCTACCCTCCCTTGCTGTTATCCACCTTACCCATCCTAGCCACTGTTTGTTATGTTTTTCCTCAGCTAATTGTATTTTAGCTGTCATTAGTTCCATTTCATGCACTTTAGCCAATTGACTTAGCCATTCTTCCCTTGTCGGAATATAATGTGTGATTAATGTGCTGTAATACACTTTAGGGCCATCACCATACACATTAGAGTGAGTTTTCTTGCACCTAACTGTAATTTTACTGTTTTATGAAGCCAGAGGACCATGGGCCTGATTCTCAAAGGCTGCTCTTAGAATGATGCAAGCTGCGCCAGACAGCAGCTTGCATCAAAGCCCCATGTGCCATGGACCTTGCACCCAATTCAGTTATGGGAGGGGTTCTAGAACCTAAGTCCCCACACGTGTGGCATTCCTTCTCATGCGGTGAACACCTGGCACGTGGGAGGTGTCTGTCGCAAGCCCGGTGTGGCACAGGAAATGGCATGTGTTGTACATATGTGCACAGTGACTGCCACCAGTCTCAGACATTGAGTGCATATGTACAGTACCGTGCTGATACAGACCACACTTGGTGGCTGGACAGGAACCAAGGGGGTGGGTTCCACTAGACCATCAGGTATTGGGAACTACAGTGATTGGGGCACATGCCCATGCCATGTACAGGTCGACCGGGCAGCATTGGGGATGCAGTGGTGGCATAGGGGATGGGTGACAGTACCTGGCATAATGGGGCACCATTGGCAAACCAGGGGGGTACCGCAGCATACAGTGGCACATAGGATGACTGCCCAAGTAGGACATATTCTAAGTCCCGCTATGCCAGCCCTGGCTGGTCTAAGGGCACTTAGAATATCTCCCACCAGGTGCTGTCTGTGAATAGCAAGCTGCAGCTTGCATTGGTGCAGTCCACCTAGCACAGTGTTGCAGAACTGTGCAGGGCACAGGGCTGGCGCAGGACCTGTTTGGGGCAGGCAGCCTGTGGTTGGCACAGGCCACCTTCTTGAATTGAGTAGAGGCAACCCTGGGTGCAAGGTGCACCTTGTACCATATCTGTTTGGTGCAAGCACCTTGCGTCAGATGCAGGGCTTTGAGAATCGGGCCCCATATCTGTAAATTCCAAAGGTAAGGATGTAGCAGTATTTTGGTAGTTAGTCCTGAACCATAGGCTAGAAAGACTGTATCTTTACACATTGCCAGAATATGTGTCATTGATTCCCTGCTTCCCCACAGGCCCTCCAACACTGATCTGAGTTTGTCAACTGGTAATGTTTAATGATTGTTGAAATGCAGAAATATCTGGTTAACATCTTCCAGTAAAACTTCCTCCATAAGGGAGCTACTGTTACCTTCCACCCCTTTTTTAATCTGTTGTCCAAATCAACCTCTTGGATTACACTATTTACTTTTCTTTTCCACCTTGATTATGGAGATAAAGAATCCTTGTTCTGTTTGCAGTAATTTATACAGTGGATACCTAAGATATATTTTGAGGAGGCCAGCTATGGTAACTACCCCATAAAGGAAAGCCTCCCAACTAGTCAAGGCTCTTTTTAATTTGTCTTTTTACATGGTACAGTATATTATTAAAATGTCTGACCGGAATGTATCTCAAGAATTCGGTGTTATCCCATCCAAACTTTTCTTTAACTCTGGTAAAAGTGACATAGTTGTTATGCTCTAAGAACTGCATAACTATTGTAATTCCTTGTCTTTTTCATCTGGTATCACTCCCATCCAATTTAGATGGCAGGAAGTCCCCTTCATATCTAATTAATGAGAGAGGGCCTAAGTCATTAGGCATATATGTTAGCTCCTGAATTTTCTGCAAGATTCCTAGACTATGTTTTATCCAGTTATTCCAGATTACTTTCTTGATTTCATGGGTGACTGGTGTGAGAGCCAAGGTGAAGAGGGGCTGGCTACCGATCGCCGAATTCTCCATTTCATACTGAACTGAATCTTGCCTTTGTTTAACCCACATGTAGACAGCAGACAGTTATACTGCTAGGTAGTATTTTTTTCAGGTCTGGGAGGCCTAGCTTTTCTTTAACTCTGGTAAAAGTGACATAGTGCCCTATTTCTCTTGGGGTAATTGCTAAACATTTAGCACTATCCTTGGACGCTTATTGCCCCACACAAAGGTTTGCAGCTGGTGCATAACCTTTTTCTGGAAGGCACCCGGAACTGGTGAGGAAGTCTAGTTAGTTAGGTTTTATTGCATGGCAACACAATATTGTCTTTACAAGGCATTTACCTTATTACATTTTACATAATACATAAAAGTCACAGTAGACATTATTTCAATAAAATCTCATCATTAGCAAATCCATTTCAATAAATAGTCATTAAATAACCTTCTATTACATTATAAATACATTTAATTTCCCTATTAATTGTATAATTCTTTCCAACCCCTTCCTTCCTTTCCTTCCTAACAGTCTTTTTTATGTACAATTTCTTGATTTCAACTTTCTTACAATATTTAGCCAAATTAAGCAACACTTCTCTATCTCTAGGTGTTAGAAGGAATGTAGCCTGGTATCTTGGTTCCATCTGTAATTGTGCTAGTATATTTCCTAGATAGAATTTTCTTTCAAATTCATATAAAGGGCATAAGATCAACACATGCACAAGATCATCTTCCCCTAGTTCAAATTTACAATTACTCTCCATTGCTTTATAAATAATGCTTCTTAGCCATTGGCTGTCTTGATATTCAAATCTGAATCTACTAATAAGTTTCTATTTTCTTTGGTCTTTAACAAAGTTTAGATATGGGGTCAATCCTCTTTTCTCCTCTCTTTCTATGTCCCAACCAGGAGTTAATTTTACAATTCTTCCCTAGTTCCAGATCTCCGTTATAAAAGTGATCTCTTATTCTCTTCTTTATATACTTGTCTATCTGTTCTTTAGATGTCATTCCATATTCATATATACAATTCAATAGTCCTTGAGGTCTCACAACAATCTCTAAAATGGAGATACTAGGGAAAGATGTTCTATTCTGCCTATAATTTATTGCTTCTTCAAGGCAAATTCTTGGTAGTCTTTGTTCCTTCATAGTGCTTTCAAACAATAAATAACAACGTTTGTTCAATAATACATTTAATTGGTAATTGTCCCAATTCTAGTCTAGATAACATGGATAAAGCCCCTTTGGGAAGCCCTAACAGCCTTTTATAAAATGTATTTAATGGAACTTCCAGCAAATCTGTGTTCTGATAGCCCCAAATCTCTGCTCCATACAATATTTGGCTTTTTATTTTTGCATTCACCAGAATTTCTTTTCTTTCACAGAATGTCCTCTGTATTGATATGCAAATCTTTCTACCACTGGGATAAATCTTTTTGTCTTGCTTATTGTGTTTTGCAAACGTTTTTTCTAAGTCAAATTATTAGAGAATATACTGTAATTCCCAGGTAGCAAAAGCTATTAACTTTGTCTGTCTTATTATTGTATGTTAACACATGGTCAATTCCTTTTCTTGTTCCAGATTTGGTAAATATTAAATATTTGGTTTTATCATGGTTTATCTCCATGTCTGTCTCCCTGCATCCATCTTCAAAAAGTTGTAAACTCCTCTTTATCCCCAGATAACTGGTAGATACCAGAACTATGTGATAAGCATACGCCAGGTAGGGGCAATGCCTCTAACCCACCTTTGGCATGTGCAGCATGGGGTCATACATTCTTAACAAGACTTTATTCAGAAATAGATTAAACAGTATTGGGGATAACACACATCCCTGTCTAAGACCAATGTTGGATACAAATGTTCTGGTTGTATCCCCTTCCTTATTATACCTAATACTAGTCTTATTATTTGTATATAATGCTTCAAACATATTTAACATTGCCAGTTCCATTCCATATCCCTTTAAAATGGTCTATAATTCTTTCCAAATAACTCCAATGAATGCCACCTTCAGATCAATAAAAACACAATTTAATTTATATTTTTTAATTATGAACATACGAACATACGAAATTTGCCAGCAGATAAAGGCCTAGAGGTCTATCAAGTCTGCTCGAATGTGCAGCTAGCACCCCTTATTCTGCAGCTGCCCCTCCCTTCCACCCTTCCCCTTCATTAACCCTCCCACTTGTCCTGTCCCATCCTCGTTTGAAGCAGTCCACTGTTCTACTGCATACCACTTCTGCAGGTAACGCATTCCACCCAGCCACCACCTCTCTGTAAAAAGTGTCTCCTCATCTCCCTCCTGAACCTTCCTCGCCCAGTCTCATATCATGGCCCTGGTGGCCTCCCTCCCTTACTTTGAACAGCCCCTCTGTACCTGTCTTGTTTATTCCTTTCATGTATTTAAAGGTTTCAATCATGTCCCCCTGGCTCTCCTCTCCTCCAGTGAGTACATGTTCAACTCCTTCAACCTCCTCTCATATGATAAGTCCCCAGACCCTTGATCATCTTTGTCGCCCTGTGCTGCACTCCCTCCAGTAACTTAATGTCCCTCTTCAGATACAGATGCCAGAACTGCACGAGTACCCAGGTGTGGTCTAACAATGACCTATACAGTGGCAGAATCACCTCCTCCTCCCGAGGATATACCCTTGCAATACAACCCAGCATTTTGTTGGCCTTTGCAGCTGCCTTCCTACACTGTGCCGAGTTGTTCATTGACCCTGTGATGAGCACACCCAGATCCTTCTCCTCCTCTGTCTGGGCTAGCTGCACTTCCCTAGCTGGTAAGTCCTCCTTGAGTTCTTCATCCCAAAATGCATCACCTTGCACTTTTGGCATTAAAGCCAGTTGCCAGGTGTCTGACCAGGTTTCAAGCTTTGCCAGATTCCTGCAACCCTGCACCATCCCCTGGGTCATCCACCACCGCTCCAACCTTGGTATCATCAGCAAACAGACTGATCTTGCTCTTGATGTCCCATGATATGTCTGCAATGAATATCCCAAACAACACTGGTCCCAACACCGAGCCCTGTGGGACACCGCTCGTCACTGTCCTTGGGTGTGAGGCTCCCCACCACCACCACCCTCTGTTGCCTTCCCTGCAGCCAGTTTCCTACCCATCTCACCAGCATTGACCTGCCCTGTGCCTACTGCTTCCTTCCCAGCCTTCCATGTGGCACTGAGTGAATGCCTTACTGAGATCCAGATACAGGACATCCACTGCATGTCCCCTGTCCAGTTGCCTAATTACCCAGTCATAGAACCCGACCAGGTTGGTTTGGCAGGATTGGCCACGTATGAAGCCATGCTGTCTGCTGTCCTGTAGTCTTTGGCCTCTAAGGGGCCACCGGCCTCTCCTTCAGGATAGTCTCCATTAGCTTACCCACGATGGATGTGAGGTTCACTGGTCTGTAGTTTCCCGGTTCATCCTTGGGGCCACTCTTGTGGAGGGGCACCACATGAGCCATCCTCCAGTCCTGAGGTACACATCCCAAATGTAGTGAGGCATTAAATAGGTCTGCCAAAGGTCCTGCAAGGACCTCTGCCAGTTCCTTCAGTACCCTGGGGTGGATGCCATCTGGGCCTGGTGCCTTGTCCACCCTCAGTGCCTTCAAACCCTCTCGAACTCTGCCCTCCATGATTTCCCCATCTGTCACCACTTCCCCCCCGTCTGCCATTTCACCCATCTTGGGTGTCACCCCCCTCTTCTCTTTAGTAAATACTGAGCAGAAGTACTCATTTAGTGCTTCTGCCTTATCGTCTCTCTCCACCCAACCCCCTCCTTCCTAATCCTTACTATGTGGTCCTTACAGCTCCTTTTCTCCCTGATGTACTTAAAGAAGTCCTTCCCCTTCTTAATGCCTTGTGCCAGCCTGAGTTCCATAGATGCTTTGGCCCCTCACTGCCTTTGTCACCTCCTTCGATTCTGTCAAGTACTCCTCTCTGTCCTCCCCCCTCCCTGTTTTCTTGTATTTCCTAAAGGCAGCTCTTTTCCTCCTTACCTTCTCCATGACCTCCTTGCTCAACCAGCTTGGTTTCTTAGCCCTAGCCTTCTTGCTCTGGGCTTTGCAGCAGGTTTTGGTTGCCTCCACTATCCCCAACTTTATGAGCTCACATCTCTGGTTAGTATCCATACTAGATTGAATTCTGGCCAGGTACCCTTTTACCACTTCCCCCATCCTCCCAAAGTCAGCCCTCCTGAAGTCCAGCACTCTTGTGCCAGATTCCACTCCTTCCTTGCCCATATCCAATGTGAGCCATACTGAGTGGTGGTCACTCCCTGACAGCGGTTCCTCCACTGTAAGTTCTCTCACAAAGTCCCCATTTGCCAGCACAAGGTCAAGGTGTTCCCTAACCTGGTTGGTTCACTGACCATTTGCAGCAGGAAGCTGTCCTGGAAGGCATCCAGCAGTACCTGCTCCCTTCTGTTCCTGGTTGTTGGGGTGCTCCAGTCCACTCCTGGCATGTTGAAGTCCCCCACAATCACCACACTACCCTTCTCACAGGTCCTCCTGATCTGTCCCGCTAGTTCCCTGTCTAACTCCTCCATCTGAGATGGTGACCTGTACACCATTCCCATTCTAAGACTCCTATTCTTGGAATCCTGGATTTGCACCCAAAGTGACTCTGTACTACCCTCCTCCCCTTCCTCCCTTACACACTTCAGTCCTTCCTTCACATATAGTGCCACCCCCCCTCCTTTCCCAGTCACCCTGTCCCTACGAAATAACCTGTACCCTGGTACAGACAGGTCCCAGTCATTATATTGGGTGGCCCATGTTTCCATGATGGCTGCAATGTCCACCTCTCCCTCTGCCATGAGAACCTGCAACTCTTCAGTTTTCCTCCCAAGGCTCCTAGCATTAAGGGTAACCATCTTCCACCCTTTCCCCCTCCTCCCATCCTGCCCTCCTTTCCTAGCATCACCAATAGTACTTGCCATTTGTCTTTTGTCACTGTTATGGGGGGTAAGCTCATATGATTTCCCAACCTGTGGTCTCTGCATATCTCTTCCCCAACTGCCACCCCCCACTCCTAGTTTAAACTCCCAACTTCCTCTATATATTCTTCCATCCTCTGCTTCAACACTTTCTTTCCTTCCTCACTCAAGTGTAGTCTGTCCTTGGCATAGAGACTACTATCCTCCCAGGTCCCTCCCACCCCCAACAGCCCATACCCTTTAGCACAACACCAGGTTCTTAGCCATCTGTTAAATTCCTCTATTCTCAGCTTTCTTGTTGTGCTTGCTGGCTGCCGGAAGTATCTCGGAAAAGTTACTGATCTTCCTGCCCCCTCACATAATTGTGCTAGTTCCTCAAACCTCCTCTGGACTATATCCACTGTCTTGTCAGCCAGGTCGTTTGTCCCAAGATGTATAATTAAATAAGGCTTGTCCCTACCCTTCTAGCATATTTCAGAACAGACTGTCCCACCCTTTCCGCTGTCATTCCTGGCATGGCCTCCACCCAAATGCGACTATGCCTCTCCCTTGCTACCCCACCTAACTCCTCTTAGTATTGAGTCCCCCAGCACTAAGATTCCACCCCTCTTACTCCCTGCTTGCTTCCTTTCATCTCCCTCCCTCATTTCCAGCTACTCTTCTTCCTCCTGCACATTATTATGCCCTTTTACCCCTGTTGCAGTTCTCCCAGCAGAACTTCCCCCCGCTCCAGTTCGGTCCAGGCATTTATCAATTACTCCTCTAATTTCATCACTTCCCTCCTCCACCTTCTTCCTCTCTAGCAGTGCAAAACTATTTTCTGAAGATCCTTCACAAATGCCTGCTCCCTCTCTCTGCATAGTAACCTGTTCTCTCCTTTCCACTCCATGACTTTTGCCACTTCTTCGCCTCCCCTCACAAGTCCCTATTGCCTCCTTCCATTTGACTTTTGTCTCCTGACCTGGTTTCCCTGGCAATCGTTCTTCCTGGCCTGGGCCCCTTTGTCTCTGCTTCCCTTCTTCTGAGCCTCTCCTCACCACTGTTGGCTTAAATTGCCCTCCCTCATCTCCCCTTCTTCCTCCCTCCAGTATTGGGCTAAACCCACCCCCAATCTGCCTTGCCTGTCTTAGTTCCTCCTGCAGACCCTCAATCTCCTTTCTAAGTTTTTCTATGTGGTTGCACACTAACATCCTCCCACTCTCCAGGCAATGTTTAGAAAGATTGGTGCACCATGATTGTTGCAGCCTACCACCCTACCCATTGCTGTCATTGCCCGCGACCCCCACCCTTCCAGATGCAGGATACCAAACACTCCCCAAGTCCCCACTCTCCCCCTCTATCAGTGCAAAACATTCTTTTGTCCTTACCTCCTTTGTTGCACATGTTTAGATATGTTGAGCAACTGCTTTTTATATTCCTATCCACACTCAAAAATACTTTAAGTAGCCATTGCACAACATTCTTCAACTCCTACTCCTCCTTTACCCAATGCAATAACTATGTGAAGTAGTAATAATGAAAGCACCTAGATTTGCATTTACTTCCTTCCACTGAGAGAGCAGTCACCTCTTCACTTGCTGCAGTTCCTTTCCTGGATGTCTGCTTCTGTTATGACAGGTGCAAATCCTTTGCCTGTTTGAGAAGTGATGTCAGAACCCCTAGTACAAAGGAATAATTGACCAGGGTGGGTGGGGTGAGGGTTTGGGTGGGTGGGACCAGCCCAAGTCTTCCGAAACAATCAGGTAGCTGAGGCCTCTAGTCAGACAATTAGCACCCTTCCCCCACTCAAAACTTTGCAGCTAGTGAAGCCAGCAACAATGAATCAATTCTACTCAAAGCCCCAACATAGGTTTGCTACCCAAAGAAACAGGACACCAATTCAAACAGCTTCACCAACAATACATCAAAATAGGTTTGGAATTATAAGATATAGGTCTCCAATTCAAAGAAACAGACCAGTTAAATTACACCAATTATGTTTAAAAGAGAAGAAATAGGCCTCTACAAATGCAGCCTGCCACACAGTAAACCAAACAAATGAGCCCACTTTTAGCTACCAAAACAGGTTTCAAAATTCCAACAGCCCCAAACAATACCCTGCTAGCCCCTTAGTAGTAAGAAAGAAAATAAACATTCTACCAAGTAGAATCCATGAAAAACAATGTAAAACAAGAAGCTACTGTACTGTAGATCTGATCCTGTCCCCCTTCTAGTTCCTTCTGAGAAGCCAAAGCACTGACTCCACACCTGATTCAGCTCTGCCTCCCTGCTGAGTGAGACCTGGCCAGACAAATTAGCACCCTTCCCCACTCAAAACTTTGCAGCTAGTGAAGCCAGCAACAATGAATCAATACTACTCAAAGCCCCAACATAGTTTGCTACCCAAAGAAACAGGACACCAATTCAAACAGCTTCACCAACAATACATCAAAATAGGTTTGGTATTATAAGATATAGGTCTCCAATTCAAAGAAACAGACCAGTTAAATTACACCAATTATGTTTAAAAGAGAAGAAATAGGCCTCTACAAATGCAGCCTGCCACACCGTAAACCAAACAAATGAGCCCACTTTTAGCTACCAAAACAGGTTTCAAAATTCCAACAGCCCCAAACAATACCCTGCTAGCCCCTTAGTAGTAAGAAAGAAAATAAACATTCTACCAAGTAGAATCCATGAAAAACAATGTAAAACAAGAAGCTACTGTACTGTAGATCTGATCCTGTCCCCCCTTCTAGTATAATATATCTGTAAATAATATGAGCCAGCATTGATCTATAGTGGAATTCCCTGGCATAAAGCCAGCCTGTGCCTCATCTACAGTATAATTTCCTTCATTTGTACCCACTGCATAATTCTTTCCTTTAAAATCTTTGTAAACAATTTTTGGGTAGTGTCCAATAAACGTATTGGTCTATAGTGCCTGGGAGTAGTTTCTTCTTCTTTTTTAAATATTGGGATAATAATATTCTCTTTCTGTGTGTAACAAATATACCCAGTTTTCATAATATGGTTATATATACTTTTTAAACATGGTACTCAAAGTTCTATGTCATTTAAAATTATATCCACTGGTATTCCATCAGGCCCTGTTGCCTTATGCTTTTAAGCTTGTCCAATTACTTTAGTTAATTCTCCATGAGGTATTTCCTTGTCAAAAGGGATCCATTCCTTTCTTATTGGGGGAATAAAGTCTAATTCTCTGTCAAAAAATATTTCCTCAAAGTAGTTTTCCCATATTTGTGGATCTACTGTATATCACTCTCTATCTCCTCTGTGTAGCCATTACATCCATAAGCCACCAACCTCCAGAATGTTTTATCATTCTTAGACCAAACTGTCTCCTCAGACTCTACCCATAAATCCATCCTATAATTTTCCCTCTTTGTTCTTAATAAGAGTTTGTATCTCTTTCTAATCCTATTTAGTTCAGTTTTATTTTCACTGTTTGGATTTGTTCTTATCTTTCTTGATACTTTGTAAATTTCTTTTTTCACTAGTTTACAATCAGTATCATACCATCTACTTCCAATCTTTTTCTTTTTAACTACAGATACCTTGATCAGGCAAGCAGATATTCTTTTCAGGACTTCCTCTAATCCTTGTATACTACCTGTTGGATCCTTATTGACAGAAATGGCTTCAATCTCCTCTATAGCTCCACATTCTTTGAGTAATTGTTTAGAGCAAAAATGATCTATTAATTCCCACTTTACTCCATTCTTTATCCTCATTATATTATTTTCCTTTATTTGTTTATTATATATCAAAACTTGGGCTTGATGTAAGACCAGAGTAATTTAAATCGGGCTATGTTCACTTTCTGCTCTCTTTCCTACCATTAGGTCTCTAAACAAGGGTATCAAGTTGTAGCTTAACCAACATAAGTCAAGGATTGAAGAGCTCCTGATCCCTTGATAAGTTAATTCCCCCTTTATATCTCCTTTAGGTCTCCCATTTATTAATATAAAATTGTTATCTTTCATTAGGGAACATAGGTTCTTTTCCCTACTTGAAACTTCTAAGTCTCTTGCGATCCTATTTGAGTTCATTGTATTCTATCCCTATGCTGCACATGCTTCTTCCATGGGCATGGGGCATGTTGGCATAGCGCTTCTTCCATTTCTGCTGTGAGTTTGAGGCAGTGCCCCACCCTCACATTAAAATCTCCTATTATAATTATACAACCATCTGGGTTTTTCGGATACAATCTACTATAATCATTTCCAAAATCTGTATCGTACTGTACTTACATCTGTAAATCTTGAATTAACAGGGGGAATGTAAACATTCAATATTATTACCACATTATCTTCACTTGTTAATCTTATACCCAAGATATGCCTTGATAGACTGTATTCCTTACTTATTTTACAACATATCATTAATCCACCTGATAGTCTACCAAACTTCTTGCCTTTTGTTGCTCCCTTCATAAATGTTCTATATCCATTAATATCTATCTTTTCTTTGGGCCAGGTTTCCTGAATAAAAAAACAATCAAATGTTCTTATATAATCAAAAAAAGAGGGATCTGCAAGTTTATGCCTTAATCCTGTTACCTTCCATGTTATGATATTGAAGTCCTGTTCCCTTACCTTATCTGACTCTCTTAATAAATTTCCTTCTGGTTCTCATTCTTCTCCAGATCTTGCAGTATTTGGTATCTGTTAGATATTTTAATTGAACTGAGTCAGTTTTCTGAGCTTACATAGGCTAAGGTGTCAGCTTTTTCTAATATCAATAAATAATCAGTCTCTTTTCGTACCCAAATTGTCACTTGATCGTTAACATCATGTCATCTTTTTTTATTTTGTATTTCAAATCCTTAATTTTAAGGAGATTCTGTAATAGCTCTGTTACTTTGGTTTTAACATTGTTCTTGTTTTCATTCAGAAAATTGTTAATTCCAAAAATGGAAATGGCCAATTCTGCATTTGTTTCTATCTGTTGCTTTTGTCTTTCAAAGTATTCAAGGAACAGGACTCCAATGTTCACCACACTTTCCATTTCAAGGCCTAATAATTTTAACTTACTTTTTGGTTTTTCTATTGCCTTTAATATATCGTATTGGCCTGAGATTAATAAAACCATTTCCTCTTCAGCCATAGACCTTACAATGCTAAGTCTATCTAGCAATGATCCCATAATTTTAAATTCATTCAATACTGTTGCTAGAAATTGTTTTAAATGTACCTCAAGTTTCAAATCATTTTCCCCAGGGATTATGGCTACTCTGCATAGGGGTAATACAAAATCAGATTCCACAGTTCTTCTAAGTAGATCTCCTGACTTGGTTAGTTGCCCCAATGATTCATCAATTCCACTTTCCATTTCATGTTTGGTTTTGCTTCAGACTCCTTCTAAAGCACAGTGTTTGAACTGAACTGTGATCTTTCCACTATTTGAAATCACTGCGCTGGGGGGGGGGGGGAGTTCATTTCCTACATGTAGCATTCTTATACCAGATCAAATTACAATCCATGGATATGCTCACTTCAAACAGCGCAGACAGCTTGTTTTAGTCTTAAAGGACACCTAAACCCTCTTTTCACATATTTTTATCTAAACAATGCTATGTTGTCAAGGCTGTTTTTTTTATGTAGCTCTTCAACCAGCACTGTTAAATCATCAACTTAACAGTCTTTGAACCAGAGGTGTAAAGAAACTGTGTCTTATAGCTTTCTACTGAATTGCTTCACATACTTTATTGCCTGACTCTGATGGATATCTTCCCTCTTTGATATGCATGGATTGACTTGACTGATCAAGTCAGAGAATGATGCATAACACACACTACAACTCAGAAACAAAGTGTTTCAAGAAAATAAAAGTTGTGACAGAAAAGCATCCCCAAGTTATACCTAATTCAGTATTTTTAGGTATGGATGAACATCAAAGTCCGGCCTTATAGGGACTAGGTACAGTAAAGTCCTGCAGGAGCTATGCCTTATATAGAAAAAACACTGTGGGGGTAGGGGTGGTGTGTGTGTGTGTGTGTGTGTGTGCATAATATGAAACCTAGGAGGGATGTTATGTAAAGGAATTCATGACTACAATTTTTTATGATCTCATTAAATACTCTTGAAGAAACTTGGAGACATGGGTTTGAATCCCACAGCCACAATTTATATGCTGTGTGACCTTGAGCTGAGCAAGTCATTTAACTTCATAATGCTCCCAGTATGACCTGGAAATGAGTTTCATCTCAATGTGTCTTTCCTGGCCAAAATAATTGTAAAATAAAGGTAAAATAAATAAATAAGACTTGAAACCTGACTCCTGCAACTGAGTCCTCATTTGTTTGAGTTCCAGAATGAGGGCTAAATCTGGGGGGAGGGCTGATTTAAATAAGCACTGTCTATACACTCTTACTCAGGGTCCCGCACCATCAATCGACCATCCTGTAGCTCTCTTGAATATTCCTTGTAGTCTAGTGGTTCCCCCACCCATAAGAACATCGGATCCTCTGTCAACCCACCTACTCAGGACCCTCCTTCCCACAATTGCCCCTTCCCACTCAAGTCTCCTAAGCTGAAGTACAGAAATAGTGACAGCAACCTGCATAGCCCTCTGCTCGCCACCTTGGCCTGTCACCATCTGATTGTCAGTGAGTGATCAGGACTACAGTAGAAGCAGGTGTTTGCATAATACTTGTGATTGCTCAGAGACCATCAGATGAAAACCAGCTGAGGTGGTGAGCAGAAGGCTGTGCCAGTTGTCACTATTGCTGTAGTGGGACTGGGTATAATGAAATCCTGCAAGAGCTGTACCTTGTGTGGAAAAAAATGTATAGTGGTGGTGATGGTGGTGGTGGTGGTGTGTGTGTGTGTGTGTGTGTGTGTGTGTGTGTGTGTGTGAAATTTAAAACAGGAAGGATGTTATGTAAAGGAATTCCTGGCTACAGTTTTTTATGTTCTCATTAAAGGACTCCTGGAGAAATCTGGAGACGTGGGTTTGAATCCCACAGATACAATTTGTATGCTGGATGACCCTGAGCTGAGTAAGTCACTTTACTTCATAGTACTCCCAAGATGACCTGGAAATGAGTTTCATCTCAATGTGTCTTTCCTGGTCAAAACAATTGTAAAATAAAGATAAAATAAATAAATAAGGACTTGAAACCTGACTCCTGCAGCTGAGTCCTTATTTTTCTGAGTTCTGAAGTGAGGGCTGGATCTGGGAGAGGGGGTTTTGATTTAAATCAGATCTTTCTGCACACACCTTCTCACGTTACTGCACCCTCAACCAATCATTCTGTAGCTCTCTTTAATGTATTTTGGGTAGTCTAGTGGTCTCCCCCCACCCATCAGGACATCTGATCCTCTGTTAACTCACCTACTCAGGACCCTCCTTCCCACAACCTCCCCTTCCTGCTCAAGTAATCTAAACCAAAGCACAGAAATAGTGACAGTGACCTGCACAGCCCTCTGCTCACCACCTTGGCTCACCACTGTCTGATTATCGGTGAGTGATCATGAGTACAGTATAAGCAGGTGTTGGTATAATACTTGCGATTGCTCAGAGACCGTCAGATGGAAATCAGTTGAGGTGGTGAGCAGAGAGGGCTGTGCAAGTTATCATTATTGCTGTAGATTGCATTATGTGACCAGGGCTGGTAAGGTGCCTGAGAGGGTGAATTGGGAGGGGATCAGATGCCCTTATTGGAGAAGCAACTAGTCCACCAAGAATATACCAGACAGCTACAAGATGGGTGATCTGGATGCTTTTCCAATGTATTTTTCTAGGAGAGATCAGCTTACACGCCACATCTGCTTTTCAGCAGGGTTCTGCTGTTGGGACATTTGATCCTCTGTTAACCCATCTACTCAGACCCTCTTCCCCACAACCTCTCCTTCCCACTCAAGTCACCTAAGCTGAAGTACAGAAATAGTGACAGTGACCTGCACAACCCTCTGCTCACCACCTTGGCCTGCCACTGTCTGATTGTCAGTGAGTGATCATGAGTGCAGTAGAAGCAGGTGTTTGCATAACACTTGCGATTGCTCAGAGACCATCAGATGGAAGCCAGTTGAGGTGGTGAGCAGAGGGCTATGCCAGCTATTACTATTGCTGTAGTAGGACTGGGTATACTGGAGTTCTACAAGAGCTGGGACTTGTAAAGAAAAAAATACAGTGCAGCTTTGTCCCTGCACCCTGACCTACAGTAAGTTGTGTAGCTTTCTACTTCTGAATGAGGACTGAGTTGTGATATCTTGTTTGTAGTGGGGTTCTGTTTGATCAAGTTTTACACTGTATTTATCCAGAATAGTACAGTGGAGATTTAAGATTTTTTTTTAGTGAGGTCCTCCTTTTACCCATTTTTATAGTGCATTTACCCAGGATAGCCCAAGTGAGAGGCAATTTCTCATTCAGTGAGGTCCGCTTTTACTATGTATTTTTCAATGATGCAGCAAAATAGTGGACTTATTTAACTTATTTCATGTGACAAAGCACTAGTGCATATTTAAATGTCTTCTCCATGAAGGATTAGTAACTTAATAACCTGGCAGTGATAGCTTTGTTCTCATCTTAAAGTTTGTACTTTTTGTTCATGTGAAAGATAGATCTGCAATATAGAGAATGTCCTGCAGAAATCCTCTAACCCAGTGAGCAGCTAGCTATACCCGTGTAACTGGAGGTGCTGCTGGTACTATGTAGAGTGCGAGTGGGGAGCAGCCGACTAGTCATGCCATGTGAGCCTGTGAGAGATTAATTCTCACAAATTGGGAGTCAAGACTTGGCCGGGACTGAGTGAGTTAGACGGTCAGTGCCAACAAAACAATATGAATTAATAACTAGCCTGAATTTATCATAAAAGGAGCAGTGAGGTAAGTGTGCTATTTTGTATTAATTAATTTTGTTTGTACTGGATGGTCTTATCTGATGGTGAGGGGCTGGGCTGGGCCACTTTCAGTGACCCGAGTGATCTCTTTCCTCCCCAGCCTGCCCCTTGCTGCCAGGGTCCCATCCCTCCACTGTGAGCAAGCATGGAACCCATAAAGTAATGTCCACATGCATCTGATGGTGGATGGCAATTCTTAAGCATTAAAGCCCGTGCTGCATTCCGATGAAGCATTAGGTAACCTGTTTTTGGCTCTGGTGTCTAGGATGACTTCTGTGTGGGTGTTTAGGGTGGGTGAGCCTACCACCAGTATTGCCCCTGCCCTTGCCATGTGACTGGGCTGTCTACATGGTACAGAATGTGCTTAGTATTAAGTCATCATCTGTTACAGTTGGCTGTGCACCCCTGCTGGTTGGCTGTCATGTGTGGGTTGTGCTGGAGTACTTGACTGTATTGTGGTTCCAATGTATGACATACGGGGATTTGGGAGTTGTCCGCCATATACTGGATATGAATGGGAAACATCATCCTGCTGTAGAACAGTGACAGTTATGGACATACCATTGTCTCAGGTCTCACAGAATTTGTAGAACCCTTGCTGTATGTTAAGTCTATGGGCTGTGATGTCACTGTATATGCCTGTGTTTCATGCAGCTTTCCCTGCTGAGCCTTACTCTCCCTTCTCCATCTGTCTCAGTTCAGGGCACATGCAGATAAAGCAGTCATGACCTGGTATACATCATGTGTCATTGTTGGGCCTTGAGGGACCCTCCAGTGGGTCCTGTGTATCAGTTCCATTCTCTGGCATGGATGGTCTGTGTAAGTGTCTGCTGTGTGACAGACACATGCACCTCCAGGCTGGTGTTTTGTGTGCCCTTCTCACTGCCTTGTATGTCTCACTGTGCGGTGCACTGTTGTGGGGGGGCAGAGTCTACTGTTCAGGTTGCAAGGTAACAAGTGCAATGCCTGCTGCAGTGATAGCTGGCTGTACACGAGAGAAGTGGTATATAATTAGGTGTTTGAAGGGTGGCCAGAGTGGAATTTTTTGCTTTAGTTTTAACAGTCTTTTTTAAGAAAATAAAAAGTAGTTATTTTAAGAGTGATATTGGTTGGTTTTAACAAGTCAAAGAAGGCTTTAAAAACAGCCAAGTAGTGTCAAAATGACCCTCAAAATGCACCAGAATACATCTAAAACATGATAGCTTCAGACCCCTGGTCTGTTAGGGGTTGGGGAAATTGTAGTTCATAAAGACCCCACACTCTCTCTATCTCTGTCTCCCAAGTGTGTGTGTGGGGGGGGGGACACTTTACATAGAGAATAGTGGATGGGCAACCATGCTCTACTAGTCCTCTTCTCTGCCTGTCTCTCTCTGTCTCTAGGAATCAGATTTACAGTGAAGCCCGCCAGAATGAAGCACGGTGTCACAGGTTTCCTGCATAACAAAAAGACATTGAAATTGCATTGTTTGCTGCAGTAACTCTACTGTAGAATTCTGCAGATTTGGGTTTCATCCTGGTGAGCTTCACTGTACATTGAGAAATGCTGGTAAGTGAAGCTGAACAAATGCAATAACTTATTTGACTCTTTTGTCAGCTTAAACTTTTAAATTGTTTCTCAACCTTTTACCAATAAAGCTTACTATATGCACTGAATGGAGGCTGATGGCTTGGATAAAAAAATATGTAGCTCTGAAATCACTGACTATAACCTATAGAATATGTATGTAATGTTCATCACTGCTGAGCTTGATGGCATGCATAGTATTACATGGCCCAGGTATTTCATTTTTTTTTTGTTTTGTTTGATCCTCATGCCTGCTTCTCTTTACCCTTCCCCCCAACAACCAGCATACACATTTGTATCTCATTGCTCTGTAAAGCAACAGTCTGAGTGCAAAACTGGAACAGCTGTGTGCCTTATCCATTTGAATCAAATAACCCATCATACATAGAAATGTAGCCCTCTCTCTCCATCTCTAGAGGTATGGATGGAATATGACCATGGGAAGGGGGCACCCACAGCAGCAGAAACACTTCCAGTTTCCATATTACCCAGGCCCAAATGTCACACATAGGGTCACTTTTCCTCACTGACGCTGGATGAAAACAACAGGTTAATGCATTTTAAACAGTTCCTTTCAATACAGAATGTCCACACTAGAGGTGGGCAAAGTGGCCAAAATTCGCTCCACAAAGCAATTTGCGGAGTAACCAGGAGTCTGCGAAGTAATCCACAACTTGAAGCAAAGTACTTTGTGCCATAATGAGGAACGCAAAGTCCATTGAAGACAATGACTTTGCATTACTCCACCTTCCCCAACCAATTCTGCACCAGTTTTAAGGCTAAATACATATAAATCAATGTATTTCGCCTTGTTTGTGAGCTCCATGGTGAATTTTGCAGTGATTCATGGGATTGCAGTTCACATGGGCTCTAGACTGTACTGCGCAGCCATAGTTCGGTGTAGTGTGTGTGTAGTGGTAGCTGTAGACAGTTTGCTGTCAGAGCTCTGCGATTGAAACTCTCTAAAAATTATTAAAAAAAGCCTTTTTAAGACTTTTTTGTTTCTTAAAATTTAGTACATCAATTGTAGGAAACCCTCTTTTGCTCATATCACAGAGTATTTATTGTTTGTGTGTGGATTTTGAATGTTCATTTAGAACATTCAGTCTGTGTACTGACAGACACATGAAGTGTGCTTTGGGGGAGGGGCGTATCTGTAGTGGAGGTAGAGGTAGATTAACTGGGAAAAAAAGCAGTCTTTCTGTTTTGGTTATACTTTTCCTGCATAACTGTGTTAATGTACACACAGTAATATTTTCAGTAATTCTTGACTTTTTTTACTGATTGTTGCGATGCAGCAGTGCATAATTTCAGTTTGTTTAAAATATTTGGTTATATTATTGAAATGTTTTCAATTTGCTAAGCATTACTTGTAGTGTATGTGTGAGTCTGTGTGCTATGCGTGCCACCAAATCAGACACCTTTTATTGTGCCACAAAGTAATTGCAGCAGTGTGAACCTGCTATCCACCGCACCTGCATTATTTTGTACTGCTTTGTGGTATTTTGGTAGTGGACTGTTACTGCAGTTCACTGCCCCCCACCAACTGGCAAAAGGTATTCTTTCCAGATTAGGATTTGTGACTTGTGAGCACTGGTTAAGGTGTTGTTGTGCCTTTGCATCTGTATATCTTTTGAGTGTGCAGTGCAGTCTTAATCTGTCTGTGCGTTTGCATCTCTTTAGGGCCTAATCTCCATTTGTAACTTAAGTCATAGTTGTTTATTTGACTTCCCTTCAGACTGCCTTGTGGTGCATATCTCGGAGAGAACATTGTACTCATTAATGTGCATTTTTAAGTCAATGCGGTCATCACGAGTCACTCACGGTATAAACTGCTTTCTTCATCTTCATGGTCACAATGATTCACGAATTACAAAACTTTAAGTTTTGGGATTGTAAATTGCATGTAACCCTGTTTTGTAGTATTTCTGCTTGATCATTGTAATCATTAATATGTGTTTTCAAGTCAGGGTGTTTGTGGTGGTACAGGTCAAGGAAGTACAGTTGTAGGTATTTGCGTACAGTTCACTAGTCATGTCACACCAGTCACTTAGCATGAAATAAATCATGTTCTTCATGAATCACAGCAGTTATATATTTTTTTTTCAGTTCTGATGATACACTGATTGGGAACCACAGAAAAAGAAAGCTAAGGTAGCTGTGTCTGGGTCTGTTGATATTAAATCCCTCCCTCCTTAAAAAGGTTGTGATGTAGTGGTTCCTGAAGATGATGATGACCCGGGGAGGGGGCAAGATAGACAAGATCAAGTACCAAAAGTGAATCAACAATGTACAAGAGGGTAGCATCATCCAGAAAAAGAGATGTGCATGAGAAAGGGCCCAACATTTGAAGATATGGGGAAGGGGGGTCGGATCAGGGTAAATGTCACAACCTATTTTTTTCACACAGAGGGTGGTTGGTGCAAGGACAAAATAAAACTAATGATTAACTTTCTGATGGGAGAGCAGCAGTTGACGCATCCCCATAATTCGTAACTGGTGCCCCTCAATTTGCTCCAGCTGCTGCCCAAACGCTGTCAATACGGTGGTTAACAGCCTCCAACTCACTCCACATTGGGCCCAAATCGGCCTGTGTGGCAAGTAGTTGGACAGGGTTGCCATCACTTCCCCAGCAGGGCCAGCAGGTGCATTACTGCCCTGTTCTGCAACCTTTGCCTGCCACTGTACATGGTGGTGGTTGTGCAGGTGGGTGTGCTGACCACCTGTGCCAAGGTGAGTTCCTCCGGGGCCACGGTGCACCTCCACACCACACAGATTACATTTCACTGCACTGCTATCCCCAGGCAGTGTAGTAAAGAACTCCCACACTAATGAGATGCAGGGAAGATCAGGCACAGGTGAGGGGGGCCCAGGTGTTGGTGTAGTGAGGGGCTGCTGCTGAAGTGAATCTCTCTTTCAAGAATGATTCACTTCCTGCCTTCCTGAAGCATGTGACCTAGACTGTGTAAGTCATGTGATGTGCCATGGGCTGGTAACCCGTGAGGTGGGCACATGAGGAAGGGTGCCATCCGTTATGGTGACTCCTTCCCAGTGTAATCCCTCATGGTGATGGGGAGGGTTGGGCGACCAGATGAGGCTGTGGGCGAATTGGGCGACAGGATATCACTATGCGTATGCGCGCGGGTGGGGTGGGAGCGAGTACAGCGAGCATGGGCTGGGAGAGGGTGGAGAGGCTGTAGGGGGTGGCACTGCGGTGGCTGAATGAGCTGCGTCATGGTGTTGGGGGTTGGCAAGTGGAAGCGGTGGGAGAGGTACCAGGTTTGGGTACGGGTGCTGGTGCAATTTTATTGCACCCGGCCCAAATCTTTTTTTTTCCTGCTCTCACCCTCCGACATGCACCCCCCCCCCCGGAGTTGAGAATCCTTAAGTAGGGGGGTGCGGGGGATGAAGCTCCCCATGGGGGGGTGGGTGCAGTAAAATAGTGTCCTGGCAAAGTTGTCCTGAGGTGCTGGGGTTGTCAGAGTGCAGAAAATGTTTTCGGCACTCTGACTGAGTGATAATGGTAATCACCTTTAGGCGTTCGCCATTATCACATAAACCTGTGTGGGCTGCCTGTAAATTCTCACTCCACCCTTAAAGGTGGAGTGAGCAATCAATGCAAAGTCATTATCACCAACTTCACAAGACAAAGTGGTGAAGTAGAGCTTTCAATGGGCACTTTGCTTAGCCATAAATTAACGTGAAGTGGTGTACTTTACGTCTACTTCGCTGGTGGAATTTAGCTTCACTGTATCTCTATATACAACCTCTTTTTCCTACTACAAGATGAAAGTGAAACTGTCTTTCAAGCATGAGTCCCTTCCTGTCTGCCTGAAACATGTGACCTACACTGTGTAAGCCATGTGATTTGTGTGGGCTGCCTGCAAATTCTCACTATGTCTTAAAGTGAAGTAAGGTGGAGTGAACAACGCAAAGTCATAATTATAACAAGAAGTGGTGAACTGAGGGTTTAAAATGGGCACTTTGCGTAGTGGGATGGTAACGTGAAGTGGGCCACTTCGCATCCACTTCACTGTATCTCTAGTCCACACAGAACTTGAAGAAACAGCAGGGATCCCAAATTCAGTAAACATATTCACACATAGCTCTGGAGAGCATCAGTTAATTAGTGGGAAACACATTCAACTTTCACACAGCCAGTATGGCCATAATAGCAGTTTTTACCTGGACCGAGGAGGTCGCACAGTCTTTAGGGCAGCATTAACTTGAGACCACTATAGTAACAAAAGCTTTAAGGCACCACAAGTCAAAAAACAGTTCACAGTGCCTAACAGCCCATTATTCTTCACACGCACCCAAACTCTCAATGATCCCCATCTGTCGCTCTCTCTCTCCATACTGACTCAGTGGGTCCCTCACAGAACATGCAATCCTCGTGGCTTGGGGATTTGTGGGTTCCCTCATGACCTCTGCGTCATTTCACAAGACTGGTAGCAACTGTCCCCAAATTGAGAAGGGGCACACCTCGCGAGGAACTCCAAATCAGCTCTCTGTCTGGACACTACAGTCCCTGCCACATTCTTGTCCACAGGATCTTACACTAATCAGCGCAGGCTGCAAGGACAGTCTGCAACTTGTGGCTGTTGGTACCCCTCTCCGCTTTAGCTGCCCTCCAAGATACTATGTGGATTGTGGCTACTGGCTCCAATTTCTTCCACTGTGTTGGGCCAATGGACAGGGCCAAAGCAGGCAATCAACCCCAGCCAGCCCTGACTCACTCTCATTCCCTCGCCACTCATTCCTCTGACTGGAACTCTCCTTCCCACCTAAATTGAGGGGCTTCATCTCTCCACTCACCCATGGTGACCTCCTGACCCATGGGAGGCACCACCCGAGTGCAGGAAATAATTAATCCTTTTTTCTACTGAGCTGAATTAGGCCACAAAAACCCAGGGAGAGACGGATATAACTAGTAATCTCCCAAAGGGGGGTGTTACATAAATCTTGAAACTGATGGCATATAATGACCGCTGGGCCCATCTAGTTTGCACATTTTTAATTGTGATCACTTTTGCTGCAGAGCCAACTTGCCTTACACTACTGTCTCTTCTATCCAACTCCTTCCTCCTAAGATTCCTTTGTGTCTGTCCCAGGCATTTTTGAAATCCACCACTGGTTTCACCCCCACTGCCTTGCATGGAAGACTGTTCCAGGAATCCACTACCCTTTCTGTGAAGAAGTACTTACTCACATCTGTCTCCTTTCACCTTCATATCAAGATTCCTTGTTCTACAGCACCTTTTTCTCTGAAACATATCTCCGTACAGTACCTTATTAACCCTCAAGAGTTATTGTGAATGTCTCAATAATAGCCCTCCTCTCCCTCCTCTCCTCCAGGGTGTACATATTGAACTCTCTCAGTCTCTCCTTTTAGCGCTTCTGATGCAGACCCTGCAACATTTTGACAGCCCTCACCTCTCTTCTTGCTGCTTTCTCCTTTTTCCAACTGTTCTTCCTTCCACACCTTTCTCATTTGACTGCTCTTTTTTCCCTTTTTTTTTTGCTAACCCCCTGCTTCCTTGACTAACTTGCATCCTGTGGGAATCTCTCCCCTTGGTATCTCCCTACTCTTTATCTCAGCTTGTGGCGGCCCACTTTCTGCCTCCCATATTTCTTCCATCATCCTCCTTGGCTACATTAATTGTCCATAGAAGTAACATTTGAATTGTCCACTGAGGACTGTGGTTGCCTCCTGGATGAAAGCAGCCCATCACCTTGGTATAGGTTCTTATCCTTCCAGGTTGGCCCACAGTCCCCAGTATAGACACACCTCTCTTTCCTGCACCATTCCTTCTATCATTACTTAAAGGCCTTGGTGCAGAGCTCCTACTCCTTTCAAATATAGTATAACATGCACTCACCACTTGCATTTTTAACACATGGGAAACACAGGATCAACCAGATAAATGATCTACCTTTATCAAACATTATACTTAAACATGGAGATGACTACAGCAATTCATCTTTATGTTTAAGGCCATGAAACACCCTTATCAAGTTAATGTATTTGCATCCATAGCGGCTCTAACCAGAATTTGTTTATTCTGCCTCAGTAGTCTCATTTAGTATGTTTCTATGTGAGGAAAAGCTCCTCTTCCCACTGAGGAAATAATGTCAGTAAAGCTGTCTCCTCCATTCCAGACCAACAGGCTACAATGCTGTCTCCTTTCTTCTCCCCCACAACATAATAAAAGAAAAGATTTCTTCACCCCAACTCTTCTAATGGCAGCAATGCTCTCTTCTCCCTCAGTCCCCACAATGGCAACAATGCTGTCTCCTCTCTTTTTTCCCCTCCAGATCTAATGGCAGAAATGCTCTCTGTCTTTCACCCTTAATGGTAAAATAATGATTTATGCACCCCCCCCAACACACACACACACACACACACGCACACACACATATACACCCCAGACCGAATGGCAGC
Organism: Neoceratodus forsteri; assembly: GCA_016271365.2. Classification (NCBI taxonomy): domain Eukaryota; kingdom Metazoa; phylum Chordata; order Ceratodontiformes; family Ceratodontidae; genus Neoceratodus; species Neoceratodus forsteri. Next base: position 1,571,494,088 of record CM057452.1, read on the forward strand.
AAGATTCCCTCTCTTCTCTGTCTTCTGTGATCCTCCCATGCACTCACTGGCCAAATGCCCTGCCTGTTCCCAGTTTTTAAAATTTACAAGGTAGACCACCTCCACCAATCATAGCTCTACATGCAACCCCAGAAAGGATGCTAATGGTATTGCAGTGCTCTCCAAACAATTTCATCATGGAACATTGACATACTGGTGCTTGCCATCATAGTGGAAGATATAGGGATGTCAATTCCATGGAGCCAAAATTTGATTCATTCACTTAAGTAAGCCCCATCCTCAAATAATTATTTGATTATTTTGACTACTTTATTGAAAGATCAAGCTACTGTATTTGTGTTTTTTTAAAAACCTTGAAGCTGCATTGGTATTCTTTAAGTAAATCTACTTGTCCCTCAGTGACATGTTTAGTTGAGATGCAGTGTGTTCGAAATCTGTCTAGACCACACATCCCTCACCTACCTTTGCATTTTGTACCAATATCAATATAATATTGTCCCAGAGCAATGTATAACTATAAAAAAGTAGCAATGCCATCTGCAGTGCTATTGTAATTTTTTTCTCTGTTTGGCTTTCTCTTCCTCTATTTAGTTTCCACATGTTGCATAAATAATCTCTAGCTTTGGATTTTCATTTTTACCTTGGTTTTATATTTTCATTTCATCAGTCTGTCTAGCACATTTTTTCCTGCTCTCACAGTGCTGTTTGTTTTGCTGTTCCTTTGTTTTCCTTTTTTTATAATTCACATTTTTCTCCCCCAGTCACCAGAGCTGACTAGTCAGGCTGGTAATCTTACAAGCCCATCCACAGCCACCTCTTGTGCTAAACCCCATAAGGACTGCAGCACCCACCCCAACCCCCCAGCCAGTACTTTACCCTCTCATGGTTTTAAAAGAGGTAAAAGTCACGCCTCCCATTTCAAACCCACCACCTTGCTAACCAACCTTGAGAGTGCTATTGAGTGGCCTTGGGGTTTTAAATGTAAATCATTATCCAGTCCAACACTATGCAATGATCCCCTGCCTCTTCCTCCATAGGAAATATTGTAAGGTCTCCCATTAGCCGTTACTCTGCCCCCTCATAAATCAAACGCAAAACAACCTGCATATCATGAACCCCAACCTAGAGCCTCATCAAGTCACTGTTCTTTTTTTGTTTGTTAATATCGGCACCTTTATTGGTTCAACACTGTATGATGATTTGCTACCTCTTCATATTACTGCTGAGTCTAAATGCTGAATTCATGTCCCTGCAGGGCTTTTTTGTGGGCCTCAGAAAGCACCACTGGGCTGTCAAACAAGCATTCTGGCCAAATAGCAGTGATAGCAAAAAGCAGTGGATCATTATGTGGCCCTCAACCAAAAAAAAGGGTGCCAATATAAAACATATGCTTACTGGGGCTCTCAGGACTGGGTGGAAATGGTTTGAGGGGTTGAGATGACTGGGGGTGAATTTCAGTTCTTATAAAGCTAAACGTAAGCATCGTAATGGGTGAAAAGGAGTGGAGATAATCTCTGTCTTATTTACTAGGATAATAAGTTCTGCAGCCAGCCCCAAGTTTTGTGGCTGACCCTGATTTATGTAGTAATTTCTGCATGCCGTAGGGCCACAAAAATAAAAGGGGGGCCTTGGTTACTAACATTATTAAATTAAATTGGAACATTCTGAATTGCAACTCACTCATACATTATATTTCCACTAATCCACCTGTTCTATTGCAGACCTCAAAAATCCGAAAGACAAATAGGTTAGAGGTAAGCAACCTATGCAAGACAAAATAAGTTGGATGCAAAACATTCTGAATAGCTCTTTTCCATGTGGCAAATAATGTATAACTACAGTCAAGCAGTTTATTATGGGAAAATCTTTGTTCATTTAAAAAATGTTGCAAAACAACTCAAAGTAATTGTTTTGCAACTTGTGACACCACAGGGGGTTGATTTAATGATCTGCTTCTGAAATTCAAAGTGAGTGGGGAGACACTGTAGGGCTATGGAAAGTGTTTATTGTGAGTATGCTATGGCTGCTTATGTGTGGAATAATAACAGAGAACAGCATGTTTTCAAATTCTTAATAATAGAGAATGTCTTTTGTTACTCAAGTTGTGGCTATTAGGATAAGGCAGAATATCTGTCTGTACAGTAGGCGCATGCTTTCTCTTTGTTGCTCAAATGGTAGCTGGTCAAGGTGGTGAGCAGAGGCGCTGCACAAGATGCCTTCAGAGGTGCATCTAGATGTCTTTGGGGGTGAATGGGGGGTCATCAGGGGGTGAAGGTGGAGACGAAGGGACCTGAGTTGGTGGGAGGAGATTGGGGGTTCAGACTGACACTCAGGGGTTGGGGGGGCCACTAGACACCAGGGACAGGGTTACCAATAGAATAATAGGAAGTCATCAGTAACAAAGCTATACTTTCATCAAGGGATTCTGGTGACATCATTAACCACAAGAGCAAAGCTCAAGTGTTTTATGATGTCACCAGAATCCTGAGATGGAATGACAAGCCTCGTTACTGCTGGTTTCTTATCTGTTTTGTTTTTTTAATATATGGAACACTCTAAACACTCTGTTGCATCATATAATTGATCTGATGTCAGAATTGTACTATTATGACTTGCTGATGTCAGAGCAATAGTATTTTGAGTTTTCGATTTCACTGATTCCCTATGGGGGAAAAATGACACTCAGATATTACAATTATTATATAGCACATAATGGAGAATTGGAATGGTGATCAGGATATGGGGGGACAACTTGACATCAGGGACAGGGATACAGTCATATATTGTGGGAATGGAATAGTGAGGTGGGGGCAACTACAGCAGATGCCAGGGATAGTGATACAGTCATATTACAGTGCATATTGGGGAAATGAATGGTGATCAGGAGGGAGTAGGGGCCAATATATGCCAGGGAATTCATTCACTGATAGCAGCCAGGTGATTGGGGATGGAGGGGGAGCACGCTACCAATCACTTGGCTGGGGGGATTAGATGGGAGTTCATGCCCCACTGTGAGCAGTGATAAGCAGGGTTTTGAAAGAGTTAAACAGCACTGGGAATGAGGCTTTTTAGTGCATTAAACACCTCTGAATATCTTGCTGCAACCTGCATGCAAGGGGATCCCTCATTTGCATGGGTGAAGTGGTATAGCAAATCTGGGTATGAATGACTTGGTTGATAGCGAATGTTTAAAAGCCCTGAAGGTAGACATGTCCCAGGACCAGATGGCATAAATCCAGAGCTGCTAATGGAACTGGCATATGTACTGATTGTCACTATTGCAGACCTGTTTAACACTTCTGTGTAGAAAGGGGAAGTACCCATGGACTGGAGGACAGCACATGCAGTGCTGCTATAAAACAGCAGGTTGAGGGACAACCCAGGTAACTACTGGCCAGTAAGTTTGGCCTCGACAGTGGGGAAACTCATGGAAACCATACTGAAGGAAAGACTTGCAAGCTTTTGGTAGGAATTGGCTTCAAGATGAGAGGCGACATGGGTTTGTATCAGGGCAGTCCTACCAGACCTACCTGATGGATTTCATTGACTGGGTAATCAGGACGGTGGACAAGGTTCAAGCAGTGGCCATCCTGTATCTAGATTTCAGTAAGGCCTTTGACTCTGTCCCCCACAGGTGACTAATTAGGAAGCTGGAAGACCTGGGGGTAGTGGCAAATTGACTAAGAGAATTACAAATTGACTGCAAAATAGAAGTCAGAAGGTAGTGGTTGGGTGGGGGGTCTCGGAGGCTAGACCAGTCACTAGCAGGGTCCCACAGGGCTTGGTTCGTGTTCTGGGGTTATTTAACATGTTCATCAGTGACATTGCAGATGGGATAAAAGATAAGATATACCTGTTAGCGAATGAAACAAAGCTGATTTTTCTCATTTTCTTTCATTTAAACTGGTAAGCAGATTGGCAGAACTGTCATTTTACATAAAACATGAGCAGACTGAATCTTACATTAACACAATATACAGTTTTGATTTAAATGCATTCGATGTTCCACACTCTAAAACAGATTTATGCAGGTTCTTGTTAACAGGTAATGGCCTTGTATTTAAGTGCTCTTTGTGCAAAAGTGGATACAAACAGTAGAATGGCAAAAACAAATAGTTTTTGTATTCTGGTAAAAAAAAGTGTTATTGCTTCTTGGGAGTATTTCCATTACAGAATTTGGCAATAAACCTAGCACTATTGTATGCAAAAAAAAAAATGATGCTTTGATATTAAGAGGCGCTTCCTCATAAAGAGCACAATGGTTAACCAATCCACTCATTCCAGTTGCAAATCTACAAATTAAATTATATAACATATTCAATCTACTGAAAAATTTGTCACTCATGGAAAACTAAACTTCCATAATCAAATTTCGACAATAAAAGGCTAGTAGCCAATAATCTATGTGATTCCAGGATCAAAAACTGATTTACCTGTACAGCATACCCACCCTCTTGCATAACATTTTAGTTAACTGATCGATATGAGTTTCAAAAATATAAAATGCATCCAAATAAACTCCCAAATAACAGAGATTATCAATGCATTTAATCAAATTTCCAGTTAAATAAAAAATTTGGAACTCAAAAGGAGGGGATTTACTACCAATGGAAAAAATACATAGATTTAAGTTTTTTTAGAATTTAGAAGTTGTTTATGCTACAAAAAACAATTATGCATGTCAGGAAAACAATTTTGAAGTGCTTCTTGAGTTTAAGAACATCATTATCAGAACTAAAAAGCACTGCATCATCCACATACAAAATTAACTTTGTGGAGGAACACATCAATTGCATTGTGTTTATAAACAAAGAAAACAATAAGGGACCTAAAATAGATCCCTGAGATACTCCACATTTAATCTCCTCATTCTCAGATTGTGCACCCTCAGTAACAGTACAATATGTTCTCCCTAGCAGGTACCCAGACGGTGATTTCGTGATTGACATAGCGTTTGAGTCACCCAGACTGATGGTCCTGGGCAACTTTCACACCTGGGTCAATGATGATCTCTCGCAATTTGGACAACACTTCCTCCAGTTGATGTCATCTCTGGGCCTTACAAAGACTGTTACCACTGCCACTCACAAACATGATCACTCTCTTGACCTAGTCTTCCTCCTGGGGATCGAAGCCTTTGATTTAGGGGTGGAACCTGTCAGATGGTCCAATCATGACACCTTGGGGTTGTTTTTGTGCCCCCCTTCATAAGCCTAACCCTGTAGAGATGGTCAGGTACTGCTCTTGACAAGATATAAGCTCTGAATTCCTGGAGGCAGTGCTTGACCTATCAGTTCTTCCATTGGCAAATAATGACCCAGAGGCTTTAGTGGTGGCCTATAATAAGGCCATTTCTGTGGCCCTGGATATCATTGCTCCTGTACATGTTCGTCCTCTCTCCCTTCACCCTTGGCCCCCTTGGTTTAATGGGACTTTGAGGAAGATGCTGCAACTAGGACGAAGGTTAGAGCTTTGCTGGTGGAGATCCGCCCTGGATGCCGACCACCTTAGATTGATGGATCATTATCAAGACTATCAATCCTCAATCACCCATAAGAAGGCAGAGTTCCTATCCAGGGTGACTGTGGCTGCTCAGAACTGCCAGCTCAGCTCTTTTGAGCTGTAGACAGACTGTGCAACCCCACCTGTCTGCAGATTCAAAGAGCTTTTGTGCAAGTGGAGTGCGACGAGCTTGCTTGATTCTTTGCAGCTAAGGTGGCTGACATCAGGGCAGAGCTCCAACCAGCACACCATATGGGTGTTGGTTTGGATCATTGCTCGGTCACTGTTCCTCAGTTTTCCTGCAGTACCGTTGACTGGTAGGAGTTCATGAAGGTCAGGCGGATTGTCCAGGGTATGCGCCCAACATGCTGTAGTTTGGATTCAGGACCGACTGCCCTGATTATGGGTTGTAGTGACATCATTGGCCCAGTCCTAACATGGATAGTCTGGTGCTCCTTGTAGATAAGTGAGTTTCCTAGCTCTCAGAAGGAGGCAGTGGTGACACCCATCCTGAAGAAAGCTTCTTTGAACCCAGACTGCCCAGCAAACTACAGACCAATCTCTAAACTTCCATTTATAGGGAAGGTGATTGGGAAAGTAGTGGCCCTACAACTGGAGAACCATGTGACCATTCATGACATCTATGAACCTCTCCAATCCAGTTTTTGAAAGAGGCATAGTACTGAGATGGTGCTGGTTCATGTGCTCAAAGATCTCCCTGATGGCTAGAGATTGGAAAAATTGTTCAATCTTGGTTCTTCTAGATCGCTCATCAGCATTTAACACTGTGGACCATGGGGTTCTTCTTGGTCACCTGAGGCTCATCTGTTGCCTGTCAGGTACCGTCCTCAGGTGGTTTACATCTTTCCTCACTGGCAGAACTCAGACGGTGGTATCAGGGATTTACTCCTCTGATCCAGTCTCTCTGTCATGTGGGGTTCCTCAGGGATCAGTGTTGTCCCCCATGTTGTTCGCAGTGTACATGCTTCCCCTCGGAGACATTGTAAGAAGGTATGGGCTGAGGTTTCACTGCTATGCTGATGATACCCAGCTCTACCTTTCTTTTGCACCTGACCAGGATAGAGCTCTCTCGGTATTTAACAACTGCCTCACTGAAATCCAGGATTGGATGAATTTGAGCTGGCTGAGGTTGAACTTGGAAAAGACTGAGGTACTGGTTCTGGACACAGGATGCCAGATAGAGGTGTTGGGAGTAGGCTCACCTTCTGGACTCTGTCTTGGGGGTGCACCACTCCCTAACGCTAAACAGGTGTGAAACCTGGGGGTGATTTTTTACGAAGGGCAAACACTGCGATTGCAGGTGTCAGCAGTAGTCAAATCCTCCTTTTACCATCTGAGGAACATCTCCAGGGTTAAGCACCTTGTTCCATCTAGTGATGTCCATATGATGGTCCATGCCTTTGTGCCCTCATGCTTGGATTACTGCAACTCCCTTTACCTAGGGCTTCCTGAGGTGGATATCCACCACCTGCAGCTAGTGCAGAACGCTGAATCCCGGTAATAGACTGAGAATCCCTGGTTCTGTCATATTTCTCCAGTGCTGCATGAGCTGCACTGGCTGCCAGTGTGGTGGCGGATCACCTTTAAGGTCAGACTTCTGACTTATAAAGCCCTACACAGACAGGGACCAGACTACCTGAAAGAGCTTCTGGTTCATTACTGTCCAGGGCGATTGCTCCACTCAGCTGATGAGGAGTTGCTGGAGATTCCAAGGGTTTCTTTAAAATGTTCTGGGGTCCATGCATTTATGTACATAGCCCCAGCCCTTTGGAATTCTCTACCCTGTCAGTTATGGGAGTGCATGACCATGGAAGGTTTTAAACAAGCGCTTAAAACACATTTATAGAGCCAAGCCTATTCTGAATGGTTTTCTTTTGTCATTGGATATTATAAGTATTTATACTTATCTGTTTTTATTGTTTTATGTGTTTTTTTAACTATTGTGAGGTACCTTGGTTGTAGAAAGGTGCATTATAAATAAAATTATTATTATTATTATTAACCTCCAAACCAGGACACATCACCTTTCAAGAAACCATGTCTGGACAGAGTGAACAAAAGCAGTTCATGATCAATTATATTGATGGCCTTGGTGAGGCCCACAAAGACCAATGCCAGATGGAGTCCCATGACAAGGGCATCATGCACAGAGTCTGTGAACCTTACCAAGTCCATCTCTGTATTATGCGTAGATCTGAGAGAAATTAAATGAAATGAAGAGAGATGGGAATGACCAGCAGTGGGGTAATGAGAGATGGCAAATGGGAAAATGGGGTGTTGATAAGCAGGGTGATAGCAGACTCTGGAAGGCCATGTGTGCAAATGCTTAAAGTCTGGGAAACAAAATCCCAGACCTAAAGACCATTATGGCAGAGGCTGACCTTGAAATTGTCGCCATTACAGAGTCATGGTTCAATGAGAACCATGACTGGGATATAACCATACAAGGCTATACTCTGTTCAGGAAGGACAGGGTAGCATAGAAAGAGGGAGAAGTGGCTCTTTATGTGAGGGATAGCATAAAAGCAACAGAGATACAGGGAATACAGCCCAGGGTGGAGGTACTGTGGATCACCCTAGAAATGGGGAATGGTGCCCCAGTTCACACTGATGTGATCTACAGACCTCCAGCATGGGAAGAGGTAGATAAGGTTCTGGTGGAAGTCATCCAAAAGATGGCAAATAAGGGGGAGGTGCTGATGGTAGGGGACTTGAATATGTCAGATGAAGATTAGAGCACCCCAGCTGCAGTTCAGCTAGGAGCAGGGACATCCTGGATTCCCTGCAGGGGCCTTTCCTCAGGCAACTAGTAAAATAGCCCATTTGTGAGGGAGCAATAATGGATCTTGTACTCACCAATGGGGACAGTGTTGCAGGTGTCACAGTGGGTGGTCACCTGGGGAGTGATCACCATAAGGTGTGGTTCAATATAAGCACTATGGCAAAATTGAATCACACAAAGATGAAGGTCCTGAACTTCAGAAGGGCCAATTTAAAAAAAGATGGGGGAATGCCTTCAGGGATGCCCTGGCAGGGGGTGGAGGACTTGGGTGGAGTGGAGGAACAGTGGGAGAAACTAAAAGAGGAGATAGTGAAGGCAACAAACCTCTGTGTCAGGCAAGTAAGCAAAATGAAGAGGAAAAAGAGACCACTGATTCTCAAAAGAGGTGGCCTTAAAAATAAGTGCAAAAACATTAACATTCCAGAAATATAAGGAGACACAGAGGGAGGAGGATATGGAGATGTATCAGGTGAAACAGAGGGAGACAGGGAAAGCAATTAGGAGTGCATCTGCATAAATAGATGAGAAAATAGCCCAGGCATTAAAAAAAGGGTACAAGACATTTTTCAGGTATGCAAGTGAAAAGAGAAAGACCAGGGGAGCGACAGTAAGGCTTAGGAGGAAAGGGGGGGAGTATGTGAAGGGGGACCAGGAAAAAGTGAATATCCTGAACAAATACTTTTCCTCAGTGTTCAAAGAGGAAGAGAAGGGTGAGGGACCACAGATAGGTGCCAGATGCATCGAAGGACAGGTGGTGGACACTAGTCCATTTACAGAGGAGCGAGTCCTGAAGGAACTTGCAAATCTGAAAGTGGACAAGGCAATGGAGCCAGACAGGGTGTATCCAAGGATATTGAGGGAGCTCAGAGATGTGCTGGCTGCACCTCTGACAGTCCTGTTCAACCATTCACTGGAGATGGGAGTGGTTCCAGTGGCCTGGAGGAGGGCAGATGTAGTCCCACTTCACAAAAGATGTAGCAAGGAAGAGACTGGCAATTACAGGCCAGTCAACCTGATTTCAGTGGTGAGGAAATTAATGGAATCACTACTGAAGGATTATCAATTTGTTTGCCAATGATCTTCCTACAATTTTCTTCACAGAGGCTTCTCATTCTGCTTCTGTTGGAGGAACTCTAGTGCCAGCACTTATGTTTGCTGGTGACTTGGCACTGATCTCTGATGGCTCAGTAGGACTAGAGAGACAACTTACACTATAACAACAATACTGTATTAAAAATAAGCTGACTATTCATATTAAAAAGGCACAAATCTTAGCTATAGGGAAGCATAGTTCTAAATACAGTATACATGGCGCCTTAATAATATTCCCATTGCAGGTGATTTCTAATTATCAATACATAGGTTTCTATTTTTCTAATACTTGTAAAACAACTAAACATATCATGCATACTCTAAACAAATTATTTCAGTCAAAAAATGCTTTATTGAGGTTTAATGCTAGGTATGGAAGTCATTCTATAGCTTGCTTTCTACATGCATGAAAGATGAAGATGAATCTGGTAGCTCTCTATGCAGTAGAAGTATGGCATGATAAAAATGTTGAACAATTGAAAAAAAACATTGCACTCAGCTATATAGAACCATCTTTCAAATACCAGATCAACAGCCTTAGAAATTTCCAGAGCAAAGCTAGATCATGTTAAAATTAAAAATGTATGCTTCTCATCCAAAATAGCATGCTGGATTAGAAGCACAAGTTTGGATTCAAATTGGTTGACTAAAAATGTATCGATGAAAAAGTATCCTGGATTGTCAGAAATGATTTGTCTCCATGGTTGAAAGAGGTTGTAGATATGTTAAAATTTATGAAATTGGATCATTTATGGAATGATTCTCTCAAGAAAATAGTTATCTCACAGGATTATGTAACTGAACTGAATGGTTATCTGAACAGTTAACTAGGTGTAAATCTCAGGTGATTGAAAGGACTTGATAGCTGTGAGGTTTAAATTACTTGTAGAAAGATCTAGTAAGTAGGGGGAGTGGCTTAGCTAGAAGGAAGCTACATTTAAAGACTGCCTTAGAAAGATTTTGCTAGTAGCTTGGCAGAAGGCACCAGGAGAAAGGACTGCTGTGTGACTGGACTTCTCTATTGGGACTATATTGCCTTCCTTCTCTCCCTTCCCCCTCCCACCCAAAGCTAGTTATACTTTTATAGGCACAGAATTTGACTGACAACAGGCACTTCCTGTTTGGGAGCAGGAAGTGAGTGATCACAGAGCCACCAAAGACCCACCATCCTAGAAGGGCAAGAGTAGCTCTTCAGCCCCCTCTAGCTGCTGGAGGTCGGCCTCCTCACATGTAAGGGGTCTACTGAGAAATATAGGATATTCTTGTCTCAGAACAGGACAATCAGGAGCTTAAAGGGCACACAGGCAGAAAGTAAGAAGAGAGAGAAAAAAAACAGAGGAAAGAGTAAGGATTGCAAACAGTTAAGGGATCCGAAATAAGACATGATGGGAGTGGTGCAGTGCAATGGCTGTGAAGCAGCAGTCTTCCGGGAGACATTCTGGAGGATGCGGTGTTGTCCCATCTGTAGGCATCTCTCTGGGCTGAGGGAGGAGGTTGCTCATCTCCAGGCTGAATTGGCCAGGATTTGTGGGACCTCCTCTTCCATTCAGGGACCACCAGTGCAACTGCTGTTGCCTCAGAGGTTGCCAAAAAAGAGGAGTGGTTGGAACACAGTGGGCTCAGGGAGGGTGAGGGTGGAGGAACAGAGGTGCATCCCTCCAGCTGTACCTCTCCACAATTCCTATGCCATTCTGGCAAAGTATAGTTCCTCTATGGAGGCACCCACAGTGGAGATAAAGGAGGATGCTGGGAACCTCCACAAAGGAGACCCACAGGAGGGTGGCAGGGGACCCCACAGGGGAAGGAAAAAACTCCTGGTGGGGGACTCCATTGTAAGGAAGGTAGAACTGGGGGAGGAAGGGGAGAGGGAGGTAAGGTGCCTGCCTGGTGCCATGGCTTGGAGGGACAGGGAGCGAATCCTCAGGATTGCCAGAGCAGCTGCACAGGGGAGGGAGCTGGATGTCATTGTCCACCTAGGGACAAATGACCTGGCTAATAAAGGGATTAGAGAAGTGCAGGAAGAGTTTGTGGAATTGGGGAGGGGTCTTAGACAAGTAGCACTCACGGTAACCTTCTCGGAGGTGCTGCCCATCTATGGCGTAGGAGAGGCTAGGGTGTTCCACACCATGGGATTCAACCAGTGGTTGAAAAACTGGTGTGGAGCTCAGGGATTTGGCTTCATTGGGGACTGAGGGTCCACCTGGAGTGATGCAAGCCTATACTGGCATGATGGGTTGCATCTGTCCAGGAGGGGAACCATGATCCTAGGTGATAGGTTTAAATGTTTCATTGGCAAGCATTTAAACTAGCCAAGGGGGAGGCACTGGAAAGGAGCAGGGAAATCCTAGCCCCCCCAAAAATTCACAGTAGTAAGTGCGGTAAACACCAACATAGAGGTGTCAATAGGGAGAAGGGCAGGGGTAAATGGAGAAAGTGACACAGGCAAGAAGGACAGAGATAGGGCAAAAAGGAGTAAGGCCATCAGGAAATGGAGGGTAATGAGTACCGATGCCCGTGGTCTGGGCAACAAGCTCCCTGAGCTGGTGGCCTTGATGGAAGAGGGATACCTGGATATCGTAGCAGTCACAGAAACATGGTACACAGAGAACCATGACTGGGATGTTAACATACCAGGGTACATAACCTACAAGAGAGACAGGCAGGGGAGAAGAGGGGGAGGAGTAGCTCTCTATGTAAAGGAAGGGATAAAAGCAACTGAACAAAAGAGTAAACAGGGAGGAGAGGAGGCACTGTGGGTCACCTTGGAGACTGGAAAGGGCATCATAATCCACACAGGGGTTTTGTACAGACCCCAATGTCAGGGGGAGGGAATGGACAAGGATATGATAGAAGACATTCTTAGAACGGCAGAGAAAGGGGAGATACTGTTGATGGGAGACCTGAATATGCCAGATGTTAACTGGAGCACATTTGCTGCAGCCACATCCAAGAGCAGGGCCATTCTTGATGCCCTACAGGTTGCAGGCCTCAGACAGCTAGTTTCGGAACCCACTCATGGGGGAGCAATCTTAGATCTCTTACTCTCAAACGGGGGCAGTGAGAGGATTTTGGATCTAGAAGTGGGTTGCCATCTGGGAACAAGTGACCATCAAACAGTGTGGTTCACGTTAAACTCAGCTACAGAGTCAAGCCATACAAAAGTGAAGGTATTGGACTTCAGAAGGGCTGACTTTGACAAGATGGGAGAGTGCCTCAGAAAAGCACTAGCAAACAGGCTAGAAGGAGGTGTGGAGCAACAATGGGGAATCATCAAAACTGCCATCACAGAGGCAACAAGCCTTTGTGTGAAGCAAATAAATCAAAATGAAAGAAAAAGCCACTATGGTTCTCAAAGGAGGTGGCTGTGAAAGTCAGGAAGAAAAAGATAGCATTCCGGAAGTATAAGAAAACACAGAAGGAGTAGGACAGAGAGCTGTACCAGTTAAGGCAGAAGGAAGCAGGGAGGGAAGTCAGAATAGCAAAGGCCCAAACTGAGGAAAAGATAGCCAACTCAGTTAAGAAGGGGGATAAAACCTTTTATAGGTACATCAGTGAGCATAGAAAGACAAAGAGATGGATAATGAGGCTGAACAGAATGAATGGTGGGTGGGCAGAGGGGGACAGTGAAAAAGCAGGGATACTGAATGAATATTTCTGCTCAGTATTCACAAAAGAGGAGGGGAAGTGCCTAATCCAATTAACAGAAGCACTCTTGATAGGGGGGTCGATCCCAGTCCTTTTACAGAAGAAAGGGTTCTGCAAGAACTCCTAAAACTGAAGGTGGGCAAAGCAATGGGGCCTGATGGAATTCACCCCAGAATTCTAAAAGAATTAAGGGGGGAACTAATGAAACCACTGGCAACTCTTTTTAATAAATCATGGGAGGATGGTGTGGTACCCGAGGACTGGAGGAAGGTGGATGTGATTCCCCTTCACAAAAGTGGGACCAAGACAGAGGCAGGAAACTACAGACCTGTCAGTCTGACCTCTGTGGTAGGGAAAGTGATGGAGTCACTTCTGAAGGAAAGAATAGTTGAGTACCTAGAGGCCAGTGGGGCTGAGACCCAAGGTAGCATGGGTTCACAGAGGAAGGTCATGTTAGAGCGAGATCTAATAGATTTCTTTGACTGGGTGACCAAAGTAGTAGACAAGGGAGGGCTGTGGACATGGCCTACCTAGACTTTAGCAAGGCATTTGACACAGTCCCACACAAAAGATTAATATCAAATTAACCAGCCTGGGAGTGGGTCCCAGGGTGGTAGCCTGTAAAAAACATTGGCTGGACAACAGAACACAGAAGGTAATTGTAAATGGAGTCCACTCTGAAGAAAGAGGGGTTACTAGTGGGGTACCGCAGGGTTCAGTATTGGGTCCAGTCATTTTTAATGTCTTCATAAGTGACATTGCAGAGGGACTGGAAGGAAAAGTATGCCTCTTTGCCGATGACACAAAGATTTGCAACAGGGTTGATACACAAGGAGGCATGGAAAGGATGAGAAGTGACTTGGCAAGGTTGGAGGAATGATCAGAAGAATGGCAGCTAGGATTCAATGCAAAGAAGTACAAAATAATGCACCTGGGAAACAAGAACCCATGGGAAGAACACACAATGGGGGTGGGAGGTAGTAACAACAACAAAAAAGGAAAGGGACCTAGGTGTAATTATATCAGATGACCTTAAGGTTAGCAAGCAATGTGAGAAGGCAGTAGGGAGGGCTGGGGGTATACTGGGATACATAGGGAGAGGCATCAGCAGCAGAAAACAGGAAGTTGTTATCCCTCTGTACAGACAGTTGGTGAGACCCCATCTGGAGTACTGCATCCAGTTCTGGAGACCCCATCTGTGCAAGGACATAGACAGGCTAGAGGAAGTCCAGAGGAGGGCAACTAAAATGGTGCAGGGTCTGCAAGAGAAGCCATATGAGGAGAGACTAAAGGAGCTTAATATGTATACCCTTGAGGAAAGAAGGGAGAGGGGGGACATGATAGAAACTTTTAAGTACCTCAGTGGAATCAACAAAGTCCAAGAGGGTAGCATCTTTCAGAAAAAGAACAAGGGGACATAATTTAAAGATAGAAAGGGGGTGGTTCAGGGGCAATGTGAGGAAGTATTATTTCACAGAGAGGGTAGTGGATGCATGGAACAGCCTTCCTGAGGAGGTTGTGGGGTCTAAAACTGTGGGAGAATTCAAGAATGCATGGGACAGACATAAGGCAATTCTTGTGGAGTGTAGGAAGAATTAGGCTGTTGGTTAACTAGGATCTGCGGCCTATCCTGTAGGTAGGGGAAATGGGCAGACTAGATGGGCCAAGCGGTCCTTATCTGCCGTCAAAGTCTATTTTTCTATGTTTCTATGTTTCTAAGATTAATTAAAAACAAATGAAAGCAAATTTAATTTGTCACTGATACACAGAGAATTAGGAAATTGAAGTTACATGGATGGTATGCTCAAAATAAAATAAAATAAAATAAATCATGTTCTAGAGCCACATTTAGTTTGTCTCTCTGATAAAAAAGATAGAGGTATTTTCTCCAAGTTTCATCTGGAGCTATAGCCCTCAAAAATTTTGCAATGCAATTTTTCCAAAAATAAATCCACCTTTAAAGATTTGTATTGTGAATGTGGCCAAAATGAGCTGGAGACTCTTGTTCATATTCTTCTTTATTGTCCAAGGTATGGACACATAAGAGATGAAACCATCGCACATTATTTTTCCTCTAGAATATTCACTAAGGCAGAGGCCTTGAGGATCTTAATGAACCATCCTCTGGATTATGTCACAAAAGATACCAAGATACCCAGGTCCATCTTGCAAATGAGCTTCTGCTCAATGATGAACGCCTGGTTAAATAAAGACTTGATTGATTGATTGATTGAGATATGACAAAGTACTTAAAATGGCTTTATTCAGAAATGTTGCGCAATAATCAGCAAGTTCATGCTTATGTTAGGTGTGACCAAAATTAAGGATGATATGTTCTGTTAGAGCAATGCCTTTATATGGTTTTCTTTCTTTTTCATACTTTTTATTTATAATTTTGCATAGTACAGCACAAAATACAGTCCAGAAACAGGAGTTAATCCAAAGAATAGCAATAACTATAGTAGACTACGAAGTTCCATTTCTTTCATCACAGCTTTCAGGGGAACCCTGGGGTGGTTTACATAACCACCCTCTATCAAAATAAAAATTATAAAGAAAAACATTTAAAGTGCAAATGTAGCCAATGGGCTAGTGCTTGTCCTGTAACCAGTAATATATATATATATATATATATATATATATATATATATATATATATATAAGTATATATATATATATATATATATATATATATGTAATAGAGCTCCCAAATTGTAGAATAAAATGCTATGCAAGCCCACCCAGCTGTCCCTACTGTGCCAAAGAGCTAGGATAAACTGCAAGACAGTAAAATTTAAGTTCACCAATGCTAAAGGCAGCTGCATAACTTTAATGGAAACAGCAATTCCAGAGTCCCGGAGATCTGCTTCATATAGTACAATAAACATTTGCAAATAAAACATGCCCCAGTACAGATGGTGCCAATCCCTCCCAATACAACCAAAAACAAACCTCACAACCCATACAGTATTAATTCCTAAAGAGAGACAAAAATGAACCAGCTGAGTCAAGGTATTGAAAATTTTGGACTGTTACAAAAGGTAAAGAATAATGCTATAAGGCACAGTAAAGAGTCACATAAGAATGTCCGCTATTATCTTTGGGAGGAAAGGCATGAAAACAGAGCACCATAGCACCATCTTAAATGGAAATAGGGATCACAACATTTAAAAACAGAAGTTATATAGTCCCTGGAGAAGCAAACAAGGACCATTAGATAGGATGGTGTCAGCACTGAGGAAAAAAAAACATGATCGCATCCAAGCCTGGCTAGGTTGAGGCAGTGTCCCAACAAACAAATCAGAGTACTCACACCATGACATAAAGCATCTAGGTATTGATTAGATGTCCTCTTGAGATTCTTCCTCATTATTCCGTGATAGGACTTGTTCAGTTTTTACGATTAATTTGTTCATGTCCTTGGGGTAATTATAGATATATGTCTGGCCCTAGTAGTGCACAGAGTTTGGTGAGGAATACTGAACTAAATGGGATGCCAAGTTTCCAGAGTTTGTATTTCCCTCTATCAAAGATTTTCTGTCACTGACGGATGTTGAAGCTCAAATCTGGAAACATTTGTATGCTGTTATCATTCACATTAAAGTTTTTCTTAATCAGAGCTGCTTTTAACAATAAATCATGTTGGCAGACCAAGCCAAATTTCAAAAGGAGAGTGTGAGGAGTCATAGGGTCCACTAACCACTGAGGGGTAATCCTATAGCATTTGACAATGTCAAGTTGAGCTGCTTCAGAGTCCAGGGGCAAGGCTTCCTTGAGCCAAGCCAGGATTATTAGTATTATTGGTTTAGGGTCAGGTCCTTCAAATTGTTCAGGCAGGCCATTCACCTGAACATTGCATTCATAGAAGAGGCTTTCAGCATGTTCCAGGTGGATGCAGAATAGCTGATTTTCTTTCACCAAGCCCTCAGAGACAGACAGCACCTTACCTGCTGCACCTGTTGCTTCTGCCACCTCCGCACCCTGGGTTTCAATCTGCTGCTCCACTGCCAGCAATCATTGAGAGAAAAAGTTGAATTTTCCATTTAATAACTCAGTAGATTTATGCATCTTTTCCATTGTCACATGTAGCGAAGCTAAAATGATTGCTGAACCCTCAGCAGTCGATGTATCTCCCAATGGGCCCTGGCCTCATGGTGACTGCCTAGATTTAAAAAAATCTTGTGTTGACCCTTGCATGTTTTTTGGCTTTTCCATCACTCAGTTATAAAAATGCTCAACTAGAACTAGATGTGGATCAGAATCCACCATTAAAACTAATACTTGATATTGAAAAAAAATGTTTTATCACTTTTAAAATGTTCAGTTGCAGGAGCTGGTTGAAAACATATCTGGACTCCCGGGCTGCTGGCTCTGTTCCTCCCACCCCTTTATATGGCTTTCTTAAATGGAAAGCTTTAGTGATATTCAATTTAAGGATATCTTTGGAGACTGCAAGTTACATTATCTATTCCCAGGTCGTGGCATCTTGTTTACATCATGTTATATCTTTAGATTGAGTATAGCATTTTTTAAAGACCTTATTCACATGGAACATATTAATCCTCATAAGATTAATACATATCATTTGCACTGACTGTTGTTAGGGTTAAAAAAAGTCCTCCTCATATTATCCCCTCACTTGCCATGTGCTTTTAAAAGCACTTTACATCTGTTTGTAAATTGTGTCTTAGAAATAGTAATTTACTTAAATTGTGTGAACCCAAGGAAGAATCAAAAAGACTACAAATTGTATTCTTTATTGCACAATTTGAAATGGAAATTGCATTTTTTATGTGGAAAATCTGTATTTGTATACCACATTTTTATTCTAAAATATATGTATGCAAGTTCTGTATTAAATGTGTAAACTGTATTGTGATGACTCAATAAGAGTCGAACAAATAAAGCATTTGATGCTGATGATGAACTACTGAAGGAATGAAGTGTAGAATATCTTAAATCTAGTGGCTTACAAAATCTGATGCAGCATGGATTAACTGCAGGAAGGTCATGTCATACAAATCTGATAGATTTCTTTGACTGGGTGACCAGGAAATTAGATCAGGGTGGAGTATTGGATGTGTCCTACCTAGATTTCAATAAGGCCTTCAACACTGTTCTATATAGGAGACTCATAGACAGGTGGGTCAGTCCAGGAGTGGGTCCAAAGGTGGTAAAATGGGTAAGGAATTGGTTAGGGACAGGAGATATAGGGTGGTGGTAAATGGAGTTCACTCTGAGGAAAGGAGAGTGACCAGCAGGGTGCCACAGGGATCAGTACTGGGAGTGGTCCTCTTTAATGTCTTTATTAGTGACATTGCAGAGGGGCTAAAAGGGAAGTTATGCCTTTTTGCAATGACACTAAAATCTGCAATAGAGTAGACACTCCAGGTGTGTGTGGGAAAATGAATAGAGATCTAAGACAGCTACAGGAGTGGTCAAGGGTGTGGAAACTAAGTTTCAATGTGATGAAGTACAAAATCATGCACTTCGGGCACAGAAACCAAGGGAAAGAGAACAAAATTGGAGGAGTAGTATTACCAAGCACCAAACAGGAAAGAGACCTGGGAATAATCATATCTGATGACCTAAAGGTGGCCAGACACTGTGACAAGGCAGTGGGGAGAGCTAGTGGGATGCTATGGTGCATAGGGAGGGGTATCAGCATCAGAAAGAGAAAGGTGGTGTTACCATTGTAGAGCTCACTGGTGAGACTGCATCTAGATTACTGTGTTCAGGTCTAAAGACCACATCTCCAGAAGGACATAAACAGAGAAGAGGCGGTCCAGAAGAGGGTAACTAAAATGATGCAGGGTCTGCATCAAAAGCTCTATGAGGAGAGACTAAAGGACTTCAATATGTACACCCTGGAGGAAAGGAGAGAGGGAGGAATATGACAGACTTTCAAATACCTCACGGGTATAAATGAGGTTCAAGAGGGAAGCATTTTTCAGAAAAAAAGATGCTCAAGAATGAGGGGACTTGCTATGAAGCTGGAGTGGGTAGACTTAGGGGAGATGTGAGGAAATACTTCTTCATAGAAAGAGTGGTGGATGCCTGGAACAGCTTCCCAGCAGAGGTGGTGGATACAAGAATGGTAAAAGGGTTCAAAAATGCTTGGGATAGGCATATGGGAACCTTAGTGGTAAGGAAAGGAAGGGTAAAGCTGGAGATCAAGTAGGGTCTGTGGTGTAACAGTAGTTAAGGAAAATGGGCAGACTAGATGGTCCAAGTGGTCCTTATCTGCCATCAAATTATAAGTTTCTATTAAACCATGCTGTGTCCCAATAAGGAGATTGTATTTCTTCAAGTGTTCGTTAACTTGGTCAAAAAACAATTTTTTCAAATAATTTTGCTAGTGGAGGAAGTAAAGAGATAGGACGATAATTTGAAATAATATTAATGGGTCCAGATTTATGAATTGGTTTAATAGCAGATTTCCAGCTCTTAGGAACTATCCCATAACATAGGGAGTGATTTTTTAAATGGGTGAGAGGTTCAGAAAAGGAAACACAGGCCATTTTAATCCGACAAAAGTCAATTAAGTCAGAGCCAATTCATAGTTTAGGATTAGTCTTCAAAATGTAATCAGTAAACAATGAAAGAGACAAAAACCTAAAATAAAAAGGTAGCAACTGATAATTAACATTAATTGTTACATAATTTCTCAGTGAGTTTTTAACATTATTCGAAAAATCTTCCAAGTTACCAAAATAACCATTAAACAATTTTGAAACTTCCAGAGGAGATTAATTCACCATTGCACTCAATTATAGTAAATGATGTTGTCTTATTTCTCCCAGTCGTTTGATTTAATGCTTGCCAAACGTTTTTTTTTCAAATTCCCTAAATAATCCAACTGTTTATTTTTGTAAAACTTGATTTTGGCTAGTGTACATGCTGACTTATGTTTATTCCTTAACTGTTTATTCTGTACTAACAGACTAACATCCCAGATATTTTTATATTCTCTCCAGGATGTCTTTCTCCTTCTCAACATCTCAACCATTTCTAGCTCTGTGGGGGAGAGTTTACACAGAACAGGGGATACAAGATATTAGGGAGGACCTGGCCAAACTGGAGAGGTGGTCTAGTATTTGGCAACTGGGATTCAATGCCAAAAAATGCAAGAACCCAGAGACCAAGTACTGGCTGGGGTGTGTGCAACTACAAGTGACCTAAAGCACTCAGTGTACTGCAGGAGAGAAGCAGCCATAGTAAATCAGATGATGAGTAGTATAACCAGGGGTATTACCAACAGAAAGGCGAAGGTAATTCTGCCACTGTATGGAGCACTAGTTCAGCCACATCTGTAGTACGATGTGCAGCATTGGTGCTCTTATCTTAAGAAAGACATAAACCCACTGGAGACAGTACAAAGGAGGGCAGCTACTGTAAGAGAATCCAGTATCAGCAGTGCAGACCATACAAGGAGAGACTGAGGGATCTCAGCAAGTACTCCCAGGATGAGAGAAGGAAGAGGGGAGATATGGTTGAATCCTTTGAATATCTTTTGGGTACCAACAATGTAAGCCCTGCTGGTCTCTTAAAGCTTAGTGGTAACAGGACCACTAGGGGGCACTGCCTCAAGTTGGTGGAAGGAAGATTTAGGAGGGAGATGAGGAGACACTTTTTCACTGAAATGGTGGTGGCAAAATGGAACAAGTTGCCAGAGGAAGTTGTCTTCCTAAAGACTGTGGATGGTTGTAAGAGAGGATGGGACAGAATAAAAGGGAAAGTTGCATAAGGGGAGAACATCATTGAGGGAGGAGTGGATAATGGATGGGGGGCAGATCCCTTAGTAGATACTAAGGAGTTTGCAAACTTGAACAGACACGAAAGACTGTAAGACCCTTTTCTGCTGGCTCAGTTGTATGTCCATATATTAAGCATATCCATGCTATTGAGTTAGCATTGTGCCAGGGGCTACTACCCTGCTCTGTCTTGCCAGGCTATTCCCAGTTAGTACAGCACTAGGGTCAAAGCCTGTGTATGGATTTTCAAAATGACTAGTGATGGCTATGATCAACTAACTGTATAACATCTAACACTATTGAATGGGACAATATTTGCTTGTGGATATGGACTCATTGCTAGGATCTTTCCTTGTACTGTGTTTGTTCAGGTATACTGTTAGAATGGGGACTTAATTTTGTCACTGTAATTAGGGTGCCACAATAAGGGTGACAATGACAAGGGTGATCTTAATTTTAGATCGCCCCTCGGTCATGCCACTCTTTGTGATCACACAATATCTGCCCCCTCTGGGGCCCACCCACCTGGAGAAGGTTATATTTAGTTGAAAGGGGTGTGGGGAGAGAAGCCCCCCACATTGGGGGTGAGGGTGGCGAAGCGCCCGGCAAACTTGACTTTTTTCCAGATCGGGCTTTTATGCTTCCATTTGGGAGCCGCAGTTTCAGCACAGACTTACCAGGCTGCATATTGCTTGCACCCATATTGGTGTCAAAAAATGACTGTCACATCAATTTGGGTAAACCATTTGTTCAGCAGTTAAAGTTATAGTAGAATGAAAATTAATGTTAATGTTTTTTATGATCTAGAAACATAGAATTTGTTGGCAGAAAATG
Source organism: Neoceratodus forsteri (assembly GCA_016271365.2). Lineage (NCBI taxonomy): Eukaryota > Metazoa > Chordata > Ceratodontiformes > Ceratodontidae > Neoceratodus > Neoceratodus forsteri. Next base: position 1,571,515,718 of record CM057452.1, read on the forward strand.
ACTGCTTGTCTCACCTAGTCTGAGCTCTTTCTTGGTGTACCTTATATGGTTACTATGTTGGTGCATTAATGGGAAAACAGCAATTAAAATTTAAATATAAAAAATACCTTTTATTTCAAAAACTTTCAGCATTCCTGTAAATGATGGGAAAAAAAGCTTAACAGCATTGAAACCTAATAAATCATTAGCAACTTGAAAATGACCAGGAAGAGAGGAATGAAGATAAGTAACAATCCCTATGAAATAATAATTCTTTCCTTTGCTTTTGATATAGAAAGGGATGCAAACTGTGATTTAAAACAGAAGAAATATTGAAACATAGACTTTGACGGCAAATAAGGACTGCTTAGCTTACCCAGTCTGCCCATTTCCCGACCGCATATCCTAGTTAGCCAACAGTCTATGTCCTCCTACCCCTCCACTAGAATTGCCTTATGTCTGTCCCATGCATTCTTGAATTTCAGCAATGTTTTTCACCCCATGACCTCCTCAGGAAGGCTGCTCCATACGTCCACCACCCTCTCCATGAAAAAAATACTTCACATTTCCCCTGAGCTGTTCCCCCTCTATCTTCAAATTGTGCCACCTTGTTCTTGCACATTTCTTTTTTGGAAAGATGCCACCCTCTTGGACTTTGTTGATTCCCTTGAGGTACTTGAAAGTTTCTATCATGTTCCCCCTACACCCTCCTTTCCTCAAGGATATACATATTGAGCTCTTTTAGTGTCTCTTCATATGACTTCTTGTGCAGATCCTGCACCATTTTAGTTGCCACCCTCTGAACTACCTCCATCCTGTCTATGTTCTTGTGGAGATGGGGTCTCCAGAACTGCACACAGTACTCCAGATGAGGTCTCACAAACTGTCTGTACAGAGGGATAACAACCTCCTGTTTTCTACTAGTGATGCCTCTCTCTATGCATCCTAGTATCCCCCCAGCCCTACTTACTGCCTTCTCACATTGCTTGCCTACACTTAGGTCATCTGATATGACTACCCCCTGATCTCTTTCCATTTCAGTTTTTGTCAGTACTTCCCCCCATTCTATGCTCTTACCCTGGAGTTTTGTATTCCAGGTGCATTACTTTGCACTTATTTGCACTGAATCTAAGCCTCCATACTTTTGACCATTCCTCCAATCTTGCCAAGTCCTTTCTCATCCTTTCCGCCGCTCCTTTGTATATCAACCCTGTTGCAGATCTTTGTGTCATCTGCAAAGAGGCATACTTTTCCTTCCAGTCTCTCTGCAATGCCACTTATAAAGACATTAAGGAGGACTAGTGCCAGTACTGAACCCTGTGGTACCCCACTAGTAATCCCCCTTTCTTCAGCGTGGACTCTGTTTACTATTACCCTCTGCATCCTGTTTTCCAGCCATTTTTTACCCAGGTTACCACCCTGGGACCCACTGCCAGGCTGGCTAACTTGTTTATTAATCTTTTGTGTGGGACTGTGTCAAATGCCTTGCTAAAGTCAAAGTAGCATGCCCATAGCCCCTCCCTGGTCTACTACTTTGGTCACCCAGTCAAAGAAATCTATTAGATTCATCTGACATGACCTTCCTGCTGTGAATCCATGCTGCCTTGTGTCCTGTGCCTCGCTGGCCTCTAGGTACTTAACAATTCTTTCTTTCAAAAATGATTCCATCATTTTCCCCACCACAGAGGTCAAACTAACAGGTCTGCAGTTACCTGCCTCTGCCATGTTCTCACTTTTGTGAAGGGGAATCACATCCACCCTCCTCCAGTCCTCAGGTACCACCCCATCCTCCCATGATTTGTTAAAAAGGGTTGTCAGTGGTGTCACTAGTTTTCCCCTTAGCTCTTTTAGAATTCTGGGGTGAATCCCTTCAGGTCCCATTACTTTATCCACCTACAGTTTTAGGAGTTCTTTCAGAACCCTTTCTTTTGTAAATGGACTGGTATCAACCCCCCTATCCAGCGTGCTTCTATTATTTGATTTAGGTACCTGCCCCTCTTTTTCTTTTGTGAATACTGTACAGAAGTATTCATTCAATATACCTGCTTTTTCACTGTCACCCTCTTCCCACTCTTCTCTTTATTAAGCCTCACTATCCCTCCCATGGTCTTTCATCATTCCCTAACATACTGTCCTATAAAAATGTTATCCCCCTTCTTAATAGAGATGGCTAATTTTTCCTCAGTTTGGGCCTTTGCTATTCTGACTGCCTTCCCCTAATCCTCTAGCTTTAACTGGTATGGCTCTCTGTTCTGCTCCTTCTGTGTTTTGAATGCTGTCTTTTTCTTCCTAACCTTGCCCGCCATCTCTTTTGAGACCCATAGTGTTTTTTTCTTCCTTCGTTTTGTTTTATTTGCTTCACACAAAGGCTTGTTGCCTCTGTGATGGTAGTTTTGATTTTTTTCCCATTGTTCCTCCACCACTCCTTCTTGCACATTTGCTAGTGCTTTTCTGAGGCACTCACCCATTTTGACAAAGTCAGCCCTCCTAAAGTCCAGTATTCTCACTTTGGTATGGCTTGACTCTATGGCTGCGTTTATTGTGAACAACACAGTTTGGTGGGCACTTGTTCCCAGATGGCTACTCACTTCTAAATCTGAGATCCTCTCTCCATCCCTGTTTGAGAGTACCAGGTCTAAGATTGCTCCCTCCCAAGTGGGTTCCAACACTAGCTGTCTGAGGCATGCCCCCTGTAGGGCATTGAGAATGACCCTGCTCTTGGATGTGGCTGCTACAAAGGTGCTTCAGTTAATATCTGGCATATTCAGGTCCCCCATCAACAATATCTCCCCTTTTTCTGCCATTCTAAGGATGCCTATTATCATTTCCTTGTCCATTTCCTACCCCTGAGATGGGGGGGAGGGCTGTATACAACCCCCATGCAGATTGTGGTGCCATGTGGTGGAAAGAAATGGTCTTTTGAGATAAAGAAATTTTGATTCAAAAAGAGACAATGAAAGAGTCTTTTTTAAGAGCTTGGCATTTTTATTCCTTGATATCTAGTCCTTAAACCAGAAATATTGGAAAGCTTTTGTATTTTCTGGCAGGAGCTGCCAGATTTGGGTGCTACAGTCACAGTCCTGTATAAAGCAGAATGTCTGGTCAGTTTAGCTGGTAGGAAACTTGTATTTGTTTACCCTAGCCAGATACAAGACTTTTTCAGATATGTAAATTTAACAGAGAATGGCTTAGAAATGAAGGGGGCCAGTGTTTTGTGGCCACGGGTCACTTTCTTGGGGCCCACGGTGGTCCTACAGACATAGTATACAACATTTTTCTTTGCATTGCAATTACATTCATATTCCTACTAATACACATTACTTTCTAGTTGTTAAACTCTTCAAAATATTTTCTTTGTTCATTCTTACATACTATAATTATATGACAAAGAACATAAGTGCAAATGCATTGAGGCAAAAGGGTACCCTAAAGGGCATTGGTCATAAAGCCAAGTTTCAAAGAAATACAAAATCATACATACCCCCATAATGCAAAGCATCATGGGATGTATATGCAAATCATCATGACATTACAGGCTGGTTCAGCTTTAAGCTGGAATGCATAATGCCAAAGGGTCTCTTATACAATCTGCAAAGGGTATAAACAGAAGACAATTTGATCAGCTGTAAGGGGGATAAAAGCCTTTGCAGGTTTACCCTAGTGAAAAGGAAGCTAAGAAGGGGAAAAAATCTCAATACTTTGCTTACTAAAAGGTATTTGAGTGACCAGTCAGAAATATTTGATTGAGTCTCCTGCAGCAGGATTCATGGACATGCCCAGAAGCATGTCCCTACATGTCTCTTTCTCATTATTAATTACTTTGAAACTAGAAAACACTGTATCAAGTACATAGATGACACAACTCTTGTGAACATATTTGATGTCTTATAGTCCAGGAATATATAGAAAGATTTGGCAACAATAGAAATTAATCCATTGAAGATCAAAGAGATAAGATTTGGAAGACAGGTGAAGAGGAACTCTCCAGCCTTGGTTTTGGGGGTTGCTGATGTGAAAACAGTAAACCACATGAAACTATTTGATTTTAATTTCCAGTCTAGTTTATTGTGGTTCATACATGTGGATATGACGGTAAAAAAGGCAAGCATACTTTTGTATTTTTAACAGTATCGAAGAGGGCAGGTCCAAGCAGGGCCAAACTATTGTACTCCTATTGTAAAGTGGTGCAGGTGGTCCTAGAATATGGTACCCCAGTGTAGCACAGGGGCCTGAGCCTAACTGAGTCTTCTGCAATATAAAAAAAAATAAAAAGTGGCCATGAATATTATCTATAGCTATGAGACCAAATACTCACAGGTTCTACTAGAGATCAATTGTGAGAGATTAGATAACAGGAGAGAAAAGGTGTTGTACATCCTCTTTCTGGAAATTTGTCAGCCTGAACATCAACATAACAGTTTGTTGACCAAAAAAATCTGCTTATGACTTATAAAAATGTGGTCTTTGGGAAAAGCCATGCAGAAGAACAAAAACATTTGAACATTCCCTGTTGGTTAGGTATCAAACATGAGGTACAGGGGAAAAAAAGGAAAAAAAAACATAAAGCTATGTGATGTGATAAGACTTTCCCCATTATGGAACTTCATTCATTTCATTTTTATTGATTATACTGGAAAGGCATGTGAGCATTGCTGCCCAGTTACACAAGCATCCAGTTACATACAACAATCATGAGACATGACATAGGCTTAAACATTTGACTAACAGCAAGGGTTAATAAAATGGTATATCAATTTAGGATAATATAGACTAAAGGGCAAACCATGAAATATCTAAAAACTAGCCTAGGTGGATTAGCGATACTGCAAGTGCTAGAAAGAGATGGTAAGTGCCTGAGGTGGATAACCAGAGAAAGAGGGGGAAAAAGTGCAGAAGGGGAGCCAGATTAGGACTGTGAGCAGGTGCAGGTGGGAGAGAAATGTCTCCTGATATTGTGTTTGAAGGCATTTGTGGAAGGACAGAGTTTTAGTTCCAGAGGGAGAGAGGTGAAGAGCTTGGGTCCCATAAAAGTGTTTTCTGGCCTTGAGTGGTCCAGAAGAAAGGAACAGTGAAAGAGAGAGTGGAGGACAGTCTAGTGGTCCTAGTGGTGGTGGCTGTCTGGAAGAGAGAATCAGAAGCAAATGATTTGATACCTTTTAACGGACCAACATAAATGTAACAACAAGAACAAAGTGCTCTAGCTTTCGGACCAACCAGTTCTTCTTCAGAAGCTCTTGGCAGTTGTTTAGAAAATACAATACTTATAACAGCTAGATAATGCAGAGAAAAACAGAAAAAAAAACCCATTGGTTTAAAATACTCATTTAAAAAAAAACAGAAGATGATGTCGGAGAAGTTTAACAGTACCATACTGCCTTCAGCCAGAACCAACCTTGGGTTAAATGTGCTTGGTGGAACACACATACAAAGAATCCTACTGCATATAAATTTAATTGGCATAAGATAACACTGCTGAAGCAGATAACTCCTAATCAAGCTATGAGTGTCACAGTTAGTATAAGGATGTGATTACTGAAAGGCTGGAAGACAGAAGTGAGTCAGTCAGGGAACAGTCCACAGGAGTGTTTGAAGAAGAAGGTGGCCATCTTGCAGTTCAGGCAGGCCTCAAGGGAGGGTCTACTAGTGAGCGTATAAAGGTCACAGTGGTGTGTGAGTTTAGGGAGACCAGAGGCAAAGTGGGTAGCATTGTGGTAGGAGCTTTGACGTCTGGAGAAATTTTTGATGAAGAGGTGGGGGAGGGGGACAAGTGAACCATAGTCAAAGACAGGAGGGAGGAAGCTGGAGACTAAGAGGCATTTGGATTCCATGTTAAGGTAATGCTTGGTTCTGTGCAGGATACCAAGGCATTGGTGGCCTTTTTTGATTGTGATGCCAGTGTGAGCATCAAAATTGAGGTGGCTATCCAGGAGTAAGCCAAGTTATTTGAATTCACTGACTCTTTCAGTGGAGTTACCAAGGTTGTGATAGAGGGAGAGGTCAAAGCCAAGGGGTTTGTGGAGGCTGGAGAAAACCATGAACATAGTTTTTTTGGAGTTGAGTATAAGACCTTTGGACATGACCAAGGTGTGAAGTCTGCTGAAATCAAATTGGAGTTTGTTAATGAGAGCGTAGGGGTTTTTGTCCTGACAGAAAAGGGCTGCATCATCAGCATAGAGCATGAGTTCTGTGGTGGTGAAAATGTCAGGCAGGGAGTTAACCAGAGAGAAGAGAAAAGGTCCCAGGATGGACCCTTGGCATATTTGATGGGGCAGGATTCAGAGAGCACACCGCCAGTAATGATAAGATGGGATCTGCCCATTAGGTAATCCTTGAACCACAGGCAGACCTCAGGTGAGAAATGGAGGCCAGCCAGGGTATGGAGGAGGACTTCATGATCAATGAGGTCAAAGGCTTTGGTGAGGTCTATGAATGCAGCACAGGTGTAGAGGCCTTCATTGTTAGCTTTGTTTATGGAGTGGGTGAACTTGATGAGAGCAGTTTCGGTATTGTGTCAAGCATGGAACCCATACTGAGCCTCTGTGAGCAGGTTGCATTTGGAGAAGAATTTCAAGGTTTGCCTGTGGACCACTTTCTTTAAAATTTTGGAGATAGGGACAAGGAGGAGGATGGGAAGGTGGTTGGATACTAGATCCTTGGAATCAGATTTGTGAAGAGGGTTAGTAATGGCACACTTCCAAGCTTCCAGAAAGGACCCCATACTGAGGGAGTGGTTGAGGATATTGGTAAGAGGGATGGCCAGGGAGTCACAGACAAGATGAAGAACTCTGAAGTCAATGTTGTTGGCACCCTTGGATGGTCTTGAGTCATTTGTTTTGATTACATTGACCACTTCACAAGGGTTTAGGTACCTGAAATGGTACTTAGGGTGGGAGAATGGAGAGGGTGTGGGGGTAAACAAGGTAGGAGTGGAGCTGGGCTTGTACTGGTCAAGGTCACTGAAGTATTTATTGAAAAGGGAGGCTATTTCCCTTGCTCAGTGGTAGTTATCTCTTTGGAGGTAAGACAAATATGATCTTCATAAATTCCCCTACCAATAAGGTTGTTAAGAATGTTCCAGGTCCTCCTAGGGTTCCCCTGGGCAGCACATTGTTTTTTCAGGGTGAAAGAGGATTTAGCAGATCTTGTGGAACATTTGCACCCGTTCTTGAGAGTTTTGAAGTCTTGGAGGAGTTGGTGGGTTTTGTGTTTTCTGTACAACTTCCAGGCTCAGTCCCTATCCCTCATTAGTTTGCAAAGCTCAGGGGTGACCCATTCTTGTCTAGAACCCTTAACCCTGATTTTTTTAAGCAGGATAAAATGGTTGCAGAGGGCAAGGAACTTGTTGTTAAAGGCTTCAAGCACTTTACAGATGTCAGAAATGTTTGCAGAGAAGGACCAGTCTTGGGCTAGGGTGACTTTGGAAATCTCTGAGGCATCCAGCTTCTTCATTTGCCTGGTTTGGATGAAATTGTGTGGGCAGGGGGGTGTTTTTGTGGACCATCAGCAGATGACAGCACAGTGGTCCCTGACTGAGTCAAGAAGAACTCCAGAGGTGGTGACATGAGAGGGGTGTGAGACCAGGGCCCAATCAATGAGTGACTGAGATCCAGTTTTGTAGTTGGTTCTGGTAGGTTCAGTGATGAGCTGGTGTAGGCCAAGACCAAGTATGGATTCCTTGGTGGAGTCACAGTGAGGGGACAGTCAGTTTAGGTTGAAATCCCCTAGGATGATCTAATCCCTCCCTTGGGGAAGGGAGATCTTAATATCGAGGAACAAGTCAAGATAACGGGGTAAGGAGGAGGGTGGCAGGTACACCACACTGACTGTGACCACTTTATCTGCTCTGAGAAGGATGTTAATCAAGATGGCCTCAAGGGAGGAGGTGGGTACTGGGGAGTCAAATTCAGTGGCAAGGAGATTATCAGCAACCTAGATGAGGCAGCCTCCCCCACACTTCCCCACCCTGTCTTTCCTAAAGACTGAGTAACATTCAAGGAGTATTTCATTGGGGGAGATGTCCTCCTTCAGCCTGGTTTCAGTGAGGGCAATGACATCAAAAGCATTATCCATCACCCAGGACTCGATCAAGGGTTTTTTTGCCAAAAGGCTCTGCACGTTAAGGTGAGCAAAAGTGAACTGTATAGTGGGTTTGGGGGAAGAGTGAGGGGTGAAATTGGTAGAGGGTGTGGAGCTGGGGTTGGGGTGAATGGAGCCTGAGATAAGGAGTAGTAGGAGGAGGAGTTTTAAGTGCCTGCAATTCACAAATGAAGACAACTTGGTGGAGTATAGCCTGGTGTAGTGGTGAGTGAAAAAGATATGGCTGTGGTAGGAAGGAGAGAACTCATGGAACAGGCAAAGGCTGATGAAGGGGCTCATGTGGGAACTTCACCCACTTCATTATAGTTGGTTTACAATAAAATTATATGCATACAGTATAGAAAGAATGATGGAATATAAGTATGTTCTTGTCCTGGTGTTTCCTTTTTATATTTATGTAGTAAAAGTAAAATATTCTTTTACATAATTTATCTGTGTTTGTATATTAATACAATTGTAGAAATGTACTGTATCTAGTGACCAATATATTTTGTATGATTGAAAATATGTATTTAGAATGTGTCTTTTTAGATATGGTAGTGTACTTACACTGATCTTTTGGCCAATTTCAATTGTGCTCAATAAAACTCAAGAAATAAAATTCAAAAATTCAAATTCAAAAGCTTAGGGATGGTAAATTCAGGAATAACCACACAAGGCATTTTTTCTCAGAGAGTTATATACTCATAGACCACCTTTCACATGGAGACAGTGGACATGAAAACAGTGCATACCTTAAAGATAAGCCAACATGAATGTCTGCTTGCCAAAGGAATCTCTAGGCACATTAGGTACTAGAGTGGCTAGGAATCCCTATGAATTGATATGTATTTGCACAGCGTACTTATTTCACACCTGATTCTGAAGCAGGAATAAGGCAAACATGATGGAACTAGAGTCTCTTCTAATATTAAATAATTATGTTACTATCAAATCAAATTTTATTTGTGATGTGCTTTTCAAAATATCAAAGCACAGATACATAACAAAATAACAATCATCACAATAAATATAAATATAAAAACAATTAAAAGACAACAGGGTGACCTTATCAAAAGGCTTGTTCAAATAAATAACTCTTCAGACGTGCCTTGAATGACTCTGTGGACAGGCACTCTCAAATCTGATGAGGTAGAGAATTCCACAGGGTTGGGGCCACAAAAGAAAAAGCTCTGGCCCCAAATGACTGAAGGCAAACTATGTGAATCTCTAGCAATCCCTCGTCGGCGGAGCGGAGTGGGCAGAGAGGGTGGTAGGGTCAAAGGAGATCTTGCAAGTAGCCCGGTCCCTGACTGTGTAGGGTCTTGTAGGTCAGCAATGTGACCTTGAAGGTGATTCTCCATCGCACCGACAGCCAGTGCAGTTAGCGCAGCACAGGTGTGATATGGCAAGTTCTTGGCAACCCAGTCAATAACCTGGCTATAGCATTCTGCACCAGCTGCAGGTGATGGAGATCCACCCCCTGGCAACCCTAGATATAGAGCATTACAGTAGTCAAGATGTGAAGAAACAAAGGCGTGAGCCAATACCGGAAGGTCATCGTGTGGAACAAGGTGTTTTATTTGGGCTATATTCATCAGATGGTAAAAGGAAGACTTGAAAACGGCTGCCACCTGTGCCTTCAGCGTCAGCTCGGAATTAAGAATTACACCTAGATTCCACATCTGTTCAGAAGGTCTCAACTGGTTACCCCCTAACATAAGGCCAGAGGAAAATCCAGGAGTCAACTTCTCTGCACGGTGACCCAGGTCCACCATCAGCACCTCAGTCTTGTCCGGATTCAGTCTTAACCAGTTAGCACTCATCCAGTCCTGAATCTCAGTGAGGCAGTTGTTAAAGACTGATAATGCATCATTCTGTTCGGGTACAAAGGACATATAGGGCTGAGTATCATCTTCATAGCAGTGAAAATGATGTCACCATGCCTACAGTATTCTTAGGTCCTCCAGTCCTACATATTGAGTAAAACTAATGTTTATCTGTAACACAGCATCATAATGATAATGAAGTAATCCTCAATGTTCAACATATCCATCAAGGGCCATATCCATGCTATGCTAAAAAGTAGGACAGCATTGATCACCAGCCTCATACAGCATAGGATAAATGCCTAAATGTTGGAAAAAGACTTTCTGTATTGAAAAAAACAAACAAAAGAAGTTGCAGGCCTCTGCACTGGGATTAAAACAATGGCCACGTGTTAAAAAGCTTTCACAATGCTTCTACATGGAACTGTTAGTATTGATACTGATAATAATGACGCCTATGAGAATGATTAACAGAATACCTTGCAGACTTTGAAAAGCCCTGTTAACATTACTGCTGAAAATGAAATGCAGTTAGTGATATTGAACCAGATAATCAGAGTAATTTCCAGTCCCATTTCAGACCATTCAAATTTCAGAGGAGACCAGGCAGGAACAAGATGTTCATACACCTGACAAAAAAACAAAACAAGAGGGCTACCTGCACCTTCGTTCTGCAGTTATTTTCATTTTGACCAAAATAATGCGTCATGCCATATATGTACTGTGTGAAAGGTTTGCCAGCAGAGGTAGGGAAGTTAGCAATCTCAGAAAATCAACTGTAATAAGGCACTTTAAATAACATCTGAACCAGAGATCAAAGTTAAAGGCAGTGGAGAAATGGGGCGAGAGTGAAGTATGGAGGATATCACAAACATAATTGACTCAGCCAGAGACCCATTATGTCAAACAAGTGACTTATACAGATATTTTGTAAATTCTCAGAATGAATCAGAAGTTGGTGACCATCGTCAGCTCACAGAGTTGTACCTTCTCTTTCATACTGTATATAGCCTGTTGCTAGCCTTGCTTGTAGAGCAGAAAGCAGCTAACTAAAAGAAGCTACATTTTCTTATTAATTTAACACTTATATCTTAGCAGGAGTCAGTGTCTGTTGAGATTAAGCAAACATATACTTTATTAGAAGTAGAAGGGGTCTTATTTAGGGTTTAAAAAAAGAAAAGAAAGAAAGTCAGTGTGTGTTCTGTGCTGGGAAGGGTTCTGTATCAGTTTACTTTGCTAAACCAGTAGGAGGAGAGAGAGCTTAATTGGGGTGTGGCTTAGACACTATAAAAGCAGGTGACTCAAATTACAACTTCCTGTTGCTAGTCTTTTTTTTACTAATTGCCCTCCATCCCACCCTAAGCCAGTTCTACTTTTATAGCCACTGGATTTGACTGTCAACAGGAACTTCCTGTTTGGCAGTAGGAAGGGAAGGATCATAGAGAAACATTGGTTTTGTCAACCCTAAAGGAAAAAAGTAGCTCACTCTCCCCCTCCCCAGCTGCTGGTGGTCTGACACTGAGCAAGGAAGAAGGAGGCTACTGAAGAATATAGGAAGTTACTGTCCCAGAACAGGAAGGGTGAGAGTTGTAAGGAGAGGAGAGAGTAAGCATACAGAAAAACAGGAGAGGGGACACAAAATAAGACATGATAGGAGTGGTGCAGTGCAATGGCTGTGGGGCGGCAGTGTTCTGGGAGACATTCTGGAGGCTGCGATGCTGCCCTATTTGCAGGCACCTCTCTGGTCTGAGGGAGGAGGTTGCCGGTCTCCAGGCTGACCTGGCTAGGATTCATGAAACCTCCTCCCCCACCCAGGGACCACCAGGGCCAATGCCACTACCTCAGAGGTTGCCAAGAAAGAGGAGAGGCTGGACCAGGGTGGGCTTAAGGAGGGAGAGGGTGGTGGAACAGAGTTGCATCCCTCCAGCTGTACCTCTCCATAATTCATTCACTCTTCTGGTGGATAGTGGTTCCTCTACGGAGGCACCTGCAGTGGAGACCAAGGAGGATGCTGGGAACCTTCACAAAGAAGACCCACAGGAGGGTGGCATGAGACCCCACAGGGGAAGGAAACAACTCCTGGTGGGGGACTCAATCATTAGGGGGGTAGAAATGGGAAGGAAGGGGAGAGGGAGGTATGGTGCCTGCCTGGCGCCACGGCTTGGAGGGACAGGAAGTGAATCCTCAGGATCGTGGGAGCAGCTGCACGAGGGAGGGAGCTGGATGTCATTGTCCACCTAGGGACAAATGACCTGGCTAGGAATGGGATCAGAGCAGAGCAGTGCAAGAGGAGTTTGTAGAGATGGGGAGGGGCCTTAGACAAGTAGCGCATACAGTAACCTTCTCGGAGGTGCTGCCTGTCTATGGCAAGGGTGATGCTAGGGAATTACTCCTCACCAGAAATTCAATGAATGGTTGAAAAACTGGTGTGGAGCTCAGGGTTTTGGCTTCATTGGGGACTGGGGAGCCACCTGGAGGGATGCAGACCTATACTGGTGTGATGGTCTGCATCTGTCCGGGGGGGGAACCAGGATCCTAGGTGAGAGGCTTAAATGCTTCATTGGCAAGCATTTAAACTAGCCAAGGGGGGAGGCACTGAAAAGGAGCAGGGAAATCACAGCCTCCCCCCACAAACAGTAATTAGTGAGGTAAACACCAAGGCAGAGAAGTCATAAGGGAGCAGGACAGAAGTAAATGTAAAAAAAGGCAAAGGCAGTAAGGACTGGAATGGGGCTAAAAGGGGTAAGGCCATCAAAAACTGGAAGGTGATGAGTACCAATGCCCATAGTCTGTGTAACAAGCTTCCTGAACTAGAGACCTTGATGGAAGAGGGTTGCCTGGATATTGTGGCTGTCACAGAAACATGGTACACAGAGAACCATGACTGGGATGTCAACATACCAGGATACACAATCTACAGGAGGGAAAGGGAGGGTAAAAGAGGAGGAGGAGTAGCTCTTTATGTAAAGGAAGGGATCAAAGCAACAGAACTAAAGAGCAAACAGGGAGCAGATGAGACACTCTGGGTCACCCTGGAGACAGGAAATGGCACCACAATCTGCATGGAGGTCGTATACAGACCCCCATCTCAGGGGGAGGGAATGGACAAGGAAATGATAGAAGGCTTCCTTAGAATGGCAGAAAAAGGGGAGATATTGTTAATGGGGGACCTGAATATGCCAGATGTCAACTGGAGCACCTTTGATGCAGGCACATCCAAGAGCAGGGTCATTCTTGATGCCCTACAGGGGACATGCCTCAGACAGCTAGTATTGGAACCCACTCAGGAGGTAGCAATCTTAGACCTGGTACTCTCAAATGGGGACGGAGAAAGAATCTCAGATTTAGAAGTGGGTAGCCATCTGGGAACAAGCGACCACCAAACAGTGTGGTTCATGATAAACACAGCCATACAATCAAGCCATACAAAAGCAAGAGCATTGGACTTTAGGAAGGCTGACTTTGGGAAAATGAGAGAGTGCCTCAGAAAAGCACTAGCAAACAGGCAAGAAGGAGGAGTGGAGGAACAATGGAGAGTAATCAAAACAACCATCACAGAGACAACAAGCCTTTGTGTAAAGCAAATCAACAAAACACAACGAAGGAAAAAACCGCTATGGTTCTCAAAAGAGGTGGCAGGGAAGGTTAAGGAGAAAAGGATAGCATTCAGGAAATATAAGGAAACACAGAAGGAGAAGGACAGAGAACTTTATCAGTTAAAGCAGAAAGATGCTGGGAAGGCAGTCAGAATAGCAAAGGCCCAAACCGAGGAAAGGATAGCCAACTCTGTTAAGAAGGGGGATAAGACCTTTTATAGGTACATTAGGGAGCGAAGAAAGACCAAAGGAGGGATACTGAGGCTTAATAAAGGGAGGAATGTGGGTGAGGGTGACAATGAAAAGCAGGGATACTGAACGAATATTTCTGCTCAGTATTCACAAAGGAAGAGGAGGGGAGGGTACCTAAACCAAACAAGAGAAACACTCTGAAGACGAGGGTCAATACCAGTCCATTTACAGAAGAAAGGGTTCTGAAAGGACTAATAAAATTGAAGGTAGACAAAGCAATGGGGCCTGATGGGATTCACCCAAGAATTCTAAAAGAACTAAGGGTAGAACTAATGACACCGCTGACTACTCTCTTTAACAAATCATAGGAGGATGGGGTGGTACCTGAGGACCGGAGGAGGGTGGATGTGATTCCTCTTCACAAAAGTGGGAGCAGGACAGAGGCAGGAAACTACAGACCAGTTAGTTTGACCTCAGTGGTAGGTAAAATGATGGAATCACTTCTGAAGGAAAGAATTGTTGAGTACCTAGAGGCCAGTGGGGCACAGGACCCAAGGCAGCATGGATTCATGATGGGAAGGTCGTGTCAGATGAATCTAATTGATTTCTTTGACTGGGTGACCAAAGTAGTAGACCAGGGAGGGACTGCAGACATGGCTTACCTAGATTTTAGCAAGGCATTTGATACAGTCCCACACAAAAGATTAATACACAAGTTAGCCAGCCTTGGAGTGGGTCCCAAGGTGGTAGCCCGGATAAAAAATTGGCCAGACAACAGGACGCAAAGGGTAGTAGTAAATGGAGTCCACAGTGAAGAAAGGAGGGTTACTAGTGGGGTACCGCAGGGTTCAGTACTGGGACCGGTCCTTTTTAATGTCTTTATAAGTGACATTGCAGAGGAACTGGAAGGAAAAGTATGTCTCTTTGCAGACGACACAAAGATCTGCAAAAGGGTTGATACACCAGATGGAGTGGAAAGGATGAGAAGGGACTTGGCAAGGTTGGAGGAATGGTCAAATGTATGGCAGCTCAGATTCAATGCAAAGAAGTGCAAGGTAATGCACCTGGGAAACAAAACCCGGGGCAGAGTACACAATGGGGGGTGAGATACTGACAACAGTAAAAATGGAAAGGACCTAGGGTAATTATATCAGATGACCTAAAGGTTGGCAAGCAATGTGAGAAGGCAGTAAGGAAGGCTGGGAGGTACTGGGATGCATAGGAGAGGCATCAGTAGTAGAAAACAGGAAGTTGTTATCCCTCTGTACAGACAGTTGGTGAGACCCCATCTGGAGTACTGTGTGCAGTTCTGGAGACCCCATCTCCGCAAAGACATAGACAGAGTGGAGGCTGTCCAGAGGAGGGCAACCAAAATGGTGCAAGGTCTGCACCAGAAGACATATGAAGAGAGACTAAAGGAGCTTAATATGTATACCCTTGAGGAAAGGAGGGAGAGAGGGGTCATGATAGAAACTTTCAAGTACCTCAAGGGAATCAACAAAGTCCAAGATGATGGCATCTTTCAGAAAAAGAGATGTGCAAGAACAAGGGGGCACAATTTGAAGATAATGGGGGGATGGCTCAGAGGTAATGTAAGGAAGTATTTTTTCACAGAGGGTTGTGGATGCATGGAACAGCCTCCCTGAGGAGGTTGTGGAGTCAAGAACAATGGGGGAATTCAAGAATGCATGGGACAGACATAAGGCAGTCCTAGTGGGGGGTAGGAAGAAGTAAGTTGTTGGTTAATTAGGATCTGCAGCTTATCTGTTAGGTAGGAAAATGGGCAGACTAGGTGGGCCAAGCGTTCCTTATCTGCCGTCAAATTCTATGTTTCTATATCATGATGGTCCACCAGGCTCACTGGATCGGGTTGGATCAGTCAAAATACAGCTTTCTCCCCTTGAACTTCAAGCACCACATTAAGTCAAAAGCAGCAAAGCGTGAGAGAGTAATTTGAAATATCAGCCAAATATGAACAAAATTATCCAGTGGCAGAAAAGTTAAAGCAAGGATTTTACAATAGCAGCAGTGGGTCTGCATCTCTTTTCATATGTAGAGGCTGTTGGTTTTCCACATCAGATGAGCACTGCAGTGCCCCAGTACCAGGTGCCATCTCAACTCTTTTTTTTTTCCCAGAAAAGCAATATCAAACATGTATCACAGACTTATCAACAAGGTAATCATACTTTAATGCAGACTTTTGTACCAGAATACATATTACAACTTATTGCAGTATGTGTACAAGTAAAGAAACTGTTGACTATAATATGACAGTGACTGTCGGTTCAGCTTCTTCTGCCAGCTCCACTGCCTTACACTTTTGCTCCACTGCTAGCATCAACATGGAGCAGCCTTTCAAAAACAGGCTGCCCTAAGCATAATTGCATTTGAGAATGATGACTCAAGCTCCAACTTATTAGATGATCTAAACCAACAATCTCAGGAAGAACTGTCACCCAGTCATTACCTGTCATCTGGCTTTTTAACGTCTGACAATTGTAATGACATTCTAAAGGCAGTACAACCTGATGCATTCACACATACTCTGTGTTTTGCTCATACCATGAACTGCATGGTGCATGATTCTGCCTCAAGAACACTTCAGTATGCAGAACATGCTTGCTGCTGCCCACAAAATCTGTGTCCATTTTAGCCACTTTTACAAATGCTTGCAAGATCATGTGAGTCCTTTAAAAGGAGAGCAATTTCCCACACTATCAGCTAATACAACAATCAGTGAGCAGTGTAACTCAATCTTTTACTGGGTACAGAGATTTCTTGAGCAATGAAAAGCAGTATACTGGTACACAGTGCTGCACCAGATAGGGAAAATATTTTACACTAAATTCTGCACAATGGTCACACATGCTTGTACAGTTCTCTGCTAGATAATACAACTGTTAGAGAAAGTCACACATTTTAGCTCAGACAGTGGCACTCCCCATCTAATTCTCCTTGTACAATATTTGTGTAAATGATTAAATCTGAAATTCAACAGTAACTTGAAGAGGAGGGGGAGAACACCTTTTGCTGCTACTGCATCATCTGGTGACTTTGAAAGCTGTTTAACTCGAATAATTGAAAGTGATCCTAGGACTGAGATGAAGCAAAATACAGAACATTATATTATAGCCACAATACTGGGACCCTAGATTTAAATATAACTTAGCATCTTTCTGTCCACATGGTACTGATCATAAACAATACAGGGACATTTTAATTCTTAAAGTTTCAGCTGAAGTAGAAAGTTGGTCTGATAACATCGAGGGACATTCATTTCTCCTCAACAAAACAGGGTGGAAAGCATTTCATCCCCTAGCGCCACAGCAAGAAAATCGATACATGCTTCTGAAGGTAATGAAACACAACAATATCATTTTCTTGTGTCTGATGATGTTGAACAGGAAAGTGACATTTGAGCAGGCCTTCATCTCATTACAAAAAAAACTCTACCCCACATAAGAGCAGAATTGCACCATCCCAATCAGCCACAACCAGGCCATAAAACTACGTACGACATCATGAATAGTGACTATACATCAGGGATAATCATCTCAGATACTGGCATGGGAAAAAAAAACTTTGTCCTAAATTTGCCTTTCTGTACCTAAGCTGTCCACCAACTAGTGTGTATTCTGAGAGAATATGCAGAGCTGTTGGCAGTATTGTTACTGACTAAAGAGGTAGTCTGTCATCGGACAGTTTTGAGAAACTGACATTTATTAAAGCCATTCTGGGGTTGTTTGATGGCAACTCAGACTCACTACTAAAGCATGGATCTTCTCAAATTAATAGTGACTAAATCAGCAAGAAAACATGTGAGTGCTTGATATGATGGAATGTATGGAACATAGAATGCACTTTTTATGTTGATTGTGTGCATGCACAAGAAACATATTGCGGCAGCTTTCTCCACAAGCAGGTTGTGGAGGCACGTCACTGTTGTGGCCAATGCCTCCACAGCCTTTAAAGGCTTGTCCAGTGTCCCCCAATGCTGTGGCATGCTGCGGCTGGCACTAGTTCAGCCAGCATGCCACCAACTTGTAAAAAATCAGCCGCTGCAATCAGGGGCCACCTCGTCATTGCAGCATAAGCCATTTGCTGCAATGAGGGAATGACCCATCATTTCAGGGCGGGATCTTGACACAGTGATATTGTTTGTGAATATGGCGGCGGTTTGTCACCGTGTTCACAAACAATATTAACCCCCCCACTATGTTTATTTGCTGATAGGGGCCCCAATCCCTTTCAGCTTCAGTGCCTCAATGTGTATGTTGCCGACTGGGAGCACGTCGGCATTATATAAACCCCATATATTATATTGTCTGCCGACAGGAGCCCAATCCCATCGCATAATGCCACTCCCCCTTTTGTTGTGTGCTGATGGGGGTGCCCAATCACCCATCGGCTACAGCTTGCCCCTGCAAAAGAAAGACTCCAGTGGCATGCTGGGAGCCCACCCCAGCATGCCACATACCCCTGTAAAATAAAAAACGGTCCTTTGTTGTCTTTTTTTTTAACCTGTAAAAAAGGAAACTGTCCCTCAGAGATCTCCCTGCCCCTCCCCGCAACCCACACTCACCCACTGCGCACCCTTACTCCCCACACCCCCTCACCCCATACTTACCTCCAGAGCTTGGAGCAATGATCTTTGGTGTACCGGGGACACGTCTGCACTCTTCAAAGCCGACCGCAAACTAAGGAAATGCCGGTAAGCTGTATAATGGAATAAATGTTTTTTTTTCCAACTTTAATGCATATCTCAGTCATTTTTTGGAATTTTAGCACCAAATTTTCAACATGGGATTTTTGGGACCCCTCCTCATGAATTCTGGAAATTTCATGGTGTTTCTCAGCCCCAAAAGGTGATTTCGTGGTCACCGCATGGAATCACCTTTCGGCGCTGATTAACAAAATGAGAGTGCCAGTGTTCATGAGGTGGGCTCTCAAAAAGGCTATGTTGCAAATCTGGCGGAAAAAATCCAAAAATTGACTGTTTTACAAATGTGCGTTGCGCAGTTGCTATGCACACTCGTAACTTCGTGAATTTATAATATTTTCATGTCAGATTTTCAACATTGGCATTTTTTCACACCTCCTTGTGAACAGTACAGCTGTCATTGTTCACATCCTGGCCAAAATGTGGTTTTGCATTTCTGACACAGAATAGCGCGGTCGCTGTGGGAAATTAGTGTTCGGGACAGATTAAGACAAGCATTTGTCAATGCCGAATGTTGCTTGCTTGTATGTGCTGTTTAGGTATTTGGAAGTGATAGTTCCATGCCTTCCTCCCAAGACATCCACTGTGTCTTTCCGTTCAGTATTCACAGAAGAGTGGGAGGGGTAAGGGCCACAGCAGTACAGCAGTTGCCAAGGGGGTGAAGAGGTGGACAATAGTCCATTCAAAGGCAAAAGAGTCCTGCAGGAGCTCACTAAATTGAAGGTAGACAAAGCGATGGAACCAGATGGCATACGCTCAAGGATATTAACAGAACTGCGAAGGGAGATAGCAGTACCTCTGGCAGCCATGTTCACTGAGTCATTCAACATGAGTGAATTGGAGGAGGGCACATGTGGTCCCTCTACACAAGTCCGGCAGCAGGGAGGAGGCAGGAACAATAGGCCATTCAGCCTCACCTCAGTAGTGGGGAAGATCATGGAGACATTGCTTAAAGAAAGGATAGTGGGGCATCTAGATGCCATTGGAACCAGGACCATAGACAACATGGATTCACAGTGGGGACATTATGTCAGATAAATCTGGTTGATTTATTGCTGGGTGACAAAGGAAGTGAATCAGGGTGGGGCAGTGGACAACGCTTACCTTGATTTCAGCAAAGCCTTTGACACCATCCCATATAGGAGGCTGATAAACTAGCTGGGTAGGCTGGACATGGGGAAAGGGTGATAAACTGGGTTAGAAACTGGCTAACAGACAGGAGGCAGAGAGTGGTGGTAAATGGTATGCAGTCTAGGGAGAGGGCGACCAGTGGGGTGCTGCAGGGATTGGTCCTGGGGCCAGTTCTGTTCAATGTCTTCATTAGTAATATTGCAGAACATCTGAAGGAATTTTTCACCAAATTTTCAACATAGCCATTTTAAGACCTCTGCTCCTGAACACTGTCACTGTGATTTTCTTAATTTGTCCCATACATTGATTTACTTTGACTGTGCCATTGTCCTACATGGGCGGAAACACATTTTGGATGAGATGTGAAAAATGACAGCTGTACTACTCATAAGAAGGTATGGTAAAATGGCAATATTGAAACTCTGGAAATGAAAAATATTGAAATTTCATAAACTTACGAGCCTACGTAAAGGAACTACATAACACACTCATAAAAAACAATCATTTTTTGAATTTGGCACCAAATTTTCAATATGGGTTTTGGGACCCCTTCTCATGAATGATGTCACTGTCATGGCGTTATTCAGGCCCAAAGGGTGATTTTATGCAGTGACTGTGAAATCACCTCCGGCCCGAATAGCCATGACAGTGACATCATTCATGAGAAGGGGTCCCAAAACTCCATGTTGAAAATTTGGTGTAAAATTCCCAAAAATGCCTGAGATATGCAACAAAGTTGAAACCCCCTATGGCGCCATTATACAGCTTACGGCATTTCCTCAGTTCGCAGTCGGCTTTGAAGAGTGCAGACGTGTTCCCAGTCCACTGAAGATCGTCGCCGAGGTCCGGAGGTAAGTATGGGGTGAGGGAGGTGGGGGAGGCAAGTGCGCAGTGGGTGGGTGCGGGTTGTGGGAGGGGGCCAGGAGACTAAGTGGGACTGTTTTTCTTTGCAGGAAAAAAACAAAAGCAGACGGACTTGAGACGTTTACCCGCTAGGGTGAGTCCCAGCGATGGCACAAGGATGGGGGACATTCAGCCGATGGGGATTGGGCACCCCGTTGGCCTAGGATCCCCCACGCTGGGTGGGCTCCCAGCGTGCGCACTTACTGAGGGGGGGCGGCTCAACCCGACGAGGGATTGGGCACCCGTCGGCTATACAGTGCATGTGGGGCGCCGCGCTGCGTGGGTGTCTGTGGGGGGAGGGAGCTGGCGTGAGCAGCCGATATCTTATCGCTGCTCACTCAGCGTCAACTCCCCTTCAACTGTATGCCACTGCATTTTGGAGCTTGTCATAGACAGCTCCAGAATGCATTAACAGGGGCTGCGCCTGCCAACACACTGACTGAATTGGAGGAGGAGGTGACACACCTCCGAAATCTCAGATGATGGCACTATGTTTCTTAATGACAGTTACACTGTTCATGAATAGAGGTCCTAAAATGCCTATATTGAAAATTTGGTGATGATACTCCATGAAATGATTGTGTTACGAGCATGCATTGCGCAGTTTGCACGCATGCTCGTAACTTCACAAATTTGTAATATTTTCACTCCAGATTTTCAACATTGCCATTTTCCCACACTTACATATGAACAGTACAGCTGTCATTTTTCCCATCCTGGCCGAAATGTGTTTTTGCATTTCCAGTGCAGAATAGAGTGGTTGCTGTGGTAAATTGCTATTCGGGACAGATTAAGAAAATGACAGTGATAGAGCAGAGGTCCTAAAATGCCTATGTTGAAAATTTGGTGATGATAGTCCATCAAATGACTGTGTTACAAGTGCGCGTTGCGCACTTTCCATGCACCCTGTTAACTTAGCAGATTTGTAATATTGTCATGCCAGATTTCCAACACTGGCTTTTTTTTACACCTCCTTATGAGCAGTACAGCTGTCTTTTTTCACATCCTGACCGAAATGTGTTTTCACAGTTCCAGCGCAGAATAACGCGCTCGCTGTGGGAAATCAGTGTTTGGGACAGATTAAAAAAATTATAGTGGCACTGTTCATCAGCAGAGGGCCTAAAATCCATATGTTGAAAATTTTGGTGACGAAACTCCATAACATGACTGTGTTACAAGCATGTGTTGAACTGTTTCCACGCACCCTTGTAACTTGGCAAATTTGTAATATTTTCATGCCACATTTTCAACAGTGGCATTTTTTCACACCTCCTTATGAACAGTACAGCTGTCATTTTTCACATCCTGGCTAAAATATGTTTTTGTACTCTTGCCAGATAGTAGCATGGTCACTGTGGGAAATCAGTGTTTGGGACAGATGAAGATCGAGTGAGTGAGAGGGGGGAGTGACCGAGCTCAACTGAGCTCTGTTGGGACTGCTGCAGATTTGTTTGTGGGCAGAAAAAGGGCCCAACGCAAAAGCCCAGTACAAAAGAGCAGCCTGCAGCACTGGGAGAAACAGAACGAGAGAGCGAGTGAGGGAGGGGGAGTCATCGAACTCACCAGAGTGCTGTCAGGACTGCTGCAGATTTCTCTGTGGGCAGAAAAAGGCATCAATGCAGGCAGGGGCCCTGTACAAAAGGCCAGCCTGCAGCGGTGGGAGAAACAGTATGAGGGAGTGAGACGGGGGACTGAGTGAGCTCAACGGAGCTCTATCAGGACTGCTGCAGATTTCTTTGTGGGCAGAAAAGGGCGCCAATGCAGGCAGGAGCCCCGTACAAAAGGGCAGCTTGCAGCGCCAGGACAAACAGAATGAGCACGTGAGAGAGGGAGACTGAGCTACCTCAATGGAGCTCTGTTGAGACAGCTGTGGATTTCTTTGTGGACAGACAAAGGTGCCAACACAGCTAGGAGCCCTGTACAAAGGCGCAGCCTGCAGCACCAAGAGAAACAGAACAAGCGAGTGACAGAGCGGTAGTGAACGAGCTCAATGGAGCTCTATTGTGACTGATTTGGATTTCTTTGTGGGCAGAAAAAGGTGGCAATGCAGGCAGAAGCCCAATACAAAAGGCCAGCTTGCAGCGCCGGCAGAAATGGAATGAGTAAGTGAGAGAGGGGGAGTGAGCGAACTCAATGGAGCTGTGTCAGGACTGCTTCAGATTTCTTTGTGGCCAGAAATAGCCACCAACGCAGGCAGGAGCCCAGTACAAAAGGGCAGCCTGCAGAGGCGGAGACTCAGAGCAGGCAAGTGAGGGAGGGGTGAGTAGGCTCACACGAGTTCTGTTGGGACTGCTGCAAGATTTGTATGTGGGCAGAAAGGGGCAGCAATGCACTTTAGGGCCCAGTGCCAAAGGGCAGCCCTGCAGTGGCGGGAAAACCAGAATGAGTGAGTGAGAGAGGGAGAGTGAGCGAGCTCAATGGAGCTCTATTGTAACTGCTGCAAATTTCTTTGTGGGCAGAAGAAGGTGGCAATACAGGCAGGAGCTCAGTAGAAAAGGGCAGCCTGCAGCGCTGGCAGAAATGGAATGAGCAAGTGAGAGAAGGGAAGTGAGCAAGCTCAACAGAATTTTGTTGGGACTGCTGCAGATTTCTTTGTGGGCAGAAAAAGGTGCCAACACAGGCAGGAGCCCAGTACAAAAGGGCAGCCTGCAGCTCCGGGAGAAACGCAATGAGCAAGTGAGACAGGGGGACTGAACAAGCTCAATGGAGCTCTACTGTGACTGCTGAAAATTTCTTTGTTGGCAGAAAAAGGCAGCAATGCAGTCAGGAGCCCAGTACAAAAGGCCAGCCTGCAGCGCTGGCAGAAACGGACTGAGTGAATGAGAGAGGGGGAGTGAGCAGGCTCAACAGACCTGTGTCAGGACTGCTGCAGATTTCTTTGTGGGTAGAAAAAGCCACCAACAGAGGCAGGAGCCCAGTACAAAAGGGCAGCCTGCAGCGCCAGGAGAAACAGAATGAGTGCGTGAGAGAGGGGGAGTGAGCCACCTCAACGGAGCTCTGTCGGGACAGCTGCAGATTTCTTAGTGGGCAGAAAAAGCTGCCAACACAGGCAGGAGCCCAGTACAAAACAGCAGCCTGCAGCACCGGGAGAAACAGACTGAGCAAGTGACAGAGGGGCAGTGAGCGAGCTCAACAGACCAACGCAATCAACATTTGGCATTGACAAATGCTTGTTTTATACTTGCTTTATTGTAGGTTTCATCCAGAAGCAGCTTACGGAATGTAAACATAACACATTACAAGTCAAGGGTACAGTTCACATAGTCCAGTAAGCCTTTTGCCAACTTGCAATACAACAACTTTTTGTCCTAAATAAATAACACAACTTCTAAACATAGAATACAGAAAAATCTTTCAGGGCATATTATATTGCTTAAGAATGAAGTAACTCCCTTAACTACAAGGCTGCCAAGTGGGTCTTCCAGCGGCAGAGGAGGTTGCAGTACATCTAACTTAATGCTATTGTATATCTAGCAAGTAAAGTTCAAACCATGTTAGGGTCTGCTAACCCCAATTTAATTTAATACTGTCATCTGATCTCCATCCCTAGTATAGGGGCACCTATTTCACTTCTACAGTACTATCCAGTTAGTCCACGTCTCCATAAATTTATCCATTTTATCTTGTGCAAGATACATCAGTTTCTTCAGTTCCTGTATCCCATTTATTATCGTGAGCCATGCGGCCAAAGTGAGTGTGTCAGGATTAAGCCATTTTTGGTTATAGCTTTTCCTTCCGCAGCTATGCATATATACCACAGGTAAAGGATGTATCCCCCTAGACTGATGTTGGTGGTAGTCCCAGTATTAAATTAATGAATGGCAATGAATTGGTACTCTGGAAGGCAGTTGTCAATGTATTAGATACCTCCATTTTGAATCCATACAAGACTAGACAGGTGTAAAATATGTGTGTGGGTAATGGTTGACTCCCTACAATTGCTCCAACGTGGCAATGTGTTGGTCGAGTCCCATTTGGCTTTAAGTTGAGTAGTTAAAAAATATCTTATCTTTAATTTTCCAAGGAAGTTCATGCCACCAAGTTGAGGAAGACGTCCTAAAAGAGGCTTCCCACACCTGCAGCCATTCCTTTTGAGTAAGATGGAGTCCTGCTTCAGCCTCCCACATTGTTATTATATGTTTAACTGCATCTTGCCTTCACAAATTTAAAAGTCGATATATGTGATATATTGCTCCCGTTGCTGTTGAGATTGTTAGCAACTCTCCCAGTGTAGGATCCCCTGTCATGGATGTTTGTGAGGTAAGCATTCTGCACAGTTAAGCCTGTAAATATGTTTGCATTTTGTAAATATCTGAGTTTATGAATAACAATTCACCAGCCAAACTCCTTGCAACATTTCTCAAAAGTAAAAATAGTATCACCCTTCAGTCTCTGTGCTGGGATTCTAGGCCTTTCTGTGCCTGTCTTTGATAACATGAATCAAAGGAACTTGGTGTGAAGTCAGTATTCCAGGCAAACCACTGGTACCTCCAACATTCCCTGTGGACTAATGGGTATCACTGAAAGTGGTCCCAAGCATAAAGAGTAACTTTCATTGCTGAAAACCATGTATCCTTGTCCAGGCATTGCTGGTATGGGGTAAATAAAATGGATAGAAGCGGCCTATCTCCTGCAAAGGATTCCTCTAGATTGTGCCAGTGTGCACTGAGCTGTGTCTGCCTCCACTAGATTGCCTAGCACACTTGTGTGGATAGCCAATATGCCTCCAAGTCAGGAACTGCCTATCCCCCCAATTCTTCTTGGTGAGAAGTAGACTACTTCTCACCTTGGGTCTCCAAACTGCCCAGATGAATTTTTTTATTTACTTCTGTATATCTACAAACCATTGTTTAGCTAACTTCACAGGGGTACACAGAAAGAGCTATAAAAATCTAGGAAGGAGGTTCATTTTTATGGCCTGAATTTGGGCATAAAGGGGTAAAGGGAGCATTGCCCATCTCTTCATATCATCTACTAAATGCTTAATCAGGGATATGTAATTGTTCTGAAACAAGAATTTGTAACTATTTCGAAGTATAATATCAAGGTACTTTAAGCAAGGGAGGGTCAACTTCATGGGGTAAAACATTTGATTTGGAGGGGTTCATAAGTAATTAAAAGTGAGTATCTCTGTTTTAGTCGAGTTTAGGGTATATCCCAATATACTAGTGAACTCCACCACTATGCGCATTAGTTTTGGGATGGATCGTTCAGGGTTTGTCGAGTAGAATATCATCAGCATAGAGTGCAAGTTTGTGCTCTTGTCCACCAGCAATTACCCCAGTGAACTTAGGATCTTGATGGATCTACTGCATAAGGGGTTCTATGTACAAGGCAAACAGGGGTGTCGGAGGATACCCCTGCTGAGTACCTCACCCAAGGGTAAATCATTGAGAGATATGGCCATTAGCCCTCACATACTCTTGTGGGTCCCTGTAAAATCTCTGTGCAAGCAATAATACCCAACAGGGCAGGCAGTATTGTGCTATACCAGACTGCCTAGGGGTGTAATGAGGCCCAACACCACAGGCAGAGGGCCTTATAGCCCCAGGAAGGTCTGATGTAGCACAGTACTGCACACACTGGAGGGTATTATTACGCTTAGAAAATGGGCATTGTAAAAGAAAAAAAGTTTCATTAAAGAAATGTTAGTTAAACATTAGTTTTAAATTAGTTTTATAATAAAATAGTTCCTCCACCTGCATTAGAATTGTTTTTGGGCTAGTTACCTAACCTCTCTCCCCACCCCCGGAGCAGGAACTCAAGTGGAGCCAGCGGGAGGTGGAGGCGGCATGGGATGAAATGCCTCCATCCACCTTCCCGAACTGACACTCCAGTGGTTTAGTTTATGCTCTACGGAGCTCAAAGAGCAGCAAGGAGCTGCTATTCAGTGATGCTGCTCCTGCGAATTAATGGAGTGGGGGAGAAGAGTGCACTGGTAGTAAAGCTGCACCTCGGCAAAAGTAAAAGCCTTGGGGGGGTTTGTAAAGAGAGAAAGAGGAGTAAGGAGGCAGCAGTGAGAGCAGTGGATGCCACAAACTGTAAGCCACACTGCGGCTTAAATGAATGGTCAAGGGGCAAACTTTAAAATATTATTTAGAAGACTGCAGGAACACAGGCAAGGAAGGGAGGCGCTCCCTGAGGGGAGCAATAATTAAAGAGCTGCACCGGCATTTTATTTTATGCCCTACAGCAGGGGCTGAAAGAACAGCAAGGAGCTGCTATTCAGTGAAGCAGCTCCCATGGTATTAGTGCAGCAGGGAGAGAACATTGGTCCAGTAGTAAAGCTGCACCATGGCAAAGGTAAACACCTTGGAGGGGTTGTAAATAGAGAGAGGAATAAGGAGGCAGCAGTGAGAGTGGCATGTGCTACAAACTGTAAGCCTCACCACGGTTAAAATGTCCGAGGGGTTAAATTTAAAATACTATTTAAAAGCCTGCAGGAATGCAGGCAGGGCAGGAAAGGGAAATGCTCCCTGAGGGGAGAAATAATTAAAGAGCGGCACCGGCAGTTTAGTTCATGCTCTAGGGGGCTCAAAGAGCAGCAAGGAGCCACTATTCAGTGAAGCTGCTCCTGTGGAAAAAGTAAAAGCCTTGGGATGGGGTTGTAAAGAGAAAGAAGAGTAAACAGGCAGCAGCGAGAGTGGTGGTATCGGGAGAATGGGTGAAGCACTGGAGTCAGGTCTCAGCTCTTGCTAAGTGAGACAAAACAAATGGCAGGCATTTTAAATTGAAAATTCTAATGTCAGCTAGATATTGGTGATGAGGTTGGTGGGGACTGGCATTTTTAATACCCAGGCTCTATTGTTTGATAGACGACCACCTTGCCAGGTCTATCAGCCAGTCAGAGCCAGGGTTTTTCTTAGCCCAGTTTATAAAATTTTGATAACTGACTCACAGAAACCAAACCTGGCATGGTGCCTATACAAATAATGCCAATTGACCTGTTCAAATGCTTTCTCGGTGTCTAAACTCATGATCAGTGTTGGTGTTTTACTAGTATTAAGATGGTCTATAATGTGCAATGTATGCCTAACATTATCAGCTTCCTGATGCCTGGCCAGAAATGTCTTTTGATTAATATGGACTAATTGAGGGGTAAGGCCTTCCAATCTCTTAGACAAGATAGTGGTGAGAAATGTATAGTCAACACTGAGAATAGATGTGTAGCAGTAGAAGGGACACAGGGTAGGGTCCTTGCCAGGTTTAGGAATAACAAAAATTACTGCCTGCCACCAGGATGGTGGGAGCACGCCTCCTTCCATCAATCCTGCCTGATAGGCTGTTTGCAGTAACTGGGTATCCTGGTCTTTACATTTTTTATAAATTTCAGCTGGAAATCCATCTGTCCCAAGACACTTTCCCATTTTACTGTTACTGACAACAGTTAGGATTTTGGTGACAGAGACTGGGTGACATAAAGCAAGGTTATGTGCCTCCATAAGGTGTGGTAAATGGAGGCAATGCAAAAAGGTATCAATTTGATCTTTAGGGGTCACCTGTTTAGGACTATACAGATTATGGTAATGTTCCATAAAGGCGTCTAGAATCACATCTGCCTAGCAGGCTTGAATACTGATTTTTGGGTGTCTGAGTTTAAGGATTTGCACTCTAGTCCATCTCACCCTGAGTATATAGGCTAAAAGTTTGAGAGAACGTGGACCTCATCCATAATAACGCTGTTTAAGGAACTTCAAGTTCTGTTCAGCTTTATAATCTAATAATACATAAAGTTCCTCTTTAAACTTTAAAGCTTGAGCAAGTCTTTTCCTCTCTACCTATTCAGTTTTGTTTGTTGTGGTGCCTCTAGGGTTTTTATTTGTGTTTCTTGGGCTAGTTGACATTCTTACTGTTGTTTTTTCCTGGTGGCAATTATTGCCACTAATTCCCCCCTAAGGACGACTTTTTTTAGTTTCCCAGAGGATCTGCCCACTTACCTCATGTGTTGAATTATCCTAAACAGCTTGTTGAATTATCTGTGGTACCTGTTCCAGGACCTCCCTATCTTGAAGTTGGGATAAGCTGAGCCTCAAAAACATGGACTTTTTTTTTCTGATTATGTAAATGATCCTCTATGGTGAGGGAGGCATGATCCAAAATTCCCAAGGGACCCACCATACATCTAGTTAAGCTAGGTATACTCACTTTCAAAAGGAAAAATATGTCCAATCTTGAGTAGATTTGATGTACATGTGAAGAATATGCATACCTGAGGGAAGACCCTTCCAAATAGCACCAAGCATTCTGGAGCCCCAACTTCCCCAATAAACCCTGAACTATCCTTGGTATATCCTTGCTCACTTTCAAGGGGCCCCCTCAGTTGGTGTATGTAAGATTTTGCTAAACACCTAGGTTGTACCTGAGGACTAGAGGAGGGCATATGTTATTCCACTTCACAAAAGTGGAAACAGGGCAGAGGCAGGAAACTACAGGCCTGTTAGTTTGACCTCGGTGATAGGAACAATGATGGAATCACTTCTGAAGGAAAGAATTGTTGAGTACCTAGAGGTCAGAGGGGCACAGGACCCAAGGCAGCATGGACTGACAGCAGGAAGGTCATGTCAGATGAATCTAATAGATTTATTTGACAGGGTAACCAAGGTAGTAGATCAGGAAGGGGCTGTGGACATGGCCTACCTAGACTTTAGCAAGGCATTTGACACAGTCGCACACAAAAAAATAATATACAAGTTAGCCAGCCTTGGAGTGGGTCCCAAGATGATAGCCTGGGTAAAACATTGGCTGGAGAACAGTACACAGAGGATAATAATAAATGGAGTCCACTCTGACGATAGGGGGGTTACTAGTGGGGTACCGCAGGGTTCAGTTCTAAGACCGGTCCTCTTCAATGTCTTTATAAGTGACATTGCAGAGGGACTGGAAGGAAAAGTATATCCCTTTGCAGACAACAGAAAGATCTGCAACAGGGTTGATACACAAGGTTGGGTGGGAAGGATGACTAAGGACTTGACAAGGTTGGAGGAATGGTCAAATGTATGGCAGCTTAGATTCAATGCTAAGAAGTGCAAAGTAATGCACCTGGGAAACAAAAACCCAGGGGAAGAGTACACAATCAGGGGTGAGTTACTAACAACAACAAAAATGGAATGGGACTTGGGGGTAGTCATATCAGATGACCTAATGGTGGGCAAGCAATGGGAGAGGGCGGTAAGGAGAGCTGGGGGGATACTGGGATGCATAGGGAGAGGCATCACCAGTAAAAAACAGGAAGTTGTTATCCCTCTGTACAGACAGCTGGTGAGACCCCATCTGGAGTACTGCATGCAGTTCTGGAGACCCAATCTCCACAAGGACATAGACAGGATGGAGGCAGTCCAGAGGAGGGCAACTAAAATGGTGCAGGGTCTGCACCAGAAGACATATGAAGAGAGATTTAAGGAGCTTAATATGTATGCCCTCAAGGAAAGGAGGGACAGGGGGACATGATAGAAACTTTTAAGTACCTCAAGGGAATCAACAAAGTCCAAGAGGGTAGCATCTTTCAGAAAAAGAGGTGTGCAAGAACAAGGGGGCACAATTTGAAGATAGAAGGGGGACAGATCAGATGTAATGTGAGGAAGTATTTTTTCACAGAGAAGGTTGTGGATGCATGGAATGGCCTTCCTGTGGAGGTTGTGGAGTCAAAAACAGTGGGGGAATTCAAGAATGCATGGGACAGACATAAGGCAATTCTAGGGAGTGGGGTAGGAGGAAGTATGCTGTTGGTTAACTAGGATGTGCAACTTATCCTTTAGGTAGGAGAATGAGCAGACTGGGTGGGCCATTCCTTATCTGTAGTCAAATTCTATGTTTCTATGTTAATCATATGGGTCTAATTAATTTTATTAATTAGTTATTAATTAGTTATGAAACATCTAATTTTATTGCTTGTATTTTCTGTGGTTTACTGTTTTGCTGTCTGGCACCCAGAACATCGGGAGCTAGATACCTTAAAAATAGAAAAACAGGGTGCTGTGTCAGCCTTAAAAACAGAAAAAACAGGGTTCTACATCAGCGTGTTTGCTGAAAACAAAACAGTAATGTTAAATGTATGCTGAAAATAGAAAATAGAGTTAAAAATAATGTTTCCACCATAGGGTCTTCTTTAGGAATTATCTAAAAGTGAAAACAAAACTAACTTTGCTTTTTTCTTTTTTACATAATTCCTGAAGAAGACCTAGGGTTCAAACATTAATTTTGACTCTATTTTCTATTTTCATTGGGCATTTAATATTATCTTTGCATTTTGCCTTAAAATAAAATTGCCTTGCCTTGCCAAGATGTTCAGCTCTTAACTATTGTTACTGTGCAGAGCCTGATGAACAGAAACTCCTAATAACCCTCTTTCGTCACTGACAATCAGAGGGAAATCTAAACTTATTTTCAGCAGAAGAACGCAGAGAGAGGTCTCGGAGGTGATATATAGCACTCCAATTTTTCTCCTTTTGTTCTAAATGAAGATATGGCATCAGCACAAGAGATGCAGAAAAATTTAGAGCTCTACTGTAGCTCGATAAGACTGAAAATATACACAGAAGAAAATAAGATCCAAAAAGAGAGAAACTGGTTTGACACTGCCTGTAAAAGAGAAGAACAGAAATTGGGGAAAATAATTAGAATGATTAAGAGGGACACTTCCAGAGTACATTTTAATTATCTGAACAAGTCAAGGAAAGAGAATAATAAATTTCTTGCCCTCAAAAAAGCTGAATAAACACATAAACAGTGGTCATACATGAACAAAGCTATTCAGGATAAGGATTCCAAAACTTTTTGGATGATGGTGACAAAGGGGGTGAAACAATACCAGCCTTCATTAGCAATCCATATTCCTAAGGAATAGTGGATGATTCATTTTAAAAAATTATTTTACGAAGAAAACCTAATGAGACCAGCTAGGGAACCCCCCATCTGGTACACTACCAATGAATATCACCCATTAGATATTACATTAGGGGAGGTAGACTAGGCCATCTCACGATTAGCCAACAAGAAGGCACCCACCCCTGCTACCATACCAGTTGAAATATATAAGTACCACAAAAACTATTGGATCCCAATACTAACATGTTTTTTTAACACATGCCTGGCTGAGAGATTTATTCCATCATCCTGGACAAAAAAACATTATAATACCTATCCACAAGAAAGGCCCATACCATGAACCATCACATTTTCATCCAATCAGTTTAATTGATATTAGTTCAAAAATCTTTTATAAAATTATACTTGAGAAATTATAACAATAGATTGATTCAGTTAGCCCACTTTCAAGGTATCCAGTTGATTTTCAGCAAGGTTTCTCTGCTATAGACAATATTTAAGTTTTTGCCCGTTTGTTAGAAAAATATAGAATATAGAGAAATGAAACTTTACGCTGTTTTAATTGATTTTACCACAGCCTTTGATGCTGTGACCAGAGAAACACTTTGGGAAATTTTGTTTAAAAAAGGGCTCCCCCTCAACCTTTTAATTCCGACTTATGTTTTGCATACTAAGACTTTGACAACTATCAGGTACAATAATAATGGAAATCTTACCACATTTTTCAAAACAAATAAGGGAACAAAACATGGCTGCCTTCTGGCTCCCCTATTATTTAGCATTTATATTATTTATATTGACTCCCTTTTACAATGCAATATCTCTCTCCCATTGGATTCCCCAGCATGAACAGTACCTCCATTCATTCATTTCCTTATGCTGACATACCTCTCAACTGTACCACATTACGAGGAATGTTCCTCATTTTACTTCACAAATGCTTCCTGTTCCACATTAAAAGTCAACATTTTAAAGCAAAAATCCATAGTAAATGATGCAAAAAATATATTGTTCAATTAATAGCATACTTTCTGAACATAAATGCAACATGTTAACAGTATTTTGAGCTTCTTAGGTAAAGATCTGATTAAGTGTTCCACATTTTGCCCATTTGTTCCACATTTTGACAGACAATGTTCCACATTTGGGGGA
Organism: Neoceratodus forsteri; assembly: GCA_016271365.2. Lineage (NCBI taxonomy): Eukaryota > Metazoa > Chordata > Ceratodontiformes > Ceratodontidae > Neoceratodus > Neoceratodus forsteri. Next base: position 1,571,548,120 of record CM057452.1, read on the forward strand.
CAAAAGGTTGAGAGGTATGTATGCTGATGTCCTGGTCCTTTTCTCTCTTTCTAGCATAGGCCTCCAGCCCAAAAAAGATCAGTTAAAAGCAAAATGTGACCTACTAGAATTAAAAATCAACCTGAGAAAAACAAAACTTTTGGTGTTTGGAGATCGCCACCCACAGGCAAAATTATGTTTAAAAAAGATTTAATTGATGTAGTACCTTCATATATCTATTTGAGAATCAAGTTCACCTTCAGTTCGAAGTGAACAGCTCACTGTAAGGCACAATTGACTAAAGCCAGTCACACAGCCAAAGCCCTTTTATGTTTTAACCACAAATATGGAGGAGAAATGGTGGTTCCAGCTTTAAAAGTGGGTGAAGCCAGAATAAACCCTATGCTTCTTTATGGGGCAGAAGCATGGGGGACACAAAACTCAGTTAACTACAATCTCCCTTTATCTTACCACTGCAGTATAAATCTATTTTACAAGTTCCTTCCTCCACTTCTAATGCTATAGTCCATGCGAACTGGGCAGAATCCCTGTGTCAGTCCAAATAGAGCTACGACTGGCTTCATATTGGCTTAGACTTGTCAACAATAGGGTGAACACCATCCCTTTAGAATGTCAAAATGAAAAAAATAATTGGGCCAAAAATAGCTTTAACTCTCACTGGCTAAAAACACTTCTTGACATTCTGACTAAGGTTGAGCTCTTACAGTTATGGGAGGTCAGTCTCCATGGGATTATCAACTCTCCATTATTTCAGAAAACATTAAAAAGTAAATTATTTTGTGTTGCCCAAACAAACTGATGGAGAAAGTCAAGGAACAAAAACAAGCTCTCTGGTATAGCCTCAACAAAATTGATATAGGCTTAGAAGACTATTTCAGACTCTCAATTACTCCAAATTGCAGAAAATGGATTACTTGGGCAAGGTTTGGTTTATTTTCCTCCAAATATACATATTTTAACAAAAACCACCTCGTGGGACAACTCGCATAAAGAACTTGCCCCTGTAATAGAGGCTTTCAGGAGACTAACACTCATATAATCTCCCAGTGTCCTCTTTATAACTCTGATAGGGAAAGTATTCTCAAAGGCTTCCTGGTTAAATAAACAAATGTAAATTATTACCCTGTTTTTATTCTCCTTCACCCCATGAACAAGGAAGATGATGAAATGATATCTAGGTTCTTGGTTAATGTTGTCAGGCTCAAAAGGAAAAAACATCAGGCCATCGAATCCTCAAGGCCAGACAATGCACAAAATGTGAATCATTCTTAAATTCTCATGCTGTAACCTTTTTCCCGGATATTTTTATTGCTAGTGATCCCATTATGATAATGCACACTCGATTTTAAACATACTGTTTTGTCTGTTTTTCTATATTTTTTAACTTTTGTATAAATTGTAATTTCCAATTCTGTAATGCTTTGGATGATCAATAAACCTGACTTTGACTTTGACTACTGCTCAGATCTGGATGTACTCACTTATGTTTTTTAATTTGTCTTTGCTAATTGTGCTTAAGGTAGGGAAGGAAGCCCTGTACACTAATATCCCCCACAATGATGGAATATAAGCATGCAGACAATATCTGGAACAGTGGACTGTAGCAACAGAAGCAGTTACACAGCTCATCCGGTTTATACTCACACACAACTACTTCTCATTTGGAAATGACACATACCTGCAGATCATGGGCACAATAATGGGCACAAGAATGGCACTTCAGTATGCCAACCTATTGATGGTGAAGCTGGAAGGGACCTACATTTCCACCTGCCGCATCAAACCTAATATATTTGTGATACATTGATGATTTATTCCTTATCTGGACTACCAGTAAACAGGACTTCATGTAATTCCACCTTAACTTCAACCTGTTCCACCGTACCATAAAATGTAAACTTAGTTACTCAGCAACACAGGTCAGCTTTCTGGACATCAACATCACCATAAAAGATGGGAAAATACAGACATCCATTTATCATAAACCAACAGAATGCTTCCACTACCTGCATTATAAGAGCTTCCACCCCAAGTATACAAAACATTCCATCCTCCACAGTCAAGACATATGGTACAGACAAATATGCTCTGGCACAGAAGACAGAGACAGACTCATCAGCATCCTCAAAGAAGCCTTCACAAATGAAGAATACCACCCACAGATCACAGAAAGCCAGCTATACATGGCAACAAAAACACCTAGAAATAACTTTTTGGAATAAAAGAAAAAAACAAAAAAAATGACCTCACACCACTGGCTGTCACATACAGCACCCACACTGAACACTTGCACAAGATCACTAAAGATATCAATCTTATTCTTCAAGAGGATGAATGGTTGCAAGCTGTCTTTCCTCAACCCTCACTCTGAGTCCTGGCATATAGGCAATCCCAAAATCTATGGCAACTTATTGTCTGAAGCAAGATGCCAGTAGATAAGAATATATCAAGGACATTCTGCTGCCCACAGAGAAGATACTAAACATGCCCTCACATCATTACAACAGATAAAATCCCATTTCTGATAAGAAACATGACTACAAAATGCAGGGATCATTTAACTTTTGCTCCGCTAATGTTGTATATCTGATCATGTGCTCAAAGTGCCCCAAGATGAATCTGTATGTGGGGCAACAGGACAGACTCTTAGGAAGCGAATGAACCTGCATCTCTACAACATCAAACATCAGATCATGAACACACCAGTGTGTCAGCATTTCTCCAGTGTAGGACATAGTTTAGATGATAAAAAATTGGTAGTCCTGAAGGGCAACTTCAGAACACAGATGGAGAGAAGGGCCTGAGACTTCAAATTTATGCAACCTTTTAACACTCTGGAAAGTGGGCTGAATGAAGATAGAGGCTTCATGTCTTATTACCTAACATAGTCTTTGACTGGACTGCTACGTAACAATAGGTCTTATATAAATGGTTTCTTAACACCCTCCACTTAGACTCTATTTGATGTAAATCAGTATCACTTAACTTGTGTTTAGCTGCCCTGACCTCCCATATCATTCCTGTTGCATGTTTACATGGCACCACTCCATGTTGGTACAAGCTGAACTGGAGAGGAGCCATAAGACTAGGGGGGGGGGTGTAGACTGCACAAGTGAGCATCCACTGTCTGCCAGAGCAAGTGGTTACATAGAAACATAGAACATGACAGCAGAAGGAGACCTTTTGGTCCATCTAGTCTGCCTTTTAGTAGTCCTACCTAATATACCCTAACCCTCTACTGCCACTTCTGTGTGAGGGCTCCTCTGTGTCTATCCCATGCATTTTTGAATTCACCCACTGTCTTGGCCCCCACCACCTGAGGGCAGGTTATTCCATGTGTTTACCACCCTCTCTGTGAAAAAGAACTTCCTGATGTTGGTGGTAATCCTGTCCCCTTTTAGCCTTAAATCATGCCCCTTAGTCCTACTGTCCTCTTTGAAGTGAAAAAGTTCCTGTGCTTGCACCCTATTTACCCCTTTTATATATTTGAAGGTTTTGATCATGTCTCCCTTCTCTCTTCTCTGCTCCAATGAATATATATTTAATTCCCTCAGTCTTCCCTCATAGAGCATACCATGTAATCCCTACGCCATTTTTGTTGCCCTTCTCTGAACTGTCTTCAATCCGTTGATGTCCTGTTTGAGGTGGGACCTCCAAAACTGAACACCGTACTCCAGGTGTGGCCTGACCAGAGCTCTGTAGAGTGGCAGAACCACCTCCCTTTTCCTACTCCCAAATCCCTCCCAATCCATCTCAGCATTCTATTGGCCCTGAGTGCGGCCTTCTCACACTGTTTTCTTACCTTGAAGTCATTTGAGATCATGATGCCCAGATCACGCTTCTGGTTTGAGACAGCTAACTTTTCCCCTCCCAGGAAGTACTTCTTCCTTGGACTACCTCTACCCATGTGCATTACTTTCACTTTTTGGCATTGAATCTCAGCTGCCATGTTCCAGACCACTTTTCAAGTTTCTTTAAGTCTGATTCCATCTTTCCCATGCTGTCTGAGGAGTCCACCCTACTACATATCTTAGTGTTGTCAGCAAATAGACACACCTTCCATTCTAGCCCCTCTGCGATGTCAGCAATGAAAATGTTGAAGAGTATTGGCCCTAGCACTGATTCTCATGGCTGCTTACACCGACCACTCGGGAATATATTCCCAGGAATACATCAGCTCTGGGAGAGGTTTCCTGAATGACTTATCATGATTAGATAAGTGTACACAGAGTCACATTTTTGCTGCAGCAACACATGTGGTCCACTTGCTGTGGTGCAAATGCGACCATGTCAACTGGCCTTTAACCCTAATGTTTTAAAATCTCTGTAGCTCTTTGTATTCATGTCCTTTAAAGAAAACAACTTCCTGTACTGTGACAACAGCTAGCCTGTAAATACTGTAGTGAAATTATTCCTACTGCTTTGATGTTAATCAGGACTTCAAAGTTTACTCAACCGTACTCAGCTTTTTTTCTTGCATTCTTTGTTGCTAAATATAGATAAATACAGGAGGACAGCCCCATAACAAAAGCCTATATGTAAATAGTTTTGTAATACCTTCTGCTCATCTCTTGTTTGATGTAACCAGCATCATAAATCTTGATTCAGTTAATACATTAACTTCTACTTATAAAGGATATCTTCCTGTGATTACTGTGGCAACAGCAAAAATGTAAATTGCAGCTTTATGCCAACTGCTTTGACATTAACAGCACTTTAAAGAGTCTACAGTTTTGTACTTTGCACTTTTAAAAGAATCAGACCCCTATATAAGGTGTTTCAGCCTACACTGTGTAATATGCCTGAATAAGAGACTTTGCTTTAGGCCTCAAAATTTTATATCTTTAACTTTTCATTAACACAATAAAGGTATTACCTTTACCCAACAAAAGGATTCTATTTTTGTTTTTCCCCGCTATTTGGAGATTAAATTCAAATACTGTAGGTGAAGGACATAAGTATCAGAGCTTATATTCTGATACTGCATTTTTTTTGTGCCATACACCTTTATTTCACTGACCCTAAACTAACTCCAGATCCTAATCCAAATGAAAATATTATGGATACAAAAATCTAAAACCTAATCCATTTCCCCTCCAGATTTGTTCACCCATAATCCATACTGAATGATTTTTCATTTCATCAATGATTTATCAGTCCTCACTAGCCATCCTTATTCATCAGCTAGCAGTTGTCATGATTTTGGCTACAACAACACAGGAAATATATATCTAGGACCAAACTGACATACCAGCACCCAGGAACCAAGTATATCAACAACCCCCTTCCCCCCCAAAAAACCCAGGTATGAAATCACGTATTCTTAGTGCAAAAAAGCTTTATTGGTGTGTACGTTTTATGGCCCAATGATAAAATCATGGCTAGCAGTGATCCGTCTGGCTACTCTGTTTCGCATCTGAATCACTTTTGACAAAGCATGTTTCATTCATGAAATGTTAGGGAAGTCACCTTGGGCACTACTACAGTAGTCAAGGTTACTTGCTATTGTGGTCCCCTTTCAATCTATAGCACTGCTTCCCTCAGGATCACCCAAGCATCATCCAACCGCAATGCTCCTACCAGCCAGTACCGTCCTACATTGAGCTCTAGCTCTACCTCTACCTTCCAGGCAGGGACAGGAAGTGAGGGGATAAACCCTGGAGTATTATGCATCATCTAGAATTTCTGATGGTGGTGGTGTGAAGCAGGATATAGAGAGGTCCATCATCTGCAGTGTTGGGACCTTTTTCCTGATTCTATCTCCCTACCCCTTGGATGTCAGTATGCAAGGGGTTCAGTTTGGGGGCATGCAGGAAGACTCTGTAGCTATAAACCCAGCTGATGTCCACCCTTCCACTCTGCCTTCTACCATGCTGCTATCAGTGGTCATCTTGGTGGCTGCACTGCAGGGGATGTATTTCAGTTACCTGCAGTTGGCTTTTGGTACACAATGCTGTCCCACCTCCTCTCTTGTCTAGTTTATCCTTGCTGTATAGTTTGTACATGTTTACTTCCACGCCACCCCCCATAGGTCTATATCGTACAAACATGTCTCTGTCATTCCTATTATGTACAGTTCTTCCTTGATGATCAGTGTCCCTAGTTCATGAAGATAGCTAGACTTGCTCTGTTACTCACAGCTACCTTCATGAACTCACCCCCAACTCTTGGTAGAGCACCTTATTTCGATGTTATGGCCTTTGGGATATGTCCCGCAATATTTAGCCATTATCCCCTTTATAAATATTCTCTAAAAAGACTGTCCCACCCCTGTCCACCTAGTATCTGACCTTTCCCTTGCTTCTTTTTTCTGCTTTATGTATATACACTAGTCACTTCTCCCCTCATCATGCTATCTAGTCTCACTTGAAGAATCTGTACAGCTTCAATTGCTCTCCTAGAGTATGGAGCCATTTCACTACTTTTTATTATTCCTGATATTGTCATATCTACTGTATCTACTCCACTCTAAAGATGTTCTGGTTTCAAATTTTTGTTCGGAAAACATGCTGAAATGTAATACTTTTACTCTTGATCCATCTCAGGTGAACTTATGGGCTACTTTAGATCACTTTTGACCTTCAGCTAAATAATTAAAAAAATATATTAAATTAGTGATGCCAATACTTTGTGGCAATAGTCAATTCATCAGGTAATGGTGGTTGGACATAATCTATTTATAGGTAGGCCATCATATGCAGTAAGGCCATGGGGACATCTTAGTTTCTTAGCAGCAACATTTGGCAATCCCAAACCTTCTTTAAATGCCACCTAGTTTCTGCCAGTAGAAGATCACAAAAAGTATTTGCTCTAACACTCCTGGAGAGCCACCACCTTCTGCACTACCAGGTGCTGATTTCTTTTTTTAAGACTGACTGGAGGAAAGGGGGAGGGCAGAAGAGGTTGAGATTGACTATACTGGGTGAGTGGTCATAATAGAATGTCTTCTACCCTCTCTTATTCCCATGTTTAGCCTGTTAGAACTCAATACCAAAGATCTAAAGTGCCTTTGGCCAAAGTATGGAAGCTAAACTGAAGACAAGGGGTCTGAATCAAAGCCAAAACTGAAGTTGTCAATTTTCACATTCACTGACTCTTACCTCACTCTGTTTTCCAGTTCTTACACTTTCATTACACGGTGTTGCCCAGAGGCAGGTTTCATTTTGCCTAGTCATGTCAATCAGGATCTTCAGTAAAAAACTGACAAAAATAGAAAGAAACTGTTACATGCTATTTGCTTTCAATCTGCAAGTGTATTCAAACATTATCACTTGTCATCACTAAGGACATTGACAGCAGTGTCAATAGATCTCAAGACCTTTGGAAACCTGATACTGGGCACTATTGTACTGCTGGTTTAAAAACATCATTAACATTTGGGTTTACAGAGGTGTTTTTTTTTAAGTATTAAGTTATAACCAATGGTTGGGATAACATCTGCTAATCTAACCCTATATTTTTTATCTATTTATGTAATAAAGTCTCAGATTACAACCTTTGAGCTCCAAGCTCATTTACAGAGGTTCCAAATCAATAACAGTTAGTCAAGAAGAACACATTATATATATACTGTAATAAAGGAGATGAATAACAGGAGCACTAACTTCTGAACATACAAAACACAAGTCATTCTCAATAGAAAATGCAATGTGAACAAACTGATTTTGTGAACAGGAGAGGAATTCTTTTTACAAAATATATACAGTTACATGGAGGCAGGGAAATTAATGGATTCAGTGTGGGAAGGCAGCATAGTCAGTAACCTTTGTCATGGTTGGGGGGGGGAGTAGAGATAGGAAGTGGAGTTTGAAAGTTGATAAGATAGGAGCAGAGCAGTAGAGAAGGTAGAGTGAGGGGGTAAGTAGGATTGTTAAAAGGTGGGGGGAGGTGGTAGAATGGTTATAAAGTACTGCATCAAGGTGTTAGATGAGTTATAAAGTAGCAAGTGGGGAGAAAATAAAAGTGCTGTGATAATCAGTGCTGAACCTAGGTCACTTGGATTAGTTAGGGGAAGCAGGTGCACTTCTTTAGACTTGTCAGGTGAGACCAGAGTTATAATTTAAATGATACAATTTTGTTCTCTGAGAGTATGTCACTTGGGAGGGAGTTGAGCCAGTTTGGAGCCCAGAATCCAAAGGATCACTGACCTTGCAAAGTTAGGCAGAAAGGGACCTTATAGGGATTATTTGCCCCTCTAGTCAGTCTAGCTGCTGTAGCTGGCCAAAACATGGTCTGAACCTCAGCAGGGGCCAGACCCAGTACATTCTTTTTGGCTAGAGGACATACATGGTATTGAATTCTGTTGTCCAGGTCTAGCCAACCTGAGAGTGAATAAAGGTCACAGGTGTGGGTAAGGCTCGTAGCACCAAGGACTAGCCTACAAATTTTATTCAGTTTTAAGGCAATCCTTTTTAGGGTTGTGTCAGAGGCTGTATTGTATATGATGAGGTCATAGTCTATTACAGTGAAGATAGAGCTATTTATAGTGAGTTTAAGGGCTTCTTCTGAAAGGTAATGCCTATGTCTGTACAGCTGATCAATTTTCCTATTTGTGGACCTAGCAACCTGGTTAGTATGTAGTCAAGAAACATGAAGCTTAGCTGAGTGTCTTACACCCCTAGGGTTACATTAACAATGGTAAACAATGGAGGAGAGACTTGCTGAGCAGGCCAAGGGGTGATACATTTTTTTTTGGTATATAGAAGAGAAGAGAACAGCAAGGCTGGGGATAGTAAGAGTGAAGGGAGAAGGGGGAGCACAAGTGGATGGGGACTTTGAGAAGGCGGAGGTACTAAATAGGTACTTTTGCTCAGTCTTTATGGTGGAAGGGGAAGGAAGGGGACCTGTGTTAAGGGAGAGGGTCAGGGATGATATAAGGTGGATCATAGCCTGATCAGTGAGGACAGGGTCAGAAAGGAATTAGGTAGGTTGAGGGTAGACAAGGCTATGGGTTCAGATGCCCTGTATCCTAGGGTACTCTGGGAACTAAGGAAGGAGCTGGCAGCACCACTAGTGAAGTTGTTTAACTTGTCCCTGGATTCAGGGTGGATAACAAAAGACTAGAAGAGGGCAGAAGTGCTGCTACTTTACAAAAGTGGCAGCAGGGAGGAGGAGGCAGGTAATTATCACATGATCAACCTCACCTCTGTGGTGGGTAAGGTGATGGTGGTGATATTAAATGAAGGGGTGGTCAGCTACTTGGTGGATAGTGGGTTGCAGGACATCTATCTGCATGGCTTCACACAAGGGAGGTCATGTCAGATGAACCAGATTGAGTTATTCAATTGGGTGACAAGGGTGGTTAATCAAGGAGTGTCAGAGGATGTGGCCTATTTGAACTTCGGGAAGGCCTTCAGGACTGTTCCCCACAGAAGGTTGGTAAATAAACTGGAGAGTTTGGGGATGGGACAGTAAATAACAAGGTGGTTGGAGAACTGACTGATGGGTAGAAACCAGGGGGTGGTGGTAAATAGGGTACATTCCAGGGAGGTAGGGGTGATGAATGGGGTCCCCCGGGGTCGGTGCTCAGGTCCATCCTGTTTAACATCTGTATCAGTGACATAGTGGAGGAGCTGCAGGAAGGTCTGCCTTTTTGCAAATGATATGAAGATCTGCAATAGAGTGGACACCCTGAGGGAGAGGAGGGTATGAGGGAAGATTTAAGGTTGCTAGAGGGGTGGTTGGAAACATGGCAGCTGAAGTTCAATGCCAGAAAATGCACAGTAATGCACATGGGCAGAATAACCCACAAGCACATTACACACTGGGGAGGGAGGAAATGAAAGCAACTAAACAGAAGAGGGATCTGGGGATCATAACTTCAGACAATCTTAAGGTAAGGACACAATGTAAGCAAGGCAGTGGGCAAAGTGAATGTAATGCTGGCATGCATAGGGAGAGGTGGGAAGGAGGTGCTGATGCCACTTTACAAATCCATGGTGAAGCCTCACCTGCAGTATGGCATTCAGATCTGTAGACCTTACATATGCAAGGACATTGATGAGATTCAAAATGTTCAGGGAAGGGCCACTAAGATGGTGAATGGGTTGAATGGGAAGCCCTATGAAGAGAGGTTGAGGGTGCTGGATTTGTACTCGCTGGAGACCAGAAGGGAGAAGGATAACATGATAAAACTGTTTGAGTATGTGAAGGGGATTAATAAAGTATGGGGGGCTTATTCACAGGACAGAAAAGTGCTAGAACTAGGGGTCATGGACTGAGGGGGAAGGTTTAGGGGAAATGTGAGGCTATGTTACTTCACTGAGAGGGTGGTGAAGCCATGGAACAGCCTGCCGGAGGAGGTGGTGGGGGCTGAAATGGTTATATGATTCAAGAGGGCATGTGGCAGACACAAGGGGTTGTCCAGGGGGTGGAGGGGGGATCTTTGGCACGGGGGGAAAGTAGGGAGGGCGGGAAGGAGCAGACTCGATGAGCCAAGAGGGTCCTTTTCTGCCATCACATTCTATGATTCTATGATTCTAACCTAATATCTGGAATGCCTCAATGCTATGATTAAATTAAACAACTTAATGTTTTTAAACTAAATATTGTCTTGGTTAAAATTCTAGTTCTTAGGGTCAGCCCATCAGTGCAGTGATAGTGTTACTGCTCACAGCACCAGCAACTGAGAAAATGAGCTGAGTGTATATTCTCTTCCTCCTCTGTGGAGGGAGGTCAGAAAACATCACTGCAGTACTGCCACCTGGGTGACCACAAGTGGCAGTGTAAGCTGGAAGAGCCTGAATATATAGATGGGCAAGGCACCAGCAGGGAAATGAATACATAAAAGCTCCACAGGTCATTAGAGCTTACATGCACGCTAAGTGTGCATCACTGCCATGAAGACACTAATGGCAGCAGTCTCGGGTGCAAGGAGAAACTCTAAGTGGGGAAACCCATAAGGCCACAGCAGAATGCGGTCCCAGGATCTCTCAAGCCCCACACCCATTGGGTTGAGGCATGCTGCATTTTATTTGCATCTCAGTTACTACTCCCTTGGGATTAGTCCTTTGTTTTTTTGGGGCTCTGTGGTGGTAAGCCACAGTTTGCCAGTGGTAGCAATGTAGGTACTTGGGGAAGATGGTGTGATGGGCCTAGAGTCCTGAATGCTGGACTCAGTGGGGTATAACTCCTAATCATGGGCATAAGGAGAAAAACAGAGTTTACAAAAAAAAAATATTCTAATTATTTTACTGTATATGAGCGTTTCCTGCCATTAACATAACCCTGACAAAAATATGTCAGCCAATCAGAATTCTCCATTCCAGTTGTTATTTTGTCATTCATTTTCAGCAGTTTGCCTAAAAGTATTTTTTTATTGATGATGAAGACCAGATGCATAAATAGAGTTGAATACACATTTTGATTTTTCTTCATTCACCACCAATTTTGAATGCTCTCATGGTCCTGTAAGATAAGACTGTCATGTCTGTTGTTAGCACTGTAGACAACGATGCAGCTTTTCTGCCAGATCTGTGAAAATATGCTTCATGCAGTTACATGACAGAACTCATAACCACCAGTTTGGTTTACAGTTTATGACATGGGGCCTTGTGGAGCCATTTGATGAGTTACTACAACATAAACTGTGGACAAAATTCAATTTATTAGTATTGTACCTCCAATACTGCCATCTAATAAGTTTCCATTTTTTAAACTGCATGTTCAGTTCCACACATGCTACCTTCTCCACCTGCATTTCCATACAGATGCAGTATTGTCATAGAATCTCTCCTCCGTAACTTCAGTCAGTTTCAGCACAGCAAAACCTGCATAAGAAAGCAGAAGCAAAACTTTGTTTTGCTGATTAAGGCTATTACTGCTCTTTAATAATTAGAATTATTAATAGAGATATTCAGAATTTTTAAACTCAAAATGAAACTGAAGAGGCCAGCCCGCTGGTGCAGGGGTAGAGTTACCACTCACGATGCTGTTGATCCAGGTTCAGGAACGTGCCCACGTCGTCAGAGGTCCAGCCAGGGGAGATAAGAAGAGTTTCAAAGCAGACGCTCTCCACCAGGGGTATGGATGGTGAATTGAAGCTGTACACTACCACCACCTGAGTGACCACAGGTGGCGGTGCAGTCAGTGCCATCTTACCAGGGTGGGAAGATGTCGGATTCGTTCCGGCGCATACACACATCTCTGTGTGTGCATGCATGCTATCCTAGGGGGAAGGGAAGACAAAATCAGAAAAATTTCCAACTGCAGCAGGAGGACATTCACCTCACATTGCAGGCCTCACATTGCGATCATGGCACTCACTCCTGATGTACCAACTGAGCCTCTGTTAGGGAAAGGGGTCCCTCGGTCACCCCACCCGGGGGAGTAAGCCTGGGTGCTAAAGAGCCAAGGTAAGCCCTGGGGAAGGTGAGAGGGATGGGCTGGATGAAGGGGTCAGGACTAATAGGGACTGGTCAGCCACAGCAGGGATAAAGCATTGTAAATAACAAAAAGAAATGAAACTAAAATGTACTATTATCTTAAGTTTAGCCCCAGTTTTAAAGGGGTCTTTGCAGAAACTCAGTCTCTCATTTAAACTATGTTACTATGGATTGCAGTGTACCTTAATGGTAGCTGCCATGACCAATTTGTTCTCACTGTGGAACTATCCCAGTGACCAGATACATGTGATTGTTTTTATATGCTTATATCTGTTATGCCACATCATTTCCAGAGTAGAACTGTCACAGAGACCAGGCAAAACATGCTGGCTATTAATGTACCCCAGAAGTATGCGCCAAACTGACAAGCCCAATCATTTTTAATGCAGAACAGGTCCTAGGGAAAAAATGTTTTATTCTGTATGCCTTAGCTAGAAGCATCAGAACCAACTGACATGAAACACAGGAAAGTCACAGACATGCAACAGACAAGTGGCATCATTCTTAATGGGCCTCAACTTGAATGACTTAACTGTCACCCATGATACTGTTAAGGTGCAGCAAACACACAAAGTAACCAAGCATGATTATTGTTTCAAAGCTATATCTGCACCAGCAGGGATATGAATACACACAAGCCCCTCAAAAGTTTTTTAAATGTCACTGTGCTTTCTTTACATCAGGTCCTGTAACTTTAGTTTTACATTTTGTTGAAGACTTGATGTTTAGGTTATACATAGAAAATATTAACATCACTAAAATAAAAAATGAGTAGCGGGCTTGTGGCTGGCCCATAGCACAGCAATATTGATACCCATGCCATCTAGATGACCCAGGTACACGCCGCAATCCTGGGACATAAGGTGCTGAGTTGCTGACTAGAGGTGTGTCAAGCCAGGAAACTTCGCTTCACCAAATTCTTGGCAAAATTGCTCAGTTTGCATAGTATGAAGTGACACTTGGTATAGTTTTTTTTTATCCATTGCCTACACATACTGTAGTGGCACTTCAACAGTGAATGTCCGGGCAAAGTGCCACTGTGTGTAGTTAGCACTTTACCGTTGAAAAACTATGCAAAGTGTTTTTTGTTTTGCAAAATCATTCTTTTTTAACATTTATGCCACCCCTCACTGACTGTGTAATCATGTCACACTCCCTCCCACCATCTTGGCCATCACAAATAATTTCCTGCTCACTCTGCCACCCTCTAGTACCCACCCAACTCCACAGTCCTGGCAAAGATTCTTGTAATACTGTAAATACTCACAGTACAAAAATAAATCCCTTCCCCCAACCATGCCAAATCATATAACCACCTTCCTCCCCCCAATCTTGTCAGTTACTCTGACTCCTGGAATCAAGTGTCAACCCCCCCAACCTGCCCAGTCTCTTGTAATGAGTCTCCCTCCTCCCCCAAAGTCCCCAAAGTTTAAGGATATATGGAGCTGCACCTTGAAAAAACAAAACCAACCAGTGGTGGAGTGCGTGTGCTCGCTTCTGTGTTCTGCAATACGTGAATGAATGATGATAGCCTCCTAGAGTAACACCTGATTGACTGATGATCAGTCAGTCAGGTGTTACTATGGGGGGGGTCACATTCTGGTAACAAGTATCAAACTGCAGCTGCCAACACAGATGTCTTTTAAACTTTAGTTGATGACTCAGCCATGTTAGAAAGATGTATTTATGATCTATTCCATTGCAATGTTCACTTATGCATCTTTTTAATATGAACAAGCAGCTGAATGGAGTTTGCCTGATGTCTGAGTTGGCTACTCTAATTTCTAAATTGAAGGTGTGAGTGGGGTAAGGCATTTGACAGCTGTGTGGTAGTTGTGGGGTTAAGACCTGTAAACTAATGCCCCTTGCTGGCACCCATGGATTGGGAAGGAGGCAATATCCCTGTGATAGGCAGAGAGTGAGAGAGAGTGAGGGAGAGCAAGAGGAATCTTAGCAGCTAGGCGGTGAGGGTGGGAGGATGGGCGGACAGGTTTATCTGATCTAGATTTGGATGGACCCGAAAAGGTCCTGACCCCCATTTTCAGGATCAGGATCCAGGCCATAGTCCCGATTAGTTCTGATTGATTCTGATTCAGATCAGTATAGTACATTTAGCAAATAAATGTTAATACCTGAAAACATTCACAAAATGCAGTACAAAGAGGAAATAACATACATTTTTTAACCTGAGTGTGTGTCGGACACACACTTTGATCCAGAATGCAGAATCCTGATCAGCCCATCTGACAGCTGACACCCACCTTGCCCCAGTATCACTGACCCCAGTATCAGGCCTTGGACCTCCTGTCATATCTCAATACCCACCCTGCCCTTTTATCACAGCTCTGCCACCCATGTGCTAGGCACCCTCCCAGCTCATGTAAAACACCCGAGACCTCCCATTTACTTGACATCTGCCTCCCACAGTACCTACACCCTAATCCCCTCCAGCCATCTGCCAGTGTCATAGCCACCCTAGTGACTTCCTCATGCAAGTAAAAACCAGTAGGGAAGGGATGCAGCTGAGGTCATTACCATTTGTCTCAACTGGTCTCCAGGTCCAATTTATTCCCTCCCTCCCTCTGGCTTCTTACACGCAGCCTCTTCTCCTTGTAAAGAAAGCAGTAGATCCACACTCACACATTACTAGGTTAGGGATTTTTATGTACAATTTTATAATATCAAAAGACCTCTGATCAATAATCGAGCAATGACCCCAATGATTGATCAATGCATTATCAGCATTATCCTAACTTTGACACCCTCTCTCAAATCACTGATGTGTGTGTGTGAGAACATTTCTGTGACTTGAAGGGCAGTGCAGAAGCTAGAGTAATGCCAACACTGCATTGAGCAGTCATTTAATTACAGATGAATGCTCCACCACACACTCACCAGAAATCAGGGGACTTTGTTACCCTAAGATCCCATGTTACTTCTTCTGAGGATTTGTGCATCACTTCTACTGTTTCTGTTTCCTTAACATATAGCATTTATCAATAAATACTCCTAACTGCTCTATGTTAGATAGTTCATTTAATCATACAATGATAAGATCTCCCCTAGTGAGTGTATGTAATCTTATTCTGAAATGATCTATGCTAGACAGTCCATGTAATATTATCGTGAAGTAGTCTCTGCTAGGTTGCGCTAGCTGGTGCATGTAGTTTTTACACATTGATACATAGATACCTAAAAGATGATGGCAGAAAAAGACTTGGGACCCATTAACAAAGGTCAGTGTAAGCTGTGCTGAAGGCAGCTAGCATGAATTGCCGGTGTGCCAGGAATCCTATGCCCATTTCACCATCAAGTAGGCTCCCAGCGGCAAAGTCCCACAGCTTGCAACAAAGATGGCAATGCACCAAAGAGATGGCACAACCAAGAGGTATTCTGCAAGATACAGGTGCATTTGGGCAACATTTAGACAGCAGTTCCTGGTGCCTAGCACTCCCCCAGCCCCGATTCTTTTATTAAAATAATGATATTCCTGTTAGTCTAGCAGACCCCCTCCCTATCCCAGACTCTCCCTATAAATATTTATTATACTGTATATATCCCTGGTGGTCTAGCAGGCCCCTAGCCTTGATCCCCTATTTATTAAAATAATCATCTCCTTGGTGGTCTAGCAGACACCCCCAGCCCCGATCCACCTGCATAATAAAACATCTTCCCCTGATGGTCTAGTGAACCACCCAACCTATCCCTGATGTGTCCATATAATATAAAGATATATTTCTCTGGTGATCTAGTGGACCCCCACCCTAGCAGGCAGTGCTTCACCACACCAGTCCTCCTGCCTCATCCCCTAGCCAGCAACCGGCACAGCCCCATGCTCACCACCACTGACAGCTGCCGAATGAGCTGTCAAGGAGAGCATACTGTATATAGTAGGTGCTTATTGATTGACACTTCAGCTCAATCAATGAGCACCTGCTGTATACAGTAGGCACCCCTTGACAGTTCAGTCGGCAGATGGCCATGATGGTAAGTGGAGAGCTGTGCAAGTGGCTGGCTCAGGGATGGAATGAGAGGAGCAGGGTGGTGGAGCACTGTCTGCTGGGGTGAGGGATGGGAGCCACTAAACCACCAGGGAAATATATAATTTTATTATATGAACACATTGGGAGTAGGGAGGTGGTTCAGCTAGACCACTAGGATATGTGTGTGTATATCTATATATATATATATATATATATATATATATATATAGATATAAAACAAGCATGTGTCAATGCCGAATATTTGCTTGCTGGTGTTGGCATTGGTCGTCAGGAGTTAGAAGATTCATAATAGGTATGGCAGTGAAGTATTGAATAATGCCCCACCCCCACCCCCCTACTCATACGAGACAGGCATTGGGGTGTGCCTTTAGGTCATCTGCCAACACTCATGGCATTCCACCTCACCTCACCCTGCACACACCAATACGTGTTGCAGTGTACCTTGAGGTCTTTGGCCCTTATGTTCACCCCATTCCATAAGGAAATAAGCTGAGATGGGTGCAGTGTAGGAGAATGGGGTGAACATTAGGGCCAAAGACCTCAAGGCACACCTCAATGCCTGTCAGTGGTTGCAGGGTGGGGGTGAAATAGGGTGAGCATTACAACTGATGACTCCAAGTCACACCCCCAAAGCCTGTCAGTCTGTACAGGGTGGGCATTATGGTTGGAAATCCTAATGCCCTGGGTGTTTGTTGGAATTTATGCTCCAAATTTTCAATATTGGCTTTCTGGGACCCCACCTCATGAACAGTAGCAGTATTATTTCATTATTGAATCCCAAAAGGCGATTTCGCACAAGGAGTGTGCCATTCAGTGCCACAGGTGCAAAAACCCATTTTGGGCAGCATGTGAAGAATGACAGCAGTACTGTTCAAGATGAGGTGTGAAGAAATGGCAGTGTTGAAAATCTAGAGTGAAAACATTAAAAAGTGGCAAAGTTACAAGTGTACGTAGAAACTGTGCAACGCACGGTCGTAAAGCAGTCATTTTTTTGAATGTTTCCACCAGATTTTCAACATGGTCTTTTTGGGACCTCCCCTCATGAACAGTGGCACTGTGATTTCATTAATCTGTCCCAAAAGTTGATTTTGCACAATGACCATGCCATTCTGTGCCACAAGTGTAAAAACACATTTTGGGAAGGATACAAAAAATGACAGCTGTACTGTTCATAAGGGGGTGTGAAAAAATGGCAATGTCGGAAATTTTGGAGTGAAAATATTAAAAATTAAAAATTGAAGAAGTTACGAATGTGCGTAGAAATTGCCCAGTGGATGCTCATAGTACAGTCACTTTTTGGATTTTTTTCACCAGATTTGCAACAAGAGCTTTTTGGGACCCCACCTCATGAACGCTGGCACTTTCATTTTGTTAATTGGTCCAGAAAGGTGATTCTGTGCAGCATCTGAAAGTGATTATAATATAGTACGGGGGCGTGCAGTAGGAGAAGCACTTTGCAGTGGGTGTGAGTGGGGCACTGCCGTCTGCAAACAGCCAGAATGTGCCCCAGAGCATTCGGTGCTATGGGTATAGGGGGCACACAGGCCAGGCATGATGTTCATTGTCAGCATTGTGCTTGTGCCCTCAGGACAGTCACGCTTTTTCTTGTAGCCATGACATGGGTGAACCCCTTTATATTACTCTCTAGTAGTGGACCTTTAGCCTTGGTTGTAAAAACTGAACAAAAATAGCTCTTCAGTACTTCAGCTTTTTGCTTACTATCTTCTATCCAAAAAGCCTCCTTCCTCAGTCTCATAATCCCTCATTTTGTCTTTGACTTCTGATTTCCCTAATGTATCTAAAGAATTATTTTTCACCATCACCCACCCACACAATATTTTGAGTTCTGTTTCAGCATTGGCTTTGCTGACTGCTTTTTTCTTCCTTTTTTCTTTTAATCTATTTTAATTTTTATGAAATTGCTTCAGCCAGCCAATGAATGCAATCTTACAATGAAAGCATGTTTGGTAGCTGGTACATTCAGTCTTGTTATGATTTTATATAATGCTAATTAGTGCATGTGTATTGATAAGTATAAGAAATGATGTCACTAATGGCATCTTTTGGCATGAAAAGATGAATTACCATACCTCATAGAACTATAAAAATGTATCCTAACTCGGTATCATTAATCAAGACAAGTAAAAAGAAACATCACAAGTAGTGTAACATAGAGGATTGTGTAGGATCGCTCATACACAACAAGGGTATTTTTCATTCGAGAGGTTTACATGGTAACTGGAGACCTCGAGAGTGCAGCTCGAGAGGTCTCTTTACCATGGAAACCTCGAGAATGAAAAATACCCTTGTTGTGTATAAGCGATCATACTCAGTCTTTTATAGTGTATGGTCGCTCATACTAAAACTGCACTTACTTTTCTTACACTTTTGTGTGCAGTTTTCTCTTCATCTGTGCTGTTTCACTGCCACGGCCTTTCCTGGCACATTGACGATCGCTCATGCGCACCCAATTTCCACGCATGCACACCCACCTTCTAGGTGTTATGTTGCACTAGCTATGTAGCTAGTGCAGCACAATAGCTACGATGATGTAGCTAGTGCAGCATAACAACGCTGTTGGAAACATGGATTTCCATGCTCAACAGCGTTCTACCATACACTATAAGGTTGTAAACATCTACAGTGTAGTTTTCAAAACAGATTATTTGTCTAGACAAATATATCATCATGACAAGGGTTTTATTTATTTAGTTTTTGTTAACTGGGTTAGGTGTGCTAGCCAAAGTTGACTATTTTTAGGCATGACCCGGGAGAATACATACATAAAATGAGATGAGATTATACAATACATAGTATATAGTACAGGTACACAGTAAATAGAACAGGTAGGTTAGAATACAGATCAAGTCAGACAGTACTCAAGGTAATACATATAGTTATGCAGAGATGACAAAAGTGACATTAGTACATGCAAATAACTGAAACTGGGCTAAGTGGCAGCTATAAAGACATTTATTAACAGTCCTGTTCTAAACTACTGTCAACAGTATTTCTTGAGTGTTAGGAGACTAAACAACTTCAGATCAGTTGTTATCAAGTCTGATTGCCCACTAATAAGGCACAATTACTCAGACTGCAAAGTTACCTGTTTCCTACTGTAGAACTCTGAAAGGCCCATACTGCTCTGCAATTGCTATAGAACATCCAACATGTTTTATTCACTTTCATCAATAATGGAATTGCTTGGGACACTTCCAGAATCAATATTGATGGCATCCAGTTAATGAAGCTATTTTGTATGTTTCACATTTTCTGTTTCTGGGCTTCAGGTAGGAGTGAAGCTTAGTACTGCATTGTAATACCATCCTCTGAGGATGCAACCCAAGGCATGCACAATTTCAAATGTAGGCTGTCATGGATGCAAATATCCAAAAGGCATGCTCCGGAGAAACTATAAAGCTCAGACTCAGCCAAGGTCACAGTAAAGTCGTGACTGTGTATAATTTGCTTCTTCATGCATGAGACATTTTCAACTCTAGTACTTAGCTTGTTTATTAAATACTGAGTGAGATGTCACATACAGCTGTAGGCAACAAGACTTTATATAGAGTTGAAAGGAATGCCAAACAACTACTTCATCTTTAAGTTGAGATAATTGTGCTACACTATATTTGAAAAAAAAAAAAGTAGATCAAACTAACAAGAGTCATTCATCCACAGTACACAACAGATCTTCAGTAGCACTGTAGGGCTAAGCAGGTGTATCAAGTGATATTGAATCATGGGAGGTAGTATAAGTAGTTATATGAGAAACACACAGCTCCCCAGTCTCAGTCTTCAACTACTCTCTTTATTGAGACTCCACCAGCTGAATCTGCTTGGCAGTCTGAACTGCTTTTTCTGCTACCCTATTTGTTTGAGGATAGCATAAACTCAAAACCACAACTGTCACTAAATGACTTGAAAACTATTGAACAAAACTGAGGTCAATTGTCTTATATCTGCTGCTATAGAATGCCATAGCAAGCAAACAAACATTTAAGCTTGCATATCACCATCTTGCAGGATGTAGACAGTAAGTGTAGTATCTCAGGGATATGTGAAAAGTAATCAACTACCACAAGGTATTGCTAACCTTTGTGTTGACAGAGATCTACAGCTATCATCATCCATAGTCCTTCTGGTAGGGGGTTGTTAGCAAGTGGGTCTTAAGATCAGGCAGTGCTCATACCCAGGAACTAGGTTTTTAATCACCAAGCTGATATCTGGCCGCCATCCAGAGTATTTAGCTCTTCTTGTTATTTGGTCAGTCTTAGATAACCATCATGAACATGGTTCCGCATCTCACCTCTAAGATCTTCAGCAATAACAATGCTATTTTCATAAGTTAGTAGGCCTACTGTAATGCTTACCTGTGGAATGCCAGAAACAGCTTGGCCTCAGCCTTCACACTACTTATATGTTGTGGCCACCCCTTCATTGTATGCTGCAGTACTGTTGCTAACTGTTGTGTCTACTATCAAAAGGCTATTTCCAGGTATGTGATCTACCATGGAGTTAAATGTCATTGACCATATCAGGAGGCATTGTCATCTCAAGAGCAACTGTTTAAGTCCTTGCTGTTAATAAAAAGGACCAAAGGTTTTTGATCTATAACAAGATGAAAGGAGTCTAATCCACACAGGATATGCGAAACAAATTTCACAAACCCATATACAGACCAGGCAGTCTTTTTCAATCTGTTCATATCTGCACTCTACAGCAGTTAATGTCCTGGAACAGAAGATAACTGGCTTTAAAATGGACTATTTTTGCTGCAGCAATACACCACCTAAACCATAACTGCTAGCATGTACAGACATACTTGCTGGATAAGAAATGTCAAAGAACACTGATACTGGAACACTGAACATTAGTATTTTGACTTCTGCAAGGGCCTTTCTCTGGTCTGGGCCCCACAGCAAAGCTATTTGTAAGCTTAGCAGATCCTTCAGTGACTTGGTGCTAAATGACAGACTCTGAAAGTATCATCCTATATAGTTTATCATGCCCATGATTCACCTGAGGTCTGTTTTATTCCTAGGAGACATTAGTTCCAGAATAGCTTTTACTTTATCTGGGGCTGCATATAATCCCTCTTCATTAATCTGACCGCCCAGGAAGTTGATGGTAGTTTGGCATGGTTTACATGTTTCTTTGTTGCGTTGAAACCCAATGCACTGTTAGTTTTGAAAAATTTCTCCAGGTGCTTGTCATGTTCTCTTTCTTAACATCCATGAACTAAGATGTCACCTATATAAACAGTCACACCTTACAGACCTTGAAGTAACTGTGTCATTTTACTCTGAATGATTTCAGGTGCACCGATTTTCCCAAATGGTAGGTGTCTGAAACAATATTGTCCAACTGGCACTATGAATGTTGTCAATTTGGCACTCTGCTCATCTAGTCAAATTTGCCAAAATCCACTAGTAGCATGAAGACTAAAGCCATGACACTGGACATGTGCATCAGTGGGAGCACTGATGTGCAGGCATGGTGTGATGGCTTGACTTTCAAACGTGAATTTACCTGTACTACACCCATCATTTCAGAAAAATTATTACTAGGGTAAGTTTAGTTAGCATTGTATTACATATATCAGTGTTTATCTCATGGGGCTTAAAATAGAGAAAACTTGCCTATGAATGAGCCTGCCTGAGCTTCAGTGCCATTTCCATATGTGAGGATGCATAAATATCAAGCATTCAATGATAAGAGCAGGTCACCAAGATTACAATCTACATTCAAAATTAGAAAAAAATAGGCAATTTTTAAACATCCTGTCCAGTAAAATACATTACATATAATTTTAAAAGGCTGCAGGAAATGCAGGCACTTTTGTAATAACTGGAAAAAAATGTAATTCAAAAGCTGGCAGTGTCCCTTTGATGTTTCTGTTGCATATTTTTATCATAACACTTCAAGCTGGCTCGGAATCATTTTGTCTGCCCAGTGACCCCAAAAAGACAGTTTCTGTCTCTGCTGTTACTTTTGGCACAATTTTAGTGCAACACGTCACAGCATAATGGCCCTTTTTTATTTTCAGTAGGTTGCTTTTTTTCTAGGCAGTATTCATTCTGTGAATGCTCATGGTTATACCTAGTGCATCTCAGTCTTTGCGGGTGCTGTATTTCTGCTGCATTACATTACAGCAACTCTGCCCTCATTCTCTGCTGTATGCTGATGCTGTACAATTTCTCTTGGTTTTGCAAGCAATCTTATCTAAGCTTTTAATGGTCTCGGCATGTTCAGCATTCTAATCAACTCATGATGTTGAGCCATTTCAATTGCACTGATTAAAGTTCAGTCTTTTTTCATTTGCAATTTCTCAGATAGGTTCTTCTCTCAAATTCCTATCATATTTCTATCTCTTGTAGGCATAGGTGCCGGAACGGGGAGGCCACTAGGGCCATGGCCTTACCACTTTCATAAGTGGCCCTATCACTTTTTGCAATCATGTTAATGTATTCAATGGGGGAGAATTTACCCCTTACATCCTTGGCCCTACCACTTTTCAAACCATTCCGGCACCAATGCTTGTAGGTTTGCTTTTGCCTTTTCCAAACTCACAGTTTTCAGCTAATTCATAAAGGCTTCTTGCAAAGGCCTCACCTTTCTCCCCTTCACTTTGGCGTCATTGGCAAAAATGTGCTCTGTCATGCATATTTCTTTAGGGAATAAAATATTCATTGTACCTTTAAAGAACTACACAAAAGTCACCTCATCTTTTCTAGTGAAGTAGAAAGATTTGAAAAAGTGTCCCGCATCCCTTCTCATTGCACAGATCCATGATTTCATCACCTGTTTCTTTGTTCAGCTTTGTATCAATCCTGAATCTTGGAAACCTTTGTTTGCAGTCTGTTCATTCTACAGGATTTGAAAAAATTGAAGCATTCTGGATGGTCAAATGTAGACATTTCTAGCAGAAATGTGCACTTCTGACACCACATAAGCTCTCCAGCCTGAGACTTCAACAACCACTCTCTTAGCCAGCCCAATGGAGGAGCCATTGTTCTTCCGCTCCCCATTCTGGTGACTGGAGAAGGGTCACTTGGTGGGCTGGCCAGGTGAAGAAGATTTGAATGCCTGATGGCAGCTTTCCTTCCTCAAGGAGGAGGGACACCAGGTCCTGCTGCAGAGGCTGCCATCTGGCAGAGGCTGGGCAGCAGAGAAGCAGGAGTGCATGACAGGCAGGGCTATAGTGTGACATGCTTGGTGCACACATCCTGATGCTACAGTCAAGAGGAAGAAAATTAATCCAAGCTCCCCATGACAGGTACCCCCCCCCACACACACACACACACATATGCAGGCTCCTGCATGACCAACACAGCAGGCCATCCACTCATCGTAGTTCTGAGCAAGTGGTGGATAACTGGTAAGTCCATGAGAAGGGTGGTGACAAGGTTGGAGGGGGTGCCATCAGGTAGACTGGAGGAGAGAAAAACTACCAATTGAAAAAAAAACTACTCTGTCTATTGAGACACCGCCAGTTGAACATCTGCACAGTCACATAAAAGCATCCTGAAAACTATTAACTACTACCACAAGGTGGCAGTGTAACACATGCATTAACTTGTCATTAAAGGTTTCAAGGCTTATCAGTAGCTCTACCAGTCACAGAGCAGTTAAGACAGGTGCTGAACTGGTGAGCCGTATTTAAAATGAAAACAATATGGGCTAACAGTGTGATGACTTTCACTGTCTTTTTCCCAGCTCTCAACAAAGACACTGTACTGTGAGACACAATCTAATAGCAGCAAGCAGAGAAGTACCAGTAAATGCCTGCTTGCAAACTATAAAAATGAGTCAAATTATGAATAGTAGCATACATTTTGCTGGAAAAGTACTTGGTTCAAGTTTATGCACATGCAAACATACAGTAAATGACATGCTTTGAGCATGTTCTTCATCCATACTTCATTTAATATTCTGCCTTTT
The DNA here is from genome assembly GCA_016271365.2 of Neoceratodus forsteri. Taxonomy (NCBI): domain Eukaryota; kingdom Metazoa; phylum Chordata; order Ceratodontiformes; family Ceratodontidae; genus Neoceratodus; species Neoceratodus forsteri. The sequence continues at coordinate 1,571,572,451 of CM057452.1, forward strand.
TTTTAATATAGCAGCACAGGATTATGGTGATATAAAGTGCTTAAGTTACATTTTGTTAACCCACCCTGCTTCATGCCAGTATACCAAATTTGACTATAGACACACCAAGTTTATCAACTGGAATGCAATTTTTACTCATGTAGAGTAACCTACAGTGCCATTTGCCCTCAGTAACATAGTAACATACAGCAGTGCCACACCATGGTATTATGCTATTGTGGTGACAGATGAGACTTAGGGTACACTTATATCTTCCTCCTGGCATACAACAGTGACTATATAAAGTTTGGCTATGGATACACATCCAAAGAGCTCAGCTATCTCCACTCATGATGCACAAACCTCAATGCCATTCTACACCAGGAATATTCCTAGTCCTGCTTTTAAAACCTAAACTATGTTAGCTTTCACACCTTCTTCAGGTAGGCTGTTCCACATGTTACCACTCTCTGTGTAAAGTAATGTTTCCCCACTTCCTGCCCTCTCTCGACTTTAGTGCCTGTCCTCTAGTTCTACTATGATTCAGCAGCTCAAAACTTTGTGTATACGCCACTCCTTTCATCCCCTTTAGTATTCCAAGTGCTATTCGTAATATTTGTTATTGTTTTTTTGAAGCCCACTGAAACTATGCAGTCCCTTTTTCAGGGGCGACTCGGGGGAGGGTACATAGGACAACAGTTTACAACTTACAAAGAGACACAGTAATCTACACAATTAAACATAAAACAACAAAACTGACATGTCAAGGATGTACAAAAAGCAGGACAATACATATAGAGAGTCACAGTGCGATTTGTGATTTAAGGCAGTGTCCTAAATGCAGTACATGGTTTTGTTTTGACAGGATTGAAATAGGGTACAATCTTGAGGATACCTATACAAGTGTCATGTGTTCATGTTGTAGAGCATTGATGTACAATACAGGTTTTCTTGTGGAAATTTCAGTGCAGTAGTAGTAAAGGGATAGAAGAATAAGCTTTGGAGTTATAGGAAAACAAGGATATGAGCCTGTAAATCAGGTGAGGGAAGGTACGTGTTCCTGAAATAGATAAGTAGTTATGCAGAGCTAGTTTGAACCGCAGGGAAAGGATAGATGGAGGGAGGGAGTTCCAAGCCATGGGCCCTTCTGCCTTGGGATAGACATGGCTTAGGTATGTCTAGTAGTGGAAGAGAGGAGGAGTGGAAAGATTGTCTGGACTGTTTTCTTGCAGTAATGTCAGATAGGCATGATGGAGTGTACAGATGTGTGACCTTATAGATGAAGCATACCGAGTAGTACTAGATTTTGTGTTCAAGTTGTAGCCATCCCAGAGATGCAAGATGCGAGTTATGGTGAACAAGTTCTAGTTCTCTCTTCTTGTTTTGCTACTACTAACATCTGTGTATACTCCACCCTATCTATCCCTTTTAGATGTGGAACATAGTGATTGTGTTCCCTCTCAGCCTGCTCCAGGCTAAATAACTGGAGTATGTCCAATCACTCCTCTTAGCACCTGCCCCACAGCCACTAATCAGCTTGGTGACCCGGTACTCCAATGTCTCAGTCTCTACAACATTCTTTCACCTCCACAGTCCTGTTCGTTAACCCCTCTTAATGCATCAATAACTTGTGTTTTCTCTTTCAACCACAGCAGCACATTTTATTTATTTATTCAGAAATTTTTCACAGCACCATATCCACAGTTAGCCTATAAACATTAGCCGTGTTTACATCACAGCAGCACTCCACAATCTGCAGTGCTACACTGATGCTGCGATGTCCACAGTGGCTCAAAGTTGTGTCCACATAGCTGGTTGCTGTACCAGTTCTTCCCCCCTTCCGAGGTGACAGTGACGATCAGCTGACATATGTGAGGCACTGAAGCCCAGAATGCTTGTTTCACATGTAGGACACCCGAGGTCAGCAAGCAGCAGTTTTCATCAGCAGAAAGAATGCTGAACTTGGGAAAGTGATTGAAAACGTAAAATGAGGTTGTGTATTAATTGTCCTATAATTGGGATATAACACAAGTATGTGAATGCATGCATACCCTGGGATCGAGAGGATATGCATATGTATTAGTGCATGCCCAGTATTGCTGTCTCAGTTTATGACCCGAATTTATAATACTTTTAGCCCTCATTTTACGTTTTCAAGCACTTTCCCAAGTTCAGCATTCTTTCTGCTGTTGAAAAATACTTTTTGCTGAACTCGGATGTGCAAAGGGGTGTATTCAAAATTTAGCAGGCAAGCATCAAAGAAATTCATGAGGCAGGAGGACGCCGTGAGAGGAGACATTCATTGGGAGTGAGTGCTATAGAGTATCTACACTGCAGGTAAGGTGCTGAAAAGTAGCTCACTCCACTACAAGTCCCCCTCTCCTGACTCTGATCACAAACCCAATGTGTAGCGCTGTTATGGCACTCCAGAAAGTGTCCACACTGATGACTGTGAAGCGCATCAACCATGCACATAGGTTGATGCACTTCAAAGCTGGCAAAGCAAACAGGGCTATTAACATAGAATATTATGTTAAGCATGTCACAAACCCACTCAGCAGGTCAGGCCCTTTACTCCCAAAGTGCTAACCTCTGAGTGCAGTCTTCTGAACAGTGTAACAGACAAGGTAACCCTCTTGTCTGTTTTTGTGAGTTTGGATCAACCTTTTGTCTCAAGTTCTGGAGAGATTCAAACTGTTAACCTCTTGCTAGCACACCTAATGCACAGGCTCAGATATATCTGTCTTCGGGGGGGGGGCCAGATATCTTTGCCTATGGGCACCTAATCAGGTATTCAGAGATGAACCCTAAAGCTTTAATAAAGACCTCCGATTTAAAACGCTTCTCTTTCCAGTTTGGTACCACCATACAAGCTTATGTCTGCTGTCTGCTATAACCATAAATATTTCTTAGCAAAAGAAAGCAATTCAAAGACAGAACAGGTATGCTCTAAAATTAGAGTTTTTACTAAAATATATAATAATATGTCAAACATACAATACAGACCTCTTATATCACAAGACATTCATATCTTTAAACAAAACAAGGTTTAAAACAGTGCAATTCCTACAACAATATTTAGATTTTGTCTAGCTTTCTAAATACCTGCTTTCAGTGTTCAGATGTTTTCATGGTCAGTGTCAGATAAAAGTGTGTCTGAAGTGAAACAGAATAATCTTTAAAAGCTGGTTTTGCCCACCTCTTTTGCATGAGGTCATCTAGCTCCTCCCTGTCAAAATATCTAAAAATACATATTTCTATACAACCACAGGATGTAATTTCAAAGTATTAATTCTGCAACCTTAGCATAACTCAATTTCAAATGACACCTCTTTGATCTCAAGCTGTACCCTACCTCACACAGGCTTCACAGGGTCATTTATGACCTTACACCCCATGTAACATCCTAGCTTCCCCATCTAACGTCATAAACCTTGTTTATGATTTCTCTCTTAACAAAATTAAGTTAAACAAGTCTGTAATTAACTCAGAGAAACAGGATCCTTGATTACAGTCTTCCATGTAACACATTGTCTCTAAAAACTGAGTGTGTGTGATACATGCTGTCAGCATTTCTCTTAGCTTGCATCTGACGGCTGAAAACTGGGAGTGGGGGGGATGAGGTCACTCCTAGAGCATAGATTGTTCAGTAGAGATAGTCATTAATATATTTTATATGAAAAAATGTTATTCAGCACTCAGAACTGGCTGTCTACGTCACAAAGCACACTATGCATATCTGACTTTAGCTTACTTTCCACAAGTACCTTTAAATCCTTTTTATGGTTGTAGTGTCACTGTTGCACCACACAAGGTATATATATATATATATATATATATATATATATGCAAACCAGAGTCCTTTCCCCTAGGTATGGTGCCTAGCACTTCCCCACTTTAAATCTAGGACCCCATTTCTCAGTTCTTATCCTAATGTGTTCAGATTCTCCTGTAGAGCATCCCCTTTTTCTGCTGTGCCCACTCTTCTTGCCTTTTTAGTGTAGTCAATCAACTTCAGCAGTTTGCTGTTGAGCCCCTCTTGCAGGTCAGTAATGAGCAAAGGACTCAGAACTGACCACGAGTACTCCAAGCAGAACATCTCCCCACCACGAATGGCAATCAAACATCACCACTCTGCTTCCCACCTGTCAGCCGATTGGCTATCCACTTCCAGTATACTTTGTGGACTCTTTATTGTGATACTTTCATCAGTTTTACATGTGGTAGGATGCCCAAGGCCTTGCTGGTGGTGACACTGATTACATCAACACAATGCTCTGATCCAACTCCCTAGTTGCCATCTCAAAGATGGCAGTCGGGTGAATTTGGCAGGATTGTGTGCCTATGGAGTAATTTTTGTGCTAGAGAATATTTTCTTCCTTGTGCTGAACCTCCGCATCTTCTAAAATAGCTGAGGTAAGACTTACAGGTCTGTAGTTACCTGGGCCGAACCACACCTCCTTCTTGACTAGAAGATGACATTGAGCATTTTCCAGTCATCTGGCACTATCCCTGCCTGTAAGTAATCCTGAAAGATATTAGTAAGGACTCTAGCCCCAATGCTTCTTTTCTATAACCTTTGAGAAGTTACCATATAAACCCTATGACATCCTCTGTGTACATATCTGCTAATCCTCACATTGTTAGTACTGAATTTAGGTCATCCTGCTCTTCTCCATTACTTCCTCTCTCCACTAGCCATGCTCCTTGGCTTCCTGGAAAAGTACTGACATATAGCTGTCATCCAGCTACTGCTATTCTACCAGACCCAGTCAATGATGCCCACCAATGACCGAGGTACCCAACTTGTCCTTGACTCTCCTTTTGTTCCCAGTGTATTGAAAAAGGGTATATTATTCCCCACATGCACAATATTATAGACATGCCTTGTGCTGCACAATTATGGCCCTGCATTCCGTGTAATGCTGTACACTTTATTTCTCTTACTCTGCCCCCAGACTCCTTTCGTGTATTATATACCCTGTTTTTCTCCCTTAATTACCAATGCAGTCCTTTGGACAGCTACAGAAGCTTTCACCTATCCCTCATGGATCTGTCTAGTTTTGTTTTGAAAGCCAGAATTGTGCTGGCTTCCTCTGCATTACTGGGTAGTTATTCATAAAGTCACTTGGGGTGTCGGGCTGCTCATGCAGCTCTTGACATGGCCATAGACACACATTCTTAGTGACATATTTTTTATTGCATTCCAATATTTTGTCTTGTTTGTGTTCTTCAGTCAACTCTGAAGTATAGTACATAAATAATAAATTGGTTACTATATTAGAACAGACTGGGGTTTACATTGCTAAATTAAGGCAATACAGGACTATTTTAGAATTGAGCAAGCATTTTATTGGTAATTGAGAAAATAATCAGATTAAGTCATTGAAGGAGTATGGTGAGGGAAATGAAGTAGCACAACATTTAAGATATAAATGTTGCATACTAAAGGCAATTTCATTTCCATGTTTAGGCAGTCACTCATTTTAAGTAAAGTGTTAAACTGATTAGAAATTAAAACAAGGAAAAAGGAATGAATTTTACAGTATTTTACTGCCCGAACTGGCTAATACCTCTGTGCATAACAAGAATGTAAAAAACTGGGAATGGATGCAGACAAGGTGTTCTAGTCTAATAATTGATTTATTATTCATTTATTTTACTTTAACATCCCCTGAAGAAGCCAAACAAGGTGAAACTTTGGGATGTAATAAAAAAAGATTTAACCACAAATCTGGAGCCTGTGGCTCTGTCAAGAGCTTTGTGAGTGGCCCAATGCCCCAAGTGACTGTTTTACTACTAGTTCATCAAGGGCCCCACACTGATTTACCGTGTACTCTTATTATAGAGAGGAATTTTCTGCAGCACCTGTTCATTCATCCAGCTCTGCTTACCAAAGACAGAAGGAACACTAAAGAGATCAAGATGGTCCACGGTGGAGTTATTAAAACAAGCAGTTTGTGGGGACAAAAACAATAAAGAAATCTGACATTATCAAATTATGTAGTCAGTCGACTCGAAGGTCAAAGGTTGGCATGGTCCCAGTGTTCTGAATACAGTACTAACAGGGATAAAAGCATGAGCATACATATCTGTTTGCTAGTGTATGTAAGTAGGATGAGAGGACATGCACTCAGTCTAGGGGGTCAGAGTAAATTAAAACTTCAGAAAGCATTACGTCACACAGATGGTGAACAGCATATCAAATAACCTACCTACTTTCTCAGGAATCTACCTAATCCTGCTTTGAAAGCTTCAGTCGTACTAGCTTCCACAACCTCTCTGCATCAGTGTGGGAACATTTTAGAAGTCAAGCACGGTTGTGTGCTAGTGCTTGGATTTAGGTACAGTTTCTGTTGTGTGGCAGATAGAAAACAAAACAGCCCTTAACTGTTTTCTGCCACCACAGCACTATATTAATATCTACAGTACTGTCTGCCTGGATCAAGCACAGTATCATAGTTTTTGCTGGGATGTCTTGTAGGGTACTGCAGGAAGCCAGTGTAATTCAATGTCAATTACCCCAATTTATTACACAGTAAATGGTGAAATCTCACACAGAGCACTTAATCCTGGTTGATGGTCTGTGTATTTACAGTATAAGGTATATGGGGATTTGATAATGGTTTTGTTTGTGAAGGAATGGGAATCCCCCTTTATCCTGGTGCTTGTTTCTTATTTACTGTCAACAGTGTTAGCATATATATACTATTTTGGTATTCATTTTTTTAAAACTGGAAGTCAGTTTTTAATCTACTGTACATCACAATTACAGGAACTTAATTACAGGAACAGTTACACAAACCTTGTTACTGGGCAGACTGGGTGGGCCAAACATTCCTTATCTGCCATCAAATTCTATGTTACTATGCACTGAAATATAGAACCATGGTTTGCAAAAGGAAAAAAGAATTGTGGCATGGCAACATTTCTATTATGCAGAAAGCTGCATCTCTCCAACAACCTCACTGAATAGTTTAATACTTTAAATTACATACAGCAATATGACAGAACAGTAGTGAATGTAACAGAACAGTAGTGAATGCAACAGAACAGTAGTGAATGCAACAGAACAGTAGTGAATGCAACAGAACAGTAGTGAATGTGACAGAACAGTAGTTAATGTAACAGAGCAGTCGTGTTTTGTGGTTGTATTCTTCAGTCATCAACAATGCTACTCTTTGTTGTGAGGCACAGTTCTTTTTTATAAAGGTCGTTTGGCCTACTGGTTCGAACACGGAGCTGTGAACCCCCCAAAAAACTCACAAGGATGCTGGTGGCAGGGGTTCCAGTGCATAAGTACCCCAGTGCTGTGTGAAAAGCATTTTTTTCACTACCCATAGCAAAGGTAGTAAAGCAGCCCACTGCAAGAAGTTTACTTAAACTTATCTATACCTAAACAAGAATTGAACCCTCTATACTGTAAGTGATCAAGGTCAGACCCATGGTCAACTCTCTCCAACATCAATCATCTCCCATCTTCCATTCTTCCCAGGTACACCAGGCACATATTTAAACAATATCAGACTCCTCGTTAGTCAACACCACATTTTAATAATCCCCCCCTCCCTTGCACATATTGAGCGTCTCATCTTGACCCCTGATTTGGAGGGAGGGGGCAACTGTATTACACAGACTTTATCCTGGCTAAATCAATCACCCCCCTAGCACACGCACTCCCAAATTGTCAATATAATCATTTGCCAGTTTTAATGTAAGTAGGGTGCACAAGCAGGAGTGGACAGGTGACACGCTCAGCATCTTTGATACTTTGATGACTCTAGGTAGACTAAATGGTCAGTCTACCTAGCTGCATTGGAGATGGAGACTGCGCCACCCCATCTTGTCTTGGTCACCTGTCCCACTCATATTAATACAGCCAACCTACTGTACTAGCAATCAGGAGCAGGCACACTATGGGGAGTTTTTTTTTTTTTATTTGTTATTTTTATTTTTGCTGCCAGCACCCCTAGCCCCACAAATGGGCTCGCCTAGCCTGGTGACCTGATCCCTCACCCAGGGAAGCTCCCTTCCCCCTGAGTGGGGCTGCCAAAGCGGTACTGTGGTGGCTGGAGAGTCGGGCACCAGGCCGGCTCATATGCGGGGGCCGGTGATTTTTTGGTACTGTGACCCTGGAGCTGGAAACGTGCAATGACGTCAGTGGTTAGATGTCCATCCTAGCTCCACCCCATGTTTTGGCACAATGCCCTGTTCCCCCAGCCTCTGCCAGGGGGCAACTGATGCTGGCACCAAGAAACCCCCTTTCCCAGAGAAGGAGAGCAGTCCTCCAGATGCTCGATCCTTCTCCACCCTTGTCAACCCCCGGTGGCCTGTGCCCATTCCCGAACAGGGGTCACCAGCGTGGTGCAAGGTGTGGCGTCCAGTGCCTCAACCCTCAGTGCCACCAGGTCAGCCCCAGTATGGAGAGGGTTGATGACTAAGTCAGCTAGTAGGCAGCTTCTGGAATAGCATTGACCATTCTCCCTAGAAACTCAGATTAAGAGGGGAACCCGGCTTATAAAAAAGGTACTTTTTAGGGATGGGTGTTGGGCTAGAGAGGGGGGATATATTAAAGCATGGCTCTGCTCATGGCACAGAGGCAAAAGCCTGACTTAAAAACAATTGGTATCTGGAGACTGTTTGTGGGGGTTAATGGCTGGGAGAGGACTAGGATTGTGGGATGGCCCTGATGGGTCATTTGGCTGCAGAACCCAAATAAGAGTAGTGCAGTTTGCAAAGTTCTCTTTAATTTCACTGCACTGCAGGTAGGCATAGTTGTTCACATCTCATCCACTGCCCATGAGTTATAAAACACTTTGCAGGTCCACTAGATTTGAAGCCACCATTCTCCTTGTTCTCAGCAGTGGTGATGGAGTCATCTCCAACACAAAAGTTGAAGAATCAGTGAGAGGCTGTGACCACAACTGGCCACCTTCTTTATTTATTTACTGAGATGTTTAACCAGGAGTGGCACACTGAGCAACAAGATGCTCATCTCACGGTGTGACCTGGGGAGAGCAGGAGAGCAGGAGTGTACATGATACATAGAAGATGAGTTACACATTGGCATCATGAATTAAGAGTGTCATTACATGCTTTGTTTACATGAATGAGAGTGACATTACATACTTTGTTTACATACATACATACATGCCTACATTACTTGCATTAAATTGAATTATAGTTACACAATGTTGACAGCTTAGAACTTGTTGCCTTGAAGGCTTTAAGAACAGGGAGTAGGGATTAGGTCTGGATAAGTTACACTATACACAGACGATTGTACTGACTAAGGAAAGATGTTTGACAGGGAGATAAGCAAAAGTGCAGTATGGGCCAAGTGCGGGGGTTGGTAGAAAAATATACACCAGCCTTTATGGTTGATTGCTAAGCCACTGGTCAGGCCGCGTATGATGAAAGGGGAAATGATAAGGAGGGGTAGAATCAGGAAGGGTGGGGAGGGGGAGGAGGTCAGGGGCATGAACAGTTTACTGCATAGAAGTTTATGAGGGCAGAGGATAGAGAATGCTTGGAGGAGGAATGGCGGATTTGGGCCGGCAGGTCATTCCAGAGCTTAGGGAGATGGTAGGAGAAGGCTGAATGGCCTGCAGAGGTCCGCCGGTGAGGGATTGCCAATAGTCGGGAGTCAGTAGACCTGAGGACATGAGAGGGGGCTGGTGGAGAAGTAAGGGAGGAGGCGAGGTAGGGCAGAAGGGAACTGAGCCAGAAGTTAGAAGCAAATTTAGCGCTGTGAAGTAGTCGCCGGTTACTCGGAGATGGTAGGGCCAGCAAATGGAAAAGCTTGCAGTGGTGGGTACGAGGGGGGCATAGAGGGCAAAAAGGCAGAAAGCATTGAAGAGGGGATCCAGTCTGGATAGGGTGGACTTGGGAGTGGAGCTGTAGACTATATCGCAGTAGTCTAAGGAAGGTAGTATCATTTTCTGAACGATTTCGCATCTCACAGGTAACAGGAGACAGCTGCGATTTCTATAGAGAGCGCCAAGCTTAGGGTGCAGTTTTTTCAGGATAGCGTCCACATGGGCGGAGAAGGAAAGGTGTCAGTCAAGTCAGACCCCTAGGTACCTAAAGGAGGACATGTCTCCTAGGACTGTTCTATCAAGGGTGTGGAAGATCAGTGGTGAGGTAAGTCTGGATAGTCTCTGCCTGGTGCCGAAAATCAAGGAGACTGTCTTCTTGGGATTGAGGGAGAGTTGGTGGGAGTTAATCCAGAGCTGTACCTTGTTGAATCTCCCTGGTGACAGGGAAAACTGGCCAGACCATAGCCACCAGGACCAGAATGTTTAAAAAGGCAGACTTCACCATGATGAAAGATCTAGTGTTCAAGGGTCTGAAAAGACTGTATGAAGCTGGTAATATGTTTCTCTCTGAAGAAAGTAATCAAAGCATCTGCTGAGGTCTGCATTTCTGTAATTAATAAAGACATATATAGTCAAAAAGATTTAAACTAGAATAATGGTGCACTTGGGTGAGGCCAAAGCACTTGTCCCCTCTTAAAATGGCTTAATGAGGGGCATATCATGCAAAAACAAGCTGATCGCCTTCTTTTTTTTTTTTTTTTTATACTTTCTTTTTTACGCCCCCTTCTCACTCCGGTGCTTCCTCACCTTCGGGAGTCTCCTACAGCCTTGTGCATCCCTGCTCATCTGTCGGCATCAGGTGCAGTTCTCCCCCACGCTGCCTTGGTTTTAACCCCCAGGTGGAGTACAGTGGGAGGCCCCCCACTTTCCACCTTGAGCGACTGAGTTTCATCGAAGTCCGTCCATCCGTGCTGGCAGGGCCTTGAGATTGGGGCCTGAAGCTCCGTCTACAGGGAGCACGGAGGTATTTCCTCTTTCTGCCCATCCCCATAGGACGTCTGCACGCTTTGAGAGCCTAGGAGTGTGACACATGTCACAGCGCAATGCTCCGGCTCCTGGTGGATCGCCCTTCCTCCTCGTTTCATGCAGTCCTGCTGCACCACCACCCGTGGTCACCCAGGTGGCGAGTATCGCAGGGACTCGCATCCCACCCCACCTGGAGGAGGAGAGCAGCTCTGGGCGCTTGATCCTCCTCCCTGCCGACCTCCAGTTCCCTGAGTCCGCTCCTGAACGCAACATTGGCGCCTGCGACGTAACCCTTATCACTGCGTCATGGCCGGCCTGATTGCCTTCTTTGAGCGGGTGACTATGACAATGAACAGGACCATGGATATAGTCTATCTGGTCCTCACAAAGGTCTTTGACGCTGTGGTATATGACAAGCTCCTAGGCAAAGCAAACCAGTGCAATACACAAGACATATACAAGGTGGATTGCTAACTAGCTTGAGGCCAGAAAGCCAAGGGTTGTGGTGGGTGTGCACTATTTTAAGTGAAGATAAGTAGTGGCATTCCTTAGTGATCAGTTTACAAGATAATAGAGCAAATATTATCCTTTCTCTTGGGAGTCGTCGGCAGGGTCTTGTGATTTACTGGATTTACTGGATAGGAACAGGACAAAAGAAGGCACAAGGCCCATCTGGAGTGTCCTCTCACAGCAGTGGGACTTGAACTGTTTATTGAGCGAGTAACCATGAATCAAGCCTAAATTTAAGAGAATCAAAGTTAACTGCCTCTACAATAGTGTGAGGCAGGGAGTTCCAGCATTTAGCTGCTCTTATGTTAAAAAAAAATATCATATTTCTTATTATTAGCCCATTCAATTTTTAATTGCTTAGTGTGAAGTCTTCCCACAATTCTTTTATTGGCTAGTGATAGCCCACATATATCACACAGCATAAGGTTATGGACTATCTTATACATAAGTAACAAATCTTCCCCTTTACCTTCTCACTGACAGTGGATAAAGCTTTGTCTCCCTAAGTCTAGTCTCATAGCATTTATTTCTTAGTCTGGGGATGGATTTAGTTAATCTCCTTTGAACTCGTTCAAGACGATTTATATAATTTTTGAGGTAAGGGCTCCAGAAAGGGGAGCCGTAGTCCAGGTGTGGTCTAATACAAGCACTATACAAGGGTACTAAGTAGTGTTCTGATTTTCTAATAAAGGTTTTTTGATTTGTCTCATAATTTTGTTAGCTGTTCTGACTACTTTACTACAATGGTCGCCTGATGACAATTTGTTATTGACCAATTTAACAAGATCTCTTTCGCAATTAGATGATTCCAGTTCTTGCCTATTTAGGTAATATTTGTGAAGTGGGTTATTCCTACGAAAGTGTAAGACATTTATCAATGTTAAAAAACATTGAATTTTCTTTGGCCCACTGCACAATGGAATACAAATCTTGTTGGAGAAGTTAAAAGTTGACTAGGGTGTCAACTCTACCACCAAGTTTTGTATCATCTGCAAACTTTGATAAATAATTATTAGAATTAATAACCATATTATGAATAAAGATATTGAACAGAGGAGGTCCCAACACGGACCCCTGGGGGACTCCACTCATGACAGTACCAGAAAAAGATTAGGCCCCATTAATTCTAACAGATTGGGTACGATTAGATAACCATTCAGATATCCAGTTAGCTAATCGAGAAGAAATTCTTAAGTTATGGAGTTTGTTGATTAGCAAGGAGTGGGACACATGATCAAATGCCTTGCTGAAATCAAACAATACATCTGCTGGAATGTTATTATTTATTTATTTATTAAATTTTGATAATCGGGTGAGCCCACTGGGCCCCGAAGGTCCCTTTTGCAGGGGCGACCCGAGGGTTACAAAATACATTACATGGGATTGTTTCGACAGGATACATAACAAATGTCAAACATTATTACATGGGATAGTATACAACTAGATACATTAATTACATCACATGGATACATAAAAGGGCAGACAGTAGTATCAGTGTAATAAGTAGGAGCGTATGAAGGAGTAAAACGCTTTGGAGTACCTTATCCTAACACATACACTTTGTGGGGGTAGCCAGGTGAGTCTTAAGCCTGGTGCAGAAGGTATAGGTGGAGGTGGTTTCCTGAATGCCTTTGGGGAGGGAGTTCCATAAAGTGGGGGCAATAAAGGCAAATGACTTCCCACCCGCCTTTGTTCTGACCCTTGGCACTGAGAGGAGTGTCCTGTCGGTAGAACAGAGTTGCCTGGGGTTCCTCTTTGTGGAGATGAGCCCAGCTAGGCTGGGTGGGGAGGGAGTGGAGAAGTTTGTAGATGAGGCAAAGGGAGGGGTACTGAAGCCTGTCCTCCCAGGGGGGCCAGTCTAGGTGGGACAGCAGGTCGCAGTGGTGGGTCCTCTGGCCAGCTAAGGAGGCAAAGCGGGCCACTTTGTGGTAGAGAACCTGTAATTTATTTAGCTCTTGTCTAGCTGCTCCCTGGATAACAGGGGCCGCATAGGTGAGTGTGGGGAGCAGAACACTCGTAGCAATGGAGACCCGGGCCGCTGGTATCAACTGGTCTTTCAGCCTGTACAGGGTCCCAAATTTAGAGTGGATATTTTTGGTTACCTGTTCAATGTACCCCTTGAGGGTGAAGCCCTGATCCAGGGTGAGTCCCAGGTATTTTATGGAGGGGACCACCTCGATAGTCTTACCTGAGGTGGTCATCAGTTTGAGGAGTTTACTTCTATCCCGATAGCCAGATCTGGGGCCAAACAGCATGGCCTTAGTCTTGTTCAGATTGATGACCATTCTATTAGTGACTAGCCACTCCTCTAGGGACTCCAAGTCATCTTGGAGCCCAGAGCAGAGTTCTCCCATGTTGGCGGAGGGACGATAGAGGACTGTGTCGTCAGCATATTGTACCACTGAACTCCCTCCACAGTGGTTGCTGAGGTCATTGGTAAATAGGGAGAAAAGAAGTGGGCCAAGTATTGACCCTTGGGGCACTCCTTCAGTTAGGGGAAGAGGCTCAGACAGTGAGCCTTTCCATTTTACCCTCTGTGACCTGCCAGAAAGGTAGCTGGAAAACCACGATAGGGAGTGCCTGTCTAGTCCAACCTGCCTCAGTTTGGAGAGCAGCAGGTTGTGGTTAACGAGGTCAAATGCTTTAGATAAGTCTATAAAGACTGCCCCTGTGGGGGTCCCCTTGTCAAGCTCTCTGAGTACATCTGTTGAGAACTTGATGAGAGCAGTGTCAGTCCCATGATTGGTTCTGAAGCCATGCTGTGAGGGGGCTAGAAGTTGGTGGGTTTCTAGGTAGTCACGAAGTTGACTGTAAATCAACCTCTCTTGTATCTTACCGAGGCTACAAAGTAGGTAGATAGGCCTGTAATTGTTGGTTGATTCCCTCGTACCTCCCTTATGGACAGGGACTATATGAGCCATCTTCCAAGGACTGGGGATGGCCCCTTCCACGATGGAGTGGTTGAGAAGCCAGGTTAGGGGCATAGTGAGTGCTGGGGCCCCTTCCTTGAGAATTCGGGAGGGAATACCGTCAGGTCCCGCGGGTCCCATTGCTTTAAGGGCTTTTAGTAGAGGGAGGACTTCCTTAGGTCTAACTAGCCTAAGGTGGAAGGGGGGATGGTCTTGTAAGATGGGGGAGGGGTCAATAGGGACGGGGGGTGGGTGGGCAGACCAGCTATGATCTGTTCCAGGTTGGTGAACTGATGGTTGAGTGCCATAGTGATGATGGAATCATCGCTAGTTAGCTGGCCATTTACCTTCATGGGGCCGTGTTCGGCCTTGCCGGTACCCTTTAGTAGCCCATTTATGTGGGCCCAGAAGAGTCTAGGGTTCCCTAAATTCTTTTTCTGTAGGTCAGTGACATACTCTCGTTTTGCCACTTTTATGGCCTGTTTGCACCTGTTTCGAAGAGCCTTGTAGGATGTGAGATCAGCTGGTAGTGAGGATAGTTTGTATTTCTTCCAAGCTGAGTCCCTGTGTTTCATCAGGGTTTTCACATTGGGGTGATCCACTTATAGCAGCTCCCCTTGGTGCAGAATTTCTTCTTGGGGGCCAGCCGGTCAGCCACCATGGTGAGTGCTCCTTGGAAGAAGGCAGTGGCTTCATCCAATGTTGGAAGAAGTTTGATGGGACTCCAGTCTATACTGTGAAGACATCCTAGCAGGTACTCTGGCCGTAGGTGAGAGAAGTCCCGTGCCGCCAGGATTCGTGGGCGGGCTCTGGGGGCCCTGTTTTCCAGATGCAGAAGATGGGGGAATGGTCGCTCAGTGCATTGGCTAGTATGCCCCCCACCTGTACATTGGAGGGTTTGCTTGTGAGAATCCAGTCTAAAGTGGTATGGTTACCTGTTTTATAATTCATGCGGGTGGGCCCAGCGATGATCTGTTCTAGGTTAGCATCCTGGACCAGTCCTATTAAGGAGTGGCTGCCTTGAGTGACCCAGTTTAGATTGAAGTCCCACAGTAGGAGTAGTTCTGTGGAGAACTCATCGGCTAAGTCCTTTAGAAACATTTCAAGGGAGTTCCTCGCATTCGTTGGGGGATTGTAAACGCATCCTATATTGAGATGCTTTCCAGGGCCAAGGGTGATCCTCACAAAGGTTGCTTCACCTTCCGTACAGTTGGATAGTTTTGGGGATAGCTGTACAGTGTTCAGGGTGTCTTTCGCGTAGATTAGCACCCCTCCCCCCCTTTTGCCCTGCCTCTTCCTTCTGTGGGAGGTATATCCCTAGGCTGCTACCTCATGTGGAAGAATGTGAGGTTTGAGCCAGGTTTCGGATACAGCCAAGATATCTGGGTTGTACCTATCTAGCCAAGATTGAAGTTCGTGAACCTTTGGCCTTAGGCTGCATATATTCATATGCGCAATACGTAATCCCTTGGTGGATGCCCAATGGGGGTCCAGCAGGGAGGAGACCAAGAGGTTGTGTGTGGGTGTTCCAGGATTTGGCTGTACATCCCTGGCCATGAGCAGGAGGGTGGCAAGAAGGCAGAGAGTGGGGATCCCACCCAGGGGTAGGGACATGGCTCTAAACCTTCGCCTGGTGGTGAGTAAAGAGGAATATAGGACACCTTTTTTTGCAGAATTTGTGTGCAGTCAGGGGTCCTGCCAAATTGCTGGGGGGTATGGGGAGATTGCTCCCCCAGGAGTGAGAGGGTGGAGGTCCAGAGGGAGAGTGATCTCTGGGGTCCTGTTCACCTATGGTCATGGTCATGTCAGTCCATAGGAGAGACAGTATGTATAGGACAGCCAGGAGGAGTCCTCTATTAGGTCCACTAGAGGCAAGGGGTCCAGGCTTGGGGGGGCTCATGCTGCCAGCCCCTAGAAGAAACACTCAAAGGCTAGGTGAGGGGGGTGGTCACGTGCCTTGGTCAAGTTACCTTGCTGAGGTGATACTTTATAGAGGGGAGAGGTTAGTCCGCTATACCCTCGAGAGAAAGTACTTTTAACTGGTCCTGCTATACTTGCAGGCCCCTTTGGGTGCTTTTTCAGTGATTTGCATCTGGGAGGGGCTCTCAGGTGGAGGGCGGGCTGGACAATAAACAGACTAAGGTAGCAGTATGTCTGGCAGTTCAATGAAACATTAATGCCCATTAAGCACGTTAATACAGGATATTCTAGAAAACAGTCTAAAGGATATTATTGGGCAAGTAAACAGTAAGGAGGGGCTGTCAGGAGGGGGCAGGCAAGTCAATAAAACAGTCTAATTAGTAGTATATCTAGCAGGTATAAAGGATACTATCAAGGCCCCTTAGTCAATTTTATGCAGGCTAGTCTAGAAAACAGTTCTAATTTGCAATAGATGTAACAGTTACTAGTGAATCATACAGTGCTCTTTTGCCACATTTATGCAATTAAGTATGGAGAGTATACTATAGAAATGCGAGTTAGCACAGTGGTTAATTAGCTACTTGTAGGCATAGGAAACTTGTAACACTTCAGTATGGAGTTATAGTTAAACAGGCGCTTAGTTGGGCAAATTAGCGATTCTAAGATAAGCTAACACTTCAGTATGGAGTTAAAGTTAAACAGGCAGTTATTTGGGAAAATTAGCGATTCTAAGATAAACTAGAGTAGTCGGAGTTCTGTTATATCGAGTAACAGTTTAGTAGCTGAACACCACCTAGTGGGTGAATGATAGGTGATCTCGAGGGTATCCCAGTTACCGCCCAGTGATAGTGAGGTCCAGCAGTGGGTGGGGCAGCTATGTATTTAATACCACAACTAAACAGCGGGTGGGAGGGCCCACAAAAAATCTGATCCCTGCGGTACTTGCTGGAGCGAGAAGCCACCAGGGGAGTCCTGCACTTCGGGGGAGGTCCACTGGTTCATGGTGCGCTAGCAGGTGCCTCAACCCCGAGGAAAGTCCTTGGTAAGTCCCGGGGAGCTGGGGGCTTGTTTCTTTGGTGGTGTGGGGGGAGTCAAGCAGCCCCAGCCACTCTCTCTTCCCCCTGGTGAAGAAATCTCTTGTAGCCAGCGGCAGCATTCTCAGCCTTAAGACCAGGCTGGGAGAGCGTCGTCACAGGGTCAGGATCCTATCAGCGAGTTGCTGATATTTGAAGAAATTGTGCACGCCACTTC
The DNA here is from genome assembly GCA_016271365.2 of Neoceratodus forsteri. Classification (NCBI taxonomy): domain Eukaryota; kingdom Metazoa; phylum Chordata; order Ceratodontiformes; family Ceratodontidae; genus Neoceratodus; species Neoceratodus forsteri. The sequence goes on from CM057452.1 coordinate 1,571,589,864, forward strand.
TCGGTTATGGGACAAAGGCACGGGTCGGTAGCAGTTTGAAAATTCTGCGGGCAACGAGAATGGAGATGTCGGGGGTCTTCAGCGAGAGGCAGTGTCAAAAATCCAATAACTGCAGTACTTGCTGGAGTGAGAAGCCGCCAGGGGAGTCCTGCACTTTGGGGGAGGTCCACCGGTTCTTGATAGAATGATATGAGATTGGTTGTACATGAAAAAACAGATTTAAAACCATGTTGGGATATATCATGAATATCAAGTTGTTGCAATGCGTTCTCCAGTCTACATTTAATTAAACATTCCATAGCTTTTCCCAGAATGGAAGTCAAACTAATCAGACGGTAGTTCTGGACATTGGACTTTAACCCCTTTTTATAAATAGGTGTGACTACGGCAATAGCCAGGCATCAGGTATTTCACAGTCCAGTAATGATTTATTGAATAAAAGTTGAAGTGGGTTAGTAATTGAATCCAGAGTTTCTAAAAGAAATATTGCATTAATGTTATCCGGACCAGAGCTAGTGGATATTTTTATATTAGATAATGAATTCTTAAATTCAGATAAATGAAATAAAGGAATAATGGAGTCATTACTATTAGTGGTGATTGAGGGATTTATAGGTTGATCAAAAACAGAACAAAAATATCTGTTGAAATGATTAGCCATTTCTTTATTTGAAGTTATAGCAATCCCATCATCACTGAGCGGTCCTATTTTTCTGTTGTTACCCCTACTGCCATTAGTGTAAGAGTATAAAGATTTTTGGTTGGTTTTAGAGTGCTCTAGTTTAAACTCAAATTTAAGTTTAGTAGTTTTTATCAACTTTTTTAGTGTAGATAAGGCAGTTTTATATTTAAGTCTCAAAGATGGACTAAGATTTCATTTTGATTTCTTAAATAAATGTTCCGTAGATTTTATTTGTTTATCAATAGTTTTATTATACCAAACAGGAATTTTACCTTTGTTGTTATATTTTGGTTTTAAAGGAACATACATGTCTTCTAGTTGGTGTATAATATTAGTCAGACATTCATATATTTCATTAACATTTTTACCTTTAAATATTTCCGCCCAGTCAATTCTTTTGAACTCTAAATTAATCAGTGTAAAATTAGCTTTATTATAGTCCCTAAATTGAGTGTTATTGTTAATTTTAAGGATTTGTAGATGTCACAATTTCAACTCGCCAGAGGCTATTTCAGCCTTTTTATATATGTTTTTCCCCCTGCACAACAACTACTTCCTATATCCAAATATGGACTACAAATGCCTGATTGGACACATATCTCTTTCAGATTGTGTACATTCCTTTGAGCACGTACACAATGTCAAGCTAGAATAATTCAGTTGGAACCAGTTCTCGACCTCATAACTTGTCTCTAAGTAACCTTTCCATTTACCATATATGTACATACATTCTTGGTGTCTGTTAAGCATTAGAACACAATGCATAATACAGCAGTAACTTACAGTATTAAAAGGGAGTGACCAGAAGAGCAGGGGAGGCAATCATTTACAAGACATGGATTAGACACATTGGAGTTCTTTGTGCAGTTTGTGTCTCCTCAATACAAAACGGGCATTAAGACTGTTAACAGACTGCAACATAGGACCAGCAAAATGTATTTATTTATTTAGTTTTTGTTAACCGGGTTAGGTGCACTAGCCAAAGTTGACTATTTTCAGGCATGACCCAGGAGAATACATACATAAAATGAGATGACATTATACAATACATAGTATGTAGTACATGACCAGTGGCATGAGGACAAAAGTTATGAGTAAATGGTGGAAGGCCTTAACTTGTTTGATCCAGGAAGGAAGAAAAAAAGCGTCTGAGAGGAGACATTGGGCCCAGTTTTCAAAGAGCCCTTAGAGCAATGCAAGTTGTGTTGCTCCAGGGTAGCAGCACACTCCAGGTGCACCAGGGACCCTGCACCTAATTTTACAGACAACAGGGTCCTGGAACCAAACTTCCTGGGTTTGCTGCAAGCAGCCAACTGCGCCAAACAGTTGGTGCACCTGTGGGAATTGCCACATGGGTCTCCCCCCAGTGCAGCAGTAGAGTTTCAGCGAGGGTTAGGGTGTGTGTGACAATGCATGTCAGGAGGAGTCCGGGGGCAGACAGAACATGGAGGGGTGCACTAAGGGACAAGTGGAACATGGAGGATGCTCAGAGTGCTGACGTGGCAACCATCCAGGTGCCATACAGCCAATGGATTGGCAGTCTGTGGAGGGTGGGAAGGGAAACAGACCTGACCCCAAGTAGACACTGCTATGGCACCTGCTTCAGAGGTGCCACAATCTACAGACAAGTACATGGGAGGTAGCCTGCCACAACGTGGGGGTGGGTAGGGGGGCTGAGTGTCAGATTATCCGCTTTTACAGCAATTGCTAATACTTTGAGAAAAAAGTACAGTATGTACAAAATATTTGAATTACTTGTAAGAAATCTAAGGGAACTCAAACAGCTATCTCATTTAGGCAAAAACAGAAAATCACTAAAAAATTGTACATGGACTATTGGAGAGCTTAAACTGTAGGCAACTGCAGAGATAAAGACAAAACCTAAATATATTTAGACTATTGCGTTTTATACTAATAACGTATCTGTCTTACAGCATCTTGATGATTTAGCACTCTAAAGCATAGACGCTATTGTCTTTAAATTGTTTCAGTGCAATTTGATGGAGTAACATACTTTTCATCTTTTTTGACTAGCTTTGCTTGCACTGAAAACAAGATAGAAATAATGCCGGCTAACAGTGGGGACGGTCTCGAGGAAAGCACAATGCATGAGTTATATGTTTAAAACTGAAGATGAGTTTGTTATTCATTGCCTATACTGCAACCATTTAAGCTATGTATATTACTTTGTCATCCTTCCCTTGGTTTGTAACAAACAAAATATGGATATTTAAACATACACGTGAATAGACATATAATGTGAAAGGGGAGATGAAAATGTGCCAGATGTTGCTAAAAAAGATACATGACAATACTGTATATCCTATGACAGAAAGAACAGTGTTGGAAGTTTAAAGTGCCCAATGCATCCCCTGAACTTGCCTGTAGATTGTGGCACTTCCGTGGCATGTCCTGTAGTGCAATCCCCCATGCTCAGTCTGACCCTCAGCCCCCTCCTGGCAGGTCTCCCCAATGGCATCAGTGTCTCCTATTGGGGAAAGCCACTTAGGCCACCTCCTGGCTGGTCTAAGTGGTGCCCCTTGCTGTGTCCATGGTGGCGCTTGCAAAATCCCCAAAAGGGGATGTTGCAGCCCCACCATGGTGCAAGCCCCCTTGTGACATGGTGCACTGGGTTGTTTGATACAACCTTGGTGCAAGGGGGCTTTGGCACAGCTGCATCAGGATTTGACACAGGCAGTGTTAGCAAACTGTGACTGATGCAAGTTGTAACGCAAGTCACCCCTTGCATCAAAATCTTTCGACGCAAGTCCCTTGTGTTGTTCTAACACTTTTGCAAATCGAGTCCATTATCTCAGTCTTTTGCATAGTCAGTGGTACCAGACTGGGCAAAATTAGCAAATGCTGCTTTAACAGAATTTTTATGACATTCCTGGAATTTCATGAAATGTTGTGGAATTTCACAGAATGTCATGGAATTTATTTGTTCATAGCTCTGCAATCCTTTTATCTACATATTTGATGTTACTTGCTATGTGAACTAAATACATGTTACATATGATTGGATTTGAATGAGTAGTTCTAAACGTTTAGGCGACCAGACCCTATTAATTTTTGTTTTATCGTAAAATTGCGTAATAATATTTTTCTTATAAGAATGCCACCTTCAGAGCTACGTACATGCAAATGAGCATGAACAACCTTTGCATAACAGTCCTAGAAACTGCTAAGTATGTAGAGATTTGGTTAAGTAATTGTTAAGTTACAAGGGTTCATATTTTAGCAATTTAATTTTTGTAACATTTAAAGTTTCTAAAAATGTGGATATGTGTACTGTTACTCTGCTGCTCTTGCAAGTGTAGGCCTGAAATGTGAGGTCCTACCCAATATCAGTGGGTCCTGGAATCTAGCATAGCTAGGAGAAATGTGGCTTAAGTAGTTTTTAATTCATAGGGGAAATGCCATAGATTACTACAGTACATAGCAAAACTGTATCAAACATTCAAGGAAGCACAGTATGTTATGCCTTCACAATTCTCATTTTGGAATTTACTGCTCACTGAGCACTTATCACCACTGCATTTGATTAGCTAAGCTGAGTTTTATTCAGTCCTGTATTGCCCAATCGGACCCACAATAAATACACACACAAGGTTTTATTTTTTATGGCAGAAAAGACCACAGCTTTACTTACATCAAATTGCTGGTTTACTTTAAAACAACTCTGAAAAATCTATGTACAATTTACATACATTGTCAGTTACAGATGCAAATGCAAAAGACCTCTAGGGCTCAAATCCATCTGGCTCGGTGTTTCAAGTGAGGGAACTATGGCCCTCGAGTCGGGCAGACCCACCCAGGGCCATGCCTCTCCCTCATACAGTTCCTCACCCCCAATTACAAAGTGCTCGCATGTTTTCTTTCTAATGCCCCAGGGGTTTTACCTGCTTTATTACTACATCACAGAAATCTTGAACAGTGGCATTAAAAATGTCATTCCCAATCCCAGACAGGTATACCCCATCCCTGCTGTACATTGCATCCCATGTCCTAGGAATAAGGTAGTGACACAGTATGGCAATTCCACAGGGGGTGGCAAACTGGGACACCTCCCGGTTAACCTCCCTTCTGGCTTTCTAGATGCCCTTGAGGCTACGGGCGCCTCTCCACTGCCTCCGGGAGATGATCCTGGACCAGGTCAGCCTGGTTGTTGGGAGCAGGGCTTGAAGCTGGATCAGACCCGGCTTGATGATTGCGCAGAGTCTTGGGGCCCCCAGTCCCACCAGATCATTACCCCCCAAATGCAACACCAATGCCAGTGGTGGATGGCTTTCCAGCCCCAGTCTGAACACAGTTTCCATCAGCTGCCCCCATCACCTGCCCCCTTTTCCGGCCCAGTGAATCTTTCCTTGTTCCTTAGGGACCAAGCTGTACACCATACGGGCAGGCTGAAGCTCTATTGTGTGCCTCCTGGACATATGAATGGCCAATGACTCATATCTCCGGTCTCATGCCTCGCTCAGTTACAATGTAAACAAAGAAAAGTCAGTATGTATAACCTTTAGTACTTGCCTCTACGAAAACTTTTATTTCTTTTATATATTTTTTGGAACCTATGCACACTTCTGGGGCCTGATGAACCCTTTAAAGGTCATGGTTGTCCACCTGCTGATTCTTTTGATCAGTGCCTCCCCCAAGCCCAACCTTAAAACCTCCATGGCCACCCCAATTCTGAAAGAGTAAGTGCTGAAATTCTTGGGGTCCTTACCTACGAACCACAAACCATTATGCAGGATTGCAGTAAACTGGTGCTTGGTGACTGGGCTGCCATCCCCATGCACAAAAAATGGCCCCCCATAGGTCTATCCACCACATAGGCCTGAAGCAAGATCCATGGGCAGGAATCCCTGCCCCAGCATGATGTAATGTGATAGTTGTTGGGAGGCCGGATTGATTTGTTTTGGATCTTCGGAGCAGGAGGTACTCCCTGTTGGGCATCCAGGAGACATCCTCAAATTGGATGTTAGCCCCCTTTTCTGTTGCTACAAATTCAGGCACCAGCTCCAAAATCCTGAATGCCCCAAAAAAGGCACATGAAAAGAGTGCCCTAAATAACTGTGCCTTGTAGCGCATGCTTCAGACTTTCGCTAGGGCTGCCAGTAAGTTGGAGAGCTCGACCAGGCTGATCGGCTTCCTGAGGTTTTGCCTATTCCCCCGTATCTGGTACACCCTTCCAACATCTTGCAGGTTGTGAAAGTGTTGGTTGGGTCTGGATGGCCTATTGCCTGCCAGGTAAATGCAATTCTGGCAAATGTGCCTGGATGGCTGACGTGGCCCTGTGCAATTGTATAAGGTGGAGCACATAATCTTGAACTTGCTGTTGGGTCTCATGTAGGATCTCGCTTATCTGTTGCCCACGGAAACTGGTCAGTGCTGTGAAACTACCTGAGTATTTCTTCGAAATCGAGGGGGCAACAGTGAGCTGAACCAGTCATCACTTTCCTGCCTCCCAAGCTGCTAGATTGTGTCTGGAATCAGTGTTGGGGATGCCTCCGCATGCAGTGCCAGCTGTCTGAAGTGATCGAACTGCAATCAAGATAAGGCATCAGCGAATACAATTGCTTTGCCAGGTACATGTCTCGCCCGGAACGTGATGTTCAGAGAGAGACGACATAACACAAACACTCGCAGTACCCTCATCACATTCTCAGACTTGGAAGGTTGCAAATTGATGATATCCACCACCACCTTGTTGTCTGAGAAAAACAGCACTGACTGGTTCCTCAGCCTGTGTCCCTGCTCCTGCACTGCTACCATAACTGGGAACAGCTCCAGCAGTGTGATGTTTTTTGTTAATCCTAGCTCACACCACTCATGAGGCCATCTGCCTGCGAACCATGAACCCTGGAAATAGGCCCCAAAACCCAAACCCCCAGAAGCATCGGTCAATATGTCCAAACACCAATGCCGGTGGGTCCTGTCCTGCCACATGCTTATGCTGTTACAATCTTGTAAAAAGATTTCCCACATCCACAAGTCGGCCTTGAGGCCTCTTGATACCCGTATATGGTGGTAGAGCTTAGTGGGTCCAGCCATTGCTGCCGCCAGTCTTCAAAGGAATGGGCACCCAGGGCTCACTTCCCTGCATGCAAAATTGTGGTGAACTAACAGGGACTGTAATTTCAGGAGGGTGGCCTTCTCAGCCCCAATAACCTCGCCCAACAACCTTTGTAGGTTTTTTACCTTATTCAAAGGTAACCATGACACCATGGCTACTGAATCCAGCTTGGTACCCAAAAAGGATGTGCATGTGCTGGTACCCTCTGTTTCTCTAGTGCCAGCGGTACCCCAAATTTTCCCATCAAGGTCTGAAAACCAACTAGAGTATCTTTACACTTACCAGAATCTTTGGGTCCTGCGAATAGAAAATTGTCTAGATAATGAATGACTGCGGTGTTACCTGTAAACACCTTGGTGGCCCATTCCAGAAATGTAGAGAATGCCTCAAAAGCAGCACAGCTAATTGAACAGCGCATGGGTATCACCATGTCATAATACCATTGCCCATGAAAAATAAAGCCCAGGAATTTGTAGTCCTTTGGTTGCACCGGTAGAAGGCAAAAAGCCGACTTCATGTCACGTTTGGCCATCAATGTGCTGGGGTCTAATCTGCGCACTGGGTCAACTGCCACATCCGGGATGCATAGTTCACTGATGAGTCCTCAGGTGCAATGTGGTCATTCACTGATCCTCCTTTCGGGTAAGAAAGGTAGTGGATCAGGCAGTATTCCCCAGGGGCTTTTTTTTGGAACAAGACCAAGCAGGGATCCCTGGAGTGTTGAGAAAGGAGGCTGCCTGAAAGGGCCAGCTACCTGTACCACTTTCACCTCTTTGTCTATCTTGAGTGCCAACATTTTAGGCTGGGCAATTGCTGCCTTGAGGTTGCGGGCCAAAGTAGCTATCTGAGGAGAGACAAGCCACAGGTGATTCTGGTAGCCCCAGACTAGCCCCGCTAGTTCTGGTATCCAGATCTCCTCAGCCTCAGCTCCAGGCTCCCGAGGCGGCTTCCAGCCTGCATGGACCTGATCTCAGTCAACCAGGGGAAGGTATTCCATCTGGACCTTCAATCCCTGCACCTGATGGCCTGGTTCCTGAGCGGCTAGAGTTCCAGGCCTTGGGTCTTTCCGATGAGGTCCTCAGCGTCGTTGAGGCATCCCATAAGGAGTTGACCAGGAAATGCTACACCTTCAAATGGAAGAGATTCTCCATTTGGTGTCAGGGGAAGGGCTTGGACCCTTCCTCCTGTCCTTTGGCAAGCATTATGGACTACCTGTGGTCCCTTTCTCAGCAAGGGCTTTGGCTGATGACCCTTAAGGTGCACCTGGCAGCCATCTCTGCTTACCGGACGTGGGCCGGGAAGCAGTCGGTGGCACAGGAGAAGCTGGTCGGGCACTTTTTCAAAGGCCTTGACCACATTTCCCCTCCGGTATGAGAACCTCCACCTCTGTGGGATCTACTGCTGGTATTGGCCAAGCTCATGGGCAAGCCATTCGAACCGATGCACAGGTGCGATATTTCCCACCTGTCGTGGAAGACCGCCTTCTTGGTGGCTATCACGTCAGCCAGAAGGATGGGAGAGCTCCAGGAGTTTCCATCGAGTCTCCTTATCTGGTCTTCCATAGGACAAGGTTGCCCTGCACCCCACCTGAAATTCCTTCTGAAGGTGGTGTCAGAGTTTCACCTTAACCAGGTGTTGACTCTGCCGTGTTCTACCCCAATCACCTCGAGGCCATATAGGCTCCATATTTTGGACCCTAGATGAGTGCTCGCTTATTATAAGGAGAGGCTAAAGTTCGGGAGAGGTTTACCAGCTGTTTGTCACCTACGTTGAAGCCGCACCTGGCAGACCTCCAAGTGCCAAGTGGACGATAAGCAGGTGGGTCACCCCTGCATAGAGCTCTGCTATAGGTTGGCGGGCATGGAGCCTCCCAGAGGATAAGAGCTCATTCTGACCCACCATACCACTGTTTCTGGTAGTTGCTTCCAGGATGTCCCTATCCAGGATATCTGCAGGGCTGCCACCTGGAAGTCAGCACACTACCTTATTTCCCACTACCACATCGACCTTGAGTCACGCTGGGATGCTGGTTTTGGGGCCTCGGTTCTCGGTCTCTATTTCCCAAGTAAGTATCGGGTTGTGCACCTTGCCTCCCTCCTCCCAGAGAACTGTAGAGTCTGCCAATAAGTATGGATTGAACAACATATCCATGTCCCTAGAAATACAAGTTACTCACCTGTAACCTGCCAGGGTTCTAGGAATGGTATATGTCGTTCATCCACACGACCCACCTGGCCTCCCCGGCTTCGACACACAACCTGGCTTCCAGCGGGCTAGATCTGGTGTCATGGGTTGGAGCCGAGAGTTTTACCACCCAGGTGGGTGGGAGGGGCAAGCTTGAAGACCTTCCAGCAAGATTTAAAACGGCAAGGAACCTGCCAATAAGTGTGGATGAACAACATATACCATTCCTAGAACTCCTGTTACAGGTGAGTAACCTGTATTTTTCGTGCGTTGGTGCTGCTGGATTTGCTGGGCACTCCCAGAGCTTCAGAATATGAGCCAACCAAGAGTACTTGTTCAAACATGGGTCAGTGCATGCACTAACCTTTGAATGTCAGACCCATAATTTTTAACAATTAAGGACACTAATTTATGATATTTGAAGTAATGAAATTCAATTTTCAAGATTTGAAATTCTGGAATTGCACTAGTGATTGCTAGACTAATTCCAGACTTTAACGGAATTCTAGTGTCAAACATTTAGTATGTGAAAAAATATTTAGTTTAAAAGGATAAATATAAATCCAATTAAAAAAGCAAAATGAAAATAGTATAAGAAAGTATTTATAGAAAAATACAAGTTCTGTAGATTCATTGACCTGGTACAAAATGCCAAATTCCATGAAATGTTTTGTTTTTACCTGTGTGCACAAGGCAAGATTTTAGAATTTATGAGATTTTCCAGTGAAATCTGAAAATCAGTGGCCCTGATAATAAGCTGCCAGTTGCTCACTAAAAGCATAATCTGCACCAGATATTTTCTGTGTAAAAATAATTGCAGAGATCCAGCTGCCATTCCAGGATGGAGCCATTGTAACATTTGATAGGTGGACTTCCATCAAGTTACTATTACTACATCCTGTGGATGACTGTTATCTGTAACTTTATTGGATGGGAAATGTGACTGGCATTTCTTTTACTGTAGCAGTATTGTTGTTTGCCCAGAAATTCTTGGACAAGCAATCAAACACAAAATATTAAGGTAGTTTACAATGCATGGCACAGCTGTGTACTTACCATCTGAAACTATTTCTGTTATATTAGTCCTGTTGTCTATTACCAAAAATGTGTAGAGTAAATCCAACATTAAAGTGCTCCACCTCCCACAGTGCACTTCATATATTTTCATATGTATGCTCATTTTTATGTTTTCTTGCGTATGCGCAAGAAACATCTTGCGGTAGAATGACATTTCAGAGGTCTGTCAGGAACAAGTCCGATGCACAGCACTCTACAGTGGGCTCTTCTCTCACAGACCAATGAGAATACAACCAAACTATAATACTAGTCTGTGATTCAAATCACAGCTGGAAGCCGTTCTCTACTTGAAAGAACTAAAGTGCACCAATGAGAATGCTTAATTTCTTTCATTTTCATAAAGCGTAAGCCAACCGGCTGGCAAGCTGTTCTCTTTCTTGTGCTCCCTCAGAGAGAAATTAAACACATGCTCCTCTTCTCCCAGCCCTGCAAAGTAGGCCACAGTCTAAGCTCCATATGGGCTGGGAGTTTCCAGTGCCCAAAGGCACTTTTACTTAAGCTCGATTGTGCTAGTGGGGCTGGATGCAACTGCAGCGCAGTGTAATCTCTCCCTCCCAGCCATGTTTATCCCTGGAGTCTAGTGGCACCCCCCCACCTCAGTGAGACCATTGTCCTTCATCCCTGGTGTCTATTGGCACCACCAACCCGTCATGTATCCCCTGCCCCCAGCACTGTGGGACAGTGGGGAGCACACTCCCACTGTCCCAAAATAATATTTTATTAATACAATCTGACAATGTGACATGGGATGCCCACTCCCAGTGTCAGAAGCCACTGCCACCGTTAATTTTTGCCAACATCAGGGGGCCCAATCCCTGTGTCAGCAGTGGAAGAATCCCCCTTCCCAACAGTTTGTGACACTGTGGAGCCCACTCCCAGTGTCCCCAGTCATTATTACCCCCAACACCACTGTCAAACACTGGGGAGTCCACCCCCAGTGCCCCAATACATTCCTGTCCTTAAAAAAATGAAACCCACCCCCCAATGTCTTTATTTCTGTTTTTAACCTTGTAAAAGAGAAAATGGTCCCTCGTCATCTCCCCATCCCCTCCCCGTCCGACCCTCCCTCTGAGCACCCACCTCCCACACACACCCTTATGCCATACTTCTCTGGAGATTGGCAGCTGAGATCGTCTGTGGACCAGGACACGTCTGCACTCTTCAAAGCCAAACTGGAAACTCCTAGCCCATATAGAGCTTAGGTTGTGGCCTACTCTGCATGGCTGGGAGTTTCCAGTGCCCAAAGGAACTTTCACTTCAGTGCAATCATGCTAGTGGGGCTGGATGCAACTGCAGCCCAGTGTAATCCCTCCCTCCCCACCTTGTTTATCCCTGGTGTCTAGTGACACACCCACACCTCAGCGAGCCCATTGTCCTTCATCTCTTGTTGTGTAGTGGCACTACCAACCCATCATGTATCCCCTGCCCCCAGTACTGTGGGACAGTGGGGAGCCCACTCCCACTATCCCAAAATAATAGTTTAGTAATACAAGCTGACACCAGGATGCCCAGTCCCAGTGTCAGATGCCACTGCCACCACTTATCTTTGCCAACATCAGGGGGCCCAATTCCTGTGTCGGCAGGGGAAGAATCCCCCACCAACAGTTTGTGACACTGTGGAGCCCACTCCCAGTGTCCCCAGTCATTATTACCCCCCCACCACTGTCGAACACTGGGGAGCCCACCCCCAGTGTCCTAAAACATTCCTGTCTGTAAAAAAAAAGGAAAACTGTCCCCCGATATCTTTTATTATTTTTTTAACCCTGTAAAAAAGAAAAAGGTCCTTCGTCATCTCCCCCATCACCCCCTCCCCATGCCGAACCTCCCTCTGAGCACACATCTCCCCACCCTCCAGCACCCCATACTTCTCTGGAGGTCAGCAGCTGAGATCTTCTGTGGACCACAACATGTCTGCACTGTATAATTGCTGTCAATGGTGGTTTCAGCTTTTGTTGATATCTCAGCTATTTTTGAGATTTTTGTTCTACTCTCAACATGGTTTCTGGACTAATTACGAACACTCGTCACTTTCATTTTATTATTTGATCCTGAAAGGTGATTTCAGTCGCTGCACAGAATCACATTTCGGGACTGATTAACAAAATGGCAGTGCCACGGTTCATGAGGCGGGGTCCCAAAAAGCCCATGTTGAAAATCTGGTGCAAAAAGATTGCAAAAAAGGCCGGGTTATGTGTGCTCATTGAAATTTTTATACGCATGCACGTAACTTTGCTTATTTTTAATATTTCAACTCCAAATTTTCAACATAACCATTGTTTCATCTCATGAACAGTAAAGCTGTCATTTTTTTACATCCTGCCCAAAACCTGCTTTTGCACCTGTGGCATAGAATGGCACAGTCGCTAGGTGAAATCACCTTTCAGGATACAGTACTGAAATGATCATGCCACTCTTCATGAGGTGGGGTCCTGAAAAGCCCATGTTGAAAATTTGGAGCAAAAATACCAACAAACGACAGAGTTAAGTGTGCTCATTTAAATTTTCCTACGCATGAGCGTAACTTGGTCAATTTTTAATATTATTACTCCAAATTTTCAACATAGCCATATTTCCACACTACCTCATGAACAGTACAGCTGTCATTTCTCACATTCTGCCCAAAATATGTTCTCTCACATGTGGCATGGAATGGCGCAGTGGCTGCACAAAACCCCCTTTCTGGATTGAGTAACAAAATGATAGCACCACTGATCATGAGGCAGGGTAATAAAAAGTGCAGGTTGAAAATCTGGAGTAAAAATACCAACAAAAGACAGAGTTATGTGAGCTCATTGAAATTTTCCTATGCACATGCATAACTTTGCCAATTTTTTATATTTTGACTCAAAATTTTCAACCTAGCCATTTTTTGCACAACCTCATGTACAGTACAGCTGTCATTTCACACATGCTGCCAAAAATGAGTCTCCACACCTGTCGTGTGGAATGGCATTTTGAAATGGATTAATTTTCACCTATGAGGTTTATGAGGTACAGTGATAAGAAGATTATGTTGAAAATGTGGGGTCAAAATGTGAAAAACTTACAAGAAGTGCATGGGCAGGGGTGTCACTAGCATAAGGAGGGAAGTAGTGATACCATTATAGAAAACCCTGATCAGGTGTAATAATAGGTAGGTTGTGTCAGATGAATCTGATAGATTTATTTGACTGGGTGATGAAGAAAGTTAATCCGGGGGGAAGGGGGACTGGACATTTTCTACCTCAATTTCAGCAGTTCGACACCGTCTCACATAAGAGGCTTGGAACAAGATTGGTAGTCTGGACATGGTAGATAAGGTGGTAAACTGGGTTAGGAACTGCTAACAGACAGGAGACAAGGGGGGTGTTAAATCTGGTACAATCTAGGGAGTTGGGGTGGCCAGCGGGGTACCAGAAGAATCAGTGCAAAAGTCAGTCCTGTTGAATGTCTTCATTAGTGACATTGCAGAGGGGATGGAAGGAAACTGTTTGCAGATGACACCAAGATCTGCAACAGGGTAGATACTCCAGAAGGGGTGGAGAAAATGAGAAAGGACCATGGCAGGCTTGAGAAATGGTCTGAGGAGTGGCAACAGAGGTTTAAATCAAAGAAGTGCAAAATTATGCACCAGGGGCATAGAAACCCTGGTGACAGCTACAGGATGGGGGGAAGGGCAGTTGCCAGCAGTCACCAAGGAACAATGAGACCTGGGGTTATAATTTCACATGACTTGAAAATGTCAAAGTAGACTACAAAGGTAGCGGGGAGGGCTAGTGGCATGCTGGGGTGCATAAGCATGGGTATCACCAGCAGAAGGAGGGAGGTAGTGATGATGTTATATAAAACCCTGGTCAGGCCTCACATGGAGTACTGAATATAGTTCTGGAAGTTGCACCATCAAAATGGCATAAACGGGCTAGAGACGGTCCAGTGAAGGGTGACTAAGATGGTACAGGGCTTGCACCACAGAACAAACGAGCAGAGATTAATGAACCACAATATTTACTCGCTGGAGGAGAGGAGGTAGAGAGGAGCTATGATAGAGGCATTCAAGTACCTCAAGGGTATAAATAAAATGCAGGGGGAAGACTTGTTCCAATACAGGAGGAATATAAGAATGAATGGCAGGACATGCAATTGGAAGGTGGCAGGCTAAGAGAGAATATGAGGACATTTTTCTTCACAGAGAGGGTGGTGGACACATGGAATGGTCTGCTGCAGGAAGTGATAGGAGTGAGTACTGTGGCTAGAGTTAAACATGCATGGAACAGGCAGGGAAAACCATAGAGGTACAGCTGAGGGAGGGTCAAGAAGCTGTAGTCAAGTACACAGCTTATAGTCAGACTGGATGGAACTAGTGGTTCTTACCTCCTGATAATTTCTTTTTTTTTTCCCCATATACACTTTTTTCTGCTCCTCTTCAGTGAGGGCAGATGGCTCCAGCCCCTCCTTCAGAGGGTCTTGTATCTCCAGACAGGCTACCCCACACCCATCCTACCCAGCCATCCCCCACGGGTTACCCCACCCATAACAGGGCCAATGGTGGGGGCACTGGCCTCCCCCCACCCCAGGAAGCCAACATCCAGATTGCCTGGGGTTGGCGCCGGTGTAGCCAGCCATCATGGAACCTGCCAGCTCTATCTCTTTCCTCCAGTTTTATGCCCCACAGCCCACAATGAGCAGTGGGTGGGGTGACTGTCTCTGCCTCTGCAGAGGCAGTCTAACACCCTGGACGTAGGCCCTCCCCATTCTGGGCAGTGCACCTGAGTCCATTCCCAAATCTGGGTTGCTGGTGTGGCACAAGGTGTGGCATCCAGTGCCTCAACCCTCAGGGCCACCGGGCTGGCTCACTACCAACAATTTCTATGTCTCAGCCTCTGGCAGCCATGTTCAAAAAGTCACTCAACACAGGACTGTTGCCAGAGGATTGGAGGAGGGCACATGTGCTCCCTCTACACAAATTCTGCAGTAGGGAGGAGGCAGATAACTACAGGCCACTCAGCCTCACATCAGTGGTGGTGAAGATCATGCAAACATTGTTTAAAGGAAGGACAGTGGAACATTTACAAGCCATCAATGCCCAGGACTCTAGGTAGTATGGATTCACAGTGGGTAGATCATGTCACACGAATCTGACATACTTCCTTGACTGGGTGATAAAGGAAGTAAATGGGGTGGGGAGCAGTGAATGTTGCCTACCTATACTTCAGCAATGCCTTTGAAACCATCCCACATGAGAGGCTTATTAACAAGATGGGTAGTCTGGGTGTAGGACACAAGATGGTGAACTGGGTTAGGAACTGGCTAACAGACAGATAGAGCGTGCTGGTAAATGGGGTACAATCTGGGGACAGGCCGGTGACCAGCGGGGGAACCGCAGGGATTAGCCTTTGGGACAGTCTTGTTCAATGTCTTTATTAGTGACATTGTAGAGGAGCTGGAACAAAAGGTCTGCCTGTTTGTAGATGACATCAAGATCTATAACAGAGTGGATACTCCAGAAGGGGTAGAGAAAATGAGAAAGGAACTAGGCTTCAGAAATGGTGTGCGGAGTGGCAGCTGAGGTTTAATTCAAAGAATGGCAATATTATGCACCTGGACCATAGAAGCCCTGGGGAGAGCTACAGGGTGGGAGGGGAGTTACTGGCACTCACCAAGGAACAAAGGGACCTGGGGGTTATTATTTCAGATTACCTAAAAATGCCAAAGCAGAATGCAAAAGCAGCGGGGAGGGCCACTGGTATGCTGGGGTGTTAGGCAGGGGTATCACCAGCACAAGGAGGGAGGTGGTGATGCCAGTATAGAAAACCCCGCTCAGGCCTCACACAGAATACTGTGTGCAGTTCTGGAGGCCACACTGTTTAAAGGACAGAAACATGCTGTACACAGTCCAGAGAAGGATGACTAACATGGTACAGGGCTTGCACCATAAAACTTGTGAGGACACATTAAGGGACCTCAATATGTACTCACTGGAGGAGAGGATGGAGAGAAGGGACATGAAAGAAACATTCTGGTACCTCAAGGGATAAACAAGGTACGGGGGGGGATACATCTTCCAATGCAGAAGGAGTACAAAGATGGTACTCATACACTCATACTTTTTCCCTTTATTACTCCCAGCATTAATGTACCCTGCTCAGCAGACCAATTTGGATTTCACCTCATTTACCAAGGACAATTACATGAAAACAAAAAGGACCTCCTGGCCCACCTACTGTAGTCTTCTGTAAAGTCCCTACCTACTGTGCTACCTTAGATCCTGATTGTCTCTTCAGCCTTACCCGCCCCCAGCCCTGTTACCAAGGTTCCCTTTGTTGATTACCAGGCATGTTTGACACTGACACCATTGCATACACCATGCAAGGAAACATTCGGCATTGACAAATGCCTGTTAGAGCTTCTCACACATGAGGTTACATGACTCCTGAACTGCAATTGAATATTTTGACATCCTACTAACTGGGAGGGTATGGACTGGTGGAGGACACCCAGTATGCCATTACTGCTGAATAGTCCATCACCTACCCACTGGTCCACATGTCAGTTGTCTGATGTATGGGCATGTAATAAGATGGCCCCTAAACATGGCAAATACAGTGTTATACAAGCAGGCCTTAGAACATACACTTTTATACAAGCAGGGCTTAACAACATGGGTAAAAAAGTGAGGGTACTACCTACTGTTATTCAAGAGTGGCCATGAACTCATGAACTCTCTTATTAGACACATTGAAAAGAATAGATTTTTGATACATTATGAAAACAATTGTGATTCCCAGGGTTATACTATGCTAGGATTAGTTCACTGTGAGGGGATATAAAGTGCTTGTGTGAGTCACTGAAGTCTTGATGTTACTGAATGCTTGATGTAACATTTGGTTTTGGCCTTGCTCATTCCCACCCTTGGAAGAGCTGTGGAAGAAATGAAGGCCCAAAAAGAAGGTTTGTAACCACCTCCTCCAACTCACAGAGAGTGTACCTGGTGGTGCTCAGGAGAAGAAAAAGAACCCTTTACTAGAGGAAAACTTCTGAGGAACCATGGCCGCCAGGCTGCCCTTCATCTGGGCATACTAAGAGGAGATGGAATGAAAAGCTGAACATAACTCATGCTGAGGATTAGAGATGTAGGTTTTGAAACATGATGAAGTCCATCTTCCCAGTCGTTTGATGATATGGGCTGGTATGTTCTTCCTGGATGTGGATGTTGCGGCTATGCGGAAAAAGTGTCCTGAAAAGGATGCTGGATCATATCCGAGGCGCTGAAGAAGTCTGACTGAGTCCGTGAATTCCTTAGTGGTTAGTGGAGTATGGTTTGAAGTCGGTAGCAATGGAGCTGATGGTGAGGACCGTTTGAGAAGTTGGAGTAATTGATCTATAACAGGGTAATAAAATTACCGTTCTCTGGTTCTTGTTGGAACTGCACAAAGGAAGAGACAACAGACAAGTGGCGTCCAGGTAATAAATGTAATTTATTATCTGCAAATAAGAATAATGCAAGCTTATAACCAACAGTGTTATTATCACCGGGAGAATGCAATCCAGTTTCCTTTCCTAATTAGGTTGCAGTCTAGTCTCATCTCTTCTCAGAGAAAATATGTGCTGCAAAGGGTCTTATACTCTGATAATTACTATGGTTACAGCTAAAGAAGATACATAAAATACATATAATTGGCCAAAAACAGGTGGCCAGACTAACTGTCCTAACTAGCATGAAAAACTTGCTTAGCTTGGCAGAAGATAAAATGAACAATTAAGTCTGTATTCTTACAAGGACACTTGCAATTACAGTTTGCACAAGCGCTAAAGATGGCACTTTTGCCTAACTAATGATTATACAATTATATGTAATAGAAAACATCTCCCAGTGTTACAATATATTGTGAGGATACAGTGAAGCATAACATGCATTGCAAGAGTACAGTAGAACTCAGATTCTGACACTTGTGCTTATATGATATGTACCTGTGACATAAGGTTAGTACATATACTTATACATGTGTTGCTGTCTGTGAGATGGGGGTACAGTTAGTGGTGCTGGTCCATGGATAACAGATCTAACTTGGTGATGGGGCACCAAGCATTGGAAGTAGGAAGATAAGTGACATTGACTCCTCTCTTGAATCTCTTCGTTTTGGAGGAAGGTAGGTGAAGAATGTAGTAGTTGTGCTTTCGTAGGCATTTCACCATGAGAAATGTAGAAGCAGATGAAGACAGAACTGTGAATTCCCCTGGGCAGAGGAACCTGTAAAAGACCAGACATATGGGAGCAGATAAGATGGTAGTAGAGAAGACTTCTAGTGGGTTAGTTTGTAGTAGATTAAATAGTTGTCTGAAAATGAGGTCATCAATGGGTTGGCGAGTAGGAGGCTTTCTGATTGTTTTCTTGAGAATGCCTGGCAGGAGCAGTTTAACAGCTGGGTCAGAGATGATGGAATCTGAAGCTGGATTTGACTGTAGGAGGAAAAACTGGATACCTGACAAGTATTGTCGGATGGTGCCATGCATTAATCTCTGAGACGTATGGCAGTACGGGATAAAGGCTAGAATGGTTGAAACAGATATGGGAATCGATGGTGTTGCTGTCATGGCACAAAATGTGGTGTATTTCTTACAGGCTGTGGAATATGGTGATTCAGTGTTAGCTGATAAAGCAGACCACATGATGGTCTTAGCCATGCATAGGTAGTCTGTTAATGCATTGTAAGATCCCAGAACTGGAGAGCTGGAGTGGCAGAGGGATTCGCAGATGGCTGAAGGAGCTTGAAGTCCTGAAAATGAAAATGAGAAAGAAGATCTGCAGCAGTACTGAGGAGCCCTGGAATATGGAAGCATCGTATTGAGAAATCATGTATCTAGGAAAGCCATGTCAGTCTCCGCAGGAACAGCATAATGGAACGGGATGATGATCTGTCTCTGTTGATTATGTATACAGTCACTTGGTTATCTGAGAATACTGAGATGCTTCATAAGGATCATAGATGACCCCATGTAAAAATGGCTGCCACTATGGGATAGGTTTCAAACAAAGGTGAAAATGTTCCAAAATCGGGAAGTCAGAAGATATCAAGAGGCCAAGGGGAGGAAACCCAGGATGATTTGTATATTACGGCAAACCCAAAAGCTGGTGAGGCATTGGTATAAATCCAAGGAGACAGGCTAGGAGAGACATTCTTGTAAAATATGGAACAGCCATTTCACTGAACCAGGAAGAAGGACCTCATGGACAAACTGGATTTCGCTGAGGCAGTAAGGGTGATATGATGATGCAGTGTGGGAATGGAAGAGACCAGTTCGATCAAGTACAAGATAAATGACCAACCCTGGGGAATTATGGGCATCGCAAAATTGAGATAACCCAGCAAGGAGAGCAGCTGTTCATGCTTCATGCAGGATGACTTGGCAGAAAATGGTACAACCAAGGCCTGGACTCATACCAATTTGTCACGGGGCAGTCAGGCTTCCATGTGAGCTGAGTCCAATAAGATGCTGAGAAACTCCAGAGTGATAGATGGTCCCACTGTCTTCTCAACAAATATGGGAACTGCAAGGTCATGAAAAAGCTCTCATAGAGATGAAAGGGCTACAGCAGGAGGAGCTGAGGGAGGTTCGATAAGGAAGAAGTCATCGAGTAGGTGGATAATGGCAGTGACGTGACAGTAATTGAGCAATAACCAGCATAAGGTGTCAGAGAAGAGATTGAATAGTTTAGGACTGCTCTTGCATCCAAAGGTCACCCGAACTGCAAAGTAATAGGAGTTCTCCCACTTAATACCATACAGATGCCATAGAGAGGGATGGATAGGGAGAAGCTTGAAGGCATCCAATATATTAGCCTTAGTCAGTCAAAAGCCTTTACCAAGCCATTTGTTAGTAGTGATGGCATTGTCAATATGAGCATAGCTTAACAAAAAGTCATTGCAGGGTATGAGAAAATTAATGCTGGGAATGAGAGAGGCATGGGGAGCAGACAGGTGGAATATGAGCCTCTTCTTTCCTGAGAACTTTCTCCTAACTACTCCAATGGGAAAAGGAGGTTGCTTGAATGGTCTATGAGAAATCCTTTGTTGAGTTCCTTCTGAAGAAGCTGCAGACCATATCAGATTCGCTTAAGGCTGTGAGTAAATTCCTGCATTCATGAGATTCCGTCAGGAGAATGGAGATGCTGGTATGAAAGCTGTCCGAGAAACCGGAGACAAGAAAGTTAACCAGGAATTGTGATGGATGGGTGGAAAGCAAGCATGCCAATGCCCAACATTTATGGGAGTAGACGGATGCTGTGATTGTTAGGGTTTGAGCTGAAGCTTGGGGTAGATGGATCTGGAATGTGACTCCCTGCAATGACTGCACATGTGCAAGTTATGGCAACCGTACAGACTGCATCCA
The DNA here is from genome assembly GCA_016271365.2 of Neoceratodus forsteri. Taxonomy (NCBI): domain Eukaryota; kingdom Metazoa; phylum Chordata; order Ceratodontiformes; family Ceratodontidae; genus Neoceratodus; species Neoceratodus forsteri. The sequence continues at coordinate 1,571,610,251 of CM057452.1, forward strand.
GAAGCATTGAAATTATTGCATACAGACTAACCCTCGATGAACGTGATGGGGTGGCCTAGCCTGTCATGAGAGAAACGAGGTAACACAGCCGGATTATGAATGGTGCATGTAATGGAGGAAGTAGCTGAAGACGATCGATGAGGGATGAGTGGATAAGGTATTTGGCACCATCAGAGGGCATAATGTGAGAAGGAGCTGCATAGTTGGCAGGATAAAGCTTGCTGCCCTACGAAGTGACAGCAGAACAGTTCATTATCAAGTGTTCCCCACTTTAGTCAAATGTTAAAGTGAGCAAGGGTGGCAGCGGCCTTGGCAGAGAAAGCTTTATGATAATTGAGGAAGTGCATACCACTATAGTGCACACCTAGGTCAACTACCAGCTATGAGTGGGTGTTCAGCACTTCATGACGTGAAAGGAGGTTGGAGCATAGAATATCCCTGTAGGGGCTGAAGGCTAAGACAAACTCAGGAATGGTCAGTTTTTTGGTTAATCTAGGGTCTTTGGATTTCAGAACAACAGAGACATCACCGCATGATATAATTCTATTATCTCAGATTTCATCTGGCGGCACATTCGGCCAGCTCTATGGCCATCGTCCGCCTCAGTCTGCATCCTACAGCCACCCAACTGGTTCCCCTCCACTGACTCAGCTGCAAGGGGCAAGTGCCTGAGAGGCGATACAGATTTCACCCGGCGGCACGTTCAGCCAGCTCTATGGCTGTCGCCCGCCTCAGTCTGCATCCTACAGTCGCCTGCCTGGTTCCCCTCCACAGACTCAGCTGCAAGGGGCAAGCACCTGAGAGGTGCTACAAATTCACCCAGCAGGACATTCGGCCAGCTCTACAGCCATCGCCTGCCTCAGTCTGCATTCTACAGCCACCCATCTGGTACCTCTCCACAGACTCAGCTGCAAGGGGCAAGCACCTGAGAAGCACTACGGATTTCACCTGGTGGCACGTTCGGCCAGCACTATGGCTGTCACCTGCCTCAGTCTGCATCCTACAGCCACCTGCCTGGTTCCCCTCCACAGACTCAGCTGCAAGGGCAAGCACTTGAGAGGCTCTACAGATTTCACCCGCGGCGTTGCTGTCATCCAGCTCATGCCCATCGCCCACCTCAGTCTGCATCTTACAGCCGCCCACCTGGATCCCCTCCACGGACTCAACTGCAAGGTACGGCTGCTCCTGCATTTAGTTCACCTGATTGGTGCTGTGATCCCCAGGTGAACCCTGATTGGTCTACTTGCCTTGCTGACTGTCTCTGAATGGGGCGCCTTTTCCCTATACTTTAACACTGCTGTTTATTATCTGTAGTCTGCTATTTGTATGGAAGGTTTTTCTTCCCACCCCCTCCCCCTCTCAGGCCTCTTTTAAGTACACTTTTGCTCCACCCTCCTAGCTCGATCCCACATCTGGTTGGTTGCCCTGGGTCTTGTTCCTCCCTCTATCTCTGAATTACACTGAAATTGACTTATCCATCTTAAAGTTTGGTGTAAATACTCTGAACCTGCCAATAGCAGCCCTCTTTCAATCCTGGGGCTGCTTACTCTAGAAATTGCCCCTACTCCATTCTCACCTAATTCCTGATCGTTACCTTTCCCCAGCATTATCAGTGGTAGCTTGAACACCAACTTCTCTGTTCACTACTGCAGTTCTGATCACTATCCCTGCCTCACATAGAGCTAAATATTTTAAAATCCCACTGTCTTGGTGTGTAAACTAATCTGAACCTAGAATCTCCTGCCTTATGCCATTGCTTAACTGCTGTAGCCTTTTTTCTGCTTCGGTAGATGCAGCCCAGACCTTAGGGTGCCAAGGGCCTTGCCCCCCTTTCACTTGAAAACATTAATCCTCACTGGCTTCCTGACCATTTGTCTAGCTCTAAGTCTGTCTTCTTCAGCTGGTCCTCTGTTGCCCAGCTTGAAAACTGTGTTTTTCACTAGCTAGCTGACCAATTGTCCAACTCTACTTCTGTCATCCTCAGCTGAACTTGCACTGCCCAGCATCACCGGTGATTAATTTGGCCAGTCTATCCACTTCCAGCTTCTCTACCCGATCCTATAACTGTAACTATGTCTGTAGTGATATGGTTCCAGCTCCTTACCACCCTATGTACAATACCCTTATTAGGGGACCCTCCAGGCAGAAACTACTTTAATGAGGAATTATACCTCCTACCCCAAGAGTGCTTATATATCAAGTCCTTATTTAATTCATGCTCTGCCCCTGTGTTCTTGCACCTTTACCAAGCTGAGTTTCTTAATCGGAGTGTCACTAGATTCTTGTCTCCTGTGAAAGGATTGCCACCATACCCTCCCAGTAACAATACTCCCTGGTGCTACGCGGCATGGGTCCTAGGCTATGTTTTGCTAGGGCATCCCAGTATAAAAAACAAGCCCCTGCATTCTGGCTCCAATGCTTCATCTAGCCAACGAAGGGCTGGAACCTCCAAGTTATCTCTTGTTGCCTTGAGGAAAGTTGTGCTTCTCCTGTTCAGGCAATGTTGAACTCAATCTGGGTCCTACAAAAGCCCTCCTTATACCCTCCAAAATCACAAAGCTGAAAGAAACTAGTTTTATGCATGTCAATGCATGTAGCCTTTTAAAGAAACTTACCTCAATACAGGCTTGGGTCACCCACACTGAACCAGATGTACTTGTGATCTCGGAAAATTGGCTTAGGCCATCCACCCCTGACATGGAGGCCAACATCCCCAACTATCTGTTATTCAGAACCTATAGACAAACCAGGGGTGGTGGGGTAGCCATCTACGTCAAGGACAAATTCACGGTCTCCACCCTTGACTCCTCTCAGTTGTAAACAGCTTTGAATGTATGTCCATAAAAATCGAAATTTCACCCTTGAAGCCCCTTCATATTATAGAATGCTACAGACCCCCATCTGCGGGGTCTCAGCTCCTGTCCCAGCTCTAATTTATCATGAACTCTAGTAACCTCAAAACAATTATACAAGGGGACCTTAATTATGACTGGCTGTCCAGTGCCTCACTACCTCTCAAATCATTCTGTGATTCCCATGGTCTGTCACTACTTATCGACGAACCAACATGCATTAACAATAAAAACCCTATCAATATCACCCTTTTGGATGTCCTTCTAGTGAACAAACCACACTTCTTTTCCCATGCTGGATTTTATTTGCTGATGTTAGTGACCATTGCTTCATCGCTGGTGTAAGAGCTGACTCTAAATCCTCTTCCACAATGAAGTTCTCTACCAAAAGTTCCAAACCGAACTTTGATCCATTTGCTATATTAACAACCTGAAAGCATCTTTGCATTGGCAGAGCTTTTACCTCACCAACTCAGTAAGTACAACATATGCTATCTTCCAGAAAATGATAACAAGTGCCCTCAATACTCATGCTCTGCTGGTCAAGACCCACATAAAGACTAGGACATATTGTTGGTTCACAACAGACCTTAAGACTGCATTATTAAACAGAGACAAGCTTTGGAAAAAAGCTTGCAAATCACACCTAGCTGAAGACTGGTGTCTCTTCAGAACAGCCAGAAACACCTGCACTAGGCTAATCAGAGAGGCCAAGTCAAATTTTTACTGTTCAGAGCTGGACTCTGACTCAAAATGCCCTACCAAATTCTGGTCCACAATAAAAGAACTATCTGGGCATATGATAGGAAACACGCTCCCCTCTAAAATCTCCACGAACAATGTCATTACCAATGACAAAAAGGAGATATTACAAGCCTTCAATAACCATTTTGCCTCTGCAGGTCTAGCATTTGACAACTTGCCCGCTAGTAGCCTGCGCTCCCAGATTACTGTGCTGCCACCTGAACCTAGTCCAACAAGTCCTTCTTTTTCTTTCTCACCTGCCTCCCTGAAAGAAGTTGAAGACCTTCTCCTACATTTGGACACTAAGAGAAGTGGTGGCACTGACTCACTTGACCCCTACTACCTAAAGATTGCCTGGCATGTTCTGGTTGTACCAATTACTCTCCTATTTAATCTGTCTCTTTCTCAAGGGACCCTCCCTTAATTATGGAAAACTGCTCATATCATCCCGCTATTTAAATCTGGGGATACCTGCGATCTAAACAATTACAGGCCAATTTCTCTCCTCCCCATTCTATCAAAACTCTTCGAAAAAATTGTGCAAGTCCAACTGAGATCCTTTTTAGAAAACACAAATTTTTTAAACCCTGTTCATTCTGGTTTCAGAGCCAACCATAGTACGATTATGGCACTGGCTAAGGTAACACATGATTGGCAGTGTGACCTAGAGAACAAAAAGTTTATCTGTGCTGTTTTCCTAGACCTCAGCAAGGCGTTAGACACTGTCGACCATTGCCTACTTCTTTCTTTGCTAAAAATGTTAGGACTAGACAGTACCTCCCTGGACTGGTTTCATGATTATCTAATGAATCAGCACCAGCAGGTTAAGGCAGATGGAGAACTTTCCACTCCCAATACCATTATTAAGAGGTGTCCCACAGGGCTCCATCCTGGGGCCACTCTTATTCACTGTATACATTAACAGCATAGACATTGGCATCAAGAAGGCTAATATCCACCTGTTTGCAGATGATATGGTACTCTACCTAAGCCGTACATCACCTGAAGCTGCCTGTAAAGATTTGCAAACTGATTTTGATCTTCTATAGTACCAGCTCCTTAGCAAAAAACTGTTACTTAATGCCAAGAAAACAAAAGCGATGATATTCTCACCTGTCAACCATATGACATACCCTGCTATTGCTGGTAACCTACCCCCCATCACCACCATATTAGGAGAAAGCTTGGAGTTTGCAGTGAAGTTCAAATACCTGGGGGTATGGCTAGACCACAAACTCTCCTTTGCAGAACATTTGGAGGAACTGCTGAAAAAACTGAGACAGAGGCTCGGTCTCTTCTTTAGGATAAACCACCTCCTAACCACAGAGGCAAAGAAGCAACTAGTTCAATCCAGTTCATCTCCTTAATTGACTACGCTGATTTCATTTATAGCTAATGTAATGCCTCATATCTGAGAAAACTGGATATACTGTATCACAGAGCCCTGCGTTTCATTACCGGTCTCCCCTTCTCCACCCACCACTGCTCTATATATGCTGCAGTGGGGTGGACCTCCCAACATTATAGGCATAATAGAAATGCGGCTGCATGGACATTCAGAGCTATTACTGGTAAATTACCACAGTATATCGTTGATTGCCTGCCTCTAAGCATGATACAAAACTATGCCTTAAGAAGCTGCTCTCTAATTTCTCTGAAAGTGCCCAGGACCTGCACGCACTTTGGGAGAGTGGCCATAGGCTTCACGCTGCCGACATTCTGGAATAAGCTTCTGAAATCCTTGAAATTAAGGACCTTTGTCAGTCGTGCTGTGTTCATGACCTTGTATGCCAAAACTGTCATAGAAGAATGTCATTGCTACCACCGCTTATAGTCTGCTCTTGCCTGCTTGTTATCAACCCCTATCCTTCGTTCTGCCCACACCGAACATTACCACATAGGAACCCTATATCCCAAATCTTCCAGTTTCCCTGTCCCTCATTGCAAGTACCCAGCTTGTAAATCCACCTCTCCCTGAAGTGTATATTACCCTGTACCATCCCCAGCCATGCCCTCCTTACCTCCTCTGCACCTTGTTACCTGTGCATTGTGCTAGGTTTTGTTAATCTGATACTGCATATTCTTCTTTTTGTGTGGCCCCTTCCCACCATTCTCCTTTTTCCTTGAATAGGATATGTACTTACTTAGAAATAGTGTACCACGCACTTGAATACAACACTTTTACTTTGTATTGCTACCTTGCTTGATTTTATTATGTATATTCATCTTTGTTTTCTTGCCTGTACATAAATGCAATGTTTCTGACCTTGTGTGATGCAGGTACACCTTGTAAACTAGCTTGCTCAATGGTGTTCGCCTGGATAAATAAAGATTTGATTGATTGATTAATTGATTGATTGAATTTTATTATCTATAGAGTTATGAGAGGATATGAGTATTGATATAAGATTAACATTCTTCTCATCGATGAAGTCCTTGCAGAGATGACTGGGAACTAGATGAATAGGTGAAATGGCAGGCAAGGCTGAGATCTGGGATTGCGTACCTGAACTGGAAGAAGGAACCAGTGGAGTTGGAGCAGCCGGGGAAGGAACACCCTGGTTGATGTCGATAGTCGGAAGAGCTTGAGGTACAATAAGTGATATAGGCTGGGATAAGGGGATGGCTGGTGGAGCTGGTTGCTCATCGGCAAAAGCAGGCTGTATGTTCTCCAGGACTGTAAGTCGAGATTGAATGTCAAACACAGAAGTGGCAAGTTGGGTGATGAGATCCTTGATTTCGGTGATAGTGCCAGGTTCTGGGCATGAAGGTGGAGTCGGTGAATCAGGAATCCTTCTGGATCATGCCTCCACAAGTAAATCTTACAGTTCTTGCTTCTTGCCATTAGCAGGGTAGACAATGCCGAGCTTCTTCAACTCTTCTATCAACTCAGAACAGTCCAGTCTGTAAGAGAGTATTTTGACTTGGAAGTGCATTTCAGAGGAGCAGGAGGAGCAGGTGCAAGACTTCCAAAGGATCAGGCGAGGCCATCGTGCAGGCATGAGGGCTCTGTATAATAGGGTGGAGCTCACACTGGAGGATGGTACTAGCATCGGAACTTAAGGGCCAGCTGCCATTGAGATGAGTGTTTGTAGGTAGATCCTGACCTCCTCATAGGTAGGATGATGCTGAGAAAAGGAAGGTGAGGGGCCAGCAACTTCATGTAGGTGCCGGCCAGTATGAGAGCAGTTGGTCCAGTTGCCCCCACATAGGCACCAGATGAGTAGGCAACAGAGCTGTAAGCAGATGGTCCAGTGATCCCCACGTAGGCACTGGATGGCAGGTGAGAGAGAGAGAGAGCTGGAACCTCCATGTAGGCACAGCTCGAAAGGCTCATGCAGCAGAGGCTAGAAAGATCTGCAACCTCCATGTATGTTCAGGCAATTGCTGGGGTGCAGAGTCGACGAGGTGGAAAACAGTTCTGAGCTGATGTCTGAGCTGCGAGAGTGATGGTGGAAGTCACCCAGGAAGAAGAAGAAGCAGCTACACAGTACTATGCTGCCAAGGTTCCAGGAGGCAGAATGCTGGCATTGATAGGAACTTGTGCTGCCAGTGCACTGACAAGGGAGCACAGGCTGTGGTGGAATGGAATGTGTAGGAGGAGAGGGACCAGGAGTACAGTCACACAACCCGGAAGTAGCTGCAAGGAGCTAAGCAACAAGGAAATGAAGAGGCAGCACTAGAGAAGGAGAAGCAGAGACAGCACCAGGAGAATGAGAGAGGAACCCCCAAAAAACAAGAAGGCACCGGGGAGAGCAAGGGAGCAACGAGAGAGGAGAAATGGGGGGGTCCGTGGAGCATGGCCAAGCGAGCTAAGGAGTGAGTGACAAGAAAAGAGGGATGCAGGGAAGGAAACACCAGAGCAGCCAGAAAAAACTAAAATATGAGCAGGGACCGGCCGGAGGCAGAGCAAGGAAGCAGGCAAGTGCAAGCAGAAACCACACACCCGGGTCAGTGTCAGAAGTGACGACTAAGTGCCGGTGGCTGGGCGTGTATGTTATTTGTATGAGGGTATCCCCGCCCACTGAACCAAGGGTGAGGCCCTTCAAAAGTAAAAAAACAGTAGGCGTGCCTTCCCAGTGCCACTATGCTCTTTCCTAAGTCTATAACGTTTTTCTTTATGGTGGGCTTCTGTCTATTGGTTGCTCACCATAGCACACACTGCTTGGTGTTAGCAATGGTGGACATTTGACAACAATTGTGAAATACTTCTCTTACTACTGTCAGGGTGCACTACTATAACATCATCTCTCTTATACTCATGACAACAGTGCTCCCTCCCATGCCCATCTGTTCTAGATCCTGATTACCCGGTGCCTCTTCACAATTTCACCAGTGATTGTGTTTTAAGTGTTTATGCATAGGTGAAGTTTCTAGTTGGTCAGTCCTAGCACATAGGGTGCAGATGGCATGACATATATCAGCTTTGTCAGTTTCAAACACCACCATGCTGGAGAAGACTGCTTGTTATGGTCTATGTGTTTTGGTGGGACTGTAGTTGGAGACTTAATTGGCTTTCCTTTATTCTGTCTCCTTCTTCATTAACTCATACCATGATGCATGTGCCTTGTCCGTCTTAAACTGGCAAAATAACATTTTTTTAATGTGTGTGTATATTTCAATTTCTGTATGCTGTAATTAAATGATTTGGTGCATATTGTCTTTGAATGAATTTGAACTTGAATTTCAACTGTTTCCATGTCCTTTTCCTTTTTCCCTGTCATCCACTGCCACCTTGACCTACTCCCTCTCACTGGATCACTCATATTCATCCTCATCTACTCTGTGTTCACCACTAATTTCTTTATCTACGCCTGCTTTGGTAGCTGGAATTATATCAGGTGGAATGTAACCACGTCAGTGTTACACTCATCGCCACCACCACCAACCCCATCACTATCTGCTAGCTGCACTTCTGTACCAATCTCAGAGGTCCTGCACTCAACTGGTACACATAAGACATCATTTGCTCTTGCCTCAGCATTAATTTATGTGGCATATATAGCATGTTGTACTGTGTGTGCCTTCCACTTTGAATTAAAATTACTGGTTTCTTACTTTTTTCTGTGGACTACCAGGGAGTGTAGCACCTGACAGTATTGTCTTCAATCAGAGAAATATTCAGTGATCTTAAAGATTAGAAACATGTACAAATGACGCTAGTAGTTGCAGAAATGATGCTAAAAGTTGCAGAGATTGTGCTAGTAGGTGCAGAAATGGTGCTAGCAGTTGCAGAAATTAAGTAATTATTGGCTCAATTTTTTTCTGTCTTATTGATCATGATTTACACAGACTGAGCTAGCACTGTTCAGAATTTCAAAGCAGAACTAGAGAGATACAAAAGGGAGAATGGCATTATAAGTTATAAAGCATGAAAAGGGATAGGTATTTAGCTGAAAACCTTAGATGTGTATGCATATTATAATTGGGTATAGTCACTGCTGTGTGTCAGGAGAAGGAAACAAGATGGTATCTAAATCTATGCTGCAATCACATAACTACAGTGCTGTCTACCAGTATCATATACAGTATCAAAGTACTGTAGCTGCTGGGATATCTTGCAAGATACTGCAAGAACTCAAAGTAGTCCGATGGCACTCACTGCAAATTGTCATGCAGAAAACTATGAAATCTCACATACCATGCTTGATCCTGATGGCTGGTGCCATATATTAGTACCGCATTTAATCCCTATACCCAGCTAATACATGTAGAATAATGGCTTGGTAGGTGTGCATAATGAGACTTTTATACACAGCTGAGGTGTGAGATGCTATATAAACCCTGAGAGCAGAGCTTGAGGGGTTTATAAAAGTATCCCACACTGAGGGTGTGTGTAAAATTCGAGTTTTGCACATCTATCCAGCCATTGTTTTATCTAATTGCTGGACTTCATTTTTTGCCCTGAGCAGGAGCGATGACCATTGTGTTAGCTCTAGTAAGCAGTGAGAGACACTTCAGTTAGATTTAACACTGTGAAACATTTACTTTTGTTGAAAAGGCAGCATATATTAAAGTGTAACACATATTAGCTCTTTCGGTTTGTTTTGAGATAAATGTGTCACTTACTCAGATAAGTGAGTGACGATGATGTTCATGATAAACTGAATCACATTTTTTTTTTACTTTCATTAAAAAACAAAAGATACTAGAACTCTTACTGAAAATAGATAGGAAAGAGTTTTAAACGTGTTTGCATGTAGAGTAGCAGGTTTTCTTGTAACTTTTAAAACTGTAAGGCATCATGTTTCCATGGTGGCCTTCGGTCTTTCCACAGGAGTCGTAAGATCTGCTAGCAAGACTGACTGTTTTAAGTTTTACTTTGACTCATTGCTTTTGGCTCCAGACGTGGATCCTCATAGCCTTCTGCCATGCCCCTGTTACCATATGTAAAAAGTAAAGTTCTGCAATGTGCTAACATGCTAAAATAGCTAGAGTGTAGCCTACCAGGATGCAACACGGAATACTGCAGAATTCTTCAAGTTACTGCAGGAAACAGTGCAATTTCAAAAGCAGTTAATCCATTTTGTCATGCAGGATTCTGTGACATTGTGTTGCATCCTATGAGGCTCCATTGTAGCACTGCAACAGCTAGTGCTATACATTGTGCTTTTAAAAGGTTGCGATGTGCTACTTGGGGGAACGAATGATATGGATCACAAATATGATGATATTTATAAAATGTTCATTAACAAGGCAACAGTTTCATTAAGAGATTGCTGTGACATCATAAACCATGCAAGTGAAACTTGAGTGATTTATGATGTCACCAGTATCCCAAGATTGATTGACAAGCCTAATTACGGATTGTTGTTGATCAATTATCTTTTGTAATGAATGGAATTCTCCAAACATTCCACCTCATAATACCATTTATCTGATGTCAGAAAATTGGTATTATGACTTTGTGATGTCAGGATGATGGCATTATAAGTTTCTGATGTCACTGATTCCCTAGAAAGAAAACATCACCGCATATATTACAATATTTCAAACAGTGCTGATCACAGATATGTCTTTTTATCTATAAAAGAATAGCAATGATGTTAAAGAATAAGTAAAGCATGTGATATGGGTACAAAGGCCCTCTGCCTGAGAGTTAATTATATCTGATCCATAGTTAGAAACCACATACCTACCTCTAATTCCAGAGGAGAGTTCCACCTTGTGTTATTTGTAATTGGTTGTGCAGTAGATGTCAGTATACTGTACCATTCTTCATGCTGTCCCCATATGCAGTAGCTTCCTTAGCTTCAGTCCCCCCTTAAATAGAGTGACAGAAGCAAAAATGAGAAGTAGATGAGAATAGGTTGCCACTTTGTGCTGCTGCCTGACAAAAAGATCAAAAAGTGCAAGATCCCTCCCCAGCCACAGCACACAGTTCACAGAAATAGAACATTATTTTCTAGTATCCTTGAGTGATGAGTGCTGAAAAGAAAAAACAATTATTTACTGCTCAGTACCACTGCTGACTGTGCCCCACACTGCAGACTCATATCATCCTGACACCCACACACAGAATTGTTTTGTCCCCCTGGCCAGGGGACAGAAACAGGTGGGGAAGAAGTAAGAACTGAACAGGACAAACCTGATTCAAGAAAACAGGAAGGAGGTACAAGGAAGGAGAAGATGAATACACAGAATAACAGGAGGAGTCTGGTCATGGGAGACTTTATGTTGCGAGGAGTGGAGGCACAGTCCATCAGTACAAAGGGAGCTGAAACCACAGTGAAATGCATGCCAGGAGCATCTGCAAGGAGAGCTAAGGACAGAGAAGAATGGCTGGTGAGAAGAGATCAGAATTTTGCGGGGATCATTGTCCACCTTGGGACAAATGACATAGCAAATAGGACTGTGGAAGAAGCCAAGGAAGACATGAAGATCCTTGGGGACAGCTTAAAGGAGTACACAACACACCTGGCCTTCTCGGAGGTGCAGTCAGTTTGCAGGGAGGGCAGAAGTGAGGACAAGATCAGGAACAAAGAGATCAGGGAATTCAATCAGTGGCTCCAGGGTTGGTGCTCAGACAATGGGATGTACTACATTGGAGACTGGGGAACCTTCTGGGACAGGAAGCTCTTCAAGCATGATGGTCTGCATCTCACCAGAGAAGGACCAAGAGCACTAAAACAGAAGTTGGAGGTCTTCATGGAGGGTTTAAACTGGGAGGTCTCCAGCACAGAGAAGACGACCTAAATAAGGATGCAGCAGAAAGATACGAAGGTAAGGGGATCAACGAATGGAAGGGAACCCCCCAACATCGGACTAAAGGAAACAGGCATGGCCATGAGCAAGGAGTGGCCATAGGTAAAAAAGGAGAGACCTCATGTAAAGTACGGGAGGAGCAGACACAGAATAGGGAGGATGGTACTGGAGTTATAGCAAAGGGGCGGAGGCCATGATTAGAAGGCTATGTGCACCAATGCCCGCAGTCTGGGTAACAAAATCCTGGAACATGTGGCATTATTGGCCTCTGAGGTCCTGGATATCATGGCAGTCACAGAGACATGGTGCAATAGCAACCATGCATGGGAGCTAGCCATTTGAGGGTACACACGCACAGATGGGACAGGGAAGGCAAGAAAGGGAGAGGGGTGGAATTGTACATCAGGGAAGGGATAAAAGTGACAGTCCCACAAGACAAGGGAGGAAAACAGAGGTGCTGTGGAACCCTGGAAGTGAGGATGGTAACAGTACTTAGAATGAGAGTGATATACAGGCCCCCAGGACAGGCAGAGGATGTAGACAGAGAACTGCTGGAGACTATAGAGAACATGACAACAAAGGGTGAATTGCTACTGATGGGTGACTTCAACTTGCCAGATGTGGATTTTAGCTTCCCAGTCGCAGCCTCAGCCAGGGGTAAGGGATTCCTGAAATCCCTGCTTCTGTAAGATGAAGGACAAACTCAGAAAGGCTATGCAGGAATACAATGACATAAGGGGAGTAGTGGAACAGTGGAATAAGATAAGGAAAGCCCTGCACCTGGTAGTAAACCATTGTGCCAGGCTCTGCAGCAAAAACAAAAGAAAGAGGAAACCACTGTGGTTCTCAAGGGAAGTAGAAGAGCTAGTAAGAGGAAAAAATATGGCATTTTTGAGGTACAAGACAACACAAACAAGGAGGACAGGCAAGAATACTTGGAAAAATGAAAGGAAGTGAACAAGGTAGTAAGGGCAGCAAAGGTCGAAACCGAGGAAAAGCTAGTTAAATCGGTGAAGGAATTAGGGAATGCATTCTTTAGGTGTATTAGCGAGAGAAGGAAGATGGGGGGGAGGAATTGTGAGACTTCAAGAAGAGGGAGTCAGGGTAGTGGAAAGACATTGACAAGGCGACCATTCTCAACAAATGCTTCTGCTCCATATTCATGGAAGAAGACAATGGGGATGGTCCCCCATTAATGGAGAAGGGCAGACAGGAAGAAGGGGTGGACTTTAGGCCTTTTTCAGAGGATAGAGTAAAAAAAGCACTAGAATAGCTTAGGGTGGATAAATCCATGGGGCCCGGTGGTTTACACTCGGGGATCCTAAAGGAGCTCTGGGAAGAACTGGCTAAACCTCTGGCTAAGCTGTTCAGTGGATTACTAGAAACAGGTGTGGTTCCTAGAGGAATGGAGGAGGGCACAAGTGGTACCCCTGCAGAAAAGTGGTAGCAAGGAGGAGGCAGAAAACTACCACCTAGTCAGTTTGACCTCGATAGTAGGTAAAATGATGGAAATCCTACTTAAGGAAAGGCTGGTGGACTACCTAGAGACAAGGGGTCTGTTGGACCCAAGGCAACATGGATTCATGGCATGGAAGTCATGCCAGACCAACTTGATTGATTTCCTTGAGTGGGCAACAAAGGAAATAGACCAGGGCAGAGCAGTAGATGTGGTCTATCTGGACTTCAGGAAGGCCTTCGACACTGTCCAACACAGGAGACTAATCCACAAGCTGGCAAATTTTGGGGGTGGAGACAGAGGTGGTCACATGGGTAAGAAACTGGTCAAGTAACACAACACAAAGAGTGGTGGTAAATGGGGCTAGCTCACAGGAGGGATGGGTAACAAGTGGCATACCCCAGGGATCAGTGCTAGGACCAGTGCTTTTCAATGCCTTCATAAGTGATATTGCAGAAGATCTAGAAGGAAGGGTTAGCCTGTTTGCAGATGAAACAAAAGCTGTGTAAGAGGGTAGATACACAGGAAGGTATAAAAAAATGAGGAGGGATCTGAAGAGGTGAGAAAACTGGTCCAAGGAATGGCAATTGGGTTTCAATGCAAAACAGTGCAAGATTATGCACTTAGGGAGAGGGACTCCAAGGGCTGAGTATGAACTAGATGAGGTAACACTGGAGGCCACCACAGAGGAAAGGGATCTAGGGGTAGTCATAGAAGACCACCTCAAAGTGGCTAAACAGTTGGAAAGGGTAACAGAATGCTAGGGTGCATAGGGAGGGGTATAACAAGTAGAAGGAGGGAAGTGGTGATACCATTGTACAACTCCATAGTAAGGGCCTCATCTGGAGTACTGTGTTCAGTTCTGGAGGCCCCATCTCCAAAAAGACATAGACAGGATGGAGATGGTACAGAGGAGGGCAACAAAAATGGTGTCGGGGATGCAGCGTAAGTCATATGAGGAAAGACTCAGAGCTCTAAATATGTACTACCTGGAGAAAAGGAGAGAGAGGGGGGGACATGATAGAATCCTTCAAATATCTAAAGGGGATCAACAGGATACCAGAGGGGAGCATCTTTCACATGCAGGGAAATAGCAGAACAAGGGGGCACAGCATGACCCTTAAAGGGGGAAAACTTAGAGGGAACTTGAGGAAATTCTACTTCACTGAAAGGGTGGTGGAGAGATGGAACAGTCTCCCCCAGAAAGTGGTGTGGTGGCCACAGTTCAGGGATTCAAGAATGCATGGGATAGACACATGGGAATTATCATGCTAGGGTGAAAGGAGGGCGGCTTGTAGCACTAGGGTACCTTAAGCATTAGAAAGAGGGGATAGGGCAGACTGGATGGGCCACTAGGCCCTTATCTGCAGACATAAATATTTCTATGTATCTATGTAAGTTATGGAACATTATTTTACACAGGGCAAGTATATAAATTGACCATGATCTCAATGATTTGTGTCCATTTTTTTCAAATATTAATCCTAGCTGAACAGTTTAAAGGCTGAAGCTTGAGTGAACTAACTACTCATTACATGGCTGGGTGCAGGCTTACATGAACTGAGCACATTCTAAGTGTAGAAGTTGACCCCTGAGGTGCTTCCTGTATCTTGATGGTTTGGCTTAGGTTCACAGTTCAAATGTAATTTCTAACCATTACAAGCCAGTTGAGTCAATTTGGTTCAAGTTACTCAAAGTGGAGGCAATCAGAATTTTCCAAACTCAATTTGTCCACAAATGAGAAAGACATCAAAGCTATATTATCATTCAAAACTTAACTTTCATAGATATACAAAAATAGGGATGAATCGGATTGTGGAGGAAAGAAAAGTGAGGAATATACTTTAAACAGAATCACTGAGTTTTCAAAAAGTGTAATTGTTAGACATTTTTTTTATTTTATTTCATTTTTGGAATTACAACCTTTGAGCCAATAGGCTCTTTTACAAAGGCTCCATGGCATGGACAACACAATTGTACTTAACCAAAAAGACAAGCAGTGGCATTTAAACAACAGTGCCAACAAAAGGCATTGCAGTGGTAATATCAATGAGGGTCGTAAGTTGAGTACACAGCAGGGGGACAAAATGTAGAGCAAACAACATATACAAGCTTGTACGCCTGCTCAGTAAAACAAGAAAGAGAAAGCATAAGCCAAGTTACTAAGTGCTAAGAAGGAGGTTGCTAAGTGCTGAGGGAGAAAGAATGGAAGAGGGAAAAGAGGAGAGAAAAGACAATAGCAGCCAGATGTGGCTTTGTCTTGCTGAGAGGCCAGGTGGTGATCCCAAAGCAGAACAGTCGCAGTTGGGGGAACCGGCCAAGTGGAGACGTAGAGCTTTCTTGAACAGGCCAATATTTTCTTGCTGCCGGACAGCGGGGGGTAGGTCATTAAACCATAGAGGACCGTGGTGCCATGGTGTTTATTTTAGATGGTAATTGTAGGTGGCCCTTGACTGAGCTCCTCGTATTTTTTTGGAAGAGTTGTATTGGAAGAGTGTAGACAAGGATTCTGGTGTATGTCCTAGTAGTGCTTTTTTCCCCAAGTAGACAGGCTTGGTATTTGGTCCTTTGGGAGAGGGGGAGCTATCCAGTCGAGGAATACAGGCTGCAGGTGTGAGTGTAATAATCATCCCCCAAAACAAGTCAGCAGGCTTTATTAAGGAGAAGCTTTACTCACTTAAGTTAGGTCTCAGAGGTTGTGGTGTATATGACTAGGCCGTAGTCAATAGTTGACACTATGGAACTCTGTGTGACAAGAATGAGGGCCTCCAGTGTCATAGCTTTTCTGTGTATAGGATCCCAAGATTGACATTTGCAGATTTTATTATGTGGTCTATGTGGGAAGCAAAGGAGAGGGAGTCATCAATATGGATGCCCAAGTATTTGAAAGTGGAGACTTGCTCTAATATGTCACCTTTGTGACTACGGACGATCAGGGGGTGGGCATTCTTCTTAGACTGCTGATGTGAGAAATGCATGGATTTGGTTTTTTGTAATTTAATAGGAGCCTGCTGTGTAAGAGCCACGTGTTGAGTTTTGAAAAGCTGTCTTGAAGGGCAGCATTTATGTCCAGTAAGCAGTGTCCAGGGACTGAGATCACCGCATCATCTGCATAGAGCAACATTTTGGCAGGGCAGGCACTGGGAAGCGAGTTGATAAACAGGCTGAAGAGTAATGGCCCAAGGATAGACCCTTGTGGAACCCCTAGTGTTATGCTCCAGGGTTCAGAAGTGACTCAGTTTATCCTAATGCATTGGTTCCTAAGGGATACGTAGCTAGAGAACCATAAGACTGTGTCAGAAGATAGGCCAAGGGACGTTAGGTTGGTGAGCAGGATCTGGTGATTGATGGTGTCAAAGGCTTTGGTCAGGTCTATAAATATAGACCCCACCATCATACCAGAGTCTAGGGTGTTGTATAGATGTGTAGTGAAGTCTGAGAGTGCCGTGATGGCACTATGGTCTTTATGGAACCCATGTTGCTGGGGGCAGAGTAGATTATATTTGGTCACATATTCGGTGAGCTGGTCGGACACAAGTCTCTTAAGGGCCTTAGAAAGGGGTGTAAGATGGAGATTGGGCAATAATTAACCAAGGAACGTCTGTCCCCATTTTTGAAGACCGGTGTAACTAGGCAGTCTTCCATGAGTCGGGGAATATGCCTGACCTTAGGGAGATGTTGAAGATTTGAAGATATTAGTAAGGGGATAGGCTAGTTCTTCCAGTGCAAGAGAAAGAAGCTTCATGTCAATGGAGTCACCGCCCATTCTAGTTTTACCTAAGACCCTTCTAACATATTTGATGGTTTCAGAACTTGACACCTCCTTGAAGTAAAAAAGGGATTGGGTGGGGTTTACAGTTGGAGGAGTTTGGGAACTAGGATGCGTCCTGTTAGGATCGTAGTCTAGGTAGTCTGGGGGGAGCACTGAACTTAGGTCCGTGAAAGCTAAATTAAATGCATTAGTGAGGTCTTTTGGATGTCGAATAGGGCCTGAAGGAGTAACTGTGAGGTTGGGTGATGCTCTCGACTCCCTCCCGGTGAGTGTTTTTATGTTATCCCAAAAATCTTTCCCTTTTCCCCAGCACTGTCTTAATTTCTCTTTGTGAAATGTAGCCTTTGCATTCCTAATTGACCTAGTACATTTATTCCTTGCTGTCTTGTAGGCTGTGAAGTCAGCTGGTGAGCCTGTGGCTCTCGCCATGTGGCATAGGTTGTCCCTTGATTTCATTTGCTCAGTTAAGGTGCTGTTGAGCCAGGGGTTGATAGTACCCTTAATTTGGGATGTTTTTTATGGGGGCAAATAGGTCACAGGCTCTGTTGAAGACTGAGGTGAAGCAGTCGAGGGCAAAGTTGGGGTCGTAGCAAGCATCAAGAGGGGACCAGTCAGCTTCCTTAAAGGTATTGCCTGAATAGGTGTAGTTGCCCTTTCCTCAGTGACTAATTGTTGACTAGTTGTGGGGGGGTCTTTGGTGCCCTTGTTAGACCATAAACAGACTATTGGTGAGTGGTCACTATGGTTATTCCATAGTACTGTAATCTGGTTGCTGCACATCAGAAACAGATTTCAAAATCCTCTGAGGGCCTTGCTGGTCCACCCACCTTTTCAAACAACAACTCCTGAAGCCTACCATTTTCTTGAAGTCTCTTAGCTACAGTAATTTACTGTCTAGACAAATAGCTAACACATACCTACACTGAATTTCCTACCAAAGGATTTCAGTAAATCATGAAGCTGTCTGGTGAATTGCATTCCAGCAAGGGGTAAAGGTTTGAGTACTGCAAGTGTATAGCCTTTGAAGTTGTTGATTACTTTGAATCATTTTCTAATGCATGTGTGTGTTTTACTCAAACAGCAATCAGCATTCAAACTGTAGAGAACAAAGCAGATAGATAAATAATTAGTTAGCCCCTTGGGTATGAGACCTCAGACCCTGGTGTAAGAGACCTCTCTAGCACAGGAAAATGTAAAAAAGTGGACTGTTATCCTTATATTTCTCTTTCTGTCTTTCTTTCTTCATTTTTTTTTTGCTTGCAAAACAGTTTGTTTTTATTTTACTCATATTCCATGCCACTGCTATATTCTACTCTATACATAGATAATTTATTCATGTTCTGTGCCCCCGCTGTATTCTACTCTCTGCATAGATATTTTATTCATATTGCATTCCCCTTCTGTATTCTATTCCATGCATACTGTAGATACTTTAATCACATTCCTTGCACCTGCTGTATTCTACTCTAAATGTAAACTGTTTATTTATATTCCATGCCCATGCTGCATTCTACGTTATACATAGATATTGTATTCATACTCCATGCCCCTGCTGTATTATACTCTATACATGAATATGTTATTCATATTGCATGCCCCTGCTGTATTCTACTCCATATATAGATGTTTTAACCATATTCCATGGCTCCTGCTGTATTTTACTCTATTCATTGAAATTATATTCATATTCCATGCCCCTGCTGTATTCTACTCTATACATAGATATTTTATCCATATTCCATGCACCTGCTATATTACACTCTATACACATACATTTTAATCATATTCCATGCCCCTGCTGTATCCTACTCTACACGTAGACTGGCTCCTACAGTGGGTTGTGAAATGGTACAATATAGACTGATCCAGTCAAGCCCAGACTTGTCATCCACTAGCCAGTAGTCAGTAACCATGAATCAGGTAGAGGTTCACAAGGCGAATGGAAATTTTCCTTTCAGACAAGAGTGATCTGTTGACTGGCAAGAGCAGTGGCAGTCTAACCCCCTGTCATTCATAGAAGGATATGTGTATGTGCCCTAAGCTCAAGACATCTGCTGATGCCCTATGGTACATGGTTCAGCTATCTGCCTTTAGTACATCCTGCCTCAGAAATGGAGGGCACCTACAGCAGAGCCAGCCACAATGAAATGCACAATGTAATGCAGTAGCTTGCAGCAAATGGCATGTCGTAAAGTATTGCTTGACAAAAGGGATTATTGCCATTGAATTACACTGTTCCCTTCAGCATTTGGTAGCATTTTATGATATACTGCAGCATTGCTGCATTGCATCCAGACTGGTGACACAATACTTTTGTCGCATGACATGCTAGCCCAAGGGGACTGGTGCCATGTGGGTAGAAGTATTGTGGTCCCTTAAAATGGCTTATATTGTCATGCACCTGCTTGCTTGACACGTGATGCAGAGGCATTGAACGCATACTGCACGGCTGCCATCCAATATCCCCCTCATATTAGATGGGTCATTCTTCAGGAATACACCTTTGGGGTAGAAGATAGGGAGGGTCTTAGAGGGAAAATACCCCAGAAGACTGAGATAGATGAAGCTGCCCTGTCCCCCAAAGTATAGTAGGGCCCTGCTGATTTGCCTCTCACCTCTCTGCCACTTTGATGGTTACAATTGAAAGCATGTGTTCCTCCTGGCTTGGGAAAAAGGGTGGATCTCATCCATGGGGGACACAGTGTGTGTTACAACTGGAGGTTTTAAAAAATATGTTGATCAGAAGCTGGCTGTAGACTGAACCCTCAAAGGAAACCTATAGCAGATAGAAAGGCTTGGGCACATGGATGGAGGACCTGGTGGCAACTGAGGAGAAAATAGGGTCACACTATAAATAGAAAGAAGTAAAAATGAGTGATATCATGCTCTCAAGTTCTTAGAAGCAGTCTGAGGCAGTGTGGAATGGATGGCTTGTTTGGACAGAGCAGTACTGCTGCTGAAACTTGAATACTCAAAGAGTTGGCATGTCTCTGGTGGTAAAGTCTCCCTGTAGGTGAAACACAGTGCATATTACTGGTACAGATGTTGGCTGCTGTAAATACTCTACCATGCCCAAAGCTGTGCCATGTTGGTTGTACTGGGCACACAGGCATCCCACCAACATATCTCTGCCTATCCTACATCCCAGGGTATCAATTCCCTGGGCATTCAGTGGTTCTCCTTCTCTAATCTCATGTAATTGATTTCCTTTGTAGTCCAAGGTTTCAACTTCAGGTCCACCGATGTCTGGTAGCCTTGGCAGATCATCCACAGAGAAAACATGTCACACAACCTCAGGAACAGATCCATGCTGTACAGCAGTTTTTAATGTTCAGCCTGCATATGACAGTGCTCCCTCACTATAAAGAACCCCTCTATAACAAACTCCCTCTTATAGTAAACATCTTTAATGGCTCCCACTGTTCACTAAGTAGGCATACTATCACCTCGTTATAGTGAACAACTAGCTATAGTGAACACCTCAGCTGGCCCCAGAGGTCTTCACTATAGAAAGGGAGCCATTTTATTTAAGCATATAGTTCTAAATAGGACATGACCAGTGCATAAAATTAAACTGTGGCCTCTCACCAGTGTCCCTGCACTTTGTATGATTTTGCATCCTTTCTGCTTGACACAGAAAAGCATTTTATGTCAGCTTGCATGTCCATTTTCATGTCCAGGGACCCTACCATCATTGACAACTACCACCCCATCTCAGCCTCCCCCACCTGAGCAAAATCCTTCAAAAGGTTGTTTTCCAGCAAGTATCTGACCACATGTTTATGCACAACCATCTGTCTCTCCAACAACATGACTTTAGGAAAGGCCACAGCACCACCACTGCAATAGCATGCTTCACTGATCACACTTTTAGAGGTATGGACAAGGGTAAACTAACAGGTGCCATCTTTATGGATCTTACTAAGGCCTTCTACCTGGTAGACTATGGCATCTGATTGGACAAGTTGCACTAGATTGCGTTCTCTGCCATGATCACATCCTGTTCCACAGTAACCTTTCTGGGAGTTTCCAGGTGATTTGCACTGGGGGTCACCACCAAAATGCTCGGAGTCCAAACCAGGGTTCCCCAGGGATCCATATTTGGACCCATTCTGTTCTCCCTTTCTTTGAATCACTCTGTAAGGATAGCATTGCATGCAGCTTGCTACCATCTGTAAATAACCTTATCTTCTTCCACAGGGCTAAAACCCCCTGCTGAAGCATCCTTCACCCTCTCAGAAGACTTTGGCATGCATAATGGTGGTTCCTTGCCAATAGACTCCTAATCAGTAACAAAATGACCAAAGCCATGATCTGTGGGTCAAAGCCCAGGCTAGCCAGGTAGGTAGGTGATGCAACCCCCCCCCACACATCCTGTCTCCAGATGACACTGCCCATGAGCAAGTGATTATCTGGGTGACACCCTAAACCCCTCTCCCACCCTTCTGGTCCAACATTGGGCTCATGGTCTGACATGTGAACCAGATATGGGGGTCAGCTATTGGCTCAAAGAACTAATGACCTCTGAAGTGTGGCTTGCCATTGCTCAGGGCACCTTACTCTCCCTCCTGGACTACTGCTCTGCTGTCTACACTCAAATCTCATCCTCTTGCCTATCCAGATTCGGCAAAGCATAAACAACATTTGTAGGTTTGCCTTGCTGGCTCCACACATCATTGCTTCCTCTACCAGACCCTTGGCTGGCTCTTCCTGCAGGTCATTTGGTATTACCTCCTTGGCTGTCTGTTTGACAAATCCATTCATGACAAAGAAGGGTCTCATCTGTCATCCCCACTTAAGCCAAAGCCTTGTTCCAGGGGCCTCCGGTCCTCCACCAGACTTCTACTAGTGTGACCCCAGGTTGCCACTTGTATGGGTCAAAGGGCCTTCTCCATTGCCATCCCAAATCACTAGAATAGCCTACCACCAGCCACGCTACAGATTCCAGGATCTGTAACTGTTTGTATTGTTCTTATTACTTCACTGCTCCCTGATGCCCTAATGTTTAATTCTCTTATACTGAATCAGATGTTTTATCAAATATTGTAGTGCAACAGTACTGAAAGTGTATTGTAACACTGAAATGTATCTTGTCGTTTGTGTACTTTTACATTGTTTGTGTCATCTTAATGGCCTGGGTCATACCTGAAAACAGTCCCTGGGATCAGTGTACCTACCCAGTTAACACATAAATAAATAATAAATAAATGTAGTACTTGGACATGCACCTGAGATTAAGGCACAAGTTCTAGAAAATTACAGCATCCAGTTATACGCAGAGTTCTAGATGGAATCTGGCAATAGGAGTTCAGCCCCTGCCACAGTGTTAAGGGTCAACAGTTTTTGCATGGCTCCACTTTTATATTTAAGCACTATATTGCTTTATCATGTGCCCATAAGTTTGAGTATTATATCTGAGACCACAGTTTCTTGCATTATATCTTTCACCTTTATTCATGCTGGGTCTGTAAAATGCACTAAATGCCAAATAGATGATTACAAGGTTTAAAAAATAATCATCTTGTTTCCTATTTTCACAGGACTACACTCTTACCATGTATTTCCAGCAGTCCTGGAGGGACAAACGACTTTCATATTCTGGGATACCTTTGAACCTCACTCTGGACAACAGGGTAGCTGACCAGCTCTGGGTACCTGACACTTACTTTCTAAATGACAAGAAGTCATTTGTTCATGGAGTTACAGTGAAGAACCGAATGATACGATTGCATCCTGATGGAACGGTGCTCTATAGTCTGAGGTTTGTGCTTGTCCTCTTTTCTTTCTCTTATTGCTGAAATATTTAGTATTTCAGTGTCTACACCCAGCTATATCTATATTAATTTGGTATTAGGTCTCATTAGATCACTTTTGTGTTGCAATCATGATTTTGTAGAGTAATATCAGATGTCAGAAATGTCTACACAATATTATATATTTACAAGACAACTTGGAATAGTTAGTATTAAAAGGGGCAACTGATGCAGTTCTTCTGGCATTAACACCTTTTAAACTGTCCATGGTGCTCACAGCCAGTTAACAGCAGGGATATAAAAAATATATTTTTTTTCTCAAGAAAATGTGTGACTAAGTCCTTAGATCTGAAGGATTTTATTGTTTGGTTGTTTAAAGGACAAGAACAACAGCATTCCTCTGTCACAATTGTTTTTATTTCTCATATTGTCAACATGTATTTCTATATTTGGGGCATTTAATTATGTATCCTAATGCTATGACTACTAAGCATTTTAGCTTCTAAGAATCCTACATCCAGAAGGCAAAGGTTTTACCATTAATTTGATCAGCTGAGAAAAAAAATAGAGTTTGTACCATGAATATATATTTCCTTAAACACTGTGTATGATCTTCCTCTGCCTAATTGAACTAAGTTGTACTGTCTGTTGGCAGCCATTTGTACTGTTTTCCACTTCTTGATTGATGTACTGTATCCCACAATTTTATTGTTGTATTGTATCCCACAATTTTATTGTTGTATTGTAGCACACAATTTTGTCATGAATTGCTGTATTGTAGCCTTCCCGGTCATGCCTGAAAAATAGGCATTTCTATGTCTAGTGTACCCACCTGGTTACCAAAAACAAATAAATAAATAGTTTCAGAAGCTCCTCTGTTAGGGGACAAAATGGTCAAGAAACAGTGGGGATGGATTTTCAATCACCATATGTCTGTGTATGTCTTCAAAGGTGCTGCACTGCCCCAATGTGCTCAAGGATGAGTCTTCAGTTGTAGATACAGTGAGCCTAGGCACAAGTTACCAGCTGCACATATGGGCCCATGTACAGATTTTCAGTTCCAGTCATAGAGAGCCCAAGCACAAGTTTCCAGTTGCAGTCATAGAAGGCCTAACAACAAGTTTCCAGTTGAAGACACAGTGGGCCCAAGCACAAGTTTCGCATTGCAGACATGGGCCCAGATATAAGTTTCAGGTTACAGACATGGGCCCAGACACAAGTTTCAGGCTGCAGACTTAATGGGTTCAGACACAAGATTCAAGTTGCAGACATGGGCCCAGGCACAAGGTCCAGGTTTCAGATATGGGCCCAGACATGGTAGACTGAGAACCATGACTGGGATATCAACATACTAGGGTACACAAACTACAGGAGGGACAGGGAGGGTAAAAGAGGAGGAGGAGTAGCTCTCTATGTAAAGGAAGGGATCAAAGCAACAGAACTAAAGGATAAACAGGGAGTAGAGGAGGCACTGTGGGTTACCCTGGAGACAGGTTATGGCACCACAATTCACACAGGGGTGGTATACACACCCCCATCTCAAGGGGAGGCAATGGACAAGAAAATGATAGAAGGCATCCATAGAAAGGCAGAAAAAGGGGAGATATTGTTGATGGGGGACCTGAATATGCCAGACGCTAGCTGGAGCACCCTAGCTGCAACAACATCAAAAAGCAGGTTTATTCTCGATGTCCTTCAGGGGGCATGCCTCAGACAGCCAGTGGTGGAACCCACTAGGGAGGGAGCAATCTTAGACCTGGTACTGTCAAATGGAGATGGAGAAAGGATCTCAGATTTAGAAATAGGTAGCTATCTGGGAACAAGTGACCACCAAACAGTGTGGTTCACGATAAACACAGCCATAGAGTCGAGCCATACAAAAGCAAGAGTGTTGGACTTTAGGAGGGCTGACTTTGGGAAAATGGGAGAGTGTCTCAGAAAAGAGCTAGCAATCTGGCAAGAAGGAGGGGTGGAGGAACAATGGAAAAAAATGAAAACAGCCATCACAGAGGCAACAAGCCTTTGTGTGAAGAAAATCAACAAAGCATAACGAAGGAAAAAAACACTATGGTTCTCAAAAGAGGTGGTGGGGAAGGTTAAGAAGAAAAAGGCAGCATTCAGGAAGTATAAGAAAACACAGAAGGAGCAGGACAGAGAACTGCACCAGTTAAAGCAGAAGGAAGTAGGGAAGGCAGTCAGAATAGCAAAAGTCCAAACTGAGGAAAAGATAGCCAACTCAGTTAAGAAGGGAGAGAAAATCTTTTATAGGTACATCAGGGAGTGTAGAAAGATGAAGGAAGGGATAGTGAGGCTTACTAAAGGGAAGGGAGGGTGGGCAGCGGATGACAGTGAAAAATCAGGCATACTGAATGAGTACTTCTGCTCAGTATTCACAAAAGAAGAGGAGGGGGAGGTACCTAAATCAAAGAATAGAAGCACTCTGGATAGGGAGGTTGATACCAGTCCATTCACAGAAGAAAGAGTTCTGAAAGAACTCTTAAAACTGAAGGTGAACAAAGCAATGGGGACTGATGAGATTCACCCAAGAATTCTAAAATAACTAAGGGTAGAATTAGTGACACCACTGACCTTCTTTTTTAACAAATCATGGGAGGATGGTGTGGTACCAGAGGACTGGAGGAGGGCAGACGTGATTCCCCTTCACAAAAGTGGGAACAAGACAGAGGCAGGAAACTACAGACCTGTCAGTTTGACCTCAGTGGTAGGGAAAATGATGGAATCACTTCTAAAGGAAAGAATTGTTGAGTTCCTAGAGGCCAGTGGGGCACAGGACCCAAGGCAGCATGGATTCACAGCAGGAAGGTCATGTCAGACGAATCTAATATATTTCTTTGACTGGGTAACCAATGTAGTAGACCAGGGAGGGGCTGTGGACATGGCCTATCTAGACTTTAGCAAGGCATTTGACACAGTCCCACACAAAAGATTAATATACAAGTTTCTATGTTTCTGTGTTAGACACAAGTTTCAGGTTGCAGAAATGGGCCCAGGTGCAAGTGTCCAATTGCAAACATAGATCTAGGCACACGTTTTCAGTTGCAATCACAGCATGCTCAGGCACAAGTTTTCTGGTACAGACAGGGGCCCAGGCACATGTTTCCAGATGAAGAGGGACCAGGCATATGTTTCCAGTTACAGACATGGGCCCAGGCACCAGTTTCAAGTTGCAGACTTAATGGGCTCAGGCATATGATTCTGGTTACAGACATGGACCCAGGCACAAGTTTTCAGTTGCAGCCATGAGCCAAGGCGCAAGTGTCCAATTGCAGACATAGATCCTGGTACAAGTTTCTAGTTGCAGACTTAATGGGCCCAGGCAGAAGTTTCCAGTTACAGACATGGGCCCAGGCACAAGTTTCCAGTTGCAGACATGGGCCCAGGTGCAAGTTTCCAATTGCAGATTTAGACCCACGTTCAAGTTTCCAGTTGGAATCACAGTAGACTCAGGCACAAGTTTCCTGGTGCAGATGTGGGCCCAATCATAGGTTTCCAGTTTCAGCCATGGGCCCAGACATACATTTCCAGTTGCAGACATGGGCCCAGGCACAACTTTCTAGTTGCAGACTTAATGGGCCCAGACATATGTTTCCAGTTGCAGACATTGGCCCAGGCACAAGTTTCCAGTTGCAGACATGGGCCCAGGTATAGGTTTCCACTTGCAGACATAGACCCAGGTACAAGTTTCCAGTAGGAATCACAGTAGCCTCAGGCACAAGCTTCCTGGTGTGGACGGGAACCCAGACACATGTTTCCAGATGAAAATATGGGCCCAGGTACAAGTTTCCAGTTGCAGACATGGGCCCAGGCACAATTTTCTAGTTGCAGACATAAGGGGCCCAGGCATATGTTTCCAGTTACAGACTTAATGGGCAAAGGCACAAGTTTCCAGTTGCAACCATGAGCCCAGGCACAAGATTCCAGTTGCAGCCATGGGCCCAGGAACAAGTTTCTAGTTGCTGACTTAATGGGCCCAGGCATATGTTTCCAGTTACAGACATGGGCTCAGGCACAAGTTTCTAGTTGCACACCTAATGGGCACAGGCACAAGTTTCCAGCAGCAGACATGGGCCCAAACACAAGTTTAAAGTTGCAGACTTAATAGGCCCATGCACAAGTTTCCAGTTACAGACATGTGCCCAGGCACAAGTTTCTAGTTGCAGACTTAATGGGCCCAGACACAAGTTTCCAGTTGCAGCAATGGGTCCAGGCATATGTTTCCAGCTACAGACATGGGCCCAGGCACAAGTTTCTAGTTGCAGACTTAATAGGCCCAGGCATATGTTTCCAGTTGCAGACACAGTGGGCTCAGGCTCAAGGTTATGTGCACACCCATGTATTCAAGGGACCAGAAAATAAGTTGGCTAGAGCATCTTTTAGAAAGTACGATAAAAAGGTGTCAGCATGAGTGAACCAGGCAGCACAAAAGTACCTATACATATGTACAGTTTATAAATTGCCTTCATTTTGTGTAAAATATTGCAACAGTAAGCAAAGAGGTGCAGGATGTAGAAAAAGCATCTGCCTGTACCCTTTCTACTTGCTGTTGAACCCTTCCTTACCTGAAATAAAGGTAATCAGTTCACTCAAGCTTTGTGTGCATATTTTATGTGCTGTCTGGTTCTCAAGCGTCACCATTTTTTCATATACTGTTAATTGTTTGGAGCTGAACACTATACTCCCTGGTATAGGCTAGCTTTCTTCTTTTAATCTTTTAGAAGATCCAGTCTGGCTTAGTTCTTAAACATCATGGGCTTGATTCATAAAACTCCAGTTTTGACGCAAGGTGCCTGCATCAAACAGAATTGATGCAAGGGGCACCTTGCATGGAAACTTGTGACGTTTCTGATTCTTGAAGGCTGGCTGTGGAAAACCATGGACCACCTGTGCCAGACCTACCATGTGCCATGCGAGCGCCAAGGTAGGGGTGCACCAGGGTTCTAGAGGGCTTGTTGCGGATGCTGGCTGCCACATTCTCTAAAGTTGAATTTTGACAGCCAACAGGATCCACCAGGACTTAAACCACCCAACAGTTGGTCTAACAGCCTTTGCACCCCCCGCCACAGACTGTGCAAGGTGGAGCAGGAACTGGCCCAGAGCCCTGAGAAATGGGCAGCTGAGTGATTAGCACTGCAGAGGACCAGAGCCGCACCCACCCACCCACCTCCTCACGTCTGCCTACTGGACATGCAGCTGGCATGCCTGTTGGCAGCACTATGCAGATCCTGGGCATGACCCCATCCCCCTCTCCCGCTACCTCTCCCTCCTCCAGTACTGTGGCCAGCACTGACTCCCTGAGACTTTTGCGTGTCCCTGTGCTGAGCAGTGGGGTTGGCGATCCATGCCACCCTGCTGCACCTCCACCAAACTCCTCCCATGCTCCAAATGTGTGGCACATGAGAGCAGCTGCTGAAACCAGTGGGTGTTTGGCACCAGGACCCCCCCCCCGCACATGAATTTGGCACAGGATCACAGGCATACTGAGGACTGTTGCAAGCTGCTATTGGTGCAGTTTACACCGATCTTTGAGAATCCAGCCCCATGTGTATCCAAAGTTCAGTGCATAGTGCCATAAACCAAGATTGACTGCCACACCCTGATTCAGCTTTGAAAAGTG
The DNA here is from genome assembly GCA_016271365.2 of Neoceratodus forsteri. Lineage (NCBI taxonomy): Eukaryota > Metazoa > Chordata > Ceratodontiformes > Ceratodontidae > Neoceratodus > Neoceratodus forsteri. The sequence goes on from CM057452.1 coordinate 1,571,638,668, forward strand.
TACTCGCTGATTCCTGAAGGGCAATGGAGGAAGAAGTGGCATGATTTTCATTGGGACTGGCATGGCCCAGGGACTAAATTTCCATGCACAACTCAGTGGTGCATGGAAAAATCCTTGCACTAGTGAGAATGCTACTTTCAGCATTTTTTTTTGTGCCCACTTGGCATTTTTCTTTATAGGTGTACACAAAAATGCTGGGCCTGGTAATACCAGGAGCTTGATTTTCAAAAGTGGAAAAATTGTATACCTGCAACAAAAAGGTTGCACCCTTGTAAAATTTCAACTTTTTTCCACATGAATGCAATTTTCAAAAAAGGTTGTTTTTTGTGATCTTTCCACTTTCTGTGGCAGCTAGCATAGATTTTTTTATCTGTAGCTGTGTAAAAATACTATGCCTTGTATTACTAGACCATGAATTTTTTTGTATGCCTGCACAAAAAATGGAAAATACCGCACATGGACAATAAATGCTGAAAATGTTATTTTAGCCCATGTGAGGAATTCTCCCCTCACCAGTCATTTGAGCACGGAGACTCAGTCCAAGAGCCATAATGGGCCCTTCACAAATTGGGCAGCAGGAATAGCATTATTGTGCAGATGTGCAAAAAAAGAAAGCTGTGCAAGCTGCCATCAAATCTGAAAAGGTTGCAAAATGTCAACTTTTTGGAAAGTTGCTCACATGTGGAACACATTTCAGTTGTGTAAGGGTACCCTCCTGTGGATAACTTTTGTGCTGCATGTTCACAGTTTTCCCACTTTTGAAAATCAGGTCACAGGTGTATTCACACATAGGCACATATCGTGCATGAGCCTTTACCCTGGTTTGATAAAATTGGGCTGCAACGGGGTGTATATACAGGGGCTGCAAAGTCATGTACATAGAAGCTGAAGGGATTTCCTGACTGAACTTAGGTGTACACCCTGTCTGAGGTGTACTCACTATCTACGCTTCAACAGCACCTTCTACACACCTCACAAATATCGTGCACCTCAAGTGCAACTTAAATACTTGTACTTTTACTAATATACACCTCGTCTGTTTCTTACAAGCCTCACAGGTAGCAGAGTGCACTGCAGCTAACTGCCCCTTAGAAACTTTAACATTTAGCAGTGCATACTTCAAGTGGGTTCCACCATGCTTGCAGTAACATGGAATTTGTCGACCATCAGCACAGTGATGGCACAACACTCTCAATTGGTGTTGTGCTGTCACTGGGGGAACTTGTGTTTTCTGTCGGGGGCTTTGCCCCCAGCACCCCTCATCCAGGGGGCTCCGCCCTCCACACACTCCACACTTAAATTAACCAGCTCCGAGTTGGAATTGGTTTGGGGAGCAGCCAACACCCCGGAAGCAACAGTGTCGGGAACCCAGCCAACCATCACAGCGAACCTGCGAATATGTTGCTGTGATGATCTTCGCTGTATTCCCGTTGCTGTTGCGAAGTGATACGCTTCATGTTCACCTCCCAGACTTAACATTTAGCTGCATACACCTCAACTGCACTGCGACTTCTGCTAGTCTTGATGGCCCTGTAGGGGCACCTTTGGCAGTTGTGATTTCTGAACTCCCTTGCAGTACCTCTGGGTTATTGATTGTTTGATCTCAGGCAGTTTTTGGAGTTCTATGTTAAGCTGTGCAGTGCTTGCAAAATAACCCATCTTTTTTTCAGAGTATGGCAATTCCTTGTTTATAAAACTGTTGTCATATTGTAGGAATTGACAAGATCTTACTGAAGTGTACACATTTTTTTTCTGTGTGTGTCTCTTCTGTATGTTTAATGGGAGTAGGGATGGGGACCTTAATTTCAGAGTACATTTCCTGTTGATTTTGTAAGATTCATTATTTCCAATAACAAATGCATAAAAGAAACATCTTTTGAATGCTGTTCCTCCAGACAGTGCTCCATTTATCCATTTAATGCTGTAACTTTGAGGTGTTTTGTCTATTCCTGTAATGAGGCTTGGGTGATGAAGAGGTGGGGAACTGCCCCCATTTTAACGTTTAGCTTAAAATTGCTTAATTAAACAAACAGTATTGACTTTTTATTCTGGACAAGATCACTGTCCTGTATTTATAGTTTATTCCTACAGCTACTCTACATGAGCCATATTTATATGTGTACCTCAACTACACCGCTTGACTGCATCTCTGGTTGAGGTGTACACCTCAACAAGGTGTAAAAGGCAGTTGGCCAGGATGTAATGCAATGTTTCAAGTTACTGCATGACAAGAGGGATTAATTGACATTGACATTGCATTATTTACTGCAGTAACTCTACTGAAGTATACTACAGTATTGCATTGCATCCTGGTGAGCTCTGCTATACGTAATTAGCATTTTTCAGATGCACATCAGCTATACCTTCTGAATACACCTCAGGCTGATGTGTACCTAATTAGCATTTTTGGACACACATCAGCTACAGTTAAATTACACTGTCAGTGCACTGCTATTGAACCTCATGTATACTTCTCAGACAGAAGTGTAGTTGAGGTCCACACCTTGAGGTGTACCATGAGATGTACATCTCATTTGAACCTTAGCTACACAATAAGTGCACTGCAGGTGGGTCAGGTTCTTTCAATTAGTAAAGAAAAATGTTATTTTATAAGGAAAAGTGCTTACAAACAATGCAATGAATAGGGCATACTATAAGTTGCTCAAGTTTTATTTTGCTGTACAATCGGCCTCCTGTCTGTGTCCCCCAGGTCATTGTAATCTACGTTTAGAGGCTGTTTTCACATGACAATAGTTCTCAAAGGACATCAGTGCCTGAGAGTGTAGTGTGATGCCTACAGTCTTCAGTTATGTTCTGAGAAAGCCTATTAGGCTGGTTCAAGTAAAATATAGTACCATTTTAACTTTTCTTATTTCTGAATTTTCATAAATTAAAATCTCAGATGATTACCGGTTTTGAAGAAGCTGTCTATGGAATAGGACCTGACTAAGGCTGTGTGGAACTTTCAATTGCAGATAATGAACAATGAAATTCTATGGAAGTTTGGAAAACTACACCTAATTCTAAGGAATTCTGTAGATAGGGGAATTCCGAAATGTCAAAAGTGCAATGTTTTTTACAGATTTGTTATCTGTGGCTTACATAAACTGTAGATTTCATTCCACAAACTGCAAAATATTATGTTGTGGTTTAGGGGAGCCACAGAACTTTATTCCACAATTGAAGAAATGCTTTTCAGAATTCCATGCAATTCCAAAAGAAATTCCAGAAAGTATTTTGGAACTGGAATTGTAATTCTGCATAAATTCCACTGGTGGAATTCCACGTACCACACTACTCTAGAACTGACTATCTTAGGAATCTCTTTGAGCATTCGTATCTGGGGTCGGGCAAACTGGCTCCGTGGCTTAGCAAGACCAACTCACTTACTCCAAGTAGGGATCGAACCTTTCTGTACTCCAGTATAGATCTCTTCCGAAGTCTGGCTCAGCCATATGGCTGATCTAACTTGGATCAGTTTCAGCAGGGAGAAATGTAAGAAAGCTTCCCTTCTGTGACATTGAACAGGCCTGTATGCTGGGGGATTTGGGGTGTTTGGACGAACACCCCCTCACAAGATAGATTGAGTTCCACTTGGCCAGCAAGGAAATTTGTTTTTAGCAAGAAATTGATTATCTGTTTACATATGCCATGGCAACACATGGCAACATGGAGCATCACTGGCAGTGTCAAACACACACTGCAGTGTGGAGGGAACATAGGGCTTACTCGCTTGCTGCCACTGTAGATCGCACGCTGTGACATCGCCGACTTGAGAGAAGAACTCAGACAGTCTCCAGACAATCTTGTTTTGTAATGAGTTAGACAGCAAAAGTAGGTAAAACAATTGATCCAATAGTCATCTTACAGTTCAGTTTTTCTGGTGGCAAGTACTGCTTGTAAGGTTTTGTTTTGTACACTTCTGTCGACTTCAGCATCCTTGCATGCCAGCAGTGCTCCACATCCAGGAGGAGCTTCTCTGTGTTGTCCCTGGAGACCGAGGCATTGGGGGAAGTAATGGCCTGCAGGGACTGGACTGTGCTGGTGAATCCATCTCTGCCCTGTTAAGGTTTTTCACATTGGTGCCAGCGACATGCATTACTGTGCAGTGGTTTCTGCCATCACGTCACACATGGAGGGATAGCAACCGTTCCTGTCCTGATTTACACTATTGTATATATTGTAAATAGTCTACTTTCTTTGATGCCTAAAAGCGATGAAAACATGATGAGAGAAGTATGTGGGGGAACTTGTTAGATGGTTTTCCATTTTTCTTCTGCAAAACTAACAGTTGTCGGCATCTGTGGCACTCAAATATTTTAACATGCCTGAAATGTTGAATATCAGTATCTTTGAGTCTTTATAAAAGTTGTGCAGAAAATCTTTTTCCTTCTTGTTTCATAGCCATTATCTGTTCCTGCAGCTTCTCCTCCCTTGAGGTACTAATACACTGCTGTGACAAGCTGAATCATGACTAAACTTGCCAGCTGTGCACTGACCAGGAAAATTGGCTCCTACATATTGGGATTCTCTGACCCTTCCTCGGGGTGATATGAATGTTGTGCCAGTGGTATGTTTCTGCATACAAGGTGTGGACTCACCTTGAATTCATGGAGAGTGAAACAAAACAACAATTCTGGCAAACCTGGATTCCTTAAGAAATATGCCCAGCATCTTTCCAGCACAAGCAAGATCACTGGCAGCAGTAACATAGGACGAGGACTCACCACACTGGCAGAAGTCTGAGCTCTCACATCCAGATCTCTGGATGGTGCAACTATCCTTTATAGATGAAATGAAAAAGAATATCAACAGGCATTATGGACAATATTGCAAGCAGCTTTATTAGCAATCGTATGACTTATCTCATTGAACTCTTTTTTTTTAAATCAAGTTGCCTCAAAATCCCTCTTGCTCTCATTCATACCCTTGTATGTCAACACATTGTGCTGTACGCAGTTCTACATTGGCCAGAAAAAGACCCGCCCACTTTTCTGACCACTGTATGGGCCTGTTGAAACACAGAACTTGACAGGCAGAAAAAGATTGGTCCATCAAGTCTTCCTGGTCCATATCTTATCCCTACCAGTCTAGCACTGGTAGAGGCTATGCCAGTTGTAGCTCTGCTTTGTTAGTCGACCAACCCTCACTCTCCCCCCTGCCCCCATTATCTTCACCATACCTGTTTGTTTCTCCCATCACTTCTCTTGAAACCTGTGCTTGTTTCAGCATTAACTACCTCACTGGGTAGACAGTTGCACCTTTCCATTACCCTCTCCATGAAGAAGTGTTTCCTCAGATACCTCTTGAATTCACCCCAACCCCACCAATTTATAATTATATCCTCATGTCTCATCACATTACCTGAGCAGATGCTGGCAGTCCATTCATTTTTTCCCTTCAGAGTTTGGTATAAATCCAAGTCAAAGGTTTATGGACAAATTTCTTAGGACCTTTTTTCTATTCTATAATCAGTAAATGTATAGGTTTTAAGTGTGTGTCTGGGGAGGGTGGGGAAAAAAATCCCACAGGTAATAATCACTACACTGTCTAACAGACTTCAATTATCATACCAAAATTGCTAGAAGCTTGTGTTGTGCTTGAAAACTCTCAATGAGCCAGACATATTCTGGTGCACCATAGCAGGAAATCACTAGTTAAAATTAGCTGCACCATTGTGAAGCAGTCTGTATGCACTCAGAAAACGGAATTTATTGTTCCCATTTCATAGCCAAATTAAATACATATTTTATTAATTCCTGTGGCAAACCTACAATCCAAAATTAATATTTTACATGAGATTTCATTCGAGTGTCAAAAATAATTTCCAACTTCATAAAGGCAACATTTCAGTTTTAACAGCCTTTTTTAAGTAAGTGCAGAAATAGTACAGTCAGAAATAATTTACAGAAGACAGTCACTTTACCGCATTGCCGTGCATACATTCTAAGTGGCTCAGTAGCCAATCTCATATGGTTTAGTTGACCATTGCTGATATGTGCCCACAGCTACCACCTTGATATCTCATTTCCCATTTTTCACCCCTGGCTATGGCAACTTTTCCTTCACCTTTACCATTGCTGGAGTGGATTGGATGGTGCAAGGGAACATACTTGCTCAGACTGCCGTTTCAGCACTCAAGTCTCCCGGGTCTCCTCAACCACTACACAGTCTAAGGGCAGCTAGCTGATCCTCTGCTGGTGCCCAGCCGCAGGTAACCTTACACCTGACAAGTGATACGTACTTGACGTTTTGCAGTCAGGTGAAACCTTCTTCAGAAGTGATAAAAGTGGAGAAAAAGTTGCCATAGCAAGGGGCAGAAAATGGAAAATAAGCTATTGAGGATACAGTATCAGCAACGGTCAGCTAAACCATATGGAATTAGGCTACTGAGCTGTGAAGACTGCATGCATGGCAAAGTGGAGAAGTGACTGTTTTCTGTAAATTACTTTTGACTGTACTATTTCTGCACTTACTTAAAAGGCTGTTAAAACAGAACAACATTGCCTTGATAAAGTTGCAAATGAGTTTTGTTATTCATATGAAACCCCTCTGAAACACTAGTGTTGGGTTGCTGATTTTCCACAGGAAAATATGCATTTTCATAAATTTGGCTATGAGCATGCTCCCTAGCCTCCCAGTTTCAGCTGTACTTTACTCATGGAGGCTGTCCAAGGACAGGGTGTGAAAGGCAGTCATGTGGAGATGGGTGGGGGGGGTAAGTTTGCCATAGGCTGATCGAAACACAAGAATGGAAGCTGGTATTCAGTGCGGGTTACCAGGAAACGCAATTTGGTGTTCTGTGCATACAATTTGGTATGCACGGAACATCAAACAATGGTGAATTTCAAGCCCTGGTTTATGTATATGTTATTCTAATATGCCTGCATTTTATATTGCATGTAACATACTAACATACTAAAAGCCAGCAGAATAAGCCCAATGGTCTGTTGTGTCTGCTCGATAGCCAGCAACCTAGTGGGTGCTCGCCTTCCCACCCCCCAGCCCTGGAGAGGGTCTTCTTTGACTTCATTTTCCCCTTGTACCTGTCCCACCCCCTCTTGAAGCCCTCCACTGTGCCATCCTCCACCAGCCTCCCGGGCAGCGCATTCCATGGCTCCACCACCATCTCAGTGAAATAATGCTTCCTACGCTCCCTCCTATAATTTCTCCCTGCAGTTTCCACTCATGCCCCCTGCTTGTTTCCCCTTCTTTTGCCTAAACAGCTCCTTGGTTCCACTCTCGGTTATTCCTTTTACATACTTGAAGACCCATGTCATGTCTCCCCTGTCCCTCCTCTCCTCCAGTGTGTACAGCCCAAGCTCTTCCAGTCTCTTTTCATAAGGCCTCCCCTCCATGCCCTGAATCATCCTGATCACTCTCCTCTGGACTCTTTCCAGCAGCGCTATGTCCTTCTTTAGATGAGGTCTATAGAACTATACACAATACTCAAGTTGCAGCCCAGTATCCTGTTTGCTTTGGCTGCTACTCTTCTACAATTTTCAGAGTTATTCATTTTGACGTCTACCAACACCCCTAGATCCCGCTCTCCCAATGTGGTCTGCTATGTGACCCCTCCCAGGGTGTAAACATGGCCCAGGTTTATGACCCCCAAATTAAGTACCTTACATTTCCCAGCATTACATTTCAATCCCCACCTCCTTGATCACCCCTCCAGGGTATTCAGGTCCCCCTGGACTGCCTCCCTCACTTCTTCCCAATCCACCAGTGCTCCCAGTTTTGAATCGTCCACAAAGAGACTCAGTCTACTCCTAACCCCCCTCCCTATATCTGAGACATAGGCATTGAACAGGACTGGCCCCAATACTGAACCTTGGGGGACCCCACAGATCACCTTCCTGTGGGAGGAGACTATCCCACCAACCATGACCCTCTGTAGGGGTGGAGGAACAATGGGGAGTAATCAAAACAGCCATCACCAAGACAACAAGCCTTTGTGTAAAGCAAATCAACAAAACACAACGAAGGAAAAAAAAACGCTATGGGTCTCAAAAGAGGTGGCAGGGAAGGATAAGGAGAAAAGGATAGCATTCAGGAAATATAAGGAAACACAGAAGGAGCAGGACAGATAACTTTATCAGTTAAAGCAGAAAGAGGCTGGGAAGGCAGTCAGAATAGCAAAGGCCCAAACCGAGGAAAGGATAGCCAACTCTGTTAAGAAGGGAGATAAGGCCTTTTATAGGTACATTAGGGAGTGAAGAAAGATCAAAGGAGGGATACTGAGGCTTATTAAAGGGGAGGGAATGTGGGTAGAGGGTGACAGTGAAAAAGCAGGGATACTGAACAAATATTTCAGCTCAGTATTCACAAAGGAAGAGGAGGGGGAGGTACCTAAACCAAACAAAAGAAACACTCTGAAGACGAGGGTCGATGCCAGTCCATTTACAGAAGAAAGGGTTCTGAAAGAACTAATAAAATTGAAGGTGGACAAAGCAATGGGGCCTGATGGGATTCACCCAAGAATTCTAAAAGAACTAAGGGTAGAATTAGTGACACCTCTGACTACTCTCTTTAACAAATCATGGGAGGATGGGGTAGTACCTGAGGACTGGAGGAGGGTGGATGTGATTCCTCTCCACAAAAGTGGGAGCAGGACAAAGGCAGAAAACTACAGACCAGTTAGTTTGACCTCAGTGGAAGTGAAAATGATGGAAGCATTTCTGAAGGAAAGAATTGTTGAGTACCTAGAGGCCAGTGGGGCACAGGACCCAAGGCAGCATGGATTCACTATGGGAAGGTCATGTCAGATGAATCTAATAGATATCTTTGACTGGGTGACCAAAGTAGTAGACCAGGGAGGGACTGTGGACATGGCCTACCTAGATTTTAGCAAGGCATTTTATTTTTTTTATTCAATAAATTTTTTACAATTTTAAACAACATCATTTAGTAAAATAGTATAAGGGTATTGTCATGCATACAATATCACTACTCCCCCCCCTCCCCTCCTCCCATACCCTCCCCCACCCCCGTTGGAGCGATCAATTACCTCTCAAAACAAAACACCTCAGTTTGTTTATATCGTATAGAGAACTATCCTTCAAACTGGTCCGGAGAGCTTGAGAAAGTGGGGTAGCCTAATTCAGATAGAGAGCATATAATTTACCCCACTTCTTATCAAAAGCAACTGGATTATTACGTAAACTCGCTATCATTTTCTTCTTCCTAAGATAAAAGGACAACTCATGTAACCATTCTGTATATGATATAATGGTTTGATCCAACCAATGTTTAAGAACTAATTTTTTAACCGCCATTGATATTAGGGAGATATGAAATTTCCTTTCTTTGACCGTAATTGAAGATAAATCTCCTAGTATGCAAACCTTCGGAGTAAAGCAAAGCTCTAATCCTAGTAAAGGGTTCATTTGGGATTTAATTTTTAACCACAGTGGTGAAACTTTTTCACAGGACCAGAAAATATGCAGCATCATCCCCTCTTTTTGACCACATCTAACACATACAGGTGATTGCACCTGTCCTATTTTAACTAGCTTACATGGAGTATAGTGCATATTATTTAGTATTTGAAATTGAGTGACCCTTAGCCTGTCTTGTGTGATATACATATGCATATCCCTCCAAATGTCCGCCCAGTTAACTCCCTGGTTAGGGATAAGCGATTCCCACACAGCCGAGCCTGACAACATGGTTGAGCAAAAGATATCAAGTAGAGCACTATATATTAATGAGATACCATGCGGTCACCCCACTAAGTCTTTAATTTGCTCAACTATGTTACTTATTCTTGAGGGCATATATACTTCTCCAAATCTCTGCTGGAGGAGAGGCCGCAACTGAGAGATCTTAAAAATGAATCTGGGAGGGGTTTGAAGTTTGTTTAACATGCCAGTGGGTGACAAAAGACCATTAGGCTGATAAAAATCACACACTCGTATACTTCGTAATTGGGGAATCCAATTCTGAGTAATAGGGGATTCACCAATTCTAATATTAAGGTTGCCTATGATCTCTTGCATTGTATCCTTACTTGGGCAGATACGTAAGAAGGCACAGATCTGGGTGAAAGTTTTGATGGACACACCTACCACTGACCTTTTAATTATATCTGGAAGTATTCGGAGGGGCGTAAATAATGAGGCTAGAGGGGATATCCTAAGTGTGGCAAAAATGTCCCTCTCAATTTGTAACCAAATGGGAATATAAGTGTCCCCCACTCTGCTAAGAGGGTAGGACATCCACTTCACCATTTTATGTAGGTGACTAGCCCAATGTTAGTATAGCAAGCTGGGCAGCTTAAGTCCTCCCTTGTTCTTGGGTAGAGTAAGTTTGCCGTATGCCCTTCTAGGACTCTTGTTTAACCACAGGAATTCTGAAATAAGGGCCTGTATCTTCTGGAAAAAGGAGATAGGCAACCATATATTACTCATATTTAACGGAAAGAATACCCTGGGAAGCACGTTCATTTTGATAAGATTGATTCTACCCCACAATGAAATTGGCAAGGATTTCCATCTAGAAAGGTCATGTTGAAGGTTCTGAACCAAATACTCTAAGTTTAGTTTTTATACCGTAGGGGGTCCGGTGTTAAGTGTATGCCTAAATACTTCATCGATAATGGGGACCATTTCATTCCAAATTTGTGAAAATCTTGTCGGAATGTGTGGTGATTGAGAGGGAGAATTTCAGTTTTATTGCAATTCAAGCTATAATTAGAGTATTTACTAAACTCTCCTATGATTGTTAATACCTCTCTCAATGAGGCTACTGGATCTGCTAGGTGAAGCAAGATATCGTCTGCATGCACAGATGATTTTAGGTTACTTGTGCCCACTAAGATCCCTTGTACATCAACTGAGGAGTTAATTCTCCTTATCAAGGGCTCCAAATACAAGTTGAAGAGTAATGGGGAAAGGGGACAGCCCTGTCGAGTACCCGAATACAGGGGAAAGCCAGCAGAAAATACTTTATTGCAGAAAATCCTAGCTGTAGGAGTTGAGCAAATCTTTTGAATCCAATGGATGAATTCTTCAGGTATATTTATATATTTAAGCGTTAACCACAAAAAGCTCCAGTCCACCCTATCGAAGGCTTTTTCAGCATCCAGAGATATTAAAGCCATAGGATGTAAGGTGGACTGAGCTATGTGGAATATATGGTTTAGTTTACGAAAGTGATCTGATGCTGACCTTCCCGGGACAAATCCTACCTGCTCTGGGCTGAGTAAGGAAAACCATATTTTTTGAATCCGATTAGCCAGAATTTTAGTAAGAATTTTAAGGTCACAATTCAGCAACAAGATGGGGCGGTAGCTGAAAGGGCATTCTGGTGGTTTATCAGGTTTCAGAAGCAGAATGATAGTTGCTTCCAAAATGGAGGGTTCCAGAGCCTCATTGGTGAGGATGTAATGGTAAAACTTAAGTAGTATAGGGGATAACTCTTTTTCAGATACCTTGAAAAAGTTTGAGGGAAAGCCGTCAGGACCTGGGGCTTTTTCTAGAGCCAGAGCCCTGATGACCTGTGTTATTTCTATTCGGGTAATAGGGGCTGCTAATACGGCCTGGTCCCTATCCTGCAACCTGGGAAGCCGAGTTCTAGCCAAGTATGCCTCGGTATCCTTCTTCGTTGGAAGGCTGAGCCGACAGCCGTAGAGATCTGCATAGAATCTCTCAAACACAGAGACTATATCTCTGGGAAGAGTTTTTAAGGTGCCATCTACATCCTGAATTGCCTGAATAGTCCTTGAACTTTCTAACTGCTTCATACGAAGTGCCAGAAGTCTTACAGCTTTTTCCTCTTGGTCAATGTAAGTTGCTTACGTTCTAAGAATAGCAAACCCGGCTTTCTCCTTAAGGAGGTCCGAGTATGCATTTCTCAGAGACAAAAAGTCCGTAAGTGACCCCTGCACAGAAGTGGATGATGGATTTTGTTCCAGTGCTCTGATCTGTTCCAATAGTTTCCATGCCTGATCCTCCCTAACCCTTTTCCACTTTGTTGCCAGTCTAATAAATTCGCCCCTTATATAACACTTCAGTGCGCACCAAATTTGATCCATCCTAGGGATGGAATCGACATTGTTTTCTAAAAATTGCTCAATTAAAGTACGAATTTTATTAACTATAAACTTGTCATTCAGCAATTGCGAGTTTAATTTCCATCGCGTATCTTTCTGCTGCTCCACTGTCGGAAAAATATGAAGCCAAACCACTGCATGATCAGATATCACTATCGGTTCAATCCCTACATTCAAAGTCCCTGATGGCAGGGCTGAGCTTATCAAAAAATAATCCAGCCTAGAGGCCGTTTGATGCACCTGTGAATAAAATGAGTAAGCCCTAGTAGTCGGGTTCAAAATCCTCCAAGGGTCACATAATCCAAGGAGGTCCATCATCTCATTGAGTGCCCTCTGAGCTGGGGTCACAGCCCTAGGGGTCAGGTTAGATTTGTCCAACAAAAGAGACTGGGCTAGATTCCAGTCCCCTCCCAATATAATAGGAGTTGGGATAAAAGTAGCTAGTTTATCTGCCAGCCCCATAAGAAAATCTGGATCACCTCCTACTGGTCCATAAATACTCCCCAAAATTAGTGGTTTTCTTGCCAATAGACCACTAACTAAAATAAATTTACCCTGCGGATCTTTAGCAAGGCATTTGATACAGTCCCACACAAAAGATTAATATGCAAGTTAGCCAGCCTTGGAGTGGGTCCCAAGGTGGTAGGCTAGATAAAAAAATTGGCTAGACAACAGGATGCAAAGGGTAGTAGTAAATGCAGTCCACAGTGAAGAAAGGAGGGTTACTAGCGTGGTACCGCAGGGTTCAATACTGGGAATGGTCCTTTTTAATGTCTTTATAAGTGACATTGCAGAGGAACTGGAAGGAAAAGTATGTATCTTTGCAGACGACACAAAGATCTGCAACAGGGTTGATACACAAGATGGAGTGGAAAGGATGAGAAGGGACTTGGCAAGGTTGGAGGAATGGTTAAATGTATGGCAGCTCAGATTCAATGCAAAGAAGAGCAAGGTAGTGCACCTGGGAAACAAAAACCCAGGGGAAGAGTACACAATGGGGGGTGAGATACTGACAACAGTAAAAATGGAAAGGGACCTGGGGATAATTATATTAGATGACCTAAAGGTGGGCAAGCAATGTGGGAAGGCAGTAAAGAAGGCTGGGGGGATACTGGGATGCATAGGAAGAGGCATCAATAGTAGAAAACAGGAAGTTGTTATCCCTCTGTACAGACAGTTGGTGAGACCCCATCTGGAGTACTGTGTGCAGTTCTGGAGACCCCATCTCCGCAAAGACATAGACAGAGTGGAGGCTGTCCACAGGAGGGCAACCAAAATGGTGCAGGGTCTGCACCAGAAGACATACAAAGAAAGACTAAAGGAGCTTAATATGTATACCCTTGACGAAAGAAAGGAAAGAGGGGATATGATAGAAACTTTCAAGTACCTCAAGGGAATCAACAAAGTCCAAGAGGGTAGCATCTTTCAGAAAAAGAGATGTGCAAGAACAAGGGGCCACAGTTTGAAGATAGAGAGGGGACGGTTCAGAAGTAATGTGAGGAAGTATTTTTTCACAGAGAGGGTTGTGGATGCATGGAACAGCCTCCCTGAGGAGGTTGTGGAGTCAAGAACAGTGGGGGAATTCAAGAATGCTTGGGACAGACATAAGGCAGTCCTACTGGGGGGTAGGAGGAAGTAAGCTGTTGGTTACCTAGGATCTGCAGCTTATCTGTTAGGTAGGAAAATGGGCAGACTAGGTGGGCCAAGCGGTCCTTATCTGCCATCAAATTCTATGTTTCTATGTATTCACCCCAAAAGCCAGTTTTTGACCCACTTGAGCTCCTGTCCTCCAACCCCCATCTCCCCCAGCTTAGCTATCAGCCCATTATGAGGTACTGACTCAAATGCCTTCCTGAAATCTAGGTATAGGACATCCACCGGCCAATGTCTATCCAAGGCCCCCGTCAACCAGTCATAAAACTCTACAAGATTGGGCTGACATGATCTCCTTGGGATGAAGCCATACTGTTTATCATCCTGGTGCCCTAACCTTACCAACTGCCTCCCAAGCCTCTCCTAGATAAAGCCCTCCCTTACTTTGCCTACCACAGACATTAGACTGACAGGCCTATAATTCCCCATCTCCTCCCTAGACCGCTATGTATAGGCAATAAATAAGCCACCCTCCAGTCTTGTGGCACCCATCCTGTCTGCAGAGAGGTCTTAAAGAGTGCAGCCAGTGGAGCTGCCAGCTCCTCCGCCAATTCCTTCATAACCCTTGGATGTATTCTGTCTGGCCCTGGTGCCTTATCAGTTTTTAGCTTCTGAAGGGCCTTCCTCACCTTATCCACTGTGCTATCTCCCCCCCAAGACCTCCCCCTCCTGCAACATTCCTACCCCTTCTGGGTCTGGCCCAGCCTGTACCCTAGCCTCTTTCCATTCTCTGGTCTGAGTCCACCCTCTCACTTCAGCGGCTCCTCCTCCCTCCCATCAGGCTACAGGAATCACCTGTCTCCCTCTGCAAAGATTGAGGCAAAGTACTCATTTAGCACCTCTGCCTGTTCCTCTGCTTCCTGAGTCCATCCCCCCCATAATCTTAATCCTGTTGATCTGTGTCCTCTCTTTTCTCTTCTCTCTTATGTATCTAAAGATTCCCCCCCCCCCCCGATATCCCTAGTCAGGTTTTGCTCCATCCCTGCCTTGACCCCTCACCACTCTGTTGACCTTCCTGGCCAATGGTTGTTACTCTCCTCACTCCTTGTCCCCCCTTGAGCTTTTAAAATGTGCATAGGAAGCCTTTTTTCCCTCACTGCCTCCTGCACCTCCCTGGTCCACCAATATGGCTCTACCCTAATTTCACCTTACTTTAGTACAGGACCTAGTAGCCTCTTGCACCCCTTTTTTAATGGTCTCCCACAAGCTTCCAGCATCCGTGTCTGGCCTAATCTTATCCAACCTTTCCCGTAGAATCCTACCAATACCCACGAAATCTGCTACCCTGAAGTCTACCTCTAATGTATGAGTGCAGTTTTCTTCCCCTCCTAGATACAACAGAAACCAGACCTTGGTGTGGTCACCACCCACCAGTGGACTGCACATCTCCAGGCCCCTTATCTGGTCACTGTCCACTAGGACAACATCCAATATCCTCCCCCTCTAGTAGGTTCCCCCACCTGCTGCACCAGGAAGGCATCCTGAAAGACATCCATCAGTCGCTGTTCCCTGTTTACAGAGGATGTCATGGTATCCCAGTCGGCCTGGGCATATTAAGATCACCCATGACCACCACCCTACCCTTTCCAAGGTCACAGTGCCCTTTGATGTTCTCAACCAGTTAATCCTCCAGAGCCTCCTCTATTGCGGGGGGCCTGTAAACCACTTCTATTTTCAATTTCTTCCTTCCCCTCATTTGCTGGATTACCCAAATGGCCTCCACACCCCCTCCAGCCTCCTCAACTTCACTAGCCACTATGTCATTTCTGACTATCAGCGCAACCCTTCCCCCTCTTCCTACTGCCCTATCTTTCCTGAATATCTTGTAGCCCTCTAATTTTAAGTCCCAATAATTTCTCTGGGTGGCCCATGTCTCTGTAATTGCTGCCACATCCGCTGATCCCTCAGCCAGCATGGCCTGGAGTTCGGGCATTTTATTGCTCATGCTCCTGGCATTGATCAGGACTGTCCTCCACCCCAACCCATCCCATCTCCCCAGTCCCCCAAACCTAGCACAGTCCCTTTTCTGCCCAATTTTCCTTGGATATGCAACACATTCCCCCCCACTACTCTTGTGCCCTAGACCTGAACCTTCAAACAGCCCCCTGGGGCCTTTCTTTTATTTTACCCTCCCCCCTTTACAAGTTTAAACCCCATCTCTCGCCTATAAATCCAGCAAGTTTTAGCTTCAAGATCTTCCTCCCCTCCAGGCTGAGGTGCAACCTATCCCTGGCATATGGCCCCTTATCCTCCCATGTATCTCCCCAATTCCCCACCAGCCCATATCCCTCTGCCTTGCACCAGTCCCTGAGCCATTGGTTCACCTCTCTAAGTTTTTGCTTGCTCTCCCCAGTTGCCCTTGGTACCGGCAGAATCTCGAGAAGGAAATTTTGCTTCGTATATAGTGACAAACCCTGGCCAATTCCTGGAATCTAGCATACATTTCTAGCTCACTGTTCCCTTCCAAGTCATGTGTCCCCAGATGTACTAGGAAGTCCAGGGATCCCCTGCATTCTAGTGCTATTGAGTATAAGTGGAATTTGGCCTTGTTTACGGATAGTCCTGGTATACATTTAGCCTTGACTGGGCTGCCTTTATTCTCCCCCGCCCCTTCCCACTGGATACCCCTGGTCATGGAGCCTTCCAGCAGTATCACCTTCACCCCACCCCCCACTTTGTTAGCCCGTCTTGGTCCTTCCAGACTCCTCCTTCTGTCATTGACCCCCTTTTTGCTTCTTCTGCTCCCTTCAGCCAGTGGATCTTTATAAGCCCATTTTGTTCCTTCCAGGCTCATCCTTCTGTCAATGACCCCCTGCTTGCTCGTCCTTCCCCCATCTGCCTGGGGGCCACCCTCATGTGCATGCCCTACCATACTCCTTTTACCTGTGACTGCCAGTTGGCTCCTCGCCCCTACTGTATTTACTGTATTACTGTATCTAATGTATGTATTGTATTTACTTTGTGTGTATCTGTTATGGACTGACTGTATTGTATGGAAACATAAAATTCTGCCAGCAGAAGAAGGCCATGTGATCTATCATGTCTGCTCAATGTGATGAAACAATCCCTTTTTGAGGTTCATGTCTTTCAGTGTCCAGTCAAAACCCCGACAGCAAATAATAGTGGTCAAAAAATACATGGTCATGCAGACATGGGCCCAGGCACAAATTTCCTGTTGGAATTACAGCAGGCCCAGGCACAAGTTTCCAGGTGCAAACATGGGCCCAGGCATAAGTTTCCAGCTGCAGACATGGGCCCATGCACAGATTTCCAGTTGTAGACATAGACCCAGGTACAAGTTTCCAGCTGGAATCACAGCAGGACCAGGCACAAGTTTCCAGTTGCAGACATGGGCCCAGGCACAGATTTCCAGTTGCAGATAAAGGCCCAGGGTACATGTTTCCAGCTGGAATCACAGGAGGCCCAAGCACTAGTTACCAGTGCAGACATGGAGCTAGGCACAAGTTTCCAGATGCAGTGATGGGCCCAGGCACAAGTTTCCAGTTGCAGACATGGGGCCAGGCACACATTTCTAGTTGCAGACTTAATGGGCCCAGGCGTATGTTTCCAGTTACAAACATGGTCCCCTGCACAAGTTTCTAGTTGCAGACTTAAAGGGCCCAGGCATATGTTTCCATTTACAGATATGGGCCCAGGCACAGATTTCCAGTTGCAATAGACCTAGGTACATGTTTCCAGTTAGAATCACAGCAGCTCAGGCACAAATTTCCAGTTGCAGACATGGTCCCAGGCATATGTTCCAGTTACAGTCATGGGCCCAGGCACAAGTTTCTAGTTGCATCCATGGGCCCGGGCACAAGTTTCCAGTTGCAGCCATTGGCCCAGGCACAAGTTTCTAGTTACAGACATGGGCCCTTGCAAAAGTTTCCAGTTGCATCCATGGGCTTAGGCACGAGTTTCCATTTACAGGCATGGGATCAGGCACAAGTTTCCAGTTGCAGACCTGGGCCCAGGCCCAGGTTTCTAGTTGCAGACTTAATGGGCCCATGCATATGTTTCCTGTTACAGACATGGGCCCAGACACAAGTTTCCAGTTACAGACATGAGCCTAGGCACAAGTTTCCAGTTAGATTTATTTTGCCTCCATATAATACTCGGTCCAACAGAACAAAGCTCCTCTACAGTCACCCTAGCGCCTCGACTCCTCACAAGTCTTCAAAGGGGTGTGACCAGACAGGGAGTTACATCATTTAAATATACACGTCAAGCTCATTATAAATTCATGAGTTAAATCAATCGAAAATACAAGTGCTTTCATAAAAGTGCTTTTGAAAAAAATAGTGTAAAGTGCACTTAAAAAAAACATGTTATTCTATGTATAAGCTACAGGAATAAATGCTCCACTTCTGACAAAGTTAACATCTCAAATACAAAAACAATTTCAGTTTCTCTTTTAGACACCATTATGGACTCATGCTGCTACTTAAACACCAAAGTATTTCAAGAGAAACAAAAACATAAATAATTGACAATCGGAGCAAAGGGAAAGGAAAATTGGGGGGAGGGGGAAAGGGGAAAGGGAGAGGAAAAGGGGGTTGTAGGGAAAAGAGGGTGTGAAGAGGAGGGGGGAAGGGAAAGGTTTGAGTTTGGTTCCAGGTACAAGTCCCAGATGTTTTCATGGTGCCCTTCTTTCATTTTCATGTCAACAGATTTGAATGGGATTGAGTTACCGGTTAGGTAAATCGATGGCAATTCTTTTTCTGGAACCTGGATCTTCTAAGTAGCTTTAACCTAGAACTGGATAGGCAGACAAGACAAAATTAAATTAATTAGCAATTCTATCTGTAAATTAAATATTCATACATTTATTTTTTTGTTATCTTTTCTTGTTCAAAAAGGCTTGAGGTCCCATCTGTCATCGAGTCCTTTGGGTTTTACACAATCTAATTTATAGATCCACATGCTTTCTTTTTCTAACAGTGTGTTGGATCTGTCTCCACCAAGTATGTGTGGTGGTACTCATTCTAGACCTAAAAACTGAACACTCTCTGATATAATGTGAGGAAGTATTTTTTCATGGAGAGGGTTGTAGATGCATGGAACAGCCTTCCTGAGGAGGTCATGGAGTCAAAAACAGTGGGGGAATTTAAGGATTCACGAGACAGACATAAGGCGATTTTAGTAGGATGTCAGAGGAAGTAGGCTGTTGGTTAACTAGGATCTGCAGCTTATCCATTAGGTAGGGAAATGGGCAGACTAGGTGGGCCAAGCGGTCCTTATCTGCCATCGGATTCTACTGTATGTTTCTATATGTTTCTATGGATTGATGATGTATACTGAAATGTAGACCCACTGGTGTGTCAATTCAGTTGTTGATTATAGATCTTATATGTTCTTGTATCCATTGTTTCAACGGACGAACAGTTTTACCAACATACAAAAGTTTGCAGCTACACCAAAGTCCATATGCAACATAACTGGTAACACATGTTATCAACTGTCTGATTTCAACTTTCTTTCTTATGTCACTGGGGTGTTGAAACCATTTATCTGTGATACCATACTTGCAGATATTGCATCTGCCATATTTGAAGAAACCATTAGTTCAACAGGGCAACCTAGTTGTCCCAATAGTGGGTGTGATGGGATTGGTGGGTTTAAGTCTGCTTTTTACCAATCTGTTTTTTAAGTTACTGGCACTACTGAATGAAACACATTGTTTAGAACCCATGGAATTACCCACTGTATGGTCACTTAACAAAATGTGCCAATTCCTATGAATAACATTCCCTATTCTCCCTGACTTGTGGTTAAATTCTGTAATGAAAGTGCATGGTTGTATTTCAATTGTGATAGGTTTTTCTTTTAATAACAGGCTTCTGTCGTACATCTGTACTTTCAATCTTAGCTTTTCTAATAGGGAGCTACCATAGCCTCTGTTCTTAAACGTTCTATAAGCTCCATGACTTGTTCTTCATACATGTTTTCTGAACTATAGTTCCATCGTATTCTAAGCATTTGACTATAGGGAATAGAGTATTTTCAATGTTAAAGATGGGTACTTTTTTTTAATGTGTTGACAGACTACCGATTCAAATGTAGTGATAGTGCTGTTTTGTACATTCGGACAAAAGGTAGACTTTGGTTTAAATTTATTTTTCCTAGTGTTCCTGAAGTGTGTACCATAGTTTGTCAAGCCTTCACCTGTTGTTTGTATGGGCGGAGTATCTATATCACCTGATTCATTCACATTATGTAAGCTAGTAAACATGTCTGAATCGAAAGAAACATCATCAAGATTACCCATTAGAATGTCTTGTGCAGTCTCAGTCATAATAGCATTTATGAAGTAAACAATGTCCTCTCTTTCAGATATTGTTTCTACACCAGCACCCATTGTTGAATCTTGGTGCTCAGGGTTCGTTATTGCAGCTGTCCTTGCTGGAAAAAAATACTTTCGATTTCAACTTTCTGAAGAACTTAAACAAGTCTACAAAAATATTGAAGTCATTAACTCTCGGGGTGGGAATGCAGCTTAAACCTCTGGTTAATACTTCTTCTTGAGTTTCATAAAGGTGTAGTCTGACAAGTTAGCAATCTGCAGCCTCTGTTCTATTTCCTTTGCCCTTTAGTTCTTGTAATACATTCTGGCTGTTCTCTTGCCCCCTCTCTTCCCACACCTTGTTTTCCTGCTCCTTGCCCATTTTTTGACTCCTTATTTGTTTGCTGAATGTTAAAGGGACCAGCAGATTCTTCTTCTTCTCTCTGGTTTTGAGAGTCAGTTTGGTCTGTACCAGTGTCACTGATGTTTTTCCTATTTCTGTCAGTAGAAAATCTGTTTCTGAAATGCCCCCTGCTGTACAAATGATTTCTGCTATTCTGTCCTTTATTTTCCGGCCAATTAATTATATGACCTTTCTCGTAATCAGTGTTATCTTTAAGCAACTTCTTAACTTTTCTATCTGTGATGGTTTTCTCATATTTCATTAATTTTTGTTTCAGTTTTATGTCAAGATGCTCGTACTGTGCATCAGTTTTAAACCCAATGACAGTGCCCTTTACTAGTTGCTGTACAAGTTCTTTGTATTTAATGGTGTCACTGCTGATTAACAATTTAATGAATATTTTTGTACATTCAGCAGAAGCTGCTAGCCATTCTTCTTTAAAGGGGAATTCTTCTATTCCACAAGAGGGTGTTATTGTTATACGCAGGCCTCTTGGTGCCTGCTATCTACTTAAATATTCTTCAAGAGTTGAGATGTTAAATGAAATATCAATTTCCTTTAAGAGTAACTTTTCTAGGTTGAGGAAAGCATTTTTTAGGTTACCTTCAACCTCAGTTTGCGCTCTTGCTCCATGAATCCTTTGTCAAGCTTGTCTTCTTCTGCCTGCCAATTCCTCAATGTTCTCCCAGTTATAATTCTGCTTCTCTCATTCTTCCACATTTGTGTTCTGAGTATCTGATTGATAACTCATAATTCCACATCAAGAAGGGACAGAGAATCTTGAAGGGCTCTAAATTCTGTTGTTTCAGTTCCAAGCACAACGTAGTAGCATGGGTGTCAGTGGCAATGGTGGCAGTTACCAAGCAAAACAATGAAATGCTGTGACAAACCCCAGCTCAGGACGGTGCTCATCACTACTCAGGAACCCAGCCCTGGAGTTCAAACACACAGCAGCAACAATTGAGATGGCACATGGGACCCAAAAGGACTGGAAAAATCAGATTGCTGGTGCAAAGTTAGATTTATTTTACCTCCAAATAATCCTTGGTCCAACAGAACAAAGCTCCTCCATCGTCACCCTAGCACCTCGACTCCTCGTGAGTCTTCAAAGGGGTATGACCAGACAGAGAGTTACATCATTTAAATATGCATGTCAAGCTCATTATAAATTCACCTCCTGACTGCAACTCTGGTTGAGGTGTATACCTCACCAAGGTGTAAAAGGGAGTCATCCAGGATGCAATGCAGTGTCTCGAATTACTGCATGACAAGAAGGATTAATTGACATTGACATTGCTTTGTTTACTGCAGTAACTCTACTGAAGTATGCTGCAGTATTGCATTGTATCCTGGTGGGCTCCACAGTACCTTATTAGCATTTTTCAGATGCACATAAACTACACCTTCTGACTACACCTCAGGTTAATGTGTACCTAATTAACATTTTCTGACACACATCAGCTACAGCTAAATTACACAGTAAGTGCACTGCTGTTGAACCTCATGTATACTTCTCAGACAGTAGTGCAGTTGAGGTCCACACCTTGAGGTGTACCATGAGATGTACATCTCATTTGAACCTTAGCTACACGATAAGTGCGTTGCATTTGAGTCCAGGTTCTTTCAATTAGTAAAGAAAAATTAATTTTATTAGAAAAAGTGCTTACAAACAATGTAATGAATAAGACATACTAGAAGTTGCTCAAGTTTTATTTTGCAGTACAATTGGCCTTCTGTATGTGCTCTCCATGTCATTGTAATCTATAGTTTAGAGGCTGTTTTAGATGGCAATAGTTCTCAAAGGACATCAGTGCCTGAGAGTGTAGTGTGATGCCTACAGTCTTCAGTCATGTTCTGAGAAAACCTGTTAGGCTGGTTCAGGTAAAATATAGTACCATTTTAACTTTTTCTTATTTCTGAATTTTCATAAATTCAAATCTCAGAAGATTATTGTTTTTGAAGAAGCTATTTTTGGAATAGGACCTGATTAAGGCTGTGTGGACTGTTCAATTGCAGATTCTGTACAATGAAATTCTATGGAAGTTTGGAAAACTACACCTAATTCTAAGGAATTCTGTAGATGGGGGAATTCCAAAATGTCAAAAGTGCAATGTTTTTTGTAGATTTGCTATCTGTGGTTTACATAAGCTGTAGATTTCATTCCACAAACTGCAAAATATTATGTTGTGGTTTAGGAGAGCCACAGAACTTTATTTCACAATTGAATAAATGCTTTTCAGAATTCCATGGAATTTCAAAAGAAATTCCAGAAAGTATTTTGGAACCAGAATTATAATTCTGCATAAATTCCACTGGTGGAATTCCACTTACCACACCACTCTAGAAATGACTATCTTGGGAATCTCCTTGGGCAGTCCTATCTGGGCTTGGGCAAACAGGCTCCATGACTGAGCAAGACCACCTCACTTACTCCAAGTGGGAATAGAGCCTTTCTGTATTCCAGCATACAGCATAGATCTCTTCATAAGTCTGGCTGATCTAACTTGGATCATTTTCAGAAGGGAGAAACTTTTTTTTTAAATTCAACATCTTTATTAATTTTATAAGGATAAATCCACAACAATATAAACACAAGATGAAGTACAAGGGTATAACAGTTCAGAAAAATTAAAATTAAAAACAAAAACAGTCCCTCCCCTTACCCTTCCTCCTCCTCACCCCACCCACTCTGGAGTGTGCCCTTAGGGAAATATTAAAGGATTCTAGTACCTTGTAAAATGTGGATGGGGAGTCCACAGATTACTAACCATCAATGTAAATATAAAGCGTATAATTTCCCCAATTTTTTATCAAATAAAGTGAGACCGTTAAGGAGACTGACCAGTAAGTGCTCAACCCTAAAGTAGGCAGAGAGGTCATTTAGCCATTCATTATAGGCAAGGCCACTGTTTTTCATTTTTTACCGGAAAATCCGGTAAAATTCCAGAGTTAGGGCTGCCTGAAGACCAGTAAAAATTAAGATTTCATGGAATCTGGTAGTTTCTATCAGATCAGTAAATCTATAAAAAAGAGTGTTTTTCTTTTAATTCCTTCCTGTACTATTTTCAGTTTGCTTTATTTAATGCTCTGTGTATTAAGCCTTCTTTAATTCTGATTACGTATGCACATACTAAAAGAATGATAGCAGAATCCAGGTAAAATCTGGAAATTAGACTAACAATCACCAGTGAAATTCCGGAATCTTAAGTCTTGAAAACAGAATTTAATTGTTTTAATCACTGTAAATCAGTGGCCTTGATTATAGGAAATGAGTAGTTGATCCATCCAATGTTTAAGCACCAGCTTTTTGACTACCATGGAAATTAGCACCAAATGGTATTTACGCTCCTTAACCTGGATGTTGGTATATATAGCTAAGATGCAGATCTCCACAGTAAAAAGATCACCCAGGCCAAGTAGTGGATCCAGTCTGGATTGAATCAAGTACCATAGGGGACAATTTTGTCACAGTACCAGAATATATGCAGCAAGTTCCCCTCTTCCTTACCACATCTAGAGCACATAGGATTGGAAAGGTGGCCAGTTTTAGCTAATATATAAATTTTAGCTACAATAGACTACGGGGTTGTGGTCTATGGAGCTGCCACTGACACTGCACTCAACAGGGTCCAAATTGCATTAAATAAGGCATGCTGCCCTAACCCTGAGTGCAGACCATTACACCCATACCTGCACTCTGTTTAAAAGCACTAACTGGCTGAGCCTAAAAGACAGGCTCAAATACCAAACCTGTCTATTGGGTAAAAAGGCACTCCTCGGAAAAACACCACCCTACATAGTAAACCTGCTTGAGGCCTCTCCCTCATCACATATCACTGGGGAGAAGAAAAATGGTGCACTGTCCATCCCATTCTGGCGAACCTCACTTGGTCAGAGTACCTTCACCTACCGAGCCCCCCTCTGGCTAAATGAACTCCCACAGAAACTACATACACACAGCCAGCCTCAGTTCAAAACTGGCCTCAAGCTGCACCTACAGTCTATTTCACAATGCACGTGCCCCACAGGAGAAACCTGATATACTCTCCCAATACCACCATTAAACCCAGCACTGAAACCATCACTATTGAACTGCCTGATACGCTGAACCTGTATGACTGTATCCTTCTGTTGTCTGTAACCACTGTATTTGTGCTAATCCTGAAACAACTGTATATGATCTGAAATCTGTATTTACTGTACTGGTGTTTCTGTATCATTTGTCCTCCATGACGCGGAACCTTTGTAACTGAACATGTTCCAAAACCTGTAACCACTGTATTTGTGTTTTGCTATGTTTGTCCACCCTGACGTGGAACCTTTGTAAAAGAGCTCACGCTCAAAGGTTTTTCCAAATACTCTTAAATAAATAAAAAATTTGACAAGAGTATAGTATGAATAATGCAGGATATGGTATTGAGTAAGTCATAGTTTGTCCTGGGGGATATATGTATAAAGATCCTGCCAGATCCAAACCCAGGTCCATACTTTGGAACCAGGTAGGGGATCGGGGTGGCCAATGGACAAGAGATAAGTATACAGGAGAGACACACAATGGAGTTGGGAAGATAGATCATGGAAGCTATCCAGGATGGGTTGTAGCTTGGAAACTTGGGGGGAGGTGCCAAAGATTTGGCCAAGTGAGTGCCTCAGCTGGAAGACTTTAAAGAAAATGGACTGGGGATAAACCATATTTCTCTAGAATAGAAGACTAGGAGAGGAGGGAGCCCGGGACGTAAAGATCTGCTACTACAGCATTCCATGTTGGGGACAACCAGTCAAGAGTGAGGTACATGCCACCTGTCTTAATGTTGGGATTGAGAACGAGAGGCTGAGCAGAGTCTAGACATGGGGAGATTTTATAGAACGAGCAAAACTGAGAGAAAACCTTTAGTGAGGTCCCAATTACAGAGTGAAAGAGTTAGTCAGGTAAGCTTTTCGGTGGAATATAATAGATGGTAGAAGAGTGAAGATGGTGCTGTTTTAGCAGTTGAGTTTCCAGCTGTAGCCAGGTGAGAGTACAGTCTTTTATAGGGTGGATGAGCCATCTGCCAATCCTGGTGAAATGGCTAGCCCAGTAATACAGAAGAAAGTTAGAAAGGCAGAGATCACCTGCTATTTTAGGGAGGTTCAATTTATATTTGATTTTTATTATGACTTATCTCATTGAACTTTTTTTTTTTTTAAATCAAGTTGCCTCAAAATCCCTCTTGCTCTCATTCATACCCTTGTATGTCAGCACATTGTGCTGCACGCAGTTCTACATTGGCCAAAAAAAAAAATCCACTCCCCCTTTTCTGACCATTGTATGGGCCTGTTGAAACACAGAACTTGACAGGCAGAAAAAGATTGGTCCATCAAGTCTTCTTGGTTCATATCTTATCCCTACCAGTCTAGCACTGGTAGAGGCTATGCCAGTTGTAGCTCTGCTTTGTTAGTCGAACAACCCTCACTCTCCCCCCTGCCCCCATTATCTTCACCATACCTGTTTGTTTCTCCCATCACTTCTTGAAACCTGTGCTTGTTTCAGCATTAACTACCTCACTGGGTAGACAGTTGCACCTTTCCATTACCCTCTCCATGAAGAAGTGTTTCCTCAGATCCCTCTTGAATTCACCCCAACCCCACCAATTTATAATTATATCCTAATGTCTCATCACATTACCTGAGCAGATGCTGGCAGTCCATTCATTTTTTTCCCTTCAGAGTTTGGTGTAAATCCAAGTCAAAGGTTTATGGACAAATTTCTTAAGACCTTTTGCTGTTCTGTAATCAATAAATTCGAGCTGCTAAATGTTCATGCTATTATAATCTTAGTATAATAAATTGTGGCAATCTAAGTTTTCTTTCTCAGGTTGTTAATAAATTAACAATATAGATTATGAATGTTAGTAGACTGGCTGCTTCACAAGAAAATGTGAGCAATTGGGCTTAGTTTTTTGTTGACAAAATTGCCAACATTAGAGTTTTTTGAAGCTAAAAGGTTGTAGTTTCCTAATGTGTCTTCTATTCTACAGTTGCTGCAAATTCTCTGAAGCAACTTCCATGTTCCCTTGACACTATGCCTGCTTAATTACAGTATTTTTCCATGTATCCCTGTTTTGATTACTTCTGTTGTGGATTTTGTAAACATGCTTATTGCTACTGGTGAAGTTGCTCATGCTATAAAATCTTGAACTGTGAGATATAATCATAAAAGGACTGACATTACTACAAAAGTTCCTACTAATTATTGACCAGTATCTAACCTTCCAATAGTAGCTTTAATTGTGGAAAAAGTAGAGGCAGACCAGCCTGAGACTGATGTATGGGAACATTTTCAAACTGGCCATAGAATGCATCATTCAAGTAAAACTGCATTTTTATGTTTGTTTGCATGCATGTGCAAGAAACAGTGCCACCATACGAGGTTTCGTAGGAGTGCCACCTCACTTCCAATGCCCTGCTCCTTGCAGGTACAACCTCACCACACCAATAAATGTTTGAGCTCTCTGTGACAGCAGTTCAGATGCAGTGGCGTACAGTTGAAAGCAAAACACTGGTTACAATGAGTAGTAACGGTACTCCACTGCCATCATCGCAGCATGCAAAGTGCCTACACTCAGCACTGTATGAGAACAGCTGTCACAGACAGCTTGTTTTTTTTTCTATCCCCACCCCTACACACAAAAAACATCCATGCAGCATGCTGGGAGCCCATCCCAGTGTGCTCATGCACTCCCCCCCACACCGTATTGCCAGTGGGGGTGCCCAATCCCCTGTCAGCTCCACTGCATTCCCCCCACAACCAGACTTCCAGGTGCCATGCTGGGAGCCCACCTCAGCATGGCAAAAGTTTGTATTGCTGATGAGGGAGCCCAACCCCCTGTCGGCTCCACTGCCCCCCCAAAACACTTTCAGCTGCCATGCTGGGCGCCCACCCCAGCGTGGCAAAATTTCTGTGTCGTCTTCCTAAATTAAGGGAAAACCCTGAAAACAAAAATGGTCCCTCGTCACCTGTCTTGCCCCCCCTCCCCCAACCAGCGTCCACCATGTGCGCACCCACCTCCCCACATCCCACACTTACCTCCGGAGCAGGAATACATCTACACTCTTCAAAGCTGACCACAAACTGAAGAAATGCCGGTAAGCTGTATAATGGCATAAATGTTTTTTTTTCAACTTTGGTGCATATCTCGTCATATAGGAATTTTTCACAGATTTTCAACATGGGGTTCTTGTGTCCTCACCTCATGAACTCAGTCACTGTCATTTTGTTATTCAGTCCAGAAAGGTGATTTCGCAGTCACTGCATGGAACCACCTTTCGGGATGTAGTAGTGAAATGACAGTGTCACAGTTCATGAGGTAGGCTCCCAAAACCCTGTGTTGAAAATTGGTGAAAAAATTCCCAAAAATGACTGTTTTATGAGCGTGTGTTGCGCAGTTCTTATGCATGCTTGTGACTTTGATCATTTTTAATATTTTCACTCCAGATTTTCAGCATTGCCATTTTACCACACCTCCTTATGAGCTGTACAGCTGTTATTTTTCACATCTTGCCAAAAAAGTGTTTTCATGCATGTAGCGCACAATGGTGCAGTTGGTATGCGAAATCAATGTTTGGGACAGATTAAGAAAATCACAGTGACACTGTTCATGAGCAGAGGTCTTAAAATGGCTATGTTGAAAATTTGGTGACAAAAGTCCATAAAATGACTGTTACAAGCGTGCATGGCGCAGTTTCCATGCACACTCGTAAGTTCACGAATTTGTAATATTTTCAGTCCAGATTTTCAACACTGCCATTTTTCCACACCTCCTTCTGAACAGTACAGCTGTCATTTTTCACACCCTGGCCAAAATGTGTTTTCACACTTTGGGCACAGAATAACGCGGTTTCTGTGGGAAATTAGTGTTCGGGACAGATTACAAAAATCACAGTGACACTGTTCATGAGCAGAGGTCCCAAAATACCTGTGTTGAAAATCTGCTGTAAAAAATCCCCAAACTTATTACATTCTGGGTGAATGTTGTGCCGTTTCTACGCATGCTCGTGACTTCACCAGTTTTTGTATATTTTCACTCCAGATTTTCAACAATGCCTTTTTTACACCTCCTCATGAGCAGTACTCCTGACACTATTCACATCCTGTTAGAAATGTGTTTTCGCACCTGTGGCACCAAATGGTGCAGTCGCTGTGCAAAATCACCTTTCACCTAATGAACTGATAGTGTCACTGTTCATGTGGTGGGGTCACAAAAAGCCCATGTGGAAAACCTGGAGCTAAAATACCAAGAAACGCCCAGGGCATTAGGGGTTTTGACCATAACACCCTACCCTGTAGGGACTGACAGTTGTCAGGGATGTGACTTGGGATTTTTGACAGTAGTGCTCATGCCATTCCACCCCCATCCCAACCCTGCAGCCACTGACAGACATCAAGGTGTGCGTTGGACCCTTTGCCCCCGGAGTTCACCCTGTTCTCCTATACTGCACTCATTTCAGCATATTCCCTTATGGAATGAGGTGAATGTAAAACCCAAACACCCCAAGAAACACCTGGACACTTGTCAGTGTCTGAAGGGTAGGGTGAGGTGAAATGTTGTGACCGTCATGGATGTCAATCCAAAGGCACACCCCAATGCCTGTCCATCTCTGCAGGGTGAGGGTGGAGTTGGTGTCAGTTCAATACTTCATTGCCATTCCTACACTGCATCTGTCTAACTCCTGCACTTCCACTGCTAATGCCAGCAAGTAAACATTCGGCATTGACAAATGCTTGTTAACATAGAATTTGAATTTGATGGCAGATAAGGACCACTTTGGCCCACCTAGTCTGCCCATTTCCCTACCTAATGGATAAGCCTCAGATCCTAGTTAACCAACAGCCTACTTCCTCCTTTCCTCCACTAGAATTGCCTTATGTCTGTTCCATGCATTGTTGAATTTCCCCCACTGTTTTTGACTCCACAACCTCCTCTGGAAGGCTGTTCCATGCATCTACAACCCTCTCCATGAAAAAATACTGCATCACATTACCTCTGAGCCATCTCCCCTCTATCTTCAAATTGTGCCCCCTTGTTCTTTCACATCCCTTTTTTCTGAAAGATGCTATCCTCTTGGACTTTGTTGATTCTCTTGAGGTACTTGAAAGTTTCTATCATTTCTAACAATTAAAATTGTTAAAGATGTTATTAGGCCTGGTAATTGGGCAGAAGGTTCTATTTTTATTATGTTAGATGTTCTTCAGTATGGCAGCTTTTAATGCTAGTTTCAGTAACAAAATAACATTGGATTGCTTACTTTCAGTGGATTTATCTACAGTAAGTTTGAGGTATTAAGATTTGCATCGTATTTTTCATTTTGTGATTTTGTGCCTTAAATGGGTAATAAGTAATTCTCATCTAGGGTTTCTTCCTCTGGAGTTCCCTAGGGTAATTGTTAGGATCCACTCTTTTCAATATTAATATTTTACCGGTTGGTAATATGATTAGTAGATTTAATTTAAAGCATAGTACATGGTTAGGGCTTATTGCGCATGGAAATCAGTGACTGCTCACAAATTGTGGTGCAGATTCTAAAAGTTGTTGTTTATGTTCTGAAAGTTGTTGTGCACATTCCGAAAGTTCTTCTGCATGTTCTTTCATCAACTTCACCTGCACTCCCCCTCGTGCTCACTCAGTTTTCTGCAGCACTTTTCAGTTTCACCTACACTCACTCACCATCATGCTTACTTCTGCCACTTTCACTTTGTCTTCTTTGCCCCTAAGCTGAATAAGAGAATGGATCTCTTTTTTGTTTGCTTTTGTTCCCCGATGCACAGTGAAGCCAAAGTCATCTTGACATTACTTACAGAAACTGACTCGGGTTTCACTCGCTGGCTCCTACAGGCTCCCACTATGCATTCACTACATCTGGGCTAGACTCAGTCTTCTTGGCGGGAGGGGGAGACCAGAACTCTATCACTCATAGAAGAAAAATGACATTTGCAACAGCTGTCATTTCTGAGAAATGCTTGTTTTCTCTTTTTCTTGTTTAATAACAGTTTAGTATTGTGACAAAGAGTAGGTTTTGTGAAGGGGGATAAGAGATGAAGCACAGCAATGTGCTGCATACAAATTATTTTTAAACCATATCCTATGGGTGACCTACACAATTTGCCTTTTGTTTTCATCTTAGGGTTGAGATAAAAGCATGTACCTTGGTCATGGACATCTTGAGCTTTGCTCTCGAGGTCCATATGTTGTAATCTCATCCCCTCTATGGAAACACAGGCTTATTGTGTATGGTCACCCATATATTATTCCTTATTTCATTATTATGTGAGTAACACCCAGCTTTATTTTCCTGCTAGGCTCTATGATGCTGGTTCAACAACACTTTTGTCGACTGACATCTCATCGACAGGAATTATGTCGACTGCATAATTCCTGTCTGTCTCCTGGTCCAATTTTTTGCAATCTTACAAGTACAAAATTAAATAAATTTCACAATGTGTTAAAGCAGCAGAAAGGATGGGTTCAGACTCTTCTGTTCAGGATCACACTGTTCCCAATCCTAGAGACCTGCATCGGTTGCCAGTTTACTTCTAAATTGATTTTAAGGTGCTTCTTTTGACACATAAATATCTTCATGATCGAGGTCCCAAATACCTCACAGACTTTCTAATCGAGTAATGTTGAGTAAGAACTTTGAGCTCTATGAATTCAAAGCTCTTAGCTTTCCCTTGGAGCCATCTAGAACCAATAGGTGGTAGGGCCCTTCACTATTAGGGTTTCATTACTCTGGAATGTCCTTCCCCATGCCATTAGACATTTCGACTTATTAGATGGTTTTAAGTCTGCTCTGAAAGCACTGATGTTTGCAGAAGCATTCAAGACTTTTTATGTCCCTTATATTCAAATGACTTTATTCAACTGTTTATGTATATGTTATCCTAATATGCCTGTGCTTTATATTACATGTATTCACTTTGTGTGTATCTGTTATGGACTGTCTGTAATTTATTGTATTGTATAGAAACATAAAATTCTGCCAGCAGAAGAAGGCCATGCAATCAATCAAGCCTGCCCAATGTGAAGAAACAAGCCCCTTTTGATGTTCATGTCTTTCGGCATGGGGTCATTATGTCGCAAGACATAATGCTGCATGGCACTATCATGCTGCATGATTAATGCCATGAGGCATCATGTCTTTGTTCTGAAGGGGGGGCTCTACCACCCACACCCCCTGTTATGGGGGGCAGCACCCCCAGACCCCCTCCCACTAAAGATTCTCAACTCTGGGGGGGGGTCCAACTCGGGGAGCGCACAGGTACGGGTTTTGCCATAATGCTGTACGCTATTAAGCATGTGACATTATAACCTGGTACGATGTCTTTCAGTGTCCAGTCAAAACTGTGACAGCAAATACTAGTGGTCAAAAAAAGCATGGTCATAACAGTGCCATGCAGTTTTGGAGTTAGTATATCTAATCTAGTGCAGTTTTGAACCCCTTGGTTTTGAACTGACTGTGGGGCATGGTTATTGACCATGCTGTTTTTCACCATGTAGTCTTGACACAGTGCCATGTCTTTCTATCCCCTCTCCCCAGCCTCCCAAACCTGCCCTTTCTTCATTTCCTACCTCCACTTTAATCTCTTCATGGTTTGTGCATTAACAACCATCTCCCACAACTTGTTCTACCCTTCCACCTTCTCTGTAAAATACTGCTTCCTGGCATCCCTACTGAGTTTATTCCATACTGTTTTGGAACCATGTCCTCTCATGTTTTCATTCTAACTGGGTCTGAACAGTTTGTAAGGAGTTCACCTTAGTAATGCCCCATTGTGTATTTGAAGGTCTCTATCATGTCCCTCCTGGTCTCCAGTGAGTACATGTTTAGGCTCTGCAGTCTCTGCTTATACACATTCCCCTGCTGCCCCTGAATTCTCTCTGTTGCCCTTCTCTGCACTGCCTCCAGCTTGTTTATGCCTTATTCAGGCAATACATAAAACAGTATGCATGTTATGATTTCATGCTGTAAAATGCCAAGAGCTTTTAGATGGGTACTATATAAATAAAGTTGGATTGGGTTTTGACCTAATAATATAGAGTAAATTATTTTAATCAACCCCACACGCTTCAGGTCATGAGGGGGGAGTAGGATTTGGATACTAAAATATGGCATAACTTACTGTATTTATAGTATATGGGTAAGGGTTGTTATGCATAGAAATCAGCCTACTTCAAAATTCTATTGCGCCCTAGTAGTGATGTCAAATCACTGTTATACCACTCTTTTTTTTGTATGTTCTATTTGTGGCTCCTCAGACAGCAGAGGGTACTTTCCCCAGTTCTGCCATTTACACGGACGCTCAACTAACCCCCACAGCCAGCCTCCACCATGACCACAGAGTCAGGGAGGACCATTGCTTACCCCTCACAGAGGGCTCTCCCAGCAGGGGACAGACCAGGGGGAGATTCTGCATCACCCTTGAGCCCCTGCCCTGGCTTATGTTGGGCTTTGTTTTGCCGGGAGAATGGTCATCCATCGGTGGCATCATTGCTGCTTGTCTGAAGGGGTTTTCTAGCTTTAGATCCCTTGAGTGTGGACATGCAATGACATCCAGCATACAGTGAGCATGCTCCCGTGCTTGCTTGCAGGAAGTCCACCACTGCCAGATCCCATTGCAAGGTGCCCCCATCTATTGCTTCCAAGGTCTCCACTGGAGTCACTAGTGTAGCGGGCAAGTGCCCCAACCCTCCCCAGGAGAGGGGAGCCGTCCTTTGGATGCTCAGTCCTCTCCTCCCCTGCCGACCCCTGATGACCTAAGTCCATTCCTGAACCCAGGTTGCCAGTGTGGAGTGAGGTATGGCATCCAGTACCTCAACCCTCAGTGCATCCAGGCCTGACTGTTATACCATTCTGAGTACGTCACTACCAGGGTTCAATGAGAAAGAATACTCATGCTCTATTTTGCCAGCCACAAAATCTACAATGGTGTTTTTTTGTTAGTTTCAATCTGACAGCAGTGAAAATGAGCAATCACAGATTGCCTCAGCTGTCTTTTCTAAATCCACTACTAGCGGCTAGCTACAATAGTAGGACAGTAGGACAAAGCAGGACTTTCATGTTTTTCATTTCATATTGGGCCCTTTACTGTTCGCCATCTATATTAACAGTCTGGACTGAGGCATCACAGAAGCCAGTATCCACTTGTTTGCCAATGATACGGTGCTCTACTTAAGCCGTGATTCTCCTGGAGCTGCCTGCGCTGACTTACAAACTGAATTCAACACACTGCAGCCCCAGCTTCTCAGCAAAAAGTTACTGCTAAAGGCTAAAAAAACCAAGGCCATGCTCTTCTCACCATCTGGCACAGGGGCGTACTCTGCTGCTGCTGGTCCATTTCCTCCCATCACTACCTTACTAGGTGAAAATCTTGAATTTGTGACTAAATTCAAATATTTAGGTATATGGCTAGACAATAAACTCTCCTTTGTGGAGCACACAGAAGAATTAATGAAAAAGCTGAGGCAGAGGCTTGGTCTTTTCTTTAGAATTAAACACCTCCTGACTACAGACACAAAAAGACAGCTTGTTCGATCTACATTCCTCTCATTAATCGACTTAGCTGACTTTATTTATGGCCATTGCCCTGTCTCACACCTTGCAAAATTGGATGTACTGTACCATAGAGCATTGAGATTTATAACTGGCCTTCCGTCCTCCACACATCACTGCTCTTTATATGCAGCCAT
Source organism: Neoceratodus forsteri (assembly GCA_016271365.2). Classification (NCBI taxonomy): domain Eukaryota; kingdom Metazoa; phylum Chordata; order Ceratodontiformes; family Ceratodontidae; genus Neoceratodus; species Neoceratodus forsteri. The sequence continues at coordinate 1,571,672,786 of CM057452.1, forward strand.
AGGGTGGCCTTCCCTTCAATACAGGCGGTGTAGAAACGCAGCCCTTTGGACACTCTGAGCCCTTACCAACAGACTTCCATATTACATTGTTGATTGTCTCCCCTTGAGTCCGATCAGTAGCTATGCGTTAAGAAGCCACTCGTTGGTCTCCCTGAAAGTCCCAAGGACCAGCACCCGCTGCGAAAGGCCTGCCATTAGCTATGCTTTGCCCATGCTCTGGAATAGGATACAAAGATCATTGAGACTTAGCTCCCCTGTCAGTATTGCCTTGTTTAAGACCATCTATGACAAAACGTTTGCTGAAATCTGTAATTGTTTCCACTGTTCCTAGCAGCCTTATTGATGTTTCTTTCCCTATCCTTACTACTCCCAGCCTGTGATCTAAGTCCTCTTCTGCCTCTATCATCCACTTCACCATTCAGTTGCCACACTTGCTATCGGCACCCTCTGTACCCCTTTTCCCACACCACCCTCGTCCTGCCACTCTAGCCTGAGAAACAGACACCGCTATGCACTACTCCGTAGCCTAGGAACTTCCACCCAAGCCTGCAACTGGTTGCTGAAGGCTGAAATGCAAACAATTGTCCTTTTCTCCTAAGGTTTGCACAAGACAACCCTACAAGTACTGTCTCCATGGGTATTGTAAATATCACATTAATTATGTGTTTTGTATATATTTTTGTACGTGTGCCCTTGTAATGTATATTCTCTGCATCTACCTTTTGTAATCATCGTCTGTAACAGCTTGTTTATTTTGTATTCTATACCTTTAGTCTGTGAATGTATAATTGTCCCTGCCAACAGCAGGTCCACCTCGTAAATGAGCTTGCTCAACGGTGACTGCCTGGATAAATAAAGATTTGATTCATTGATTGATTTCAAAATGTTGAGCGATGAGCGTTTCTGGCAGAAGTTCAAAACCATCAAGCACGCCAGCTAACATGAACTGTTACTTTCTTTATATATGTTTTTTGGTAGAAATACCATAGAAATGAAATGTGAGCAATCTGTGCAGTAGTACAATTCTAATAAATTTTGAAATGTTTTGGATTGAATCAACTTCTATGAATCACTGTACCAGGAGACAGGGCAGAAGTCTGTCCACATGTAGCATACCGGAAAGTTTAGTCTGTCTGCATTGGTGGAGGTGGGGTTCTGAAGGCAGTTCATAAATTGGTTTAAACATATGCAAAATGGCCCACATACTCTAACAGACATGTATGGACCACTTTACACAACAACACCAAGTTTGCTTCTTGAGGTTGTCATGACAACCAAAGACCTCTGGAGCATCGCTCTCAAGGTCTAATGGTTGTCACGACAACCTCTTGAAGCACACAGAGTGTTATTGTGCACAGTGGCCTGTATATTATCCTCTATACACTAACCCCTACATCCCTGGGGTCCTAATGGAGAGGGAAATGGTTACCTAACTCAGTATAACTCATTGAAATCAATATACCACAAGATGGTTTAAGAAAATGTGCATCACTTTTAACACATTATTAAATCTGGCTACACTAATACACATGCAGTCAATTTAGTTATGGTAGCCAGCTGGCAGAGACTGATGTGTTTTCTGCTGTAAAGGCCATTGTAGAGTGGGGAATAGGACAGGAGAAAGAAGGAGAAAATTGGGGGAAATGAATAGGTGTGAGGAAAACCCAAGAGCACAGGGTCCAATATGAATAGAAATAGCAGAGGATCTCAAAATGAATGTGACCCATTTTAGCTTCCTGCTGTTTGGATCTTTTGGGAATTGGACTATGAGCCAACTCATAGCTGGGTGGGGTTGGATGGGGGTTTTAGATATTTATCTGAGCCAGGTGAAATGTTTGGGTATAGGTATCTCCTCGGGTAACAGTCTTGGATTTCAGCCTGGAAGTCTGTGAATTTGACCCAGATGATCTAAGCCAATCTGAGGTGGCCCATGGGGGAGGGGTCTGTTCAAGGTCTGATGTGGCAGACTGGTGAGAACCCAAGCAAATGCAATGACCTGAACAAGGGACAAAGCACTGATAATAAACAACCAAGAAGCCATGTATAGGTGCAGAAATATTTGACTGAAACAGGTGTGATCTGAGCATGAAGCATCCCTGAAACACTAATCAGGCCCCTGAGAAAGGTCCCATCTAGAGTACAAGCATTACTCTCCCCCTTATCCAGTGATGTGTCTGGTGGCACAGGATCATGTCTACGTCCTCTGGCCCTTCATACCTCAGGATAGGATGTGTGATGGGACTACAATTGTCCTAAAAACAGACAAAGTGACAGGGACAAACAGGAGTACACAGTGGAGGCAGCAGCAGACACACAGAGCCAAACAGCTGACACCAAGAAACAGAGTGCCCACTCCTTCAGAATAACATTTCAGTTAGACACAGAGTGCTTTCCCTCCTAGAGTGATACTTCAGTCAGACATGGAGTGTCCGTGCCCCCCCCCCCCAGAGTGACACTTCACTCTGACATTTCAGCACATGCTGGATATGTGAACAGCAACACATCTCACTATCATGATGGCAACTATGACCTGTCATACATCACAACACTCACCTCAGACTGTGACATTACAAACCAGATGGGGCCAATCTCATACATGTACAGGTAGTCAAATGTTTCTTAGCTTCCTGGAAAGTGCATATCCTGCTTAACCTGAGGATCACCATCTTCTGATGGCATTCCCCTCCAAGAATCACCACTCTCCAAACAGAAATTAATCGATTGCTGAATGGCTGAAATGAGATTCAAAGCTGTGTATCAGTATTGAAACAAGCAGTGTACTGCAGCAACTGAATTTGAAACAGGCAACCAAAACATTCATTGAGACCAGTTCAGTTATGTGGCACAGGTAGACCTGTGTGTTCTCATATCACAGGGCACCTGCCCTGCCCATTGAATAGGGAAACCCATGGTCTGCAGTAGATGCAGTTGAAGTTGCTGAAATTTGCTTAACACTGACATTTTTGAAATTTGACAACTTCTCTTCACTTATGACCTCAATTTGCTTAGTTAGATGACCATTGAATTGGCCAAATTTGCATGGAAAATCTAAGTGCATTGCCAATTTTTGGATGAATTAGGCAGTTTGCGTCATTTGCCACATGAATTTGGTCAATTCTCCCATGAAAATTATGTGAATTGTGGTTGTCTACAACCCTGAACTGTAAAGAAATACCTACCACCACCACTGTGCTATAATACCACCCTCTCCCACCCTGCCAAGTATTTTATAGTCATATACCTCTTCCCATCCCCCACTGACACAATCCTCCACCCTCTGCCCTGTCAAATTTCAACTCACATACACTCTGTATTAATGGCAATGAACGAATGGTAGTCTGCAAAGTGAGCATGTAAATGATTTACCTAATTGCAATAATATATACACTTTCCCTCACCTGCATGTCAAACAACACTCTCCACTATCCTTCCCAAACTGAGTCCCACCTGGTTTGTGACCTGTAAGACCCCCCCCAACTCACTCTGCTCTGGTCCCCCTCCTCCTCCCAGCAGCATCCTGAAAACATGTGACTTGTAATAAAGAAAATGGCCCCCTGGTGCAGAGTGTCTGCTCTTTTCAGTGCCCACTTCAGTTATGACCTGAGCCCCACATGAATGAATGTTGACAAAGTTTGCTCCTAGTAAAACCTGACTGATTATAAATTTAGCCAATCAGATTTTATTAAGTACAAAGACATCACCATTCCTTCATGTGCCAGTGCCATTACTGAGATGGATACTGAACAGAGCAGACACACTGCACTTGGGGCTGTTTTCTTTATTACAGGGTCATGTAGCAGATTTTTTATGGGTGCTGGTGGAGGGAGGATGGTGGTGGGGGTCAAAGGGGGATTGGGTAGGGGGTCTTATTGGTCATGGACCTGGTAGGACTCAGGTGGAGGGAGGCAGGGGGAGGGTACTGTTCGGCATGTGTGTGGGGGAAGGGGATACATTTTTGAACTTAGATAAATTATTTATACTCTTGAGTTGTGTCGCAGATTATAGTTCTTTCTTTTACACTAATGCAGAGTGTCTGTGAGTTGAAATTTGACAGAGCAGGGAAAGGAGGGTGCCAGTGGGGATGGGAGGGGGATATATTACTATGTGATATTCTGGAGGTGGGAGGGGGGTGGCATTACATTACAATGGGTGGTGGAGATTTTTATTACAGTTTAAATGAAAAAAAAAATTCACACAATGAAGTTTGTGCGGCTATTGGGAAATTGCAAATTGCAAATTTACTGACTTTGCATCAAATTTGCTGCATCTCTAGGTTGCAGGCACCCTCAGCCTTCATGAACCCTCTGTTAATGAGCAGCATGTCCTGCATTGTCTGTTGCCATGTTGCAGAAGTGTCTTTGTGAAGTATGCTGCAACTAAAGCACATGCCCAAGCACAGGACAGACATGTGAGCAATATTAATGTTTTTCTTTTTTTTTGAACTTTCTATTTTTTCCTCTCCTACCTCCCACCATCTCTGACCCTTTGGAGGCACCTGGGGAGTCATCCCTCTGCCATCCACCCTGCCTATGACCTACCTTGCACCCCATGGAGTCGTGGCTATCCCCCCGGGTGGGGAACGAGGTGGGGCTCATACACCCCGTACACATCTGGTTGTGTTGGGCAAGGTTGTCTATGTGGGTGGTGGCACAGCAAAGACATGCTCCCGGTGCCCCATCTTCCCAGAGATGGAAGGCTTTTTTCCTCCATTTTTTTCTCCCTCTCATGGTGTGCACTCTTTTGACGTCAAGGCGCCGTACGTCAATGTCCACCATGTGTCTCGGCCAGCCCCTCCTGCAAGCAGGACTTGGTATACCCCGAGCCTCCACTCGGGGTCAGGCGAGTAGCAGGCTTTGGCCCCCTCCCTGCCCCTGGAGAAGGCGAGAAGCCATGGGATGCTCAAGCCTTCTCCCCCAGCCGGCCCTCAAGCGACTCAAGTCTGCTCCTGAACACGGGTCGCCAGTGTCGCAAGCGGAAATCCAACCGCAGTGCCAATGGGCCGGCTATATTAATGTTTTTCTTAAAGGGAAACAACATCAATCCTAGTAAGATACATGTCTTGTTGATGCCTGCCACACAGAGCAACATACTGCACTTTGCAGGCTAGTGGGATTACAGTGTGACACACAGAGTACCACTGAGACACAGGAGTCACACCATGGGACATGTGATGGTCATAGACATTATACAGACATGTGTACAAACGCTACTGAACATACTGTACACAGTATGACACAGAGTGATGGACTCACCATGCAAGCTGATGTCTGCATGCAGTCATGTGTACTAAGATGTGTAGGAATTAATGCCTACTAGTGTGTATCTAAGGGCAGATGCAAGTTGTCTTGCACAGGAAATCACAGTGGTGCCTGCAGAGGGCAGGCATGCACAGTATACAGTGTGATGTCTGTGACATGCACCACAGCATCATAAACACACAAGGATATGTCACTGATGTGTTACATAAGGACATGCCTATTACTGTTGATTCATTTGCTGCTATGGGAGGTTGTGGCTGCAAGAGAACAAGAGGAAAGGACAGGTCCAAGGCCATGTATATTTAGCCCATGTTTCACTATAGATGCCATGAGGGGAACCCATTGCCTTGAGTGTTTCCATTTAGATCCAGACACCATTCATTAGCTGTCTGATCTGCTAGGTGCCCAACAGCTGCCCAGGACCAGCTCATCAAATGCCATGTCCATGGAAACTAAAGTGGCTGGTACCCTGGCATATTACAGTATGCAACAGGCTCCTTCCAATGTGTAACAGATGAGATGACTGAAGTTAGTTAGCCATCAGTGTCACATGCCCTGGGGCTGCTCACAAACACACTATTCTCACATGTGGGCCAGTTTATCAAGTTGCCTATGAATAAGCAGAAGCTGTGGGGCATTAAACAGGTATTTTATGGGCAACCTGGATTGCCACCAGTCATAGGTACTATTGATTGCATCCAAGTGTCAATTCTGGCACCATATATCGAAGAAAAGGCCTACATAAATGTGAATGATTATCACAGTGTAAATGTTCAGGTGGTGGTGCACTGCTGAGGGTCTATTCACCAAAAAAGCTCAGGATCATTACATGACTCGGTCATCTTTGACCACTTAAGTCTGAGGATGTTGATGACAGGTGATGCAGGACGAACTGGATGTCTGTTAGGTGAGTAGCTGTGCTTTGACTGTGTCCATCATGTGGCAGCTACACAACATACCAAGAAGCCTAACCTCTTTTGTAACTTCCATGCATGACAAGGGATACCCACAAGGATATACCTACTGATGCAATTCCTGGCACCTGATGGCCATGCAGAGCATCAGTACAATGATGCTTATAGGAGAACCAGGTCATTGTTGAATAGACTTTTTGGACAGATGGAAATACCTTTATTATGTTTGGACAAGACTGGTGGTACCATGAGGCTGGCACCCAGTTTGGTGTGTTGTGTTTGTAGGACACAGCATCCTGCATAGTCTGGTAATACACAAAAGAATACCACTACCACATGACATACCTGATGCCCAGGAGCAATATGGCATGCATGATGACCCAGAGGACAACACTGAGGACATTAGGAGATGTGACATGCTGAGTGGAAAGGAGGTCAGCAATAGGGTGATGTATGGAGTGTTCAGTGTGGGTGTAGTGTGATATGTAGGGGGATTGTAAGCTTGGGACTGTAACTTTGTTGGTATACTGTTGTGTTGTGCTGCACAAGGACATTTTGAAGTTTCCATTGCTAAGCACTATGTGTAGCATGTGCCAAGATGTACCAGTGTGTGTGCATGTGTTTATGCTACGTGAGTATTGTCTGTATGTTGTGCTGTGTTAATTTTCTGCTGTGTGTAATTGTGTGGTATGTCTTTCCATTGCCTTGCTGTCTTGTCCATGTGGCCAGCCACACCTAGCAACATGGGTCCATCCAGTCTGCACACAATCAGTGTTTGATGCCTGTGTCTGTGCTGGACTAGTTTGTGTGAAGGTCCTTAATCACCGCTATCCTGTCTTAAGTCATGTGGTTTGGCATTCTGGTGTGGCAAGGAGCTGGGTGTGAACATCTGTTGTTGTGTAGACCCATGCTGTGTTATGACCTTATATCTGTGCAGTGCTGTTTTCGTGGATGTTGAGTGTGCAACATGTTACTTCTGTCATATGCTGCAGGTGCTACTGGACTGCTACTGGACTGATGGCTGCAGTGCTTTCTGTGTCAAGAGTGTGTGTGCATTACATGTTCTGCAAGCAGTGATGGGAGGATTTCTGGGGGACATGTCAAGTCATACTGGTCAATTCGTTCACTGACAACATGCTATGGGCTATTAGTTACGGCATGACTCGGCACCGACGACAATTCATGCCTGGACATTTCACTCCCACTTACATCATGCTGTACTTCAAACACATTTACTGTATGACTTCTTTTTCTACTACCCTCAGGCACACTGACTCATCTGGTGGGAAAATTGTGCCCACCTGGAATTTATTTTGTAATATTTGAGTGGAGGATGAATTGTCCAGGGACATTTTGTCATAGGAGGCAATTGATGCCAGGGTGAATATACTGGAGCTTGGTGTGGTATGGCGGACTGACTGACACAACATGTTATCTAGTTGGGATTGTGTGTGGTGGGATGTCAGTACTAATGGGGTCTGCAAGTGATGCTGATGGGCGGTTGTGCCAAGTCTTCCTGACAAGGATGTCATTATCAGCTTCCACCAAAGGCTCTGTGGGATGCCCTGGGAGACAGAACCAACATCTGTGTAGCAGTAGGTAAATATATGCTACTGGTGTGCAATTGGGTGTTCAGTTACAGCCTACCAGATAGGTTCTCAGTGCACCTACTTTGTGGTGGGTAGTTGTCTTGGGTCATTACAAATTGTGTGCCATTGTCTTCTGGTGTGTCTCTGATCAGGGCCCTGTACGCATTGCCATGCCCATCTTCAGTGTCATCATTATGCCCCTTATGAGATCTAGCTGGTACATCATCTGTATGGAAATAAGCAGGTCAGTGTTTGTAACAGGTATGGGCATCAATGGTCACTGTATAGCATGCACTATGTACAATTACCTGGTATGGTGTTGAGGCCCTCATCTGCACAATCCAGCATTGTCTGGGAGAAGGCATCAGCTACCATGTCCTCAACTGGGGTCAGGTCTGGGGGTGTAAGTGATCCACCTCTTGTGGAATTCATGGACATAGAAACATAAAAACATAGAATTTGGTGGCAGATAAGGACAGCTTGACACACCTAGTCTGCCCATTTTTCCTTCCCTATACTGTCACTACAGAACATATCTGATCCCGACTCTCCACCCCCATTACTTCCCAACTAGGATTCCCTTGTGCCTACCATGTGCATGCTTGAAGCCCACCACAGTTTTCACCTGCACTACTTCTGCTGGAAGACTGTTCCAGGTATCTACCACTCTTTCAGTGAGGAAGTACTCCCTCCATCTCTCCTAAATTTTAGCCCTTCTAGCTTCATTGCATGTCCCTTTGTTCTTGTGCGTCTTTTCTTCTCAAAAATACTCCTCTCTTGTACCTTATTTAACCCCTTGAGGTATTTATAGGTCTCTAACATGTCTCTCCTTCCTCCTCTCTGCCAATGTATATGTATTGAGGTGCTTCAGTCTCTCCAAATAGGGTTTCTGATACAGCCCGGGCACCATTTTAGTTGCCTTCCTCTGGACAGTCTCCAGCCTGTCTTGTCCTTCCTGAGATGTAGTCTCCAGAACTGGACACAGTAATTCAGGTGGGATTTCATCAGCAATCTATATAGTGACAACACTACTGTACCTCCTTCCTTCTGCTGGTGATACCCCTCCCTATGCACTCCAGCATCCAACTGGCCTACCTACTGCCTTGTCACAATGTCTTGCAACCTTAAGGTCATCAGATATGATTACTCCCAGGTCCCTTTCCTGTTTGGTGACTTTCAATACCTCTTCTCCCATTTTGTACTCTTTGTCTGGTTTTCTGTGCCCCAGGTTCATGATTTCGCACTTTTTTGAATTGAATCTCAGCTGCCATGCCTTTTACCACTCTTTGAACTTTCCCAAGTATCTGTCCATGCTTTCTACCCACTCTGCAGAGTCTGATGTCATCTGCAAGGAAGGCCTACCTTTCCTTCCAGCTCAACAATGATGTCACTTATAAAGACATAAAAGAGGGCTGGTCCCAGTATTGAGCCCTGAGGCACTCCACTTGTTCACCCTCCCTTCCTCAGACTGAACTCTGTTTACCACTACCCTCAGTTGCCAATCAATTAACCAATTTCTTATCCAGTTTGCCATCTTAGGACCAACCCCATAGCTTCCCAGCTTCTTTATGAGTCCCCTATGTGGTACAGTGTCGAATGCCTTACTAAAATCTAATTAGGCCATGTCTGTTGCCGCACTCTGATTTATTTCGCTGGTCACCAAGTCAAATAAATTTATCAGATTTGTCTGACATGACCTCTCCCCACCATGAATCTGTGCTACCTCAGGTCTTGTAACCTGCTGGATTCAAGATACTCCACAATCCTTTCATTTAATAGTGACTCCATTAACTTACCCACCACTGATGTCAGACTGACCCGCCTATAGTTTCTAGCCTTCTTCCTTCTACCAGTTATATGAAGTGGACCTACATCTGCCCTTCTCCAGTCCTCTGGAAACACTCCAGTTTCCAGTGAGTTGCTGAATAGGGCAGTCAGAGGTGCAGCCAGTACCTTCCTGAGCTCCCTGAGTACCTTTGGATATACCCCGTCTGGTCTCATATCTTTGTCCACTTTCAGATTTGAGAGTCCCTTCAATACTTCTTCCTCTGTAAACTGACTTGGGTCTACCTCCCTCTGCCCAGTGCTCTGGCTCCTTTTCTATGGCCCATTCCCTTTCCCTTCCTCTGTCAAGACTGAACAAAAGTATTCATTCAGGATATCAGCTTTTTCCTAATCCTCCTCTGCAGTCACCCCCTGCACTTCTTAACCTCACAATCCTTCCCCTAGTCTTCCTATTTCCACTTACATACCCAAAACAGGTCTTGTCCCCTGTAGTTACCCCTTTGGCTATTCTTTCATCAGTTTGTGTCTTTGTGCTCCTCACCACTTTCCCTGCTTCCCTCTGCTTCTTCTGATATACCTCCCTATCCTCTTCCCTCTGCATCTCTTCATACCTCCTGAATGCTACCCTTTTAGCCCTTATCTTTTCAGCCACTTCCTTTGAAAACCATAGAGGTCTCTTTTTCCTCCTGTTTTTTTTTTTATTTCTTTATTATTTATTTAGTTTTTGTTGACCAGAAAAGGAGGACTAGACAATTCTGCCTATATCAGCCTTGTCCCGGGGGAGGGGGATACAGATGGATGCCAGCTGACATTAAACCAGATTAAGCTGTTGGTGGATTTTTAGTGAATGGGGGACATTTGGATAGGACACCAAGGAAATTCCCCTACTGACCTGTGGGGGAACATCTGGTCTTCAGAGGATGGATGACTCATTCTGTTGCTGGGCTAGCAAGGTGCAGGAGGTGCAGGCAGCTGAGGAGCAGGTCTTCTCCCAGACAAACTCAGATAAGGATTTGGAAGAATTTTATGATGCGGCAATAATACCAAAAACAATGCAACCAGTAGCAATGGAAATCATGGTATCTACAAATGAGGAGGACATACCAGATAAGGCCAGAAAGCTTTCAGCAATGGCAGAGGAATGCAACCTCAATGCTTGTTCTGAAGAGACGCTGGAGGATTTGTTACGAGTTGAAGAACAACAGTTTTTGAAATGAAAAGTGCAGCTAAGTGCAGCACTGGCAGAGTGCAAATTACAAGATTTAAAAGAGGCTAACCAGGATAATCGGACAACCCAGGACAGTAGCAGCTTAACGAGGGAGAATGTACCAACGGCTCAGGAGATTGTGCAACCTGCTCTCCCCAAGAAAATTATCTTCCCTACAATTTATAAAATGGTAGGATAAAATCATGTAATCTGATTGGCTCTTATTTATGTGTAAAATGTGGTTTACACATGGTTAAAAAAGGACTGCTCAGCAGTGGTGAGTCTGCAGCACAGATCAATGGGCATTTGCAACACAGGCATTTCAGCTAGCCCCCTACTGCCAGAACTGATCTTCCACCACAAACATGGCTGCTACCTTTACAGTGTAAAAAAAAAACTTCAACTGGGCCCCAAAAATAAAACTACCTTAAATAAAAATATAAAACAAATGAATTAAATGTTGTTTCCCTGATTATTACACTCTCCTTATATACATAAACAAATTAGAAACAATAAGTATTGTTTATAGTTTTCACTACAACTGTTTCTTTGCTGACAGTGAAAAATCTCCCTTCTATCTTTACCTGCTTATCAGGGAACTCTCTTCTTCTTGCCCTAACAGTGAGATAATTCAGTCTCTGGCTGTAACAAAAGCCTTTGCTGTTTGTGGGTACAGTGTGTTGGGAGAGTGGAACTGAGCAGAATTTTGAATCCATGTATTCTGTGGTAAACATTCCATGATCAACATTTAATATCTTAAATGTGGAGAACAAGAGAGAGAAAAAAACAGGAAAGAAGAATGTAGGCAATAATACAATGACATTATCAATGACATCACTTGCAGTGGGCGGAAGGACTATTTTATCACAAATACACACAAGTAAATCTATTTTTTCTACATATAAACATGCTTTTCCCAAAAGACAAAAGTAAAAAAAAAGGAGCCAATTTTATAAGTGCAATAAGGCACTCAGGAGTGTGTGTAAACCATATTTTACAGCACAGCCAGCAGCTGAAGTCACTTGGCCTTCAGCCTTGTGCCTTACTACACCCCTGGCAATGCTATAAAATATGGTTTATACACATCCCTTTGTGCCTTGTTGCTTACACAAAAGATGACCAGGACAGTGCAACAATTTTTTTCCTTTAAGGCACGCACTGAGAAAATTGCGACAGGAATGATTAAAAAACTGATACCTTCGAGAACTACTTGGGCTGACATGGTAGAAACCGAAGTGGAACTGTGGACAGTAGAAACAACCCTGAAAGCAGCAGGATGGGTGCGGTCACCAGATTCAGGAGATTGGACATCAGGGTTCGCACCCATCCGGGTCCAAGGGTTAAGCACTTCTGTGCATCAGTACACAGCACAACAGCATACTAATACAGCAGTTAATGCACAAACTGTGAATACTAGTATAAATGATGCAAAGAATGTCAGGGTTCCCAACAATGTGATTGTTACAGATCCTCTTGAAATGCCCACTGAATTGAATTTTACTCAAAATCCTGTACTACATTTACCGATGGGTCAAACAGACATCCCAACTGTGACAAATAAAGAAGAAGTAACTTTAAAACAAGCAGAGATGGACATATTTAGTGATCCTTCAGACATATCTAATATTGCAGGACTAAATCATGACCAGTCCAGTAATTGTTCAGAAGCACCTGAAAAAACACTTCAGGGCCTGAGCGGGGACACCAATCAAGATCTTATGCTTCCTTTTTTCATAAACCGGTGTACCCAGCAAAGAGACATAACACAGTGTGTATTTTGTACAAAGGAGGGCTAGACATTTTCCCAGATAGGGTTTATGTGGGAAGGACTTCATTGAAAGAAAATTTGCATTTTCACACTACAGAACTGTATGCCATGATTCATGTGTCTGGAGAGGCCACCTTTGATGTGAGTTTTAAATTAAATAGCAGTTTGGAGGCCTTCTGGAATAGGTATCATAGGGTTAAGAATTCACCTTTATGGACACCTTTTGAGGTGATTTTTTTAACAAAACCGGCTCACAGAACTGTCACCGTTTTGTTTTGAAATGAGAGCGTAAGTGTTACTGACCTCACTTTCTGGTTGAAACAACACTGCACTGTAATAGGCCACCCAGAAGTGATCTTTGATTCAGAGAGCATCTGAATAGGAGGATGGAAGATTAGAGTAATTTTGAGGTCCACGGAGCAAGGATTGCAGCGTCTCACAAATTGTTTTTTTCTGGGGGGAGGGGACGGGGAGTGCTTTTATTTATCAAGGGCAGCCCAAGACAAGCTACAAATGTGATTCTCCAGGGCACATAAGTAGCACATGATTAAGATGTTCATTATGTAATATGTTAGGTCACACAAGCAGTCATTGTAGGGACGAGGCAATTTGTAATTTGTGCAGGATGAAAGGTCATTCTTATGTACAATGTCCCAAATCTGCTCACAATATGTCAGAATCAGCTGATACTGAAGAACAAAGACTCCTAGTAACACTATCATGAGAACATACTCAAAAAATCAGACATGTAATTCTGAGTCTGGTCCCTCCCTGTCCTCATTTGTAGACCAGGCCCTAGACACTTCTAAAGCGGAAGGGGCAGGGGGACAAATTCAAGGAAATGTGGCATCCTTAAAAGAGGAACCTCCTGCATCAGTAATGGATATCACAGTGGATGCAATCGATGTGACTGCAGCTCAGGCAAAGGAGGCAGAAGATACAGTCATAATGCCCTCACCCCCACCCACAGAACAAGCCCCTTGAGAAAATGAGCCTAAAAAAAGATTCAATACCAAACGGAGGCAGGCATGGCAGCAACCTGCACCTAAGATGCCTAAAATTTCTATTATACCCACCTCCAATAAATATCAACCTTTAGCTAAAGGCTCAGGAGATGCTTCAGATGGTTCTTCATTAGATTCTGGACAGCCAGAGGCCTCTTCTGAACCTGATATTAGTGAATTGGAAAGCCTTCACAGTAATAAGCAAAAAGGGAAGCTTAAAAAATCAAAAAAGAAATTGGACATGGAAGGTAGAAGTAATAGGAAAAAACCACCACAGGTGATGGAATGAATAATTGTTTCAGTTTTCTCCTTTTCCATGCATTTGCCCCTCACTTTGGTTATTGTTAATGTTAACAGTACTAAGAATAATGGTAAAAGAAAGGAGATTTATTCACATCTGTGACAAAAAAAGGCAGATATTTTTTTACAAGATACCAGACTGCATACTGTAGCAGAAATATCAGTGGCCATGAGGGAATGGTATACTGGTGATTCCTACTGGTCTATGAGATTGGAGGTGTGTTCTGGGATGGGTATTCTTTTTCATTATACGGATCAGCAGGTCTTGAAGATCATAGACTTAATTCCAGGATGAGTTTTGATTTTAGATATTAAGTTAAATAACACTTATTATAGGTTACTCAATGTCTGTGCTGCACAGAAGAAAGCAGACAGAATTGAAGTTTTTAGCCAAGTAAAGCCTTACCTTTTTTCTTCCCAAAATGTTCTTTGGGAGGGTGATTTTAATAGTAGCTTGACAAGCAATGATAGAGGCTGGAATACTACTATGAAAGATATTTTTTGTGACATGTCTTTTTTACAAATTGCCATATAGACTGCTGGATTGAAAGGTACATATTTTTCAAAAACTGAACAGATAGGATCTACTTTTCAAAAAGCTAACTTGGCTACACAAGTTGATTTTTTCTTCCTGTCTAAAGATCTATGGATTTAGTCTACTAAAGTGACTGCAGTAGAATATTCAGATCACAAAGAGTTATATGTGGCCTTGGGCCCTCAACAATAGGGTTATGGACCAGGATTATGGAAATTTAATTATTCTCTTTTGCAGAAAGAGGGAATTAAATATCAGATGTTATATTTTATTAAAAGTAGAAAAACTTTGTTTGAAATCTAAGAAGACCCTTCACTATGGTGGGAAGATACAAAAATAGATTTAAGCACATTATATTATCTCTAAGTAAATCTAATAGAAACGAAGAATATGTTTGCTATCAGCAGAATAGGAAACACAACACTTGATGACTGTATGTCAAACTACTAAACATGATTATACAGCACAAATTCAGGACACTAAACAGAAAATGCATGAATATCATATTAAACAAACAGTTACACTGGGAATGCAACAAACCTTTGGCACCCAAGCAAAATCAGACATAGCATGCCCTATTTTAAGCTGCAGGGAAAGGGTAAATAAAAAAGCTATGGAAGCAGTATATGATTGTAATGATTTTTTGCAAACCACACATCAAGGTATTTCAAATACAGTTACCAACTATACTAAACTTTTGTTTCAAAAAGGGTGCACTACTATATCAGCAATACCTTCTTTTTTTCAAAATTTAATGATTCTGGATTGCCCAGTAGCTCTATTATAAAATCTTATCATACCAATCATATCTAGTAAATTTGAAGAAGCCATTTCCACCTTAAAAACAGGAAAAACACCTGGGAAAGATGGGTTCACAGCGGAATTATATAAATTTGTAGGCCTGGAAATTTCTTCAGGTTTGGCACAAGTTTATAATCACTTATTAAAAGACAACAGTTTGCTTTTAGGAATAACAACAGGGATTCTTATTTTTTTTTACATAAACAAGGAGACAAAAAAACTAATTGGAGGCCCATTAGCCTCCTCAATGTGGGCTTTAAAATCTTAACAAAAATCTTAAACATTTATTGACTGTAGCTCCATATTTAATCATGACAGCTCTCTCATGTACTGTACCTAATAAGTCAATAATGGATCAGCTTATTCTACTGAGGGAAGTAATAGAAATTGATAATTGCAGTGGTCTGGATGGCTATATTCTGTCTGTTAATCAACAAAGGGCTTTTGATTCCATTAGTCATTATTTTTGGTTTTTCACTTTATAGCAATATGTTATTCCAGAAACTTTTATTACCTGGTTGAAAGCTTTATTCAAAAATGCGGTGGTCATTCCACAAATTAATGGGTTTTGTGGCCCTATGGTGACTGTAGGAAAGGGGGTCAGACAGGGTTGTCCCATCAGTCCCCTTCTATATGTATTTGGTATTGATCCTTTATTAAGGTATTTAAATGAAACACCTGATATAATCCCTATTCAGGTTTTTCAAAACAGGGTTCCTTTTACAGCAATGGCTTATGCGGATGACCTTTGTTTATTTTTGAATGACCCTGATTCTGCAGAGAAAGCAGTAGAGATATGTTCCAGGTATGGGGACATCTCAGGGGAGGCTTTAAATACTGATAAAAGTATAGGTAAGGAATTAGGGAAAAAAATCTTTAAGGAACAGATAGCAGGAATAGTTCTAACTAGAAAACCTATACCTATTTTAGGTATACAGTTTGGATTGACTCAATTGGATTATTTAAACTGGGACAAGAAAATTCAGCAAGGGACTCTGATGGTCATGATATGAAATAAATGGACAATGAGTAAAACCAAGAGGATCTATTTGATAAAAACTTATCTTTTACCATTGTTTCTTTTTTAAGTAACATATTTCCTCCACTCAAGGCAAGAGAAACCACAATTTTAAGTTTATTTTTTCAAGCCATTTGGGGGAGCAGACTGACTCCCATAAAAAGAAATATATTATACTTACCCTTAAAGATGGGAGGTTTAAATATGGTGAACCTCATCTTGTTTTTTTTTTACTTCCAATTTATATTTAATAATATAAAGCCTACACTTAGTAATTTAGGAAAAATCTGGACCACTATGTTCCTTTCCACTATATCAAAATGGTACCAAGCATGGGAAGCTGGAACTCTGAAAGTTATTCATTCAGACCTTATGAAATCACTGTGTCTAAGAGAAGTGTTTGTAAAAATGAAAGTGTGGCATATTTCAAGTGCACAGGTTTTCATTAAAATGAAGAAACAAATTTATATGTATGTTAAAGAAACATCTTTTTCGGAACAAGTGATTTTTCCAAAATGTCCTTTACAGTGTATTTCTTCTCTGCAAACTCTAATAATAGATAAACAGATACCTCAGAAATATAAAGATATTTTATGGTTGTGCTGTCATGAACGGCTTAATGTAAAAGCAAATCAAAAACATAAAAGAGTGGAAGAGAGGATAAGTTCTAGATTAAATTGTATAAATAAACAGGAAACATTAGAACATTTGTTTTTTTCATGTTTCTATATGCAAACTTTTTGGGATTTTGTAGCAAATTATTGGGAGGCAGAAATCTTTTCTTTGGTAAATAATGAAGTTTTAATATATGGCAGATATGTAGTTTATCAGGATAATGGGACAAAAGCACTCTGAACATTATTTTTGCTGTTTTTAAGTGGTACATTTGGAATATGAGGTGTCTTTTTACACTTCAGCAAAAAAATGTGTCTCATATAGAATTACAGGGGAAGATTTTGAAAGAAATTAAGGATATTTACTATAATGAGTTAAAGTTTGCTTATAAAAGTTCAGTTTTAAAATTATGGAAAAATTTACCATGGGTAACAGATAATGATTTCCCGGTTACTTAAATAAAGATAGAGGTATAGATAGTTATAAGGATTTTCTTTTCATTGTAAAAAAAAAAAAAAAGGAGAGGAAAAAAAGAGTGATGTTACTGTTTTCTTGTCTTTTGTTTGCTATTTCCTGGATTTTTATGTATAATATTTTGTTTCAATAGTTATGTATGATTTCTTGAATAAACTAAATTCCCCTACTCAGAGTGTGGTGGTGGAAGGAATGGAGGTGACAGAGGCAGAGAAGCAGGCCTCTTCCTCTGCCCCTTTTTCTCAAGAGGCTGAACATTGTAATATGGATTTCTCAAAGCTAAATGATGAGGAACTTGGAAATGAAGTTTTTTTGTCTACGGAGGATCTGAGTTTGAACCAGGACCAAACTATATTGGAGTAGTATACTGCCAGTAAAGATGTAAAAAGTGAAGAGGTGCACAAGTTAACTCTTCAAAATGGCATGCTTAAACAGATAGCAGAGGAAGAAGTAAGGCATATACAACATACTGCCTTCCCAAAAGCCCAACTCTCAAAACTGAATGTAGCCTCCTCTCTTGACATTGGGCGTGGCAGTTTTGACAACCAAAGTGCTGATGCACATTCATCAAAGAAGGATGCTGCCTTGAAACGAGATCTAAACAAGGTGAAAGTTTTTTCTCATGATCTTTCAAACAGGCATGTGGCTGGCAGTAAAAACGCTAACAATATCGTGTGCCCAGAGCCGCTTGAGGAAAAGCATAATGTTTTACTTGTTGTAAATACAACTGGCAGTGAAATCCAACTAAATGGTTCAGGTAGTAAAAAGGCAGCAGTCAAGCCACCAGAATCACCACAGCTGCAAGAGAATCCCAGAGCATATTCAGGTGGTACTTCTCAGGTGGGGTCTCAGTTAACAACAATAATCATCAGGTCTATGGATATAAACCCCAAGGGAATCTCTGCTCACAGTCAAACTGGAGAACAGTCTACTAAAATGGACACTCTTCCCAATACAGGGGGAAAACAGTATGGTGTATCAAATAGACCTGCAAAACCAAGTGGGTGTAACAACCTTCACGTTTTCAGCCAAAAATCAAAAGATAAACGCAAGAAGAATAAAAGAACTGCTCTTATATTAGCTAACAGGAACATTTCCTCAAACTTAAACGTACTTAGTGAGGATTCGACTGATGACTCCACTTCCAACCTGGGGGCCCAGCAACTGCCTTAGACTACCTCAGCAGCTATAGCAACTGCTTTTTCTCTACAGCCCTTATGCTCAGACCCCTTTTCTAAATGGTCCCTGGGAAAAAGCCTTGGTTGAAGCAGGCTGGAGGAAAATGCCAGATGGGAAGTGGTTCCCTGGAAAAGAATGGCCATCTAAAGATCCCCTGACTCAGAACTCTCCTGAAAGGATCCCACCAACATATAACCTAGTACTGACCCCTAACATTCCCAGCCATGATACTTGCAGAGGGACAGCAATTAGACTCTAAAAATGTTGTTTCCGATGAAAAATTTTACCCACATGCAGAGTCTGGTATATCTAACTTTAGGCCCAAAAAGGTACATCCTCACAGAAATAAGTTGGATGGTAATGCCACTGGAGAGTTAGAGGACCCTCTTCTCCAGAGACCATTACTACCTGAGCTGTTTGCTACATCTAAGAAAGAAGCAACTCCAAGACCTAATGCTGTAAGAATACAGTATAAAGGTGGTCTGGAGAGCAGACCTGATAGGCATTATGTAGAAAAAAAAGTGCTAAAAGAATCATTACACTTTCTCCAAAATAGGTATTTGCCTTCATCAGCATCTCAGGTGAAGATAATTATGAAATTAGTTTCAGGTCACCATATGCATTGGAATTATTTTGGCAGCGATACAATCAGGTGAAGTTCTCCCCCTTATGGGCACCTTTTCTTGTGATTCCCCTAACCAAGCCCCTAATAAAATTTGTGACAATGATGTTCAAGAACAAATGGGTCCATGTCGATGACATCACATATTGGCTGTCACACAAGTGTAGTTTTTAGTGCCCTTGAAGCTATACTTGATTCAGAGATGTTTTGGACAGGAGGATGGAAGTACAGGGTAAAGTTATGGCAGAATGAGAACAAGGTTGAGCACATCCCCAACTCCTTCATGTTAGGGAGAGATAGAGGGGTGTGTTTTTATGCGGGGCAACCCTGCACATGTTATAAATGTGGGTCACATACCCACCTCTCCAGTGTGTGTGAGACACACCATGTTGTGACATCGATGGAGAAGTGGGACATATTAGCCACCACTGCGCCAACCTCACAAAATGTGACCTGTGTAAAGAATCTGGCCATACCTTCTCAGAGTGCCCTTGGGTGGCTAAAAATAAAGCAACAGTTATCAGCCCAGAATTGCTTATTCAAAAAGCCCAAGATGCCACATCTGGCCCTCCTCCAGCAGATACAGGGGAACCGAAACTTCCACACACACACACACACACACCTCACAACCTAAAACCCAAGATTCCTTCCCCACTCATACATTCCCCCAAGAGGATGAGGCAGGAACCTTGACCAAATCAGAAGACCCCACAGGACCCATTACTCCTCCCCATCAAGATCGGGAAGATTTCCTGCTGGTCTGTTATAAGGACGCTCTAGAAAGGGCTGAGGAGGGAAGACCTGAACCCACTCCCACCCTAAACCTGCACCCCTTCCCAGACATAGGGTGAATAGAAAGTCCAGCAAACGCCGGATCCCCCTGAGGTAGAGACAGAAAACCCCTATGCAGCTTTAGCATCCTCATGGGGAGAATCTGATATGGATGTGGGTGAGTCTGACATTCTCTCACAAAACCCAGGGAATAGCCCTGACTCTTGTGGTTATAAAGGGAAGAAGAAAAAAAAAAAGTGGAAAAAAGGTCCCTGACATTTGAGCCATGACTAAGCTACATCTAGGGTCAATTAATTGTCATACTTTAATAAACATTGTAAAGGCTGGGCTGGTGGTGCTGAGGGATGAGGCACTAGATGCCACACTTTGCACCATGCTGGTGACCTGTGTTCAGGAACAAGCACGAGCCACCAGGTGTTGACAGGGGAGGGAGAGGATTGAGTGTCCTGAGGACAGTTCTCTTCTCCCGGATAGGGAAGACTGGCACTTCTGTCGAACCACTGCCCCCAGTTGGAGGCCTGGTGGAGGTGTGGGACTAGGGGTGCCATGGAAGGAAGGGTACTGTTGGACTTCTGTGGATGCGAGAGCACCCCCACGTGTGCAAGTCTGGCAATCCCAGGATACAAATTATACAGGAAGGACTGTAAGCAGGGGATGGGGGGTGGGGTAGCTTTCTATGTGAGGACAGGATCAAATGCACAAGGGACGAGGGAGAAGAAAGGAGAAAAGAGGCAATCTGGCTGCCGCTCCTAGACTCAAGGGATAGGAAACTGAGGTTCGGGGTGGTGTACAGGCTGCCCTCCCAGTCTGAGGAGCTTGACAGGGAGTTAGCAGGACAAATCAAGAAGTTATGCAGAAAAGGGAAGGTAGTCATCGTGGGGGATTTCAACTTGCCGGGGGTTGACTGGAGCATTCCGGTCACCTCCAGTTATAGAGAGCAAGTGCTCATGGACGCGATCCAGGAGGGTCTCCTGACACAGTTAGTTACTGTACCTACTAGGCTAAAGAACACTTTAGATCTGGTATTGTCAAATGAGGAGGCAATGAGGGAAATAAAGATAGAGGACTCACTCACTGACAGCAATCACCAAACAGTGTGGTTTAATATCATGATGTGCGGGGAGCCAGAGAAATCAGTTACTCGGGTGGTAAACTTCAGGGTGGTGGACTTTAGGAGGATGCGGGAAGAACTGAAAGGGAAACTGGAGGGCATAAGGCAGGAGATTGACGTGGAGTAGAAATAGGATATTATTAAATGGGGGTTACAGAGGCAACAGAAGCCTGCACCAAGGCACAGAGTAAGAGAAGCAGAGCAAGAAAACCATGCTGGTTGAACAGCAAGGTTGTGGAAGTGGTGAGAGCAAAATGAGTGGCGCACCAGAGGTTTAGGAAGACAGGGAAGGAAGTGGACAGGGAGGAATATGCAAGATGGTCCAGGGAGGTGGCCAGAAAAGTGAAAGAAGCCAAGGCCCAGAGGGAGCTGAGATTAGCACAGGGAATTAATGGGGGGGAGAAAGACTTTTTCAGCTACATCAGGGAGAAAAGGAAGTGCAAGGAGACAATAGTGAGGATAAAAAGAGGTGGGGAGTGGATGGAAAAGGGGGAGGAGCAGGCAGAAGCACTGAATGAATACTTTTGCTCAGTGTTCACGGAAGAAAGGGGGGGACTGCTACCAGCATGGGCTGGGAGGGTGGGGACAGATGGACGAATTGAGGCAAATAGAGTCCTAGAGGGACTCAGGGCAATGAAGATAGACAAGACACCAGGGCCAGATGGTATCCACCCCAGGGTTCTGAGGGAGATGGCGGAGGTGTTGGTGGAGCCACTGGTGGATCTGTACAGCACCTCACTGGAGTCAGGATGTGTGCCATTGGACTGGAGGATGGCACATATAGTACCATTACACAAGAGCAGGCCAAGGGATGAACCAGGTAATTATTGTCTGGTAAGTCTCACCTCCATAATGTGCAAACTCATGGAAATGATACTAAAGGAAAGACTGGTGTCATGTCTGGAGAACAATGGCCTCCAGGATGTGAGGCAGCATGGGTTTGTTTCAGGGAAGTCTTGTCAAACCAAACTCATACAATATTATGACTGGGTGACAGGTGAGCTGGATAAGGGTCATGCGGTGGATGTTTTTACTTGGACTTCAGCAAGGCCTTTGATTCGGTGCCTCATAGGGGCTTGGGGAGAAGCTAACTGGTGTAGGGTTAGGGGCAAAAATGATGAACTGGATTACAAGCTGACTGAGTGGCAGGCTACAACAGGTGATGGTGAGAGGGGCGCTCTCAACTCCAAGTCTGGTGATGAGTGGGGTGCCACAGTGCTCTATGTTGGGGCCAGTATTGTTTGGGCTCTTCATATCAGACATTGCACATGGGGTGGTGAGCAAGGTAAGTCTGTTCACTGATGACACCAAAATTGGAACAGTGGTGGATGGAGAGGAGGGATGGAAGCAGCTGCAGGGGGACCTATGCAAGCTAGAAGAGTGGTCAGAGAGGTGGCAGCCGGAGTTCAATGCAAAGAAGTGTTAGGTTATGCACTTTGAGGTGAAGAACTCAAGGAGAGAATACTGGCTGGGGGGGGCTTAAGCTGGGATCACTGAGGAGGAGAAGGACCTAGGGGTAGTGATAACAGGGACCATGTACAACACTGCCCAGTGCAGGAGAGCAGCTACAAAAGTGAACAAAATGCTGGGGTGCATAGCGATGGGGTTTTCGTCCAGGTGAAGAGAGGTGATCTTGCCTCTCTACAGGTCACTGGTAAGGCTGCACTTAGAGTATCATGTGCAGTTTTGGAGGCCATACCTAAAGTGTGATATCAGGCTACTGGAGGAGGTGCAGAGGAGGGCAACAAAGATGATATGTGGAATGGAGGGGAGAGACTATGACAGCAGGCTGGGAGACCTGAATATGTACACCCTGAAGGATAGAAGGGACGGGGGACATGATAGAAACATTCAAATATCTGAGGGGAATCCATAAGGATGGGGCAGATGGGGTCTTTAAGTCAAGGAGGGGGTGAGTCATCAGGGGGCATGGGCCAAGAATAGAGGGGGAAGATTTAGGAGGGAAATGAGGAGACATTATTTCACAGAGAGGGTGGTAGCAAAATGGCATGCCCTACGAGAATGGGTGGTATCATGTAATTCTGTGAACAGCTTCAAAAGGGCATGGGACAGGGAATGGAGGAGAGTAAGGGAGGGGGAGATGGGGGGTGGCAGTGGGATTAGAAAGGGAAGGGGATGGGGCAGCTGCAAACTAGAGGTGTTGGCTGCACAGTCGAGCAGACTTAGATAGACTGGGTGGTCTGTTTCTGCTGACACTTTCGTATGTTCAAATGTATGTTCGTATGTGCACCCCAGCAATGGGGAAGGGACAAACAAATGGAGGAAAAACATCTCCCAGCTGCAGGATGACAATTGACCCCTCACAGGATCTGCACTCAGTGACTGGGTGAGCTCTGGGTAAGTTCTGGTGAGACTGGGGTGACGGGGCTGGAAGGGGGTTGGTTAGATGGGGGCAGCTGAGAGGAGAAAGGTGATAAACACCTATATTAAAATAAATAAACAGTGGAAAAAGACAGGCCCTATTTCAGTCTATACATGAAACACATTTAAACATATGTTTCCTACAGGAAACTTGGATGTACTCAATAGATCAGGCTAGAGTTTTTCAAGCAGCGTGGATATGGGGACCTTCATACTGGTCCTTCCAACCAGACAAAGCAGATGGGTTGGTTATAATATTTAATTCCTTTTCATTCACACTAAAGAAACTAATTGATTTAATTCTGGGGCGGTTACTGATTATTGAAGGGAAATGGAACCAGGAGACATTTAGATTACTAAATGTATATCGCCCACAGTCTAAAGCAGAGAGAGTTACACTAATAAATCAATTTCAACCTTATTTATACACCACTATACATATAATTCTAGGAGGGTTTTTAATTGTGATTTACCCAGCTCTGGTAAAACTAGTGAGGGAAAGAAGAACTACTGTGATTCCAACACACTAAAATGTATAGACCTAGCAGATGTCTCTAAGTGTTTAAAATTCCTATCCCATGGTCCCAATTACACATACAGAAGAGGTAGGGTAACCTCAACTATTGACCATATCTTTATTTCTAAATGTTTACCAGACCCCCAACTAATAGTTTTCCCTCATGAATTTTCAGACCACCTATTTCTCCATATAGTGTTCCAGGATCTACTGATACGAAAACAAAAAAAATAGAAGATAGAGACTAAATACGTCCATTTTGTTGGATCCTATGATACAAAAAGGTATCTCATTCCTACTTTGGATCAGAGCCTCTATGAGCGATCTATATGAGGACTTAGGGGAGTGGTGGGCTGACACCAAACAAAAGATAGGGGCATGGCTCCAGAAATATGGTAATAAGGTAGGGAGAAAGAGAGAGAATTTCTTCAAATATTTGAAACTCTGTGGGCTGTTATAGTATTTGTATATGGTAGAGGTCACATCAAGGCAGAATCATGACCTACAGATTGAAAAAAATAAAATTAGAAATGAGGAACCTCCAGTATGATAGGGCCAGGACTTTGAAGGCATAACTTCCATATGGGACCCAGAAATCCCAGTTGGGGATCTTTTCGAGACCTGTAAAACTCAGAAGGATGCACTCGTTTTTCAGTACCTAGTAAATGAACATGGAGAAACCATACCCTCAGAAGAGGGTTTATATCAGGAGGTGTATAAATGAGTGCAGTCACACACAATGGCCCAGCCCCCAGAGGAGATGCTGATTTTACAGTTTTTACAAGACATCCAGGTTCAGGCATCAGAAGAGGATTCTAAAAATGTGACTGCCTCCATTGAGGCAGAAGAACTGAAACAACAACAATAAAGAATTTGAGACAGGGTGCCTCTCCAGGGCCTGATGGCCTACCTTATGAATTTTATAAAGTTTTTATAAAAAAGATAGTTTTATGTCTTGAAGTAGTCTTCACATGGTTTCTTCAGAGAAAGATACTCCCCCCCCCAGTTTACTTCTGGCCTTCTGATTTTTTTATTTAAATCAGGTGCTAAAACAAACATTTCTAATTGGAGACCGATCACCATCTTAAACTCGGACTTCAAAATATTGGCACAAATTTTGAGCACCAGATCAAGGAGCACAGCTAATAAACTGATACATCCAGCACAATTTTGTGGCTTACAAGATAAGAAAATTCAGCATGCCCTAATTATAATTAGGGACATAACAGAATATTTTTCATCACAACAAAGACAAGGATATATTATTTCACTGGACCAAGGCAAAGCATTTGACAGAGTGTATCACCCCTTTCTTTTTCACACTCTACAACATTACGGAATTCCAAAAGAGTTTATAAGGTGGATCCAAATACTGTACACATCAGCTTCTGTTAAACCTGTTATAAAGGGACAGCCTATGAAAAATATCACTATCAAATCAGGAGTTAGGCAGGGATGTCCCTTGAGTCCCCTCTTATGTATTGTGTCTCTAGATCCTTTAATCAGGAAACTTCATAATTCCACTACCTGGCAAGGGTTTTCAGGGCCTCAGGAAGAAGGTAAAATTACAGTACAGGCGTATGCAGATGATATATGCATCTTTATGTCAGACTATTCAAAGGTTCCCTGTCTTTTAAGAATTTTAGCAGAATAATCTACAGTAGCAAACTCAAAGTTGAATTTTGATAAGTGCAGAGGCCTAGCCATTGGCCTCCCATGCCAAAATCCAGTAGAAATTGATAAGATTTCAATCTCCTCAGAACCTATGAAACTTTTAGGAATCACCTTTTTTCAGTTGTTTAACCAGGTGTAGCACACTAAACCAAAAGCTTTTTTACAGGAGCGACCTGGGAGCACAAGGAGGTTAAGTGACTTGCTCAGGGTCACACAGTATGCAAGTGGAAGCTGTGGGATTCAAACCCAGGTCTGGTCTGCTGGATGTCACCAGATTTGCAGTTCAGAGCCTTAGACCACTGCGCTATACTGCCTTCTTTGAAGCTCAGAACCTTCCTATAGATAATTGGGAAGCCATCTTAAAGGTTCAACATTGAAAAATCTGGAAAGTACCAAAATTAAAAGGGTGCATATCATAAAAAGGTTCATTATCCCCTGTCTACTATATGTAGCTATGATTACCCCTGCCCCTTAGCCTGGAGACAAGGTTATACGCTTTCTTTTTTCATATGGTATGGGGCAGTAGACTCAACCCAATCAAAAGATGTTACACGTACCTGCCCAAATCCCAGGGAGGGCTGGGGATGATTGATCCAATAACCTTTTTTTATTCCCTTTTTTTCACAGTCTATTAAAATAGGGCTGCACCTGGCAAACACTCTACAACATTATTGGAGCCACCTTAATCCTGAAGACTATTTCTGACTCTGAAATACAGGACAGGCACCAAAGCCTTCTCCCCGATTACAAACCGCAAGGTTTTTAAAACCAGCTATACAGAAACTGCATAAATGGAAAGTGACAAAAACATGAATCATCCAGTACTCTAGAACCCATTTGTATAACCATATAATGAACCAGATACACCCAAGGGAACCTGAGTTAAATATTGTCCTACTGCCCTAAAGGAGAAAGCATTGTCCTAACTCAAGAATGAGCAAATCCCCATGCATATGTGGGAAATACTTTGGCTCTCAATGTATGGTAGACTGAACATTAGGGGGAATGTAAAACATAAGGTTCAGGAGGAGAGATATTGTTCATATAGTAAATGTCAAGCGCTAGAAGAAACGATGGAACATTTCCTGTTTACGTGTTCACATGCAAAATCTCTATGGGTATATGTAGCATGGAAATGGAAGCTACCATGGTTAACAACCCTGTCTTATAAAAATCTTGTGATAGGGTATTGCCTGCACCTTTTAAGTAAAGGTGATACAGGAACTTTGATGGTTTTCTTCTGTTGCCTTAAGTTTTATCTCTGGCAGGCTAGATGCCAATGGGTACTCCAACAGAAACTAATGTCCTATAAAACCTACAGCATACTGGTAGAAAAGGCAATGCTTTCAGTGTATAGTAAAGATAAAGCTATTCATCCATCAGGAAAGTAATGAGATGGTAGAGGGGAATGTTCGGGTTTATTAAATACAAATAGATCACCAGGATAAATGATCAGCTCCAATAGCTAAAAAGTAGGTTGTTCAAAGATGAAACATGGGGAAAAAAACTATATAAGGAACATAGTTTATGATATTAATAAACTGATTAATGTAAGAACAGTATATCTGCCTTATGATGATAAGACTGTATAAAGTGTATGTATGAATTATATGTAATTATGATTATATGATGTATTTTGATGTGATTTCTAGAAAACAATTTTCCTACTCTTTTTGAAAAGTGCCCTGGGATCTTTAACATCCACCTGAACAGGCAGATAGGACCTCGGTTTAACGTCTCATCCAAAAGACAGCATCTCAGAAGTGCAGCACTCCCTCATGCTGCATTACAGTGTCAGTACTGGGATTTAACCCAAGTGCCTGGTGTGGGGATAGAACCCACAGCTTTCTGGCCTCAGAGGTGAGTGTGCAATGTGCTGAGCCACTGACACTGACTTTTGCGCACTCTCTTTGTGCAGAGGTTTGTTGCCTTTACTAGGCCTGCCCTTAACGCCATTCATATGACACTTTCTACTTAATCACAGTTCCCAAGTCTCTACATTTGTGTTTAATGGCCTCTTTTGACCTGGGGACAGTGCCTGAGGCATTCGCTGCTTTCTGGATTTCCTGCCAGATCCATGTCTTCTTTTCTGATGCAGCATGTAGTGCTACCTGCCCACACAGGGTGCAGTAGTGTGTATGGATTTCTGCCACAGCATCTAAGAATTGCTGATTTGTAATGTTCTGAGCCCAGCTATGGGTGGTGCAGGTGATACAAATACTGCCAATTTTACCTTACTGTTGCCATCTATGTCCAGTCTCTTTTGGACTTAGTGCTCTCGTCACTTCACTGCCATGATTAGGTGCTCTCTGGCATGTACCCCAGCCGCCACTTGTGGGGTTTGAAGACACATGTGGTATGCTCCCCTTTGCAATGTCATTGACCACTCGTGTGGTGGCCCTCTTCTTGTAGGGTCTATGGCCACTTTTTAGTGGCCTTCCTCCTTGCAGAGTCTCTGGCCACATCTGTGGCGACCCCACGATATGTGATACCCATGGCCAATCTTGTGGTGACTGTACCCCTTGAGGGGTTATTTGACACTGGGGGGGGTGGGCCCACATCCATGGCTTATTGCCTTATGTGCTGCTGTCTGACCACGTCTGACAGAGTTCTCCCCATTGTGAAGTTTTGGGGTCTGCCATGTCATCATCACCCACTTTTACCCTGGTTTCTTGCTTGGTCCTGCAAATTAGTCACACTATTCACTACCATTGGGTGTGTCCTATGCATGCCTGTGGGTGTGTATTTTTGTGACAGAGGCATGCCTTCACTGTTTCTGGACTACCCATTCTGTTTGTGTGTTTCCCAGTGCTTAGTTGCAAGCATGTACATTATATGCACTGCATACTTCAACACCCATTATTGATACATACCCCTTCATTACATGCACTTGTCAGCCACACACTTGTGTATCATCATTATGTGACTTATCTGTGCAACTTCCACATGTTAGTGTCATAGGGGCCATAGTGCATGAAGTGGGGGACAACGATTTTGGATATTGCTCATCCAACACAAAATACAGTGATTCTGCATGAATGTTTTACTGTACTCCTGATCTCAGAGAGGCTGATGCATGTTGAAGTACAGAACTTGGAAGGCACAATAAATAAGAATAAGCATAGCAGACCCTTGAGGCATGCTTTGAATTCATGAATCAGAGAGGCATGACTCATGAGAACTGTTATGCACATCTAGTTGCATTAAGTAGTCTGAATGTTCCTTTAAGGGTTTAAAAGCTGCACCTGCTTCAAAATGTGTCCCTTATTTCTCAGACCTCAAGGTGAATAGAGAGACAGTGGTTCACGTGTTGCGTCAAGAGGTCAGAGCTGGCACATGGGTTGTGAACTGTCAGGATTAGGCAGTACAGGGACAATACCTCACAATGCACTGCTAGCTCCAGTTTGTATGGCATATGAAGGGAAAGGAAACTGCTTGGGGCCACCGTGCTGGTGCTTCTTGTCTTCTTACTTTTGAGAAGAAAATGTTTTGTTGAACATTTGTCTAAATGACCTCAAGCGTTCAGCTCGATTTTTATGCACTCTGTGCAACAACTGCCAAATATGGGGTTCTGAAATTCTTACCGGAAACAGAGGACAATGGATTCAAAAGATTACCTTTTGTTCATTTATAGGAAGGATCACCAGAGCAAGAGCAGGGTTAGCATATAACCAGGGCCACTGGAAAATTGTGGAAAAGGTTACCCAAAATTGTGGAGCGTTTTGCAAAAATTACGGGAAATTGTGGGGATTCTACTATAGACCCTGAGTGCTTCACAATAAATCTTTTAATGTTTTCTGCAGCATATATTAGTCAGTATAAATTGCTAAATGAATACACTGGCACCTGACTATATGTAAAACATAGGGAAAAGTTTATGTTCCTAAAAAGAATACTAAACAGATAAGCTATCATAAGCGTTGCCTGTCGTCCAAAATTTAAAAGCATCTGCCTCATGCAGTGCTAAATAGATTCCATAAAGTGAGCCACAGCAAATCAGTATGAAATAAAGCCAGAATAATTTTTTTTTGTTTCTGGAAGTAGAATAACAAAACTTAATCAACAGCTGTTTACAGTGCTCTGTCAGCTATTCATCCACTTTGGTACAAGAAAAAATAAGCAGATAGAGTGGTGAATAACTAAGTTTTAGTAAAATGTTGTTAAAGTGTTTAATGGTCATAATTTGTACTGTAGGTACTGTACACTATTTTTAAAATCACATATTTTAAAATTATATCTGGAGGTTATTGGGACTGGCAGTATAATCTAGAGGTTTGAGTAACAAACTGTGCATGAGCTAACAACATCTAGCAGACCTGGGTTTGATTCCCACAACCTCCACTTGCATACTGTGTGATCCTGAGCAAGTCACTTAACCTCCTCAGTGCTCCTGGGTTGTACCTGAAAACAGGCACTTGTGCCTAGAGGGCCTTATGTGGTTACCAAAAAATGTAAAAAAAAAATACCAATATATTTTTACTGCATCATACAGTAGTCAGGTTATCCCGTAATGTACCTTAATTTTACTCTGGCTGCAATAATTTTGTTTAGTAAAAGATAAATGTACTGATACATTTTGTGTTTTATAAGCTTGTTTTTAGGCTTTAGTCAGGTTTTTATAGTAGTCTTTCCATGTGAGCATCTAGCGGGTAGTTGCTATGAGTTGAGATCACTGTTAGCAACTGCCTTATTCAAGTTTAAAATTGGCAGGATTGTCCAAAAATCCTCAGATGTTTGAATCAAAACTAGTCTGAATTAAAGTATGCTCACAAGGAAAAACTTGCCCTGTCACTTACAAAAAGGCTTCATAGTTAACATCCCATTTAAGCGAATGGGATAATTTGCACATTCTCTCCCATCTTTTGTTTCAGTCTGTGTGGCAACAAAAAAATTTCTGACAGACAGCTTCAACACAAAACAAATGTTAAGTGTTTAAGTGTACTTATGCTTGGCCAGTAGGTTTTGAAACCAAACAAGACAAGGATTCCAAAGAAATCAGTGTGTCATAAAAACCTTTGCCCTACCTTGCATTGCATTGTTTTGGCCAAACCCAAGTCTGCATGCAAAATTGTCAATATATTTGAAAGCATGTTATTAAAAATGTTAATACTTTTTATATAGTTCAATATGAAAACTAAAAAATGGCAAGAAATTGCGAAACATGTCAGTTTTTGTGGAGAATGATGAAAATTGCGGATTCCGCAAAAAGATTGCGGGTGCAATTTTCCAGTGGCTCTGCATATAACTCAGGCTCCCAAACTGGTCTGAATGACTCTGACATGGTTCCTTTTATTCTGAGGCATTAACTGGCTTTCAACATTAGTATTGTGCAACTGTGTGTAATTAAATCAGTGTCAGTGGCTCAGCAGGTGGCATGCTTACCTCTGGGGCCTGAGGATCAGAAGGTTTGTGATTCTAGCTTCTAGCCCCACACCAGGTACATGGGTTAATACCCATAACTGGGTATGAAACTGCAATGCAGTACAAGGGAGTTGCTGCATGGTTGATGAGCTGTCCTTTGGATGAAACAATAAACCAAGGTCCCTTCTGCCCATCTCTAGTCACTGTCCAGGTGTAAAAGATCCCATGGCGCTTATTGAAGTAGAGTAGAGAAATTTACATGGTGTTATGATCAGCATTTCCCCATCATTAAAACAGGTTAATACAACCCACCCCACAGGATTCACATGGAAACAAGTGTCACAGCATAGTCTGCCTTTCCTGGTCAAAACCTTACAAATCAAATATAACAATAATAAATGAAACTTACATTGTGATTTAGAAAATATATGCCAAGGCCAAATCAAGAATGGATGTTCCAGAATGTATTCATTGTGTTTATAGTGGAACATGTTTTTCTAAATAATGTATTTTTTTCCCCAACTCCCAGCTTATCCCCCAGGGTGGGGCCTTCAAGGGGGAGGTGCGCTCCACACCCCGATGGACACAAGTAGGTAGCACAGGAGCAGGAGCTCAGGTGACAGTGGGAGGTCTGCTACATGGGACAGACATCATCTTGCAGAGGCAGAACCTCCAATTTTCCATTTTTTCTCCCCAGGAGGTATGTCATGCAATGATGTTAAAGCAACATGCCGAATGTCTGATACACCCCCTAACTAGCACAGATGCCAGGAGATGTATTCCCCAGCCTCTGCCAGGAGTTTGTCACGCACTGGTCACACCCTCCTTCCCCCTGGAGGAGGAGAGCAGTCTGTAGGATGCTCAATCCTCCCCCCCCAGCTGGCCCTCTGAAGTCCTGATTCTGGATTCAAACCCAGGGCGTTGGTGTCACAGACAGAAATCCATCTCCTGTGCCAGTGGGATAGCTTTTAAATAGTGTAGTTTTTCAGCAACAAGGACTTGCGATGACGAAGGACAAGTGACTTGCTCAAAGCCACAGTGATCTGGTAGATAGGCATTGAGGCTGGATTTTGTGCATTACAGTGCAGTGAAAGTAAACTAAATATAAAGGACAGGATTTTCAAAGGGGTGGACACAGCACCTGCATCTGTATTTTGGACACATACTGTATCGACGCAGGTGCATTCGGATGTTTACATCCTATTCGCATACATCTGAACACGTCTGCGATATTTCCCACAGTTTATGGCAATCTCTGCCACAACTGCTGGACTTCTGTCTGTTTTTTGGATGTAACTGTGGAATTCTGTCCCGAAATTTAGACACACTTTTTGTGGTCTAACTTTTTGGGAGGAATGCCACACGTGACCAAAAACAGATGCATTTCTTTAAAAGCCTCATCCAATCTCTGCAAAAACAGCTACCAATCAAAAGCTATTCAACTTAGAGCAGCAGCACTTCATATCCAGGAATTTATTTTTTGAAATTTAGTCATCTTTATTGATTTTAAGTTGAACAGTCAAAACAGATATTGCATTACAAGAGAAAACTAAACATGTTCAAATAAGTAACCATACAAATAATACAAGTCTACATGTCCAGGAATTTTACAGAAATAACATTACTTTCCAGCAACAAAATATTTTTGGCATTCTAAATGAGAGTATTTCAAATTTATTCAGCCATTTCCTCATAACATTCTTTACTGGCAAGTATTATTATATACAGTACTCATAGTCATACATTTTGGTTCCAACTCAGCTTTTCTTTTCTACATGCCCACATTAGAAAATACATTGTCTGCTCCTCCACAGATAATTAGATCTTATTTGACTCCCTTTCTAAAGCAATCACAGCTTTAGCTTTGCATTCAGTATCACCAAAGAATTCGACTGTCTAAGTAAACAGGTCCATGCAACCCATCTCCTAGGCATCTACTGAAAAAAAGCTATCATAGCTCAGTGTGCTTTTCCCAGTAAAAAAAATTGCAAATAAATATATAGTCAAGTCAAGTCGAACTTTATTGATATGAAGGCGCTTTTCACAAACCAAAGCATCTGTACAAAAATTACTAAAACTAGATCCGATTAAATTCCTAGATCAAAACAGTTCCCTTTAAAATTGACAATAAAATTCCGAACAAATCAGGGTAAGCTCAAATAAATACATCTTTAGTGAGGATTTAAAATACTCGGTGGACAGGCACTCTCATATTCATATATATATATATATATATATATATATATATATATATATTCTTTGCAAAAAAACTTTGTAAATTCACTTGTTAGGGGTAAAGCAATAAAAGTAAGAAAATATGGCATTGAGGTTTTCAACCCTAACACTCCACCCCCACCCTGGAGGCAGAAAACGAGGTGTGAGGTGTGCCATGGGGGTCTGAAGCCTAACACTTACCCCATTCCATCACTAAATAAGCATAGATGTGTACAGTGAAT
Organism: Neoceratodus forsteri; assembly: GCA_016271365.2. Taxonomy (NCBI): domain Eukaryota; kingdom Metazoa; phylum Chordata; order Ceratodontiformes; family Ceratodontidae; genus Neoceratodus; species Neoceratodus forsteri. Next base: position 1,571,706,148 of record CM057452.1, read on the forward strand.
GAGAATGGGGAGACACCAGGGAAAGAATTTTCAGTCATGAAAAAGGATCCTTTTTCATGATTTCATAATATGAAAAAGAATATTTTTTCATATCACGAGTGATGAAAAAAGATATACAATGTTTAACAAAAAACTTCAAGGCATTTCTGCAGCAGCTAACTGCAGAATCCAGCTAAGGGGGTTCCAATAAGCAAGCTTCCTCTGCTGGTGTCTACCAAAGACATCATTTTGTTGAGTTATTTAAATTTGTTTCCCTCACTAACTGAAAAACAAAATGGCTGCAGAATAAAAAAAGATTTCCCATCTGTGACATAGGATGACCCATCTGTGCAAATGGATTACCCATCTGCAACAATGGATTCTTTTTTGAGCTGAACATCTATAAATTCCCATTGAAAATAATGGGAACTTTAAAACTTAATAACATTGGAATGGATTAACATTTTTTCACCAAACCAGCAAAAGGCACATCTATGAGGCAAGCACTTTCTACCCTGAAAATTTCAGACCACAGTTCATATGAACATATGAAATTTTTTATTTATCTATTTATTTTTATTTATCAAGTCTAAGATTACAAATACCTTTGAGCCATGGCTCTTTTACAAAGGTTCCACATCAGAGAAATACAAATTATGGGGAACATCAAGACAGGCATTACAACAATGTGGACATTGCAAACAGAGTACAGATTAGAAACATAGAAATATAGACTTCAACATGCCAGATACAGATTGGTCAATACCAGCAGGAACATCTGCCAGAACTAGACTCATAGTGGATTCCCTGCAGGGGGAGGGCCTCAAACAACTGGTACAGCAACCCATAAGAGACAGGGCTATCCTAGATCTAGTACTGACTAACAAAGAAGGGATCACAGATCTCCAGGTAGAAGGTCACCTGGGGCCAGTGACCACATGGTATGGTTCAATTTGGCTACTACATCTAAATCATCCCATTCCAAGGCAAAAATATGGGACTTCAGAGAGCTGACTTTGATAAGATGGCCAACAGAGTTAAGCTAGCCCTGGCAAAGAAACACAGGTGAGGAGGTACAGGCAAAGTGGGCAAGCATTAAGGATACAATACTTGAAGCAACATCCCATTGTGTTAGACAGAAAAGGAAGTGCAAAGAAGAAGGAAACCACTTTGGTTCTCAAATACAGTAGCAGAAAAGGTCAGAGCCAAAGGCTGGCCTTCAGGAAATATAAGGGACACAGCGGGATGAAGATAGGAGGCATACCAAACTGCCCTAAGGAAGCAGGGAAGGCAGTAAGGCAGGCAAAGTCCCAAACTGAGGAAACACTAGCACGAACAGTAAAAGAAGGTGACAAGACTTTCTATAGATACATTAGTGAAAGGAGAAAGTCCAGAGGGGTATTGCTAAGCTTAATGGAGAAAAGGGAGCATGTGAGGAGGAGGACCCTGTAAAGGCATCTATCCTAAATAGATACTTTTGCTCAGTATTTACTGAAGAGAAGGTAGGGCAGGGCCCACAGCTCAGCATCATGGACACAGGGGAGGAGGTGAGCACTACTCCTTCACAAAAGAAAGGGTCCTACAAGAGCTTGCTAAGCTCAGGGTGGATAAGGCAATGGGACCTGATGGCATACATCCCAGGGTACTTAAGGAGCTAAAGGAGGAACTAGCAGAGCCATTAGCAGAATTGTTTAGTGAGTCTCTGAGCACAGGAGAGGTCCCAGAAGACTGGAGAAGGGCTCATGTGATCCCGCTCCACAAGAGTGGTAGCAGGGAGGAGGCAGGGAACTACAGACCAGTCAGTCTTACCTCAGTAGTGGGCAAGATTATGGAGGCACTCCTTAAGGAAAGGATAGTACAACACCTGGAATCCATAGGGGCACAGGATCCAAGACAGCATGGGTTTACAAAAGGAAGGTCCTGTCAAACTAATCTCATAGATTTCTTTGACTGGGTAACCAGAGTGGTGGACCAAGGGGGAGCAGTTGATGTCGCCTACCTTGACTTCAGCAAAGCTTTTGACACTGTTCACATAGAAGATTGATAAATAAGCTAGGTAGGCTCGGGGTGGGTCAGAAGTTGGTCAACTGGGTGGCAAACTGGTTGACTGGCAGAAAACAGAGAGTGGTGGTAAATGGTATACAGTCAGAAGAGATGCAAGTCACAAGTGGGGTACCTCAGGGATCAGTCCTGGGGCCAGTCCTATTCAACATCTTCATTAGTGACCTCGCAGATGGACTAGAGGGTAAGGCTTGTCTGTTTGCAGATGACACCAAGATCTGCAACAGAGTAGATGATCCAGATGGGGTGGGCAGAATGAGAAGAGATCTGGATAAACTAGCAAAATGGTCAGAAGAATGGCAACTGGGATTTAATGCAAAGAAGTGCAAAATCATGCACATAGGAAGAGAAACCCTGAAGCCACTTATAGGCTGGGAGGGAGTTGCTAGCAGTCACAAGGAAGAAAGAGACTTGGGCATCATCATCACTGATGACCTAAAATCATCAACAGACCTCTAAAGCAGTAGGTAAGGCTAGGGGTGTTAGGGTGTATTAGTAGGGTATCACAAGTCGTAAGAGGGAGGTACAATCCCTCTGTACAAGACATTGGTTAGGCCCCATCTGGAGTAACTTGCGTGCAGTATTGGAGGCCACACCTTCACAAGGACATTAACTAAATTGAGGCAGTTCAGAGAAGGGCAACCAAAATGGTGCAGGGACTGCATCAGAAGACATATGAGGACAGATTAATGGAGCTCAATATGTATACCCTTGAGCAAAGGAGGGAGAGAGTGATATGATCGAGACATTTAAACACCTTAAGGGCATAAACAAGGTGAAAGAGTCTAACATGTTTAAATATAAGAAAATAGCAGGACAAGAGGACACAGCATGAGATTAGAGGAGGCCGATTAAGGGAAATGTGAGGAAATTCTTTTCACAGAAAGGGTGGTAGATGCATGGAATGGCTTACCACAAGAAGTGGTGGCTATGAATACAGTGCAGGGCTTCAAACAGGCATGGGATAGGCATAAGGGAGCAATACAAATGACTATGAATAGATAGGTCACTGACAGAGCAAAGGCCGATGGCACATTTATAAGGTAGAAAAAGAAATGGGCAGACTGGATGGGCCTTGCGGTCCTTATCTGCTGTCAACTTCTATGTTTCTATGTTTCTATGTTATGCAGTTTGATAGTTGGAGCCAGCCGGTCTGAGTGTACAGGTCACATGTGTGGCTGAGACAGTGAGCACCAGTGATGAGCTGACATGCTTTATTTAAGGTAGTTGAGAGGCAACTAAGGGTTGTGGTTGTGGCCGAGCCATAAATGATGAGACCATAGTCTATTACAGAGATCACAGGGCTCAGGACTACAACCTTCAAAGCTTCTGGCATGAGGTGTGGTCTGTGTTTGTAGAGGAGACCAAGCCATGTATTAGCAGCTCTAGCTACATTATCTACATGAAGTCCATAGGAGAGATTAGGGTCACGCTGTATCCCTAAGTATTTGAAGGACCCCACCTGATCTAGGGTGTTCCCCTGGGTGGTGGAGATAGCCAAGTGGTGTAGCTTGTGGGTTATGAGAGCTGCAGAAGAGCATAGATTTGGTTTTCTTGTCATTGAGGACCAGTTTATGATTAAGAAACCATGTCTCTACAGAACTGAAACCAAGTTGAAGGTTGTGTTGAAGAGTTGCAGGATCTTTGTGAGTGGAGAATACAACAGCATCATCGGCATATAGTGTGATCTGCTCAAAGCAGTGGTAAGGGAGGGAGTTTAAGAAAAGGCTAAAAAGGAGGGGTCCCAGTATGGATCCCTGTGGGACAACTGAGTGAACAGGCAGGGTGTTAGAAAGAGAGTCTGCAATTTTTACTCTCTGTGACCGGTTTTCTAGGTAGCTTTTAAACCAGAGAGAAGAGTCAGGTGATAGCCCTGCATTCAGTAGTTTGTGTATTAATAATCCATGGTGTACTGTATTGAAGGCCTTGGAGAGGTCGACGAAAACGGCCCCTGTGAGAAGGCCGTTGTCAAGGGATTTGTGCAAAGTTCCAGTGAACTCAAGAAGGGCTGTGGTGGTGCTGTGACCTTTCCGGAAGCCGTGTTGTTGTGGACAAGGTATATTGTATTTATCCAAGTGGTCGGTAAGTTGATCAGCCACAATGCACTCAAGTGCCTTACGGAGTGGGGGCAGTATGGATATAGGGCGATAATTTGAGTGAATCGTCTTGTCCCCACTTTTATGGATGGATAAAAGCCTCATGGTCTATCAAGTCTGCTCGATGGTGCAGCTAGCAGCCCTTATTCTGCAGCTGCCCCTCCCCCTTCCATGATCCTCCCTCTTGCCCTGTCCCAGACCCTTTTGAAGCAGCCCACTGTTTTGCAGGATACCACTTCTGCCAGCAACGCGTTCCACCCAGCCACCACCCTCTCCGTAAAACAGTGTCTTCTCATCTCCCTCCTGAGCCTTCTCCCATCCAATATCAGATCATGGCCTCAAGTGTCCTTCCCCTCCCTTAATTTGAAAAGTCCCTCTGTACCTGTCTTGTTTATACCTTTCATGTACTTGAAGGTTTCAATCATATCTCCCCTGTCCCTTCTCTCTTCCAGCGAGTACATTATTTATTTATTTATTGAAATGTTTCACCAGGAGGGCACACTGAACAACAAGTTGCTCATCTCATGGAGCGACCTGAGAGAAAGGGAAGGGAACATTGTTTAACCAGTAGTAGCACACTAAGCTGAAGCTTGTTTCCAGATGTGACCTGGGAGCACAAGGCAGTTAAGTGACTTGCTCAGGATCACACAGAATGCACCTAGGTAGCTGTGAGATTCTAACCTAGGTCTCCAGATCTGCAGCTCAAAGTCTTAACCCACTGCGCTATACTGCCTCCTGGGGGGGCTACAATGAGGATTTGACATGGAGAATTACAAATAATAAAGGTAAGAACAGATACAAAATGAGCATTTGGTCAATACAGTTATGAGCAGAACAGACAATGACAACTTGAGAAAATTGGTACAGCTAGTGGGTGGACACAGAGACCTGATACAGTAGACCCGACAGATAGTAATGCAACAATACAATCATAGTGCCATGAAGTTCTGAGTGCTATCCTGAAAGGCAGTAAACAAGTGCTAGGGACAAACCAGGGTGGGAGGCAAATACCATTGCTAGAGCTCAGAGGGAGGAATCTAAGATGAGCAGGAGGGGGTAGTGGAAGTAGCAAAGATGAGCTGTAGGGAGAGTGCAGGAGAGGGAGGAGGGAGGCGGGTGGGAGGGGAGGGAAGACTACCGAGACCAAGTTCCCCTCAAGGATGTTGAGATCCCTGCAAGGGGGGCAAGAGCTGGCAGCAAGACAGAAACAATGAAAATAAGGAGTTAGAGGCAAGCCACCATAACCTGATTCCCCTTCAGATGTAAGAACCCTGCCAGAGGGTCTGGGTGCAGGTGAGCAGAAAAGGGATTGAGAGGTAGTTAGGGAGGATTAAAACAGGTACAGCTGGAAGCGAGGAAGTTATGTAGTGCAGTACTAAGGGAATAGGTGGAGGAAGAGTGACGTATTTGTGAGGACAGAGCATTCCAGATTTTAGGAAAGTGGTGGGAGAAGGCAGTCTGGCTGATGAGGGTAGATTGGCATGGGACCAACAAAGTGCATGTGTCAGTAGATCTCAAGGAATGAGACGGAGTGGGATGGGTAGTGAGGGAAGATACGAGGTAAGGAGGGAGTTCACCAAGCCAGAATTTGAAGGTCAGTTTGGCACAGTGGGAAGGCCACCAGTTAGACAGTGATGGAAGGGTCACAGTTATGAGTACGGGAGGAGGCACTGAGGGCAAAGTGGCAGAAGGATTTAAAGAGAGAGTCCAGTTTGGCCAGGGAAGATTTTGGAGCAGCACCATAGACTACATCACAGTAGTTGAAAATGGGGAGTATCATCTTCTGGACAAGTTCATGCCTCGCAGTCAGCGGGATGCAACTATGGTTCCTGAACAGGGCGCCAAGCTTGGGGAGCAGTTTTTCAGGATGGTGTCGATGTGCACAGAGAAGTTGAGGTGTTAGTCAAGCCAAACCCCAAGGTGTCTAAATGAGGATGTGTCCTCAAGGACTGTCCCATCTAGGGTGTGGAAGGAAGAAAAGCCAGAAAGCCTAGAGAGTCTCTGCCTGGTGCAGAAGGTCATAGAGACAGTCTTCTTGGTGTTGAGGGAGAGCTGGTGTGAATCGAACCAGAGCTGAACCTGGTTGAAGTCATGCTATAGGCTGGTTTCCACCCCTGAAGGGTTACTGCCGGAGCTGTACAAGACAGTATCATTGGCATACATATGGATGAAGGAGATGGAACAGGCTGTAGGGAGATCATTGATGAAAATGGAAAAGAGCAGGGGATCTAGCACTGAGCCCTGGGGGACACCAGTGTCGATAGGAAGTGGGGGGGTAGAGTCTGAGATACGTACCGATTGTGTCCTTCCAGAGAGGTACAAATTAAACCAGTTCATGGCAGACGAGGCCAGACCTGCTGCAGAGAGGGAACCAAGAAGGAGGATATGGGAAACAGTGTTGAACGCTTTAGCTAGGTTGATAAAAATGGCATGTTCAATTCCCTCAGCTTGCTCTCATAGGATAAGTCCCACAGCCCATGGATCATCTTTGTTGCCCTGCACTGAAACCCCTCCAGTAACTTAATGTCCCTCTTCAGGTACAGGAGCCATTACTGCACGCAGTATTCCAGGTGTGACCTAACCAGCGATCTATACAATGGCAGAATTACTGCCCCACTCCTTGAGGATGTACCCCTGGCAATACAATCCAGCATTATGTTGGCCTTTGCAGCTGTCTTCCTACATTGTGCAGAGCTGTTCATTGATCCCATAATGAGCAGATCTTTCTCTTCCTCTGTCTCGGCTAGCTGCACCCCCCCCAAGCTGGTAGCTCCTCCTTAGGTTTTTTGCACTGAAATGTAGCACCTTGCACTTTTTGACATTGAACCCCAGCTGCCAGGTGTCTGACCAGGTCTCCAACTTTGACAGATCATCCTGCAACCTCTGCCATCCCTCTGTGTCATCCACTACTGCTCCCATCTTGGGTGTCATCAGCAAACAGACTGATCTTGCTCTTGATGCCCAATGAGATGTCTGCAATGAATATTCCAAACAACATCGCTCTCAGCACTGTGCCCTGCAGCACCCCACTCATCGCCACCCTTGGGGATGAGAGTTCCCCTCCCACCACCACCCTCTGCTGCTTTCCCTGTAGCCAGTTTACTACCCACCCCACCATCTTCGCCCCCCCCTATGCCTTCTAGTATACTACCTAGCCTCCCACGTGGCACCGAGTTGAATGCCTTACTGAAGTCTAGGTACAGGATGTCTATTGCATGGCCCCTGTCCAATTGCCTAGTTACCCAGTCATAGTACTCCAACAGGTTGGTCTGGCAGGATCTGCCTGCAACAAACCAATGCTGCCTACTGTCCTGCAGCCCATTGGCTTCAAGAAGGGACACCAGCCTATCCTTCAAGATTGTCTCCATCAGCTTACCCATGTAGGATGTGAGGCTCACTGGTCTGTTGTTCCCTGGTTCATTCTTGGGGCCACTCTTATGGAGGGGCACCATGTGAGCCATCCTCCAGTCCTGTGGTACACTCCCTGAGTCCAGGGAGGCATTGAACAGGTCTGCTAATTCCAAACCATTTGAGAGATACTGGTGGACAAAGAAACAGCAAAAAAAACATGTATATAACACAATTTTTCAGATCTGTATCTCCCTAACCACACAACCAATTGGAACACAACTTGCCACATCAGGAGATCAATCGCACAAGATTTGGCATGCAAAATGTCTTACAAATCTGTTGAACGGTTGTGAAGTGATTAAAGTGCACAAATTGAGGTTTAACATTAAACTGTCTACTCAACCCTAAATATAGTGGCACTACTGCACCACTGCAATTAGTGTGTGCATAATGTAGAAAGCTGTTTCTATAGTACATGTACACTCACTCCGTCATTTATATGGTGACAAGCTAAGGTGGTGAGAGGCGGGTCTGTGCCCGTCACCATCTACAGTGCTTCTTACAGTCTAGACTGGGCTTTTGGAAGGTGTTGGTGTGAGACCAGCAGGGTGGGCTGAGTGGATGGGGTGTTTATAAGCAGTATAACAGGGATCTGTATGGAATGGAGGTACCACTGGAATAACAAGGAAGAAGTTCCATATTTACTCAGGGACTGGGCAGAAGGATGGTACTAATGGACTACTAGAGAAGGAGTTTGGTACTTACTTGGGGATCAGACAGGAGTGAGTTACCACTGGACCACCAGGGAAGTAGTTCAGTATTTACTTGGTGTCTGGGGCATGAGAGGAGTACCACTGGACTACCAGGAAAGGAGTTCAGTATTTGCTTGGGGATCAACCAGAAGGGGATACTTCTTGAGTACCACTGAAAGAGTTCAGTATTTACTCAGGGATCAGGTTGGTGGGGAGTACCACTGAACTACCATGGAAGGAGTTTAGTATTTACTCACAGATTGTGTGACAGGTGGTTCCACTGAACCACAAGGGATGGAATTTGTTACTTACTCAGAGATCAGGCACAAGGGGAGTACCACTGGACCACCAGGGAATGAGCTCATTATTTACCCAGGTACTGGGTGGGAGCGGGATACCGCTGGACTACCAGGGAAAGAGCTCATTATTTACCCAGGTACTGGGTGGGAGCAGGTTACCACTGGACTACCAGGGAAGTTGTTTATGCTCTCTGGGGATTTGGTGAGAGTGGAGGTAATGGCTGAGGCTCTGCACAATGCCACTGCACTTATGAGTGCAGGCATTTTGCAGAGCTGCTAATGGGCACATAATTTCTTGCAAATTGCCCCTTTGCTGCTTGCATGCCATATGCGGTCATTAACATGCCAGCCACTAACTATGGTACCGGGACCAAAGCCCTAACCTGTTTGAGATACACTATCCAGTTGCTGTTGACAGGCAGCATAGTACAGCCCTGACCTTTTAAAATCAAAACTGCTAGGGCAAGGAATTTTGAACATTTTACAAATATTTGTTTTGCAATTGAAATAAAAACAGAAAAACTGGTACTGTATTTATATATTTATTTTAAAAGTTTACCATAAAGGACATACACAGCTGGTAACAACTCATTCCCAAATGTGTCCTGGAGTGAAGGGGAAGGGAGAGTACAGTGCAACTTAGAACCATAAGATGCAACAAATTAAATAACAAGTTACAGTAGACTTGACTATACAAAGAGCACAAAAACAGCTTGGGCGTCTGTGGGGTGCCTGATAATTAATTAATAGGAACATAAGAACCAGGGGCAGAATTCTCAAAGTGTTTTGGGACTAAGTCCCACTCTGCAACCCCAGTTGCACTTTGAAATTGCCGCAGCTGTGGAGCAGCCGATCCACAGCCGCAGCAGTTGCAGAGGGTGTTATGGTGGGTGTCACTGGCCATAGAAGCCTCCTGCAGCTGCGATGCTGTCCCTGGCAACAGCACCCGCAAGCTGCCATAATCCATGGAGCCAGTCGTACTCTGGCTTCACCTTAGTGAATACCTGCATCTGCGGTCGATCTGCGGATTCGCAAGTGGCAACCCACTAGCGTTGAGGTTTTCCCGCAGCTGCAGGACCTTTTCTGATGTTCATGACTCCTGCCCCAGGAATCTACCAACCTTACAAAGGATATACCACTGAAATAAATTACATATGCTTATGAAATATAGTCCAAATGTTTATTGGTAGTACACAAACAATGAAAGAATTAACAGTCACAGTTCAGTAACAGTCATGGAAATTGGAATGACAGCCTAACGTTTCGTACCAGTGGGCACTTCATTAGAGCTCTGATAAAGCGCCTTCTGGTGCAAAGTGTAAGGATGGCATCTGAATTTCCATTACTCCGCTACTGAACTGTGACTGCTGAACTATGACTGTTAGTACGTGTAATGTTTTGTACCACCATTAAACTTTTGGAATATATTTTCTATTCATATGTCATTTTTTACAAAAGCATAACCTTTGTGAGTTCAGTTGAGTGCTGGTCCTTGTGTTTCTAGTAGTTATGTTAGACTTGCTTTGCAAAAAGCAATATATAATATAGAATAAGTGTGCAGTTGCCATGACCAATGGAACTGATTCTCAGATTCAACACTAGAACAGTCTTCAAAATCCAGTGGCTAAGTTGTGGACTAGGCAGGCAAAGCAGGGAGAGTCTGAATGCCAGGCACATTTTAGGGTCAAGGCAATTACAGGAATGTGTTGTGAAGTCTGGAAGGATGGAGTTTAGGAAATAGAGGGATACAGGAGCAGATAGCATGGTGGAGAGAGGACCAGAGCTTAGGGGAAATGGAAGGAGAAAGCAGCTTGACCTGCAGTGGATTTCACTGGAGGGAGGGAAAGGGAATAGGAGTTGGTGTTGTGAAGGAAATATATGAAAACAGAGGGGGATGAAAGCAGGGAGCCAAGCCAGAATTTGGAGATAAATGAATTACGGTGGGAGAGGTGTCATAAGTCAAGGGAGGGGAGGTAGAGGATAGAGTAGAGGGAACAATGGTGGGTGCAAGGGGAACAATCCAGTGCAAAGTGGCAGAAAGAGTGAAAAAGAGGGCCCAATTGGGTTAGTGTGGACTTAGAAGATTCTCTGTACAAAATGTTACCATAATCAAAGATTAGGAGGATCATCTTCAAGAGAATTTCAATGGGAGTAGGAAGCAGGATACATGTTTTAAGCATCTGGTAGTTGATATCCACATGCAAGAAGAAACCAAGGTAACGGTCCAACCATACCCCATGGTCTTTGAAGGAGGGCACGTCTTCAATCACCATGCCATCAAATGTATGGGATGAGTGGAAGAGTTAGAGTCTAGTTAACCTCTGCCTAGTGCCAAAGGTCATTGAGTACGGTGAGGCTTTTGTTTCTTCTAACCAGTGACAAAATCATTGTGTTTTTACTTTTGATGCACTTGCACACCAAATGTTTTGTTACACTGAAAGGAGATTTTGGGGGGGGGTCACTGCCAAGCCCATTGCAGTTCAAAATATCAGGGGCTCTGCAGTCTAGACCAATGACCACTCACTGTGGTCATGACACTACTCGCTGCTTGCAGGGTGGAAACTTCTTATACTTCAAAGGACCAAACCACTCCAATCAGAGAGGGCTTTGGTCCTTTGATTTGCATGAAGCCGTTCAGCAAGCAGCTGATCAACTGTCAACACCAGCGGTCTGTCTTTGTCTCAGGCAGCCTGATGGTCTGGCACATCCCCTCAGTCTGATAATAAACTTGTTCATGGATGAGGTTTTGAATTTCCATACAGTGTTAAATAAAGACTTCCTTTATACATTTATCTGAGCTACATAAAGTGAATCCAGTGTTTAAATGAATGTTGGAACCCAGATAAATGTCTGTTTAGAAAATGAAGCTGTGACTCTGGACATGAGTGTTAGTGCTGTACATGCCTAGAGTCATGGCTTCACTTTCTAAACAGTCATTTAACTGGGTTCCAGCACTTGGTTAAACATTGGATTCACTTTATAAAGCTTAGCTATGTACAGTACTGGGCTTACTGGCAAGTTAGGTGATCCACCACTTGCTGCAGATGGAGCAGAATGCAATTCATAATTTCAGGGAGTGTGAGGAACATGCACGTTCATGTGTGAGAGGCAAGTGATTGACAGCTTCTCACAGCACACACTTCAGTAGTGCAAAAGTCCAAAACTTGGCTTCTTTTTGTGGCTGACTGGCAGAAAGCTATTTATTACAGTTTAGTCCAGTCGATGTCCTTCTGTGACAGTGAAAGTTTTCTGTCACTCTCTGCCCCTGTGAAAATGAATCCAATCTCTTTATTGCTGAAAATAATAAGTAAATACTAAAGGGGCACTGGATCACTTCATGCTACTGAAGTGTGTGCTGTGAGAAGCTGTCAGTCACCATCTGCAGCAGGTGGTAGGTCACCTAACTTTCCAGTAAGCCCAATACTGTACATAGTATTGTGGCAGATGTACAGTATAATGAACAAAGATAACTGCAGATAACACATCTGTGAAGAGAAAACTCTCTGAGGGCAGCAGTAGTCAAATGATGGTGATTCAGGCCTTTCTCCATGCAAATGATGAAGTGGAACCTATGCAAGAAATTCAGTGCAAGCAATAGTCTCTTAAATAGAAGAAAACCATCCATCGATGTCTGTTGTTCCGTTAGTACCCCCATGTGACCCTCCCACTCAGCACTCACCACCCCACATCCCCCCAAGCCCTTACTTACTCACCGGGGGTCCAACACCGTAATCCTCTCTGGGCCAAACACACGTCTTAACTCTTCAACGCTGGACCGCAAACTGAGGAAATCTGGTATGTGGTTCAATGTATGTCAATGGGCTTTTGAACTTAGTGGCATAACTTGGCCACTTTTGAATATTTGTGCCCTAAATTTTCAGCATGCCTTTTTTGGGATTCCGCTCCATGAACAATGGCAGTAAAATTAGGCAAATCTGTCCTGAAATGTGATTTTGCAGTCACTGTACAAAATCACCTTTCAGGCAGGAGTTGAACATTTTCTCCACCCTTGTTCATGAGGTAGGGTATAAGAAAGCTATGTTGAAAATTTGGGTTAAAAATGTTAAAAAACAACATAGTTATGAGCCAACTTTAAAATTTGCAAACACAGGCTTGTAACTTTGGTAATCTTCAATATTTTGACCCCAGATTTTCAACATAGCCATTTCTTCACAGCATCCCAGGAATGTGATAGCTGTCATTTTTCAAATCTTGGCCAAAATGTGTTTTCATGTGTGTGGTGTGGAATGACGTTTTGATGGCACGGAATGGTGTTTTGTTGCAGATTTGAAAATGTTCACCTACCGGGTTCATTAGGTGGGGTTCTAAGAAGGCTATGCTGTTGTGCAAATATGGTAAAATACCCTGGTTATGATTGAATGTTACACTGTTTCAGTGTTCACTCATAACTTCAATAATTTTTAATATTTTGACCCCAATCTTTCAACATAGCCATTTTTCCACACCACCTTATAAACGTGACCTGTGTCATGTTTTTTAATCCTGGATGAGATGTGTTCTCACACCTCTACATGTCATGTCATAAGGAAAATCCTAAAACAAATATTTTCAAAAGGTTGGATCAAAATTTAAAAAAAAGATTGTTTCATAAGCATCAAGCATGTGGCATTCACAAATATTTGTTCATTGCATTGCTGCTTTAAATATGTATAGCAATTCTCTAGTTAGAACATTAGATCAGTGATAGTCACCCCACACACACACACACTTTCTGTGGATGCATAATTCATGCAATGCATGTTCCGATAAAGAGGTGCCTTACTTCTGACAGAAATAATGAACTCCATTTAGTCCTATTTGCTTATGCTTAGTATTCACCAATACTGAAGCAGTAAGGTACAACAACATCTTCTCAAAGAAGAATTTCTGACTTGCAACATAATTATGTCTCGTCTTAAAAATGTATACCATTTACTTAATAGTTCCTTATATAATGTAAGAGAGATTGGATTAAAATAAGATTAGACAGTGCTTATTTAGTGTTGTAATATTATGATGTCATTCTTTGATCTGTTCAGCTTTCCTTGCAAAAAAAGTTGAATTAGACTGATTAGATTAGAGTTATTTCATAAACTCCAAACAACATTTGCAATATTGCATACACTTTCCAATACATTACACATTAAACACAAGGGCCCAGATATTCAAACTGCGCCGGTCTGAGGCGCAAGCCCCTGCACTGCTCAAAATAGTTGCGCAGGGGTGTGGCCGGGGTGATATTCAAAGGGTTAGCTGTTGAGCAACTCCTTTGAATATCACCCAGCTAACACTTACGCGTAAGCGCGCAGTGGAACTTGCGCTACCGTCGTGCCAGAGTTGAGCATTAAACTTGCGGTGGCGCGAAGTACCATTAGCGCCATGCTCAAATTTCGATATTCAAAAGGTGATCGCGGGCAGAATGTAACCCTCCCCAGCGAATAACTCCCTGGTGGTCAGTGGACGTAAAGCCGATCGCGGGCAGAATGTCTAGCACAACTCCCCACACATCTCCCTGGTGTCTAGTGTCCTCCCCACCCAGCCCCTCCACCCCGCTCCCCGCGGCGGCGGGCGACAGCGATCATTCACAAATCTGGACTGTCATGTACGGTATGGGCTGCACGCCATTGGCTGTAGCTCTGCACCATCGGTGTGCAGCCCTACCGGACAGTCAGTCGGCGGGCGCGGGCGGCAGGCGGGTGGATGCTGTCGCCTGCCGGCTGCGGGGGCGGGGTGAGGGCTTCGGGTGGGGGACACACTAGACACCAGGGAGATGTGTGGGGGAGTTGTGTTGTGACATTCTGCCCGCGATCGGGCTTTTACGGTCCACTGGACCACCAGGGAGGTATTCGGGTTGGGGGTTACATTCTGCCCAAGGACGAGCACTGGGGTTCATACAGGTTCTGCCCGCGATCGGCACTGGGGGTTCATACAGGTTCTGCCCGCGATCGGGCTGTGGGAGATGTGGGGGAGCATAGACGTGTTCTGCCCGCGATCGGGCTGTGGGAGATGTGTGGGGGTTCATGCACTGTACTGCCCGCGATCGGGCTGGTGGGGGGCACAGGGACCGAGTTTGGGAGCCAGCCAGGGATGGCAGCTGCTGTGTTGCGCCTGCAATGCAGCAGCTCACCTGTGGGTGGCCCTCAACTTAGCTCTTTTTTGGCTCAAGCCAGCGCGGGCGCATTGGGGGTTGCGCATAACCCTGCTAATCCGACTGAATATCGGGTTGCGCAGGTTATGCATGGATCCTCCCCCTCCTGTTGAGCATGCATTCATTTGCATTGCTCTCTTGCACAACCTGTTGCCAGTGGCGTAACTGCCTCCTGCTGAATATCGCAGAATGGCGCATTTTGGACTTGCGCAACCCTTTTGAATATCTGGGCCAAAGAATAATACAAATAAAATTATTAGAATATTTAAAGGGAAACGTCCACCTAGTTATGTCCCATACCTTTGTGTGGGACCCCTACCCCCGATTAACAGTTTCAAACAGTGCACCTTATTTTTACTTACTGTGCTGCTGTTTTGTTTGTAATTTATCTGGTTGATTCTGCTGTCCCACCTGCTGACATTTTGAGTAGTGCGCCTGTAGTGGTGCATCCCGCTATCTCCTGCAGCTGACACCAGAGCCAGGGAGCAGCCTGTGGGAGCGTGTATAGTGTAGGCCTATGGATGGAGCAATTACAGCTCCAGTTTGTGATTTAGAGGTCTCAGAGCTATGCTGAAACCATGGATAGACTGACAGCAAGCACCGAGCACCGAGACCTCAGAATTGCAAACCGGAGCTGTTAATTGCTCCATCCATAAGCTTACACTATACACACTCCAACGGCTGCTCCCTGGCACTGACATTAGCCATGGTAGAGTATGGGATGTGCCAATAGAGGTACACCACTCAAAATGCTGGTGCAAGTGACCTCAGGATTAACCAGTTAAAATATGAATAAAATAGCAGCACAATAAGTGAAAAATAAGGTACGCTGTGCAAAACTGGTAGTTAGGGGGGTGTCCCACACAGAGGTGTGGAACATAATTATGTGGATGTTTCCCCTTAAATATGAATAAATATTACATTAAAGTTGCAGTCAGTGCTTACAGCAGCAGTTCAGTGAAATTGGGCAAAAATTTGGCTTTATCTTTTTTCACTATAAAACATTCCAGGCACCTTCCAGATTTATTTGGTGGAAACATTTTCTATTTCCAACTAAATTTAAGTATTTTTTTTAACTTTCTGTTTATGACCCCTGACCTCCAGCCTCTCTTTCTATCTCAGGAACTCCAGGCATCTCCCAATCTCCTCCCCCCCCAGCCATGGCCACCTACCTTCACCGAGCCTCGGTTTATCCTCCAGGTGGGGTCATGGTGGGGGGGGGACAATACCAGACATTTTGTTTTGTCAGGGGGTGCCATGCTGCGGAGGCAAGGACCCAGAGTTACAAGGGCTATCATCATGGAGGTGCTGGGGGTTGTATCCTTTTACCTTGTTTTCAACCTTTGGAACATCACATGCAATGATGTCAAGGTGTGCCTATGCTTGCTGTGCATGTGTCTGCTCACCAGCTTCCATGAAGGTGCCCCCTTCCCTAGTCATCTCCAGTTGCACTGCCACCTGTGATCACCCAGGTGGAAGTATTGTGGCAGAGAACAAAACCCTCCCTCCCTGGAGGAGGAGAGCTTCCTCTGGGATGCTTGATCCTCTTCCCTCTGGCCAGCCCTCGGTGACCCCAGTTTGTTCTTGAACCCAGTATGCTGGCATCAAGAGTGATAGCTCTATCACAGTGCCAACAGACTGGTCCCCATATTTAAGTATCTTATAAATGTTTTAATTTAGTTTTTTCTCAAGAAACAAAATGGCTCAGGGAGCATTGCTTGGCGGCACTCACAAGATGGCTGCCTAATTCTGGGACTCTCTCAACCCCCCAAACAATAATCCAATTATATCCTAGCCAGTCTGATTATCTACCTTAATAAGTTTATAACACTAAAGAACACTTACCTTGGGGTACAATCTGACTAAAACAGCTTGCAAACCAGCAGTTTGATTGTGAAGATTTATGCCCTTGAACATTCTCTTTAGTTTGCTTGGTTGGCAGCAGAATGGTGGATCTGGAGGCTGGAATGGCCCTGTCAGAAATTAAAACAATGTTTGAACAACTAGTGATTCAAATATCCAGGCTAAAAGTTGCTATGCAATGAATTTATGCTGCCATCATTCAGATTGGAGACTGTGGCTGAACAGAGGATCGCCACCACAGAGGCTATTTCAAATAAAGTGGATGGTCATTTCTGAGAACATAGTCAGGACCTCCATTTGCTTTGGCATCGAGTGGAGGACCTAGAGAATTGCAGCAGTTAGTACAACTTATGTTTTGTGGTATTCCAGGAGGGAAGCAAGATAATGGATATTATTACATTTTTACAAACTGCCCTATCTGTCATGTTCACCCCTGAATGGCTGCCAGACTTCAAAATAGATATGGCACATCACCTCCTCATCCACGCAGGCCTGGCAATCATCATCACCCTCTGCTGGCCATGTTACACCAGTACCAAGACAGGGATACTAAAGGATACTCAAATGGACCAGAATCAAAGATGCTGTCCTCTGGGAGGGACATAATATCAAGATTTTTCAAGATTTCTCCTTTGAACTGTCTGATCGCTGGCAGGCCTACACACCAACCTGACAAATCGTAAGGGACCTCGGTGTTCAATAGAGCTTATGGTACCTGACATCTCTGTGGATGGATAAAAACTGTGTGGCACAGCAGTTCCAATTTCTGGAAGCTGCAGAGGCTCTTATTGAAGAAAAAAATGGTCCCATTCTGAACTGAAAATATACCGGGCTATGTGATAATGGCGAATCGGCTAAAGGCGATCACCGTTATCGCACAGTCAGAGTGCCAAAAGATTTTGACACTTGACAACCCCGGGGCACAGGACAAAAGTGCCAGGAGAGATTTTTAATGCTCTCTGAGGGGGGGCTGCACCCCCCTCATGGGGAGCTTTGCCTCCACACCCCACTACTTAAGGATTCTCAACTCCAGAGGGGTGCATGTCGGTGGGGGGGAGGTAAAAGCATTAAAAAAATAAAGGTTTGGGCTGGGCCGGGCACAATAAAATTGCGCCAGCACCTGTACCCAAACCTGGTACCTCATGCACCTCAACCACTAGCCAACCCCCAATGCCACGATGCAGCTTGACCATCCACCACAACACCACCCCCTAAATCCCCTCCACCCCCTCCCAGCCCATGCTCACTGTGCTCGCTCCCCCCCGCATGTGTGTACACACAACCACATCCTGTCTCCCAGTTCGCCCACCCCTCATCCGGTCACCCTACCCTCCTATCGCCATGAGGGATTGCACTGGGAAGGAGTCATCATTACAGATGGTGCCCTTCCTCATGCACCCACCTCATGGGTTACCAAAAAATACCCAGCTACACATTGATCCCACCAGGCCACAACCTCAGCCCATCTCAAATGATGGACTATGCCCCTTAAATAGATGGTGGACCACAACCTGCAGTCAGTTATGGACTGCCTCTACAGCAGCCTCTGGCACTTGATGACCCATGGATACTGGCTGCCTGACCACAGAGGAAGAACAAACACAAGGGCAAGAGGAATCCTGGACTGAGCCACTGAAGCAGAAGCTAGAGCAGAAGCCACAGTGATGACTCCCCATCCTCCTCCCTCATGCAGTCCTGCTCCTCAGAAACAACAGATATGCTCCCTTGCTCAAGCCTTCCACAGCTGCAGTCCCTCCTGCACACCACACCAACCCACCAGAAACCAAGGAACCCACCACCAGGCCAAAATATTGGGCTGATGCAGTCAGCCTGGTGGCAGTGGTAACTAACTTACCCATCAGCAAGTCCTCATCTCAAATGATGTGCATAGCCAGGGCCTGGGCTGACCTACAGAACCAGAAGCTCATCTGACATCCAATCAACAACTGACAGAATTACAATCCAAAACCTGAAATGGCAGACTAATTCATGTGTGTGGTTTGCTTAGGTCAACATTATGCAGACTTATGGGGACTATCCTTCAATTAAGATGTTGGACTCCTTAAAAAGGTGATGGCCCTTCATTCCATGTACAATACTTTGGGAAATGTATTGTGAGTGGGAGACTGTTAGCCAGTGCAGCTTTAAGGGGCAAGGCTACTACAGGAGTTATCATTTCAAGGCTTCTCAAATGGCGTTTGTGACTGGCTGAGCTGACATTTCCTCTTGTTTTTTTGTTTAGTTAGTGTTCGGTAACATTTTGGGGCTCTACAGCAAGATCAGTATTAACTACAGAGAGAAGGTGACCCAGACAGCAAAGGTGGACCTTCCATGGAATAGGGGGATGGTGTGGAGCAAGTAATGTTATGGCTATTTATTGGTGTCCCTGGTCTTCATTTTGGCACCTTCCCAGACTCAGTAGGCTGCCTCATCCACTTCCTTTCTCTCCACCTCGATCCATCTACAGGCATTTCTGGGGGGGGTGATACTATTCTGCACTAGCAGTGTTTCCCCCTGGCTTCTGTTGTGCAGTAATTCTGCCACAGTGTACACATGGTGGTGGTGGGGGGAGTGGGTTCCTGTCATAAATAGTGGTGGTCCTCTTGGGTGTGGGCCACCGTTTTCTGAAATACCCACCTTTCTGATTGAACTATGCCACAACAGCTACCTCTTGAATGGGCACATGTTCGAGAGACAAAGTCAGTGGGAATCAGCCACTCCTTCTTCCAGCTATCGGATTGCAGTTAAGCTGGGGTAATCATTGCTGTGGCTGAGGTGGCAGCAAAACTCCACCTTCAGTGTGGGAAGATGGGGTGTGGTGTGTACAGTAGAATCATGACTGGATCCTTAATTCTATGGGAAAAATGCTGGGCCATTTGTTTTTTGGGTTTTTTTTTTTGACAGTAGTGCTGATTACAGTATGCAGCTCCTCCACCCCTGGTGTTCTCCAGTGGAGTGTGATCATACAGTAAATGTTGGAGCTGGTCTTCTGGTGGTCCCCTCAATCCTCAGCATGTGGCTACAATATGGTGGTGGTGGTATGCTGAACCAGACCTATTAAACATACACTGGTACCCAGGAGGGGGTATGTAGGTTTCTGTCACACATTTGGGTAATTTCTTCATGTGTGGGTCACCATTTTTTGTAATCCTTGTCATGGGCATAACTTGGGGGTTGTGAGCAGTTGTGGGGTTCAGGAAGAATCACCAACCATCCTTTTCCCAGTGGGAGGGTGGAAACTGTAGTTTTGAGTTCCCTTGACTCTGAACTATGTTCAATGTTTGAATCACACCACTGCCACTGGCTAATTCTTGCCTAATTAGTTTTGTAGGATAGCCGAGTGGTCACTATCTTTGTTGTCAAGGCACACAGTCCTTGCAAAACCCTTCTGTTAAAATGTTAAATCACGCAATCAACCCCAGGCAGAGTTTATAAGAAAATCTTACAAGTTTACTTAAATAAAAGCAATAAAGTAAATTCTACAATTTGGAAGAGCTGTGAATTGCAAACAGTACCAAAAATAACACTGGGTGCTTTACAGAAAACACTAGGTACTACTGCTTTAAACTATACCTTATTTTGATGTTAGAGTCCAGATAGATGATATGTCCTTGTGGGTGAAAGTTCATTTAAGCAATAGAGGTTGTAGCAAGTTGTGATCCAAGTTAGTTCTCTGAAAAGTCCTTTTAAAAGACTCCAGGTGCTTCCTTGGTGTAAAGTCTTGGTTTCCAAAATTCTGACTTAAAATACAAATTTTCTGTTCAGTATGTGAAAAATCAGTTTCCACAAAACCACAGGTGTTGTTCTAAAAGTAAAACCAAAACTTCATATACTTCAACCCAAGTAAATACTGTACAGCTTAAAATCTCAGCTACAAGACCCCCCAATCTTCCAACTGTTGACTCCTAGCTAAAACTTCTTACTCGCTATTACTCAGTGTTTTAAGAGTGGAAGGAGGCCTAGGCCCATCGAGACCACTCTCCCCACACAAGTGGGATGAATTTAGTACTCTATATCCAAAAGAAAGTTGTCAAGTTTATTTTTGAATATTTCAAATGACTGACTTTCTACAATACATTGAGGCAAATTATTCCACAGTCTAGCAACTCTTAAAGTAAAAAAAAATTCCAAAGTTTATTTGTACTTGCCTTTGGTGTACAAATTTGCCTAGTATTGCATCTGAGACTACTAGGTTTATCAGCATAACTCATTTTACAGCTATTCATTAGATTCTGCTCATTTAATATTTTGAACATTAATAATAGATCACCTCGATCTCTCCTGAGGCTGAGATCATACAAACCAAAAGCATTTAGTCTTTCCTTGTATGATAATTCCTTTACCCTAGGAATTATTTTTGTAATTTTCCTTTGTATACTGTTTATCAATTTGCTATCCTTTTTTAGGTAAGGTGCCCAAAAACTAACTGCATGGTCTGTAACTGGAAGAATGAACATTTTATAAAGTTGAAGACTACAGTATTCATTTCTGGTTATAAATTATCTCCTTATAGATGTTGACACGATTTCCCAATTGTGCAACTCTCTGACAGTGATTACTAGATGTAAACTGATTGTCAACAATAGCCCTCAGGTCTATTTCTATTTAGCAGTTTTAATCATATTTCTATTTAAACAGTAATTTATATTTTGGTTTTTAAGCCCCAAATGTATAACTGTACATTTTTCAAGGTTAAATGTCATGTTATTATTAATAGACCAGTTTTCGATTTTCTTTAAATCTTGTTTAAAGATTGCAATCTTGAGTTCTGTGCCCACTTCACAAAATACTTTTGTGTCATCAGCAAATTTGCTGATATGAGTATTAATACCCTTATGTAGATCACATATAAATATACTGAAAAGTGTTGGCCCCAAATCTGATCCTTGAGGGACTCCGCTAGTAACTGCTATACTGTCTGAGATGGTATCTATTATTTTCACACTCTGTGATCTGTTAGTCAACCAATTTTCTACCCATCTAAAAGTATAATCATTCAGATTAAATTCAGTCATCTTATTTATCAATATATTATGTGATACCTTATCAACCGCTTTTTGCAAGTCCAAATAAATAATATAATATCTTAACTGCACTTGTGTTTAAAATGTGTGTCTGATAAATACAGTCTGGTCATTTTCTAAGCCACAGTGTAATAGGGTGTAACAATTTACCTTTCCTGCAGGTGTCACTGTGGTTCCATGTCAGGTTCCATGTCAACCCCAGTAACATCTGGTCCATGTATTTGGCTAGATCCCTGACCCTTAGGCCATTCCATGCCCTCTCTCTTGTCATTGGAACTTATATGCTCAGTTTTGTATGATCGTTTATGTCTTCCTGAGTCCTAAAACTATCTCCCTTATCCGAAGAGGTACCAGACCCACACTAGTCATTATAGAAATTCTGTCTATTTTGCATATTACTCCTAAAAGCCTTTTAAAGAGACAGTGTTGCACTCTAAAGTCTATTACAACACATACAATAGGAATCTAAATAAAGGATATAGGCCTATCTGGCTACATCCCTTCCTCCTAAAACAGAACCTGGGGTTATACACCCCTTTTGGAGGCAGTTCTTCCCAGTTCTGTTATAGATCCAGAATATGGGATAGGCTGTCTGCGTTCCCTTTCTTTGATCCAGGCTTATGCTAAATCTCCATGTCATAAGCCTGCAAGGCAATACTCCATCGCAGAAGTTTTCCATTTGTCTTCCCCATTTGGCCCAACCATACTAATGGGTTATGGTCTGTTTAGACCTTAATATGTCTCCCATAAAGGTATGGTTCAAGTTTTTTAATGCCCAAACTAAGGTGAGACATTCCTTTTCTACTGTTGCATAGGCTTGTTCCCAGGGAAGTAGCTTTTTGCTTAAGTATACAATGGGGTGCTCTCTCCCCTAATTAGATACTTGGCTTAGGAATGCCCCTATTCCCACATCTGAAGTGTCTGTCTGCACCACAAATGGCCTGTTCTAGTCTGGGCTAGCCAGCACTGGGGCCCTACACAGCACGATTTTCAGCTGTGTGAAGGCCTGCTCATAGTCTGTGTCCCGTTTTACTTTCCTAGGCTTATTCTTTGTCAACAACCCAGAAAAAGGAGTGGCCAGGGAACTGTAGTTGGGAACAGATTTTTTATAATACCTTGCTGTCCCAAGAAAGCTCCTAACTTGTCTCTGGGTTTCAGTCATAGGCCATGACACAATTGCCTCTATTTTTGCTTGGTTTGAGTGGAGTTGGCCTCACCCTGCCACATGTCCCAAATAAGTGACCTCTGCCATGGCCACCTGGTACTTTTCAGCCTTAACAGTCAGACCTGTGGCTTGTATTTGGCCTAACACCTCCCTCAGGTGTGTCAGGTGTTTTTCCCAATTGTTGAAGATAGCAGTATCATCCAGGTAGGTTACTGAAAAAGTCTTCCATATCCTGTAACACCTGATTTACTAACCACTGGATCATAGCAGGGGCATTCTTCATCCCAAATAGCATGACCTTGAACTTGAACAGGCTGAGTGATGTGATGAATGCTTACCTTTCCCTATCCCTGTCAATCAGTTCCACCTGCCAGTACCCCTTTGTCAGGTCTACTGTAGTCAATTATGTTGCTCCTCCCAATTTGTCAAACAGTTCATCTGTGTGTGGCATTGGGTTGGTATCAGATTTTGTGATGGTGTTAAGCCTTTGATAATCTACGCAGAACCATGTAGTCCCATCTGATTTAGGTACAAGGACTACAGGTGAGGCCCAGGGGCTGTGAGACTTCTAGATCACCCCTAGATCCAGCACCTGCCCCACCACCCTCCCTCCCTCCTAATGTCCCTGATGAATGGCTCTGACAACTGGTAAGCTGTCCTATGTATGGGTGCTTAGGTCCCCATGTCTACATCATGCACTGCTAGCGGTGTCTGTCCAGGCTTTGCCGTAAATAAAGGAGCCAAGTCTCTCAAAACAGCCCTCAGTTCTTGGGCCTGTCCAGGTGTCAACTGGGGTGACAGCATGATTGTCTCCACAGATGATGCCTGCTTGCTCTTGGCTAATGAGTCAAGAAGGGCGTATTCCCCACCTAGCTCCTCTCCAAGACTGCAAACCTCAAGTACCATGTCAGCCCTATTAAAATATGGCTTCATCATGTTTACATGATACAGCCTGCAAGTGTGTTTTCAGTCAGGTAACTACAATGTAATTAACATTGTTTTCCTGCCAGACTACCTTGTATGGCCCTGCCCACTCAGCTTGCAGCTTGTCCTTCTGGACTGGGATAAGAACCATTACCTCCTGTTCTACCCCATACAAGCAAGCTTTGGCTCTACAATCGCACCAGGTCTTTTGTGTTTGCTGGGCAGCTGCCAGATTGCTCTGGGCCACAACTGTAAGGTCCTTCAGCATCTCCCTGAATTTTAACACAAACTCCACTATGGGAGTCTAATCAGTAATGTATAAAATGGAATTTAAGAATAAAAAGAGATAGCAATTGAAAGTTAAAAATTTAAAAGGTTAAACAACTGTGCCCTTGTTCCCACTAAAGGCTGCAATGTAAATATTTCATTTTTTTGACACATTGATAGGTTGTGTGTAAAATGTTTTGATATCTGATTTGTTTATGCACTACAAAATTGATTTCACTTGTTTCACTTCTTGATTGTATCAACTATTGGTGTATTTAAGTGATGGTGTTCTCCTTGTTTGCCATGCCCCCTGACGAAGGGTTAATTCCCGAAGCACCAGAGTGAGTGATGTTTGTTGCCACATTTGGCACAACACTGTACTTAAGCAATGAAGCTTGACTAAATCATCCTTCAAGTGCTGTGCCATCTTTCGACATCGTGGAGTGCAGTCTTACTTTCTGGTTGTACATTTTCAATGGGCTGTCTGCCCTTTTTGACTGCACCCGCCTCATGGCTTTGAATGGTGAGAAGTATTGCAGCACTTTCCTTGGACTTTGTCAACTATCAGAGTCCCCTGAGTGGCATGCTTACCTTCCCAGTCCTCTTGTATTAAATCTAGGGACTCCCTTACCCTGCGTCCATACAAGAGTTTGAACGGTGTAAACCCGGTCGACTCTTGTGGCACTTCCCTGTAGGCAAACAGCAGGTGGGGCAGGTATTTCTCCCAGTCCCGACCATGCTGTTCTGCAAATGTCATAAGCATAGCTTTTAGGGTCCCATTAAATCTCTCTACCAGACCATTGGCTTATGGGTGGTAAGGAGTTCTATGCCTCTGTACAACACCACACTTCTCCCACAAACACTTCATTAGGTCCAACATGAAGTTACCCCCCAATCAGAGATAACCTCCTGTGGAAACCCAACATGGGAGAAAATCCCCAGCAAAGCATGTGCCACTTTGTCCATCTTAGTGGAGGACAGTGCAATGGCATCAGCGTAGAGGATGGCATAATCAACAACTGTCAAAACATACCTCTTCCCCGAGGAACTTGGGGTATTCAGAGGACCCACAATATCCATTCCATCCTTCTGGAATGGCTCCCTCCACAAGTGGTAAGGGAATCAGAGCAGCCTTGGCTTTGCTTCTGGCCTTCCCTATTTCCTACACTGGTGACAGGATTTGCAGTATTCCTTCACTTTCTTGGTAATATTGGGCAATTGAAATTTTGGGCTAAGCGCTGCATAGTGCAAGCAATGCCCAAATGTCCAGACATGGGAATATAATGAGCTACCTTGAGCAAATAACCCACGATACTCCTGGAGAACAACAAGCTGCCTGCCCATCATCCCTACCTCTGTCCTGACTTCCTCTGTGTATAACAGTCCATTGTCTGAATACACTCTATGTTTTCTGTCACCTCCATGTGCCCCAACAGACTTTGAACAGGCCCTCAGCTTCTCTAAGCTAGGGTTTGTCTGTTGTGCTGCTGCCTACTTACCCAGAGCATGGAGCATATCCCCATTAGTTCCCAGGTTGAGTTCCATAGCTGTGGCAGTAAGGAGTTCACTATCACAACCTTCCCCCTCTGGGCTATGTGTCACCCTTCCCTCCTGAGAGAAACCTTCAATAGCAGTTGGGTTAACTGCCACTTCAAGAAGTTCTATCCCCCTGTTATACTCCCTCCATGACTGGGTGAATGTACCCCCTCATATTGTCAGGGAGAGCATCAGCAATACAGTTGACAATTGTCTTCATTTGCACAGGCCCTTTTACCTTCTGGGCTTTCTTAGGACACTGCATAGACAGATGGCTTGGCTAGTGACATTACCAACATTCATCAATTTTCTTGTCCCCAACTTCCCTTTTGGGCACCTGGGGGTTCCCTTCTTTTTGCAGAGGCACCATGGTTTTTGGTTACCCAAAATGCTCACTTTTCCCTTTCACTACTACATTCCCTTTTGGAGCAGACCTGCTTTGAGCATAGTGATCTGCCAGATCTGCAGCCTCTTTGGCAGTCTAAGGATCTCGGTCCCCTAACCAAAGCTTTAAGTCAGGTGAGCAAATCCAATAAAACTGGTCAAGCAATACCACCCCTTCAATAGCTTCAACAGAATCTGCTTTCACCCCCTCCCACCAATGTTTTAAATATTGATGCTGTTTTGTGGCTACTTCCTCAAAGCTCATTTATGGTCCATGTTGGAGTTTCCAGAACTTTGATCTGTATGCATCAGGGTTTAGATCATATTTTTTTTTATAAAACAGTTTTTAACTTATCAGAATCTTTCCTGTCAACATTGTCCATCTGCACCAGTACTTCCTTCCCCTTGTCAATAAGTAGTGGAGACAGGTGAAAGCTCCAGCTTTCTTTGGGCAGATTAGCCTGGATACAGACCCTTTCAAATAAATTTAAAAACATGTTCATATCTGCCCCCTCTTTAAGCTCAGCAATTAATTTTGAATTTAACTTGTACCCCTGTCCTGGAGTTTCAACCCCAACCCCACCACTAACCTGCTCAGGGGTTGTTGGGGTTGCTGTCTGTTACAGCATCAGATTTTTCAGCTTGAACTCTCTCTCTCTGTTGCTGCCTTTCTTCAGTCTCCGCCTGATGCTGCCATTCATCTCTTTGCAGCTGTTTTTCATCAGCCTCTCTTTGACGCTGTCGCTCTTCAGCCTCTCTCTGTCACTGTCATTCCTTTAATTCCATCTCAGACCTTATTTGTTCATTCTCAAGCTGTTTCTCCTGCATCTGCAGCCTCCTCAGTTCCAGCTCCTTGTCTATAGATGGTTCCTTCTCCTCTGGGCTCTGGACCTCTGGAGTCACCACCTGTGGCTCTAAGTGGGGGTGGCACTTCCTCCATCTCTGCTGTCACAAGGGCCTTTGTGAGTTGCTTTTTATGTTTGTTCTCACTAAGAATTCCCTTCTTTCCAAAAATCTTCCTCAGTTGTTCCAGAGTCATGGTGTTGTACTGAGAAGACACCCTTCTATACTACATTACTCTGCTAAAAAAAAAATCAGACTGGATAGGGTCTATTGTTTGCAAACAAATTTCTCTTTTCCCTTTTCCAAATTCTGCCCTTGATTGTGTTATGGTTTTGTAAGATCATTCAAAATCCCACCTCTGCCACCAAATCAGTCACAAGCCTAACCTCGGGGTGTGTGGCAGGACCTCCTGTTTGCAGACAGGATCCCCTTTTTACAGAACCCGTGAGCAGTTCTAGGGTTCAGGAAGAATCACCAAAATTCCTTTTCCCAGTGGGAGGGTGGAAACTGTAGTTTCGAGTTCCCTTGACTCTGCACTTTGTTTAGTGTTTGAATCCCACCACTGCCACTGGCTACCTCTTGCCTGAGTAGTTTTGTAGGATATTGTTATCAAGTCACACAATCTTTGCAAAACCATTCTGTTAAAATGTTAGACCACATAATCAGACCCCAGGCAAAGTTTATAAGAAAATCATACAAGTTTACTTAAATGAAAGCAATACAGTAAATTCTACAATTTAGAAGAGCTTTGAACTGCAGACAATACCAAAAATAACACTGGATGGGTTACAGAAAACACTAGATACTACTGCTTTAAACTATACCTTATTCTAATGTTAGATTCCGGAATGATGAAATGCCCTTGTGGGTGGCAGTTCATTTAAGCAATAGTGGTTGAAGCAAGTTGTGATCCAAGTTAGCTCTCTGAAAAGTCCTTTTAAAAGGCTCCAGGTGTTTCCTTGGTGAAAAGTCAGGGTTTCCAAAATTCTGACTTAAAATTAGAATTTTCTGTTCAGTATGTGAAAAATCAGTTTCCACAAAACCATAGGTCCTATTCTAAAAGTAGAACCAAAACCCCATATACTTCAACCCAAAGTATATACTGTAACAGCTTAAAAATCTCAGCTACAAGACTCTCCCAGTCTTCCAGCTATTGACTTCAAGATAAAACTTCTTAACTGCACTTGTGTTCAAAATGTGCATCTGATAAATACAGTCTGGTTATTTTCCAAACCCTAACCACAGTGTGATGCGGGGTAGCAGTTTACTTTTCCTTCAGGTGTCACTGTGGTTTCATGTCAACCCAAGTAACATCTGGTCCATGCATTTGGGTTGACCACTGACCCCTAATCCATTCCATGCCCTCTCTTTTGTCGTTGGAACTTATATGTTCAGTTTTGAATGATAGTTTATGTCTGCCTGGGTCTTAAAACTATCTCCCTAATCTGGAGAGGTACCAGACCCACTCTAGCCATTATAGAAATTTAGTATTTACTCCTAAAAGCCTTTTAAAGAGACAGTGTTGTACTCTAAAGTCCATTACAGCACATACAATAGGAATCTAAATAAAGGATATAGGACTATCTGGTGACAATCCCCACCTCATTTCTGAGGGATGGTAACATTACTCTGCACTAGCTGCACTTTCTCTTAGATTCTGTTGTGCAGTGCTTCTGCAAGGTGAACATTGTGGGGAGTGGTTGAATTGGGTTCTTGTCACACATAGTGGTGGTCCTCTTGGGGCTGGGGTCACCATTTTCTGAGATCCCTCCAAGCTGACAAACCTGTGCCACAACACTTGCCTCTGAAGCATACACATATTCACAAGGAAAACCGAGTAAGATACAGCTGCTCCTTGTTTACAGTAATCTGATTATGGCTACCCAGAAGGGATCAGGACTGAGACTATGGTGGTAGCTGCAATCCACCTCTGGGGTAGTAAGAAGGGGTACAAAGTGTGCAGTGGAGCCATGCATGGGGTCTTTAACCTGAATGCATCAAATAATATATAGTGTGTCCTCTTGACAACAATACTATTCACAGTATGCATACCACTGGTACCCCCCATCTCTATGTTGTCATAGAGCAGATGTTAGGCCAAGCTTGCCAGTGGTTCCTGCAGTTCCCAGTAATTAGCTAATATATGATAGGTGTATGCTAGGCCAAACCTTTCATATACCCTCTGGCACCCAGGACAGGGTCAGTTGATGTTCCTCTTTGGAGTGGGGGAACAAGGGAACAAGGATGCCAGTCATTCATTCCACCATTCACTTTGACCAAATTAAAAACCAAAAAAGAGGGGACTTTGAGGAGAAAAAGAGGCTGGCATTACTGGTACATCTAACAGCAAGGTGCAGTCCAGGGAGATCCGGCAGAACACTATCATTGAGTCATTCAGAAAGGAGGCAGGGTCCAGGGGGTGCCAGTATAGCACCGGGTAGCTTCTATAGCACAGTTCTACTATTAAGGAAGGGCTGCATCAGGGATTGGGGTGTGTGGAGATGTCCAGTGACTAAATGGCCACAAAAGATGAGCTACACCTTATAACTCCACTCAGTAAGTCAGCCCCTCCCCCTGTCTGCTTAATATGAACCTCTAAGGATGGATACCAGTGCCTATATCTAGAAGTACTGGCATCTGGGGAGAGTTACTAGTCACAACAGTCTCAGACTCAAACTGGCACTCCATGTGTCACAGGCTGAGACCTCTGGGGCAGTTAAAGTCAGGGGTAGAATGACCTCATCGAGGAAGTGAAGGCAGTATAGACAGCTCACCATAATAGATCATGAGTTGAGCACAATTATTGATGTCTCCCCCTGTTCCATGCATGGTGCTCATAGACAAAGCATTTCTTCAGAGTTGGAGGATGGAAGAGCACTGATGTGCCTTGAGAGTGCCCACTAGAGACCACATGTGCCCTTTATCTGACCTCATAAGCTTGGGTGTGCTACTGCATGCCCACTGGCTAGCACAAAGGGATATGGGGGCCCTAAGCAGGCTCACAGGTCTACTGAAGATGGTTTGCTTATTCAGTCCCCCACTTGAGGGTTTCTTTCTCAGGTTCTTTTCCTGGTAGTTATCAGTGGAAAACAGGGATTGGGGTAGAGACTAGGCTGCAGCTCCACATCCAGATGTCCTGTAGTAGACACTTGGGTTACCTGGATGAATAGGATAACATGTGTTCATAGGTGCGTTGGGGTGAAATTCAAGTCAAGAAGCTGTGACAGCCATGTAAAACTTACCACTAACAGTGGATGTATTCTAATTACTTATCCCCCATGTATATGTCTAAATTATGTTTAAAGGCTCCCATCTAGTTGCCTCCACTACTGTTTCTGCCAGGGCATTCCAAGCCATTACCACCTTCTGAATAAACCACTTACCTCTCCTTGTGGTTTTATATAATTCCCCTCACAAGTTCTGCCTTTCGGCTCTACTTAAGGTCACCTTTCTAGTGAGGCCAGATGTTTCCCAGAAAACCTCATCTTGAATGGCCCTGTAAACACAACAGATCCCCTCTTGTTTTTCAATAGTACATTGAATATAGTCCCAATTCCCTTAATCTATCCTTGTATGTCATATTTTTGACCCTTTTTACTGACCTGGATAATTTTATCTGCACTCTTTCTACTGAAATTGAATCCCCAGTACTTTGAGATGAGCAGACTGGTGCACCATATCCTAATACTGGTCTTACTAAGGATCGATACAGGTGCACTAAGACCTCCTCCCTTCTACTTTTTATGTTTCTTAAAATATTTCCCAAAATTCTGTTTCCTCTTTTGACATACTCATTGGTGTGTTTGTCAAAACTGTCCATTATCCATACCCCCAGATCTTTCTCATTAGTAACACTATTTATGGGCTTGTTGTTGATGTAATATTCTGCCCTGGGTTATTGACACCGAAGTGCATCACTTTACCCTTAGCAATATTGAAACATAGTTTGTGTTCCGTAGCCCATATATCCAGTTAATTTAGTTGTCTTTGTAATAGTTTTATTGAATCATGGTTATTTACTATTGCTCCCAGTTTTGCATCATCCGTGTACTTACAAAGCCACTTCCCATCTTTTACCTGCATTGATGAAACAAAAATCCTAAATAATAGAGGACCCAGGATCGATCCCTGTGGAACACTACTGGTCACTTCCCTCCCTTCTGACAAGTGTCTCCTGATGGTCACTCTCTGACTCCTGCCCATCAACCAGTCCACAATCCATGCCAGTAAATCTGTGTCCAAATTTATATCTTTTAGGATGTTTATTAAGGTAACATGAGACACCGAGTAGAACGCCTTGGCGTAATCCAGATATATCACATCGACTGACATACCGTTATCTAGGGCCAGACTCACAGGCTTCAAAAAATCCATTAAATTTGACACACATGATGTACCCTGCACAAAATCATGATGAGTTATTCCCACTACCCCCAATCTTCTTAATTCTTCCTCTATATAATCCTTGATAAATGCTTCCTTCATTTTACCCACAACAGAGGTACTGTAATTCTTATGGGGCGATAATTCTGCACCGCAGTTTTTATACCTCACTTTAATATAGGGGTGATACGGGCCTGCTGCCACACCTTTAGAACCTCACCTTTCTGTAAGGATTGGTTAAAGAATTGTGCCAAGGACCCAGCCAGGGTCTCTGCTACCTCATTTAAAAGAAATGGGTGGATCCTGTCAGGACCACGTGATTAATATTTATTTAGTTTTTTCAGTTTCTCATATACATCCTTTTCAGTAATATTTTCCTTTTTATATGCTCTATTTCAATATTTCCCTTCTGGCCTTTTATTGTAACTTGTCCCCTTATGGTTTTGTGACAATTAAAGGCTTCCAGAAAATGTTTATTTTTGCTATTTCACTTTCCTTCTGAATCACTCTATTGTCAACTTTTAATGATACCATGTGCTTTTGAGATTGTCTCAGGCTACCCACATAGCTGTAAAATTGCCTACAGTTGTCTTTGTCCATTTTAGCCAGCTTTAACTCTGCTCTCACTTTAGTGCTCCTTATGGCTAATTTACATTGTTTTACCTTCTTTTTATATTTTTCCATATTATTTTTCGATTGGTTCATCTTGAATTTCTTGTAAGCCATTTCCTCCTTCTTTATCATTTTTTGAATGTGCTTGTTAAACCACTTTGGAATCCTTCCCTTTCCATTATATTTCTGAACTACTGGCACACAATGATATACACAACAGGCAATCAAATCCTGAATCTTAGTGCACATTTGCTCTAGTGACAACTAAGTAAGGTCCTGCCTCCTGTTCCAGTCTCTTAGGGTGTGTCTTATCCCACAGAAATCAGATCCTCTATAGTTCTTCACTATTGTTTTTCCTTGTATTATTCTCATGTTTTCTGATATATTGAATGTAATCATATTGTGGTCACTGGACCCCAAGGGCTGAATGACGGTAACATTGTCCAATACCGCTCCCATATTAGATAGTGTTCAGATAACTGGAATGTACAAGGTATTGCAGGAGGGTCTATGGGGAGGGTGCATTCACAAGGACGGGGGGGGGGATAGATAGCTTTTTGTTTGTTTATGGTTCTCTAGTAAGTGTTTACTGTGGTTATTCAGCCCTGATTGAGCTTTATTTTCAGTTTTTTTTTTTATTGTTGGTAATTTTGACATGTTCTCTGCTCATTGTGTATACACATACACTGTGCCAGTGTTCAAGGGACTTAGTGGCACCACCACAAAGGGAGTGGGGTCTTCACTGTCCATTATCTGAGGTACATCCTGTTCAGCCCAAAGTCCTGGCCCTCTGGGTACAGCAGTAATCCAACATTAGCACTCTCTACAGAAACAGGGATTATGGGTGAGGTGCAGGCTATAACATGGAATGTGCAGTAACTAAACTCGCCTATTAAAAGAAAGAGAGTTATATTGCATCTCAAAAAGCTAAAAGCCCAAATAGACTTCCTGCAGGAGACTTGCCTACCAGGAAATGAGCTAACAAAACTCATAGAGAACTAGGTAGGGATAGAAGTACACAGCCCAGCATTCAACAAAAAACAGGGGCTCATTATATTAGTACATAAAAACCTCAAATGGTCTATTATGCGCTCACTTCCAGATAAAGAGAGCCACTGGATTATGGCAGACATCACCACACCACAAGTACAGCCCACTTCTCGTGAACTGGACCCGGGCCTGACGCATCTCCTAATTTGATGTGTGGAGTCCATTGGTCCAGTGTTTGTCTAGATTGTCAGGTGCTCGCTTTTGGGAGGACTCTTCCTTGACACCTTGAAGGAGGCATTGGTGAGACCCCTCCTCAAGAAACCATCACTTGATTCTGACATCTTGCCAAATTACCAGCCTGTCTCCAGTCTTTCATTCTTGTGGAAGGTACTGGAGAAAGTGGTGGCACTGCAGCTCGAGGCCCACTTGACAGCCTTTGACATCTATTAGCCACTCCAGTCTAGCTTTAAGAAAAGGCAAAGCACTGAAACAGTTTTAGGGTGCAGAATGATCTCCTTAGGGTGAGGGATAAAGGAGAGTGGTCAGTTCTCATTCTCTACAATCTCTCCTCAGCGTGTGTTACAGTAGATCACATAGTGTTGCTTGATCTCCTGTAAGAACTCTGTGGACTTGCTGGCAAGGTCATTGACTGGTTTGAGTCCCTCTTGACAGGCAGGAAGCAATGAATGGTTATGGAAAAGTTTTTTTCCTTCCTGAAGCCCTTGACCTGTGGAGTGCCTCAAGGGTTGATATTGTTGCCCATTTTGTTTGCGGTATACATGCTACCCCTAGGGGATATCATTAGTCAATACATTATGGGTTTTCACAGCTATGCAGATGATACCCAGCTGTATATGTCCTTTGTCTCTGGATCATCAGACATGTGGACATGTTAAACAACTGTCTATCTGAAATCCAGACTTGGATGTCCTCTATCTGGTTGAGATTCAACCCAGACAAGACAGAGGTACTGATGATTGAGCCGGGTCACTGTCGGGATGTGACTGCCTTTGGAGCAGGAGCAGGGTTGTTTCTGGGTACCACCCCTTTAGAGGTGGCCACTAAAGTGTGCAATCTGGGCATCATTTTTCTCAATGGCTTAACACCAGAACATCAGGTGTCTGCTGTTATCCAGAGTGATTTTTACCACTTAAGAAATGTTGCCCAGATTAATCCCTTAATCCTGTAGGAGGATCTACCATTGTTAGTGCATGCTTTTGTTACATCCAGGCTAGATTACTGTAATGCTCTTTACTTTGGGGTCAGTGGAGGTAACCTCGAGAGACTGCAGTTGGTGCAGAATGCTGCAGCCAGGTTATTGACAGACCTTTTGATGTCCACTCATATAACCCTGGTTTTGCGTGAACTTCACTGGCTGCTAGTCAGATAGAGAACTGAGTAAAAAACAAGATTCTGGAACACCCAACTCCAGATAGGGATGCATAAATCACTTTAGAGGCAGAATCTTTCTTAACATAATTTATTACACCCGAGACAACCTTGTCCACCCTGACATGTTTTGGATCCACATCGACCCTTTCTCAAAGGCTAAGGACAGCGACAGGAGTTGAGAGAATGCTCAAGATGGTTGACACAAGGACAATAACAAACACCATGTTGAATGTTGTGGCATGTGTTTTCTTGTGTTCATTTGGATAGCATTCATTGTCAGTTACCGCTCCATCCTTTTCCTCTGTGAATTCTGATTTAAGAAACTTATACAGACATTCTACTATCTGTTCTTCCATTGTTATTGTGTCACCATTTTCTTCATCTTCCAGTATCTGTTCTTCCATTGTTTTTGTATTACCATTTTTATTATCTTCCACTATCTGTTCTTCCATTGTTTTTGTATTACCATTTTCTTTATCTCCCACTATCTGTTCTTCCATTGTTATGGTGTCACCATTAATTATATTTCAGGAGTGGTATGTATTGTAAAGGAACATTAGGCTATCAAACAGATGTCAAAGGATTGAACTGAATGTTGTTTAATAACAAATATAACTTATGGCTTCACTCCTGCACTCTGTTCTTCTATTCCATTAGTTGCATAAAGCAACATCACATTTCCCCCTTTTTAAGCAATAAACAACATTAGCAGCTGTTATTCCCCCTAGGATTACCACAGTTCCATAAGTTTATTTTCAAGTCCAAATGCACCTGGTTCCTGTACAACTCCAACAGGTATAATACCTGTATGAGCTGAACTTAAAAGTATTGGCAGGGCTGACATTATTCTTGCCTTAATTTAGCCTATATACAGTATGCAAAGTCCTGTTTGCAAATGACAAGCCTTGACTGTGTGTCTTCAGATTGATCTTTTGTTATTCTCCATGGATTCTATACTACATCCCTATCACGATGCTGCAAGGTAGGATTCTCTGCATGACTGCATCTGTCTGTATAAATCATGATTTTCTCTTGTCTCTTCTGTACTCTGTCATGTATGTTCTGATCAAAGGTAATATCAGGTGAAATTCCCTTGGTGATATGTATTTCTGCATATGTCTGCCTTCCATGAAGTAACCGGGATAGACATGCACTGGTTATGACATAAATATTTGCTTTATAATCCATCAAGAACTTTGAGAAATGACTCCAATTGGTATCCTTCAAGGGATGCTTTCTGAAAACAGTCATTTAAAGAGAAAGTAATCCACTAGAAAATGATGAAAAAAAATTTAGACACATGAAAGCTTGTACTTCAACTTATGTCTCTATTAATCAGCCTCTTTGTTCTTCATTACTAGGGACATTTACATGAAAATTGTCTTTGACCCTTAGAGTTTATCTATACCTGCTGCTCAATCCTCTCTTCATGTCCTTCTCCACTTTTTATGAAATCATAATTTGCTGACACGGAAAGGATTATTTAGAGATGTGCGAAGCTGCTGAAATTCACTCTGTGAAACAATCAGTGAATTTTAGCAACTTTATGGACCTGGGGACTGCAATCTGCATTGTTTTTCACCAGGCGGACTGGTCAAATTCACATGGTGAATGAAAAGTCAATCAATCAGGTTTTACTAGGAGCACAGATGTCACTATACATTCATATGCACCATTAGCAGATGGGTAGTTTGACCTGAACAGAGCAGACTCTCTGCACCAGGACACTGTTTTCTTGATTTGCAGCCTGTTATACTGTATTTCGTGGGTGCTGGTGGGGGAAGGAGGGTGGTTGGAGCCAGAGGCGGTTGGGTGGGGGTCTGGGTGTTTCTAGTAACGACAGTGGGACTCAGGTGGGGGGAGGGGAGTGAAGTCTCTTTGATAGGATTGGTGCAGTGGTGCGGGGAAGGGATTAACTTCTGTAATGCCAGCCATCAGCCGCATCAGCATGATGTTGAGAGGGGAGGGTGCCAGTGGGGGGAGGATGTTGTAAAATTATGGGATCTATGTTCTTTGGTGGCAAGAGGGCTGGTTTCACCGCACAGTGGGTGAGGGAGGGTTTTTTCTTAATTAAAAAAAATCTGCAGCAAAGTTAGCTGTTCTGCCTCATATTTTGCACATTTATTTGTGAATGTGACTGTGAATATTGTGATTTGCACCATATTCACCAACAAATAAAAATTTGTAACATTTGTAATTATGATATCTTAATCTTCCTGCTATTAACCCCCTTCTTTCTCCAGCTTGTCCTGCTAGGGCTACAACACTGCCCTAGTGAAGATTTTTGGGCAGTTTGTTCCAGCCACAATATTTTTTATGATGCACATTATTCATTGCTCAGTTTGCAAACCACTTTTAATTACATTACATTTTTGCACAACACACTCTTTGATTTTGTATTTCTGTTCAGTTTTGTCCTGTCCACAGTATAGTAATGCATTTCTAGTCAGTTCTAAAGTCTGCAAAATCCCATTCCAAAGCTTTGTTTGTTTTTTTTTTGTTTTTTTTTGCCCAGCCTGCTTTAAGTTCCTGTACTTTTGCACAGTATGTCACTCTTGGCATTAAATACTGTATCTTTTCAAGGTAACTTTCCTCTTTTGTAATTTTATGTTGTATATTTCTCCTCTTTGTAACCCTTCTTCTGGATTAAAGCTGCAAATAAGGCCTGACTCACTTTCCTTTTCCCAGTTACAAAGTAAAAAAAAGATATTTAAACACGTGTTTATGAGTTCAGGTTGGCAATAAGCTGCAATAACAGGTGATGAGTAAGTGACAAAATCCTTGTTTACATAACAATTTACTTAGTAAGACATAGCAAAGGACATAGAATACAGGAAACATATGAAAATCAAATAGATTTGTGTCTAAATATGTTTTCAAAAGCTTTTCAGAGATGTCAAAGTTTTTAAAACCCTATTATAGCACTGCACTTCCCAATTAGTACAAGGGTAGCACACAGATTCTCTAATATGCTTAATTCCTCTCTCTCCCACATACTGTATAATCAGAAAACACCTCGGAAGTGAACTGGCAGTACATAGATGCATAGACAGTGTCGGCAGATAAGGGCCTATGGCCCACCTAGTCTGCCCATTTGAGCTTGTAAGTTCAGTTTGTTTTCCTAGAAGTCTATTTCCCCTTACCCCTGACCTCTAGAATTCCTTTATGTCTATCCCATGCATTCTTAAATCCCGTGATTGTTTCAGCCCCCACCACTTCCTCTGGCAGGGTGTTCCACTTGTCCACCACCCGTTCTGTGAAGAAATTCTTTCTCATGTTTCCTCTGAATCATCCTCCCTCCAACTTCATCCCATGCCCCCTAGTCCTGAAACATCTTTTTCGCTTAAAAATAGTGTTTTCCTGCACCCTGTTCCTCCCTTTAAGTGCACCCTGTTCCTCCCTGTAAGTCTGTTATCTGAGACCAGTTTAATGGGACATCCTTCTCTAGCAAAGACAGAGGTCACAAATTACAACAGCAGTAATCCACTTGTGAGGCAAAAGCAAGTTTGAGTCACTTGCTGTAATAGCCTTCTAATGTAATAAGGTATCAGTATGAAACATGAGCCACTTCAA
Organism: Neoceratodus forsteri; assembly: GCA_016271365.2. Taxonomy (NCBI): domain Eukaryota; kingdom Metazoa; phylum Chordata; order Ceratodontiformes; family Ceratodontidae; genus Neoceratodus; species Neoceratodus forsteri. Next base: position 1,571,743,790 of record CM057452.1, read on the forward strand.
GTGGTCCCGCAATATCAATTGCAACTTTGTCCAAAACACGAACAGGCCAAGGAACTGGAGAAAGTGGTGCATGGTGTGTGCCCTAGTGTGTCTGACACTTATCTTGTATATGAACATATGAAGAAGTGAGCAGAAGAGCTGAAGGTCAAACAAGTCTGCTAATTGCAGAACACAGGAACTTATTTATTTATTTATTTAAAGTTTGATGACCGGGAAAGGCACACTGAGCCGAGGCTCGTTTCCAGGTGCGACCTGGGTACAGAGTATACAGTGAAAGAGAGAGTACAAAGGGGGGTACGTACAGTATATACAGACATTTATACAGAGTTTTTAGCACATTACAAAAAAATATGAGTTTACGTGCATAGTAAGTAAATGAGGCTGAAATGTAGTCCTGGACTAGGGTATGTTGGTATAGAGTGTGAGGGGTTTCAGCTGGGTGCCATGGCCATTAGAGCATTTTGGGCATGCTGGGGTGGGGAGGAGCCTGAGGAGTTGCATTAAGGCATGATTTTCCACATTTTGTTGTAATCTGCCTTTCTAAAGCCAAACACTGTGTTTTAGTGTTCTGCATCTCTCTTCCCTTGTCAGTATGGAACCATACTGACCTATGGTCCCTTCCTCCAAGGGAGACGTCTATGCTGATATCCATGATATGATCAGCATGCTAGAAAACCATCCTGAACTGTGTTCAGTGGTGACTGACTCCTACTGCACTTGGCCAAGGGGATACTCCAATCCGTGATGGGAAAGTTGAAGTTCTTGCTGTCACTGTCTCTTCTTTTTTCACAGCCTCTCATATCATGTCACCAACTCCCTGTCAGTACTCTCATCTCGGTTTGGTGGCCAACATACCACCCCACTTATAACTTTCTACCAGCCTGCATTTGTATAAGGACCCAAAGTGACTCTATGCCTTTCCTATCCATTTTCCCTCTTTGTGGATGAGATACCATCTTTAACATAAAGTGCCACTACCTTCCCTTTACCCTTCTCCCAGTCCTTCTGGTAAAGAGTATATCCCTGAACCACAAGATACGAGTCATGATTTGGGGTGATCCAGGTTTCTTTCACTTCTATCAGGTCACTGTTTCCCCCTCTGTGATCATGGCCTGGAACTCTTCCATCTTATTCCTAAGAATACTGGAATTTAAGGAACTACTATATCTTCCACCAGTCTTGCTTCCCTCCTCTCCTCCCTTTCTCTATTTAATTCCCTTTCATTGACTGTCCATCTGATTTTAATTTTGAGTACCTAAGCCCTCTTGCACCATCCCTCCTCTTTATTTCTATTGAATCCCTGTGTACTCTTTTTCCCAATGTTCATTTCATCTGGGGGCTTCCTGCCCTATCCTCTGGTAAGTAATACCTGGGCTCTACAACCCATGTTAGTCCCCCCTCAGTTTAAATTCAGACTGCTACTGATATATTGATCAGTTTTGTCACTGAGTCATTTAGGTCCTCTTCTACTGTACTTTTTACACACTTCAACTTGGAAATCCATTACTGACCACCTGTACACCTCCTGTAACCTCTAGTTGTCATGGTACAATGATACCTCCCATGGGCCTGAACAACTTTTTAAAGATACAGGAAGAAGAAAACAAGTTGGTCCACAGGGAACGTAGTTCATCTTTGCAAACTGCTCATGTTGAATATTGTGGTATGGAAACAGCTCATAGCCCACTTTCTTGGAAGTCAAGAGCCACTTGCAGTCTTTGGTCTTTGTAACTAAAATTACAAAAGTGCAAGAATTCAAGGCAATGTCATTTTATTTATATAGCACTCCATCCAAGGGCTCAAGGCAGAGACAGAATAAATAATTGCCCTAATAGTACTAGAGACCAGAGATTTTGAAGAGTGTATTTGTAAAATTATAAAGAATCTGATTTTAGGAACTAAATTTGTAATATGATAAATGAGCTTAGAGATTTACACAGAAAAGCCTGGTTGCTGGCTGGGAACTGAGGCCGCTAGAAGTCGTACATATATTTATAGACCTGAACATAGTGATGTCATTGTGGGTGGCACCCAGTCAACAATGCTGGTGAAAGCTACCATCAACAAGACTGCCCTCTGGTGGATACCCAAGAGTATGACCTGCTGCGAGAGATCCTTTCAAAGATCTACTGTTAGGTAAGTACAAAGCTGTACTATTTGTACTTAAAGTCAAAATCAATGAGTCTTTGTGAAAATTGTAGAATTTCATAAAACTTTCATAAAATTGGGATTTGTTAATTGTTAATTTCATCCAGCCTTATTTGGGGGATTCAAGTTAAAGGACAGGGGTATGACAGGCAGGTAATGCAGTGGGTTCATCAGGTTCAGGAGTTAGATGCATAGGTTCATCAAGAAATGGTCAGCTGAGGTTGGTAGCACACCAGTGGTAACCCCCCAGCTGACCAAGGAAGCACAGAGTGTCAACGATCCAACCTGAATGTAGGATATATAAGGATCACACCCAATAAATTGCTGATCCGGGGAGCCTGACACACATGCAAGTGTGGGACTTAGAGGTACTCAAAAAGATGTAGTGGGGAAGACAATGTCTGCGGCACCAGGAAGGAAGACTTCTGGCTATTCCAACAGGATAGGTTGATAGGAAAAGGAGTAAGTGACTCTTGTTTTAAGGAATTGTGACACTGTAAAGAACAAAGAGGATATCAGTGGGATCAGTTCTACTGAGACAATCTGGCTATGCTAACAAAGAAGGGGAGGGGCAAAATAGTCACCCAGAGAGGAACAGCAGGACTGCAAAAAGCTCGCCCAGTTTATCAAATGTTAGTGATATGTGCATTGTAAATGTTAAATTCCACAAAAAGAATTCTGGATGCTTCATCTGTATGCTACTATAAATATCTGAGAAAATGTTATCAATATTTTTGTTTGTTTGTTTACACTGTAAATTTAAAACTGCTAAACCAATTTATCAAATGTTAAGTCTATGCCTGCAGGAGCAGAGAAGTTACAAACATCCACATGTTTGAGAGTTTTCACAAAATTTTGCAAATATTTATGTAGTAAAATGTTAAACCACTGTAACTTAAATATCTCTCTTTCAATTCTCTCCATATTTTAGATGATTCTATGACAATTACAAAAAGGTTATTTGTGCTAATTTATATATATATATCTAGCTCTAATGGTGCCTGAGTTGTTTCATGTAATATCCAACAGAAAATAAAAAGACAGATTTGAGCACATGTAATTTTGAATGATGCATGCTAATTAGAGATGAAGCAAATTTAAAATCCGCCACCGAAGTGAATTGGCGATCACAGCACTTTGATATGTGGAGTGCCCCATAGAAAGGCTCACTTCAATTTGTTATAATTACTTTGCATTGTCATTCTGCCCTAAACGTGAAGTAAGGTGGAGTGACATCAATATTGGCAGCATCCCACCCACACAGTCACCAGAATGAATGTGCATCCCCAGAGTGCTACTGTCTTGTGTCCAGAAAACTCCCTAGTGCTGATGAAGTGAAATGAGAGTGCAACAAGAAATGCAAAGTCTCCCAGAATTAATGACGCACTCAGTCATGCGTGCAGTGGTCAGGTCACACACAGTCACCAGAATTAATGTGCATCCCCAAAATGCTACTGTCTGATGTCCAGAAAATTCCCCAGTGCTGACGAAGTGAGATCAGAGCGTAACAAGAAATGCAGTCTTCCAGAGTTAATGGTGCCATGCAGATGCACAGGCAGATTAAGATTGTGCTGCACACTCAAGGGATGCATATGAAAAGGCACAACAACACCTAACCAGTGCTCACAAATCACAAATCCTAATCTGGAAAGGAATACAATTTGCCAGTTAGGGTATTAGTGCACGGCAGTAACAATCCACTACCAGTAAAGATACCACAAAGCAGTATAAAAAATTCATGCAGGTGCAGTGGATAGCAGGTTCACTGTACTGTAATTACTATGTAACACAATTAAAGGTGTCTGATTTAATGGCATGCATCGCACACACATTCACACGCACACTCAAGTACTGCGTAGCAAATTGAGAACCTTTAGTAATATAACCAAATGTTTTAAACAGAAAAATTGTACACTGCTGCACCACAACAATCAGCAAAAAATGTCAAGAATTACTGAAAATATTACTGTGTATACATTAACACAATTATATAAGAAAAATATAACCAAAACAAAAACACTGTCTTTTTCTCCCAGTTAATCTATCTACACCACAAATACGCCCCTCCCCCAAAGCACACTTCACAGTACACAGACTGACTGTTCTAAATTAACATTCAAAATCCACACACAACAATAAACACTCGATGATATGAGCACAGAAGGGTTTCCTACAATCGATGTACTAAATTTTGAGCAAAAAATATTACTCAAAAAGGCATTTTAAACAGCTTTTAGAGGTTTTGAATTGCAGAGCTCTGAGAGCAAACTGTCTACAGCTACCACTGCACACTACCCAGGCCAGAACTGAGGCTGTGCCAAACAATCTCGAGCCCGTGTGACCTGCAATCCCATGAATAACTGCAGAATTTCATTTGGAGCTCAATTACAGGGCTAAGTGAGGCGAATTACATTGATTTCAATGTACTTCACCTTAAAATTGGTGAAGACGTGGTTTGGGGAAGGCGGAATAACACAGAGTCATTGGTTTCAATGGACTTCATGTTCCTCATTATGAAGCAAAGTACTCCACTTCACACTGTGGAGTTCTCCGCAAATTCTGTGTTACTCAATGAATCACTTCATGGAGCAAATTGGGGTCACTTCACCCACCACTACTTACAGTACTGTAACTCATATGCTGTATGGGAAGGAACGCGAATGCCTATGGCTGTACTTCCCCAATGAGCTGTAGCACAAAACTCCCCAACTTAAAAACGCTTATTAATGAGTACAATGGTGGAGTGGTGAAGCCTGCAAAGATACTGCAAAACATGCTTACAATACATCCAAGTAATTAGTCAAAAAATTAGTGTTGTGATTCATGACGTGATTGTGAATCATGATTTATGACTGCATTTGTGACCGTGATGATGAAGAACGTGATTCAGTGTTGGTGTGAGATAAACAATATGGAACTGTATTGGGAATGCAAATGCCTATGGCTGTACTTCCCCTATGAGCTGTAGCACAAACTCCCTGACTTAAAAACGCTCATTAATGAGTACAATGGTGGAGTGGTGAAGTCTGGAGAGATTCTACAAAACATGCTTACAATACATCCAAGTAACTAGTCAAAAAATTAGTGTTGCGATTCGTGACGTGATCGTGAATCGTGATTTGTGACTGCATTTGTGACTGTGATGATGAAGAACATGATTTGTATCATGAGTGACTCGTGATGATGGTCCTGACTTAAAAATGCATATTAATGAGTACAATATTCATGCAGAATTATGCACAACACCTGTCCAGTGCTCTGAAGGGAAGCCAAAGAAACAACTGTGACTTAAGTTACAGATGGAGATTGGGCCTTAAAGAGATGCAAATGCACAGACAGATTAAGATTGCACAGCGCACTGAAGAGATGCAGATGCAAAGGCACAACACCTAGCCAGTGCTCACCATCAGAAATTCTAATCTGGAAAAGAATACCTTTGCCGGTTGGGGTGGCGCGTGGCGGGGGGGAACAGTGTACTGCACTGCTGCAGTAGCAGTCACTAGTACTAGTACCAGTATAGATACCAAAAAGAAGTACAAAAATCACACAACTACAGTGGATAGCAGGTTCACATTGCTGAAATTATTATGTGGCAAAATAAAAGGTGTCTGATTTAATGACACGCATCACACACATACTCACACACACACTAAGTAATGCGTAGCAAATTGAAAACTTCAGTAATATAACCACATATTTTAAACAAACTAAAATTATACACTTCTGCACCACAACAATCAGCAAAAAATGGCAAGAATTATTGAAAATATTACTGTGTGTGCATTAACACAGTTATACAAGACAAATATCACCAAAACAGAAAGCACTGTCTTTTTCTCCAAGTTAATGTACCTCCCCCAAAGCACACTTACACTGTATCTCAGTACACAGACTGAATGTTGTACATTAACATTCAAAATCCACACACAAACAATAAACACTCGATGATATGAGCATAGGAGGGTTTCCTATAATCGATGAACTAAAGTTTCAGCAAAACAAATGGCTCAAAAAGGCTTTTTTAACAGCTTATAGAAGGTTTGAATCGCAGAGAGCTCTCAGAACAGATTGTCTCCTACTGCTTCCTACACACACTACCCCCAAACTGAGGCTGTGCAGAACAATCTAGAGCCCATGTGACCTGAAATCCCATGAATCACTGCAAAATTCACCTTTGGAGCTTAAAAACAAGGCGAAGTGAGGTGAAGTACATTGTTTTCAATGTACTTCGCCTTAAGAATTGGTGGAGTAGTGGTTTGGGAAGGCGGAGTAGTGCAAGTCATTGTTTTAATGGACTTCGTTACCCATCATAGCATAAAGTACTCCGCTCACTGCCAGGAGCACTCCAATTTCACCTTTACTCTGCTAATCACTTCAAGATGCTTAATTGGGTCCGCTCCACCTATCTCTAACGCTAATATTGTGACACTTGGCACATTGTTAGAACGTCTATCATCAAGTAATCGTGCCAAATTTAAGATCTCTGGCTCTATAGATGGCCGAGGTATATGAAGCTAAAGTGTTCATGAAATCTCCCCCAAAAAATAAAATGACAGATTTTGAGCTCCTACAATCCATCCCAATGTCATGCAATTTAGCACATTGTCAGAATACCTATTTTCAAGTAATCATGCCAAAATTAAGATTTCTGGCACAATAGATGGCCGAGGTATAAGCAGATAAACATTTTCATGAAATGTCCCACAAAAAAATAAAATAACACATTTTGAGCACCTATAATTGTACGGCAATCAATCTTAATATCATGATATTTGTCTCATTAGAACGCCTCCTGGAAAGTAGGCATACTAAGCTTCAGAGCTCTAGATCAATAGACAGCCAAGTTGTGACCAAATTCCACACAATTCCAATGAAATTCAGTGACATTTCACAGAATTTCATGAAATTTCATTTGAAATTCCACTAATCTGGAAATATCTCATTCCTCACAGCTCTAGTAACAACTTTGTCAGAAAAGAATACAAAAAAAAACAGTAAACTGGATATGTCATTTAGCATTTTACAGACTTTTGAGGTGTCTGAGTTCTTGGAAATTCTTGAATTCAGGTTTTGGCTTGCATCCACAGATATTTCTTCAGTAATCATCTAGATTTTGTTCTTAATGAAATTTAAGAATGAATCACAAATGTCAGGAGAACTGTCTGGTTCTGAAGCACTACTTCTAAAATGTAGCAGTGAATTAACCACTTTGTGAATCTGGGCTGGGTTTCCATTTCCTTCAAGAAACAGACTTGTATAATAAGAAGCCCTGATGTTTTTTTTTTTTATTATTTTATTGTTAATTTACTGGCATAATCATTTCAGTAATCAAACCACTGTTGGTGATGGATTTCTAAAGGGGATTGTTTACATTTTCTCTCAAGTTTTCTTAGCCTGGCCTTCATTATTCTGAGAATTTCACAATACTATGGAGAGTGCATTTGAGATAAACTACCCCTGGTTTGCTCAGGTGCTAGTGTCTTCAATAGCTTATGGAGTACATCAGTCTACTTGTACAGCAAGCCATCAAAGCTGTTATCATTTGAGAGCTGATTGCAGTGATCAGAAGGAGCCTTATCCACAGCCTCATGCTAAATTTCTTGATGGCGCAATACGTGATGGTACACTTTGAAGAAAGCATTACTGGAATATCCAAGGAGAAGAAAACAAGATAGCGGTCAGAGAGGTTAGCATCAGTTACTATAAGATTTAAAGTTCCAATGCCACTGGTTATCCAGTATAGCAGAGGTACAGCTTATAAACAGCTAATCAGTGGCAAAGACTTGTGTGAATACGTAGCATTTTAGCCCCTTCCTAAACACGTCCAGTGAGGGGGATCTCCAAAGGTGGAGAGGCAGCAAGTTCCAAGTAGTTTGGGCTGCTAATGTCAGACTGCCTGACTGTTTCAGGTGAAATACATATGCATGAATTTATTTATTTGAAGTTGGCCACCAGGAAAGACACACTAAGCTGAGGCTCATTTCCAGGTGTGACACCAGGAAAGACACACTAAGCTGAGGCTCATTTCCAGGTGTGACACCAGGAAAGACACACTAAGTCGAGGCTCATTTCCAGGTGTGACACCAGGAATGACACACTAAGCCGAGGCTCATTTCCAGGTGTGACACCAGGAACGACACACTAAGCCGAGGCTCATTTCCAGGTGTGACACCAGGAAAGACACACTAAGCCGAGGCTCATTTCCAGGTGTGACACCAGGAATGACACACTAAGCCGAGGCTCATTTCCAGGTGTGACACCAGGAAAGACACACTAAGCCGAGGCTCATTTCCAGGTGTGACACCAGGAAAGACACACTAAGCCGAGGCTCATTTCCAGGTGTGACACCAGGAAAGACACACTAAGCCGAGGCTCATTTCCAGGTGTGACACCAGGAAAGACACACTAAGCCGAGGCTCATTTCCAGGTGTGACACCAGGAAATGGTTACAGGAGTGAACAGTGTTACAGTGAAGTTTTTACATGAAGCAAATAAAGTACAAACATTTAGAAGCAAAAACACAACTGGTACAAACATGGAGTGGGATTAAGTGCCAAAATAAGTTGTTCAAGCACAAGTGCAAGTTGAAAATTATGATTGACGTCAAGCAACGTATTTGGGTGGCCAATAATAACTCCTCCATGGAGCAGAGTGAGCAACCAGGAGTATGACAAACAAAGAGACATTTTGAATAGCCAGGACCCAATCCATGCAGGACTTTGTAAGTTAGCAATATGATCATGAAGGTGTTGAATCACCAAAACTGTAGCCAGTGCAGATGGTGCAGCACAGGTGAAATGTGATATGATTTGAGTATGCAGCTCTGGAAATCAATCTGGTTGCAACATTCTGCACCAGCTGCAGTTACTGCACCAACCTTCCCAATAGCCCTAGGTATAGAGCATTACAGTAGTCGAGCCTTGAAGTAAAAAAGGCATGTTAGCAGGTTTTATCCAGGAACTATTTTAAAGTGGGAAAAAATACTGCTAGCCACAGGTAACATATGGGGTTCAATTCGAAGCCCCACTAGATTGGTGCAAGCTGCAGCAAACAGAAGCTTGTGCCAATCATTGGTGTGCCAGGGACCTTGCACCTAATTCTTAAATGGGTAGGATGCCAGTACCAAAATCCCACAGCTTGCATCAAAGACTCCAGTGCATTAAAGGAACAGCACATGAAAGGGGAATGCGCAAGCTGTGGGACAGTTTTGTGGCAGTGGCAGTACCTGAGGAAAGGCTGCCCACAGTGCAGGGCTGATGCCTGCAGCAGCATACCAGCCCCACCACTGATACTGATGCAATCTGCCATTGCTGGCACATTGGCTGGCATGCCAGCAGACATCCTTGTCTCCACCCACAGCAAGGTGTGCAGGGTGACCTGTATGCCTCACAAGTGCCCATGGCATAACAGAGAGCACACCCGCTCAGCAGCACATCATACCACCAGCACTGTGGCTGGTCCACTGGCCATGCCCAGCACCATGCCACCACCCTTTGTGCTGGTGGACAGCCCTGCAGGGGTGATCCCTAGGTCCCAGTGACCCTCTTGGTACCACCTGTATGGATGAAAATGCAGTGCCCTACACACCACCACAGGGATTCCCATGCATTGCCAGACCACCAGACTCACAAAGAGCACAGTACTTGGTGCCCATGTATGGCTGTGGGGTGGTAACACAGCTGTCACTGCTCCCTAGGGGGGTCCATGGGTGGGACCCCTTGTGGCACTAGGAGTTCAAGACTAGCTCAGGACTGGTCTAACTCTGGGTCAGTGCTGCGGACATGGACGCCTTTGTAGAATCCCATATTAGGGGATGTGGCAGCCAATGTCTGGTGCAGGGCCTCGTGTGCCATTTTGCACCCCAGTGCTTGGTGCTGGGCTGGCACAGGGCCAGACTGGCACAAGGGCACCCAACCTCAATGTAGCCTATGTTTGAGAATCAGGATTGCTGCATTTGACTAAAGGTCATATCTTCTTGATGCAAGCACCTTGTGTCACTTGAGGAGCTCTGAAAATTGAGTCCGTAATGTTTAAGCATCAGCCTAGAGTCCACAGTGAGCCACATATTTAGAACTTCTTTACACAGCTGCCATAGTGGTATCATTTAAAGATGTCAAATTGAAGACATTACTCTTACTTGCCAACCTGTGAGGACCTGGTTCCACGAGCAACTGCTCCATCTTAAAACTTAAAAATCTGGAAGTCATGCTGTCTATGATTTCTTGAAGGCATTGATTCAGCATGAAGATTGCCTTCCATTTATCCAAAGTAAAGGACAGGTACAGCTGAGTGTCACCTGCCTAAGAGTGAAAACTCACACCATACTATCTAATGATCCACCATAAAGAGTACCTCATGAAAAGCATGGGGGACATAATCGAACCCAGCAGAACTCTACAGCTGACCACAGCCAGCAGTGATATGAATGGCCTCATCATGGTCTGCTATGACCTGCCAGAAAGGAAGGACTCGACCACTTCCATGCTGTCCTAGTGTGTCCTCCATATTTCCCATGGTGCTTCATCCAAATCCCATGATTCTTTCCACAATATCAAATGCCAGCATGAGATTGAGGAGGACGACGATTGAATGCTCCCCTCTATGCTTTGCAAGGAACAGGTTATTAATCACCTTGAGGAGTTCAGTTTCCATGCTGTGATGAGAACTGAAACCCAATTGGAATAGTCCATAGATGTCAATTTGCTGAAGGTGAGTCTTGAGCTGTGTTTCTGCCACCATCTCCTTGAGAACAAGCCCAAAAAAGAGAAGGCTCAAGACAGGCCTGTAGTTTGCCTGCAACCCTGGGTCCAAAGATGTGCTCTGCAGCAGTGGTCTCACCTCAACTTTCTTAAGAACTGCAGGGAAACACCCTTGTAAGGGAACACTGAACAATGCTGTTAAACACTAGACCCAGAAACCAGGACCCAGGGCCTCACTGCACTCCACCATCAACTATGTAGGCCCAGGACAGTGGGGCACAGCCCTGATATCACCTGAGATGGTACCCTGTGAATATAACACTTCAAAAACAGTGCAGGAAAAACTACACAGTGTGAAGTGTGAACACAGTTACAGCGAAGGGGTAAAAGAGTGGAAAGCAATATTGCTGCCCCTGTTGGTAATGTCCACATTCAGGAAGCAGTCAGGAAGTCTGAGCTGTGGTTCCTGGCTATGCCGCTCCCATGGTGGTGTGGCTAGGGCACCAGGACACAGCAGCAGTGGAGACCTGGGACTGTGGTTCAGTTCTGCCCCAGATCTCATGGTGTTGCGGTATTTTTTTAATTAAAAAATGAATTTCCTCCTGAGGTTTTCCCCATCCCCAAAGTCCACATACCCCCTGGAGTTGATTATTTAAAGTTCAGGGGTATGTGGGAAGAACCCCGATAAAGAAAATCCCCATTGATTTCAATGGGGTGTGTGCTATTCTTGTGTTGCCCCTGTTCTGCCTGATGTTATGTTGGAGCATGACATTTTGTCTACAGCATTGTTTACTGTTCTGTTTTTGGGTATGGTGACATGACCCTGTGTCACCTGAGGTCACCCTGGGCACCTTTTTCAAAGAAAAGCAGCTGAAAATCACTCCATGTCAATGGAATGCTCCAGGATATCTCCCACCTGCCACTGCAGGCCTGTGACAGGCCACCTAGAGAGATCCCAGCCTTAAAGCAGGATACTTTGTCCAGGAAAGTTTTATCAAACTTCTCACACCTTTCTTGAGGCAAGACTCCTTTGGAATGCCTACAGGAAGGATGAATTAGACTGTTTACTGTGCAAAAGAGTTGAGCTGGTTTATTCTCACTCAAGTTGATAGCCCGAGACAATAATTCTGCCCTTTGCAGTGATAGTGCTCTCCAATATCTATTTTTACTCAAGTCAATAGCCCATGACAGGAATCTGCCTTTTTTAGTCATACTGCTTTTTGATAGTCCTTATAATGGGATCTCAGAGGCATCCTATCATCCATTGAACCAGATTTCCTACAGGAATACTCCATCCCTAACCCAGTTGCTTTCAACTGCCTCATCTCATCATTATAACATGGTGAGTTGCAACAAGAAGCTAATGAGATGACAAAACATGCTGCAAAAAAGTGTCTGGTACAATCACAGATGGCTTCATAATAGCCATCATCAGCTACAGCTGTAGCTCCCTTGCATGTTGTCACCATGCTCAAAATGCCCACACTGCCTTGGGCTTCTCATGCTTCGGATCTTGTTTTGGGTGACATTACACCATCTCTGTAGGGGGAGAACTCTCTTGGGGATGGTGATGCCTGCAAGAACCTGTACAGTGTGGTGATTCTACCAACCCACTGTATACACCCTGACATCCCAAATGTTCAGCCCTGGAAGAAGATGAGATTCAAGGTTGGACTGAGTTCCTTGGTTGCAGAGGAAACTACCTGTGTGAGACCCAGTGAATATATCAACTGGAGGAGCAAAATATAATTTTCTTTGTCAAACTGCAGTATACACTGAAATCTCTCAACCCAATCACATTGGGATTGGCCAGTAAAAGGTCAATGATGAAATCTGCAAATTTCTGCAGGAATTCCTGTTCTGACCCAGAGGGCAGTAAACCAAGAGTATCCTGCACCTCTCGTTGCATCACTCTTCATTACCACACATTCAAACTACCTCACCTCCTTCAATGGCTGCACTGTAAGCATCAAGTCAGAACTAAACATATGGCCCCCACCCCACCCTCTATGCTCCTACATTGGACAGGCACCACCAAGAACCTGACTGGGATTGCCACCTCTAGGACAGGCCAAGATTCATCACAAAGCCAGGTCTCGGTGAGGCATACCTGATTCCTGAAGGAATCCATGATAAAATCTGATATCACTACAGCTTGATTTCTCAGGGATCTTGTAGTGCTCAATGGCCTCAAAGGGGACAAGCTGGTTCTGCTGGCCCATTTACTACCTGACTGCTATTCCTAAGTGCAAACCTTTTGATCAGGATGAGACAGGAGGTCACATCTCTTCAAACATCCTCTACCCAGGATGTCTGCACAGCTTGATACTCCTGCTCTAACTTGCACTGACACCTGCCCAGTGTCATGCATCCTTCATTACCACCTTCTCAGCATCCCTAGTGATTTGTAGTGGTCAAGGACCACCCCAGGAAGAGCTGGGGTCTGAAAAGAATGAAACAGAGGGAGCAGTCCTGGGGTGTAGGTATTCAAAGGGGCAGATGTCATGTGGCATATTGCACTTTTGATAAATAACCAATTACTCACTAAAAACCCCACAGTCCAGCCCTCCCCACCACCACCTAGCATTATTATATTGATAAACCCAAGCACTCACAACACATACCCCTCATAGTCACACTGACATGCACACTAAATATAATATAAACATTATAGTATAGGCAATCATTGAATCCTCTGTCACTCTAGTTTCAGTTTAGGAATTATATCCAACACTTTGAGTCCTGGTGGGTGCAAGTTAGGGTTCCGAAAAGTCAGATGCAGATATAGTCCAATGAAATGATCCAAAAAATAAAACTTTGCAAGCCCATTGTGCTCTCCTCTGAGAGAACAAGAGTGTCACATCAAAGCCCCCATGTAATCTAATGAATAAATTAACAGCCCAAAGTTCCATAGTGGGGAAGAACTCTACTAGCCGCCACCAGGTCAGTTTTCAACTCCCATTCAGAACCCTGTACTAGAAACACAATTGCCCAAGGATCAATTTGCAGTTCAGTTGAACACTTCTATCCCTGCAGGCACAAGGATATTTAAATTGCACAGTATCTTGCCTTCTTGAAGCACAGGAGTATCCAAGCTTAGGACTTTGAGTTTAAGGACAGTCACTTCATTTACAGATGTGTAGAACAAGAGACTTTAGCAAAATGTCCAATTTTACCACATATATTGCAACTACAGTAGCTGCCTTGGCCAGGTAAGTTGAAAAAGTGTTCATGAGAACCTCATCAGAAACAATGATTGTTTCCCTTTTAATTTGTACAAAGATTTAGGTCTGTCCTTATATTTCTGCTGCTGTTTCATCATAGTAACAGAGCTTGAAGTTTCCTATATTTCATGCACATGGTGTTTCACCTTCTGCGATGGTTTTAGCATTACTGATTGCCTATTCAATTTTGTGAGCAATTGTGTAGCTTTTTCAAGCATCACATCAGTCCCAATCAGCAGTCTTTCTGGAACTCTTCAGAAGAACGGGTTTTGATCTCAGATCATCACATCATCATAAATTCCCCCCAAATTCACAAAAAGCAATTAATTTCTTCGAAGCAGAAGTGTAGTGATTGATTTACATCCATATCCTGTGTTCACTATCTAAAGCAATTACTTTCAGCAATTTTATAGTGAAGTTGGGTTCCAAAGCAGTAACAACCCTTTCTACTGTTACTCTTACACAGTAATGTTAAGGTATAATATATAGGATAGTGTATGGAAGCCCATACACAATAAGGCTATTCTTCACCCGAGTGGTCACATGACAATGAGGTTCCTCATTCGTCATGGCAATCATGAATGGGAAAGAGTAGCCTTGTTGTGTATGGGGGCTCCCATACACTGTTCTATATAATGTATGGACCGTCCTTCCTTAAAAAAACACAAATAAACAGAGAAAAACACACAACAGGGCTACCACTTGGGCACAACCATACTGTTACTGCTAAAACATCTACATTTTCAACATGAGAAAACAATATCACAATTCATTTGAAGTCTGTGACATGGTAGCGTAACGGTTTCCAGAGGCCTTCTTTTAGACTTTGCTAACCACCATGAAAACACATAATTGGGGCTCACTTACTTTATCTATCAGACTGTCTGCCCTCCCAAAGGTCCTTCTTCCCATGTCACGAATTCAGGCCACACTAGGTGTGTTTTCACTACCACCCCCCCCGCTAGGCATAGCATTCTAACTGTTGGCTGCCCTCTGAACTCTCATCTCATAGTCATCAACTGCCTCCATTCCTCAAACCCCCCCTTTCACCTTACGAAAAAAAATGTTCTCTTCCAGATAGCAGTGAATCTGACATTACCGCAGCTACCATATACTGTACAATGTCTAAGTGGTACTCCCTAAAATATACAGAGGTGCTCTTCCTAGTGTGCTACTTATGCTTGCTGCAAGGTTTTTTTGTTTTCTTACATTTATTTGAACTACTTTGACAGTCTGGGTGGTGCTACTGATCAGCACTAACTGCTGCATGACTGGCTCACGCACTGTTCTGTGTGACGTCTGTAGTACAGCAGAATGAAAAGTCGTTCCGCTGCACTATGGATGTCACTACTGCAGCAGAACAACTTTTTGCTCCAAACTGCTTTCAATTCAGAGCCACATTCAACCATACACTATAGATCTATTTTCTATGTATACCTACCCAATGGATCAATAATACTTACCTCCTCAATACAGAGAAATTATCACCACTGATTGTCAGCAAGTAGATTTCAAACATGCACTTCCATGCTTTGAAAGTAAGTTGTGGCTCACCCTGGTACACTAGGAATGAAATTGCAGGTGGAACAGAAGTAGCCACTATCCTTGTCATCAGTTTGCTGTGTGTTGTGGAGGGAGGTTAGAATATCAAACTTTGTGTATTAACAACTCAGCATTCCAGCTTACCACATGACTTCTGGTCTCACCTTGGCAGTCTGTTCTATTCTTCTCCTGACAAAGAGGTCCTTGGAGGCCTCGAAGCACTAGGCTGTTTTGTCTTAGGTATGTGGATTCCACACAACTGTATTGCACCTTTTGAAGCTGTATTATGTAATGTTCTGAATCAGTAAAAAAGTGGTTGAATTTCTTACCTGGCCTGGAGCCTTTTCTTCCAGCACCTGACTTCATTGTGATCTCCCTCGTGCCTTGATTTTTGGAACTGTTCTACTCTTCCCCCTGGTTGCATAAAGTAACATTACAGCAAGGGGTCCAACTATTTTCTGTGTTTTTGGATTCTCATTGACATAGCTGCAGATTGCTCATTACTGGTTTTAAATTGCAGCACTGTCTAATCTTCTGCTGCTTCATCTGCTCCTCAGATGTTGGGGTTGCTTTCTCGGAGTTAACAGTGTAAAGTTGTTTGTTTTCATGTGTGTCATACACTCTGCACCTCTCGCACAGCAGGTCTCTTTTTTCTTCCAGAAAGGGTGGTGGAGCCATGGAAAAGATGGAATACTGGCAGAGGTTGTAGGGGCAAGGGCCATTAATGGGCTCAGACATCAGTGGTACAGGGTCAGGGGACTTATAAACCCACTTTGGGAAACTAGGAAGGAGGAAGAAGTGGAAGGGAGGTGGTGAATAACCTGTCTTGGAGCTAGACCATGGGGGGATCCAGGAAGTGGGAGAAAGTGAAAGGGAGAGGTGAATACCTTTCATGGTGCTAGGCCGTGAGGGGTACGTTAGTAACAACTATAAACTGACTTGATGGGCTGTCAGTTAGTAACAACTATTGACTGAATTAATGGGCAATCAGTCTCCTCCTGCTATAAGATTCTATGGTTTTATGTTTCTAATCCCGAAAGTAGTAAGACGTGACACGGCATTGCTTGTCTGGGGTTTGTGCATACCCCGGTGCATAGTGAGACACAAAGCACTTGCAGCAAGTGCCTTCTGCACTTGGAAGTGCATTAACCCTAGACAACCAACATCCTGGATTACCTTACTGTGCTTATAAAATGGAAAAACTGAGAAACAATTTTAAAAAGTAAACTTTTTTAAAAAGTTATTTTTTTTTTGTGAAAGGTATCTATTAAAAAGTAGTCCCTGCCCACCTGTGTATCACCTGCCTTTCACACATTCAATAGATGTAATGTAATGCAGGAATTCAAAGTCCTGCAGAAGTCATCTGGAAGAATGCTCACTCCCTCACATACAGCAGAAGTCCTTCTTTGGAGCCAAGGCTCTCTTTTATATGTGGCAGAGCAAGCAGCAGAGATTGTCCTTGCAGCTGGTAAGGATAGGTGGGAGATTTTTCATGGTTACAAAAAGACACCTGGAACTAAATTTGTAAATAGTACTTCATTTTTTTATATACTTGTGTGTATGCAGAGGATCAAGAGAGGAACATTTTTTTTATTTTTTTAAACTTTGAGAGTTTCACATTTTAGGGCTCCATTGAAGTGCAAGCCCCCCCCCACCCCCCATCCCATGTGTCTAGGGGTATAGCAGATAGTTATTGAGGGGAGGGGGATTACAATAGCAGAAACCACAGTCCATGATCATTCACTGGATCTTACCACAGCTGGCTGCGTTACTGGGTTCTTCTGTGCCAGCGGGGTGCCTTTTAAGGTGCTAGGCTGCAAAGGAATGTATGATTTAGATGGCAAAGTTTACACAAACAAATGTCCACTCCAGGTTAACATGAAATGGGGTATCAAGGAATTTTAATCAATGAACACCAACAGTTCATGACTTATTTACAGCAGATTGTTCTATAGACCTGGGGCCCACAATGGAGTTCACAAGCAATACATTCAGTGGTTCTTCATGGTTGTGAAGACCCTCCACCCACTACATATGGGTAACCAGGCAGCAGCAGTAGTTAAAACTCTGAGGTCGGGTGACCGCTATAACATTGGTGGCAGCATTGTCTCCCACTACTCAATCCTCACAGACACAACTCCAGTTACCCTCTTAAACATGTGAGAGGAACAGGCAGAGATAACTTTCACTCCTACAGTGCTCTGTGCTAACTTCCCTTCCAGATCCATACTTTGCAGGCAATACCTCCCCTAGAATCCTCGGTGGAGACAACCCCACCCACAGATTCAGCAGGACCAAGGTGTGACAACTCACACCACCTTTTTCTGAATGCAGCAAGTCTGTTGCCACAGGCTGCACAGCAGGATCAAGGGGATTTATGATCTGCAGCCAGGGCCCAAGCTTATGTCCCCCTCTCACTCTCCTAAACAAGGAGCAGTCCTGCTGAACACAATGAGGACACCAGATATAAACTGACTGTGCAGTTTGTTTAATAATAAATACAAATGTGCAAAATGCAGACCAAACTTTGAGTCTCTCAAACTCTTTGTCAGACTTGAAGCACCGTGGCACTGTGGCGAGCAGTCCGATCTACATTTTGCACCTTTGTATGTGTTAATAAACAAACTGCACAGGCAGTTTATCTTTTGTGTCTTCATTGTGAGTGGTAGCACTTCTTGTTTCATGTATGGTTAGCTGCCTATTTCTGTTACACCAGCCCTGCACCATGGTTCGCTGCTTGTTCACTTAGGGACACTCTCCTAAACAGCTCTCTGGCAAACATGACAACTCCTGTTGCTTCTCTGCTGCACTACAAACTTCAGGGCTACAGGTTTGAATCCTCCCGCTCCATGGTGCATCCACACCAAAATGGCCACCACCACGTCAATATTGCCGCTGTTCGCACTTCTTCTGCCCATACCACCGAAAACTATGGGCAGGAGCAGGCAAACACCCCCTGCTCCTGCGAACCTAGCACCACTACTCCAAAGTGCGGAACCCCTCAAGTCATCAAAAGACCCTATATATATATATATATATATATATATATATATATATATATATATGGTCAAGCCCTTAACGGTGACCTCCGACCCACAGAGACCCCAGCGATGGGCGGAGGCCATACATATTAAATAATTAATAAGTGCCAGAAAGGGCCAGGAGGAGAAAAAATAATAAACCCAACCCCAAGGGTGGATTACAAAAGGTATTCAGTAAGTAAACCTTGCTGACATTTTTGTTATGCCAATCATGGATGAGTGAAGTGGGTCATGAATTCTATATATGCAATTTGGCCAAATTCCAAATCCTACTGTCTGCACTTGTTCCAACCTGTGCATTTCTGAGGTATTAACATGAGGGTCTCAAAACTGTTGTGTTCAGATATGTTTTTGAATATACAGTATGTGAGCCAAGTCATAACCTGCATGATCTTTCACCAATGAAATGTGTATATAAATATCAGTTGGGCAAACGAGACATCAGGAAGAAACCATATGTCAGAACAAAAATGTGTATCAAGCCCTTGTAAGAAACCTAAATGATAAAGATTCAGGAATCTGTCTGGATGTATTAAGGAATAATGGAAATGTATAGATTCTGTTGTAGATATGTATAGTATTTAATGAGTCATCTTTGCATTTTAACTTCTACAGCATAAATCTAATGTTTATGCTTTATGTATTTGGTTGTGAATCTAATTGTACTGTACTTCAACCACCCTGGTTCTCCAGTTTTAGTATCAGTTGTGGTTTTAAAAAATCTAATCTGAATGTTTTTGGCTAATTAGGAAGCAGTATATTTCCAACAATGTTTTTAAATATAGGATGATACACAGAAAGAAAAAACTTCAGATGTTCATTTAAATTTTTTTTTTTTACCGGCTTGTATTGTATCCCCTACTGGAGGTTCTGGTCCCTGCTCCCACTCACCCCCCCATCCCCAGGATTACCCCCTGGGTGGAGCCACATGGCAGGCACCGCCTCGCCAGAAAACATGGTCATGAGCCCAGGCTTGCTTCCCAAAGTGGGGCCACAGGAGTGGGACCCCCCCCCCGCGGACCTTTGTCTGCAGTGGGAGCAGTGGCGGAGGTGGTGGCCATCATTAGCAGCTGGCATTCATTTTTTTGCCGATTTTTTTCCCCCTGGGGGCAGGGATGTGCACTGACACCAGCGTTTACCCCGCCTCCCCTAACATGGGGTGCCAACTGTGGTGGTACCCTCAGCCTTCACCAGGGGGTCTGCATAGTGCTGGACACTCTTCCCCTTCCCCCTGGAGAATGAAAGCAATCCCTTAGACACTCAGTCCTTCTCCCCCCAGCTGGCCCTCTGACTCCTGAGTCCATCCCCGAACCTGGGATATCAGCGCCACAGATGGACACCTTGCCACTGCATTGGCGGGCTGGCCCACATTCATCTTAAATTTAAATATGTAGAAGTGTATCCCTCTCACTTGGAGCTTAGAAAATGACAAAAGAAGCTTCTGTTTTCTAAGGGTTGCTTTGAGCACCATATCAAAGATTGCATATAATAACATGACCCACTACTACCACGGAAATCTGACTTACAATAGTTCATTATTTTTAGTCCTCTAAAAATACAGTTTCTAATTCTTTTTTGTTCTGAAAAACTAAAACATTTTAATGAGATACATGGCATTCACAAATGCAAGGCCATACTCTGCTGGACATTAAATTGTGCTGTAAGTACAGTATGTCCAAACCAGTCTGAGTTAATCTCTTCTGTTGTTTGCTTTCTAAAGTGAAATAAGAAGTAAACCTTCCAGAGACACAAGGTATGGACTGCAGTCTATGTAAACCTAACCACCTTTCCAGAGCAAATTCTGGCTGCAGTTTAAAGAGACAGAAGCTTAGCCCTGTTAATAAAGGAATAATGAATGACTGGGTGTGTGTCATGCTGGGATAACATCATGCCTGGCGTGATTAGGCATGAGGTTGCAGGCCGAGTGTGAATAATCACCCCAGAAATGACATTATCCCAGCATGACACACACCCTGGAGTGCATTATTCCTATTATACAATGGCGCAATTGTAAAGAAAACAAACAAAAAGATAGAAATATATATTAAAAGTAGATTTTTTTTGTAATTTTTTGTAATGGGTAGGATTACATTATGAAAAAATAGTGCAGTTCTCTTGTTTAGCCAGTAGGTGGAGCTGCCCTGTTTTGGTGTGGCTTTGTGCTCCTGATAGCAATCTTTGCCACTACTGCCAGTTTTTATCAATGAGGGTCCCATATCAGCATATTTCAATTTGAGTTTACCTTTTTTTTTTGTTTAATTTGTGCAGTCTCTATGTGTGGTAGCGTTGGAGAAGGCTGCCCCCCCCCCCCCACTCAGTTATGGCCTGCCACATGCTCTTCAAAGGATTGCCGTGTGGAGGTAGGGACATGGTTCTAATAATGTTTTGGGGTATTTTTTTGGTGGTGAAATTCTTCTTTTGAGGAGAACAGGAGGAAAGTGTTTTGTGATAGCGAGCGAGTGAGAGCCGCGTGGTGACTGTTTGAAAGCATGGTTTCTCACTCGCTCACTCACTGGCTGAGGCAGGTGCTTGCTCTGCGTATGGGTCTTGATGTGCTCTTTTAAAACAGAAAAACAGGGACATTTTGGTCTTTTTGTTTATTGCATGACAACTGTGGGTGTTTGTGCTGTTTTTCTTCTGGGGTCATGGTAGGTGTTGGAGCTGGTTTCCGGTTGTGCGACCGCAGTACTGACTGACAAAGCGGGGACCGGGGAAGCTGCTCATAGGCAGTGGAGCAATGTTTTTTTAAAACTGACATGCGGGCATTGGTGTGCTGGCACTACAGTCATGATATTATGATAGGATAACAGCATGGCTCCAGTGCCAGACTGACCAATTGGGAAGCTACCTTTTTTTCTTGCCATTGTATAATATAGTACAGTTCATAAGGTCCTATATTCAGAAGAATGCTCAATGACACACTGCACCACCAGGGCATTATAATGGCAGCTCAGAGGAGCTCTCAGGGTGTGGGATGTCACTCTGGCCCACCAGGGCATAAACTGGGTGCATGGAGGAATGATTAGGGGGTGGGTGGGTCAAATGTGACCACCAGAGCATTATATTGGGAGCACAGAGGCACAGTTGGGGGTGGGCCTCACACTTAAGCCACAGGGCGTCATATTGGGAGCATGGAGGAGTGTTCCGAGGTGGGTGGTTACACTGGACCACCAGGGCATTATATTGCCATTATACTGGGAGCACAGAGGAGTGATTGGGGTTGGGAGGACCACTATGCCAATAGGCTATCTGTGAGAGAGCTTGAACAGGAGGATGGGAGGATGTGGGATAGCTGCAGTATAGCTGCTCTTTCTTGGGGGGCTGGCAGTGCAGGCTTAGCCTCCCATTTTGAGGTGTTTTTTTTTTGGTTTTTTTTTTTGCAGTGGGAAATAGTGCCGGTTGGTGGGCTATTTGCCACTGCCTCAAACCTTTGAATATGCCACTGCACTTGCATGCATGACAGGACTTCCTCATTTGCATAGGTGCAGCAGTATTTTAGTGCTTTGGCATTGCCAGGATTGAGGGGTGCTCCAGGGGCTTTTGAATATGGGTCGGCTGGGAGTACTCAGGCAAATCCAGATCAGTGCCCCCGCTAACCTTTCAATATCAGGGCCATTGCACATCATCACCCATTTAAAATATTAGACGGGGGGGGGGGAGGAAAATTACTCAGAACATAAATCAGATGGACCAGCCAAAAAAAGTGACAGAGGGATGGAAATGTTTACTGTTAAATGCTAGGTGCCTGCCCAAAAAAGTAGAGGAATTGAAATTTATTATAGAAAGCCAACCAGAATAAAATATGTGCCATAACAGAGACATGGTGGGATCAGGAAAACAACTGGGGTCATCACATGACATGAAAGGGTAACAGCTCTTTTTCCAAGTCCAGGAAATATAGAAAAGGAGGGGGAGTGGCCCTCTACATACAGGATGACATCCAGGTGGAGGAGGTAGAGTTTATGTCAAACAACTTGGAACAAGTTTGGGCGAAAGTTACTCCTAGCCATTCACCGAAATTCCTTTTAGGAGTTCTATATAGACCACCATCTATGAGAAAGGAAGAAGATTACTTATTTCAGCAACATATCCTACGCTTAAACCCAGCGGACAGAATTATTTTACTGGGGGACTTTAACCTTCCAGGTATTAGATGGGACACCTTGAATGGAACAAGTAGGATATAGAAGGAATATATAGATATATTAAATCAGGTGGGCTTGGAACAATTAGTACATGAACAAACAAGGGGACAGAATATTCTTGATTTAGTTATTACAAATATGACATCCAATATTTCAAATTGCACTACCTTAACACCCCTGGGATACAGTGACCACTGCATGGTTATTTTTGACTTACAGATGGACAGTCCAGCTTTAGAGGGGAATACACATACATTAGTATGGAATAAAGCAAATTTTGGTGATATCAGGGAAAGGTTAGTTAAATGGGATTGGGAGAACGATATTAAAAATAAAACAATGTAGGAAATGTGGGAGGCCATGGAAGAGGTGATATGTAAATGTATTGATCATATTCCTACTAAAAAGAAGTATGTGGGGGGGAGCAAAAACACCAAGCTGGATGAGTCATAAAATAAAGAAGATTATTAAAACTAAACAAAAGCTCTTCAAAAACATGAGGAAATGAAAAAAGTTGCTGGATGGATTAAATACAGAAAATTACAAAATAATATAAAAAAGAAAATCAGAAAAGCAAAGAAGGCACATGAGAAAAACCTGGCAGTTAAAACAAAGGACAATTATAAAGCCTTCTACACTTATGTTAACAAAACAAATTGGACCCTTGGAAGGAAGGAATGGGAAAATGGCAATAACAAACAAAGAAATGGCAAAGGTACAAAATGATTATTTTTCCTCAGACATTAATAAAAAAGGGGGAGGTAATTTACTTACAGGAAAGTGTGATAACGCCTCTATCAGCCCTATAAAAATAACAACCAATGATATACAAAATAGACTTGCAGCTTTAAGCCCAATCAAATCACTAGGACCAGATGGACTCCATCCCAGACTACTGAAGGAATTAGGTCTCCTGCATAACCACAAACATTAATGATTAGTGTCCTTACCAGTTTTCTCCCCCAGCCCCCTTTACCTTTATTTCATGTACCTGTTTCAGGAAGAAAGAGAGACATTGTTAATGCTTGATTGTCCAGACATGCATCTTATAACAGTTAGAGCCCCACCTGCCCTTCTGCTGAATGTCATTCGGTGTCCTCCACTGGGCCACCATAACTGATGCTGTCCCAATTCAAAATGAGTGGCAGAAATACCCCTCCTCATTTCTTCCAGAAATCTCAACCTTTTCCTCATTACTGCAGTCACCTGGGGTGCCGTCACTGGAACCCCATCCCCATGCAAAAATATCAGTGGGCTTCCCCCTTTTGGACGCACCGCCTTGTACACATTCAGGGCCTCCACTTAGGGTTACCAGCTTTTAAGAAGCTCAAAGTGGGACATTTCTTACTGAAACATGATTTTTTGCAGGACAGTATGTAACCTCGGCCAATGCAACAGACTTGTTTTCTCTATATAATCAGAATTAAGGCTAAGTATTGTAGTTTCCTAGTAGCTTCTATTTTTTCTTATCATTTTAATGTATTTTAGTTAAGGTATTGTAGTTTTCTGCAACATTTAGTGGAAAGTTAGAAAATATTTTTTCTACTATAAAGTCAGGACATGTAGTATTTTTCATGTTTTTTTGCAGGACACAGCTGTCTAAATAAGGACTGTCCTGCGAAAATCAGGACAGGTGGTAACCTGACCCCCACTGGGCAAATGGCAGCATTCTGGGGCCTAAGTAGCCCCACCCTGGCCCCCTGTTCCTGCTGATCAGATTTGAACTGTTTTATCAGCACTGAGATCCCATCACCAGTCCAAACCATGTCTTCTCAATGCAGTCCTGCCCCCCTATTCCTTTTGCTGTGCCCCACCACTGCGATGACCCTAAAGGTCCCCTCATACATAGTGGCATATACTGCTTTGAATAACACTGCCTCACCGCTCATGCTACAAACCTGCTGCATGGTCCCCAGTAATCTCTCCAACAACTGTTCTGAGATCGGCTTCCTACCATCTTTCTTTCTCTCAGCTCTCCTCAGCCAGCCTTGCATCATTCGCCGGACTTGGTTACCTTTCGTCGGGTCTTCCCATCCTTGTAGGGTGCAGACTTGGGCTACCTCCACCAGGTGCACCCCCATCATCGCCTGTGCCATGTTCTGCTTCCACCCTGTCACTATGAACGTAGCTACTTGTTCCCTCTTCACTGACCCATTTACCAGGCCACCACTCTGCTCCCAAAAGGTGTGGAATGCCTTCCAGGATTCTTCATATGCCCTCAACGTTCTGGGAGACCAGGAGTTGCGGAACAAGTGTTCGGCTCCCCAAGTCCATTCATCCAGACGAGGGCCAGAATAGTCATCTCCCTGGCCTCTGCTCCTGGTGCAATGGCCCAAAAAGTGTCCATCTGCAATTATGAGAGGCAGTCAGCTATCACATTGTCTACTCCATCAATGTGCCTAGCCCTGAATGAGATATTCAGCATTAAAATACTAATCACCTCAGCACCCTCATGACCCAATCAGACATCATTCCTTTTTTGTTTAATACCTCCACCACTGCCTTGTTATCACTCTAGAAAGTGACCTGTCCATTCCTGAGCTCCTCCCCCCAGATTAACATTGCCACCCATATGGGAAACATTTCGAGGAAAGTGATACCCCTTGTCACCCTGGCTTGCACCCATGATCACGGCCATGGGGCCACAAACCATTTTCCCACAACATATGCCCCCATACCAATACCCCCTGCTGTGTCCGTGTAGAGCTGCAGGTCAGTGTTAAATACCCACTCCTCCTGCCAGAATGTCTGTCCATTGTAAGTTGTCAGAAATTGTTTTCACCCCCCAAATCTTCCCTTGTAACTTTTGCGATATCAGTCCAGTGGTGTGGCCAAGACGCTCCCCTGGTTGCCCAGGCCAGTCGCCATATAAAGGTGCACCTGGGAGCAATGGCCCTACAGGCAAAGTTCAAATGTCCCATCAGTTGCTGCACCTGCTGCAGCCACATTGTCTGCTTACCCTTTATCCCCCCCAACAGTGACTGTAGCTTGTTAACCTTCACATCTGGCAATCTAAATAACTCTTGGACAGTGTCCAGCTCAATCACCAGGAATTCTATTGTCTGAAAAGGACCCTCTGTCTTCTTTTTAGATAACGGGACCCCCATATCTAAGCACATCCTCTCAAAGTCCTGTAACATTTTTTCTGTCTCCTGTCTTCCTTCCCCAATGATCAAGAAGTCATCTAGATAATGAACCACTGCCCTGTACCTGTACCTGTTCTGAAATGTCCACTGCAGCCATGTGCTAAACATCTCAAATGTAGCACATGCCACTGAGCAACCCATGGGTATCTCCCTATCGAAGTAGAAAGCGTCTCCCACCCGGAGACCCAGTAGGTTCCAGTCTTCCAGCCGAACTGGTAAGAGCCAGAATGCTGCTTCTATATATGTCTTGGCGCCCTCTTCCCTTCCCTTTCTCCCTTGTCCTGCTTCCCCTTCTGCTTTTTCCCCTTCTCCTGCCCCAGTGGGTCTGCCACATCCAATAGCAGGTCCCCAGGGCGCATCTGGAATCGAGCGGTACTCCGCTCAGTATGCCTTTCCTGGTAAATCTCTTAAATAAATAAATAAATCAATTAATTAAATAAATAACCCTGCTGTACTCCTCCCAAATGTGATCGTTGACTGAGTCACCTTCCAGGTATGACAGATGATGAATCACCCAGTATTCCCCCAGCTGTTTCTTCTGCACCAAACCCAAAGGTGAAATTCTCAAGTTTAACAAGGGCAGTAAATTGAAGGGACCTTCCACCCTCCCTGCCGCTACCTCTTTCTGTATTTTCTGTGCAAGCATTGCCTCCTTTCCTTGTATGGACCTAAGGTTCCTTGCCCGGGTTGCTTTCCTAATCTCCACAAACTGTAAACTAAAGCCCTCCCTAAAGCCCCCCAATATTTTCCTTGCTGCTTCCTTGTCTGGATAGTCCTGCACTCATCTCCCCAATACCTCCAGGTTAATGGGCATCTGGGCCAATGGAAAGCCAGTTTCTGCAGGGTCCTTAATTCTCCTGGTGTCTATTCTGATAGTTGTGACCTCTACCTCCTCCGGCCCCCTTCCCTCTGTTCCCCCTCCCCATGCCTGGCCCCTAAAAGTCCCTCAGTTACTCTGAAAGGGCTGCTGGTATGCGCCATCATGATTGCCACTACTCTTCTCCCAGTTGTACCTGCATTTTGACGTGGGGTATTGTCCCCCACACTTTGAGCATACATGCCGGAAACAGCAGTTCAGCTATGAACCACCCCGTTATACCCCCAGCATGCATTTTGGATCCCCCCCTTTCTTGTCCCCTTTGGGATCCCCCCCGTTGGGCCCAGGTAAATTTCCAACCAGAGGTTGATTTGCCTAGCATCCCATTTTACATCCCCAAAATGTGCCATTCTTTTCCTAAACTTCTTGTCACACTTCATCCAGCTGTGGCCCCCTTTTTTATAAGCATTCTTTATGATCAGTGAGTACACTAACAGTGGGGTCGCTAATTCTGGTCACTTTTCTATCACTATTGCCATGAAATAAGTGAAACCCATGGGCCAATTGTCCCAGGTTTTTCCTTTCAGGGACTTATCATCCTCTCCCTTTCCCAATAGGACCACGGCTGCCGCCAAGTCTTTCTTTCCAAAGCTATTCTTCTCCTCATACTTATCCATGTTGTCCATGTTCGCCAATGAAAGATATCCACGTACTCCCCTTTCCATATCTTCTCCTCGATGGTCACAGGGACATGGTCTCCAATCCGGACCTCCAGTGCTCCAATCTTTGCTCCTGTCCCTGAGGCCACCGTGGTCCCTTCCGCTCCCGCCCCTTTAATTTCCCCTAGGGCTTTCTCCAATTGTCCCACACCGTTATCACCCATGGACTTTAACATTTGCTCAACGTATTCTTTTACACTGCTCTCCAGTATTTACCTGGTGTGGCCAGCTGTGGTGCGCTGGGTCCCGGCTGTGGTACTGCCACTGGGCCCGGAGCCAGGGTTGGGGCTGTAGACTGTGGCCCCAATGGTAATGAAGGGGGGAGGAATCACTGGTACCAGGGGCTCAGACATGGGGACAGGCAGTGGGGCCAGTACCGGTTCCAGACTGGGAGACGTGGGAGGAACAGGCAGTGGGGTCTTGGGCTCTGGGACAGGTGCCCTTGGCTGTGGTCCAATTGGCCACCTCAGCGCCCTCTTCTCTTCCCTTTCTCCCTTGTCCTGCTTCCCTTTCTGCTTCTTCCCCTTCTCCTGCCCCGGTGGGTCTGCCACATCAAATAGCAGGTTTGCCTTGTCCACCAGGTCCAAGACCGCCAGGTAGCATTCCTCCTTGCTTGGCTTGTTCTTCCTCAGGGCCATGCTTCTTCTTTCTGCCTGCTGAAATGAACATAAACACATCAAAAACATGCTGTATCTTTTCTGTTCACTTTTCTTTCATCACCTGCCATCCAGTCCCCTGCCTCCTACGGGATCGTCTGCTTGAAAAACCTCACATAGAAACATAGAAACATACACTTTGACGGCAGATAAGGAGGCTTGGCCCACCTAGTCTGCCCATTTCCCTATCTACAGGATAAGCTGCAGATTCTGGTCAACCAACAGCCTATTTCTTTCTACCCCCCACAAGAATTGCCTTATGTCTGTCAAATGCATTCTTGAATTCTCCCACAGTTTTAGACCCCACAACCTCCTCAGGAAGGCTGTTCCATGCATCCACCACTCTCTCTCTCTCTGTGAAAAAATACTTCCTCACATTGCCCCTGAGCCATCCCCCATCTATCTTCAAATTGTGCCCCCTTGTTCTTGTACATCTCTTTTTCTGAAAGATGCTACCATCTTGGACTTTGTTGATTCCACTGAGGTACTTAAAATTTTCTATCATGTCCCCCCCCTCCCTCCTTTCCTCAAGGGTATACATATTAAGCTCCTTTAGTCTTTCCTCGTATGACTTCTCTTGCAGACCCTGCATCATTTTAGTTGCCCTCCTCTAGACTGCCTCCATCCTGTCTATGTCCTTTTGGAGATGGGGTCTCCAGAACTGGATGCAGTACTCCAGATGGGGTCTCACCAACTGTCTGTACAGAGGGATAACAACTTCCTATTTTCTGCTGGTGATGCCTCTCCCTATACATCCCAGTATCCCCCCAGCCCTCCCTACTGCCTTCTTACATTGCTTGCCAACCTTAAGGTCATCTGATACAATTACCCCAGGTCACTTTCCATTTTGTTGTTGTTACTACCCCCCATTTTGCAATCTTCCTGGTTTTTGTTTCTCAGGTGCATTATTTTGCACTTTGCACTGAATCCAAGCTGCCATACTCTGAGCATTCCTCCAACCTTGTCAAGTCCCTTCTCATCCTTTTCCATGCCTCCTTGTGTGTCAACCCTGTTGCAGTTCTTTGTATCATCTGCAAAGAGGCATACCTTTCCTTCAGTCCTCTGCAATGTCGCCGCAGAGACATTGAAAGGACTGGACCTAGATACCAACCCTCGTTCCCACTAGTAATCCCCTTTCTTCAGCGTGACTCTGTTTACAATTACCTTCTGTGTCCTGTTGTCCAGCCAATGTTTTACCCAGGCTACCACCCTGGGACCCACTCCTAGGCTGGTTAATTTGTTTATTAATCTTTGTGTGGGACTGTGTCGAATGCCTTGCTAAAGTCTAGGTAGGCGATGTCCACAGCCCTTCCCTGGTCTACTACTTTGGCCACCCAGTCAAAGAAATCAATTAGTTTCGTCTGACATGACCTTCCTGCTGTGAATCCATGCTGCCTTGGGTCCTGTGCCCCACTGGCCTCTAGGTACTCAACAATTATTTCCTTCAGAAGTGATTCCATCACTTTCCCTACCACAGAGGTCAAACTGACAGGTCTGTAGTTTCCTATCTCTGTCTCGCTCCCACTTTTGTGAAGGGAAATCACATCTGTCTTCCTTCAGTCATCAGGTACCACACCATCCTCCCATGATTTGTTAAAAAGGGTAGTCGGTGGTGTCACTAGTTCTCCCCTTAATTCCTTTAGAATTCTGGGGTGAATCCGGTCAGGCCCCATTGCTTTGTCCACCTTCAGTTTTAGGAGTTCTTTCAGAACCCTTTCTTCTATGAAAGGACTAGGATCGACCCCGCTATCCAGAGTGCTTCTGTTAATTGGATTAGGTACCTCCCCCTCCTCCTCTTTTGTGAATACTGAACAGAAGTATTCATTCAGTATCCCTGCTTTTTCATTGTCCCTCTCTGCCCACACATTGTCCATTCTATTCAGCCTCACTATCCCTCTCTTTGTCTTTCTACACCCCCTGATGTACCTATAAAAGTTTTCATCCCCCTTCTTAACCGATTTGGCTATTTTTTCCTCAGTTTGGGACTTTGCTATTCTGACTTCCCTCTCTGCTTCTTTCTGCCTTAACTGGTACATTTCTCTGTCCTGTTCTTTCTGTGTTTCCTTATACTTCCTAAATGCCATTTTTTTTCTCCCTAACCTTCCCCACCACCTCCTTTGAGAACCATAATGGCTTTTTCTTTCATTTTGATTTGTTTATTTGCTTCACACAAAGGCTTGTTGCCTCTGTGATGGCAGTTTTGATGTTTCCCCATTGTTGCTCCACCCCTCCTTCAAGCCTTTTTGCTAATGCTCTTCTAAGGCACTCTCCCATCTTGCCAAAGTCAGCCCTCCTGAAGTCCAGTACCCTCACTTGTGTATGGCTTGACTCTGTAGCTGAGTTTATCGTGAACCACACTGTTTTGTGGTCATTTGTTCCCAGATGGCTACCACTTCTAGATCTGAGATCCTCTCAATGTTCCCATTTGAGATTACAAGGTCTAAGATCGCTCCCTCATAAGTGGGTTCCAAAACTAGCTGTCTGAGGTGGCATGCCCTGTAGCGCATCAAGAATGGCCCTGCTCTTGGATGTGGCTGCAGCAAAGGTGCTCCAGTTAACATCTGGCATAGTCAGGTTTCCCATCAACAGTATCTCCCCTTTCTCTGCCATCCTAAGGATGCCTTCTGTCATATCCTTGTCCATTCCTTCCCCTCCCCCTGAGATGGGGGTCTGTATACAACCCCTGTACAGATTGTGGTGCCATTTCCAGTCTCTAAGGTGACCCACAGTACCTCCTCTCCTCCCTGTTTACTCTTTTGTTCCGTTGCTTTTATCCCTTCCCTCCTATAGGGAAAACTAATTGACTTGCTCGGGGTCAGTCCTACACAAGAGGGGGTTGATGGGCTTCCTCTCCCTTATGCTCCAAACCCCAATTTCCCTGCCTCCAAGTATTCTGGCTTGCAACTCAGTGCCTTTTAAAGGTCTAGGCCCCACCCCCTCCCTCTGACTCCACTCTTTTTGCCAGTCGTATTGCAGAACCATCAAGCTCCCTTTTCCTTGCCCCCCCCACGGGCTACTGGTTGTCCAAAACCTGTATTTTGCCACAGGATCTGTGCCACATCCACCTGCTTTCACATTTTCAGGCACTATTAGCCACATTTTTGGGGGCTGTGATCTGGTGTCCTTCACCCTTATAGCTGCCAAGGACTACTTGTTGCATTTGTCCCCACCTAGAAAATTCATTCCTCAATTTCCCTCACAGCCATGACCTGACATCAGGACCCGACCTCCCTTCATGCCCCACCCCACCCCAATTCATCCACTCCCTCAGCCAATGCCATGTGGGAGCTGGGCTCTCCACTGTGTCCTTTTTTAATCCCTCAGACCATGCCACCACAACAAAAAACACTGCTACCACCCATCTGCTCCTTCTATCAATAGGCTGCTTGTTCTGGGGCCCCCTTTATCACCTGGAGGCCTGCCTGATCGGCCTCCCAGTTCTTTCATCTCCTTATCATCGCTAGCCCCTCCCCGCTGTTGCCCTTCTTCATTTACATCCCCCCCAACAGTTCTTTTAAAAGCAGGTTCTTCTCATTCTCCCCCTCCAGCCATCCTTTCAGGAGGCCACTCTTGGCATGCAATGGTGATGTCAGACACCACCGCCTCATGGTCCTGCCTTTTGGGGCCCACTCGGCTACTTTGCCAACTATCTATGGCCCTCCTGCTCCTTACAGGTGCTTGCCTGCCTGCTCTCCTCCCAAAACACTCCAGCTTGTAACTCATGCTTTCTGACCCCACAGCAGTGGAGTCAGACACCACCACCATGTGGCCCCACTATTCGGGCCTACTCGGGACCTCGCCATGCACCTCCAAGCCCCCCTGCTCTCTCTCTGGGTTTTTCATTGCCACAACGACTGCTAACCATCACAACCCAGCCCATTTTTTGCTACCGTGATTAACATCTCTCCCCTTCAACCTCTGTTGCCTACCATAGAGCTTTTGGGAGCCCTACTTCGCGGTCGGCCTAGCCGGCATTCTTTCAGCACTCCCCATGTTTTCCTACCGCCTAGGGCTGGATTCCTTTCTATCAAAACCACATCAAATTTTGACCAACTAAAGGCTGCAGCTCTTTCTATCAGCTGTTTAAAACTAGCAACAACATCAAAATTTCACAATTCCAAACAGCTTTCTTTCCCAATTTTGTGACCAGCTCTTGCTATCATCAGCTTCAAAAATTAGCAACAACATCAAAACTTCTCAATGCCAACAGCTTTCTTTTCAAATTTTGTGCCTTACTTCTTGGGTTGTACTTTCCAGCCAATACTTGCACTTCTTATCAGCTTTTCTGTGCCCCAGGATGACTTTACTTTAACCAGTATAATAATTATGCCTTTTTACCGCAATTTCCCAATACTTTCTGTAAAAGGAAATACACCTGAGGCTTTCAGGCCTAACTTTGCCAAAAACTGACGTGCTTCCTGAGAAAATTAATCCTAGAGCAAAATTGTGAGCTCTTTCAGTTGTGCAGCCCCCTTAAATCTTAGCTCCTGAGCCCTGCATCCTTGCCTTGCCTGGCCAGTCCCCTGCTGCCATCTCATTGCTTCCTCGGAGCCCTGACCCCTCCTCTCTTGTGACCTCATCTGACCCCTCCCCCTTTGTGACCTCATGCCTTACTACTCTTACCCCTCCCCTTTTCCCTTTCCCCTCATTCTTTTTCCCCTCCCCTTGCCTGCTGGCTTCCTCTCACCCATACTTGCCAGTCCTGAGGAAAATGGAGTCTGCCCCTTTAATTGGGCAACCCTCTTTGCCACCTGGGGGTAGAATTGTCAGACCAAAATGATCATTTGGTACTGCAGCAGATGTTGGACCATATCAACAAATGGTGCAATACTTATCAATTGCACCTAAATCCTGACAAATGTACAGTGATGCATCTGGGATCAAAAAACATACTCACCAAAGATCAGTTAGGAAACATTAACCTTAAAGCTGTAACAGAGCAAAGGGATTTGGGTATCACAATTACAAATGACCTCCAGTTTGCCACTCACTGCAACAATGTCACCAGGAAAGCAAATGGAGTATTAAACTGTATACTTAAAAATATTTCCAGCAGAGAAAGTGAGATTCTGTTGCCCCTTTACGGAGCCCTGGTAGGACCTCTGCTGGAATATGGAGCCCAGGTTTGGTCACCATGCCACAAGGAAGACATTGCAAAGTTGGAGAAACTACAAAGAAAGGTTACACCTGAGGTTAAAGGGATGGATGGGAAGGATTACACCACTAGATTAGATACATTGAAAATGTTCACACTTGAGTATAGAAGGCTACATGGGACATGCGCCTACTATTCAAAGCTTTTACTGACCATGACCTTTGGAACAAACTAGGACTAAAGCTCAGGAATAAAATATATAACACCAGGGCACACTCCTTTCAGCTACAAGGAGAAAAGTGTAAAACTTGACGTGGAAAAATGTGGTAAACCCAGAGAATTATCCCTACTTGGAATAGATTTCCAGCAGAGGTTGTAGAAAGCTCTTCAGTGGAAATGTTTAAGCATCACCTAGATAGGTTGCATGAAACAGGCAAACTATAGTACATCTAATAGGCGAGCACTATGGACACAAGTTCCCGTGGCTCTGCACTCAACTATGTTGCCTATGTTACCTATGTATGTATGGCACTTGAGCAAGTACTAAGCCCCCTGACCACCATCATCAACCTATCCCTCTGCCACTCTCAGTTTCTCCAGCTCTGTACGGTGGCTTCTGTAAAACCAGTTCACAAAAGTGGAGACCGGCACTACAGAACAACTACAGACCAATCTCCATACTCTCACCACTCTCCAAAGCACTTGAACGGATAGCAGCAGATCAGCTTGTGGAATATCTGAACATACATCAACTCCTATACCCAGAACAACATGGATCCTGAGCGGGGCACAGCACTATCATGGCCCTGTTGGAATTCACTGGTTATATCCACCAAACCCTGGATGAAAGACAGCTAGTTGGGGCTATCTTCATCGACCTATCAAAAGCTTTTGATACAGTTCACCACACACACTCCTCCTTGAACAGCTAGCCGACACCGGTCTCTCTATTTTGATACAGTTCTATGGTTTAACAGCTATCTCAGCAATCACTCACAGTAGGTCAAGATTGGGGACATCGTCACAGATAGCAAACCTGTCTTCTCGGGGGTCCCCTAGGCATCAATACTGGGGCACTTTCTCTTCAGTGTCTTCTTAAATAAACTTCCTGGCTCTTGCACCAGTCACATGCTATTGTATGCCAATGATGCCGTCATTTTCACCTGTAACCCCAACCCTGAACTACTTTAAAATGACTTCCAGCTAGGATATACTACTGCCAAAACATGGTTTAAGAAGCATAGACTAATCCTTAACTACAAGAAAACTAAGACTATGATCTACTCCAGCACCCACAGCAAACACAAGACCTTCCCTTTATCCATCCTGAACAACACTGGTGATGTGCTGGACCTCATGCAGCACTTTAAGTACCTGGGTATCACACTTGACTCCCGCCCTGTCCTATGCACAGCATATAGACAACATAGCCAAGGCCATCAATTCAAGAATCGAGATACTCCACCACCACAGGCACAGCCTTACATATGAAGCACTTAATATGGCCATCACCAGCTCAATTGTCACCCTCATTAACTGTGGCCTGGCCATTTATGGTTCTGCACCAGACTCAGCACTCCATCACATCTCCCTGGCCCTTAATAAGGCCTGCCGACTCCTCACAGGTGCTACAAGGCTTACACACACCTGAGAGCTGTATTCATGGGCAGGGTGGGTGCAGCTGAAGAGCAGAGTTAAGTACCATACCTGTCTACTGGTCAAAAAAAATCACACTTAATCTGATGCCACCTGGAGTCCAGAATCTGCTCACGCGTCATGCAAGTGCCAGGCTGTCCATAAGCACCCACAGCCAAATTTTCAGTGAACCTAGATGCTGCACTGCACAGGGTCAACATGCATTCTACTACCATGCACTACACTGGAACAATGCCATTCCATTAGCCGTCTCTCAGATACCACAACCATTGGTGCTTTCAAGCATAAGCTCAGGTAGCACCTTGCCACAGAAGTCAACTGTGACTGCGCTGGCCATTCATGATGACCAAAACAAATTTCCTACATTTGGACCACTGTAAAGCAGCAACACTTAGTGTTCCACCTAATCCTAGGGGCGCCTATCTTCACAGCACTTCATCGTTCCACCCCCCAGTCTACCCCTCCCCTTCCCACTGGGCACCCCTTCCCCTCTCTG
The DNA here is from genome assembly GCA_016271365.2 of Neoceratodus forsteri. Classification (NCBI taxonomy): domain Eukaryota; kingdom Metazoa; phylum Chordata; order Ceratodontiformes; family Ceratodontidae; genus Neoceratodus; species Neoceratodus forsteri. The sequence goes on from CM057452.1 coordinate 1,571,779,174, forward strand.
TCCCGGCCCTCATGCCCCCTCATCTGATGCTTTCCTAGCCCCATTGTCTCTAACTTTCCTTAAGTCTGTTCTTAACCCATTACGCAGGTATACACTGCACTATACTGCAGCTGTGCCTGTTTTCCACTCTGTTTCTCCTCCCACAAGTATGCCTAACTCTCGGATGCAGGCGGCTTCTCACCAATGCTGTAGCGGTGTCTAAATGTTATACCTTAAGCTAAATGCTATCCCAGCCTTGTAATTTACATCAATTTATTGTCTACCTTGCTTGTTATGTATTGTTTAGTACCAGTGCAATTTTGTACTTGCTTGTAACGTAATACCTTGTAATATAATGCTAGGTACCTGTTCAATTTTTTCTTGTAACTGATGTGGAAACTACAAATGAGCATCCTCTTACAGGTGTCCTCCAAGATGTCAATAATTAAAAACAATTTTTTTTTTTTTTCAAAACAGCCACTGCTTCTTGTAGTTTACAGACTTGCCAGGTTTAGAGAAAATGCTGAAAAAATCCTGCATTTTGTTATTTTCAACTTGGCCGTGGCTTACACTGTTAGACTTTGGAGTGGTAATTCCCACTAAAATTGGACACTGTACCCAAATTTGCAAAACTCACACATAGAGGATTAGCTGACACAAATAAAGTCTCTGCAAATTTTTTTCCCAGACAGCAGATTCTCCTACAGCCTAAACATTAAAAGATGGCATACTGTACAGTAAACTCAGTTTTCAAGCAGCTGCAGCCACATAGGAAGGGGTTCTAATCATGAGTGCACCCTGCTACCTAGCCACCAAGACTAAGCTGATATTTGATGCAAGCTGAGTTTTGATGCATAGCTGTGCAGACTCCTGATGAACATTAATTCCCATGCATCTGGGACTGTTCAGAAAAAATGTGTTAATATTCAATTTCTTCTCTCAGCCTGTTATGGAATATGCCTTTTAAGAAAAATATTGTGCAAAAACATTAGTTATATCAATCAAATCTTAGTATGTGAGTTTTGCAAATTTATATATAGTCTCCAATTTCAGTGGGAAGTATCATTTATTTATTAAGATTTCGGAAAACACCTTTGAGCCAAGGCTCATTTACAAATGTTCCACGTCGGTAAAACAAAACGTGTGGGACACAAAAACAGGATACAAATTAGTTACAAAAACATACAATATGGTAAACAATACTAAGCAGCCAAAGGCATTGCATGATAATGTATCAAGCATTGCCTAGTACTGCTCCCCAAGAGCAGGAGCCACTATCCCTTGTATGTCAGCCACTGTGAATCTTTTACTACTTTTTTAACTTAACTGATTATGCAATTTATGAAGGAACACAGTGAACCATAGGTGATGCTTCATAGTTTATTTTCATGGCCATTTGAATATATACTCACACTCCGTATTGGCATTGCTTTAACTTTTGGCACCATCTCTTGCAAGAATTGGTGTGGTACTGCATTTACTCTGCAAGGACAGAAGTTGTCACCTCATGCTGTATTGCAGGATAATTTCATTTATTATTTATTTGTAATTTTTCACCAGAAAAGGCACATTACGCTTTGATAGCTTGTTTCCAGATGCATCCTGGGGGGTGGGTTACATGGCCTTGTTTTACTGACAAGGAGAATATTGGCCATGACACCGGGGAAACACTCCTTACTATTCTTTGATAAGTGCCATTGGATCTTTACTTCTATGGGATCTTTCTTCTGCTTGGATGGTGACTTTGGATGGCGTAAAGGAATATTGATTTAACATTTCATATGAAGGACAGCACCTCAACAGTGCAGCACCCTCCTTGTAGTGCATTACTACAGTTCCAGTTATGGGTATTCCAACAAGTGCTTGGTGAGGGGTTAGAACCCACAACCATGCAATCATCTGTCCCAGAGTTGAGTGTGCTAACTACTGAGCCACTGACACTGCAAACCCCATGGAAGAAATTTGAAAAGATTCAATGGACATTTTACCCCTTACAGTGCCTTTTCCTACTTTTTTGCCTCGTGCAGCAACCCTGCCTTGTGTATTAACATAGTTGTTTTTTTTTTCAATAACATTTTTGCCTTCTCAGGTAGCTAGTACCTAGTACCTATGGGAAGCATCATGTATGGCCCAGCCACACGTGAAGTAAGTAACCCAAGGGGCTGAGTCCCAGACCTGCAGCTTGCTTTGAAATGAGGTGGGAAAAAAATAACTCCATGTGCTTGTAAAGTTTTTTGTTTTTTTCAGAATTAGTTTTTCAAATTTTTTTCAACAAGTCAAAGAAAATTTGAGTCTGGCAAACTCCAGACTGTGTATGCACACAGACTTATTTATTACCATCTTAATTTTCAATTACTGTACTAACTTTATACTCCTTAAATAATTGTTTTTCACTACAGTAATTACCACCATCCCTCAAGATCACATAAATGGCAACATTAAATCCAACCTGAAATGTGTTTTGGGGTGCAACTTGAGTGTAATTTTGGTGAAAAAATATTTAAAAGATGTTAAAGTTATGATTAAAAGAAAATTGAGGTAGGAAAAAATCAAGTCCATGCCCATGTGCAGTTAACATCTTTTTGGATTTCATTTTTTCACGTCTTTTTTTAAGATACAAAAAAAACCCAAGTCCAAAAACCCAGCAAACACACATGCACATAGACTTAGCTTTTTTCTTCTCATTCATTTTTACTTGTATAAATTTGTTTCACCAAAATTTTACTCATTGTCAAGTTACCACCCTCCCTCATTACCACATAAGTGACACATTTTAAATCCCACTAGAAATGCATTTTAGTGGTGCAGCACTGGAGTGTAAGATGAATCCCTTCTCAGTGAAAGGGAGGGTCATGATCCAAAGTCCAAAAGTGCCACCCAACAAAGCCTCTAAAATGGCAATCTGCAATATATGGTGATGTCCAAAGGCAGTGGTGATGCTGATGTTTTTGATCACCAGGATGTGTTCCTGGATCCTCTATTTTACATATGTCTGCCAATATACAGTAAACTTTGACACGCACACCACAAAACATATACTACAAATGGTGAATTACGCGACAGATTATAATTATTATGGATATTTTCTTTGAGTAGGATCCAGGAAAACATCCACAATGCAAACAAACTGACAAATGTTCTAATTGTGCCACTTAAAAATCCATTTCTCTTCGATGGCAAAAAAGTAGTTTGTTTCCCCAACCTGAAATGCCTATATATAGTACAAACAAGTCACTAATGCCTTTTGGTTTTTCAAATATGGTTCTATGTAAATCTTCTATTACTATATGACAGCTGTGGATCTGTCTTAAAGATGTTAGAAACTGATTTTTCATAAACTGCCCTTCCATTTTCCTTTCAATGCCAGTTATGTATTCTGATATGGTTTGAACAATTTTTGATAAATGATTATAAAATGGTTAGGGAAAAGTAAGCACTATAACTGATGAAAACCAGTCACATTAATTGGGCACAATACACCGTCATCCTGATACTTGGACAGCTCACAAATTAATATGCCAAAACAGAATCTTTAAAATACATTTGGCAGCCATTTTTGTGCTTGGTAGAGCACTACAGATACTGATTACCATGATATTAAATACATTTTTGCGTACAGTACTGCCCCCCCCGCACACACACACACACGCTCTTTTACAGCAGCATTCCTTCAGAAATGTTGAGAGATGTCCAGGATGTTATCATTTTTTTAAAATTAATGAGTTTGCTGCTACTGTTCGTAATGCTGTCATGGTTCCTGCCAACATACTTTGCCCTGCAGCTCCCTACATCCCCTTAAAATAAATAAAAAAAAACAACAGTATTTGGGAATATAACCTGCTGATGAGTGAAGAAACCAGCCTTGTTCCCTTATACCAAGGACGTGCGCATTTTTGCCATTTTCATATGGGCCTGGATATTCAAAAATGCTCCATTCCCTGGCGCAAGACCAGCACAGCACAAGTCAAGTGTGCCATGGCACACCCGGAGCCATAGTCAGAAGATGCACCACCCAAAAATCCCATGCACAAGCTGGCTGAATATGGTAAAGATGTGCCATGGAGCAACCAAGGATGCACCAGTGCAACCAGGGATGTGTGGAGCAGAACTGAGCACACCAGTAAGCAGGACAGGAGCAATAGGCAGAAGGAACACAGAATCAAGGCAGCACAGGGAAGGGACACAGGAGACCCATGTAGAGCACACCCCAGACACAGTGACCCCCAGCCCCCTGGCACAATGACACCCATTCCCCAACCCCCACACCAGTGCCAAATCACCCATGCACAATGCCACAGGCAGGCCCCCAGTGCAGGACAGTGCACCAATGGAAGGTGGAATCTGAACAACCCCGGGGTGGCCATGCCATCAAGGGGACCCATACCCAGACCATGGCACCCCCACTCCCATGGCTGCACACAACAGAACAGCACCCCAACGTGTCCATGAGCTGGCACTCCCCACCCGTGCACACCCAGGTAAACATGCCAAGACCATGGGACACAGTGGTACACCCAACACAGACCCCACAGCCGCCATGGTGTGGCCAGTGATCCGCCCTGCACCCATGGTGACCCCAGAAGCAGGGAACAAACAGCTGCAGCATGGCTCCCCATGCCACCTGCAAATCAGATACAGACACAGATATGTATCACAAAAGCATGTTTATATCACAAAAGGAAGCACAATAGTAGAAAAGCAGGGCATGGGGTGAGGGAGAGGGGGATGGGGAGATGGGGGTCTGTACAAATGGAGGTGGTAATGCTGGGGAACAGGAATGGGAGACGAGGGGGCAATGTAGACTGAACCCCCTCAACATCAAGTCTGGGACCTCACCAGGGTCCACAGTGCACTCCTGATCCCCACTGTCACCTGCAGGATCCTCCTCTGGAGTGTGATGACCGTCGCCAGGCCCAGTGGTCTAAGCAGGGCTGCCCTCCTGGCAACAGGCAGACATGCAACTAGGGGAAGGGACAAGAGAGGCTATCAGTGCACTGCAAATATGTCCACCACCCACCCACGGCTCACTGTGGACAGTGGGGGAATGCACCACAGGGGGCCCACAGCATACCTGTACCATGATGGCCACCCCAGCAATCCAAATGGCACACCGCAATAGTGCAGACAGTGTAGCCCATTGGCACCATGCACACATGGATATGTGCACATGTCACAGGGTGGCAGCACAGATGCAAGCACACAACGTGGTGACCAGGTGCACAGCCCCCCCGCTGGCCACACACCGCCACCGGACATGCCATGGTGTAATGACAGATGAACCATGAGCCACACACAGCCATCTTGACACAAGTCTGGTTCACCCATGCCCATACCCTGCACCCTATGCCCACCCACAGTGACAGGCACCACCAATGTGACCACTCTTACCTGCACCTCTCTGACCCCTGTGTGCAGCAGCCAGTGGCCTATCTTGGGCCCTCCTGCAGTCTGTGGCCTCCCTGGCCTGTCTGCGGTCCTCTGGCCCTGTGGACAACATGTAGAGAGGAGGCCATGAGTATACATGCATGGATGGTCTCCTTCCAGCTCACGGCCCACAGTGTGCATGTCCAACACCCAGCAGAGCCCCCGGCCAACACACCAGTATACTCGCCATATGTGCCAAGGACATGCATGCTGACTGTGGTTGCAAGGACAGTCCCACCCCAGCTGCAGAGCATGCCATGCAAAATGGAACACACCACGGTGTGGCACATGGCCATGCACGCCAGCATCACACACCTACCTAGCTGTGGGACAGCTCCACACTGCACCCTCAACTGCAGCCTGTGCAGCACATCTGGACTCCTGCGCCACAGATCCCCAAACCAGTGGTGACACTGCTTAGCCGACCAGGCCACACCCATGTGCATCTTGAGGGCTCATGACATGCTTTGCCACCCCCCCATGTCTGCTGGAGTAGCACCTGCCCATAGAGCTGGGCCACATATGGCTGGACCACTGCCACCAGGTTTACCAGCTCAATATCCAACCAGTTGCTTGCCCGATGGTGTCATCTACTCACCATTTCCATACGCAATGGTGTTCAGGGCATCTGCAGTGGAACACACACATGGTGGCAGTATTTGTGCATTGCACAATAGGGAGCAACAGCATGCAATTGCGCATCATGGAGCTGCGCAATGTGGATGCGCAATGCAGGTCCACAGTGCATGTCCAGACATGTGCACCATGCCATGACTGACCCCTGCATGGTGTCATGACCCCAAGCCAGAGGTGACAGGTCCAGACCCTGCGCAGTGTCGCACATGTGCAGGAGATGCGCAGCATGCCGCATTGCACAGATGCACGATTGGGCCTCGGTACAGTGCGCACAGGCATGTGCAGTGCCAACACAGTGGCACGTGTGCAATAGCACAGTATCATGCAAGACACGCTGTGTGCATGATAGGTCTGTGTAATGGAGTGCACACATGCTCACTGCAGGACTGTGCACCACGCATGAGCAGGACATGCGCCATGGAGTTGCTCTGGTGCAACACTGTTGAGCATGGTGCAAATTCATGATATTCAGCCACCCTATGCAAATGACCTCATCAACCAATGCACAGTGCAGTAGGGTGCATTAGCATATCATTACCATTGCACAACAGCTAGTTTGCATGAAATGCGCCTTATAAGCACCACGGAACAACACAAGCCATGGACCGGTATTACAATCTTGACAGGTAGGTGGAGGCTGCCCGAGGAACACGCAGAGGTGTAGCAACACCCCAAGGCTGGGCTGCCCAGAGCCATTTTTATTTTATTTTATTTTAGTCTTTGGCAACCCGGTAAGGCCCACTAGGCACAAGTGCCTGTTTCTAGGGGCGACCTGGGAGAACTGGGTGGTTAAGTGATTTGCTCAGTCACACAGTATGCAAGTGGAGGTTGTAAGAATCAAACTCAGGTCTGGTCTGCTGGATGTACCAAGCTTGTTCACACCTCGTTCCTCTAACCTCTAGGTTATACTGCCAGTCTTCTCTAGGCTATGCTACCAGCGGTGCTGGCACTGACACACTGTGCTGTCAGTGTTCACAGGTGACAACATGTCAGGACAAGAAGAGGGCAAGGAGTGTAGGCCTGCATGCAAGTGCAGGCCCAGCTTTATGAAGGGAGATACTGATGCCTTGTTCGAGGCCTACCTCGACAGGGAGGCCCTGTTGAGTGGTGCCATGGGCACACCGTAAGACAGGTCTGTCGGATGGGACGAGGTGGTGGCCTACGTGAACCAGCATGGCAGCCACCAGCGGTCTGCACAGGAGTGCCACAAGAAGGTTGGAGCGGACAGACGGCATATCAAAGAGAAGGTGGTGGCCGTAAGAGCATCCTGTGGTGCCACTGGTGGAGGGCCATCAACTGCACCCACACTGATGCCCACAGAGGAGTTAGTGGCAGCCATCATCCACCGCACTGCGATGGAGGTTGTGCCTGGAGGGGGCTTCCAGATGGGTGACAGACCGTCACTGCATGGTATGTATGTATGTTACTCACACACATGTACTAGCCCGGAGGGTGTATACACAAGCATGCCAGTGTGCATGCTGCTGTCCAGTATGCCACATGCAGATGTGCACACCCCTGCACATGGCACAATGCTGGCTACAGACACCAGTGGCATCAATGGGGGGGCACATGGGGGCCTATGCATCACTGACACTCCCTTTTTCTCTTGCAGCATCAGCATGCCTCCGTGCAGAGGATGGGGTGCAGGATGCATCCACTGCCCCTGTGGACGGATCCTCAATGTCCACCAGCATCCGTGGCCCCGACAGGCTGCTGCAGAGCACCATGGTGCCAGTGGATGTCCTTGGCCTGGAGTCAGTCTGGGCCCTGGATGTGTTCCTGCAGGATGCCAGCCTTGGTGTGCTGTATGCAGAGACACAGCTCGGGTCAGGGTCCGACTCCAAGGATGACATCACCCTGATCATGGACAGCATGGGTGGCATTGTGGGGGAGTCGGCCCTGCCCACATCACAGGTATCATCAGGGTCCAGCGCCGTGCCCACGGCTGCAAAGCCACCTGCAGGCACTGCAGGTGCAGTGGTGTGTGATGCCACCGCTGTTCCCTGCATGGGTGGTGGTGCTGTCATGGCTGCACAGGCACAGGGTGACACCTAGCAGATGGATGGGTGGCAACAGCAAGCTGCGGGTGCCACCAGGCAGCAGGACACGTGTTCCCTCGCTGGTGTGCCTGATGTACCCCTTTCCCCTGTAGACCCCACTGTGCAGCATTCACCAGAGAGGGAGGCTGGGTGGCGTGGCAGGTCACCCACAGCTGATTGGCATCCCGGCCAGGAGGTGCAGGATATGGACCAGCTGGCTGAGCACACCCGGCTGCTGTGGGCATCCATTGAGCAACAGGTGCTGCTCACCACTGGGGTGCATGCACGGTGGAGGTGCGCCAGCTAGCAGAGCAGCAAGACAGGGGCACTGCGTAGATCCTGGAAGGGCTGCTACGCATGCAGGAGGCCACAGTTGTGGCTATGGACTGCATTGCCACCCCACAGTCCCGGCATTGGGTGACCCCATCACAGTGGATGTTGGGTTCAGATGTAGGCATCCCTGGCATACCTGAGGCTAGCCTGTTTGGCCGCCTACATACCCCTGTGAGGACACATCTGCCCCTGCAGGGGCATCTGACACACTCCTCATGACTGATGCACAGCCTGCGGCTGCCAATCAGCCCTGATGTGGCCAACCCCACATGGCCATGGCAGCCGTGGGACCACATGGTTGACCTGAGGTGTGTGCTGCCCTGCCCGCAGTCTGCTGCTGCTGCCCTGTGCACACATGGGTGGTATAGGTGCAGCATACATCTGGTGGTGCGCATGCTTGTTGTGCCACATGCTACCTGTGTGTCAATGCCGGGCTGCTGGGATGTGTGGCATGGGTGTGATGAGGCTGCCCAGTGCTGGTTTTGCCTGTGCACCAGTGTTATGCATCTGATCCACACCATGTTCCATTGCCTGTGTGGGTGCATATGTGTGTGTGTGTGTGTGTGTGTGTGTGTGTGTGTGCAGGTGTGTGCCACTGCCTTCCCTATCCCTGCTGTGTGCCACATTCTGTGCATGCTTCTCGCCATGCACATCCCTGCATGTGTGTGGTGTGCTGGTCTGTGTGGCCCATGCATGTGTGCCACACCACCTACCTGTGTTCGCCAAAGTATTCCTGTGCAATTGTGTCATGGTGGCAATGTGCCAGCTCCAGGAGTCGGGGCTCCTTCTACCCAGGAGGTGGCTGCCCACCCCCCCCGGCCCATTGTCACCGTCATCCCTGCTACTGTCACCCTCATCAGCCTTGACAGCTATCTCATGCTCAATGTCCATGTTGTGCAGTATGCAGCAGGCCAGGAATAGGCCACAGGCTTCGAGGGGCTGTATTGTAGGGCACCACCAGACCTGTCTAGGCAATGAAAGCGTCCCTTCAGCATGCCAAAGACACACTCAATGATGTTGCGCATACTGCCGTGTGCCTTGTTGTACCTTTCCTCTGCTGGTGATGATGGTCACCGGTAGGGGGTGAGCAGCCAGGGTCTCAGTGGGTATGCGCTGTCACCTGTGTGGAGACTGACATGGTTAGCCCTGTGCTATACTGTTCTGCACCCCTTACCCTGTCCCCGGCGCCCATTCCACTATGCACACCCTGCCTTCCCCATCCCCTGGTTTGCCACATCCCTCGCCCCTGGCCCATGACATATTCACCCACAAGGTGGCCTGTTGGGATGTCCCCATGTTTGAACCTGTGGCACAGTGCAGAACTGTGCCAGATGTATGCGTCATGTGCACTCCCAAGGTGTGTGGTGCAGACATTGATGATGTGCCCCATGGCATCGCACACCACCTGGCTGTCGATGGTTGGGTTCCCCTTCTTGTTTATGTATGCCATACCCTCAGAGCCAGGTGGCATGCAGATGTCCATGTGGGTGCAGTCAATGGCCCCAATCATGCCAGGCATGTGTGCAACCCTGTGGAAGTCCTGCATGTTTGCTGTACACTCCGCCTGTGTGCTGGGGAACCATATGAACTCCGAAGCACATGGCAGCAGGGTGTTGAGGAACTGGGTGAGGAGGCAGGATGTGGACAACTGGGTAATACATGTGGTGTCCCCTGTTGGTCATTGGAAGGTGCCCGTGGTGAGCAAGCTCATGATGGTGGTTACCTTGGTCTCGAAGGACATGACATGACTATGTCTGGTGGGTGCCTGCATCTCCTCACTGCACAGCTCACAGAGCTGCCTCAGAATGGCCCTGTTCAGGTGGCACTGGCCCACAATCTCGGTGTCACTATAGTTCTCAAATGTGATGTGGGCATGGTATCACCTGTGTCAGGCATACCACCACCGGGCCCTTCATCAGCCATGTAGCTGTTCCTCCTGCCTCCTCACACCCCTCATTACTGCTTCCATTAGAAAAGGCACACTATCCATCCCTCCTTCTCTTTGTGTGTCCCCCTGGGTGGCTGGGTGACTATTTGTGTGTCTGTCTACCTCTCTGGTACTCTGTTTGTATGTGTGTCTCTCTCTTTATCTCTCTCTCTCCCTTCCCCCCTCTCGCCGCCTCTCTGTCTCTCTCTTTCTTTCTCCCTGTCTTTCTCCTTCTCTCTTTCTCTTGGCGCAGGGTCTCGCATATGCTGTCTGTGTGTTTGAGCCCTGTTTTCATAGGAACAAGTCTGGGCAGCTCATCTTGGGTTTGCTCCGGACTTGCACCTTGGCTTCAAGGTTGAATATCCCGTTGCACCGCATATTCATGGGAACGCCCCCTGTACTCATGCTACATACATTTTAGTTGCTCATTGGCACAATGGGATTTGTGCTGTGCCACAGCTCCCTTTGAATATTGCTTGGTGGTGCATCTTCGTACTTGTGCCAGTGCAATTCAGTTGCACCATGCTCAAGTGCTCTGAATATCCAGGCCATGAAGTATAGTGCATCCCAGGTCAGTCTACAATGCTCATTCTATCACTCACAGCACTGCAATCTGACATCTGTCTTCCATAACACATAGCATGACAACATCAGGACCTCTCACTACACTACACACAATATTTAAAATAATAAAAAAACCTTTATGTGCCACAGCTCAATGTTTTCACCTTTTTTCTGTTATAGTTTGAGTGAGCAAGTGAGCAGGTGTGTGAATGAGCAAGCAAGCAGGCAGATGAACGACCAGGTGGTGGGTGGGTCAAAGAAAAAAGGCACTACAACATGCACAGTACAACTCCCAAACCTCTCACAAGCTAAACAAATGATATTGAAAAACAACATTAAGGAAACTAGACATAACTCATGGCAAATGAATGAGCGAGTGAGTGTGGGGGGCGGGCAGTCAAAGTGAAAAGGCACTACAACATACCAAGAACAACTCCAAAACTTCTCACAATCTAAAGAAAAGATATTAAAAGACAACATTAAAAAAATAACTATAACTCATAGCAAATCATATTTTATTTTAAGGTTTTGCATTTGCAACTACACAATGCATAAAAACTACAGAAGAACTGTTTATCCAGTACTGCAAGTACTGTTTTCCATTTTTACATATTTTAACATAGTTGTTTAATTTCGAAACAGATTTAAATGAAAGAAACCTATTTTGTAAGTGCAATAAGACATTCTGGAAGTGTGCATTGTGCTGAGGAAACTGCATTTCCAGGGTCTGAAGGCACTCCACATGTGGCCTCTTGCCTTACTATGTCCATGGGATGTAGTTATCTCAGCACAATGCACACCTTATCATGTCTTATTCCTTACATAATCTGGCTTTGGGATACCATCAGATCACGATGGAGTTCCACTTTCATAAGCAGCTACTGCTCTTTCTTTTCATATTTATAAGACATTCCATGACATCAGTTACACCATTCCATGTTATTCATCTGAATTTCCTGGAATGGTGTTTCTGATGTCAAAGACTGTTCAGGAAGTTTGACAAGAGAGATAAGTAACAGCTGATGAAAATTGATTCATAGTTTTTACAAAGGTAAATACAAATGGATTATTAATCTAAATAAAAAAGATCAAAACATATAATATTGGACAGAACTGAAAGGAAAACAGGTGGCATCAAGAGGTGCAAATGGCTGTCTCCTATCATGCTGAAGTATATGCCAGTTCTTATGGCTCACAGAACCCACTTTGATATTTATGAGATTACACTCAGTTGTGATAGTCATTTTGTTCCAATCTGTAGTGCCCAGTTTCTTTCCCTTAGGAATTAACAAATCATTACTATTTCTTTCCATTCCTACTTCATATGGATGTTTGATAACCTTATTAGATTGTCCTCTCTGTTTGCATTTTGCTGGTACTTTTTTCTGTTCCTCTTTTAATGATGTAAGTCTGTACAGTTTATGTGAATATGCAGAGATTGACGTTAAGGACTGCTTTCTATGAGTCTCTGCTGATGGAAACTCTTTGTTCTTAATCACTATCAGTCCCAGATTATCTGTAAGATTTACTGCTTAACTTCCCATCGTTAATAGTGTACTTAACAATATCCTAATAGTTGATACCACTTGAGTGAAAAGTGCGTGTGAAAAATAGACCAACCTGCTTTTCATTTATCCACAACAGAAATCCCAGTATCTCTTCCACTGTACTTCTCCACATACATAAGACATCATCAGTGTACCAGTACTAGACCACCAACTTGTCATGGAATGGATTGTTTTATTTATCCTAAACTGATTCTTCTTCCCAACATTCCATAAACACATTTTTCATAAGCGGAGACTACTGTTGCCCTCATTGTTCTTCTTTGTTGTTACAAATAATACTCATTGTTAAACATAAATTAGTGTGTTAACACAAATTCTGGGCTTTTCTTCAGAATGTCCCACAAACTGAAGCTGGTATCAAAACATTTCATTTTATTCAGTGAAATAAACAATAATTCACATTATGTGTGGTTCATAGCTCAGGTTTGTGCTTCGTACTGTAACTGAATGATGTAGATTGTGCTTGGATACAGAGGCCAGACCAGTAAGTAGGGTGATGCATATGAGGTATTAGTTGTATGAAGTGCTTAGTGCTTAGATACTTCAGTATAGATGTAAGTAAGTCAGTGATTGTAGTACGTATGGACTGGATACTATATGCATGGTGCTTAGATGCTTGAACTGATGAATATTTGTTGTAACTTGATGTTTTGGCCTTTCTCTGTATCCCACCATAGGAAGGATGCATAGTCGGGTAGGATGAGACCCCCTTTGGTGGGATAAGAGTACTGGAGAAGGAGGAGATGTAAGGGGAGGATGGAGGGTGAGTACAACTCACTCTAAGCAGAGAAGTGGTAGCCTGCTTGTTTAAGTAGGATGTGGAGGAGGAGCTCTTCCCCTACCCATGCTGTCCAGGATCAGGGTGATGTCATCCTTGGAGTCGGACCCCGCCCCGAGCTGTGTCTCTGCATACAACACACCAAGGCTGGCATCCTGCAGGAACACATCTAGGGCCCAGACTGACTCCAGGCCAAGGACATCCACTGGCACCATGGTGCTCTGCTGCAGCCTGTCAGGGCCACGGATGCTGGTGGACATTGAGGCATAGCCTTTCAATTATGTGTGGTTCATAGCTCAGGTTTGTGCTTCGTACTGTAGCTGAATGATGTGGATTGTGCTAGAATACAGAGGCCAGACCAGTAAGTAGGATGATGCTTTTGAGGTATTAGTTGTATGAAGTGCTTAGGGCTTAGATACTTCAGCATAGATGTGAGTAAGTCAGTGATTGTAGTACGTATGGACTGGATAGTGTATGCATGGTGCTTAGATGCTTGAACTGATGAGCATTTGTTGTAACTTGATGTTTTGGCCTTTTTCTGTACCCCACCATAGGAAGGATGCATAGTCGGTAGGATGATATGCCCCAAAAGAAATAATGATATCAAATGATTATCTCCTCCAACTCTGGAGAGTGTGACCAGTAGCACGCAGGAGAGGAAAACCCCCTTGGGCGGAAACCTGAGGACCCATGGCTATTGACCTGCCCATCCTTCTGGTCATACTAAAGAAGAATAATCCTAAATTAAACATACTAGGTTGTCAGCTAGTCCGAAGTCCAATAATTGTAAATCCGGAATCTGATAAAACAGGGAAGCTGGAATTGGAGCCCTTATGGTGAGAGTCCGGCAAGATGGCAGCATATCCTTCTAGCAAAGTCTGAGTCGATAGGTATGTATGTCCAGGCAAGAATCTGATACAAATAAGTTCAAGTCCACAGGCTGGCATAAGCAATCTGAAAGGGTCGAGTTGTACCGGTCAAAGCAATACAGAACGTGAGGACTTCTTTCCAAGGAGGACTTGAGCTTGAACGAATAACTCTGTTATCCATAATAGGAGGATTTGTGATCCTGGATTCGATGGCAAGCTGTGCAGGGATAAAGTCCTTAGTGAAGCCAGGAATCTAGACCCAGGCTAAGGCTGAGGGCAGAGTGGTCAAAACCACCCGTCCTGAGCAGGGAAAGCAGATAGGAGTAGATTTTTCGCAATAGAACTCGAGAAACAAGTAGGTGGAGAGCTGAAAGACCTCCAGGCCTGGCAGGCAAAGCAGATCTAGTAAGCGGGAGTGATATTCTCAATGAATCTCCAGGCCCTGAGGGTGAAGCAGGTGTGTGTTAGTAATAGTAATTTAATAGACCTCCGGCCACATAGGGCCACGGGTCATTTGAAGTGCGATGCGGAGACACCTCCAGCCCCACAGGGCAAGGCAGGTTGTACAGCAGTGGTCAAGAGTGCAGCAGTCATCCCAGACTTAAGCCGATGATGGTGGTAGGTATGAGCAATTATTGCATAAGCAGGAGTAGACCTGCACGTAGGTCAGTAGTAGTAGTAGTATTTAACGAACCTGCATGTAATGCAGAAGTAGCAGCGAAGGAGTAAAAAAATAGATTGTATATGGTACTGTAAAATGGTAGCATATCCTGAGCAAACTCTCAGTCCGAGCCATCAAGGTCCAGGCAAACTATCAATAGAAGGTCATTAAATTCCAGTCAAATGCATCGTCCATCTTGGAGTAGCGGTCTGAGTTCTGATATATGAGTTACGAAAGCATAGAGTCCTGGAAAACGAGGCTAGTAAGCTGAATGTAAGTTGCAAAGCTGAAGAAGGTGAAGCAAATGAACTCCTGGTCCTGAGTGGGTGAAGCAGTACTTGGACAGTAGACAAGCATTGTCTGAAAACCTTCAACCTGTCTGGCGAAGCAAGTACGATAAGGAACAGAAGTTCCACACCCCGAGCTGGGTGAAGCAGGTGTTGAGTACAATAATCGAACCTCAATGCCCCGATGCTGGGTGAGGCAGGTAAAAGGTAGAATAGTTGAACCTATAGGCTCCGATGCTGGGCGAAGCAGGTGCAGAGTAGAAGTAGTCACTAAGGGCAGATTTATGAGTGGTAAAATGGTGCTATAGAACGTTGTTTTCTGATGATCATAGTATGGTAGAGGAATGCAATGAAGAGACCTGGTCGGATGAGCTGGCAACTCAACCAGAGGTAATAAGCATAATAGTATTGTTGTAGAATGATGCCTTAGGCCTAAGCTATGATAAGGAAGACATAAAGGAATAGAGCTCAGCTGGGAGTCTTGACAGTAGTAGTAAATGAGCATGAATTGAAGCAGCATGGCAAGAAGCATCCAAGAGAATTGATGGGAATATCCCGAGATGTAGTCCAGGAAGAAATCCAGTGGAACAAAGAAGAATATCCTTGACAAGTGGAGTAGGTGTGAGCGGGCAAGGTGAGGGCTGCAGCGTCCATAATCCGAGTAGTACAACTGAAGGTGAGGAATAACTGGTAGTGCATCAATCCTGAGAAAGTCAGATGAGTAAGTGACCTAGAATGACGGCGTCTGGCAGATGGAGATCCAAAAAAGAGGGCAGAGGCAATTGGGAGTGGTAGTAGATCCAGAAGAATTGACGCATCCTGAAAGGAAGCATCCAAAGAAAGTGCATGTAAGCTAGGTCTATATGAGGTGTAAAATGTGCGGCTGGACCACACGTAGATCAGCCTGTGGAATGAGTAGAGCGGTAGCTAGACCCCGCGAAGGTTAGCAAGACCACAGAACCATTGCTCTGGGTAGCAATAAGCTGGGATGCTTGCCAGGTAAAGCCCCTCATAGCCAGTGATACAGCCAGACCCTACGTAGGTCAGACAGAAGGGGGAGAGAGAGCCAAGCTAGTCACCATGTAGGTTAGCAGTACTGGGAGTGCTGGCACAGAGGGTTGCCCAGCACTGTAGGCGTCCCAGAGTTTGAAGCTGAGGGTGTGGCAGTGTTGGCAGCTAAGGGAAGAAAAGTCTAGCACTACAGTAGCTTGGAATACAGCATGAAATGAGACAAGGAATGCTAAGCAGAACAGCTGACGAAACCAGAGATCCGTCCTAAGGCAGTTGCAGGCCAGCATGGGATTCAGAAGCCAGTGCTTTAGGCAGGAAGTAAAATGTGGGTTAGGAGTGGTAGGGTCCTGAATAGCAGCATATAGGCACAAGTAGTAGTAGAGATTATGCACAGAAGTAGCCAAGGCAAGGAAGTTTTCAAAAGGCAGCAGCAGCACAGGTTCCAGGCAGGCACAGAGGCAGCAATAGCTGAGGCTGAAAATGAGAGCGGCAACCAGGAAATGCAGCCTGACTGATTAGTATTGAGTACTCGTGAGCAGCACTGAAATTGAAAAGTCAGTAATTCAGGAATCAAGACATGGAAGACATGCAATGACACTATCCATTTGTTTCCTCCTGGAGCTACAGAGTTCCCTCCCCTGCGCCTCAGAAATCATGCTGTGTGTTCTGCTGAAATGTCACATCTTTGAAACTGCTAATTGGTTCTGTGTTTCCTTTTGTCCAGCCTTCCCACCAGATCCTCAGTGCGGAGCAAGGTACTGTTAGAAAGCTTGGCATGTGGTAATTTCTGTAAATAACAGTTATGTGCGGCTGTGGCTGCTGAAGAGGTAGCCCAGTAGTAGCAGTGCAGCAGTGGTAAAGGGAAAGCCAAACAGTCGGTGGTGGCAGAGAGCCGCAAGTAAGATCCCAGCCGAGGCAAAGCTGTGCTTGGGCTGGAGCGCTACGATCCTAGTAGGTGCCTACAAGAATATCAGCATCAAGAAACAGATTTTTGAGCACAAAAGCAATGCAGCAGAGTGGCAGTCAGATTAGCTCTCCATAAGGATATTGAACTCCAGCCACTTATAAGAGTAGACAGGAAAGGTAGCATACCGGGGTGCACTGTAATCTTATTCAGTGTAAACAAGAAAGACACAGAGAACAGAGCGATGAATCCAGAAGTGTACCAGACCTATGGAGAGCTTGTAGTTAAAGTTTGCGTTTGCATTCCTTCTGGTCCCCCAAAAGATATGTGGAGATCCTAGCCCTGATGACCACAGTAGTGCAGACTGTCAGCAGAAATAAATAATTACATGAGTGGAAGAATCCAGGGGCAGCAATGACAGTGAGGTACGAGTAGCCGCTCCTTGGCCATGCTGCAGTTCTGTTGTCAGTGTCTGTAAAAGAGCTTTCTGGAGGAGTTGGACCACCTGAGAGAACAGAGGACACCGGCTGCAGAGGAAACAAACAGCCGGTAAGGTATGTGAGCTTTGACGGATGAACTAAGGTGCAGCCACAGAGAGAAAGCCCCAAAAAGAAACAAAGTGCAGAACTGTGCAGCAGAGGGATGGGAGCGGAGGAAGCACAACACAGAAGGAAGGAGGCAAGCAAGGCAGCCAGGCAGAGAAAGGGCGGAGCAGAAGGGCAGAACAAAACAAGGCAGGGAAGGAAAGGGGGGCCAGCCATGCCGCCGGAAAACGAGTACGACTCACTCTAAACAGAGCAGTGGTAGACTGCTCATGTAAGTTGGATGTGGGGGAGGAGCTCTTCCCCCACATAACTACAGGCATATCCTTTCAATTACAAGGAAGGAAGGAAGTATAAATCAAATATAGAACACAAACATAAATTAGCTATGGCCAGAGCCGATAGGGCTGCAGCTAAGGAATTTGGGGTAAAAATATTGAAATGTTCAACATAGCCTTGGTATGAACATACATAATGAAGAAGGACAGAGAAAATGTTTAACTCCTGGCCTAAAGGTGGTTTTGTGCAGGGACTGAGAAATCAACTTCCAGGACGCAGAAACACATTTTGGGCAGGAGTTGAATAATGACAGCTGTCACATTCATGAGGTGTTGTAAAGAAATGGCTATGTTGAAAAGCTGGGGTAAAAATATTGAATATTACCAAAGTTATGAGCCTGTGTTTGCAAAATTCAGCATAGCCTCGTAACTTTCTTTTCTTAAAAGTATTTTTACATCAGCTGTAAAATATAGCCTACTTATGACCCTGCCTCATGAATAAGGTCAGAGAAAATTTTCAGCTCCTGTCCAAAAGGTGATTTCACCCAGGGACCGCAAAATCACCTTTTGAAATGTAAAAAAAAAAAAATTGTCCAGGATTTAAAAAAGGATAGCTGTCACATTCATGAGATAAAGTAAAGATATGGCTAAGTTGTAAATTTGGGATCAAATATTGAAAATTACCCAAGTTAAGAGCCTGCATTCACAAAATTCAATGTAGGCTCATAATTGTATTGTTTTTTTTTTTTATATATTTTTACACCAGTTTTTCAACATACCCTTCTTATGACACCACCTCATGAACAAGGGCTGAGACAATTCCCAACTCCTGCCCAAAAGGTGATTTCACCCAGGGACTGAAAAATCACCTTTCAGAATGTTAAAAAAAAACATTTTGGCAAGGATTTTAAAAATGACAGCCATCAAACTCATGAGGTGTTGTAAAGATAAGGCTATGTTGAGAATTTGAGGGAAAAATATTGAAATTACCGGAGTTACGATCCTGCAGTCACATAATTCAATGTAGGCTCATAACTTTGTTGTTTTTTAATATTTTTACGCAGGTTTTTCAACCCAGCCTTCTTATGACCTCATGAACAAGGGCAGAAAATATTTTCGACTCTTGTCTGAAAGGTGATTTAGTTCCGGGACAGCGAAATCACCTTTTGGAAAAGATCTACCTAATGGCAATACAATTGTTCATGAGGTAGGGTACCAAAGAAGGCATCACATGGTGTGGTTCAATTTAGCCACTACATCTAAATCATCCCATTCCAAGGCTGAAATATGGGACTTCAGAGGAGCTGGCTTTGTTAAGGTGGCCAACAGAGTTAAGCTAGCCCTGGCAAAAGGAAACACATGTGAGGGTGTACAGGCAAAGTGGGCAAGCATTAAAGATGCAATACTTGAAGCAACATCCCATTGTGTTAGACAGAAAAGGAAGTGAAAGAAGAAGGAAACCACTTTGGTTCTTAAATACAGTAGCGGAAAAGGTCAGCATCAAAAGGTTGGCCTACAGGAAATATAAGGGATGAAGATAGGGAGGCATACCAAACTGCCCTAAGGGAAGCAGGGAAGGCAGTAAGGCAGGAAAAGTCCCAAACTGAGGAAACACTAGCACGAACAGTAAAAGAAGGTGACAAGGCTTTCTATAGATAAATTAGTGAAAGGAGAAAGTCCAGAGGGGGTATTGCTAAGCTCAAAGGAAGGAGAAAAGGGGGCATGTGAGGAGGAGGAGGAGGACTCTGTAAAAGCATCTATCCCAAATAGATACTTTTGCTCAGTATTTACTGAAGAGAAGGTAGGGCAGGGCCCACAGCTTAGCACCATGGACATAGGGATGACGGAGGTGAGCACTACTCCCTTCACAATAGAAGGGGTCCTATAAGAGCTCGCTAAGCTCAGGGTGGACAAGGCAATGGGACCTGATGGCATACATCCCAGGGTACTTAAGGAGCTATGGGTGGAACTAGCAGAGCCATTAGCAGAACTGTTTAGTGAGTCTCTGAGCACAGGAGAGGTCCTAGAAGACTGGAGAAGGGCTCATGTGATCCTGCTCCACAAGAGTGGTAGCAGGGAGGAGGCAGGGAACTACAGACCAATCAGTCTTACCTCAGTAGTGGGCAAGATTATGGAGGCACTCCTTAAGGAAAGGATAGTGCAACACCTGGAATCCATAGGAGCACAGGATCCAGGACAGCATGGGTTTACAAAAGGAAGGTCCTGTCAAACTAATCTCATAGATTTCTTTGACTGGGTAACCAGAGTGGTGGGCCAAGGGGGAGCAGTTGATGTTGCCTACCTTGACTTCAGCAAAGCTTTCGACACTGTTCCACACAGAAGATTGATAAATAAGCTGGGTAGGCTCGGGGTGGGTCAGAAGTCGGTCACCTGGGTGGCAAACTGGTTGACTGGCAGAAAACAGAGAGTGGTGGTAAATGGTACACAGTCAGAAGAGATGCAAGTCACAAGTGTGGTACCTTAGGGATCAGTCCTGGGGCCAGTCCTCTTCAATATCTTCATTAGTGACATTGCAGATGGACTAAAGGGTAAGGCTTGTCTGTTTTCAGATGACACCAAGATCTACAACAGAGTAGATGATCCAGATGGGGAGGGCAGAATGAGAAGAGATCTGGATAAACTAGCAAAATGGTCGGAAGAGTGGCAACTAAGATTTAATGCAAAGAAGTGCAAGATCATGCACATAGGGAAGAGAAACCCTGAAGCCACCTATAGGCTGGGAGGGGAGTTGCTGGCAATCACAAAGGAAGAAAGAGACTTGAGCATCATCATCACTGATGACCTGAAATCATCCAAGCAGACCTCTAAAGCAGTAGGTAAGGCTAGGGGGATGTTAGGGTGTATTAGTAGGGGTATCACAAGTCGTAAGAGGGAGATAACAATCCATCTTTACAAGACACTGGTTAGGCCCCATCTGGAGTACTGCATGCAGTACTGGAGGCCACACCTTCACAAGGAGATTAACCAAATTGAGGCAGTCCAGAGAAGGGCAACCAAAATGGTGCAGGGACTGCATCAGATAACATATGAGGACAGATTAACAGAGCTCAATATGTATACCCTTGAGTAAAGGAGGAGAGAGGTGATATGATCGAGACATTCAAACACCTTAAGGGCATTAACAAGGTGAAAGAGTCTAACATGTTTAAATATAAAAAATAGCAGAACAAGAGGACACAGCATGAGATTAGAGGGAGGCCGATTAAGGGGGAATGTGAGGAAATTATTTTTCACAGAAAGGGTGGTGGATGCATGGAACGGCCTACCTCAGGAAGTGGTGGCTATGAATACAGTGCAGGGCTTCAAACAGGCATGGGATAGGCATAAGGGAGCAATACATACGAGTATGAATAGATAGGCCACTGACAGAGTAAAGGCTGATGGCACATTTATAAGGTAGAAAAAGAAATGGGCAGACTGGATGGGCCTTGCGGTCCTTATCTGCCATCAATTTCTATGTTTCTATGTTGAAAATATTGGCCAACAATATGCAAAAATGCTCAAGTTATGCCACTAGGTACAAAACCCCATTGAAATACATTAAACTGCATACCTGTTTCTTCAGTTCGCAGTCTGGTTTTGAAGAATGAAGACGTGTCTGTGGTTCAAAGAGGATTATGGCATTGGACCCCCAATGGGTAAATACGAGCTTGGGGAAGGGTGCAAGGGGGTGGGTGTTGAGTGGGAGGGTCGGATGGGGGTCAGTTATGGCCACAAAAGGCATTGATGGATAATTTTCTTTTTGCAGGGATATAAAAAAAAGAACAGCAATGCACAGAGGATTCCTCATCTGGACACAGAGATTGGGCACACCCAGTGTCACTCTTATGTTTCTGGGGAGGGTGCAGGGTGGTAGGTGCTGAGGGAGGGTGGGGTAGGTGTGTGTGTATATTGTATATATAAATATATATATATATATATATATTTTAAAGAAGACATAACTGTGCATGCACTTTGAGGGGCATTTAAAAAATTGAGGATTACACATAGGATTGGGCACCTGAGTGTCACTCTTCTGTTTGTGGGGAGGGTGGGATGGTGGGTGCTTAGAGGGAGAGTGGGCTGAGGGGAATAACTGTTATTGTGGGGGGATAACTCTAATTGTAAAGAAAAAAAATGTCGGTCACGGCAGAACACAGTACACTCCACCTTGGGCAACATGGTCGCCGTTTGTTTTCTTCTTTAAAATTAGAGTCATCCCACCACCCAACCCTCCTTCTCAGCACCTACCATTCCACCCCCCAACACAAACTTCAGAGTGACACTGGGGGGTGCCCCATCCCCAAGTGTCACAATTAGGATGGCCACTATGTTATTTTTTTCAATTAAAAAATAGTGCAGTGCAAGCACTCAACAGACTCAGAGGCGACTATGGTGTAACTGCAATATATTGCTTGGTCATAAAGAATGCAAGGAATGCAGGGTCCTTTTCTCAGAGCAAGAGGTCTGCAGGGCTCAACCCAGTGCAGCCCTAAAAAAGAAAAGAAAGTGATGATTATCCTAATATCTGTGTCCAAATAATGGTGAAGGGGATATTAATATCTAAGAGTAAAGGCAAATATCCTTTCTTCTGGTTGATTCTAGAGTAGCAAAGTTATTTTATTACACATAATAATGCATGTATGTTCTTAATAATACAACTACTAGCATGAGTCTATGTAAGTTCTTCTCTTGTGTCCCAAAAGTAACATACAGTATGCTAGTTACATCTTCATGTACTTTTGTTAAGATGCAGAATGTTGGGCAATCTGATCTATCTTTGAATAGGATGCTGTCTGGCAATGTACAAAGAGGTGCTAATGGAAATGAGTCTCTAGACTGTAAAGAAACTTTGAGTGAGAGATGCTGTAGTTGCGGCCCTATTTAGGGATAGAGAAAGTGTCAGAGCCATGTGCTGTGTGGGAGTGTGCACGTTTTGTATATAGATAAAACATTTTCCCCATATGCTTTGTGTTGGATAATTATGCCCCACCCTTTATAGGAAATTGTCATAAATTCAGCTACTTTAGTAACCCCAACTAACCATTTTAAAAACAGAGGGTAGTCCTGTTGCCTTCATTATATGAGTATTTAGTAATTTATTGTTTTGTTTTCATTTATTTGAAAATTGGTAAGCAGGAAAGGCACAGTGAGCCAGGGATCATTTCTGGGTGTGGGGAACCAGGGGAGAAAACAGTACAAGCACTTGAGTCTACAAAACAATGATAGTATGTATAATTACAATGTGGTAGACAAAAGCTATCAAATGACAACAGTGGAAGGGCAAAAGCTCATATATACTATATAAGAAGACTGCATTGCAATTGCTAGTGGAAGGACAACTCATACAGTATATACAATAGTACAGCTCTACCCACTTATTGCAGACATTTTGTAGCAGACACCCACTTATAATGGATGGATTTGCCTTGCCAAAAGCTATTCCTGTAATGTTAAAAATCCCATTTACAGCATACATTACTCTGTGACCCCTGTATAGAGGACACTGTGAGCTCCTCTTGGGCCCTTGATGCATGCTACAAACTGCATACGCACTGCCCCAATCAGCTGCAAATAGCAGATCCGCATACTCTTAGTTGGCAGAGGACGGGTATGTCCTGATTTTAACTTTTGTGTATGAGCTGCGGCAAAGGAGATTTATATTTTTTAAGATTTTAGACTATAACAGACATCCCTTGTAATGGACAGACAAGCTTACATGAACATGCCCATTTTAACAGAGTTCCACTGTTTTACAATATAATTGCTAGTGCTAGAAGAGGAAAGCAGGCTAGATCAGGTACCAGCTAAGTGAGGACAGGAGCAAACAAGAGAGAAGTGGGCCCCCATAAGTCCCTTGAAGGTGAGATAAGATGGGGCTCATCTAAGGGAGGAGGGGGGAGAGAGAGAGAGAGATCCAGATTGAGGGGAACTGGGCTGAGAAAAAGTTCTGACCAGTTGATGTAGAGCAATGAGGAATAATGAAGGAGCGAGAGTTAAAGGAGTGAAAAGAGCACACAGAGGGAGCTGAGGGAGCTGAGGGAGAGACCAGGTCAGAGAGAGAGAATGTGAAGGATGTAAATCAGAACTTGGAGAGAAAGGAAGCAAAGTGGGATAGGCACTATGAGGATAAGGAGGGGAGAGAGAGGAGATTGTACAGGGAGCAGTGATCAGTAAGTGGGGGGGCACTGGCAAAAGAGCAGAGGGAGTAGCAGACGGATCCAATCTGGCAAACCTTGATTTAGAAGCTCCACCACAGACCACAAAAACATAAAATCTGACATAGCATTTGATGGCAGATAAGGACCACTAGGCCTATACAGTCTTCCCATTTTTCCCCTACCTGCGGTATCACCACAGACCCTACTTGAGTTCTAGTCCTACCCCCTTCCTTTCCACTAAAATTCACTTATGCATCCCCCATGTATTTTTGAACCCCAGCACTGTTTTAGCCACCACCACCTCCAGTGGAAGACCATTCCTGGCATCCACCACTCTTTCTGTGAAGAAGTACTTCCTCACATCTCTCCTGAATCTACCCCCCTCCAGTTTCATTCCACATCCCCTTGTTTTTGAGTAACTTTTCTTCTGAAAAATGATCCCCTCCTATACCTTAATTACGCCCATGAGGTATTTAAAGATCTCCATCATATCCCCCCTCCTCTCTTTCAGGGTGTACATACTGAGGTCCCTTAGTCTTTCTTTGAAGGGCTTCTGATGCAGACCCTGCACCATTTTATATGCTGTCCTCTGGACAGCCTCCACTTTGTCTATGTCCTTCTGGAGAAATGGTCTGCAGAACTGGACACAATACTCTAGGTGGGCTCTCATCAGTGATATGTACAGAGGCAACACTACTTCACTCTTTCATTAGTGATACCCTTCCCTATGCATCCTAGCATTCCACTAGCCCTCTCAACTGCCTTGTTGCACTGCCTGGCTACCTTTAGGTAATCAGATATGATTACCTCCAGGGCCTCTTTCCTGTTTGGTGGATATCATTATGTCTCAACTGATTTTGTACTCCACCCCTGGGTTTCTGTGCCCTACGTGCATGATTTTTCTTTTTTTTTTGTTCACACTGAAACCCAGATACCATAGTCTTGATAAGTCCTCAAGTTTCCTTAGGTGTCTGTTCATTCTTTCCAACTCCCCTGAAGTTTCCACCCTATTGCAGATCTTGGAGTTACACTTTCCGAACTCTACAAGACCAAGTTTGGGAGACTGAGTTTTGGCATCCCGATAGGTGCCCCAGCCTGAAATGTGGGATCCTGCAAGGGATTTGCATTTAATGTGGGGGGCTTCACCTCCCTCACTCTTAACGTGGGGGCTGTGCCCCTGCACCCTGCCTCCCCATAACTAAAATAACCAAATCCGAGGGGCAGTGGACCTCAGAGTTAAAAAAACATAGTTACAGGGGTGAAATGGTGGGGAGCAAAAGTTGCTGCAACCTGGAACAGAACCTGACTCCATGTGGCCATGCTGGCTGAGCTGAGGGTAACCCAGCCCTCCACACCACAGGAGGGGCTTGGCCAGTACCTGCATCCTCAGCTCTCCTGTAGTTCCTGACAAGAGGTAGGGTAGCGGTACATTACATCCACTACCTTACCCCTGTTGGCATTGCCTGTGTCTGGACACCATACCATACAGGCAAGTGTCTTTCAGGATACTGAAGTTGGTCCCATAAGTGTCTGGATTCTGAACTTCAGTATCCTAATAGGATACCATATACAACTATAAACAAACAGCTAATAAATATACATAGTTACTATGGTTGATTTATAGTGGGAGAAAGGATTCAATGGTTGATAGGAGGGATGTGGAAGGGGAGCGTTACCAGATGGGAAAACTTCAGGTGAGAGAGGAGGCTTTAAATTTTCAGCTACTTCCTTTGAAGACCATAGCAGTCTCTTTTCCTCTTGCTTTTGTTCACTTACATGGCACAGAACTTTGGTGCCTTCACTATGCCCTCCTTTAGCTTTGCCCATTGTTCCTCCAGTCCACCCAGGTAACCACCCCTGCCAGGGCATCTCTGAGACATTCACTCATCTTTTTAAAATCTGCCCTTCTGAAGTCCAGAACCCTTGTCCTTGTGTGGTTCAGTTTAGCAGCCATCCTTATGCTGAAGCACACTGTACAGTGATCACTGGTCCCCAGGTGGCCTTCTACCTTGATGTCTGCGACACTGCCCGTTAGTGAGCACAATATACAATATCGCCCCATTAAGAGTGGGCTCCCTGACTAGTTGCCTATTCTTGACTAGCTGATTACCCACATCCGTATAGTCAAAGAGTGGGAGGATCATTTTGAGAATGGTCTCACACCAGACTGGGGTGGAAGGCAGAATTAATTCCTGTCATGGTAACCAAATTTGGAGCATATTTTTTTGATGATGGCATCAGTCTGGATTGAGAAGTCAAGATGACTGCCTAGCAACACACCAAGATATTTAAAACAAGGTACTGACTCAAGGGGGTGCCACTGAGTGTTTTTTTTTTCCTTATATATTTTATGGTATTTTTCATTTTCTCCCCATAACCTGCCCCCTTACCTTGAACGTGTGCATGCAGGTGGAGGCATGTGCACAGCACATCTCGAGTCATCCACCTGCTACATGTCACCCCCTCCACCTACGTTGACCACCAGGCCTCCACCCAATGGCAACGGGACTATGGGGGAGGGTGGTAACCACCCCAGGAGAGAAGAGGAGAGCTGCCTTCCAGCTGATCAACCCTGCTCCAACCCTTCCTCCCATTCCAGCTTCCCGACAACCCGAGTCCAGGTGCGAGGTAAGGCATCCAGCCCCTCAGTCCTCAGCACCACCGGGCTGGCTGCCACTAAGTGTTCTGAAGGCAAGCACAAGGCTAAACCTGCTGAGACATTGGCAAGGACAAAACAGCATGGTGTCTGTTTTTTTGGCATTAAGAGACAGATGGTTAGCACAGAACCACCACTCGATGTTGTCAAAGTCACACTGTAGGAAGCTTTGTAGCCCTCTCTTTTCTATTTAGATTTTGAAAGACCATATTCTGATGATTTTCTAATAGCCATTTTACATCAACAGACACTAATCTTTGAAAAAATAGCCATAGCTGGACAAGACACAGCACAGAACAAAGAGTGGTCTTGCTTTAAATGGTGCAGTTTATGGAAGCAAAAATTATTCTCCACATTTTCTTACACCTTCAGACAGTTCCCTTAGTTATATATACAGTGCACGGTTGCCCCCATTGCTAAGTTTTCTAAAAATGAGTGTGTTGACATACAGTATCCAACAAGGGATACATTTCAGTTGAATTGTTCATGTTCAGTATTTATTTATTTATTGTATAAGATCGGAATTACAACCCTTTGAGTCACAGACTCATTTGCAAAGGCTCCACGTCAGTTACAGGGGTGGAGGGGGAAACATACTATAAGGATACATACGTAGAAAAGCAGTATATAAGAAAAACATACACACTCATTTTTGGACAAACAGTACTGGTATTACATACCAGGCTCTATCATTCATATGCATAGGCAGAGTTGGGCAGTGTTCATGGCACCATTTGTAGTGAAAGGGAGGGGGCATAGTCGTGGGGTCTAAGTAAACCCTGTGTCTGTGATTAACGAGGTTAGGAAGCATAAAAGCTGGGTAGAGCTAGCCACAGTCACAGGTTTCTGACTCAATTAGGTGGGCTCCGAGACCTGCTTTGAACAGGGAAATGCTGCGAGTCTGAGTGAGACGAGGAGGTAGAGCATTAAGCCACATGGGAGCACGGTACCGAAGTGATCTTTGACCCATAGATGTCCTACAGAGGGGGACCTGGAATGGGAGTCTAGTAGCGAGGCGAGTATTGCGCCTGGTGGGGGCTGCTTGGATTAAGGGGAGGAGACCAAGTGGGGCTTTCTGGAGTTGTATTTTTTTTGCCAGTATGCAGGTGTGGTAATGAAGTCTTTGTTGGAGATTTAACCACCCGGTAAGGGCAAAAAGGTTGCATGTATGAGTAAGACGGTCACTGCCGGTGACTAGTCGCATAGCTTTTATTTAGGCAGTGTTAATACTGTGTAAAGCGGTGGGTTCAGCTGATCCATATATCGTAATCCCATAATCAATTAGGGAGAGGATTGAGGCAGAAACAGCTAGGTGCAAGGCCTGCGGGGGTAGACAGTGTTTAACTCTATAGAGGACTCCCACTCTAGTGTTAACAGTGGTGGAAAGCAGTTTAATGTGGCTATGGTAAGAGAGAGCGGTATCTAACATGATACCCAGGTATTTGAAATTAGAGACGTGTTCAAGGGTGGTTCCTTGTTTGTTTTTAATTAGTAGGGCCGAATGGCTGTGTGGGCTTTGACGGTGCGCAAATAACATGGATTTTGTTTTTGAGTAGTTGATGATCAGATGGTGCTCATCAAACCAAGATTCAAGCTCCCCAAAGAAACCCTGTAGGGCTTGTTGTAGGGCGCTAGGTTGCGAGTGTTTCCAGAAAAGTACCACGTCATCCGCATAGAGAATCAAATGGCCACTGCAAGCTTTGGGAAGGGAGTTTAAAAAGAGGGAAAAGAGAAGAGGGCCAAGGATAGACCCTTGGGGGACCCCCGAGCCCACTGCTTTGCTAGAGGAAATGGTAGTATTTAACCTAACTTGCTGAGACCAGCCAGAGAGGTAGTCCTTGAACCAGGCCATTGTCTCGGGGACCATGTGTAGCTGTGGCATAACACGAAGCAACAGGTTGTGGCTAACCATGTCGAAGGCTTTGGTAAGATCCACAAAGATTGCACCTGCAATGTTTCCTTGGTCTAGGGACTCATGTATGAACGAGGTGAGCTCAGAAAGAGCCGTGACGGTGCTATGGCCTGCCCAGAAACCGTGCTGTGGTGGCTTAGGAGGTTGAATCTAGTTAGGTGTTCAGTGAACTGGTCAGAGACTATTTTTTCCAGTGCTTTTGAGAGAGGAGGAAGTATAGAGATAGGTCTATAGTTGCTTGAGATCATGGGGTCTCCACTCTTCAGGATGGCAGTGATTAAAGCAGTCATCTTCATTATGGTTCATTGAGATTGAAATGTTACTTAAAGCAGCAGTGCAATGAAAATGTTTTCCCAAAAGGTTAGTTTCAAATACAGTTAATGAAAATATTAGCATAACTGTCAGATCTACATTTTTAGATACCTCCTATACTGCGCAACAGGAGTTTTTTTTTTATTTTCTCATGCCTAAACCTTGCTAGATCTACAAAACTATTTCTATGATAGTCATGGTTACCATCTTTTGCTTTTGAAAAAAAAAAACTAAAATAAAACATTTATAAAATATTCACATTTTGGGGAGCACTAGAAAATTTTATCACCAAATAAAACTGGAAGATGTATGGCATCTTTTATGGTGACAAAAAATGGAGTCAAATTTTGTGCCCAATTTTGTTGCACTACTGCTGTAAATAATCTTGCCACATAACAGAAATGAGAATAAGAAGATCTCCAGTATTGTAGCTGTTGTCAGCTTCTTCAGCAAATTAGAACATACATAAGAATGTGTCAGCAAAAGGGGACCGTGTGATCCATCTCGTCTGCCCAGATTGCCTACCCCTCTATTCTGTTCTTCTTCCGAGATTACCGCAGTACTTGTCCCATGCTAGCTTAAAAGCAGAGACTGTTTTGGCCTCCACAACCTCTGGTGGAAAGCTATTCCAAGGGTCCACCACCCTCTCTGTGAAGCAGAACTTTAACGAATGTTGGTTTTAAACTTACCCCCTGTTAGTCTCAAACTGTGCCCCCTCATTCAGGTGGTCTCATTTTTGTGAAAGAGGTTTTCTATTTGTATGTTATTTATGCCCTTTATGTATTTGAAGGTTTCTATCATATCCCCATTTCTCCTTTGCTTGAGGGAGCACATTTGCAGCTTCTGTAGTCTAGATTCATATTGCTAATGGTGCAGTTCCTGTACCATTTTAGTATCTCTCCTCTGTACAGCCTACAAGCAGACTATGTCCTTTTTTAGGTGTGGCCTCCAGAACTGTACACAGTACTCGAGATGTGGCCTCACCAAGGACCTGTACAGAGGGAGTATGACCTCTTGCTTCCTACTTATAATACCCCTGCCAATACATCCAAGGATGCTACTAGCTTTCTGCACCACTTTTTCACATTGTCTACCCACCTTTAAATCATCGGAAATAAGTACTCCGAGGTCCTTTTTAAGTTTTGTTTCTGTTAATTGTTCACCTTCAAGGGTGTATGTTTTCCTTCAGTTGCTTTTACCTAGGTGCATGACCTTGCACTTTTTGGTGTTGAAGCTCAGCTGCCAGTCCCTAGACCATGCTTCTAGGCTCTTCAGCTCTGCTTCCATTGCTGCCGTTCCTTAAGTTGTATGTATCCTGTTGCAGAGCTTTGTGTCATCTGTGAACAGGCATACCTTACCCTGCAGGCCATCAGCAATGTCGCTGATGACTATATCAAAGAGTACTGGGCCAAGGACAGACCCTTGAGGCACACCACTGATCACCCTTCCCTCGCTGGACAGTGTTCCATTGACTATGACCCTCTGCATTCTATTGTGGAGCCAGTTTTGAACCCACTTGACTATTTTATGCCCTAACCCAAAGTGCTTTTGCTTATTGACCTATCATCTGTGGGGGACAGAGTCAAAAGCCTTGCTGAAATTTTTTGTTTTCCTTTTTTCTCTGATGTATCTATAAAAGGTTTTGTCGCCCTTCTTCACTCCTCGTGTGATCCTATCTTCTATCTGGGCTTTGGCTGTCCTTACTGCCTTCCCTGCTTCTTTTAGCTTGGTTTTGTAGACTTCCATATCTGCATCATTGTTAGTATCCTTGAATCTCTTGAACACTTTCTTTTCATCCTTTATTTTTGTTGCTACATCTGTGGTATGCCATAGTGGTTTCCTCCTTTTCTTGACTTAGAGATCTGCTTCATGCACTGGTCAGTTACTGTGAGTAAAGCTTCCTTCAGGGCTTTCCACCTCTGTCCCACTGTGCCCCGTTTTCTTGCTAAGTATTTGTTTTATGGAAGCCCTCATTTGAGTAAAGTCGGCCTTCTTGAAATCCAGGACCCTGAGTTTGCTGTGGATCACTTCCTCTTTACTAGTGATGGTGATCCAGATGATCCTATGATCACTGGTACCCAGATTGCTGCCCACCGTTGAGTCAGAGATCCTGTCGCTATTTGAGAGTATAAGGTCCAGAATGGCTTCCTCTCATGTTGATTTGGTCACCAACTGTTCTAATCCTGCTCCCTTTAGTGCTAGGAGGAATTCTATGCTCCTTTCTGTAGAGGCCATGCGTGAGAGCCAATCCACATTTGGTAGATTGAAAGCACCGACCAGCAGCAGTTCTCCTTTGTCTGCCATCTTTAGGATGGCCTCCAGGAGTTCTCTGTCCAAATCTTTATCCTGGGCTGGGGGTCTGTATATAACTCCAGCTCCGATAGGGTACTAGCTTCCTGCTCTAAGGATGACCCAGAGGACCTCCGCATTGCTGCTGTGTTCCTGGGTTTCCATAGCATTGATGCTGTTTTTACATACATTGCTACCCCTCTATCTTTCTTACTTTGCAGTCTCTTTGGAATAGTGTGTATCATGGGATAGTTACATCCCAGGTGTGGTTCTTGGTGAACCATGTCTCTGTGACCACGTCCCAGTCTAGGTCTGCCTCTGCCATTATGGTGGTGAGATCTGGGACTTTGTTCACCAGGCTGCGAGCATTGACATACAATGCTCACCTTCCTTGGTTAGAATTGATCACGTGGTGCTTCCCTTTTTCTGTATATTTGCAGGAGACATTGTCTTTATATTAAGTAGCCTTGTAGGGTCCTTAAGTGTGCCAATAAGGTGTGTGTTAGTGTTGTCTTGATCTGGTTGTGTGTTCATAGGAGATTGCTGGGGAGTGGCAACAGTTGTCCCTAGTGGTTCCTTGGGTGCTGCTGCCCACTACCCATTAGCTAGTTTAAATTAGAAATGAAAAAGTTAATTTTCTGACCTAGCGTCTAGGTGCCCTCCTTTGTGAGGTGCAGGCCATCATATCAAAAGAACTGCCTTTCCCAGAATGTGTTCCAGTCACCTATGCATTTGTAGTCCCTCTCTGCACACCAGTCTCTGAGCCAATTGTTGAGCTCAGATATGTCTTTATCTCTGATCTTCTTCCTGCTAGCTCCTTTTTCCCATACCAGAAGAATCTCAGAGAATGAGACAGTGGATGAAATAGGAGAAAGTTTGTCACCTAGAGATATCAGATGCCTCTTGGTCTCCTCACTGAATGATTGGCCAGGTCATTGGTGCCTAGGTGGACTAAGACGTGCAGTTTTATTCCTGTGTCCCATTTGATTTTCTCAATGCAGTTATAATCTGGTTATTAATGTATGCACATATTTAATCCTTTATGTCCTTTGTGTTGGAACAATATTTCAAATTGACCTTGCAGAATAATTTGAAAAAAATAATATTAAATGTTAAATTCCTCTGAAGTCAGTGTGCTGATAAATGTTGCATTTCTCTTTAAAACAGATAGTTGTTCATCAGTTAATCTCTGCTGTAACAAGTGGATTAATTCACCTGTTTTGACCTCTCCAACCACCAGGGTGAATTGGCTGCCTCTTCCTCGTTTTAATCTTCTAGTTTTCCTCCTTTTCGTCACTTCTTGCCACATAGTTGAGCTTAGTGCTGTTCCTCGATTTTTACCTGGTTGCTTTTTTCTTTCATTGGAGCTTCTGCTCTTGTTCTTATGGTCAGATCTTACACACTGAGGAACTTAAAATGGTTTAACTGACTTAAATTATTTTTAACCCTTTGAACATGGTTTGTGGCCACATTGTAAAACAGGTAAAACGGCTATGACTGTGTTCTGAAATCATGCTACGTCTCTAGCATCGTATTAGACAAACATAGTTGCCTTAATCTATGTTAACAGCAGTGTGGATGTGATCCATGCTGTAATGTAGGTTAAGGCAACCATATTTAAACAAAACTAAGATTTTCACCATCAATAAAATAAAAAATACATTACACAAACGGCTGCACTCCCAACTCACTCATGGTTCTATTGATACAATGTCCCCTCGATCCATTAAGGTACTTGCTTGTGAGTATCCCATCATGCATTGCAACAACTGCAGTGCTTTGTGCTGGTGCTGTAATTATGCCTGGGAACTGGCTTGGGCAAGTACAGATGTGTGAGCATAGTCTAGATGCTCTGACAACTGTGCTAGGGACCAGTTTAGAAAACATGTTTTAAAACACTTTAAAATCAGTGCCTTCTGGAACACTGGTCACTAGGAAGGCGATCCATTTTGTGAAGTCTTATTGGAGTGTAATAAAGATTGTGAAGAATAAAAAATTGCATGAGTTGGTATCGGTTCCATTTTATGAGTTGATATAAGTGTCTCCAGATGCGTGGCCAGTTCCTGGGCGAATTAACGGGGGGGGGGGAGTTGGTCCCAACTGTATATATGAGGGCCCTCATTGTCAGCTAGGAAGATCTGTAGGGCATAGTAAAAATAAGATATCAAATGGAAGAGGGGGCAGATTTCCCCCGGGTTTTTGTTTCCCAAGTGCATTACCTTGCACTTCTTAGCATTGATTCCAAGCTGCCATACTTCTGACCATTCCTCCAACCTTGCCAAGTCCCTTCTTATCCTTTCCACACCTCCTTGTGTATCAACCCTGCTGCAGATCTTTGTGTCATCTGCAAAGAGGCATACTTTGCCTTCCAGTCCCTCTGTAATATCACTTATGAAGACATTAAAAACAACTGGACTCAGTACTGAACCCTGTGGTACCCCACTAGTAACCCCTTTTTCTTCAGAGTGGACTCCATTTACAATGACCTTCTGTGTCCTGTTGTCCAGCCAATGTTTTACCCAGGCTACCACCCTAGGACCCACTCCCAGGCTGGCTAACTTGTATATTAATCTTTTGTGTGGGACTGTGCCAAATGACTTGCTAAAGTCTAGGTAGGCCATGTCCACAGCCCCTCCCTGATCTACTACTTTGGTCACCTAGTCAAAGAAATCGATTAGATTCATCTGACATGACCTTCCCGCTGTGAATCCATGCTACCTTGGATCCTGTGCACCTCTGGCCTCTAGGTACTCGACAGTTCTTTCCTTCAGAAGTGATTCCATCATTTTCCCTATCACTGAGGTTAAACTAACAGGTCTGTGGTTGCCTGCTTCTGCCCTGCTCTCACTTTTGTGAAGTGGAGTCACATCTGCCCTCCTCCAGTCCTCAAGTACCACCCCATCCTCCCATGATTTGTTAAAGAGGGTAGTCAGTGGTGTCACTAGTTCTACTCTTAGTTCTTTTAGAATTCTGGGATGAATCCCATCGGACCCCATTGCTTTGTCCACCTTCAGTTTTAAGAGTTCTTTCAGAACCCTTTCTTCTGTAAATAGGCTGGTATTAACTTCTGTATCCAGAGTGTTTCTATTGTTTGGTTTAGGTACCTCCCCCTCTTCATTTGTGAATACTGAGCAAAAATATTTGTTTAGTATCTCTGCCTTTTCACAGTCACCCTCTACCCATCCCATGTCCCTTTTATTAAGCCTCACTATCCCTCCCTTGGTCTTCCGTCGCTCCCTGATGTACCTGTAAAAAGTTTTATCCCCCTTCTTAACTGTGTTGGCTATCTTTTCCTCAGTTTGGGCCTTTTCAGAAAGGTAGTCAATGTGCACACTGTAGGAAAGTTTGCTGTATGCCCAAATGCCCAGATATTTGAATTGATCAACCACATCTAGTGATTCGCCTAGGATAGTCATGATGGGTACAGGTGATGCGCTGTGCTGTGGGGTGGGCCTATTGCTACTAGGTGCAAAATAAAGGACCTTGGTTTTTTTCTTGTTGAGTAGTAGCTCAGAGTTGATTAGGTTGCGCTCTAGCTGTGCGAAGTCAGCTTGGAGTACATCACGTACTTTGGATAAGGTTGGCTTAGAAAGCTATATAACAGTATCGTCTGCAAAGAGATATATTTTTGAGTCACTGATATTGGAATCTAGCAAGTTAATATAAATAGAAAATAGTATAGGACCTAAAATAGAGCTTTCCTTTGGCTTTTCACTTTTCTTATTTTGGCTTCTTCTTTTTAATTTCTTTAGTCTATCCTGTATTCTCTCATTCTTTTCCTGCCCCACCAATTTTGTTTACTTAGCTGTCCCTTTGCCTTATGTTTCTATAATTCACATTTCTCCCTCAGGCACCAAGGCTGATTCATCAGGCTAGCAACTTCCCAGCCCCATCCCCAGCCACCTTTTGTGCATAACTCCTCATAGATTGCAAATTGCCCTCTGCCCCAACAAGAACTTTTCTTCTCATGGTTTTAAAACAAATAGAAGCAAACCCTGCCCATCTCAGCCCCAACACCTTCCTAAATAGTCTTGAGAGTGACATTGAGTGGCTCTGTAATTTTAAAATTTGTCATTATCCATATCCAGTCCAACACTGCACAATGATTCTCAGCCTCGTTCTCTCTCAAATGTATTGTAAGGCCTCCTCTTAGACATTAGTCAGCTCCCTCATAAAACAAGAAAACCTACCCTTGAAGAGAACAAGGCTGATCAGGTGCATAGTATACAAAGCAGTGTCAGTGGCTCAGCAAGTTGCACATTTGCCTCTGAGACTGGAAGACTGGAAGGTTGTAGATTCTAGCTCACACCAGGAACTTCAGTAAAACCCAGTACTCACACAGTAGTTCAGCATGAGGGGGATTCTGTACCCCTGAGGCACCCTCTTTCAGGTGAAATGTTAAACTGAGGTCCCGTCAGCCTGTTCTAGTGACTGTTCAGGTGGACTTTAAAAATCCCATGGCACATCTCCAAAAGAATAGGGGAATTTTTATTGACAAAATAAAAACACAAAGTACAATTTGACTCAAACTTGAACAAAATAAAACAAAACAAATATAAGTAGAGCTTTAAGAGAAACAAAAACAATATACCAACAAAATGGAAACGTATCAGTTCAACTGGAAAATACATTAAAAAAAATAACAATACAGACTGTGGTTCCCCCACAAACAAATATTACAAACTTACTAAACAGCTAAAAAAATCAGGAAATGAGTGCCATAGAACTTTTAGCCCTGTTTACACTTCCCTTTTTGCAGCGCATCAGCTCATGTGTTCCGGTTGATGTACTGCAAAGTCACCATTGTGGACACTCACTGCATCATGTTATGTGCCACTCTGCTCCCATTTCTGCTCCAATGAAATTGTGGGGATGTGTACTGCATTGAGCACATCACTCCATGGTGTAAACTGCTGCAGTACTCCATTCACATGCAGTCCTGTTTCTCCCAGTATCCAGGCCACTAAGGGGCACTCCTCTCAGTGTGATCTGTCGCACTTGAGGCATGGGAGGTGTAAACTGTGAATTGGAGCACTACATGAGAGTGCAGTGGGATGGCGGCGGAGCAGTAAGTACATTGCTTCCAAAGTGTAAACAGGGCTTTAAACTTCCTATCAGAGTAGAGTTTTTGATTAATCTGAACTACCCTATATAATGCTGTATGAATATATGCAAACAAATCTTGATAAGAAACCTTTTTTGCTGCAATGAAAGAGCACACTTAGCTTGCCACATATACTGTACAACTTGCATATGGTAAAAGAAACACCAATCCCTTACAGAAATATAAGTGTGCTGCACACATGCAGAATGCATGCCACATGCTTAACTGTGCAATATTTGCATGTGGCTTGCATACACAAAGTGAACCTAAGCAAACCAGGTCTAAAAAGGAAATCAGGTTCGCATGTTGCAAGTTTGACACGTGTGCAGCAGGTATGCTGGTGTGAATATCTTCTAAAAATCACATCAGGTTCATGGGTTGCATGCTTGACATGAGTGCAGCAGTTAAGCTGGTGTGA
This sequence comes from Neoceratodus forsteri, assembly GCA_016271365.2. Taxonomy (NCBI): domain Eukaryota; kingdom Metazoa; phylum Chordata; order Ceratodontiformes; family Ceratodontidae; genus Neoceratodus; species Neoceratodus forsteri. The sequence continues at coordinate 1,571,815,829 of CM057452.1, forward strand.
ACATCATTTAAAAATCACATCAAGTTCACATGTTGCTCGCTTACCATGTGTGCAGCAAATAAGCTGGTGTAAATCTCATCTAAAAAAACACAGTTTATATTTCTCATACTACTGCTAGCAATTAGAATCAAAAAAATGCCCTTTTCATTGATTTCCCATTAAATTAGGTAAACTCATTAATTCTGATTCTTTCGCAAGTTGTTAAATGGCTTTTGATTTTTGTCATTAAATTGACATTAATTTGTAAAGTATTGTTTGCTTTCTACATTAAATGCCTAGGATATAGTCAGCCAACATCCCTCATTCCAGATGTGCAAAGAGGGGCCTCTGTTTTGTGAAGCGTGACCTTTTTATTTTGGGCCATGCAAATCCCCTTATGCATATTTAGTGCTATAAATGTGTTTCTCCATGACTGTTACAGCTCACTTACTTTCCCTTTGTCATTCTGTATGGAGCATATACACTATGGCCATGCTCAGCACTCTTTGTGCTGAGTAGGGTCTTAGAAGCATGCACCATACCTCACATTTTGTCACTGAAATGAGGAACATGGACACTCAAAATGAGGGACACTAACCCTCATGATGATCAGGACACATCCTGAAATATGGAGATACAGTACCTCAGAACACAGTGAAAACCATTGTATTTACTTGTACCAATATTAGCACCTGAGAATGAATTTCTACCATAAAGCAGGGGTGCCATTTAGGTAGGGTAGAGGGGCAGTTGCTCCACCTCCCCCCCATTTGTGCCTAGGATGTTCTTTGGTGTGGAATAATTGCATTACATTTGGATTTTATCTTTTGCACAATAAGTGCCCCCCCCCCGGCCTGTGTGCACTCACACTGCAGTTACACTCCTGACCCAACTGTGTCTGTATTGTTTTGTCCACTCTCTCCACCTATTGGTGGTGGTGCCATCACACATGTCATGGAGAAATTCCAACCAAGCAAGAGCACATGAGTCATGCAAGTGTGACACTGTCTTTCCTGTCACAGAGAAGACAGGCTACACATCACAGCTTGGAGGAGTTGGTGAGCACTGAACTCTCAATAGCAGTGTTGTGGTGGCATATTTTTGTTGGTCTACTATTAGTTAGTCTCTGTTTTGCTGTTGGCTGAAGGGGCAGAGGGTGAGCTAGAAGCTAACTCAAGACTAGGCTACCTCCATACTTTACTAGACTCACCTCACAAAACAAAAGCACATACCCCCTACAGCAGCAATCTAAGCCTAGCAACAGTGGTGACAGCAGTGTGGGCAGCCTTAACAGGCCTTGATCAGTGCAGTGCAGCAGCTGCCATGCCAGTAGCCAAACAAGAAGCAAAGAATATGGGTTGGGTGGGTGAGGTGACTTGGTTGTGGACTTCGCTGGGAACCCGGGATGGTCAGTTCTAGCAGACAGCTTCTTGCAGAAGGATAGAGGGGGAATGAACTGAAAACTGGGCAAGTGGCACATTGGCCAGGCTGCAGGTTCTGACCAGATGGCTGGGTAAGTAAAAGTAAGTAATTTGTTTACAGGGGGATTGGAAAGGATGAAATACTGAAATATTGATGTGCTTTTCACAATTCTGTGCCTTTGGGTAGCTTTATGACCCATATGGGATGGGTCTTGAATGGAATGGAGTTGGGGAGAGAAATCAGGACAACGTTTTCTTGGGGAGGGCTCAGAACTTCAGCCAGGAAAAACATTGGTTAGTAACTGGGTGGGTTTAAGCCCAAATCTGATGCACTGTTCCAGTGTATAGACAGATGACTCTTACATATTTGAATTTTTCCTCATTTACATATCACTTTTCAGTCACAACAAATAAGTTTCATCTTTTAGAGATGTTCCAGATGTTCTAGAGCTTGCCACTCAGGGGTTAACTAGCACCTGACCTCCACTGGTTGTTGCCTCCCCCATGCTGAAATCTGAAATGGTGCCCCTGCCATAAAGTCTAAATTTACAGGACAGCCTCTGTGTGAGCAGCATGTTTTCCATGAGGGATGGATGAGGAGAAGAGCAGTTTTCAGGGGTGAAATAATGGCTGTCCCTTGCATTCATGGAAAGTTGAGTAGTATGGTATGTACAGACTATTGGAGCCCTACTATAGTCAGGCTCATGACCCCCCTCCCCAGTGAAGCTGACCTCCACATTCCCATGCTCATACATATTATGACATAGGGCAAGGGAGAGTGCAGGGGTGTGTCCCATTGAAATGAATGGGAGTTTTTTTGTATTATAATTTTATACATTATTGATGGACAGTTGGAGATTAATGAAGGCCACCGCTCAATGAACAAGGGCCTTGTTAGTAGAACAGTGGCATTCATTATTCTCCAACTCACAATCATAACATGTAAAATACTAATAAAAAATAACTGTTCATTTCAAGGGAGTACGCCCCAGAACTCTGACCTATCGACATCATCTCTTAAAGACTCCTGTCTCTGGCTCCCTTGTACTCAGGTAAGAGACTCTCCACTTATATCTATACTTGATGGGTTGTCTGTAGCAGGATATATGACAATATCCCAACAGTCACAATGCCAATGCTCAAAAGCCCGAGACTGACATCCCAACTAGCCAATTTCTCAACTGAGCATGACTCTGACAAACAAAAGCCCGACACTGCACTTATGCCCTGTTTGTAGGTAGGCAGGGGCTCCACCACCCACACCCCCCATCATGGAGGGCTTTGCCCGCACCCCCATAAAATAATATAATAAATATAAACTTCAAGTCCTTGAAAGTTGCAGTGTCTGGCTTTCAGTGGTCAGGATGGTGGTCTGTCGGGCAAGCATTGTGTCAGGATATTGGACTCTAGATATCAAATGTCAGAATTTTAAATGTTGGCATTTTGTAGTGATAACTTGTAGCAGCATGGCTGCACCCTCTACAGTGTGTGTGTGTGGGGGGGGGGACTGGCCATATTGGTGGGTGTTGAGTCATTGCTTCTTTTGTGTTTGCTCCTTAAAGTCTGTTTGCACGGAAGCATTCAAAACTATGGAGAGAAAATTGTAGGAATACAGGCCGGACAGAAGTAATTAAGTAGTTTTGTGGGTATTTGTATGTATTGAGGGTGGGCGGAACCACATGTGTTCCCATTGGTATGTGTGCAACATTTCATTTGTGCAGCTGAGATGAGGGGAGACATGAAAACTAAAAAGTGTAACAGTGGCAATAAGCATGTCGTATGCATGCAGATGTATGCAGATTTGTATTGAAGTGCAAGTGAGTCATATGTGTGCAGGCAGTATAGCTGAGTGGTTAAAGGCACTGAACTGCAAACCAGGAGACCTGAAGACCCAGGTTTAAATCTCATTAACCCCTACTTGTATACAGTGTGATCCTGAGCAAATCATTTAACTCTTATTTGTGCAGTAATCAGTGACCACTTGCTTTTTGCACACATGCCATATACATGCAGTTTGTTCCAATTTAACATAAAAAGGATGCTTTCCACACGTGTTTGCTGCATGCATGCCACATGCACACAGTCAGTTCCAATTTAACATTTAAATCATGCTTGCAGCACACATATCACATGGGTAGTTTCATGTGTGCAGCATGAAAACATTCCATATAATTATTTCTGTATGGGATGTATTAACATGCAGATGCTCTCCTCCAGGAGGGGGGAAACATAAGATCAAACAGTGACAATGAATCTGGGGTACAGAAGGCCACTGCCAGTGTGTAACTAGAAATGTCAAAAACCTTTTTGCATATGGGAACTCCAGGAAAAGATGCTCTTGAATTTCCAGCACCTAGTTACACCCCTGATGTTAACAGTATCTATCTGACAGTATCTTTCTGAAGTCAGAGCCCCCATGGAACCTTTGAATCTCAATGAGCCTCTCTAGTAGTGTGGTATTATACCATAACCCAATTTCACTTGTCATTAATATCTCAAGCCTCACAAGCATCTCCTTTATAGTGTTGCTTTTATGCTAACTTTGTATGGCTGTGGTTTTGGAAATGTCATAAGTACAGTCTTTTTTGTTGCATTTATATCTAATTGCTGATGACATACAGTAAGCTTCCACTATTATCTACAGTCGATTTTGTTTGCTGATGGCCATTCTCCAGCTTACTCCTTCCAGCTAATGATTAGATTTATTAAAACTTTAAATTTAAAATTTGCAATGTAACACATCAGTGCACATGCTCATCTAGATACATCCCAATATGCTAGACATTGGTCACCTCTGTCCCTGTGTGGGTGTCAGATTTGCAGAAAGATCAACAGTAAGTATCTAAGAAGCAATAACATAAAATAAAATAAAGGAAGCAGTTATTTTTATAGTTTCTTGCAGACTGACTCACTCAATCATCCACCTGTCCAAATATTGTTATGTGCCATAACATGTGTCATGCCATTTAATTAGTTAGCCATCAATATAAATATTACCAGGGCTCAAAGGCTTTCGGTCTCACACCACAGATTTAATTGAACCAGAGCAGGCGATTGCTATTAATGCCTCAACAACTCTGGTTTAAGATACAAATGCCAAGCTTTTAAGGTTTTATTCATTATTCCCACTTCTTCTTTTCTTTTCTCTGCAACTAAGGCTACACATATTGTTAACTCCAAAGGACACTGGAACTGACCTCTGCTGTAGGGGTGGGTGACGTTGGGAAACTTCACTTTGTAAAGAACTATGTGAAGTTCCTGTAGCTCAAAATAATACGCTGTGTAGTTCTTCACCTTGTGAAATGCCTGTTTTGCCAGGAGAAGCCTACACCTAGCGGCATGTCAGGAGAAAAGGTGCCAGTACATGCAGTTCATTACTGTCATCAACTTGTGAGGTGAGCACTTTGATGGCCTCTGGCAAAGCCCTACCTTGGTTGGGTCCTGACTAACTGGCAGAACTCCAGCATCCTTTTCAGTCCTCACTCCCCCTCCACTCTTTCGAGGGTGGCCTCCTGTCTGTCCTAAGGGCCCAAATGAAATCTGCTAGTGACTGTATATTTGAAGGCACCGACCATTTGCTTTGGAATTCACTGCCTAGGGGCCTGAGGGAGGCCCCGTCAGTTGAGGCCTTTAAATGGGGATTCAGAATGTTCTTGTTTGCCCAGGCCTTTGGGGATTTAGCTATATTGTTTTATTTTTGTTATTTGGTATTTATTTTATAGCTATATTTCAGTCATATTCTGTATGTTTTATGCATTTTATACTGTCCACTATGTCTGGTGCCCTGAGCCTCTTTGGGAAGGGCTCCTTATAAATAAAGCTGCTAGTAAAAAATAGGTACCATGTCCTTAAATTTAAACAATGGAGTTTAGTGAATGAACTTCCAGACCATGGGTAATTCATTACTTATTAGGGATAAATTAAACAAACAGCACACATATGAGATATGACACAGTAATAGAGCTGTCCAATTCTTGGAACAGTGGCTCTAAAGAAGTAAGGCCAAACATTTTTCTTTGTATTTACTGTAGTAAGCTGAGTATTTGCATTTAGTAAGCTGAGTAGTTTTGAGACCAGGGACGTGAGATGTTCTGCAGCTGTGGTACTATAACAATTGTTTTTACGGGTCCCAGCATGCCACACCAGTTATTCCTTAGAGTGGTAGCCCTATTTGTGATGAGGGAAAAATAAGAGAAGTTATTAATAGAACAGCTTTGTACTACTGCATCTACTGACATGTTGGCAGAGTCCTAATCAAATCTGGCATAGCTACACTTGAAAAGTCATGGTGTATGCATCCTTGCATACCATCCCCAGTGGGGGATGCATTTAGCACAAGTGTACTGTACATGATGCATACTAGGGAAGAAAGAGCAAAGAAATGAAGAGGGAAATATCATGGAATATTTTTCTTCTTGTATATATATTCCTTTCAGTCATCACACCCACTCTCTGCTGTAATGAAAACTGCAGCACACTGTTCACATATAAAGCATTCCATGTGGCTGACGTCAAAAATGAATATGCGAAGTTGATAGCAATGCTTCAAAGCACGCTGGCACATCTTAATTCCTGCATTTATAGATGATCTGCTATATGATGTGTGTCGGGGGGGTGGAGTTACAGTGTTCAGCAAGAAAGTATTACCATACAAAACACAAATAATGGGAATGGAGGAAAGTAGTGAAAAGAGAAGGTGCGCTGTGCAGACATGACAAGTAATCAATTACTGTAGCTACATAAGTGAAAATGTGGATCATAATCCCATCATATGTTTAAATACATATATTTATGCATAGGTCTGGAAACTGCAGCCATGCAATTCATTTTTTTATCTGTTCTACTATGTATATAAATGTCCTCTGTTATATTTGTCCTCACAGTGTCCTCATAGTAGACACATCATTGGCCATTTATACATCTAGGCCCAGATATTCAAACTGCACCAGGCTGTGGCACAAGCCTGGGTGCAGCACAACTTGGCTGCGCAAGGGCGTTGACTGGGCGATATTCAACAGAGTTGCGCCATGGCTCAGCATCATTGAATATCGCACCCTGGCCACCCGCAGTGCACATGGCACAGTGGCACTGCACCAGTGCAAGTGGCCAGAGTGAAGCAGGGGGATGCGCTAGAGCAAATTCCATTGTGCTAGGTGCAACAATCGCAATATTCAAAAGTGCACATGCAAATGGGGCCATAATGTATGCAAGGTGCAAATGGGACCATTGCATGTCGTACTCACCCCATTGCATGCAGGTGCGCCGATCCCCAGTGACTTCGCCTGGCGCCCAGCCAGGCTGCAGCCGTCGGGGACCGACGCCCCCTGCAGCGTGGCAATGTGCCCCACAGCCCGATCGCGAGCATTTGAAAAATAATAAAGTATCCAATATCCCTGGTTGTCCAGTGGACTGCTGTCTGCCTGATCGCGGGCTTAAGTAAAATAATAATGATTCTTTTTTCCCTGATGGTCCAGTGGACCGCTGTCAGCCTGATCATGGGCTTAAGTAAAATAATAATGATCCTTTTTCCCTGCTGTCAGCCCGATCATGGGCTTAAGTAAAATAATAAAGATTCCTTTCTCCCTGGTGGTCCAGTGGACTGCTGTCAGCCCGATCGTAGGCTTAAGTAATATAATAATGATTCCTTTTTCCCTGCTGTCAGCCCGATCGTGGGCTTAAGTAAAATAATAATGATTCCTTCTTCCCTGGTGGTCCAGTGAACTGCTGTCAGCCCGATTGCTGGCTTAAGTAAAATTATAAAGATTCTATATCCCTGGTGGTCCAGTGAAACCCCTCCCACCCACCCACTGATCCCCACTTCCCCACTCCCCCGTCAGCACGGGTGGCAGCACCCACCCGCCTGCCGCCCTCCACACGCCCACTGATCAGCCGGTAGGTCTGCACACCCATTGGCTCACGTTGAGCCAGTAGGCGGCAGCCCCATGGATGGTGTCAATCGGCAGGTGGTGAGGCTGCCGCCGCTGATGGGGAGCGGGCGGTGGGGACTGTGTGGCGGTGGGGAGGAGGGTCTGCTGGACCACCAGGGATATAGGAATCTTTATAATTTTACTTAAGCCTGTGATCAGACTGACAGCCGTCCACTGGACCACCAGGGAAAAAGGAATCATTATTATTTTACTTAAGCCTGTGATCGGGCTGACAGCAGGGAAAAAGGAATCATTATTATTTTACTTAAGCCCTCGTTCGGGCTGACAGCGGTCCACTGGACCACCAGGGATATAGGATTCTATTTTTTCATACCAATGCCCACGATCAGGCATGAGGGGATGCCACCACGGAGGTGCAGCCGGAGCTCGGGTGGCCATCCACAGGTGGCAGCTGCCGTGTTGTGCCCTGCAATATGGCAGCTCACCTGTGGGTGACCGGCTGTTGCTCCTTTTTTTTTTGGATCAACTTTGTGTGGCACAAGTAGGGGTTGCACATGTTTGGCTCAGCACATCCTGGGCTGAATATCGGGATGTGTAGAGTATGCATGGGCATGCCCTCCCTACCTGCGCCTGCATACATTACTGATGCACTCCGGCGCATCGGGATTTGTGCCAGGCGCAATTCCCATTTGAATATAGCACCAGGGCGCATCAGTGGGTTGCGCATGGCACAACACTGTTGCGCCATGCACAACCCTTTTGAATATCTGGGCCCTAGAAGATAGGTCATAATCCTCACCCCCACCAGTATTTCTCCTTCCAGCCTCACTTCCCCTACGACTTTTGTAATTCACTCATGTGTACTTTCCCCTTTCCTTGCAAAAAAAAACAAATCTTTCTCGCTTCATATTCTTTTTCAGACTTCCTCTGTTTGATACTGTTTTTATTAGAAAAAGGAAAGTACCTTGCTTAACTGCATTTTTCACAAAGGCTCCAACTGGTTTCTCTCTCCTGTGTCTTTCAGCCTACACTCTTCACTCTGCTGTTGACAACCACCCATGGCTCTCCAAACTCTGCCTAAAAAAATGGAATCATTCTACTTTTCATTTTTTAGCCAAAAGAAACCCTCCATAGCTGCTGCACTCCAATCGCAAATGCATTCACACACTCACTTGCTAACAAGAAATGTCAGTTGTCTCTCATACCCTGATGGACTGAACACACACAAAAAAACTATGCATCTTTTTTTTCTTTCTTCAAATAAATCCCTTAGTAGGCACACTGCAGTCCTGCTTACACTTAATCTTGCACTTGGTAAAACCATCCAGACACCCTTGCTAAATGACGTTACCATCTTTACCACAACATTTCTTTTCCAGACTCATCCACCAATCAGCTGCTTAGTCATGGCATCATCACATCATTTTGATGGCACATTCATGGCAACAGGGGCAGAGAGACACTGCATTTCAAAACTATTATGAATATGTAAAAAAAATGAAACTGTCTCAAAAAATGAAGACAACCACAAGGTTCTAACCTATTGCATAAATGAATTATGCAATGGGGACCTTGTGTGGTACATTTTTTTTATCTACGTTTGAGCAGCTTAACCTCAGGCACATCACTTATTGCTTTCACCACTCGTGAGATTGCCTGAGGTCAGACTATTTTTGTGTAGATAAAAAACCTGATCACACAAGTCTCCATATTGTAGTGGCTTGGTAGCACAACTATGCTTAGGGTTGAGTAGGGTGTTCAATGTTAAACCCCTAACTTTGCACATCTTTGGCACCATTTGACAAAATGAGCTGAAATGTTGCATGTATTGTCCAGGTGGCAAAGTCCTAATCTGTGGAAATTTTTGTGATGGCAGCTTATGCTGTGTTTGAGATCCGCATATATCATTTTTCATAATAGGCTAACATTTGTCCTATACTTAACATATTTTTTTTTGTGCTAGCCTTCATGGAATGGAATTTTTTCTCCAGCCATGCAGGGGACATGTGTCATGTTGTAAGGTTGCTCCTTTAATAGGTCTGGTGAAAAAAATATTAAATGGTTCTATTTATTTATTTATTGAAATATTTCACCAGGAGGGAACACTGAACAACAAGTTGCTCATTTCACGGTGCAACCTGGGTGGTGGGGGTTACATGGGGATAAACACAGAGATGATGCAGAATCGCAATTGACACAATTGGAATGGCATGCAATTAAGAATCAAGTGGAGAGTATACAAACAACTCAAACAGTTTGTCTAAGGAGAGCTGGTGTGCAAAAACATAAATAGTACAATAAGTATCAGTACAAGGTTTTAAGGTTTAGTGTTTTCCATTCTGAGCATGAGCAGTAGGGTTTTTGAGATGACGTTCTTTTGTGACAGGACCCTTTTTCGGTTTCTCACAACTTGCTTGGCATGTCACCAAACATTTTTTCATGCTGTGACAAAGTCCATCTTGTTGATTTTTTCCACAAAATTACAAGTGTGGAAAATACATAAAAATGCTGGCATTTAAAAAAAAAAAAAAAAACACCAGAGCTTAGGTAAACGGGCCCAGTTTAGCTAGATTCTGGTGTTGTTTTTAAAGTTGCCAGAAATACATTCTCTGGGCACCTAAAAACAAGGGTGCCCAGCTTAGTGAAAGGAGCCACTGACCCATGTTCTGTGTATAAGAACAGCAGGAATTTCTTGACTTCTGCAGCTGTGGGCTGCAGTGAGAGCAGAGAGCCGCCTTTCCCTGGTGTCTAGTGATGCCCCCCACCATCTGATAATCATCACTGTGGGCTGCAGTGAGAGCAGTGAGCCACCTTTCCCTGGTGTCTAGTGCTGCCCTCCGCTATCTGATCATCATCACTGTGGGCTGCAGTGAGAGCAGTGAGACACCTTTCCCTGGTGTCTAGTGCTGCCCCCCACCATCTGATCATCATCACTGTGGGCTGCAGTGAGAGCAGTGAGCCACCTTTCCTGGTGTCTAGTGCTGCCCCCCACCATCTGATCATCATCACTGTGGGCTGCAGTGAGAGCAGTGAGCCACCTTTCCCTGGTGTCTAGTGCTGCCCCCCACCATCTGATCATCATCACTGTGGGCTGCAGTGAGAGCAGTGAGCCACCTTTCCCTGGTGTCTAGTGCTGCCCCCCACCATCTGATCATCATCACTGTGGGCTGCAGTGAGAGCAGTGAGCCACCTTTCCCTGGTGTCTAGTGCTGCCCCCCACCATCTGATCATCATCACTGTGGGCTGCAGTGAGAGCAGTGAGCCACCTTTCCCTGGTGTCTAGTGCTGCCCCCCACCATCTGATCATCATCACTGTGGGCTACAGTGAGAGCAGTGAGCCACCTTTCCCTGGTGTCTAGTGCTTCCCCCCACCATCTGATCATCATCACTGTGGGCTGCAGTGAGAGCAGTGAGCCACCTTTCCTGGTGTCTGGTGCTGCCCCCCACCATCTGATCATCATCACTGTGGGCTGCAGTGAGAGCAGTGAGCCACCTTTCCCTGGTGTCTAGTGGTGCCCCCCACCATCTGATCATCATCACTGTGGGCTGCAGTGAGAGCAGTGAGCCACCTTTCCCTGGTGTCTAGTGGTGCCCCCCACCATCTGATCATCATCACTGTGGGCTGCAGTGAGAGCAGTGAGCCACCTTTCCCTGGTATCTAGTGATGCCCCCACCATCTGATCATCATCACTGTGGGCTGCAGTGAGAACAGTGAGCCGCCTTTCCCTGGTGTCTATCTGATCATTATCCCCAGAAAAAATCAAGAGGCAACAGACTTTGAATAAAATTAGTATGCAGACTGCAAATAATAACCAACAGTTGGGTAATAGTAAGGAATCTTTAGAAATAAGTCTAATATTATCAGTAGATCTTAAGACCAACAATGATTCTGTGTAGAGTTGAGCAGAATATTGTGGTCGGGCTTGGTTACAATGGGGGATGGTGGTGATGCCAACTAGAAAATGACAGCTTTGAGTGGACTTCACTCTGATTCCCTCAATTCCCTGTCACTATGTGGCAGAGACTGGCACCATTGATTAAGGCAGGGAATCTCCAGTGGTAGTGACTGCACCTCATTGGTCAAGAAGTGAACACACTCGCCCTGCCTACTGTCATGCAGCCTATTACACAACACTGAAAAGGACAAACTCTGCCCTCTTGCAGCCACCTTGACTACTAACTCCAAACTCACTGGCTCAAGTCACTAGCTGATGCCCTCCATACTACAGAGCCCCCCGCCCCAGCTCACATAGCCCAGCTGTTGATTACTCACCTCATCAGGCACCAGGCAACCTGCCATCAGTGGGAAACGAATCAAGGATAATGCTCCACAACCTCCCACTAGTTTGTTTATTCTACCCCCACCCAAGCCACTGGGTGAGTGTAGTGCACAGGATGGAGTGATAGCTAGTTACCTTAAATAATATGTATATTGCATGCTTCATATGTTCAGGAAGGGGGCACTTAAAACATCACATCCAGGGATGTTGCATCTACAACTACTTCCCAATACTGGTCACTGAGCATTAACTATCAGTGTGATATTTTATGACCCAACCTGGGCATCCGCCACACAGCAGTAAGTTGCTCATCCCACATTGATGTAGCTAGTGCTAATGCTAAGCCTCAACTACTTACCCAGTTATATCTCCTGACTGTCCCCTATTCACAGAGGGCCATCACTCTGGATGCAAGTACCACAGACAGGATGAGTACTGAGGCTTGACAAGTCAGACTCCAAGCAAGTTTGTTCACCGAGGTTTGAGTGCCAACATCCCTCCCTGAATCAGCATAGTCAATCTGCGCAGGCCCCCTAGCCAACCAGAAGGCTGTAACCTGACCAACTCATGTATGGACTTCTAGTAGTAGCTCACAACTACATATATTGTAAGCTAGAAACTGTTAGCTGTTTTCAGTGTTAAACCGCAAGCTATACGTTGTAAAGTGTATTCCCAGGACTGTTTGGAATTATTTGTCAGTGTTGCTGCTGTCTGAAATCAAATGTTAAAACACAAGCATTTGAACTGCCTTGTGGGTTCTGAAATAATACTCTGGTAAGCTGTTATTTAATCCTCTAAGTTTTATTCAGGGGATGCTGACCTGTCTCTATGGCAGTATTGTTTGAAGTACCTGCATCGTGTAAACCATGGTACGTGCAGTCTTTCCATGTTGTATAAAAAGTAAAGAGCCTCTGCACTTGTAGATTTGTTGGTCAGTATCGGGATGTTGGTTTTTTCTGTTGATTGATGCTTTGCCCTCCATCTTGACCTCTGACTGCCCCTCCAGGTCCATCAATGTCTTACTGAAATTTCACAAGTCTTAGACTCTCCTCTGTGGAAAGTGATAATACTTGCTCCATCCTCACTGATACTGGCAAAAGGAGAGGTAGTGGAGGAACATGAAGCAACCGAACCACTATCAGATTCATAGCCGCTAGTTGCCAAGGAGTCATTAGTGGCAGGTTTCAAACATAATTTCAGCTTGTTAGAATTTTTGGCAAATTAAAGATACATCCCTCATTACAGCCTCTCTCATACTGCTCAACTTTTTCGTTTTTTATTGCAGAGATTTTCTTGTCCTAATGTTCAATCGCTTCTAACAATGAGATATTCTGGGAAGCCTTTAGAAGACAAGCTCCTCAGTTTCAATGGCATCCTGCAGTATAAGCTTAATATAAACTTCTGAAGCCACTACCTACACTCAGCACTTTGTAAAATAAAGAGGACTTGATATTACAATATAGGTACTGTGTGTCTCTTCCTATATGACACCAAGTTACAAGCGTTAAAATTCTCAGTATGTCTCCAATGTTTTACTTGGTGCCATTTCCTTTCTGTCTGATGGCAAAAAAAAGATAGTGATGTAGCAGGAAACATGGCTGTCTATTGATAATGACTACTCCTAGCTATGGTGGCCTGCTTGAGTGCATATGCAGCAGTGATGAAAGATGTAAACCCTCAGAAGCCGATGTTCTATACCGCCTACCCCTCCAAAATGACTGTTTACTTCCCAGATGGGATAAAGACATTCAAAGAAGTAGAAGCAGTGGTACAGGAACTAAGACAACATAAGACTGACATCCTGCTTCCTCAGCACCATCCTGCCACCCAGTCCCTGTCTTAAGAACCACTTTCAGAAACTCTGGACACAATCACGTCAGCAAGAGCAGTGTTGCCAACATGGGGTGACTGCCCTACAGAAACTGGTTGCAGACCCAAAGAATAAGCACACCTTGGCTGACTCTCAGCAGCAGGCTGTACTTAAGAACCCATAAAATACTAACTGAGACTTGTGCTTTATAGAGGTAAGGCCTAGGTGACCCTGTTATCCCTGCTCAGGTTGTTCCTCAAGTGTCCCCTCTGCCCACTGAGTCCCCGATGCATTGTGCTTAACCCCCCAGGGCTGCATTGCTGTACCAACACAAGTACCTGTAGTAATCCCAGGTGAGAAGTGGTATTACTCCTGAACCCCAAGACTGCTATTCTTTTTGCCTGGGTGGCCCCCTGCCTGATACTGCATTGCTGCTCTATTTAGAGCCTGGCACAGCTTGAAGCCCCACAGCCACTCTGCTTTGTTTCTGTTCTGTCCCCATGAATCAGGATTGCCCGGTGTGCAGGACACCACTTGGGGGGCTGTGTATTCCTCACTACCTTGATGCCACCAGCTTCTGATAACAGAAACCATCAGGGGTGGGATCCATGCTACATGGCCACTACTTGGAGTGACCACGTGCACTGTAGTCATGTGTCTGCTGTTGACATGGCCCTGTCAACCCCCCTACAGGAAAACACAATATTGGTGTGCCCTAAGGGCAAGTTTTGATTGGAGCCAGCCACGCTTCAGAAGTAGTGGAGTGGCTATTAGGGGTAATGGTGTGGGTTGACTGAAACCCTTGCAGCAAGTGATGGTGGGGGAATCAGGAAGTAGTAGTACATGTTACGTCCTAATGTAGGGATGCACAACAGACCTGGGGAGGAGTGGTCGTTGGTGGGCTTCAACACAGAGGCAGGCTTAAGAGGGGTTGCTGGTGTGGGGCAGGTGATGGTGGAGGTTGATGGGGAGTCATGAGCCTAACATGAGGGAACTCAGACAGTGAATAGGGCCATGCCTGCACTTTAGGGACAATTATTTATGGGGGAGACCCCCACTGCAGTTTCAGACCTCACAGTAAGTGATTATCAGTACTATTGCAAGTAAACTCATGTATGTGCAAATTTTAGCCAATGATTTAAAGATTAGGGAACAGATGAACCCTAGGATCTGCTGTGCTCCCAATACTGACAAATAATTGAACTTAAACTCAAATTCCCACAAACCCTGGTACTGTGTTTAGTACTGGCAAATATTGCTCAGGGGTTTGAGACACATCCAGAGCTTTCGAAGACCTTGGACTGTACATTAAACAATGTCAAAAGCAATACACAGTTTGCAGTGAACTAGTATGAAATAGGGCCCCTGTGGAGGTGTACAGGAGATGACAGGCTCCAGTGACAGGCAATGGGAATGAATCCCTAAACAAATTAGGGAGAGTCCTCCCCTCTCCATATCAGAAAGGCAACCCTCCCATGACACAGATTCCCCAGGATGGCAGCTCTAGCAGAGGTAGGAGGGGAAACTCCCCGTAGACCCTCAGCACTCAGGGGATCTCTGCCCAGGTCCACAGCCAGACAAATTCAGTGTCTATTTTCCCCTCTTCAGACAATGCCTGGAATAGTGACACAACATTCCTAGGTCACCACAAACACAGGAAATCAGTGCCACACAGCCCCCTTGATATTATACAACTCTTGAACTGCCTCGATCCCACCTTAAGCCTGTCACACCCCTTTCCAAGCCCTTCTGAAACTCCCATTATAATCATGCAGGCAGGGGTAGAGACATGACGTCCTCTCCAAAATCCCACAGTCTAGAGGTTGAGTACATCCAGAGGCCCCTCAACAGAAGCCTACCCTCGCTGCTCCCTGGGTTCCAACCCTGGAGCCCAAGCTTTGGAAACAAAAGTTTTACACAGTTTAGATGGCAGTGCCCAGTTAGCACATCTTGTCATTAGTTTGATTTTAAATCCTTTACCCCACAGTTCTGACTGGAATGACTACCTCCCCCCTGTTCTAGGAATTGACATTTATATGTTAGCAGTTTGCTTGTTGAGACATGCTTGTAATGGCTGGTCAAATGTGGTTTATGTGAGATGGTGGAGTGGATACCAGGTTGGGGTAAGAGGGGTCTGAGGTGGCCAGCTACTCAATGCCCCTCAGCTGTCAGAAATAGTGCACAAAATCTGAAGTTACTGTATTCTCACTTAATGCAAACAGGCTCACTAATTCCACAAAATGTGCAAAGATGATGTCCCATATAAAATGTATAAAGTCAGACACAGGATACATGCAGTCATCACATGTTTCAGCAACAGAGCATGACAAGCTCACCAAATTTGCATTTTCTGTGGTCTGCTTCTCTTCCTTTTGAGGGGTCAGGTCATGAGCTAAGTAGTCACTATTCTTGTCCCTAACTATACCCCCTTCCACACTACCAGAAAATGACCACCCAGCCCATATGTCCTCCATTGTGTGCACACTATTGCACTCTCATTCACACAGCTAAGTTAATCCCCGTCCTGGTCCCTGGGCATAACACACACTCACTGTGATCTGTCTTATCTCAGTATGATCAGTGAAAAACAAATAAACTACTCTGGCTGACTGGAACAAAACCCTGGTAAGTTATGTCAGATGCTTCCTGGGTAAGCCATCTGGCATACTTGTTTTCCTAAGGTTTTTTTTGTTTCAATTAGCCGATCAGAGGTTGGGGACCATTTGGACAGAGCAGAGCTCATGTTGATTTAGAGTTCAGCGAAGGCCTGCCAGGGAAGGAGCAGAGTATATGAGGGGGCTGCACCATCAAAGGGGCTGGATTGAGTGGGACATACTAGCGTTCAGACAGAGCAGAAGAATGACTTTGAGTGGCACATGTGGCAGGCGATGAGTCGGATGTCCATTATCCACCATGACCTGAGGCTGCCCTGACCCACTTCCTTGTGCAAAATCAGCAGCAACAGCAGGTAGAGCTGAAGATATTATTGGTTTGGACTACTGCTAATACTGGAGGTATAGCCAGAGCAGTAGACAAGGTGAAGCAAAAGTGGCACTGGCAAGAAGTAAGGCAGTAAGCCCGGCCGGCAACTACTAGAACTGGGTTGGATGGGTCTGCTGAAAAGATGTCAGTGGCAAAATGTAGTCATATGTAGTGGTGAGCCAGGCCAGGTTGTTGGGTCAGGGGAGGCAGATTCATTTTCAAGGGGGGGAGGGGCACATTCTGACAGCTGAAGAAGAAGAAGCTAAACCACTGGTACCACGAATCAGTGGTGGGGTCTTCCTTGGGGGTTGTTAACCCTAAAGATCACCTATCCCACCAGCCCATAGCGGCCAGTATGAAGCACAAGGTACAGCTCTAAGCCACTGCCTCATAATGATACATTCTTCAAAGGTAGAGAAGTATTTCTCGTCACACGTTGCCAATAACATTTGTTGCACTTTTCTTTAGGCAGGAGATAATTTGTGATGTTGTTTGCTGACGGAATGAGGTGGGCATTAAGGTTGACAACCCCCAAGGATGACCCCACAACTGATTCATCAAGATTCCGGAGAATCAAAACCGTAATGCTTTTTCCTTTTGCTGCTTGGGAGGTGGGGGTGGGACATTAGAGTTTGCAAACTCTAATGCCACACTCCCCTACTTTTTTTTGGCACTGTTACCCTAACTGGTGCATTAATGTATTTTTTTTTGCAATTTATTTATATATACATGCAAAGAAATCTACGTTAATACAGATATTAGGGGGTCTGGCCCGGTTGCACTGAGGGTTGAGGTGCTGAATTACACAATTCATCCCACACCTGCGACCTGTGTTCGAGAAAGATTCCATGTCATTGGGGGATGGCAGTGGGGGAGGGAGAGGATGTAGAGTGACTGCTGGCTGGCAGCTCTCCTCCTTGGGAGGGTGTAAGAGGGCTTCTCGGTGCTTGGCTACCACCCAGTGGAAGCTGGGTGGCAGTGTCGCCTCCAAGAGCTCGGTGCTAGACCATGGCGAGGGCGGATGAGGCTGGTCTGGAGCTGTGGCGTGCATGCATGCCTCCACACACATGCAACGCTACTTCTGGGGTCCCCGTTAAAAAACTGAAGAGGAGAAACACAGGTGGAAAATCGGGAGTCACTGCACAATGAAGCCTCTGGGCTGGCTCTGGAGTTCTGCTGGGTTGCGCATAGTGCATGGAAGATCCCGAAAGACCCTGAGTCAGGTAAAGGTGGCAGAGTACAGCAGCGATCATCCGTGGTGGATAAAGAAAGAGGGAAAAAAATACCAACATTAGGTTTTAAAAATGCAAAGTCCACAATGTAAGGAAATAAAAAACATTAGGGTCTGGAGTCTCAGAAGTCTTGGTGAATCAATGGTGTGGTGTTCCTTTTTGTTCTCCACCCTAATGCTTACCCTCCACCCTCCAGCCCATAGCCTCCTGTCTGAAGCGCAAGGTAGAAGTCTAAGCCCATAAAAACAGAATTCGGACAGCACACAGGAATGTCAGCTCAAAAATATTTACTTCATAATCTCCACATATCAAATAGTGTATCAGTGCATAAGAATCAAACTCACTGCAAACAAAGCCCCATGTGCATTCGGAGTGCCCTCACTCCTTCATTGGGGGGGGAAGTAACATGGAAGCACCAAGTTTGTTTGACAGCGACAATGCCAACCTCCCCCACACTGATGGCACAATACTGACGCAGGTATTGTGCCGCCCATGCAGTGAGTGTTTTCTGTGGGGCTGTGCCCCCAACACCCCCCAGACTTAAGGATTCCAACTCCAGGTCAGAGTTGGTCTGGGAAGGGGGCAGAACACTGGGGGAAGGTGAAACACAGAAAAAGGACCATTACCATGAATGTTGCCATAATGATCTTTTTCCTGTTTCGCCGTCGGGGTGTCGACGAAAAGGGGTGCACAGGAGTCAAACTTGTTTTAATGGTGCCATTCACCAACAGTGCTCATATTAAAATTCTATTACAACCTCACTAAAAATTCACAAAGACAGTCTCGCTTTAACATTTATGTAAAGGTTAAATGTCATAAATCTGTTCTAAAAGGAAAAACTGATCTAATATCATATTATCAAAATATTCTAGAATTTATAGTGCAAATGTTGTTTTATTTAATACTGAATCTGTCAACAATACAGAGACAAAATAGCAGAAAACCTTTTTAAACACCACTCCAAACTACCAAAGAAAATCAAACAGTGAGCATATACCAAGAATAATGCAGGCAGCAATGCATAGGTTTACTAAATAACCACTTAAGTCATTAAAAGTTCATTTTTCATTAAAACATAATAATTTCTCAAAAGTTGCAAGAATCACCTAAAAAAGGAGGTCAAAAAGATTGTGATCATATAAAAATGATGCATGCACAACCATATTTCCAATTCAGATTAAACCTCCTGTTAAAAAGTTGTGGGGCTGATTCTCAAAGGTTTGTGCATGGCGCAAAGGGACATGCACCAACAAGAATGACACAAGTAGTACTTTGTGCCATGAGTTGTGACATGCAGGATCCTGGAAAGCAGCCTGCGACATGATGCAGACTGCTTGTGCCAAAATGGACTAGCGCCATAGTTGCACCATAAACCCAGATGTGACATGGCGCAAGGGGGTTTAAGGCAGCAGCTGCACCCTATTTTGTAAGGGTGGCTGCCACATCCCTTAATTTAGGATTCTAAAACAACTCCCAGAGGACAGCCATCAGAGTACATTTACACCAGCTATTACCTGGTGTAAGTGTATTTTGCGTCCACCGGGGGTTGCGCTAATGTGCCCCCAATGGATCCCCCATAGGTGAGGCAGCTCTCCAAGTCCTGATCCCCAGTATGAATAAATGATAAAGCCCACAGGGCTATGTCCCCAAGTCCTGATCCCCAGTTTGAATTAATGAAAATAAACCCCCACAAGGCTATGGTCCCAATCCGTAGTTTGAATAACTGGTAAAGCCCTGCAGGGCTGTCACCCCCCCAAGCCCTAAACCCTGATAATGTCTTGTCAGTACTTAAGACTAATAACAAAAATATTCTCACATCCCCATTAACCCTGGTAGTCTAGTGGCCTCTCACCCCTCCACCCGGCAGTGCTAGACCACCCCGCCCCCCTCCCCAACCCATACTGACCTGGTGACTGGCACGGCCCACCTATCACCACCATGGCCAGCCACCAACAGAGCTCTGTATAAGTACATACCGTAAATAATACATGCTGGGTGAATAACAGCTGGTGTCATTCACTGGTAGCTACTATAGGAAAACAATAATGCATAATGGGCGGTATTGGGCACACCGACTGCCCAGGTGCATAATGAGGCCTGACGCCACAGGCGGAGGGCCTTATAGCCCTGGATGGTCTGGTATTGCCCATACCGCCCACGCTGGAGGGTATTATTGCACTTAGAAAATGGGCACTGTGAAAAAAAATTGTTTAATAAAAAAATGTTATTAGAAAATGAGTTTTGAATTAGTTTTGTAATAAAAAAGTTCCTCTGCCTATATTAGAATGACGTGTCTTTTATTTTAGCTGGTTGTCATGTTCACACACACACACACACACACACACACACACACAGTCCAGTTTGCAGACAGTTGAATTTCCCTCCCACAAAGACCCACAAAAACATGCAGTTTGTGATGCATTGAGTTTTGAATTAGTTTTGTAATAAAATAGTTCCTCTGCCTATATTAGAATGATGTGTCTTTTATTTTAGCTGGTTATCATGGTCACACACACACACACACACACACTCAGTCCAGTTTGCACACACACACACACACACACACACACACACACCCAGTTTGCAGACAGTTGAATTTCCCTCCCGCAAAGACCCACAAAAACAAACAATTTGTGATGCTTTTTTTTTTGTATACTGGCACCGGTCTGTTACCCTCCCCCCTCCAACTCTCGTTCATGATGCTGGGCACCAAGATACTACTGATCATACCCCCCATCACTACAACCAACGAGAGAAGAACGGACAATTTAGCAGCTTCATTTTATTCTTTTTTATATTTTAAATGGCAGGCTTGACAGCGGGTGGTTACATGGAGGAGAGAGTCGCAAGAGGTCAAAAGGCTTTGCGTTTTGTGTGGCAGCGCGGCATCAGCAGAAGTCAGTATATTTTACAGAAATCCTGTGTCTGCTGCTAGTATGTGCCACTTCCCTACAGAGGCTGCACTATGTGTGTGAAGAGTGGTGGAGGGATGTTCAGCCGCTCAGTAAAAAAAAAAAAAAATCATCTGACCGGACAGTAGCAGGATCATGGTTGGGGAACTCAGGATAAATGGCTCTGTTAGTGCGGTTGTGGTGCTATTCTGCAATAAGGTGAGCACCTGGCTGTTCTCATTGAAGGCACTTTTTACATTTGTTCTTTTATTAAGCTTATAGGGGACACAAAATATGGATACCTGTCACACGTTCTGTTATGGTGACAGCTTGAGTTGTGGGTGGCAGTCTTGCTAAGTGGGAAATCAAACATGGCAGTATTTGCTTTTTCAAAATTCCATTGGCTTAGTACTATTGGAACAAAATGGAGCAACATAGATGTGGACTCATTATTTTCTGGTCTCTACTGCCTCATACCCGACCAGCTGGTTGGTTGTTTTAGCCAATCAACAGCCAGATTTCTCCCTATCCATTTTCTAAACAGTAATACATGCTCATATAGAGCTCAGTCAGCAGCTGGTTACAGTGGTGAGAGGTGGACTATGCCAGTCACTGACTGGGTACAGGTCGGGGGTAGGGTGGTATGGCACTGCTGGGTGTGGGGGCCACTAGACTACCAGGGCTAACAGGGATGTGGGAATTTTTTTTGTCATTAGTCTTAAGGACCAACAAGACATTATCATGGTTTGGGGATTGGGGCTTGAGGGAGTCCGATAGCCCTGCAGGGCTTTACCAGTTACTCAAACTGTGGATCGGGACTTGGGGGGGAACCATAGCCCTGCAGGGCTTTATCATTAATTCAAACTGGGGATCTGAACTTGGGGGGACCATAGCCTTTTGGGGCTTTATTATTTATTCAAACTGGGGATTGGGACTTGGGGGGGAGGGACATAGCCCTGCAGGGCTTTTACCCACAAAGGGAGTGAGGCATGGGGGGGGTCTGATAGCCCTGCTGGGCTTTTCCATGTTTCCTGGTAGGGATCAGGGCATGGACAGGGCGCCTGTGCCCTTCCACTTTCAATACCGTGGGCTTGCTGCCACCTGATCAGGTACACCCTTCATTTGGCATATTGTTTGGTTGGCACAAGTCATGGCACTAGTCCACGGGGACCCTGTCCTATACAAAATCAAGCACAGGGTCCCTGGCACAATGGCATTTGGTGCAAGTCATCTTTGGCATGACTTGCGCCAGTCCTTCGAGAATCGGGCTGCATATATTATATGTTTCAACATGAGGTCACCTAGGTCGAACTAATATGCTTATACAAAACTAAGTAAAAATAAAATATAGTTAGGTTTAAAATATAAGTTCTAATATCATCAATTGCAGATGTGGCTTTAGGGCTATAGTTTAAAATGGGAGGTTACCAATGCCAATCTAATATGTTCATGCAAAATCAAGCCAAAATAAAATGCAATTAAATTTAAATTCAAGTTCAAATATCATCAGTTACAGGTATGGATTTAGATACATTATTTCATTTAAACCTCCTGTTAAAAGTCAGCTTCCTATTAAAAGGTCATATGCTCACACAAAAATTAAGCCAATGTAAAATACAGTTAGACTTAAATTTAAACATCAGTTGCAGGTTTGGTTTTATGTCCATAATTTCATTTAAACCCCAAACCATGATACATTTTAAAAGGAGGTAAAAAAAGATCTTATTTATGTGAAAAGGTGGTGCATGCATGTTTATATTCCTAACTCAAATTAAGCCTCCTTTTTTAAAAGTCATGTGTTGTATGTTTAAGCAGAACGTTACCAAAGTCAGACTGATATGCTCATAAATAAACTATAGGAAATGCAGTTTAATTAGATTTGAAATTCAAATTTGAATGTCATCAGTTACAGGTATGGCTTTAGATCCATAATTTCATTTAAACTGCTAGGTGAAAGGCTTTTTATGTGGAAAATCCACCTTGATTCTCTTGGAAGTAACCTTTGTGTCATATCACCTCCCCTAATGGGTAGTGGTATATACTCTAAACCTATAAATTTAAAATCACCTGGATTGCTGTGATGACATTTCGTGTGGTGTGCTCCAATAGCATTTGTTTTTCATTTCCATTTCTTATTGCTCTAATGTGTTCTAATAACCTTATCTTTAATTTCCCAGTGGTCATTTCTACATAAAGCTTTGAACATGAACGCCAAGCTGTTGGTCAAATCAAACACCTAAAAGCCCACCTCAGCTGGCTTGATTGTACCCCCATTTACTCCATGGAGAACGATGACCAAGCCCTTGACTATTTTATTGCTGTGTTCAATGCAGCTTGTGACATATTCGCCCCTCCCAGAAAACAAAAGACAAAGGGTGTATGCAACTCGTGGGTCACTCACTCCCTCCTCAACTTTATGAAAAACAGGGATAACCTAAGGCACTGGGCACGAGCATCAGGTAAACAGGCAGATCTGCAGAACTATAAAAAGGCCAGGAATGAATCTACCAGGGCAATCTGTATAGCTAAAAGCATTCACTTAAAGGAAGAACTCACTAATTCCTGGGATGCTGGCAGAAAGTTCTGAGTCAATCTGAAGACCCTGCTAGGGAAAGAGAACAAACCCTCACCATCCATGCTTGATATAAATGGGGTGATCATGCAGGATCCAAAAACTATTGCAGACACATTCAACACTGCATTTACTGACCTTAGTGGCATACCCCCCGACAATCTGGAGGCAGCTGTTAGTGCCAACCATGACACTAGCGATAGCCACCCACAGAGCCCCCCCCTTCTATTTCAAAGTCCTTACAAAAAAGGAAGCAAAAATATACATCCAACGTAGAAACATAGAAATTGTTGGCAGATAAGGATTGCTAGGCTGATCCAGTCTGCCCATAGGCCCTATACCTATATGTGTCCACTAATCCTAAATAATCAATGGCTTTTCCACACTCCCTCCCTCCCCGCCCAATGTTCCCTTGTGCCTGTCCCAGGCGTGTTTAAACCCCTCCACTGTGCTTGCCCCACCACCTCTTGTAGCTGATCATATTTAAAATATAATATTTACATTTTAGCTAATGAAATTAACTGATGTTAAAACTTCTAACACTGCATAATTATAGAATTAATATTTATTTTTAGAAAAAGTAATTTCCTAATGAAGCCGTGAATGCAGTGCTGCACAATGCAGAAAATATGTTTTTTTTTGTTTGTTTGTTTTTTGCTAAATGAGCTGATAATGAAAATAAATTAAAACTGAGGACTATTTTTTTGGTGTGAAGTGTCTATTAACCAAGTTCTGAAGTTGTCCTGATATTAATCCTAACATACAGGGACAACCTCCTGTTCCTTAACTCTGTCCATTTGAAACAGGACATAACAAGGTACAATGAGGTCCCATTCATTGTTTAATTTGACCCATGTTTCCTTGAATGCCTCCTTCTCCAGGTTGCCCTCTCCTCTTAAGTCCAACAAAAGGTGCAGGTGAGTCTCCTTACATGTGTGTAATAATATTCTTAGGTGAGAGGCTGGTTCAGCAAAACATCAGGCAAGATGAACTTAGGATGCCAGCCACAATGACAACGGTGTATTATAAAATGTAAGTTAACAATGGAGTAATCTGATTGGTTATTTATAGTGCAATTTAGGACTAAAGTGCATTATATATAACTACAGTAGTCATAGTAAAACAGCCAAAGCACAGAATATGATGACTCAGTGATTCATTTTTTAGGCATTCTAGTTAGTATCAGTCAGTATTTTGACATTGCCATTTTTTAGCCTACTAAAGTTTTCACTCCATTTCACTCCATCACTTTCCATTGTTCTCTGTAATTTCATTCAACCTCCCCCATCTTTGTTATGGCAAAACTAACACAATCAATTTTAAAACATTAGTAAAACATTTACAACTTCCCCCAGCAGCCATTACATTCCTGCTTACAGATGACAGTGTTTTTCATGGCAATCAAGCTGCATGTCATCTCAGCAATACAGCCATCTGTTTCCTCACCAAGCCACATTTTCATCTCTTGTCTCACTGCACAGATCCCTCAATCAGTTATTTACCCATAGGCTATATAAAATTTAAAGAAGAATGAACACTTTGTGCTCCTTCCAGGAGCTGTTTTTCTTATTTAACCTCTCTCTCACAACACTTTGTCTTTTGCAGCATGCTTGCTCTCCCTCAAACTATTACTGCTCTCTCTCTCATGGCACTTGATTTCTTGTTCTCTAAAAGAACACGTCAAATGCTCTCATGATTGAAAACCATCCTTGGGCATAAAAAAAATACTACTACAAATATTAAATTTTTTAATGATTTTAAATTCAACAATCATTGAATACATGGGGGGGCAGGGGAACTGTAAGTATGGAGTGTCAATTGGGTCAAAAGACCAAAAGCACTAGCAGTAAATTAAATGTACTCCCCATAGGGGGAAGGACTACTTTTGGGGGTAAAACCGCTAATAAATTCCTGGCATACACCAGTGTCCTTAAGAACTGTGTTCTTATGGTTGTTTTGGAACTGAAAATAATATTAAACCTTGATCATTAGATTGATGTACTTCACGACAAGGTATGTATTGCAGCTATTATCACAATGCATACCTTGTGGTGAAACAGTGAATGATGAAGATTATGAATCTAATCTCTTTCATGTAAGTGCATCCATATAGTGATTAAGTTTAATATTATTTTCTATTCCTGAGCAACTATAAAAAATTGGAATTGTTACTGAAGTGTGGAAAAAATTACAGTATTTATATATTTTGTATAAAATAGTAATTTTATTTTTCTTGGAATATATAAATGCAGATTCCCTCCCCTAAGGAAGCCCAGTGTACTTACTCAGTGAAATGCTGGGCATGGTCAGGGAAATCATGCTGAGTTTATGAATGGGGATAAAAGATTGAAAGACCTAATATTACACTGTTGTCAGCGTGGTGGATATCCTAAGTTTTTCCTCCCCTGTTAAGGCCTTGAGGTTGCCTATCTAGTTTCCAAGACTTCTTGCACTCAGGTTTGCTACCCTCCAGGACACAATCATCCCCTGACCTGGTTCGAAAGTTATCTATCTGAGCATACACACACATACACACACACACACACACACACACACACACACACACGGTGAAAATTGATGGCTACCTGTCTGACAGCCGATGAATATCCATAAGTGTGCCACAGGGCTTTATTCTGGGCCCTCTCCTCTTTGCCCTTTTTATTAACCAATTGCCTGTTGGTCAGTTCATGTTCTCCTGGATGCAGATAATGCTGTCATCTATGCTAAGAGCACTAACCTTGGCAACCTTACTTCTAATCTTCAGGGAAGCTTTGAGTCCTTTGAAAAATGGTTATCTAATAATAAACTAGCCCTCAACTGAAAATAAAACATGCTTTTTACCAACAATCACATGAAGAAAAAGGTCTCCCCCCTTGTCATCCGCAATAACAAAGATCTAATACTGGATCAAGTGGAGACATTCATATATCTTGAGCGGTGCTGGATGACATTCTGTCCTTGGCCCCCTACATAGACAGTCTGATGTCCACTGTAAATAGAAGGCTGGATGCCCTATTCAAACATCAGAACAGCCTCATTGTTTAAGCCAGGTGACTGATTATGCACAGCTTCATTCTGTCCCTTGTGGACTACGGACTACTTATCTATGTAGCTGCCAGTGACTGTGTATTAGATGGAGTCTAGATGAAAGATTGCCATTTTGTGTTAGGGGCTGACAGGTGCACCCACAGCTGTAACCTTTATTCACTAACCAACTGGCTGTTCCTGCCCTGCTGAATAAAATTTCAAACCTAAATACTAGACAAGAAAGCATTGATGGGTCAGGCACCCCATGTGCTAAAAATTTTTTTTTACCCAGGGTCTAACCAGTATAGCACAAGGAGCATGACCTGGAATACCCTTGAACTACCTCATCTCAGAACTCAGCTGCATAAGTGTTCCTTTGCCATTAGGGCCACAGGCTGGTTAATGAACTGCTGGAATCCTTGTTGAACCTCCCTAGTTTTGTCCAGTTCAACGAATCCCTGTGGGCTGCCTTAGCAGTTAATTGCAAGTGAAATTTGTCATTGAAACTAGTTGTAATCATTGTTATGCTCTACTGTCTCTCTCACAGCCTGCTGCTAGAACTTGTTCTTGTTCAGTCAGCTTTGCACTTACTCAACTCGATGTTTCCTGTTTTGCTAGACAAACTTTCCCTCTGGAACATGATCATTCACCCATTAGTTTACTTAATTGTAATATCTACTATTGTAAAATCTACATCTAGGGCTGGCAGTATAGCCTAGAGGTTAGAGGAACGAGGTGTGAACAAGCTTGATACATCCAGCAGACCAGACCTGAGTTTGATTCTCACAACCTCCACTCTGTGCAAGTCACTTAACCACCCAGTGCTCCCAGATTGCCCCTGAAAATAGGCACTGGTGCCTAGTGGGCCTTACCTGGTTACTAAAGGCTAAAATAAAAAATAAATTAAAAAAAAAATCTACTGTAATTCTATTGTGTCATTTGTTGTAAAGCTTGTGCTCAAAGGTATCATGTAAATCTAACAAATAAATTTCAGTGGGTCTACGGAGCCAGAGTAGTGTTATGCTTTTTCAATTGTGATAAATGTTTGGCTATTTTCACTCTCCATTCTATGGGGAATTACCACCCTGTAGGGGTACTGAAGGCAGTGAACCCTCAAAGAGGGTTTCACCCCTAGAGGTGCCATGGGCAAGATTCCCTTGGCTAAAGGTACCTTAGGAAGGAGCCCCCTTAGGAAAGAGGCATGCCACTGAAGGAGGAGGAGACAATGGTGGAGCAAAGAAAAAGTGCTTCAGAAGGAGGCTGGGGGGAACTGCTTATATAGCTCAGGAAGGGGGCATGACTTGTTGCTCACCCCATTCAACTACAGGCATAGCCATTCAAAAACAAGTACATACATACATAAATAAATCCCTGTCCCACCTCAACCCCACTAAGCCTCATCCCCTGTTATACCTACTCCCACTATAATGCACCCCAAGTCTGCCAAATCCCCACTGGATCCCTCCTCCTCCCCCCCATCCCTTATTCAGTGCCCTGCATGAGCAGTTTCCCTTCCATCTGACTTCCCATCCCTCCTACCCCTGGAGAGAACTTGCAAATCACCTTTATGCAGACCAGTCCCTAGGTTCTCTTTTTCCCCAAGTCTCTGCTACATGCATTGAATTTTTACCCCAAGGCACATGTCTTGTATCTTTTGGGGTGCAGACAGTCTGCCTTAAACAAACTCATAGAAGCAAGAATTTGTCAGCAGATCAGGACCGATGGGACCACCTAGTCTGCCCCCATTTTCCCTGCCTATTCTGACACCTGAGACACTAACTGATGTCTGACCGCTTCCCCCCCACACACACATTGATACCACTTTGCCTTTATACCTATCTCATGCATGCTTAAAGCCCACCACTGTTTTCACCCCCTCCACCCCTACTGGAAGATTGTTCCAGGCATTCAGCACCCTCTCAGTGAAGAAATACTTCCTCACATCCCTCCTAAGCATCCCCTCTCATTTTGTTGCATGCCACCTTGTTCTAGTACACCTACTTTTCTGAAAAATGCTCCCTTCCTGTACCTTATTCACCCTCGCTAGGTATATAAAAGTCTCTATGATGTCCCCCCTCTCCCTCTTCTTATCCAGAGTATACATGTTTAGGTCCCTCAGTCTCTTCCCCATCGGTCATTTGATGCAGCCCCTGTACCATTTTTATTTCCTTCTTTGGATGGTCTCTACCCTGTCCTTGTCCTTTCTGAAGTGTGGTCTTTAGAACTGGACACACTACTCCAGGTGTGGTCTTATCAATAACCAATACAGTGGTAAGACCACAGCCCTTCTACTTCTGGTGATACCCCTCCCTATATACCCCAGCAACCCATCGTACTTCAGTGCTGCTTTATCATATTGTCTTGCCACCTTACAGTCATTTATTATGATTATCCCTAGGTCCCTTTCCTGTTTAGTGACTGCCAATCCCTCCCCCATTCTATATTTTGCATCTGGGTTTCTGCACCCAAGGTGTATGATTTTGCACTTTTTTGCATTGAAATCCAGCTGCCATACACTTGACCATTCCTGCAGCTTTTTCAGGTCTCTATTCATTCTCTCCACCCCCTCCAAAGTCTTCACCCTATTGCAGATCTTGGTGTTATCTCCAAAGATGCACACCTTCCCTTCCAGTTCTTCTGCAATGTCACTTATAAATATATTAAAGAGGACTGGACCCAGGACTGAATCCTGAGGGAACCCCCGCTGGTCACTCTCTCTTCCCCAGAGTGAGTGCTGTTTACCACCACTCTCTGGCATCTATTTGTCAGCCAGTTACGTACCTAGTGTACCACTTTGGTTCCCCCCAAGCTTCCCAGTTTTTTATTTAAGGCTCCTATGTGGCATCATGTCAAAGGCCTTGCTGAAGTCAAAGTAGGCTGTGTCCAATGCTCCTAACTGATATATTTCTGTGTTCACCCAGTCAATGAAAACTATCAGGTTTATCTCTCTCTCATGAATCTGTGCTACCTTGGGTCCTGTAATCTTCCATATGTAAGGTGATCTACCAGTCTTTCCTTTAGAAGTGACTCCATTACTCCTTCCACTACTGATGTCAAACTGACCAGCCTGTAGTCGTCAGCCCCTTTCCCGTTGCCACTCACATGCAGCAGAACTAAATCTGCCCTTCTCCAGTCTTCTGGGACCACCCTGCCACCCTGTATCTACTGAGGTATAGAATAGGGCTGTCAGATGTGCAGTCAGTACCTCCCTGAGTTCTTTCAGTACCCTTGAATGTACCCAATCTGGCCCCATAGCCTTGTCCATGCTTAGATATGCAAGGCCCTTCAGAACTTTTTCCTTCTCGAATTTAGTTGTATCTGCTTCCCTTTCTCCAGTGGTTCTTTAACCTATATGTGGCCCATCCCCCTTCCCCTTCCACTGTGAAGCCTGAACAGAAGTTATTTGTTGATGATATCTGTTTTTTCTGATCATCCTCTGCATAGTCTCCTTTGCACCCCTTAGCCTCACGATTCCTCCTGTTGTCTTTCTTTTTTCACTTATATATCTACAAAAGGTCTTGTCCATCTGTTACCCCCTGGCTATTCTTTCTTTAGTTTGTGCCTTAACCCCCCTCACTGCCTTTCCTGCTTCCCTCTGTTTCTGCTGGTACATCTCTGTCCTCTTCAATCTGCATCTCCTAGTATCTTCTGAATGCTGTCCTTTTTGCCCTTACCCTTACCGCCACCTCCACTGAGAACCATATTGGTCTCTTTTTCCTCCTGCTTTTACTCACCTCTTTTCCACAAAAGTTTGCTACCTGTACTGTTTTATCCCTTATTCTGGCCCACTGTCTCTCCCCACCATCAGGGTAATCCCCTTACCTGAGTGACTCTGAGGCATTCACCCATTTCTTTTAAATCTGCCCTCCTGAAGTCCGGACCCTCATCCTTGTTTGGTTTTCTTCTGCTGCTGTCCTAATGTTAAATAACACTGTCCAGTGATCACCTCCTGTCCTCTGAGAACTTTTCTCATCACATCAGGTAGTAAAACACCCTTTCTTCACACAAGCCATTTAACCACTCATTAAATGTAATGATTTTCAGCTGTTTCCCCCTCCCTTCATCCAAAAACTGTGAGAACATCTAAGAAGGTAACAGGCTTCCACATGTTCCTAATTTTCTCCCAAAGTCCTTAAAGCTATTGCAAGCACAGAACTGCTCTCTCTGCCATTCAGATGGTGGCCAACTGAGATGGTGAGCGGAGAGCCCATGCCTGTCACAATTTCTAATGCTGTTTAGTGGCACTGGTGACTGGGGGCAAGGTGAGTGTGGGGCATAGTGTCCTGAGTGGACTGGAAGAGGGAGGGGGAGTCCATGGGACATTCAGTGGTGGTGATTGGGGTTGGGGGTCCACTATCCACCAACAGGGTTTTTGTCACATAATATAACAGGGAGAAAAAAAGATGTTCTGCATGTTTAGAGATGGGTGTATTTATTTGCTGTGCATATGCACCATAAGTATGTTTCTTTAACATGTCTTTTCATTGTTGTATATGGTGTTTCCATGTATTATAACATTATCTTTTTGTATTGTTGACCTTCTTTACAATAAAAAAGTTATTGGATAAGGAATACGTGTTGCCAGTAGTGGCTATCAGAGATGGGGTTATGGGCAACTGTGCACAGGGATAATGGCACAGTTTTGGCAGCATTTAACAGCACTTTGACAGAGGCTGTTTAGCACTGCCCAAACCATTAAGTATGCTTCTGCACCCTGTATGTGAACATCTGGCCAGACTGGGTGGGCCAAAGGGTAATTTTTTGCTGACAAGTTCTATGTTTCTGTGTTTTTATGTATACAAGGGGAATCCATCATTTGCACGTGTGCAGTGATATATTCTACACGATCATGCTGTCAGGTCAGCACCGTGCACCAGGGTCCTTTGAATTTAGCTCACTACCTCATCAGATTGTGATAGATTTGGTTTTCTGTGACACTAACATGGTTATTACTATGCTAACCATTTGAATATCTGGACCTTTGGCTACTGCTAGGGCAATTTCACTGTCTTGTAATAAAAATTATGTTTTGGTTATTGTGATCTGATCTATTAGTGTTATGTTTGTTAATTAATATTTCTCTTGGGGTATCCATTGCTTTCTGATACTCATTTTGAACAGATTTTGAATTCTCAATAGAGAATAATGGATAAGTAAGTGTGTATTATCGATTTTTTCCACACACCTCAGGTGTGTGATGACCCATAAACCTCGAGAGCGATGCTCAAGAGGTTTATGTGGTCAACACACACCTCAGGTGTGTGAAAAAATCCATAACATCAAACTTACCTATTATTTTTTATAATTGCTGGTGTGGAGGTTTAGACTATATTTCTAGCAGGTTGAAAGAAAAAGATGTTTTTTTTTAACCAGGGTGCAGTATTATTTTTGAAGAAATTGAACTGTACATGAATAAAACCCAGTTGAAATACTGTTTGTGAAACAATGGACTGCAGCAGTTTCTTTAGGGGAATGTCATATAAACCAGATGTTGGGTTATTATGAAGGGTCATATCAACTGGATTTGAGATTATTATTGCCTTTGGAGCATAATAACCTGAAATCCAGTTGATATGCATTTTTAACAAAACAGTAATCCGATTGATATTTATGCTCACCGGTAATTATTACCTCTTAATAAACAGGTTCTCCATCTGTTTTGCTGTTTCATGTAATTATTCATCTGAGACGCAGTTTCAGCAGACTCTTAGCATCAAGACCTGTGGTATATTGTCAATCAGGCTACAAAAGTGGCAACTGTCAAATTGTAGGAGAGTATTTCTCTCCATAGGCTTTGAAAATTGGAAAGTTTCAAAACACTGTCCCTCTTTGTAAATTCAGAGGTCCAAAAAATGTCACAAATATCAGAACTCATTTCATGGCTGAATTACAAATTCACATCATACACATTAATTTTATTCTAGAAATCTCTGCATATCCATGGATTTACATTCTCAGATAATTCTCATGTCATTAATTAATTGGTGCCATATCCTGATCTGACCATAAAATGGATTGAAAGAACCTGAAAAGATTAAATTTCTGTTCCATAGTCACACATAGAGGTTGGCTGAATAAGGGGCAAATCCCCTTAACTTATGTGTAAAAATTCCCATCAAACAAGAAATAGTTGTTAATCAAAACCATCTCAGCCAGTTTATAAAATAAAGCAGTCGGAAGCTGTATACATTATCATTTCTGTCTTTTGTCAGAAAACATATCAAAGCTTGTAATCCCCCCTATATGCAGTATATTAGAATACAAACATTCTATATCCAAGGTTATCATGACTGAATTGTTAGTTGGTGCTACAGTCCTAATTGCCAGTATTGCAACACATGTCTTTCAAAAATGTGGGCAATTCCATCACAAATAGCCACAAGTAATGATCAGAAAGCAGTTCTGCTTGATTATCTATGCTGGGTACTATTGGTGGAAGTGGGGGTTGGGTGGGGACTACAGTATTCTTGCATAATTTCCAGAGAAGATCCAGCACTGGCCCCACATGGCATTTCAACATCCAGAACTCAGACTCAGATTTTATAATAATATCTCTTTCTGTCTAATGCTTGTTGCAGGGAAATATTCACCTGTTTCTCAATTTCAGTTGTTGGGTTGGAGTGTAATTTTTTTTTTGTAAAACACTTCATAATTTATTTGTCTATACACTTTCATGTAAAACTTTTTTTTGCCTTACTTGACTGTTGCTCATCTTATATCAGTGGGCTTTATTACCAATTTTATATTACTGCTCAGTTTCTTCAATGCCAATATTTTGTTTTTTCTTAAATTATGTGGCTCTGTTTCCTTTTGAGTTGAGATCTTCTCAACCTCATTGTCCACTAGCTTACAGTATGCTGCTATAACTCCATTTGGCAGTGGGTGGGGCAGGGGAACAAACAGTGGATTTCTTTTTTAAAGTTTATATTGTCTCTTGTTCTTCCCCCAGTGCCACTTTCTTTTATCCTAAGACTGATCTCCTCACCATTACTTGGAGTCAGTGTTCTTTTTTGCCATATTTGAAGTTGTACAGGAGGAATGGGCAATCTATTAAAAAGTGACCTATAAAATTTGAATAATCTAGGTTCACTCATAGTTAAAAGGCATTCACTGGTTTGCTAGGTATAAATGCAACCCTTTCTGCAGTAATAAAATTAGTTGAGGGGTTAATATATTTTCTGATAAATTCACAACCTGCAGTTCTGGAACCTCATTGATGATCTCAGTCACTTCTGCTCACCTATTCAATTCACAACCTGCAGTTCTGGAACCTCATTGACCATGTCAGTCACTTCTGCTGACCTATCCCTTGTGATCTGCTGTTTCCACCATTTCCTCTGCCTCTTCCATTTCATTCTCCTCTCCACCTTCTGGTCCTCTTTTTTTTTGATTTGGACCTCTGCTGCCCCCCTCTTGTGGATCTTTTAAAAAAAATCCCAATTATAGTTGTTAGAGGCTGTGTTATCATCACTCTGTCCAGGAAGGTATTTGCGTTACTGTTTGATTTCAAATTATCCACATGGAACCTGTTTGGCCCCAAACCTGAATACGGTAGTTCCTTTTTATGGCTGCAGTGGGTGGAGCCTGCAGATGTTTTGCATGTACAAAAGGGCTGATGTCATGTTTTCTGCCCATGGAACTTACTGAAGGTGTAAATAGTCTCCTCTGCCTTATCCTCCTCTAAAAAATGTGTTCTGCCCTCAAATAAACATGCTTTCATGTTAGTCAATGGTCGCAGTGCACTATTTTCTTTCTTAAATGGGAGGTACAAGAACTGGAACCTGAGTAGTGGGAGGCAGCATTATTTTTGGAGAGGAGTAAGATCCACCCCCACCTCCACCCGAGAAGCTCCTAAAGATACCCCCCACCTTTTTTTTGGTTCATGTGGGGGGGCATGAGGTGGATCTATGATGTTGGAACAACTGACTATCAGAGCTGCCTTGGGAAGCAATTAAGAGTGCCTGAAACTGCATC
The DNA here is from genome assembly GCA_016271365.2 of Neoceratodus forsteri. Taxonomy (NCBI): domain Eukaryota; kingdom Metazoa; phylum Chordata; order Ceratodontiformes; family Ceratodontidae; genus Neoceratodus; species Neoceratodus forsteri. The sequence goes on from CM057452.1 coordinate 1,571,849,885, forward strand.
CAGGCATATCCCCTCACCCCCACACACATAGACATTATGATTTTTTTTAACTCTAAGCATGTCAGTATTTGGCTATATATGAATGGGCAAGTTGGGCTAAAAATAAAATAGAAAAAAAAAGATCAAGCAGGTGCCTTTTCCTTTGTCAGATACATGCATACAGAAGGTCAAAAATCCTGTATGACAAGTTCATTATATAGATGTTTTCCATGTAAAATAGACATTTTGTTATTGTCCTGTCTGTAGCATTGTTTGTAGCCAGGCAACTATTATTTACCTAAGTACTGTAAATGACAGGTTTTAATTCAGATATATTTTTTTTAGCAGTTCTGTAATATGTATTTCTTGCTGATGTAAGAGTGCATAGCACAAAAATGAAAGGGTTTGCCTAATTGATTGTTGTTTGCATGAGAAGAGGGCATGACAGTGGCCTGCAAGAGTGAAGTCTAACAATTGTTTCTTGGCCATTCTGGGACCTGAAGTTTCAGTCATGTGTGAAGAGAATAAATTCTTGTGTTTTGTGCATTTGAATAGGTTTAGTGCTTTGAAGTTAAAAGATATAAATACTGATAATTTATTTATTATGCATAAGATTTTAAGTGTAATTCTGTCTAGGTCACAGACACATAAGGTATAAAAAGTACATTTAAGGATGGATATATTAGTCAAAGCTTATAGTAGCAAAATAAAGCAAGAAAAATAATATATTGTGTTTGTTTTTCTTCAATTATTTAACCAGGAGTGGCACACTAAGCTGAAAGCTTGTTTATAGGGGCAACCTGTGAGCACATGGAAGTTAAGTGACTTGCTCAGGGTCACCCAGTATGCAAGTGGGGGCTGTGGGATTCAAACCCAGATCTCCAGATTTGCAGCTCAGAGACTTAAACCAGTGTGCTATATTGCCTCCCTATTATGGCAGTCATCTGTTTTATGGTTCATGATGCTGGTGTAATAATCAGCAGTACATTGTATGGGGTCTCATTCTTTCAGGAGGCTACTCGCTCACAAACTGAGAGCCCTGTGTGTATGCCACAAATAACCACCTCCTCCATCTCCTGTGATTCCCCAAACTCTTGGCACTTATATGTATTCCCCTAGCACTTCTCTTCTTCTATCCATCTTGGGTTTATTCTGCCAACTCCCACCTGTTTGTTTAACTACATCTATTTCCACCCCTCACTGACCCTTTCCTTTGTTTTCCCCCACCCATAAACCTTCGGTTGTTGTTCCTTCACTTACTCTACCTGGTATCCCTCGTCTTATTGTAATGTTGTGACCTTTGTCTGAATAATCCCACATTTTGAGGGAATCCTTTATACAGCATATACAGTCAATCATCAACCTGGATAGTGTTCACCATAAGTACTCCCCAGCCCTAATCTTATCTGTTTCTCTGTAACTGTCTTTTATTTGTTCATTGTGTGTAGACTGCTTATCTGGTAATTTTGATGTAGCTGTGTATGTCCTACTTGTCCAGGACTATCTTGCAAATGAGCTTGCTCAAGGATGATTCTGCCTGGTTAAATAAAGTTTGATTGATTGATTGCATAGCAGGTGTCAAATGTCAATAAGTAAGTCATGCAATAGATGTGCTGAGCAGTTACTGAAGCAAGAAACGTATTTAGGATAATCAAATATTCCTGTTAGAGAACTGATAAATGTGTGACATTTGCATCTCAATTTGAAGGAGGTCCTTATGGGGTGTCAATGTGCAATATAAAGTAGTCATAGTTTTCAAGTTGTCTGAGTAATTGCTTTGTACTACCACTGTTACTAAATTTTAAATTATTCTATGAAGGAAATTAAGTTTATGTAACCGTCTGTAAATGTATTAAAAACATTTACTTCTGAAAATCACTTTACATAGGGTTGAGTAATAGACTTGGGGGACATTGCATTACTTTTTGCTCTGGACATATATTATCTGAATAAAGTAACTTGTAGCTGGCATGATGGATGGGGACTTTAGTGGATATTATTGTGGAAAGGGTCATGATGCTGGTCAGTGTGATCCATAAGGTTTGTTAACCCGCTTTTTTGTATACTGTTCCTTCCAATCTACTTAAGCTGGAGATACTTATTCTCCCCCTAATTCTTTACTATAATGCTGCTGTGATTAGGGATGCCTGTTAACCTATCTGTTTAAATATCAAGTTTTACAATGAATCTGATATGTTATTGGTGCATGGTTCTGAATGTACCTTCTTTCTACTTTCTTACTGAATGCAGTTGTTGCTCTGGAAATGGTAATTTTACCTAACTACAGTATGTCTTTTTGATATATGGATAATTAGCAGTCTGTTATTACTGTATTGCACTACCTAAGTAAATTCTACCTTTAAAAGACTTTCCATGGCTGCTGAGATGGCTGGTATTTTTGGGACATTATATTAGAAAAGTCGGACATCATCCCCTCCCACTGTTAAAGATTATGGGGGTTGCAAATGTGTATATCAACAATTTGTATGGAAATTATTCCTTGCTATGCATATTACCCTATATGAGGAAATGTGTGTATGTTTTATGTACATCAAATAATAAACATAAATTAAAAAAAAAAATTACTTGTCCTTATAATGAAGTACTGCCACCTTCTGTACCATCATGGGGGTTTGCATATGTTTCCCATGATGCTTTGCATTATTGGGGTATATGCAATTGTGTTTTCTTTAAAATTTGGCTGTCTGGCCAATATCATCAGGGATAACACCTACCTCAGTGGCATTTGCTCAGGGGTTCTTTTGTAAACCTATATTGCTTCCTATTCCTTCCATTAAAATGTACACCTCCATAAACTGTATTTTCTTAATAATGTGCATGCCTTCCTTAGAACAGAAACTAAAACAAATCTTACTAACAAATCATTGTGTTGTTTCTCCACACCTCCTTAACAATTCCATACAACTTCACTAACTTCATTATGCAGCCGTGGTGGATCTGACCAGAGTTTGAACTTTGCCGGTTATGTATAGTTCCAGTATGATAACCTTCTACATCCGACTCATGCTTTTTTGTTTTATAAGCTTTTAAATCATCTTTGAAGTGTTTGTTCTCCTTGTTCGTTCAATACTGATAAATATTTGGGGGTGGGATGGGGTGCTTTTCAAAGCCCATTTGCACATTCAGTTCTCTGCTTTTCTGTTGTACAGTTTTAGATATATGCCAAATTACTGCTACTTCCAGTTTTCAAAGCTTGGCCATGACTATGTATTTTGTCATCAAACAACTAGACATAATGCAGATAAATCCAACATTTGAAGATAACTCTTAGAAGATAGAACATAGTGGGGGTGTGGTTTGGAAGCACAGCATGGTGAACATGTGCTAGATTGGCTCCTAAGGGCACTAATATTCAGAGGCAGAATTAACAGTATTAATCAAAAAAATTGCTCTCAACTTGGATAGAAAACAACATCGGAAAGCAATGGCAACTCAAAAATTAACAAAGAAGCAGTCAGCTGTGCAGTTCAAGGCTATAGATGGATCCAGATGTGGCACTGCTGAAGGCTGAATGAGATTGCAAGCTGGCATGGCAGAGGGCAGCCAGCAAAAGTCAGTTATCAACCCGTCTGCAGCTGCTGTCTCTGTACAACTCACCAATATGTAGAATGAAATGAGAGTGGACCTTATAAATGTAACTGCACAAATTACCCATTTACAAGGAGCAGTTACTGGCATTATCAAAATGGTAGCAGAACATGACATTAAGTTCACTGAACAGGAGCAACATATGAGCAACGTCAAAGATCAACTAGTAGGTATGCAAGAGAAAACAAAAAATTGCAAGAAAAAGTCGCTCACCTGCTGGCACACTCCAATGACCAAGAAAATAGAGCCTGTTGATCCAGTGTTAGGATTATTGGACTGCCTGAAGGGCTCGAGGGGAAAGGAGGAGGAAAAACTGTGCAAAAATGGCTGGTCGAGCACATAAGTATGGATGGGACTGCTGATGAATTTGAAATCCAACGGGCGCATCAGACCGACCCGACTCCCAAGCCAGGAGACTGACTGTGTCACTACTTAATCACATATTTGTGGATTCCAGATGAGGAGAAAGTAATAAAAGCAGCCCAAGCACATGGTCCAATATCGATAGATGGCAGTCAGTTGTCGGTTTTCCAGGACTACTCCAGGGAGCTTCAGGTCCAGCTGCAAAAGTTCGCAGGTGTGAAAGTCTCTCTACACTTAATGGGCTGGGACTTCACACTACTATATCCTTGCAAACTAAAAATCATTAAGCCAGGATGTCCCCCCAAGTTCTTCACAAAGCCCCAGGAGGCAGAAGCATATATCAAAAAAGGTTTGAGGGCCTGCCAGTGCAATGGTAGGGCTACAACTTGTAACACCAGGGGCTCAGGTTTGGAAATGGACTCAGGCAGCTGGAGGGACAGCCAGGGGGAGAAGGATTGAACACCCACAGGCTGCTCTTCTTCTCCAGGGAGGGTGGGGCAGCATGAAGAGGGAGGGAGGATGTCAGCTGGGAGCCAGGATGACAGCATGTTGCTATGTGCCCCGCCCCTTGACTCTCCAAGTGTGTCAGCATCCTGAAGGAAGGGGCTTACCAGAAAAATGGAAAAACCCTTCAATGGATGTCTGGAGATGGGACTCGACTGCCTGAGAGAAATCCATAACCAGGATTCAGGATGGGCCAATGCAGCATACCTGACACACACATTAATGGACTGAAGGGGACTGGGGGGGGATCCTTCTTCTCCCCGCCCGTGGGGCAAACCGAGGCAGGATGGGGGGAGAGCTGACAGGACCCAGCATGGAGATCCTGGGGAGGACCTACAGGAGCATGCACAGCCTAGGGATCCCTGAAGATAGGGTCACGAGTGGTGAGTAAAGGGGCATAAACAGAGAATATTAAAAAAAAAATAAAGGTAGGGGTGCCTGGCTGAAAAAGAAATCATGGGACAGATGCAGCAAGCAAATAAAATAGAAGTGAAAGGGCTGAATACACCTTCTGTAAATGTTTTTCTGTACTAAATAAACTAAAAGAAGCAAAAGTTTGTGGCTGGGATGGCTGGGGGCATCACGGACTCTGAACAAATGTGGCAGGAACAATAATGCAGCCTGGGCTATGCTATCTCCCAGCTTACCCTTTGGATGAAGTGCCCCTGAGCATGACTGGAATGTGAACAATAATGCTATTGGAAATGATAACTTGTGACCAGACAATAACTGAGAAAGTATTTTCTAAGGTATTTTGATTGCTTACTAATAACCTAAAATAGCCACTGAATAGTGATGGATGTGGTCTTTTGAAGGGAACATTGTGGCGTACTTCATGGGAGTGTCTGTCAATTTCCAGAGTGGCATTCAACAGTAATCTACATGAACTGAAACTGACAAAGCAAGAGGGAACCAATCGAGGTGGAGGAGGAATGCAGTCTCTAGCCGCACCCTTCTGGATGATGCATGCTCTCTCTCTCTCTCTTTCACTTCGAGAGCTGTCAGGGGAGGTGGGGGTGAAGCTGGGCGTTCTTCTCAATCTAATCCATCCCGACAACTGAACAGCCAAGAAGCATCAAGGGGGAATCAAACCCCTAACTCCAGCAGCAAAGGAGTTGTAAAATTACAGGACACCAAACTCTGAGCATGGTGAGAGCTCACACATCTCTGAGTTAAAATACAGCATTGAAATAAGTGCCACGTTGCTCAACAAGGGGGAAAAGTCTGAGAACTGAAGGATGATAGAGGAGACAAGATTCCTAACAATTGGTGCTGAGACACTACTACAAAAAATTTTCATATAACTTTTTTTTTTTTGGTGATGGCACCTGGACTCACACTGGAGATTACTACTGAGCACCTTGGGACCGAGGTTGCACACAGAGTCTGGGTGGTAGTCGCGTAGGCTGGGGGCTCACCCCCCCCCCCACACAGCCAGCCAGAACTCTTGACCACGGCTGGGGTTGTGGGTAGCAGTGAGAAAGCCCAGGGTTTTAAATAATTGATTAGCAGTTTTTTTCTTGGGACAATGCTAACTGTACAGAAAGTATTTATATAAGTTTTCTAGAAGTGTTATGTTTGTTAAACACAGTGAGGCAACTGCTATGCATTTTCACAGTGTTTTAGCACTTTTATGAGCAAAACGCTAATCAATTTTTGGAGTTAAATAAATCCCTGAAGCCTTTCATTTTTTTCGAATGGCTAAGGGGAAAGGAAAAAAATATGAGCAGAGAACAAGAGCAGAAAACAAATCTGACAGACATTAGTCACAAAGCAAAATAAGATAAAACTTAAGGTTAAAAAACAAACAAGATAATTGCAATGTCTGTACCAGAGAAAAGCAGTGACTGAAAAAGAAGTTAACAATGTTCTGGCTGGCGGGGGGGTTGGGTCAAATACATTAATAAAGGGAGGCAAAGCTAAGGTTTGTATATACATATGAATGTCTACTAAATGTGTAACAGAGTTTGGTGGTGACTTGATTGGCCATCTTAATGCCCCAAAGACAGCAAAAATGATTTTACTTTCTCTCTGCCCCTCTAATGAGTGCAAGGGGCAGGAGAGACAGGATACTAAATGTTCTGCTATGATAATAGAATGAGCAGTGATTAAAAAGGATGTGCCCTAAACCACATGCACACCACCAAATTGAAAGTGGGAAGGGAGTGCCAAGTTAGGGTGCACCATAGTGTGGGAGGAGGGGGGCAAGGCAGTGACAATTATGTTGGGGTGTGGGACTGCCCTGGAGGGAGGGAAGGGATGAAATGTGTTGATGTTAACTATGTTCCTGTTTGTATGTTAAAGTTCAAGGGAAAGGCAGGTTTCACAATGGAAACAGGCAAGAAAGTTGGTTTAATGTTTAAAGAAAAATGGTTGTCAACAAGCAACAAGAAAGGTAGAGACCGCAAAGACACAGGACTATGAGGGTGGCAGAATTTAAGGAGCATGGGATTATGGATAGCAAACTAAAGATAACTACATGGAATGTAAATGGGCTAAAGTCATGTACTGAAAGGCAAATAAATACACAATAAGATCAAAAGCAGTGGAGTGGATGTGGCCTGTTTCCAGGAAACGCACAAGACCAGTAAAGAAGGAGCCCATGTGACAAAGGCATGGGGATGGGAGTGGTGCGGATCATATTTTTTTTCAAGGCACGTGCAGTGGCAGTGTGGCTTAAGCTCAGGTTCCCCGGAGTGGTCACAGATGTGAATATTCATAATGGAGGGAGGTATGTGTTTTTGCAGGTGCAGGTAAACACAGGGCAAGAAGTGGCGATTGGGACCATTTATGCTCCAAACATAGATAACACAGAATTGTTTACATTTCTCTCATTGGAAATGACAATGTTCAGGGAGCCCTGGATACTGAGCGGTGATTATAACTGTATACTAGACAGCATGCTGGATAGAGCCACTAGGGTGGGAGGACCGGAGTCTAAGAACACCAAAGCATTCAAAGATTTAATGAGAGACCATAGATGAATGGATACCTGGCGATACTTTAACCCCAAAGTGAGAGAATACTCCCACTAAACTCACTCAGGTAAAACCTATGCTTGCCTTGACATGATTTTGGTGTTACAGGACATAATCCTAGCAATCCAGACAGCCATATATGACCCTATCGTAATCTCTGATCATTCCCTGACACATCTAACAATCTCAGACATGGGGGCCATGACCACAAACACTGCATGGAGGCTAGAGCCCACTCTACTTAAAAGAAAGACTTCCAACAGTTTATAAGAGGACAAATAGAATATTTCTTGAGGGAAATTCCAGCCTCAGATACAAGCACTGCAGTAAAGTTGGATGCCTTGAAAGCGGTACTATCTCCTACGCCTCACATAAAAAGAAACAGGAGATAAAGCACATAAAAATGCTTGAGTATAGGATAAACAGAGTGGAGGAGGGGCACATGAAGACACAAACCTCAGAAGGGTACAATGCATTACAAAAACTGAAATGGGAACTTAACACTGTTCAAAATACTAAAATTGAAAGGGACCTACAGTTAACACAGACTGGAAATTATTGCAGGAGATGCAGGGAGAAAATGGTTGGCATGACAATTGAGAAACAGGCAAGATGTTAAAAGTGTAACCCAGATACAGGATATAGATAGTAAGATGCATAATGAGGAGAAGAAGATTGGGGAATGCTTTCGGGCTTATTACAAAGCATTGTATGCGTCTGAAACAGCACCTACTCAAAATCAGTATGATGCTTTCTTTGCCAAGTCAAAAATCAAAAAAATTAGTAAACAGGACTGTGAGGTAATAAATAAGTCTGTTTCTTGGGAATGCATACAAGGAGCCATTGAGTATTTATTTATTTATTTAAGAGTTTTACCAGGAATGGCATACTGAGTGGGTTACTGCTCGATTCCAGATGCATCCTGGGGGAAAGGGACGAGTGGAGCATAAAAACATAAACACAAGTAGGGTGTACATGAATGTGATTACATATGCAATGCAGTAGAGGAAGATTGTACATGTTACAGTTACACTATACAGAGTGTTAGAGACCTCAAGGGGAGAAACTGGAGCGTGCAAGTACATAACATAAGTAGAATCACATGAAAGCAGATACATTTTACAAACTTAGGGGAAATAATGCATGTAAGTATTGTCAATTTGCAAAATTAGCTATGAGATCAAGCAATGAGGGAAAATAGAGAGGATATACAAGGTTTAGAAGGAGGACTGCCATCTGTAACCCCTACATTATGCTCTACATAGCATGAAAGCAAACCGCAGGGGAGGTGTGCTAAGAGTAACAACATGAGGGCCTAAACATGAGTAGGGGACTTGAGGTTTCAACTCGTAGTTGTCCCTATGTTCAGGTGCTAATAATGGAGAAGTGTGGCTTGAGGAGGAGATTTAGAAGGGGGGAAGGTGCCAGGGTCAGACGGCTACCCTATAGAATTCTTTAAAAATATTTTCCCAAGAACTGCAAGAACCATTGCAGTAAATGATCACAGAAGCCCTGGGGGAGGGAGTTCTGCTTAATTTGGTGCCAGGTGTTGTAAGCCATCATCTTGTGGGTGGGCTGGGTGTGGGTTTGCAGTGGTACGGGGGCCTATAACCTATTCTGTTGGGGAGCTAGTGGTTGGGGCCGGTGGCCTCTAGGGATTCCTTATGGGATCTACTATTTAGTGGGTTTGGTCGGGGACCCGAGGTAACTGCTGTAGACTAGGGTCTGCTACCCATACAGATTTTTTGGGGATCACATCTGGCACAGAGCGATCCACCTGCTGAAGAGGTTTGCTGAACTTCTCCTTCTGTTTGCTTAGTCTGGAGGATTTATTTTCTCAAAGAGGAGGAAGATCCTCAGAGACCGTTGAGTTGGGGCAATTTCTTTTGAACCATTTCTTTCACTGAATTGTTATTGGAATTTACATAATTGCTTCGAAAGGCAGTGAGAGTGCCTGTTCCTTCACTGTTCCAATATTCTGGAAGTAAACAGTGTGACAGTGAGAGGGCTGCTGCTTCTTCTGGAAAAACTTTGTGGAGGAGCGGTAGGTGGGAGCTCCCCCTTCCCCCCCCGCCATTGTAAGTCAAGTGGAAGAAAGGATTTGGGGAATAATTTTGCTGACTGTGACTAATATTTTAGGGGCAAATACTTGTTTTTCAAGGCTTGCCGCCATGTGAGAGGTGGATTGGGGGTTTTAAAAACCCCCTCTTTTCTGCAGTGGTGAGAGCACTGTGTTGGGGAGGGAGGTGGAAAAATAAAATAGCTGTCTTTAAAAGGGATTTGAAGGGAAAATGTTCTGGTTGTTATATTAGCATAGAATCTTCTGGGGTTGTAAGTTTTAAGTAAAGAGGGGGATAGGCATATTGGATGTGTGGGGTTGTTGCAGTGTTTGAATGATGTGATGGAGTGTCGGGGATATGGTCAGGCAGTACTCCCTCTCAAGACTTAGAGATCTCTGTCCTTTTGAACATCTTCTGCTTTCTTTGGATGTCTATAATAGATGTTGAGGTTTCGACATCTTGAGATGAATGAGCAGTATGAGTTGGGGATCCCAGAACTCTTGGGGGATGGGGAGGGGTGGGCAGATAGGGACAGTGAGAAACAGGAGATGCCCTGGGGCAAAATGGGCTCAGGAGCAAGGTCCTCCTTGCCTTGTGCCCATACCCAAGGGCTCCAACTTTGTTGGGCAGGAAGTGGGGCCATCATTGGACTCTCATCTCTTTCGGGCAGCGTTAAGCAATGACAAGTCGATTAAGAATAAGACCATAGTGGTTGGGGATCTTGTTGCTTCTGTCAACTTGGCTTGCATCACCGAGACCTGGGTGGATAAAAATGCAGGCCCTATTCTGGAATCTGCATTTCCGGCTGGGTTCTTGGTGATTCACCACCCAAGAGTGGACTATAGGGCCGGGGGGGGTTGCAGTCTGTTTTACACAGGAACTGGATCTCAGAGAGGTGCCAGTTGGATGCACCAACTCTTGTGAGTGTATAGTTGGTGCAGGTGCAGGTGCAGGCTACAGGACCCTTCTCATCTACTGTCCATCAGGTGGTGGGAGGGAGTTCCTGAAGGAGGTTGCAGACTTCGTCACCGAGATGGTTTTGGAGTCCCCCAGATGGTGGATTTTGGGAGACTTCAATGTCTGGGTCGACAATGAACTCTTGCCATTTTTACAAAACCTCCTCCAAATGATGGATTCATTTTGCCTGTCATGGGTATTTACCTTTGCAACTCACAAGGAAGGGCACACATTGTACTTGGTGTTCCATCTGGGGATGGAGATCTCTGATGTGGAGGTGGAGCCACTCGGTTGGTCTGACCGTCATGCCCTGAGGTTCAGTTTTGCAGCCCCCGGAAATGGGCCTGCCCCTAAGGAGTTGGTGCAGCTCTGTCCTTTGAGATGAGTTACCTCAGAAGGCCTAATGATGGAGCTGGACTTCTCAGGATTTCCAGTGGATATCACTGACACAGGGCCTCTGGTCCTGGCCTATAATAGGGCTGTGGTGGGGCCCTGAATGTCTTTGCTCCAATTCATGTTCACCCTCTTACTCTTCACCCAGGGACCCCTGGTTTAATGGGGAGATCCGCGAGTTGAAGAGGTCAGGGCAAAGACTGGAGAGATGCTGGCAGAAAACTTGCCTGGAGGTGGATAGGCTTAGATTGCTAAACCATTATAGAATCTACCAATGAGCAGTTTCCCATAGTAAGGCAGAATTCCTGTCCAGGGAAATTGCTACAGTGAGGAATAGACCTGCTCAGCTCTTCTGGACTGTGGACAGACTGTGCAACCTAGCCAGTCTACATGACGGTTGAGTGTTGTCACAAATGCAGTGTGAGGAGTTTGCAAAATTCTTCGCTGATAAGGTATCCACCATCAGGGATGAGATCAGCCAGCACCTTCCCATTGGGCCTTACACTGATCAATTGGGTGATACTGATGCCCAGTTGACCTGGTTCACCATTAGACAACCGGCAGTCACGGATTTAGTGAGGATCGTCCAGACTCTGCGACCTACGTACTGTAGTTTGGATCCGGGCCCTACTCGCCTACTAGTGGGGTGTGTAGAGGTCATCAGCCTGGCTGGTCTTTGCTGGGATAGTGGCAGGTTCACTAGAGAGAGAGGGATCTTTCTGGATCCCTTAAAGGAGGCGGTAGTATGCCCCCTTTTGAAAAAACCCTCTCTTGATCCCGACTGCCCAGCTAACTACAGACTAGTCTCTAACTTGCTCTTTGTAGGCAAAGTTATTGAGAAGGTGGTCACTCTGCAGCTGGAGGATCATTTGACCAGTCACAGTATCTATGACACTCTCCAGTCCAGCTTCAGGAAATGGCATAGCACAGAGATGGCACTTGTTCGGATACTAAATGATCTCCTGATGGTGAGAGATCAGAGAGCTCATTCCATCTTGGTTCTCCTTGATCTTTCAGCAGCATTTGACACCATGGATCATGGGGTGTTGCTCGAGCACCTGTGGTTTTTCTGTGGACTGAGGGGAGCAGTCCACAGTTGGTTTCAATCTTTTCTTGAGAGCAGATCACAGAGAGTGGTGTCTGGGATTTATTCCTCAGCCCCTCACTGGCTGCCCTGTGGGATTCCACAGGGCACTTTGCTGTCCCCCATGTTATTCACGGTGTATATGCTTCCATTAGGGAACATTATTAGATGGTATGGGCTGGGTTTTCACTGTTATGCGGATGACTCTCAGCTCTACCTGTCTTTTGTGCCTGAACAGGAATCTGATTCCATCACAGTGTTTAATAACTGCCTCCTGGAGATACAGAATTTGATGAGTACCAGTTGACTTCAGTTGAACTCAGGTAAAACAGAGGTATTGGTGGTGGACCCTGGTTTTAGGTCAGCTGGGTTATGGGCAGGGAACCCTCAGGTTTATGCCTTGGAAGGTCCGCTTATGGCCTCTGGCCAGATGCATAACCTGGGCATGGTATTTGACAAGGGCCTGACCCTGAAGGCGCAGGTGTCGGCTGTAGTCAAGTCTTCCTTTTTCATCTAAGGAATATAGCCCATGTGAAACACCTAGTCTCACCTGAAGATCTTCCTATCCTGGTCCACGCCTTTGTTACCAGTCATTTTGACTACTGCAACACCATCTATCCAGGGCTGCCAGGGGTGGCTGTCCTCCGCTTGCAGCTAGTGCAGAACTCGACAGCCAGGTTGTCAACTGGAATCTCTAGATCCAGTCATATAATACCTGTACTTCATGAACTGCACTGGCTGACCATACAGTGATGGATCACCTTCAAGGTCGCATTGCTGACTTATAAGGCCCTACACGATTTGGGACCTCTCTACCTGAAAGAACTGTTGGTGTCTCACTCTGATCCTCTGATGAGGGTTTGCAAGAGATTCCCAGGGTATCCTTAAAAACATCTGGAGGAAGATCATTTGCTTTCATGGCACCTACCCTGTGGAATTCTCTACCTCACCAGATAAGAGATAGTCTGACCGTAGAAGGCTTCAAAAAGTCATTGAAAGCCTTCTTATTTAACCAGGCATTTTCAGAGATTTGGTGAATGATTGTATTGATTGCTGTTATGGTCTTATTGGTTTTAAATTGTATTGTATTTATGTTGTTGTATGAAATACTGTAAAAGTGTGATATTGTAAAAGTGCCCTGAGCCCAGGAAGGGCGCTTTATGTAACCCCCACCCAGGTATGCCGTTTCTTTCTTGACAGCTCTACCTGGTGGGCTGGGTTCAGGGAGGAAAATGTCACTTGGCACATTGGCTAGGTTTGGCTACTTTGCAACAGGGGCACCCAAGTAACTCCGGACAAAGGAAGCAATAACTGTAATGTCCAATAACAGAAGTGGGATTCTAAAGTGTGGCTTTTATTCACATCCAACAGAATAAACAAAGCATAGATGGACCCCCACGGGGCTACACTCCTGGTAATGCAGATCTAAGGAGACCAGAGCACATCCTCATCACTTTACCCCTCAGGCTCTGAAACACACTGAGCACACAGCCCGAACCTGTACGCTGCTTTGGGTTTTCCCCAGCCCGGCTCCCTTGCCAGCCACTTGGACACTTTCCATATAGCATGGAAACATTTACTGGTGGCTCCCTAAACCACCTGTGAGCACTTCTACTCCATAAGGGAATCTTCCTCATCAATTCTACGTCTGGGTACTTTTCCCAGGCACTGGCCAAGTACCTGAGAGAAAACAACAGGTGTCCCAGAGCAAATCTGTAGAGGTGAATTTGGTTACTGCTGATGGGTGGTCTCCCACCTCTCACTCCCATAATTCATACCCAGCCATTTCTCTGGACTGTAACACCTCATCCTTTAAAACACTTTGCTGTGTAAATTCTTTTTAAATGTATTTCACATTCAATCTACTGTCTTTACTTCCCATTTGAGCTGGACTTGAACATACTTAATAAGTGGCTTTGTCTATTATTCTAGACCCCCCACAGAGTTAAGCAGTCCAATCCCCACATCTTCCAAACTGTACTTGGCTGTCTTTTCCTGAACCCACAGTAACAGTCCTTTTAGTTTCATCTTAATGCAGGTGAAAACACATGGCCCTTTAGCAGAATGAACTCACCCTTCGGTTGCAGGTGCCCCACAGGTGTTTCCTCCTCAAGGAACACTCTTCCAGAGCTTCTGGTGCCTCAGCACAAACTTAAACAAGGCAGCTTATTTTCCCTAGCCAGACCAAGGGGGTTTGCCCTTGGAAGCAGACTGATTCCTTCCCCCCATCTCCACGGGGATGGGGCCCTGCACCATTGAAAGCGGCCTCCACCACTTCAATATGCTCTTCTTGTGTTCCTCTTCAGGCGAGAACACATACGTATTACCAAAATAATAGCTCTTTGTCAGAGCTTAGAGCTCTGAGGGCCTGCTTACAGCAGAGCACCTCTTTCAGACTGCACACACTCTACCGAACTCTGCAGACTCTCTTCAAATTCCCCAACATTCTATTCTAGCCTCCAACTACAACATTCCAGTGTGGCTTATGCAGCTGTGACAGTTCTAAATGATGTCATCCCTCAGTCTCAGCTGAGACTGAGAACAGAGTGAGACAGTGTGAAATCCATTTAACTGGAGTTTCACAAGCTGCCTTCCTTGCCTACCACTATGTCTTACTGGGATTCTAGTAACCCCGGGTAACAGGGGGGTTACACTCACTCTGGGCCAGAAAAATGACTGTCCGCAGTCATTATTTACCTGACCTAGGCCATTCTACCCTATGTGTTACCTACGGAGAGGGGTGATCAGGCACCCTCCTACCATGTGCTAGGCACAGGCAGACAACACTAAGGGCCTAGAGACCTTCAGCTGACGTATTAGCCTCTACTCTACCTGCTGACTATGGGTACCTAGTGGCTCTGGTAGAATTGTCCAGAGCATAGCCCTAATTGATCAGTACTGTGACCCCTACTGCAGATCTGGGCCTCAGCCTGTCTATACCCCTAGCCCTCTAGGGAAAATCTGTCTGCCTCTAACTTAGAATTCCCAAAACAAAACAAACAGGGGACCTCCCCGACCCTGGACACCATGCAACCACACACTAGGAGCTACTACCATACACTATGCATTACTCCCACATTCCCTCACAACCATACCTCTCTTAAGGCTTTGAAACTTATACTGATGCTGAACCTATAATTACGCTCACAGTCGATTGCTTAGAATGCTTACTTTTGCTGGTAAAACTTAACACAGTCTTTATTTGCAAAGCGATTATACTGCTACACACAGATTCAGCTGGCTTTTGGCAAATTACTTAGTTTGAGCAATTATTTCTGTTAGTACGTACTCACTGTTATCAGTAGCTGTTTGCTGAAATGGAAAAACAGCCTGCAGCCAGTCTTGGAGGCCTCTGGAAAGAAGCAGGTTGGCAGTCCTGCTGATTGTCCCTCTGAACACCACACTCACAGTCCAGTCGATCGAGATGCAGGTTGAGCCTGAATTTAAACAGAAAAGTCAGTTTTTTAAACTTATACAGCACTTTGAGTTACTGCAATGTTCCTCCTGGTAAGCCAGTTCACACACTCCACTCACTCTCCCTCTCAAATGCTGTGTAGTCTCTCTAGAGCTGGCTTGGGGGCGGGACTGATTGCAGTCTCACCAATCACTTGACGCCATGCAAATGAACCTCTTTTCCTCTCATGCTCTTCTCCTCATGGCGATCGTCGAGCAGGCAAATTTAAACTGCAAAACCACACTTTTTTTTTTTCAACTGACTCCATGGCGGGAGCCCATTTCAACCATTTTTCATGGCCATTAAGCACAACAAGCCTCTCAGTTCACAAGAAAGCATTTCCAACATCTAGGGCACAATTTCCCTTATCCTACCCACAGTTTTCCACACTTTTCTTTGTAACAAACAGTTTTAAAAGCTGGTAAACACTGTAAATTTGGTGCAGGACAAGGGCATACACTCTCAGGCTTTACTGCTCCTTGGTAAACAGTTGGCATTTTAACAGCAGCACATGGATAACAGCACACAGCGGCACATTAGTTAACATTGCTTTAGCTTTTTGAGCTTCCCACTGCAAGATAACCAAAATGCTAGCCATTGTCAGAGCGACCTTTCTTACATTCCTCCCTTAATTCCAAACCCAAATTCTCAGCGTTGCCTCCATTTTTGTAACCCCCACCCAGGTATGCCATTTCTTTCTTGACAGCTCTACCTGGTGGGCTGGGTTCAGGGAGGAATATGTCACTCGGCACATTGGCTAGGTTTGGCTACTCTGCAACAGGGACACCCAAATAACTCCAGACAAAGGAAGCAATAACTGTAATGTCCAATACCAGAAGTGGGATTCTAAAGTGTGGCTTTTATTCACATCCAACAGAATAAACAAAGCATAGATGGACCCCCACGGGGCTACACTCCTGGTAATTGCAGATTTAAGGACACCAGAACACATCCTCATCACTTTAGCCCTCAGGCTCTGAAACACACTGGGCACACAGCCCAAGCTTGTATGCTGCTCTGGGTTTTCCTTGGCTCAGCTCCCTTGCCAGCCACTTGGACACTTTCCATATAGCATGGAAACATTTACTGGTGGCTCCCTAAACCACCTATGAGCACTTCTGCTCCATAAGAGAATCTTCCTCATCAATCCCACGTCTGGGTACTTTTCCCAGGCACTGGCCAAGTACCTGAGAGAAAGCAACAGGTGTCCCAGAGCAAATCCGTAGAGGTGAATTTGGTTACTACTGATGGGGGTCTCCCACCTCTCACTCCCATAATTCATACCCAGCCATTTCTCTGGACTGTAACACCTTATCCTTTAAAACACTTTGCTGTGTAGATTCTTTTTAAATGTATTTCAAATTCAATCTACTGTCTTTACTTCCCATTTGTACTGGACTTGAACATACTTAATAAGTGGCTTTGTCCATTACTCTAGACCCCCCACAGAGTTAAGCAGTCCAATCCCCACATCTTCCAAACTGTACTTGGCTCTCTTTTCCTGACCCCACAGTAACAGTCCCTTTAGTTTCATTTTAATGCAGGTGAAAACAAATAGCCCTTTAGCAGAGCAAACTCACCTTTTGGTTGCAGGTGCCACACAGGTGTTTCCTCCTCAAGGAACTGTCTTCCAGATCTTTTGGTGCCTCAGGACGAACTTAAACAAGGCTGCTTCTTTTCCCTAGCTGGACCAAGGGGGTTTGCCCCTGGAAGCAGGCTGATTCCTTCCCCCCATCCCACAGGGATAGGGCCCTGAACCATTGAAAGCAGTCTACACCACTTCAATATGCTCTTCTTGTGTTCCTCTTCAGGTGAGAACACACACCTATACCAAAATAATAGCTCTTTGTCAGACTTAGAGCTCTGAAGGCCTGCTTACAGCAGAGCACCTTTTTCAGACTGCACACACTCTACTGAATTCTACAGACTCTCTTCAAATTCTCCAACGTTCTACTCTAACCTCCAACTGCAACATTCCAGTGTGGCTTATGCAGCTGCAGCAGTTCTAAATGATGTCATTCCTCTGTCTCAGCTGAGACTGAGAACAGAGTGAGACAGTGTGAAATCCATTTAACTGGAGTTTCACAAGCTGCCTTCCTTGCCTACCACTAGGTCTTACTGGGATTCTCATAACCCCGGGTAACAGTGGAATTACATTTATATAAATAAACTTTTACTTTTACTTACTTTTACTATGAGTGCATCCACAATCATAGTACTGACAAAGCAAGGAAAAGCCCTGAGGTTTTGTGCTTCATATCCACCTATATCCCTGTTAACAGCAGATTACAAATTCTTGGCATGCATAGTAGCTAGCAGTCTAGAGAAGATGCTGCCACAAATTGTAAATGATGATCAGTCAGACTTTGTGAAAGGCAGGCAGGGTAAACTAAATGTTCGATGAACACTGACCATGGTATGGAAATGGACTAAAAAAAACACTAAGGGCAGCCTGGGTATTTTAGCCTTAGATGCTGAAAAGGCCTTCAGTAGGGTCAGATGGGGATAACTCTTTTAAACCCTTCATAGATTTGTAGTCAGGACAAATATGCTTAGATGGATTGGGGCACTATATAAACAAACCAGGGCCCAAATTTTAGTTAACGGAAGGCTCACCAACTCATTTATGTTGACCCGAGGGACAAGGCAATGGTGCCCTCTATCTCCACTACTTTAATTATTGTCACTAGAATCATTGGCCGAAGTTATAAGGAGGGAACCAGGCATCAAAGGTATATATGCTGGGGATAAAATTCACAAACTAACATTGTTTGCAGATGATCTGTTATTGTATAAAAGGAACCCTCAGGCAGAGCTGCCAGTGCTTTATGAAATATTGAAGGACTATGAGAAATTTGCAGGTCATAAGATAAATTGGTCCAGAAGTGAAATGTTGATCCTGGGCCAAGGGAATGTTAAATGCTTAAAGGAATCACCCCTTAATACAAAAAGTGTTAAAATATTAAAATATTTGGGAGTAATGATCACAAAAAATATGTCGCATCTATAGAAAGAGAACCACATCTCCTTATGAAGAAATATTTGGACAGACTGTGAGAAATGGCGGGGTTTCCACTGGGTCTGATAGGCAGAGTCAACACGGTGAAAAAAAATGAATATATCGCCCAGATCTTTTTATTTGTTCCACAATCTACCAACCAGGGCACCAGAAAAGTTCTTCAGGAAACTGGATAGCATGCTACATAAGTTCCTATGGGCTGGTAAACCTGCTAGAATAAAAAGAACCATATTGCAACAGCCGTTGATGGAGAGAGGCTTGGCTTTGTCAAACTTTAAATACTATTACTGGGCAGCACAATCAGCCTTTTTAGAAAAACCCAACACTACCAAGATATCGGACTGGAGGGGAATGGAAGAGGAAGGCATTGTGGTGGGATTGCTACAAGGGATGCTGGCTCTGGCCCTGGGTGAAAAAATCATACAAAATATCAGAATCCACTAACACGTGTACTGGTCAGGCTCTAGTTTGGGGTTCACAAGCACATTAAACATGTAGGAGGAATATTGGCCAATACCTCCATACATCTGGGGTTCAGAGAGCAAATGGGGTTTAATGTTCAACTACATCAGGTTTTGTTGAGATGGAGGAAAGCTGGGCTCACAACAATGGGAGACCTGATATGGGAGTGTACAGACTTTTAATGAATTAAAACAGAGTTATGGAATCGATAAATGTGACTATTTTGCATACTTAAGAATAAGGCAATGGATAGCAGGCCTGGACATTGGCCTGTCCCCAGTGGAGGAAGCCATATGCAGGCCACAACCCAGATAACAACACTGTATAGGCTCTTCATAGGAGCTGCTCCTCCACCAGTGGTTAAGGCAAAACAATACTGGGCATGAGATCTAGACATAGAAATGAATGATGCCAACTGGGAGACAGCTATTAGATATGTACACACATGCTCATACTCAAATAGATTACATATAATCCAATTTAACTACCTGTTTAGAACATACCTGTCTCCAACCTAAATGCATAAGTTCTCAGACTCCAGACCTAGTATATGTACAAAATGTCAGATAGAAGAAGGTGACTTCCTACATGTTGCTTTGACATGCTCCAAAGTGGCCCCTTTCTGGGTGGAAATGCATAAGATGATGCAAAAAATAATGGGGTGTTAGCTACCTCACACTCCATTAGAGTTTATGTTGGGGGCAGAGAGGCTTACAGGGAGAAGAATGAAGCACAGACTATCGTAGGTAGCATTAGTTTATGCCAGAAAAACAATGGCACAGCACTGGGCCGGTGAGACCTCCCCAAGTATAGCCCACTGTTCAAACAACTTGGGAGCATGTATGAGACTGGAGAGGATACAGCTACAAGTGAATGGACAGGAGGCTCTGTTTGATGCCACTTGGAAACCATTAGCGAAGGCAATAGAACTAGGAGAGGTTGCACTGTAGATTCCTACCACTAAAAACACACTTAAAACTACCTTTTTGGAAGCATACTCATGTAATGTCTATAACCTTGAACAGAAATAATCATGTAACACTTTACAATGTTTAAACATGATGCTGTTAACGATATGTCTGTAACGGAGTTGTATGCTTGTAAGTATGATACCTTTTTAATAAAAACTGTTTACAAAAAATTAAAAAAAGATAGAACATAATCTACACACATCAGGGAAGTCTCTTCCTGATATTAAAGTAACAAGGTTTCATCCATTTTATGACTTTTAAAACTCCCACCTTAGAAATGCTGTCCATTTTATGACATTCAAAAATTCCACCTGATGTAACAAGGAGCTGCATTCATTTTATGACTTTTAAAAATACTACCCAACATAACTAGAAATCCTTCCCATTTTATGACTTTTGAAAATACTACCTTCAGTGCTCATGATGACAATTAGAAGTTCAGTGTTTACTGATTTTGCCCTTACCACTGGGCTGTGCGCAAAGCAATAGATGAGTCCTAATATGCTTCATGCAGATTATTTTGGGCCCTTCAGTTAAAAAGAGTAAAATGATAACTAGATTTGTGTGGGGCTAACCAGGCCATGCACAAAGCAGGAGATGAGTCTTAACTGCTTTTTGCAAGCTATATAAGGCCATTCAAACCCTGTGCATGAGATCAGACTTTCTCATTGTAGGGCTCTGTGGGCCCTGCACAAAGCAGGAGATGAGACATAACTTTCTTATTATTTTGCTCATGTAAGTTTTTAATTGCAGTAAAAAAAATGCACACAATGGATTTATTTTGGCTGTGTAAGATTAAAGACATTTTTCATGACTGGCTCACTCTGTGACTGAAAGCACATCCTTTGGGGTGAGTGTGAGTGGAAGGTCGTGAGGTTCCTGAGTGTGGTGTAGGGTGTGGGTGCCCAATATATTTGACTGGGTCAGGTGGAAAGGGGGTGTGGACTGGTGTGATGATTTGATAAAATTGTGACTGGGGTGGGGGAACTGTATACTACAAAAACTTCACTGGGACACTGGGGGAGGAGGGAGGTGGGTGCTTCTCAAGCAAGGGATTGGGGTTATTGCTAATAATCAGGTGTTGTGGGTAGGGCTGTGACACATGACCTGTGTGGGTGGAGTGTGGGTATTTTGATATTTTCAAACAAAAAAAAAGCTAAATAAAAACTACACATGGTGGCAAGTCACTAGCGAAGTTGCCACTATAAGTAGTTCCTGCCTTCTTCACCAGGGGAACTGCTGATATCTCAAAGAAAAGACAGGCAGGAACTACTGGCAGTGGCACCTTTGCCAGCCAAGTACCACCATGTATACCCTTTGCCTGTTAAAGTGGGCACTTTGCTAGGCAAAGAATTACTTAAATGAGTACTGTGCTAAAAATGTAGATCATTTTTATCCCCAGTGAAAACTAATTTTAAGTACTGTTTACAATTCTGTTATTTTTCCAGATATGGTATACAGGCCTTTTAGTAACCTCAGTGGGTGTTTTTGATTTACACTTCAGTGAGAAATACCCATATTTTAGAACAGTATAATGTAGTATCTGTCTGTCTCAACCACAGAGGTCTGTAACAGAACACAGATGTAGTGTGGCAACAACGTAAAAGCTTAGCAGGGACATACATTATAGTACACCACAGAATTCTAAAATGGTACTTCCCACCAGTGTGTATATCAGAAACATCTACTAAGTTAACTAAAAAGTCTGTATAAATAAAGCAATAATAGAATGTGAGCATGTATTTAAAAATCAGCTTCTACTGGAAAAAATTACTTCTAGGTTCTGTGCACTTCTCCATTACAGGACATTGCACTATACAACATGTAGCGAAGTTTCTCGACATTGCCCACCTCTAGTGACTAAGCCTCAAGGTAGTTATGAAGGTCTTTGCAATGACTTTATTAGTGTTGTACCTTGTTTTAACTTAGAACTGCCTTGCTTTCCACTGTAATCTTTCTATCTGGCCCATCATTCACATCACATCAACAGTCTATACTAAATATCAATCACAATTTAAAGCAGCAGTAATTATTAGTCACCATGTGTTTTTTTTTTAGTACTAATGTTTGTCTGGCAAAAATATCAAGGTTTTTATTTTTTTTTGTTTGTTTTTGTTTTGCTTTCTTTCATTCCTGAACCAAGATAAAGGATTTCGAAGTTTTTAAAAATGTCAACTCCTTTGTCATGACCACCATGAAAAAAAAATGTCTTGGTTCAGTACTGTGCTGTTTACCATCAGAAGCATATGGTATCACCATCTTAATATGCCCACATTATGAATCTAGCATGCACATTCAACAGGTAACCTCAAAGGAAGAGATTTTAAAAAATGTTCAGAGGTGGCTATCTTTAATGACATGGGTCATTAATTACAAAAGTAATTGTAAAATTGTTTTAACTATGTCAGAAAAACTGAAAAATACACTGAGCATGAATCTAAGTATGCCAGAAATACATTTTAGCTAACAAAAAAACTATATGATGAAATATTTTGACAACTAATGAATACTGCTGCTTTAAGTCACCTCACAGGAAATCCTATGTAAACCTTGGGATTCAAATAACATAGAAACTAGTATAATAACACTGTTACTAGTAAAATAAAAAGTAAAATAACATTGAAAACTAATAGTAAAATAACATGATTTTTTCATTGTTATTTTACTAGTATCGATTTTGAGTTAAAACTTAAATTTACAGAATTTGTCATTCCACTGTATACATATTTAGTCAAAGCCTTTTTTTCTGTTTAAAATCTACTTAAATTAATTATCAGAAATAAAGAGCCCTACTGTATCTTATTACCTCTAAACCTGACACCTGATGCATGAATAAAGTAAGCTTTCTCACTGCAATGGAGCACTGAGCTGTTGATATGAGAAAGTGTACCACAAGGCTGCCTCTGTGGCAGACTAGAAATCATGTGATCTCAAATAGCACTCAAATTGCAGTTTGCCCATTTGTCAGTTCAACTGTTTGACTGGTCCACTCAAACCAGTTGTACCATTGAAGGCCTCCTCTAGGGTGTGTGATCTGGGTGTTATTCTCCACAGTGGATTGACACTTGAGTCTCAGGTGTCATCCATTGTCTGTACAGTACCAGTTTTTATCATCTGAAGAATATCACCAGGATAAAGTACCTAGTTCTGCCCCTGGACCTCCCCACCTTGGTTCACACCATTGTGATGCCCAGGCTTGACTACTGTAATGCACTCTATCTCAGGGTCTCTGGACCTACCCTGTGCTGGCTGCAGCTGGTGCAGAACGTAGCTACCAGGTTGTTGACGGGACAGTCTAAGTGCTGTCACATCACCATGGTGATGTGTGAACTGCACTGGTAGCCATTCAGGTGGAGGGTTTCCTTTAAGGTGGGCTTGCTCACCTTTAAGGCCCTACACAGCCTAGGCCCTGGTTACCTGAAGGACCTTCTTACACCTGCTGTCTCGGTCCACTCCCTCAGCTCCTCCTCCTATAGAGGCCTCCTTGTGATTCCCAGGACTAGGCTAAAAATGACAGGTGACAGAGTGTTCAGTGTCACTGCCTCCATCCTGTGGAATTTGCCATCTCCAGCTATAAGAGAGGCCCCTTCTGTTGAGGTGTTCAAAGCCCGCCTCAAGGCCTTCCTGGACTGAGATTTATATTTTTTTCTGATCCCTGACTTTTGCATTTAAATTGGTCCCTGGCTATATTTTTAGCTAGTATTTACTGTATTGCTGATTGTATTATTTATACATTTTTATAATAATGAGTTATAGTACAGAATATTTATTTTGCACATTGTAGTGTTATTTTGTATATATATAATTTATTGATGGTGTTTTGTATGTAATTTTAACATGTTCAGCACCCAGAGGCTCTGGGATAGGCATCTTCTTATATAAAATTTGCCTTGCCTTGCCTAACTAAATTTTAACTATTGGCATAGTAGTTTATGGGGTCAGCAAGAATCAGTCCCCTGAAGTTTGAGGTATCCAGTTATCATGTGGAACAAAGCATTCAACTCTGTTAAAGGGTATTTAGTTAGCATGCAGTGTAATAAGTATTTCATTTTGTGCTGAGTGATCCAATCACTGTATAATGAAGGAGGGAATTAAAGTTAGCAGCATGCATCCTCTTTGATTCCTCACCTCTAGTTTTGTTCTTGAATTAACATCAAGATTTTGTATGGCAAAATTCAATACTATTTTATCCTGGATGACTATGCATGGTGTTCAGACAGCTTTGAAGTATTCTTCAAAGGTGTGTGTGGATATGTGTGCGTCTGTGTGTGAATCGGGGATGATGTGAAGCTGGTACAGTGGAATGTAAATTCTGTACATTTATACTTTGCATTTAGCTTCTTCCATATGGCTTTACTATAGATCATTGAGCACCCGACCCAGTGCTGTCTCTGTACTATATCTCTTTCAAAAACTGGACTGGAGAGGTTCACAGATGTCATGGATGGTCAAATGGTCCTCAGCCAGCTGGAATCCATCCACTCCTGGATTTCCTTCAGTAGTGGGCAGACTGGATGGGCCTTGCGGTCCTTATCTGCCGTCAACGTCTATGTTTCTATGTTTCTATGTTTTACAAAACTCCATCATCATCAGTCTGGAAAACAGAGTGATGCAAAAATGTGTTATAAACATATTTAAACATGTCTAAATGAACTTTCATATTACAAATTGTGGAGAACAACTTCAACTTTCATATTTTCAGCTTTATATTTCAGGGACAATTCATCGTATCAGAGCTCTTCTTAGAGATGTAACGTGCTGCAAAACCTTCTATGTTATATACATCAAAGATATTTGCTTTTCATTATTTTAGGTGGGGGTGAGCCGTAAAATCCCATTCTTTCAATTATAGAAAACTTACTGTTGGTTAGGAATAGTGAGCTGGTAAAAAAAAGCACTAATGCAGGGATTGCAAAGCAAGTTTGTGTGTCACTGAATACTAAGGGCAACATTTTTAAAGGCTTGAGTACAGAACACATGTCTGCATTTGTATCTCCTTGACTGCATCCAAATCCAGGATCCCTATCTTCTGACGGTCATGAGTTTCTGTGACAATTTACAGAAGTTCATTTTAATAATAATAATAAAATTTATTTATAGGGCAGCTTATCTATAGACAAGGTGCCTCACAATTTAGAAATGGAGTAAACATCAATAGCATCAGCATTAAAATAACAATACACCAAAAAAGAAAAAAGAAAAGTCAGTTACCGAATGCCTGGTGCCACAAGTACATTTTCAGAGATTGCTTAAACCCCTCCACAGTTGTGCCTCCATGGCAATGGGGTGAGAATTCCAAAGGGTAGGGGCTGCATACATAAAAGCTGTCACCCCAGATGTTTTTAAGCATACCCTTGGATTCTCTAGCAACCCCCATCAGCTGAGCAGAGAGATAGTCCAGGGCAGTAAGGGACTAGAAGCTCTTTCAGGTAATCTGGGCTCAGTCCATGTAGGGCTTTAAAAGTCAGCAAGCTGACTTTGAAGATGATCTGCCACTGTACAGGCAGCCAGTGCTGTTCATGCAGGACTGGCAAAATATGACAGGATCAAACAGATCCTGTCAAGAGCCGGGCCGCCGCATTCTGTACTAGCTGCAAGCAACAGATTTCTACTTCAGGCAGCCCTAAGTAAAGGGAGTTGCAATAATCTAAGCGCAAGGACACAAAGGCATGGACCAGAGTAGGGAGGTCACCAAATGGAACCAGATGCCTGATCCTGGTGATATTCCTAAAATGGTAAAAGGAAGATTTGATGACAGCCAACACCTGCGAATGCAGGGTCAGCCCTTCATCAAAAATTACCGCCAGGTTACGCACCTGTTCAGAGGTCAGGAGTGAGATACCATAGAGAAAATTTTTCGAGGGTGAACCAACCCTCAACCCCCCTGTCTGGCAACCAGGGTCCACAACCAACACCTCAGTCTTTTTGGAGTTCAGCTTCAGCCAGCTGGAATCCATCCACTCCTGGATTTCCTTCAGACAGTTATTAAAGATCGAGACAGCTCCAACCTGGTCAGGTGCAAAAGACAGGTAGAGCTGGGTATCATCAGCATAGCAATGAAACCTGAGCCCATACCTTCTTACAATGTCTCTGAGGGGTACCATGTACACCGCAAACAACATGGGTGAGAGCACAGAGCCCTGAGGCACCCCACATGACAGAGAGGTAGGGTCTGAAGAATAAACCCCAGACACCACTCTCTGTATTCTACCCAAGAGGAATGATGTAAACCACCTGAGGACTGTACCCAACAATCCACAGATGTGCCTCAGGTGACCCAGCAATACCCCATGGTCCATGGTTTCAAATACTGAAGAGAGATCCAGAAGAACCAAGATGAAGTGGCTCTTCTGATCTCTAGCCATCAGAAGATCATTGAGTACCCGAACCAGTGCTGTCTCTGTACTATATCTCTTTCAAAAACTGGACTGTAGAGGTTCACAGATGTCATGGATGGTCAAATGGTCCTCCAGTTGTGCTGCCACTACTTTCTCAATCACCTTCCTTAAAAATGGAAGGTTCGAGATGGGTCCGTAGTTTGCATGGCAGTCTGGGTCTAAGGTAGCTTTCTTCAAGAGAGGTGTCACTACCACCTCTTTCATGGAGCTAGGAAACTCTCCAGATTCCAAGGAACACCAAACTATCCATGCAAGGACTGTACTGATGACATCAATACAACCCAAAATTAGGGATGCTGGTCCAGGGTCCAAACTACAGCACGTAGGGAACACATCCTGGATAATCCTCATGACATCCATGAACTCTGGTCAGCTGAAGGTACTCCAAGAGAATCGAGGTGTAGTGACCTCGGACTGATCAAAAGCAATGCCCATACAGTGTGTCGGCTGGAGTACAGCTCTGATGTCAGCCACCTTATTAGCAAAGAATCAAGTGAGTTCATTGCACTCTAATTACAAAAAGGCTTTCCGGACCTGTAGACAGGCTGAGTTGCACAGTCTGTCCACAGTATGGAAAAGCTGATCTGGTCAATTCTGAGTGACTGCAATCTCCCCAGACAGGAACTCTGTCTTCTTACAAGTGATTGCAGATTGATAGGCTTGATAATGGTCTATCAATCTAAGGTGGCTGGTATCAAGAGCGGACTTCTGCCAGCAACACTCTAACCTTCCTCCTAGTCTCTGCATCTCCCTCAGAGCCCTATCAAACCAAGGGGTTCGAGGGTGAAGAGAGAGAGAGAGAGATGGCAAACACGGATGGGAGCAATGGAATCCAGAGCTGCTGAGATGGCCAGATTGTAGGCTGTCACGAGGGTCTCTAGGTCACTGCTTGCAAATGAAAGGGACAAGAGGTCAAGCACTGCTAATAGGCTATGAGAACTTATATCTCGTAAAGGGCGGTACTTGACCATCTCCACATGAGTAGGACTATGAAGGTGGGGTGCTAAAACTGAACCCCACGGTGTAATGATCAGACCACCCAACTGGTTCCACCCCAAGTCAGATGTTTTGATCCCTAGGAGGAAGACTAAGTCAAGGGTGTGTCCGTGTTTGAGTAGCAGTGGTAACCACCTGTGTGAGGCCCGGAGATGTCATCAACTGGAGGAAGTGCTGACCAAATTGCGAGAGTTCATCATCCATCCAGGCATTAAAGTCACCCAGAACCATCAGTCTGGGCTACTTGAATGCCGTGTCAATGACGAAGTCTGCCACTTTCTGAAGGAATCACTTCTCATCACCGGGTGGACAATAAATGAGAGTGATCTGATAACCTACACCTGCTACTACGTCACACTCTAATGACTCAGCCTCCTCAACATAGTACACTCATGAGGTTAAATTCAGTCTTGAAACAGACCACAGCCCCCTCCCCCGCAGTCCAAGTACCCAGCTGGAGAAAGAGCCTCCAAAATGGGGCCAGGATTCTCTTCCAGCCAGGTCTCAGTGGTGCATGCCAGGCCTACTATTTTGACAAGATCTGCAATAATTTCAGTCTTGTTTTTGATGGACCTGGCATTGCACAACACCGCCCGAGTTGGACGAACCTCCTGGGCCGCCTGAACCACCTGCCCACCACAATTGGTAGTGCCTTGGGTATGGAAACTAGACATGGAGAACCATGTTCTGAGTTCCATTTCACCCCATGGTGTCTCCTAGATCTTACCACCCTGATACGATGACCCCCTCATTTACCCTCCACTGTTCATAGCCCCACCCCTCCATCTCTTATGCATGATACCTAGCACTCTACAGCACTGGTAAACTGCAAACTCAAGGGAAGGAGTGAAGAAGGGAAGAGGGCATGGAGAGCAGAGGGTGAATAGTGCACAACTGTGGGGGCTGGCATCTGGCACATTCCACACAACTTAATCAGTACACAAAATCTTCTTTAACCAAATAACACCAAGCTAAATAACTAAAATAAATTAAACAACTAAACAGTTTAGGTCAAAAGCATATAGTTAGAAATATTTCTAAAATCACCCAAAAGATTCCTCGAATAAAACCCTTAAATAAATTACAATATAGATAATCCATCAGTCCTTTGCAGCAGATAACCAACAGTCCACAAATCAAACGGTTGAGTCCAAATGATTTAGAGGTAGGCCAGAGAAGCTCCCACCTCCCCTGGACAGTAGTACCAGAGCTTCCCAAACCCAGGTTCTGCTCTCACCAGAATCTGAGTGACAAGCAGCAGAAATCATAAGAAATAAAGTAAACTGTAAGAAATCATTCCATATCCAACAAAATGAATCCAGCAGATCAAACATTTGAAGCCAAATGTTTTATAGATAAGCCAGGAAAGCTCCCACCTCCCCTGGACAGTAGTACCAGAGCTTCCCAATGCCAGGTTCTGCTCACACCAGGATCTGAGTGGCAAGCAGCAGAAATTATAAAAGTTAAAGTAAACTGTAAAAGATCATTCCATATCCGACATAATGAATCCAGCAGGACTTTGCAGCAGATGATCAACAGTCTGCAGATCGAACAGTTAAATTCAGATGTTTGGTGGATGAACCACATAAAACTATTAAAAATAAAAAATATTATAAAAATCAGTCCACATCCAGCATAATAATGCCACGTTAATGCATTCTGTCTGGCAGTCTGGGGATCCCCACTGCAGCAGTGGAAAGGGTGGTGGATGCATGTAACGGCCTACCTCAGGAAATGGTGGATATGAATACAGTGCAGGGCTTCAAACAGGCATGGGACAGGCATAATAGAGCAATACATGTAAGTATGAATATATAGGCCATTGACAGAGTAAAGGCTTATGGCACATTCATAAGGTAGAAAAAATGGGCAGACTGGATGGGCCTTGCAGTCCTTATCTGCCGTCAACGTCTATGTTTCTGTTTTTATATTTCTATGATTTGTGTTGGCTTGCATCAGAAGAGCTAATGCATGCTTAAACAAAGGGTGCATGTTGTATGCAAAGCATTGAAAACTGTGTCTGAAGTTTGGATGATGTTATACCACCTATTATGTGGTCAAAGGTGCATCCAGACTTCAGATGCAATTGTAGGACCGATGTATGAAAATCCAGCCCTAGGGCTCTTTTTCACTGAATGCTTATATTTTGAGGGTTGTACTGTAAGGAAGACATGCTCATGTGTTTAGGTGCTGTTTAGGATCAAACAACATCTTTCTTGACTTTAAATCAGCAGTACTAGATAACAAAAATAAGATCTTTTGCAACAGTTTATTCCCTGTGCTCTGTTGAACACTTACCTGTTAATCTTTCTTGTTTTCACTGTACTATCACCCCGTAATTTGCTCTGTTTTTCTTTGTCTTTGTTTACATTTCTCCCACCAGCCATGTTGAACTGGAACCCTCTGCTGCCAACCTCACATGTGCATGACTCATAGTACTACACAGAAACAGCAGGAATGCACAGCACAGGGCCCCATGGAAGTAAACAAAAGATGTGATGTGACATGAGTGGGGAACTCAAAACTCAAATGAAAATTAGGCACCAGCCATATTTACTGTAGATCCATAAAAATGGAAATAAGGTTTAAATATCTAAAAACCTAAAGATCACTGGAAAAAAACTTACACATATGGAAACTAGAACTATGGCTGTACGCTTCCAGCCAAAAAGCAGAATTTTTATTCTTACTTCCCGATTATCCAGTAATGCTGGGAGAAAACGTTATGGTCGTTGGAAATGTTAACATGCTGCCGAACTGTACTTGTAATAAAGTAGACTTTACTTAAAAACAATGTAGAAGTGTACAGTACCACTAAACAATGTCTCTGATCTGAGCTCTGGGGGTTGCAGCATTCCACGGGGAAAGAGCATGATGTCATTACAGTCTCAGAAGTTTTCCTTTTGTTACAGAGCGGCATATTGAACAAGTTAGATATGAGAAAGACAGGTCAATGATTATATATTAATGTCTTATTACATGATTCTTTTAAAAAAGGAAAGTTTTAATAAAGGCTAAGGTAGAATCATTGGAAGCTAATCACTAAAATTACATTATCAAAATATTGTGCACCTGAGAAATCTCAGGGCAGAAACAGTGGACAACAAACCCTTGGCAAGTCTAAAGACTTTTTTTTTCTTATTGAAGCAGTATGTATTGCTGAAACATGCTACCAATAAAATAAAATAACGTATTTTAAATTTCCACTGATCTTTACATCATAACAAATTCAGTTGCATTAAATGTAAACAATTGTTACAGGAAAGGATTCAGCTGTGTTTTATATTTTGATAAACTTTGCATACATTTCATACTAAAGAAGCTAATGTCTAAGAAATTTAGCAGCTATGCAATATGATGCAGTCCTTAAACAGATGAGTAGGTATTTTCTTAAGACATAAAGGCAGCTTTTTAATGTGCATTCCCCTATATTACAATGTGTCAGGAAGTTAGGACTTCATGCAAATGTTTTCATCTCCAGTTTCTACAGTCTGTAGATAGAATACTAATTATTTTCTAAAATGACAGCTTTGGCCAGAAGAGCAGTGTGCCTTACAGTTTCTCAGTTGGGTTCATTAACTATAACATGGGGTGAGCTATGACTTGGGTAAAAGTTTAGCACACAAATCTCTGAAAACTGATCAGCTGCATTTGGATCTTGTAAAAGCATACAAGGCTGAGCAAACAAGTGCACTAGATCAAGACTGCATGAATCAATTGACGTCATCAACTGTTAGGTGATATCTGTGCTGTGCTTTCTCTCCACATGCAAGCACAGTTAATAATTAAAGAATATGAACTTCATGTTTGGTGGGTTCTGACATTATGAATTGCAACCACAGCACTCCAGACACATACAATTATCTCCCAATATGTTACAGTACATTACATTATTATTTTATCTTTCAGCTTACTGTAACTGATAATTTATTGAGCAGCTAGGTTGTGTTATGTCCTGCTTGACATCTCTGATACAGTCTCCATGATTTTTTTTTTTTGCCAAACAAACTGATATTTGGAATGTGTAGCTGGCACATTTTATCCAAGATGACAAATTTTGTGCTGGGTATGGACAAACCTGCAGTAAGCCAAGGCATTTTTTTTTATTATCGTGTCCCATCCAAATAGGCTCGGAGCGCTTTACAAATTTCCACAAACTTTAAAATATAAAATAATTACAGTACAGTATATAAAATGCAATGAAAATATTCAAATAAAAAAAAAGTAGCCTCAGTCAACCTAATATTAAATAAAGAAATTGGAGGCAAAGCAACAAATCATTGTTAGTGCCTTCTCACGTTCCTCCCCTGAATTTATATCATACCCAGCATTCACACCTGCAGACAGAAATATGCCCACCACACTAACCCCCAAAGAGTGCAGTCAGGTAACCATTCTTTACCATCCTTCTCCCATCTACAGATACTTGACACTCCAATAAAACCAGTACTCCCCCCCAGCTCCTTCTGCAGACAACCCCTGACCCCATAATGCCATAAACAAGAAAAACTAAGTATGTTCCTCCATCTTCTAAGTTAGCTGCAACTTTCAGTGGGTCTGTGCTCTACACACAGCCACCCTCTCTCCCTCTCTTTCTCTTTCAAATATATAAGACCCATGTCTATTCCCAGTGTGAGAGCAGCAGCAGCTACATGCTACACATAAGAGGTTTCTGGGAGGGATGGAGGGGCTGGAGCAGTCTGCAGTACTGATGATTCTAGCAGACTGACACATCTGTCAAAGGATTTATTTATGTATGTATGTGTTTATTTATATATTTGTTTATTTGTTTATTTATGGCACTTTGGAGAGGGGTGGAAGGTGAGAAATGGCTGTGGTCAGGAGTTCATGGCCTAGGGACAACCAGAAAATGGAATATGCTAGTCTAACTGTGAGACATGCTCGTCCCACACAGAGAATGAAAGACAACAGTCAAGGAAAGCACTGTCCACAACTGCAACCTCCCAGGTTGATGAGCCCCAAGTCAGAGTTTCCATTTGTGGCCTTCAGCAAGTGAGTTTATTTTGTACTTTGTATGCACAAAAATAAAAACACTTCAAATGCAGTTGCAATTGTAGACAGCTCCTTCCTTTACTGCTGCCTTTCAG
Source organism: Neoceratodus forsteri (assembly GCA_016271365.2). Taxonomy (NCBI): domain Eukaryota; kingdom Metazoa; phylum Chordata; order Ceratodontiformes; family Ceratodontidae; genus Neoceratodus; species Neoceratodus forsteri. The sequence goes on from CM057452.1 coordinate 1,571,882,220, forward strand.
CACAGGGGCAAGCGCTGGCCACTTGGAAAGGCTAGAGTTTTTTTTTTGTTTGTTTTTTTTTTATATTTTGGCCAAATATGAATAATGTGTAACAAATAATTGAGTATGTCAAGTATGAATGTTCACCAAATATTTGAACAAAGATTCTTGCATGCACCTAGCATAAATTATGTTCTGAACGCTAGTGCTTGCACACACCCTCAACATTCTATTAACTACTTAAAGGACACAAAAACAAGGTATTTTTGAATGGAAGCCATTTGGTAATTTGCATACTAATTGTGGTATGTTTCAAGCATTTTGTGACCTTCACATACCTTTCTTTACTTCATGTCTTCATATTTATTTTAATTTTTGCTGTTTTGTAGGATCTCCATTGAACCCCAATTGCCGAAGAGCCACCGAGACAGGACACAGTGATAAAGCTACAGTGCTTCATTGTGACATCAGTGGAGTGAGTGACATCCATTGCTGTCATTCATTGAGTGCTTGTACATCTGCTAGATGGGCATCAGTTTTGAAATAGCACCCAGCACTGTTGCCCCTATGTGGCAAAGGATAGTTGTAAATGAAATTAATAAAATAATCTGGGAAAAAGTAATGTATTTGTTGTCTTGTTTCTTCTGGGCATGTATGATGTATTTCAAATTAACTAAAATTGTTAGATAGTTGGACACTCACACTTCTTAGTTTGGGATACCAGGGGAGCAGCTTGTTGTGTTGTGCAGTGTCATGTAAAGGCATTCAATTATAATTATTACATGGGGATTTAAAAAAAAAGACATACAATAGCAGTTGCCCCAGTGTGGCAGAGGATAGTTGTAAATGAAATTAATAAAATAATCTTTCCGCAAGTAATGTGTTTGTTGTCTTATTACTTCTGGACATGTATTTAATATGAAGCAAAATCATTAACTAGTTGGACACTGACACTTCCTAGTTCAGGATACCAAGGGAGCAGCTTGCTACGTGGTACAGTGTCAAGTAAGGGCATTTGAATATAATTATTCAATAGGGGATTTAAAACAGGCATACTGGTTTCATGTTATTCACATCCATTTCTTCATAAACCTAATGCTGAATCCTTTTAACAAAAAAGATAGACATTTTAATTATAAATTTTGTGTCTGAGTGAGTCAGACACTCTCACTTTCGACACATCGATGGAGTGCTTGATGCATTTGCTACGTGGTGCAAGTACAAGAAAATGAATGCTGATCTCAGTTAAAACATGGTAGTTTTGATACTCCGTACACTTGTAACTACATAAAATCGAACAGTAGCTGAATAGAGTGGAAAATCATTAATCTACATTTTGTGCCTGTGCGAGCCAGACACTTTATGAATTTCAGCACTTCAATGGGCACACAGACAGAGAGAACACTTTCAAGGATGGCATCAGTTATGTAATGCAAGTCACGGTGCTGCAGATTAATATTTGCTTTTCTTGCAGAATTTGATTCAGATTAAGATTTTTTTTTTTTTTGCAACTAACTTTATTTTTCAGAAAGATACATAAACAATAATACCTGAAAAGAAAAATACATTCCATAACATACAAAATTAAACCCCAACCCTCCCTAAAGACACCGTAGTACCCATAACATAGTTACGACAGGAAGAGGGAAAAACAAAACCCAACCTCGCCCCTGAAACAACCCCTCTTGGCAGCATAGGTATACCATTTGTAATTGATAGCATCCTACCTTATCAACCTGTCATCCCATGCGCAGGCCAACGCCTGCTCCATCCCTGAAGGAAAGACCAAGAAAACACTATATATCACATTTGTACTTAGAGGGAGAGACAAGAAAAGGAGGACCCAAGTACTCACCTTAACTATCTGCACATTACAATTAATGAGTGGGAAAATTAAAGCAAAAAAAAAAGGGGAGTAATTCCCCTAATTAGGGAACCGAAGTTTAACCCACCTCTGATCACTTGAGTATCCACCTTACTAGTATCCGAATTTATTTTTCAACCCTAAATAGAAGCCCCCCCCCAACACTATTGGAATTTCTCTGCCGAATTGAAAAAAATAGTAGTTGATCTTTCAGCGTTTAACGCATTCAAGAACTCATCCACCACTCTCTGAAAGAAGGTTCCCAACTGGTCTGCCAATGCCTAAGAATTATTAATTTAGTTACTGAGGCTACAATTGCCATTTGCCACTTTTGGGACTAAGTTGGGATTTGAGCATACATCCCCAAGACACACACCTCAGCATTAAAAGCGAAATATTTGCAATGCGGACTCGTCCATTGCCTAACCAATTCCCAAAATTTAAACACCTTAGAGCACGCCCAGAATTTATGGTATGTTGTAGTAGTGGACTCCCACAGTCCACACATGCAGGCGAATCGAGACCTGTAGATTCTGAAAGTTTTGCAGGCGACAAATAAAGGTTGTGCAAATATTGAACTGGATATTCCTGAGCCTATCCTGTTTAGTAAATCTATAAATTCCTCCCCAAATCTCTTCCCAAACTTCTGTAGACCAACCTTTGCAAGGTTAGCCTCCAATAATAAGCTACCAGGGTGTCCCTGGGCATGGTTCTGGACATTATAATCTTGTAAGATTTAGAAACAGCCCCCTGAGTTGTTGCAACATCACTTAAACTATTCAAAAGGACCCCGGCCTCCACACTCCCTAAACTATCACCCAAGAAGAGTTTAATACATCCTTGGATCTGGTATAATCATAACATATTATTGTATTTCACCCCAAATTTATCTCTCAACTCCTTTACGGATCTCACAGAGTTAGAGGCAACAAAATCTGCTAGCCTTAGTACTTGCCGATGATTCCCAATAAACCTCGTAATCCGACAGTTTCCTATCTGGAAATTAGGATTCCTTAACAGGGGCTGCACTAAGTCTTTAATATATGGAATATGGAACACCTAATAAAGTTGATGTAAGGCCTTAACATCCCACCCCAAAGGAGTATTTCTAACTTGCGGGGGAACCTTGGACCAAGGAATGTATAAAAAGGACTCTAAATCTATCCCAAGATTACTAGTTATCTGCCTATCCAAAATAAGTCCGGAAGACAAACCCTGATTATCACTAACCCTCGTCATCCACTGAGAACACCTCACCATGTGGATCACTAAATAATAGCCATAAAAGTCCAGATTAAGATTTTTAATATGGATCATGTTAAATAACATTAAATGACATTGAGAATCATCTGTGTCATGTCTCATCTTTTTTATGTCCTCAATAGTGTAAATAATAAATGGAGAGAGAATTTCAGGCTGGATTTACAAAGCTAATGAAATTCCTGCAGCTGCGGGAAAAACCTGGCTCAAGTGGGTTGCCACTTGTGGATCCATAGTTTTCCCGCAGCTGCGGTGTTCTCAAGGGTGAAGCCGAATTAAGACCAGCTCCACGATTTATGGCAGCTTGTGGATGGTGTTTCTATGGAAGTCCCCACAGTTGCGAAAAACTGTTATGGCCGATGGGACGTAGCATAACGCCTCCACAGCTGTGGGGAACTGTGAATATTAATCTCCACAGCTGCAGAGATTTTGGTCTGCAACTGGAGTTGTGGAGTGGGACTTAGTCCCACAACACTTTGTGAATCCGGCCCTTTGTATTTATCAGATTGATTGTACCACTTAGTAATGGTGGGAAAACTGATGCTATTTTCATGAACTGGAGGAAAAAATGCAAATTTGTCTCCTGCTTTTTTGATGTGAGGACACTTCTTATATTGAAGATAAGACAGTGATTTGTATTTTTTGGTAACGCAACCATTTTGTTAAAATGTATAGTGACATAAGTTGGTTACAATTATTTCTTGATAAATTAATCAGGATTTATTACTCCTTTTTTATATTTTATCTATTTTTGTTTTGTACAGAATAGTTAGATAATACTGCATTGTCCTCGATCCCCTCCCAGGAATGATGAAATGCCACAACTTAATAACTTTTGGATGCTCTCTGGCAATATTTATTTTTTGGCACAAAGATAATATTTTCATTCCTCATTGTCATAGTTCAATCACAATACACAACAACAACACTGTCCCAAAAATTTTCTTCAGTTCAGCCTCCTTCTTCTGGTTCCTTGTCCTTCTGTGTGTCCGGGTCCAGACACTGTGAATCCGGCCCCTTCCCCCATCACTAGAACCAGGCCAGTTCCACACTTACCCGAGCCTCGGCCCTCCAGGCCTGGACACTATGAATCAGGCACCTGGATCTATCCCCCTCCCTGCATTAACACCAAGCCTGGGTTCCTTGTCCCCAGCCCATGTAGCCTACCCCTTCCCCCTTTCCTGACCCCTTTCCCCCCTGCTCCTCCTTTCCCTTCTTCCACTGCCCCACCTCCAGCTTGCAAAAGACAGTGGGGTTCCCACCCTTGTGGGCTAAAATCTAAGCACTTTCTTGGCTGTTTCCCCCACTAGGTCCCCAAATGACCTTAGGAATAGGCACATCCCAAATTCAGACAAATGAACCCCATCTGACCTGTATACCGTTGCTTGATCAAATGAAATGTCCTTGTGCTGGATGTGCCCCCCTCATTTCAATTACTGCACTCTCTACCCTCCTGTTAAGGCACTTCCTCTCCTTTTCAATCAACCTGACATCCCTGGCCCCTCTCCAGACCCTCCAGGAGGTGATCTCGGACCAGCCAATGATCACTCCTGGCCACCACTCCTTGATGTTCTCAAAATCCCCTATTATGTTCTGCCCCAGCACTCCCCATAGTACACCCCCCAAGTGGATAATAATACAATCTGGTCTTCCCCATTGCACCCTTAGTTCATCCAGCAGGGGCAGCAGCTGGGCCCTACTTATGCCCCTGATGCCTTTCCATTGCACCTTGGTGTGCTCTGTGCTGCTGCGTAACTGTGTTCCTCTGGATGTGGCAGCCACAAACCTCTCCACCCAGTAGATGAAGGAATGCCCCACTATCCATACCTTCCTCTTGGCACCTGACATGGAAACAAGAGAAACTACGTGAGATGCTGATATCAACACCTGATATACTTCCTGTAACAGCTGGACCTCCAGAGCCCAACCTTTTTTAACTCCTCTACTGAAACCCCTTTTGTGGCTGCCTCTGAGGCTGCCCCAATCTGAAAGGAGTGAGGGTGGCAAAATCCCCCGGTTCTTCCCCTATGAAGGCTAGGGCCTTCATAAGCATTGCTCCAACTTGAAACCTGGTGACAGGGGAGCCATCCCCGTGGTAGAACAAAGCCCTTCCCCAGCCACCCCTCGAATGCTCTCATATGCTTCCAAGGTGGACACTGCACAGGTGGCAGTCTGCAGCTGCCGAACCAGCATCATCCTGGTCCCTCTCCTTCCTTGGTCCATTATTGACCTGGCCAACGTGATGACCAATCGATCCTTCCCCATACCACACTCTTCTGTTGTAGTACCAACCCAGCTGCCAATTTGTGTGGGGCCACCACTTCACCCACTCGAAAGGCCCCTGCTGCCATGACCACAAAAACAGCCCTTAACAGGAGTGCCTCCTGGGCAGAGGATCACACCTGCCATATCACTTGCAGTACCCTAACCAGCAGCTGCCCCTTAATGGGGTGACTTCTGTCCTTCCTAGTACCTCGTCCCCTCTGCTAGCCTGTGACCATCCTTTTTACCGTCCTGCTTGCCATGGTATCCTGCCACCCCCTGTCCTGGCACACCCAGTTGATGCAGCTAGTTGCACCACCACTGTGCCGTGGGACAACCCTCTTACCACTTCTCCACTATGAACCTCCTTACCTGCTCGTCCCAGGCCAGTTCGTCCTTGCACCACCCATGCTTCTCCCTAAACTCCTGGAATCTCATCCACCCACCTTTGTAGGCTCTCGGTGTTGGCCAGCCAGGAACCACAATACAATGCCCTGGCAGTATTCCACCAATCTCTCACAACTGGCCTGGGACCTTGGTTCTGTGTGTTGTCACCTGTGGCACCAGCTCCGGAAACCTTCCAAGCTGTAAACGGGAAAGACTGTCAGCCACTTCATTCTTCAATGCTTCATCATGCTGCGCTTTGAAAGACAAGTTCATTTGCAGCCCCAGTAATACCATGCACTGCAGGATCTTGCCCACGCTCTCCGTCTTTCTGCCCTGTCTATTAATGACCTCCACCACCCCTTTATTGTCACATAAGAAAAGGATGCACTTTCCCCTCAGCCTGGTGCCCCACACCTCGAAGGCTACCCAAATCGCGAATATGTTGAGGAATGTGATATCCTTAAATACCCCACTTGCCCTCCAATGTTCTGGCCATGCTTATGACATCCAATTACCCTGAAAATATGCTCCCATTCCCAGGGTGCTCGAGGCATTTGTGTACAATTCCAGATCCAAGTTTTACTTCCGGTAATCTTGCCAGAATGTTACCCCATTATAGCTGTCCAAAAACTCCTCTCACACCTTAAAATCCTCCTGTGCCCCTTTTGACATGTCCACCCAGTGGTGTGGCTGCTTGGTCTTTCCTGTCACCCTAGCCAATCTCCTAATAAATGCCCTGCCTGGGCTAATGGCCTTACATGCCAGATTAAGGTGCCCCAGTAGTTGCTGTACCTGTACCAGTGGCACCTTCCTCCCCCCCGTCACTTGGGCCAGTAACCCCTTGAGCAGGTCCACCTTTGCCCCAGGTAGATGGAAGCATCCCTGCTCCATGTTCACCTCTATTCCAAGGAATTCTAATCAACGGGTCAGGCCCTCCATCTTTCCCTGTGCCAACGATATTCCGATATGCTGGCACATTGCTTTGAAATCCTGCAACATTTTCTGTGTCTCCTCCTACACCTCACCAATGAGTAGAAAGTCATCCAGGTAGTGCACAATCCTCTTGTGCCCATACCTGACCCCAAATACTCACTGCACCCAGGAGCTGAATGCCTCAAAGGTGGAACAGGCCACCGAGCAGCCCATTGGCATGGCCTTGTCAAAGTAGAGCTTGCCTTCATCAAATTGAAAACCCAGGAGCTCCCAATCTCCTGGACTGACTGGCAGTAGCCAGAATGCTGATTCTATGTCCATCTTCACTAGCCATGCCCCCTTGACTGCGCTGATCAGGATTATGGCCTGTTTCAATGAGGCATAGGACACTGCCCTGAGGTGTTCCGGTATGCCCCCATTCACCGACGAGCCCTCTTGGTACGACAGGTGGGGGATTAAGTGAAAATCCCCCTTCCACTTTTTCGGCACTACTCCCACTGGGGACACCTGGAAGTCATTGCATGGGAGGGCCTCTAAAGGCCTTTCCACCTAACCAGCCTCTGTTTCCTTTTGTATTTTGGCCTGAACTACTTCCTCCTTCCCCCTCACTGACCCGAGATTCTTGACCCCTCATCCCCGTCCACCCCCTTGAAAATCCAGCAGGAAATCTTTCCAGAAATCTTCTTTAAGCAGTGCCCTTCCTTTTTCATTCGAGTAATCTTTAGTCTATGCCTCCACCACTTCTAAGAAGATGGGCATGTGTACCAGCACACAACCCCACTGCCCTACTGTTTCCAAGCCTCTAATTCCACCTGTAGTTGTAATTATAACTGCCCCATTGTGTCCTTCCTGTCCCCTGCCCTGTCCTCCCACCGGACCCCATGAAAGGGCTGCTTGTGGTACTGCTCCCCACTCTGCCCCCCTTTGTCCTCTTCTTGTTTGCAGCTGGACGCTGGGTGTGAGCCCCCACACTTCGCACAAACGTGTCAGAATTTACAATTATTCCAGGTTCAGGAGGCCCTGTTGAAACTCCAGCAGGTCTTAACCTCCAGGGTAGGGGGGGGGTCTTCTTTCCCTGTTCCCCCCAAGTCGCGTCTCCTTCTCCTGACAAGGTTCTCACCCACAACTCAGAACGGGTGCAATCCCACCTCATGTCCCCTTTTGCTGCCATCCTCTTCTGAAATGTCTCATCGGATTTTAGCCACCCATAACCTAATTTCACCTTGTAAGCATCCCTAAGGATGGACATGTACGTGAGCAGAGGATTGGCTAGGTCCGTCTGCTTTTCCAGTACTAATGCACAGAAAATGATGAACCCAGCCTGCCAATTATCAATGGTCTTCCCCTTGTACTTGGCCTCTTCTGCCTTATGCCCCACAATTGCTAATGCTACTGCCATCTCCGACTTCCCCACTGATTCTTTCTGCTCATACTCCTTGGCCATGTCCTCGTCCACCAGGCCAAAGATGTCTACATACTCCCCTTTCTAAATCTTTTCTGAAAGTGAGGCTGGTACGTGGTCCCCCAGTGTGAAACCTGGGTGAACCTCATTTAGCTTCTTGCCCCCTGGCTTGGCCCCTGCCCCATCCCCTTTCCCTTTAGTGGCCTGCAGGGCCCACTCCATCTTCTCTATCCCCTCATCCCCCATGTCACCCAGGAGCCCCTCCAGGTACTCTTTCAATTCACCCTCATCAGTGATATCAATGTCATCCTTACCCCCACCTGGAGCTGCCCCATCTGGCTCTGGTTCAGGCACGGGTGCAATGGCAGGTGCAGGACTTGGTTCCACCCATCTGGGCCTCTTCCCAGCCTTGCCCCTTCCCGGGCATTCATCCCTCTCCTTGCGTTTTTTTCAGTGCCTCCTCCTCTGCCTGTCTCCGCTTGGCCACATCCACCAACTTGGTCATCTGGCTCATCAACTTCACCATCTCCTCCTTCGTCTTTCCACTGGAAGTTGGGGTCTTCTTGGGTGGCATTGTCATGCCCTGTGAATTCTATGGCTGGGAAAAAGCACACAGTGAGCATACATGTCCATTACCTTAGGGTCTCTGCCTGTCTCTCAGTTCCCCTGAAGAAGAAGTATAGCGAGGCACACAATTTAAACCATACTGCTACCTTGGGCCCCCTTGCTTGGAGGCCCTGGGACCCCGATACCCCAGCCCTCAGAAAAATATTTTTGCTGAATTGAGGATTGAACCTGATCCTTTGTGCCACTGCAGCAAAAGCACCATGGCATGTGCTTTGCCTTGGGCACCAAAAATCACATTATGCCTTTCTCCTTTGTGGCCTCACCCAACCAATGCTAGTGCCTGCTTGGCTCCATGGCCCCAACTTGGCCACGCCCCCTGTGCATCTCATCCCGTGCTCCACGAGGCTCCCATGTCTCCCCTGGCACAAGCTATATTCCAACCCTGGGGGCTTCTCCTATGTATGCACCATGTTCCCCAGCCCCAAAGTGAGCATTTTTTCTTTTTGTTTGTTTTTTTTTTTTGCTTTATGCAACTAACGTTGTGCCCAGCTTTCCCTCCCCCCCATGCTGACCTGTTCCTTTGCTCCAAGGATAATTTCATGACATGTAGCCATTTTTGGGCCACTGTTCAGCATAGCTACTGGCCCTCTAGTTCATCCCTGAATAGGTGTACCCCCAAGGATTATGCAAATATACCGGCCTAAGAAGAGCCCGGAGACAGGTACCAATAAGGTCAGCAGCATTCAATAGGGCAATGTTTCTGAGCAACACTCATGCAGTGGATAAACCTGTACTAGCCATCTGTAATATTAACAGCCCCTAAAGTAAGACCAATGTTTAAAATAGTCGAATACGACATCTTTTACTGTAATACAGTTTCTGATATTGTGCTGAAAGAGTTTCTTATTTTGCCCTCTTTCAATCGCGAGGGGGAATGCTGACTTGTGGCACCCTGCGACTCTGGCCTGAACTCCCATGGCCCACTCTGGCATGCTCTGCTCACTCCTGTGTTGCCCCTCTGCCTCACCAACTCACACGGGCCCCTCGTATTTCTCCTTGGAACTAACCTGCTCGCATTTTCTTCCACACGCTCAAACCTTTATTTCTCCTACTGCCAATCTGCATCCCAGGCCACGTTCAAGCCTCCACGAGGCCGGGCCTACTCCCACGCTCTCCTGGGGCCACACCCTGGGCCACGCGGCCCGCCTACTCTTCCAGGCCACTCTTTCTCCCAGCCTATCCTGCTAGCCTGCGCCATCTGTCTCATGGCCTAGGGAAACAGCCTGCAAGGCCCCACTCCAAACACAACCATAACAAGATGCTGTCTTAGGCCTGCTCTCTCAGTGACCCCAGCCAGTGCTGCTCACCGGCAAGGCTGCACCCCCCATCCTTGGCTGCCTGCTTCCGCTCCAGCTCACGGGCACTTCTGGCCCACATCCCATCCCTTCCTACAGTATGCCAGGGTATAAGACGCCTCTTCTGCTCAATGCTTCTTAGTCAACCATCACCCACAATGCTCTCCACCCGGCTCTGGCCCATGGAACTCACTCCACATGCTGGGGTCCCGCTCATGCGGTTCACTGCTGTAGGTCTTACATTAAAACTCCACTGCTGCTCGCAAGCTGCAACTTGCTTCTGAGGCCCACTTTCTACGCAGTCAAACTGGAATCCTTCTTCCAGCAGCTAATGCACGGCTAATGGGTCATCTCTTGCCTGGGGAACGAACCTACCTATTTTAAAATTATTTTCGTTCCCTATCAAACTCACGAGAAACACAACCTGCTTAGTGTTTTAGCCTACCCACAAACCTGCTCTTTTCCCATCCCCTTTGTTCTCCTCAAATCAAGCAGCATTTCACTGGGCCACATAAAACAAACTGCAAACTGATCTTCCACCACCATTTTAAAGCAGCTAACACACTGGTCGCATGGCCTCTGCATTGAAACTCCTGCCACCCAAAACCAGCATTTTGAAATTAATCCCCTCACTCTTCTCTAACCAGGCAGCATTTTACAGTTACCATGCAGACCAAGCTGCAAGCACAAGCCTATACCATCATTTTAAATTTGGCTAAACACACTGGGCCACGTTGCCCTTGTGCCTTACCTAGAGAATTTCCACATGATGTGCTGAGCTCCATGGAATTTCTCAGCAAAGAGGACTGGCTGAGGGTGTCCAGCCCTGATATACCCCCTCAGGACCCCAGATCAGGACCCCTGGTAGCTCTGCTCCCCAACAAATGCCACTTGCTCCAGTTCCTTGACTGTCATATTACTCATGCCTTCCTTGTGTATGATGTCAGCAGCCCACTCCTCCCCCTTCCCCTCCCTGCTTCCCCTTCCCTCCCCCATCTGATTGTTTCTTCCTGGAAGGGGCCATGGGACAACCTGGCCTGCTTTTTAGTGGCAAGCCTAATCGTGTTGTTTATGGATGCAGAAATGAAAGTCATCATGGTTGTGGTCACAGTTTTTTTTCATTTTCAGCATGATTAAAAAATTAAGAAGGCATGGGTTCATTTTTGCTGATGCAAGGATTATAAGCCTTACAAGTATAGTTGGATTTGCTTGGCACATTTTGAAAGGTCAGCATGTGATAAAGATCTACTGAAGATGGCTGTGTTTGGCTAGCCTGGGGCAAAAGCCAAATTAAAAGCAGATGCAGTTCCAACAATTTTCCATTCTGGTATTGTTTCAGTATCACAGTCATCACCAATGAAGAGATCTGCTTATCGGAAACTTAGAAACATAGAGACATTGAAGTTGATGGCAGATAAGTACTGCAAGGCCCATCCAGTCTGCCCATTTCTTTTTCTACCTTATGAATGTGCCATAGACCTTTGTTCTGTCAATGGCCTATCTATTCATAATCATCTGTATTGCTCCCATATGCCTATCCCATGCTTGTTTAAAGCCCTGCACTGTATTCATATCCACCGCTTCCTGAGGTAGGCCGTTCCATGCATCCACCACTCTTTCTGTGAAAACGAACTTCCTCACATTACCCCTTAATCAGCCTTCCTCTGATCTCATGCTGTGTCCTCTTGTCCTGCTATTTTTCTTAAATTGAAACATGTTAGACTACTTCACCTTGTTAATGCCCTTAAGGTGTTTGAATGTTTCAATCATATCACCTCTCTCCCTCCTTTGCTCTAGGGTATACATATTGAGTTCAGTTAATCTGTCTTCATATGTGTTCTGATGCAGTCCCTGCACAATTTTAGTTGCCCTTTCCTGGACTGCCTCAATTTGGTCAATGTCCTTGTGAAGGTGTGGCCTCCAGTACTGCACACAGTTCTCCAGATGGGGCCTAACCAGTGTCTTGTAAAGAGGGATTATTACCTCCCTCTTCTGACTTGTGATACCCTTACTAATACACCCCAACATCCCTCTAGCCTTCCCTACTGCTTTAGAGTTTGCTTGGATGATTTCAGGTCATCGGTGATGATGACGCCTAAGTCTCTTTCTTCTCTTGTGACTGCCAGTAACTCCCCTCCCAGCCTATAGGTGGCTTCAGGGTTTCTCTTCCCTATGTGTATGATCTTTCAGTTCTTTGCATTAAACCCTAATTGCCACTCTTCCAACCATTTTGCTAGTTTATACAGATCTCTTCTCATTCTGCCCACACCATCTGGATCATCTACTCTGTTGCAGATCTTAGTGTCATCTGCAAACAGACAAACCTTACCCTCCAGTCCATCTGCAATGTCACTGATGAAGATATTGAAGAGAACTGGCTCCAGAACTGATCCCTGAGGTACCCCACGTGTGACTTGCATCTCTTCTGACTGTGTACCATTTACCACCACTCTCTGTTTTCTGCCCATCAACCAGTTTGCCACCCAGTTGACCAATGTCTGACCCACCCTAAGCCTACCCAGCTTATTAATCAATCTTCTATGTGGAACAGTATCGAAAGATTTGCTGAAGTCAAGGTAGGCAACATCAACTGCTCCCCCTTGGTCCACCACTGTGGTTACCCAGTCAAAGAAATCTATGAGATTAGTTTGACAGGACCTTCCTTTTGTATAAACCCGTGCTCTCTTGGATCCTGTGCTCCTATGGATTCCAGGTGTTGCACTATCCTTTACTTAAGGAGTGTCTCCATAATCTTGCCCACTACTGAGGTAAGACTGACTGGTCTGTAGTTCCCTGTCTCCTCCCTGCTACCACTCTTGTGGAGCGGGATCTCATGAGCCCTTCTCCAGTCTTCTGGGACCTCTCCTGTGCTCAGAGGCTCACTAAACAGTTCTGATAATGGCTCTGCTAGTTCCACCCTTAGCTCCTTTAGTACCCTGGGATGTATGCCATCAAGTCCCATTGCCTTGTCCACCCTGAGCTTATTGAGTTCTTGTAGGACCCTTTCTTTTGAGAAGGGGCTAGTGCAAACCTTCCCCCGTGTCCATGGTGCAGAACTGTGGGCCCTGCCCTACCTCCTTTTCAGTAAATACTGAGAAGAAGTATCTATTTAGTATATACGCTTTTACATGGTCCTCCTCCTCATACGCCCCCTTATCCCCTTTGATCTTAGCAATACCCCTCTGGACTTTCTCCTTTCACTAATCTGTCTATAGAAAGTCTTGTCACCTTCTTTTACTGTTCATGCTAGTGTTTCCTCTGTTTGGGCCTTTGCCTGACAAATTAAGGTAACAGCAAATAATTTTCTTTTTTTATTTTACATAAAAAATTTTTATTTTGTCAACAGATAAGAATAGTTTTGCCTACATAGTCAGCCTATTTGTCCTAGCCCATACTGTTACCACAGATCCTACCTAATCTCTGCAGGGACATGTCAATCTGCTCTGGGACAACTCACTCCGGACTGTTAACTCCAGTGCCAATCAGCTCCTTGCTCAATTTGTTAACAAATTGTGCACCCTTGGACTTCTTTTTATAATATTTATACTGTGGGTGATTTGTCAGGGAATGGTTTGTACAGGGATATGATTGACATTGGAGCTAATAGACCAGAGCAAGTTGTTACATAGAGGATTGACCATAACGAATTGTCGTGTAGCTGATCTCCACCCCCTTACTTTTATACTAACATTTTGTCTATCCCATGAATGTTTGAAGCCCACCACTATGTTCACCCTCACTACCCCAATGGAAGACTGTTCCAGGCATCCACCTCTCTTAAATAAAGGAGTACTTCCTCATATCCTTCATAAATTTTCCACTTTTCAGCTTCATTGCATTTACCAATGTTCCTGTGCACCTTCTCCTGTGAACAAAATTCTCCTCCTTGACCAACCCTGTGAAACTTTTATGGATCTCCAGCATATCCCCGCTCTCACTCCTCAATTTCGATGTGTACATATTGAGGTCCCTTAATCTCTCTCCATAGGGTTTATAATGCAGGCTCTGTGCCATTTTAATTGTCTTCTTCTGGACAGCCTCCACTCTATCTATATCAATCTTGAGTGTGGTCTCTAGAACTAAATACATTACTCAAGGCAGAGACTCACCAATGATCTGTACTACAACAACACTTCACTCCTTCTTCCAGTGACAACACTCCGTATGCAATTCAGCATCCATCTTGCCCTACCTTCTGTCCTGTACATTGCCGTGCCTTCATAATGTCATCAGATATGATTACTTTGATGTCTCTTTCATGTTTGATGACAATCAGTACCTTGCCATACATTTATTACACAACCTTTCTGTTTCTGTACCCTATGTACATGATTTTGCACTTTTTGAATATATAGAAAGACAAATGATTTACAGATGGTGATGGACTATGTTTTATTGGTTACTTTAAACACAATAAAATACCTGTTTTCAATTTCAAAAAGTTGTCATTTATTTGTTATTTAAATTCTTTCTTAGTTTTCACATATTAGAAGCAGAATAATACACTCCAGGGTGTGGGTTAGGCTGATATAACAACCCTTCCAGGGGTTGTAAGGCCCTCCACCTGCGGCTTAGGGCATGACTACACCTATAGGTGGGTGGTTATCTGAGTCTAACTTACACCCTGTCATGTCTTACTGCTTGCTTCTCTACTAAACTCTAACAATTCCCCCTTCAGCACCCCACCCTACGCAGACCTATCACCAGCCATCCTCAGGATTTACCTTGCTCCTTTTGCCCCCATGGATGACTCCCCCAAAGAACACACACAGGAAGGACTGCTCAGGGGTCATCACATACCCATGGACAGAGTTATAGTGTCAGTGGCTGAGCAAGAGCCTTGGTCAGTGGTGAGAGGTCTGTTGTAGGACAACAGACTGCATCCTGCTCAGATATGGGTTTTCACTTTTTCTACCCATTCATAAACATTGTGGAGATGGTGTGTCTGACATGGAGATATCAGAGTGATGACACTCGCCTCCTTTTATTCTGTCTTCAGCATGCACTACTATCTCCAGTGACACCAGTGGTAATGTTGGGGCAGAGATCAGGATCCCTCCCTCCCCTGAGAAGATGAGCATCAATGGGATGCTGAACCCTTATCTCCCAGCTAGTGGTACAGCAACCCAGGCTTATTCCCAAACCTGGGTCACTGGCATTAGAGGCAGTACTGCTATAGCTGCGTTGGTGGGCTGGCCCAGTTTTCCACCTTATGACCCCACCCACAAACTGTCCAGTTTTAACATGAGCCTGTGATTTTGCATGTTGTTGAATGCCTTGCTTAAGTCTTTTATTTTTTTTTATTAACCAGGAGAGACACACTAAGCTGAAGCTTGTTTACAGGTGCGACCTGGGAGCACAAGGATATTAAGTGACTTGCTCAGGGTCACATAGTATGCAAGTGGGGGTTGTGGATTCAGACCCAGGTCTCCAGGTTTGCAACTCATAGCCTTAAACCACTGTGCTATACTGCCTCCTAAGTCTAAGTAGGACATGTCCAATACCTCACCCATATCTTCTTCCCTGGTCAGTCAGTCAAAGGATTCAGTCAGGATCATCTAACATGACCTCCCCCAAGTGCTTCCATGTTACATTGGGTCTTGTAACCTACTGTATTACAGATACTAAGGTCTGTGCTTTCCCTCAAAGATAGATGCAGGCCATCACCTCTGTATAGACCATTATTCTCCCAGGTTTGTCCTTGGTCCCCAAATTTAGCCAAACCGATATTCTCTACACCATTACTTTAACCACGAATTGAAGCTCATGGTGCGGAGCACCCTATCCTTTCCTCAGTTGTAGACAGCAACCCAACAGAAGCCATCATGGTTAATGCATGTATAAGACCCCTCCCCATTTCCCTGAAATCCACCTGCACAATCCCAGTCTCATCCCTAGCTAGCTTCTTAGTCCCCATGCCAGTTTAGCAACAGAATTGTCTAATGACACGAGTAGAGGAATATGACCCTGACCAGCCACCCACACCCTGGCTGTCAGCTATTAGCAGTTTACAAGTTCCCCAACTTCATTTTCTCAAACTTCCCTCTCTCCCATGCACTACTTAGTCCAACCTGCAATGGATGCATGCACACAAACTTGATTCCCCCTCCTTCATCAGTTCTGTAATGCTCCAAGTCATCTTACCACCAGGCCTCTAGATGTTGGCAGTCACACGGCGGAGCAAAGAAACCCTCCAGACCATGATGCTATGATCAGTTCAGCAGGTGCACAGTCCTCTTCCTCCATGCACACTTCCACTCTGCTAACTCCTCTGGCTGTTATTCAGTAATCCAAGATCTGTCCTGTTACTGGGTCACAGGCATAGAGGGCAGTAATTATACCACCACACCACATGTTACAATATTACCACCTTTCCTTAAACATTTGTAAATGCATGTAATAATTTCAAGTAACATGCATTCCATCCCTTTCCTCCCCCCACCTTATGTCTGACTAAGCCTCCTGAAGTTACCCTTAGATGATGGATACACACAAAACATTTTAAAACAGCATCCTTTCTGTTTTATCGTATCTTGCTGTGTCTTCTCATTTGAAGGTGTGTCCAGGAAGATTTGCCTCCAATGGAAGGACATCCGATGATTGTTGCAACTTTCACACTATGACTTTAGTGGTGTTGAAAGGATTGCAAAGACATTATTCTTTTGTTAATTATGATCAGTGAAATTTGCAAACTGTCTACTTAATTTGAAAAAAAGTTTTTGTTTTTTTGTCACTGAGAGCACCCTTTTCACTGTAAGTGAATGCATCCTTTGAAATAGGATGTCAGTACTGCATCACATGTGTAAAATTCTATTGGCTGAGACACTAATTGAATCACATGGTTTTGTATAAATGCATACCTATTATTATTTGTAACCAGCTCTGATGAAGCCTTGAAGGCAGGGTGAAACATAGAAACATAGCAGTTGACAGCAGATAAGGACCGCAAGGCCTATCCAATCTGCTCATTTCTTTTTCTACCTTATGAATGTGCCATAGGCCTTTGCTCTGTCAATGGCCTATCTAGTCATAGTCATCTGTATTGCTCCCTTATGCCTATCCCCTGCCTGTTTGAAAACCTGCACTGTATTCACATCCACCACTTCCTGAGGTAGGACGTTCCATGCATCCACCACCCTTTCTGTGAAAAGAACTCTCACATTACCTCTTAAAATTGGCTCCTCTAATCTCATACCTGTCCTCTTGTCCTGCTATTTTTCTTATATTGAAACATGTTAGACTCTTTCACCTTGTTAATGCCCTTAAGGTGTTTGAATGTTTCAATCATATCACCTATCTCCCTCCTTTGCTCTAGGGTATACATATTGAGTTCAGTTAATCTGTCCTCATATGTTTTCTGATGCAGTCCCTGCACCATTTTGGTTGCCGTTCTGTGGACTGCCTCAATTTGGTTAATGTCCTTGTGAAGGTGTGACCTCCAGTACTGCACGCAGTACTCCAGATAGGGCCTAACCAGTGTCTTATAAAGAGGGATTATTACCTACCTCTTCCAACTTGTGATACCCCTACTAATACACCCCAACATCCCTCTAGCCTTTCCTACTGCTTTAGAGGTCTGATTGGATGATTTCAGGTCATTGGTGATGATGATACCCAAGTCTCTTTCTGCCCTTGTGACTGCCAGGAACTCCCCTCCCAGCCTATAGGTGGCTTCAGGGTTTTATTTTCCCTATGTGCATGATCTTGCACATCTTTGTGTTAAACCCCAGTTGCCACTCTTCTGACCATTTTGCTAGTTTATCCAGATCTCTTCTCATTCTGTCCACACCATCTGGATCATCTACTCTGTTGCAGATCTTGGTGTCATCTGCAAACAGGCAAACCTTACCTTTTAGTCCGGCTGCAATGTCACTGATGAAGATATTGAAGATGACTGGCCCCAGGACTGATCCCTGAGGTACCCCACTTGTGACTTGCATCTCTTTTGACTACATACCATTTACCACCACTCTCTGTTTTCTACCTGTCAACCAGTTTGCCACCCAATTGACCAATGTCTGACCCACCCCGAGCCTACCCAGCTTATTAATCAATCTTCTATGTGGAATAATATCGAAAGCTTTGCTGAAGTCAAGGTAGGAAACATTAACTGCTCCCCCTTGGTCCACCACTCTGGTTACCCAGGCAAAGAAATCTACGAGATTAGTTTGACAGGACCTTCCTTTTGTAAGCCCATGTTGTCTTGGATCCTGTGCTCCTATGGATTCCAGGTGTTGCACTATCCTTTCCTTAAGGAGTGTCTCCATAATCTTGCCCACTGAAACATAAGCATGCCTCTGCAGCAGTGCGGTGAAACTGCTGCACATTGTTTGTTTTATCCACTGTTTTTGGACTGGTGAACAAACTGTTTTAAGCCTCTGAACAACAGTTTGGACATTTCTACTTGAGTGAATGGTGAGTGCACCTGTTTATACCTGCAGCAACAGACAGTCTCTCTTCGCACTCGTTAGATATAATTGGTGTCTCTTTGCAGCAGATGCACTGTGACACTATTGTCATTTTACAACTGTTACCACATCTGCATTTTTAAAGGTGAAAATAAATCATATTTTTAATAATAAAGAAAGAAAGAAATATATATTATCTGACAAAAAAACACAAGTACTGTACAACATTCAATTTGTTGTGAATAACATCCACCCCTTCCCCCATCCCCATTATCAATTTGGTTATGTTTCTGACTGAAATCTCATTTCAAGCCTGACATAACACTCAAATATATATAAGTGTTAGAACTGTCAGCTAACCACCATGAATCTAATTTATCAATAGATGAGAAAGCTCCTAGAGAGAGAATACTATGGTAGTGATACTGATTGTGGTTCCAATGATCAGGGGTCCATAACAAAACAAGAGTGAAGGAGGATAGGCTCAATATAGGTGTATAGAGCATCTATTAAACAGTTCTCTTCCACCAGATGAGTTGGATGAAAGCTCTCAGCAATGTCGTGACTCTAGGTGGAAGTAAAATGCAACTACAACAGTGAGTTTATTCAGTTCTGAGACTGATGGGTGTAGCAGTCATTGACATGGAATGTTTGGGAGCACACAATGTGTGCCACACATGTCATTAAATGTCCATTCTGATATGGACACAACAAGAAAGAAAAGAAATTAGCTACAGTATTATGAAGCTTGGCTCCTAGCTCCTCTCCTTTCTGCAGTGACCCCAGATTAGCATATTCTTACTTCCTACCCTCTTAGCCATCAGAGGTAAAGGTGACTACCTTGCACCTTACTGTGAACCCACTATAAGTCTCAGGGAGGAAGTGGGGCAGTGAGAATGCCAAATAAGTAATAAAGGTATATATTCCCTCTGGCTCCAGGGAACAAAAACAAAATAGACTTGGGGGAAAAAAAAAACAAGCATAAGAGAATGCATCATGTCCCAACAAGATGGGATAGATACAGCAGTAGAATTTGTCACGAACATTCCACACTGTGTGTTCATTCCAGCTCTGACTTCATGATTGCAATAGCACCAGTCAGGCTTCTGGCCACAGGTCACTAGCATATTAGTGCATTGTCATACATAGTTCAGACTTTTTCTAAGGCCCATAAGTATTATTTTCCCCCAACTCACATTATGATATTAACTTATTTATGTTTCTCTTTGTTCCCTTCATCATCCTCTTCATGTGTAGCACTCTCATAAAACTAGTCACATCAACTGCATACATGCAGTCATTCTGCATCAGTGATGACATGATTAGTACTGGTAACAAGGATTGTTTTGATAGACATAGTTGCTGATCATAGAATGCTGCTGCCATTGGAATACTATGACCACATTCATAACAAGCATTTGTCAATGCCGAATGTTGGCTTGCTGGCATTGGCAGTGCAGGAGTTAGAGAGATGCATCATAGGAATGGCAGTGAAGTATTGAACTGATGCCAACCAACCCCCACCCTGCAGACAGTGACAGGCATTAGGGTGTCCCTTTGGGTGTTTGGTAGTGCAG
Organism: Neoceratodus forsteri; assembly: GCA_016271365.2. Taxonomy (NCBI): domain Eukaryota; kingdom Metazoa; phylum Chordata; order Ceratodontiformes; family Ceratodontidae; genus Neoceratodus; species Neoceratodus forsteri. Next base: position 1,571,902,214 of record CM057452.1, read on the forward strand.
TGCGGGAAAACATGTTGGGCAGGTTGTGAAAAATGACAGCTGCACAGTTCATAAGGAGGTGTAAAAAAATGCCAGTGTTGAAAAATGTATGTAAATATACCAAATGTGCGAAGTTACAAGGAAGCGTGGGAAATATGCACTGCACGCTGCAACACTGCCATTTTATGGGCGTTCGGCACCAAATTTTCAACATAGGCATTTTAGCACCTCTGCTCATGTACAGTGGCACTGTTATTTCCTCAAAGTGGCCCAAGAAGTGATTTTGCAGAGCGACCACGCTATTCTGCGCCGGAAGTGCGGAAACACATTTTGGGCAGGATATGTGAAATGACGGCTGTACTGTTCATCAAGAGGTGTGGAAAAATTGCAATGGTGAAAATCCAGAGTGAAAATATCACAAATGCACGACAGTACTAGCGTGCGTGCAATCTGCCAACGCATGCTCGTAACACAGTCATTTTATGGAGTATCATCACCAGATTTTCAACATAGGCATTTTAGGACCTCTGCTCATGAACTGTGCCACTGTCATTTTCATAATCTGGCCCAAACACTGATTTCCCACAGCGTCTGCGCTATTGTCCGCCGGATGTGTGGAAACACATTTTGGACAGGATGTGGAAAATGACAGCTGTACTGTTCACAAGGATGTGTATAAAAATGACAATGCTGAAAATCTGGCATTAAAATATTGTGAATGTGGGAAGTTACGAGCCTGCATAGCAACTGCACAATGCACACTCGTAAAACAGGCATTTGTTGGATTTTTGCCACCAAATTTGGAACATAGGCTTTTTGAGAGGCCACCTCATGAACACTGGCACTGTCATTTTGTTAATGGGTCCTGAAAGGTGATTTTGCGCAGTGACTGCAAAATCACCTTTCGAGGCCGATTATTGCCATGACAGTGATAGAATTCATGAGGAGGGCCCCAAAAACCCATGTTGAAAATTTGGTGCCGAAATTCCAAGAAATGCCCGAGATATGCAGCAAAGTTGAAAAAACCCTATTCATTCCATTATACAGCTTACCGGCATTTCCTCAGTTCGCGGTCGGCTTTGAAGAGTGCAGACGTGTTCCCGGTCCACCAAAGATCATCGCGCTGGACTCCAGAGGTAAGTATGGGGGGTGAGGGAGGGTGGGTGCGCAGCGGGTGGGTATGGGTGGGGGAGAGGGGCATCGAGACTATGAGGGATGGTTTTCATTTTACAGGGTGAAAACAAAAAACAGGAAAACCATCGTGGGACAGTTTTTGTTTTCCAGGGCATTTGGCATGCTGGGGTGGGCTCCCAGCGAGCCACCTAACTGTTTTGGGGGTCAGTAGCTGATGGGGATTGGGCACCCTCGTCGGCACAAACACGGGGAGTAATGCCGACAGAGATTGGGCACCCTCTGTCGGCAAACAAAGAAAGCAGAGGCGCGAGCGAGGGGATTGGGCACCCTCCTCGGCATTCAACAATTGGGAGCGATGCCAACGGGGAGTGGGCTCCCCTGTCAGCACACAAAGACAGCAGGGAGGTTAACGACAGGGGGATTGAGCACCCCGATATCGGCAGATGTGAGGCGGCCTCCCGCTCGCCAACTATGCTCATAATGGCGGTGAGCACGGCAAGCAAAGGACCACTATGTATGACGAGCTTTGCTCAGATTGCAGTGGACCTTTGCTTAGATGTGCTTGCCCCATTATGTATGCATGGTGTGGCGCCAGGCATGCAGGCTGATTGGGGAATGAGGGACACACCTACTGATGCATGCCCTGCATTTTCCCAACAGCGGCCGCCGCCCCCCAACTCCTCACTACCGCAAGATGTTGACTTGCGCGCAAGCGCGGCAAGCCAACATAAAAATGATGTGACTCAGTCCCTTAGATACAGCCTGCAGCATACATGTGGTCACGATGGTTCATTGCATACCTCCTTTTATAAAGAATATAAAGATATAAAACATGTCAACTGTAGTGATACTGGATTCACATCATTTAATAACTGCATTCAGCTAACACAGTAAATATTGTTTTGACAGGGTTGTTACATAATATTGTTTTACATATATATGATTTATATAGTTTAACTATAGATAAAACAAAGAAATAATAAGAACATGTTATAAGGCACTGATATAGCATATTGTATGCTAGTAGCCACCGAATATCTGTCGGTTGCATCACTTTCCTCAGAATTTTCTGATGAGGATGCAAATAGTGCTTCTTGACTTTCATTTTTTTTTTAATTAAATGTATTTCATTTATTTTGTTAGAAACATACATATGTGGTATAACAAGGCACATATATAGAAAAAGGAAATACACATGAATATATACGCTTAAGGCCTTAAGGTTACATTGGCCTCCTAATATCTGCTATCCCTAATTCTAAATATAATCCTAGCTATAATCCCTTCCCCACCCTTATTCCCTCCCTTCTACTAAGTGCCAATAACATCATATGGTAACAGAATTGTGATTATATATCTAATACCACCATGGATAATCTTAACAAAATCTTATTTTACCTTATATTGAAGTTAACATATAAATCTTGCTCCATTTCCTATCAAAGCTAGTGGGACAGTGTCTGAGGGTAGCTAACATCTTTTCTATTCTTAAATTATATAAACATTCTTTCAGCCATTCCGAATATGGGATAATTTGGGCATCCTTCCAATGTCTTAATACAATTTGTTTGACTGTATGTGAAATTAAAGCCATAGCATATCTTCTTTCTACAACTGGAATCTGGGTATAGTCCCCAAGAATACATATTTCAGGTTCAAAATATGGTTGCAATCCAAGGAGGGGATCAAGTTTGATCTTAATCGTATCCCATAGAAACCTGATTAAGGGGCACTTCCAGAGCATATGGTATATAGTACCTTCCTGAAAACCACATCTATTACATTGGAAGTCTTGTAGTTTACCCATAGTAAACAATTTTACTGGGGTGAAGTACATATTTTGCACTATATGAAACTGAATCAGGCGTAGTTTGTCATTAGAAGTATGGGAATATATGGCTTTCCAGATATTGTCCCAACAGATTTGCTTAGCCGGGAATTGAGTCTTCAAATATGAGGACTCCCCTTGGATGTCCTGATGGATTCTAGAATATAGTTCGGATGTTATTTTAGATACTGCATTGAGATTCCATACCAAATTATGGAACATGATCAGAAAATCTGATTGGTCAGTATCCCAAATTTCAGAACCCATTTTAGATATCAAGAGGTGCCTAATTTGAAATGCTTTGAATATCTGATAGGGAGGGAGACCTAAGGTCTTAAGGAGTTTGGGTGAAGTCTTAAACTTGTCCTGATCCATTACATCTAAAATCCTAGTTTCCTGCTCGGGAATCTTTCCACTAGTTTTTAAATATTGGTTATCTAGTAAAAAATTCGGATTAAAATGAATAGGCTAAGAAATATCCTTTGTATTATTATATTTGAGGGCGTTACACAATTGGGCATGTACATTCAGGGACATACAGATTAAGTAATTTTTTAGAATCTTATAGCCTTGCTTAGGGGAAATGAATAACAAACAATTCGGGGAAATACCATACTGTCCTATAACTAAACGTTCTATTTTTAGCCAGATTGGCTCATAGATAGATACTATTCCATTAGTAGTAGAGGGGGTACCATCAGAAATATTTAGCTATAGAACTTGCCAGATAATAATGGAAAAAGTTTGGTAACTTTAAACCCCCTTTTTGCTTTGGGGCTCCAAGTCTAACATATGACAGCCTGGGTGGTTTTGCTTTCCAAAGGAACTTGGAAATAGTCCATTGAACTTTCCTAAACCAATTTAGTGGTATATAAAAATTTAGCATATTCAGGGGGTAAAATAATCTTGGGAGTACATTCATTTTAATTACATTGATTCTTCATTGTAAAGAAAGATATAAGGGAGGCCATCTATCAAGATCCTGTTGTATATGTCCCAATTTAACCTCAAGATTCAATTTTCAGATTTGTAGTAAATTAGATGTAAGTATAAGTCCCAAATAAGTTATTTGGATTGCCCATCTAAACTGAAGGCCTTCTAACTCTGCACGACGAGTATGAAAATTTAGTGGCATGATTGTTGATTTACTTATATTCAATTTATAATTTAATAGGGTACGAAATTTCTTTATAATAGACAGTATCCCTGGAAGGGAATTTTGTGGATTGGTGATGTGTAACATAAAGTCATCTGCATATGCTGATAGGCGAATATCCTACTCTCCAATCTGTATACCTTGTACCTGGGGAGAATTTTGTAAATGATACAGAAGTGGTTCCATGTACAGGTTCAACAGAAAAGGCAATAGCGGGCATCCTTGGCGCATTCCAGAAAATAAAGGGATTAACTCTGAAAAAAAAAACCTATAACAATAGACCTTGGCTGTGGGGCATGTATGTAGGAGTTGGATCCACTTTACAAATTTGTGTGCAAAACCAAATTTTTTGAGGGCTTCAAACAGGGAGGTCCAACTTACCCTGTCAAAAGCCTTCTCTGCATCCAGTGACACCAACGCCATAGGGTAGGGTGCTGTCCTGGGTGCAGAAAAAACATGAAACAGTTTTCTAAAGTGGTCTACAGAGGAGTGACCTGCTACAAATCCCACTTGTTCTGGATTGAGTAGCGGGGTCCAAACTCGTGCCACTCTATTGGCTAAGATCTTCGCAAAAAGTTTTATATCATAATTCATCAGGGAAATTGGTCGGCAATTAGAAACCAGCTGTAGAGATTTATTTGGTTTGGGGAGTACTATTATTAGAGTTTCTAATAATGAAGAATCTGATAGACCAGAATTACAAAGATAAGTAAACATGCTCAACATTAAGGGTGATATAGATTCCTTGAATATCTTATAGAACCATGGAGGAAAGCCATCTGGCCCTGGGGCTTTATCATCCGACAATGAATCAACAGCATCCCTCAATTCTTGCTGGGTTATAGGCACCTCCAGAAGATTTGCTTGTGATTGTTGCAGGATAGGAAGTGGAATAGCGTTAAGATAATCTTGAATTTCCTTGGTAGAGGGGGCAGCTATTTGTGGGGAATATAAGGATTTGTAGTATGCCTCAAATTCACTAACAATTTCTTTAGGAGTAGTAAGAAGAGAGTTATCTTTAATAGAGTTAAGGGATACCACAATTCTGGATTCTTCTTGTCTTCTCAACCGAAGAGCCAATAAGTGACTAGCCATATCCCCCTGTTCTACATATTTAACGTGGGTTTTAAGTAGCATATATTGAGCTTTTTTCTGTAGGAGGTCCCAGTATTGATTTTGTAATTTGGTCAGTTGTACCTATGTCTCTTCATTCTGTTAGTTAATTTGTTGGTTTTCAAGAAACTGAATTTGTGATAAGAGTAAAGAAGATTGCTTCTCTCTCTCTTTTTCTTCCGAATGGTAGATAATCGGATACACTCCCCTCTGATCACACATTTTAAGGTGCACCAAAGTTTATCAGTATCTGGTATTGACCCTTGGTTTTGTATAATGAAGCAGTCAATTATTTCTTTTTCATCTTGAAGAAGTTGAATATTTAGTTTCTATATGCTATTTTTAACTGTGTGATGTGATAATATACCTTCCATCCAGATAGGTGCATGATCGGAGATAACCCTCAGGGACATACCACTACCTATTAAGTCTTCAAGTACTGGATTATTTACAAGAAAGAAATCAATGCAGGATAATGATTTATGAACAGGCAAGTAAAAAGTAAACCCCTTGGTAGTAGGATTTAGCAATCTCCAGGGATCACTAAGGCTAAAATTCCTAACAAGCTCCATTAGAGCTTTTTGCACCAGGGAGAGGGTACTTCCTCTACTAACTGATCCATCTAGAGTTAATGAAAGGACCAGATTCCAATCTCCAGCTATTATTATGGGCAATTTAGTGAATAGGTTCAGAACTTTTGTTATTTTTACAAAAAATTCTGGTGAGTCTACATTAGGTCAGTATACAGTTCCTAGGATAACTTCCACATGGTTTAATAGACCTTGTAGAAATATGTATCTCCCATGATTATCTATATGGGAATGCTGTAACTTAAATGACATCCCCCTGGAAAATAAAATGGTTACCCCTCTTTGTGCCGTTGCATTGCCTGCGGCATACACCTGTTCTATTTGTCTTCTTCTGAAAAGATTATCTTCTGTCTCTAATAGGTGCATTTCTTGCAAAAAGACTACCTGGTATTGTAGGGTTTCCAGGTGCCTAACAATTTGGTAACATTTAATTCTAGATCGGGCCCCTTTAACATTCCAAGATATAATCCTCACTGCCATTGATAGCAAGAATCACAATCTGATTTAGAGATATCTCCCCCTTGGATATCCGCATAGCTATAGTTTATGGAGCTAAGAATGACTATGTAAATTAAAAGTTATTGTAAGCTACCGGTGTTTAGGTCACCTCTATTAATCTGTCTCATCATAATCAATACAGGCAGTATAATTAGAACATTCCCTCTGTTATCCAGATTCACTGTTGCACTAAACCCCCTAATCCTAAACAAAACTATTCTACCCCAATGAAATATCTTTATTCCCCAGTCCACTCGACCGCCCTCCTCTCAATTAGTCAGTTGTAATCTTTATTCACCCCACCAGTAGACATCCCCATCCACCCCCCCCTTACTTAAATAGTGGTTCATCTATCCAATTTTCAATCTGCCTATAGTTCTTTTTATTACCCTAAATGAGAATCATACATATCTCTTCTTGGATTCTTCCCTGCATTAAGTAATAAAACCTTTGGTCTATAACCTCGAGCAGCATATAAGAATCCCCAAACAATCGAACAAGGAAAAATGAAACAGTGTCCAGAACCAGAAAGTATATCAGACTTATTACTGTCACAATCTAGGCTCCTGTGACCATGTGGACTTATATCTGGACAAGGGATGTATAAACTTCTGCCATCCCATACTCCATTTTTCCATATAAAATAAAACTCTAAGAAGGAGTTTACTAATGACTTGTAATTCTGATTCTCCCCCCTCGAATCTTGCTGTCTTGAGCCAGTATAAGAGACTGTTTGAGATTCTGGGCAGCTAGAACCATGCTCGTTCTACTTCGTCTGTCCCGCCTATACTTATGCTAGTATAATGATGAAAGAGCTGTTTATCAGCTTGTAAGTAGATTTCCCACTGGAATAACATTTCCTCGATCAGCGACACAAATCCAGGCAAAGTTTATTAAATTCTTATACATTGTCACCTGGTATCGCATTTGAAGATTGGCTCTGCGACCATAAGCTTAGTTACAAGGCAGCCATAACAATGCCCCCTCTGCTTTGTTTGTCACACTGCCCTTAAGCTGAAACCTCGATGAACAAGTTGTTTGACACTTTATGGATAGCTTTACCTCTAGAATACCGCTTCCTCACTCAACGAAACAAGTCCGGATAGAGTTTCTTAAGTTCTGCAGCCGCCTTATGTTCATCTTCTAAAGCAATCCCATTGACCATCTTTATTTACCTGCAGTATCGCTGGATAGTGCATATGGAATCTAACTCCTGCAGCAATAAACTTAGCTACAATAGGATGCATTGCTCTATGTTTCTGTCTTACTGTAAGTGACAAATCTTGAGCGATCCTTATTTTGGAGGTTTCTCAATTAACTTCTTTCATCTCCTTTAATTTGTCCAGAATTGCTTGTTTGTCTAGATAGTTTAGCAATAGAAAAATAAGGGATCGAGGGGGAGAGCCAGCTGGTGGAGTGGGCCTCAAAGCCCTATGCGCTCATTCAATAACGTATGTTGGCCCATTTGGTGAGGGCCCTGCTAATTTAGTGCACAGTTTTTGGATTAAAGAAATAGGATTAATGCCCTCCTCACCCTCTGGAAGACCAAGTATTACTAAATTATTCCTCCTGGATCTCCCTTCGAGATCCTCCAATTTATCTTCTGTTTTTTTAATCTGCTGTCTTAGGGAGACAATCTTTGGATCCAACTGAGCCCTCCAATCATCTAACGAAGAAATGCGTACCTCCTCATCACTGGTACATATTGTTAGTTGATCCATGGAATTTTTAAGCACTTGCAGGTCTCTGATTACTGCCTAGAGTGACTCTTTAATCGGAGCGAGCCCCTCAAAGAAGGTTTCAACTGTTAAAAGTTGTGGCACAGCCTCCTCTGCGGCACCACCCACTCTGATATGTTTCGATGGGAGAGCCATCTCTGGAGATGGCGGGGCATATGTTTGAGCCTTTGTTGTTTCATTTGTGCTGCAAAAGTCAGCCGTTCGGTGCAAATACCCGCCGCCCGATTCAACACTCCGGTGTAGCGACTGTGCACTATGTAATTTACAAATTCCTCTAGTATTAATGCGCTTTACTTGAGAAATGAAGCAGATTTCTGATGGAGGTATGAGGGTGCGATACAGAGCATGCCTATCTGGTGGCCATCACAACCGGAAGTCCCTGACTTTCATTTTTAGCAGTCTGAACTCTACTCAGACATGTATGATTTAGCAAAAAATATCCTTGTCTGGATCGCAATCAAATGAAAAAAAAAACATTTTTATTTAAAAGCAACCTGAATGGCTTCTTATGACTGCTGTCCTTGCGAGTGCTCCCTCTGTATGCATAGTGAAAGTGCATCTACTAAGTGTCTGATTTGCTCATACACAAACTAATTCTGTAACTTATTTTTTCTTTCAGTTCAAATAGTGCTTATATCATGCAGAAAATAATGAAAACATTATGAAAAACCATACATATTTGGTTCAGTGTGCCACTTATTGATACTGACACTTGCATTGCAATTGCTCCATTGACACACAGAAATTCACAAAGTGCCTGACTCACACAGGCACGAAATGTAGAATAATTAATGATTGTCCACTCTGTTTAGCTACAGTACTCTTCTTTTTGTGTGGCTACGAGTGTAAATAGTATCAAAATGATCTTGTTTTAATTAAGATCAGCATGCATTTTCTTTTACTTGCACCACATAGCAAGTACAACAAGTACACCATGGAAATGCTGAATAAGAGTGTCTGGTTCACTCAGACACAAAATTTATAATTAAAATGTCTGTCTTTTTTGGGGGCCTTAAAAGGATTCAGCAATAAGTTTATTCAAAAATGAATGTGAATATGAAACCAGTATGTCTTTTCTTAAAATCCTCTGTTTAATAATTATACATTTAATAAGCATATTCTGTTTCAAAGTGGTTTATCACTGTTTTTAGGTGCTTATGTGCTGACTGCCCTACTTTATTAACAGCTAACTGTAACTGTTTGCATGCTTGTTATTCAGGACTCGTATCCATTGTAAAAGTGTAATATACTTGAGTGCTATTTCTGCTCTGTAAATGGATTTCCAATTTATAACTGTACTTATGTCTCGTGCTATCATACCTAATTCTGTACCACTCCTCTTCCCCCAGGATGCATCTAGAAATGAGTTTCCAGCTCAGTATGCCTTTTCTGGTGAAACCTTTAAATAGGGAAAAAAATAAATTATACGAATGCTGTTACTTGACACTGCTCCGCATCGCAAGTTGCTTACTTGGTATCCTGGACTAAGAAGTGTCAGTGTCCAACTAGCTAATGATTTTACTTCATGAGAAATATGTGTCCAAATGTACCAAGACAAAAAACACATTAATTGTTTCCAGATTATTTTATGAATTTTATTTACAACTATCCTCTGCCACACGTGGGTGACGTTGCTGTGTGATATTTCAAAACTGGCACCTATCTAGCAGTTGTACCCGTGCTCAGTGAATGATGGCAATGGATGTCACTCACTCCATTAATGTTGCACTAAAGCACTCACGCTTCATCAGTGCGTTCTGCCTCAGTGGCTCAGCAGTGATCAGGGGTCAATGGAGATCCTGCAAAAAAGAGTGAAAATTAGAATAAATATGAAAACTTGAAGTAAAAAAGGTATAATAACATCAAATAATGCTTAAAACATGCCAGACATAGCAATAAGGAGGAAGTCCGGTCTGGATGATGACAAGCTTAGTTTGATGGACCATTATATAGCCTATCAATCCGCAATCTCTCGTAAGAAGGCAGAATTCCTGTCCAGAGAGATTGCGGCTGCACAGAATAGACCAGCTCAGCTCTTTCGGACTGTGGACAGACTGTGCAATCCAGCCTGTCTTCAGCCCAGAAGAGCCTTTTCTCTAGAATGGTGTGAGGAGTTTGCTCTCTTCTTTGCAGATAAGGTTGCCAAAATTAGGTCAGATGTCCATCCTTCCCTTTCCAATGGGAGCGGTGATGGTCGGCTGGAGATGTCGAACACTCAGTTTGTATGGTCTGACTTCAGCCTCCCCACAATTGATAATATTGTGATGGTCATCCGAACGCTGCGACCAACCAACTGTGATTTGGACCCTGGCCCCACACATCTCTTAGTGGATTGTGTGGAAAATCGGCCTAGTCCTGGCTTCATAGTCTGGAAGTCTTTAGAGAGGGGATCTTTCCTGATCCTTAAAGAGGCTATAGTTAAGCCTCTTTAAAGAAATCCTCCTTAGACCCAGATTGTCTAGCAAATTACAGACCAGTCTCTAACTTACCCTTTGTGGGTAAAGTTATTGAGAAGGTAGTCGCAGTACAGTTGGATGATCATCTGACCAACAACAATATTTATGATTCTCTCAGTCAGGATTTAGGAAAAGGCATAGTACCGAGACAGCACTTGTTCCGGTACTAAATGACCTCCTAATAGCGAGAGATCGTGGGACCTGTTCTATCTTGGTACTTCTTGATCTCTCTGCAGCATTTGACACTGTTGACCATGGTGTGCTGCTGAGCGTCTGTGATCCATCTCGGATTATCTGGTGTGGTCCTCAGGTGGTTTCAATCTTACCTCGAGGGTAGGACTCAGAGGTGGTGTCAGGAATTTTTCTTTGACATCAGTCTCCTATCCTGTAAGTACCGCGAGGGTTCTATTTTAGCACCTATGCTGTTTGCGGTGTATATGCTGCTGTTGGGAGTGATTATTAGACGATACGGTTTGGCTTAATATGCAGATGACACCCAGCTGTATATGTCTTTTGTGCCCGATCAGGATGCTGCCTTCTCGGTATTTAATAACTGCCTTGCCGAAATCCAGGACTGGATGAATGGGAGTTGGCTGAGGTTAAACCCGGAAAAAACTGAGGTGTTAGTCGTGGATCGAGGTCGCTGTGAGGCGGGTTTGCCGGATGGATCGCCCTCAGGCTTATGGCTTGGGGGCGTTCAGCTGACAACCTCAAATCAGGTGCGGAATCTTGGCGTAATAATTGAGGACCACTTGACCCTTAAATCTCAGGTATCAGCGGTGGTCAAAACTTCCTTTTTCCATCTGAGGAATATCACCAGGGTGAAGCACTTGGTTCCTCCAGAGGATCTTCCAACATTGATCCATGCTTTCGTTACCTCCCGCCTTGACTATTGCAACTCCCTGTACCTAGGGCTATCGGGGGTTGAACTTCGCCGTCTGCAGCTTGTGCAGAATGCGGCGGCCAGGTTATTGACTGGATCTTCTAGATCCAGTCATATAATGCCTGTGCTCCGCGGACTGCACTGGCTGCCAGTGTTTTGGCGAATCACCTTCAAGGTCGGTTTGCTGACCTATAAAGCCCTACACGATCAGGGACCTACTTACCTGAAAGAGCTCCTTTGCCCCTACTGTCCCTCCGGCCCCCTCTGATCCACTGACGAGGGATTGCTGGAGATTCCCAGGGTTCGTTTGAAAACTTCAGGGGCTAGATCATTCAGTTTTATGACCCCGACCCTGTGGAATTCTCTACCTCGTCAGGTGTGAAATTGCCCGACTGTCCTAAGTTTTAAAGGAGCCCTGAAGACTTACCTTTTTAATATAGCTTTTAATGATTTATAATAAATTACATTTTTCTTATTTATTGTTTTATGAAATTGTACAGGCGCTTTGGTTGAAGAAAAGCGCATTTTAAAAATAAAGTATTGATTGATTGATTGATTGAATAAATCACCAAATAGCCTCCAGTCAAAAAAACCCTGTTTACCTGTCCTTTAAACTCAAGGTGAAAGGTTTGGGGGATTTCATCTTTAGCATTGCATCTGTTTCCAGCATCAAGTGTAGTTAAAGCTCAAAAAAAAACAAGCTGGACCAGAAACATAGGGTGTGATCTGGGATTAATTTCTCCTTTATACAGGAAAAGAGGTATCCAATTGCTCTTTAGAATGCCATAGAGTGTCATTCACGTTTAGTTGAGCGGTGGCCTTTTCCATATACTTTAATTACTGTAGCATCCCAAGAAGAAAATCAACATACTCAGTGCTCTCCATTCTGAAGATTATTAATGCAACATGAACCTCTACTGACAGATAAAGGAGGTGGTCAAAACAAGCCATTGAACATACAGTAGGCAGGTTGCTGGAGTTTGCTTTCAGTGTTGCACCTGAGTTCCTGCACCTTTTACTGTTTGCAATGAATAAAAAGCACTTCCTCACCATGCAGCTTTATTTTCAGAGTGGTGAATTCTGCTGACTGAACTTTGGTTCTCCTTTGTTGGCGAGTGTGTGTGTGTGTGTGTGTGTGTGTGTGTGTGTGTGTTTTGTATACTTGGTTTGCATTCCTGCACTGTCTGCACATATCCAGCAGAGTAGCCCTGTTTGTCCACTACTTGGAGCTTGCTTTGCATTATCAGTAGGTAGTGCAGTCACTTCACTAACCATAGCCCTCCGGGACCTTTTGGGAATATGCAAAACCAAAAAGTCTGATGCACACTATCAGAGCTAACTTAATATATACTTGATTAAAGTTCAAAGCTGCATTGAACAAGTGCGTCCATGTGTCTTTTACAGCCAGGCACCTCAACGTCATGCCTTGCTCTGAGGCTTCATCAGAGGGTGGTGCCTGTGTAATATCATGAGTATTTTATATACAAAGATTTAAAGTGACATGTCACAATTCATTTATTTTATTATAGTCTCTATTAAATGTTGTATATTCCAATGTCCATAATTAGGAACTAATAAAAAAGTTCCAGGAGAAAATACAGTTTATTTTCAATTGTTACATCATGGTATGAATCTATTAAAGCATCTGATACAAAAGGGCAATGGAAACAGACTGCTGAAATTGTTATTACCATCATAAAAGGTTTCATTGAGGTGCCCTCTAATAAGTACAGAATCATTATCTAAGAGGATTAAGGGGTGATAAAAACATTGTTTAATTTCAATGGCCTCAATTAGCTTATGCCAAACCAGACTGCAAACAATTAACCACCTGCTTCCATAATATTTAATACATAAAACTGCAGTTCAATGAGCTAATTTCTTCTGGAGCCTGACAGTGCAACCAAATCTGGGGACAAAGGCAAATAAAATACTAATGTCAAATTCAAAGAAGATTGCTTATGATTCTTTTATTATTATTTCTCCTTTATATTTAGTCACTGTCTAAAGCATATCAAAAGGTTGTGCCATGAAAGATGCCTTGCACATGCCACCAAGAAGTGGTAAAAAAGAAGTATACATTTATATATGGAAATACTGTGAAAGGTGCTCATTACAGAAAAACTAAGATGCATGGTAAAACTGAAAGCATGTACTGAAAATACAAGTTTATATTGTCATTGGAAAAAAACTATTGATAAAAATGTTGGAAACCTTAAGTACATCTCTTTTGTAATTAATGCTGGCTACTTTATGTTTCAATGGTAGATAATATTTTATATATTTCTGATAATATATGAATGGTTTCATATTAAGGTAACAGTATTTTTCTACACTACATTAATACTACTGTATAGAAATGTTGGTAAATGGAAGCATACTTATAGGCATTTGTAGATGCAATGAGTAGGACTCATGGTCTAATGTCTGAGTTTGTGGTAGCTTCAGCTTCTCTGGGAAGCAGGACTGGAAGCATTTCTGTACAGGTTTTTCTTGTTGCAACTGGAAGATTCATCTTTTAGAGCTATATTTCTCCTTGTCCAAGTCTCTGGGCTGCATATCTTGTTCTCCACAACTTGGCAAGGGATCCATGTGGTCTGTCAGATTCTTGCATCATCACCTCCAGTGCATTTATATATCAGAGGTTCGAAGGAAATCCAGGAAAGTCCAAATTCTGGATCTGCAAGCTTTGAACATTGGCTTTAAGGTTGCCGTACAGCCAATTTAGCATCCACTGATTGTTTCTTATCTTTACCCAGTGATTATAAATGAATTGCTTATGAATGAGGTTTACTTTGCACCAATCAAATCATGTTTTATGACTGGGTGGTTCCCACTGAGACTGTCTTAACTGTGTCTTTTTTAAGTTTCATTTTAAAGAACTTAATCCAGTATTGGAACCCATTCAAAAAAGTACAGTCTGTTGTCAGTTCTGAAAAGATCTTTCAGCTTAGGGACCAGATTTTCAAAGTGTCCTTTGATGAGTGCAAAATCAAACTCTGTCTCATCACCTGCACTGCACCCATCCTCTGGAAAACAGCCTTTGTGATAGCACTCCACAAGGGTGGTAATTCATCATCCCTTGGAAATTACCATCCCATCTCTCTCCTCTCCTCACTCATAAAGATCCAGGAATCCATAGACTAATCAAAATTGTTGGATTTCCTCACCTCAGCTGACTTACTCTCCCTATACCATTCAGGGTATAGAAAACATCACTCCACATTCTCTTCCCTGCTGCATGTCACTAACATCATCCACTGTGCCATGAATAAAAGCGATATCACCACCGCCACTTTCATTGACATTGCCAATGCCTTTGATTCCATCTCTCATACACTATTACTAAACAAACTCCACTCTGATAGTCTGGTATCTCCCTCGATGCAATAGTTTCACTCCTATCTTATTGGAACACAACAATCAGTGTGACTGGGCAGCTCTTCACTCTTCCAACCTCCCCATTTTGGCAGGTGTCCCTAGGGGTCTATTCTTGGCCCTTTACTGTTCTCAATATTTATAAATGATCTCCCCTCAATCTGTTCCAATTCCTACATACATATGTATGCAGATGGCACAGTCATTTTTGCATATGGGCTCTCTACAAAGGATGTACAAGCTCCTCTCCAGCAGGACTTCAATAAAGTCTTGGCTTGGTTTCAAGCAAATGACCTAAAAGTTAATAAAAAACAGTCTCAATGACTTGTGGCTCTGTTCAAAAGTTCCCAAAGCTCCAGATTCCACTAGTGTTTCTCACCCAGGATAATTCCACCCAAGACACTGTGCATGCCTTCAAATACCTGGGGGTGTGGCTAGATAACCACCTTAGTTTCTCTGCACATGTAGATGCACAAATTTCCAAACTATGCCCCAAACTAGGATTTCATTATTGAAATAAAGACTCCCTTTCACTCCCTATATGGTGTGAGCTTGTCTCTAAAATGGTCCTCCCATCCCTAGACTACCCAGGCATCATCTACAGCACAGACCTTGCTGCATCCCTCTTTAAATTGGACACCTTGCTGAACTCCTTCTGCAGATTTGCCACTACCTTTCCTCCACACACGCACCACTGCTCCTTTTACTCTGCTCTTTCCATCACACCCCTCTCACATAGGAGGCATATCCACTCTCTATCCTTCACTGCCAAGTTCTGGTTTGGGCTTCTCACTCCTTACCTTTCCTTCAGCCTTTCCCCCATGTCCCCCACCCCTTTGTACTTGCTTCATTCCTGGGATCCCCATTCTTTTTTCCCAATCTCTCATCCCCACTCAGCTGGTGGCCAGAGTGCTTTCTCCTACCACCTACCTCTGCAATGGAATAAATTCTTGCTTAACCTCCTGGGGATTTTGGTGTATAACATTATTTGCTCCAGCGTGGACTATTACTAGCTTTTTCTCATTACTTTTGTGCAAAATATTTTTTACATTTGTGTAATATGTGTTATTTTTGCTCCTCTGAAACATGACAAGGTTCGGTTATGTTTGTCTGGGTCACAAATTACACTATCTAATCCTTTTTCTTTTTGTATATTCCATTTATACCCCTGTCGTGCTCTGGAGATGCCTCTCCTTTGGACTGCCATGACCCTGAGACATCCTCCTACTATCTCCCCCAAGCCACCTTACCTCAGATCTGCAGCCATCTTTGGGGTAGCCCAGTGTAACCCTATACTGGGTGGGTCCCTCTCTTCAAAGGGGGAAGGCACCGGTGGGGAGAAGACCAGCACACTATTTTTCCTCAGTCCCGGGTGCTGCTGAGGCTTTCCATGGCTTTCTGGCAGTCATCAGCGGTATCCGGGGCCAGCAGCCGTCATCCAGCCAGTCCCCAGAGTGGTGTTTTACCATTTTTCTGGTGTTCCCCTTAATGCGATCCATCTGCTGTGCTCCCAGTCTCCACCGGGGGCTGCTGCAGAGTGACCATGTGTCCCCAGCCCACCCCAGGGTAGGAGAGAAGTCCTATGGATGCTCAATCCTACCCCTTCCCCTGCTGACCCCCGGTGCCTGAGTCCGTTCCCGAACCCAGGTCGCCAGTATGGTTTGAGGTGTGGCGTCCAGCACCTCAACTATCTAATCCTTTAATGACTGAATCCCCCAGTACATAGAGTTCTTTAACCTTGCCATTTAGTTTATTGTTTTCCATATTTTGTTCTGATTTATTTTGATCTTCCCTTTTATCAGGGCTTATATCATTAAGGGGTGTACTAGTTTGTTCAAAAGAAATTAAGTTCCCATTTGTAGTGCTAGCTGGTATATTACCTATTTTATTACTTAATATCATATTTTCAGTGCCATTTTCAACAGTATTTTCTGTTCCTGGGTTTACTGTAGATTCTGTAATCTGCATCTCTTCATTAACTAATGCGTCAAATCTATTCTTTATTGATATATGAAATTGATGGGCCTTTCTTCCCCTTTTTCTTTTTGAAGATTTAGAGCTTTGAACTTGAACTATCTATCTTCAGAGCTATCTAAAGTGTCATCCTCTCTGTCTCTTTTCTTGTGTTGGGGACTGCTAAGTGAAGGACAGAAAAGTGACACACTACCTAGGGTCATGTTTGGTAGAGAGAGGGAGGGGGTATGCTTGGTACAGAGTCATTTATTATAGTGCTTATGGTACTTTGTTCTGTATCTGTATTTAGCCTGACATTGTATCTGTCAGCCATTTCCTTTTGGCTTTGCTCAAGTTCTGGTAGTCTTTCATTGAAAAGAGTAATTAACATAGCCATATCTCTGTTTTCATTACACTTGATATATATGTAATTTAGTTCCTGTGTACTATCTTTTATAAAGTTATACATATTGCAAACTATGCACCTTACTCCCGGTTGTCCTTCTAGGACTGTTATCATATTCTCCATAGTGTTTTACTTGATGTATTGCCCTGTTGTAAATACTGCTGCTTTATCAACTGATCCATTCACATATCTGGACTGTGTAGTACGGTATGGGCTGCACGCCCATTGGCTCATGCTGTGGACCAATGGGCATACAGCCCTACCGTACAGTGTCAGTCGTCGGGCTGCGGGGTGGCAAGCGGGTGGGGAGCTGCCGCCTGCCGCTGACCGGGGAAGGGGTGGTGGGGCTCAGTGGGCGGTGGGGAGGGGGTACCGCTGGACCACCAGGGATATGGGACTATTGTAATTTCCACATATGCCCGCGATCGGACTGCAAGTGGTCCACTGGACCACCACGGATAGAGTTAACTGAATTTACTTATACCTATGCCCACGATGAGGCTGCAAGCGGTCCACTGGACCACCAGGGATATAGGACATGTTCTTCATATACACATGCCTGCGATAGGGCATTGGGGCACATTGCCACGATGTGCAGGGGGTGTCGGTCCCCGACGGCTGCAGCCTGGCAGGGCGCCAGGTGCAAGTCACCAGAGATCGGTGCACCTGCATGCAAATGGGGTCATAATGATATTCAAATGGCCCCATTTGTGCCTTGTATACATTATGGCCCCATTTGCATGTACACTTTTGAATATCGTGGTGGTTGCACCTATCACAACGGCACTTGCGCTTGCGCATCCCCCTGCTCCACTCTGGCCACTTGCACTGGCGCAGTGCCACTGCACCATGTACACTGTGGGTGGTCAAGGAGTGATATTCAATGATGCTGTGCCATGACACAGCTCCGTTGAATATCACCCTGTCAATGCCCCCGTGCATCCAGGTTGCACTTCGCCCAGGCTTGCGCCACAGCCTGGCACATTCTGAATATCCCACCCTGTGTCTATAACTTGATTTTGTTAGGAAGGTAAAACCTGCATTTTT
Source organism: Neoceratodus forsteri (assembly GCA_016271365.2). Classification (NCBI taxonomy): domain Eukaryota; kingdom Metazoa; phylum Chordata; order Ceratodontiformes; family Ceratodontidae; genus Neoceratodus; species Neoceratodus forsteri. The sequence goes on from CM057452.1 coordinate 1,571,920,374, forward strand.
CTCAAAAAGTAATTATGTTATGATCTATTTTTAATCAAAATACTTTTAAGCAATACCATTGGGATACCTAGTGTTTCAGTTCTTGATATTTGTTAAAATACATATCTTGACAACATCTTGGTTGATACATTATTATATACTGTAGTGTACTTAGTTTTGATCATTAAAAGCAATTGAGCCACCTGAAAGTAATGCCCTTGTTTGAACACAATTGCACCAAATGTGCACACATAACAAGATAAAGGGGAGATTTTCTATGGTTTTATTGTGTCTTTATTTTTCCTTCATTTGCTGCAGACATCCATCTCCCTCTGGCTTCTGAAGGGTCCCTCTCTATCTTCCATACTCAGGCAACCACAGCTTGCTCCCTTGGGGTCCACCATTGATCCACTGCCATCCATCCCTTTTTGTGCACCTGCAATGATACCCTGGGGGTGCTCAGCAGCACATAGTCAATGATACCAAGGGTACCACTATCACACCTCCACCAGGGGTCACTACCACAGTCACCACCCATGTGAGAGGCAGTTACTCTGAATGCCTCAGTGTACCAGCTCCCCTACTGTTGTCTCAGGCTCAGTGTGTGAACCACAGTTGCCAATATGCCAGAGAGATCCTCCCACCACTCAACAACACAGTACTAGGTTGTTTGTTAAATTTTTGAGCACTATGTATTTGGAATCTGATGCCTACAGATATAAAATTATTAGATTCAGTATGTTTGAAAATATTTCTGAATATAAATTCATTGCACCTGTTTGAATGCTATGCAAAGTTAGTAGTGCACAGGGGCAATACAGTTTTATTTTTATTGTTTCCATTTTTCACTGTTCGAATCCCCTGTCCCCCACCACAGTGATCAGGGTAACCACAGCTGTATCCTTCCTCTGGCCAGGAGGACAAGTGATTGACTGCTTTGACAGCCAATGTGTCACTGGGGTCAAGAGCAGGTGGTTCATGAGTGCTGAATAGCCTACAATGCCCCTACCCAGGAGGTGAGTCTCTTGCCTCATTTACATACATACAGTAGCTCCAGAAAGCCTCAATATGGCTTGGGGGGAGGAAAGCTGTACAATTGTGACTGGATAATCATAAAACTGAATTACTGTAGTTGTGATCTAGTATTAGAAAAGAATAATTTTCATTAAATTTTAGTAATCAATATTTTATACCACTTACTCCATTAATGCTGTGGATATACAGTACCTAGTAATGGCTGTTAATTTGGGCCAGGTTTCTTTGCAGAAGATGACACTTATGCAATAGTGCATCTTCAGGTTCAGTAAAGGATACAAATATGAGGACTAGGAAGCATGAGTCACAGTATAGTTGTGATAGAGGAGGTGGGTGATATCTAGGTACAGAAATGTTAACTGAGGGCATGTAGAGCAAGGGATACTATAAGGGAAAATGGTGGATTGATATGCAAGGGTCTAATCCATCACCATATCAATAAATCTGTGCACTAGATTGTTAAAACATGAATGACTAAGCAGATTAAAGTTCTGCAGGAGCCCCATGTGATGGACAGAAATAACTCACTTGTGACTGTGTCATTTGTGAGTGTAATCTCCCTTCCCAACACAACTCGCAGTGCTTCATGGTGAGCTTGAAAATTATTCACAGTTGATAAACACAGGAATTATTTACAGCTGGCTAAAAATATAATTTGTCTCTGATGAGACAGAGTACTCCAGTTTCCATATGTCATGAAAGACGCCTATTTTATTTTTTCCCCTCTGTCTGCAAGACAGTATTGGATTACTTTTCATTTATCAGCTTACCATCCAAATGTAGAACTGTAGTATAGCATTTAATTGTGCAAGAGTTCTAATATCAAAATGAATGAAATTTTGAATGCTGTTGCAATTATTCATTGCAGTATTTAACATCTGTTGTTTATGGAACCCCATCATTTAATAATAGTTCATAAATTTACATTCTGCTGTGCAGTGGCTTGTGTTGTGGGGTAATACGTGGTCTGACTAGTGCAGAAGACTAGTGCGCTGCTGATATTTTTATTAATTAATTAATAATTGATAAATTAATTCATATAGTCACCCATGATTTTTTTTTTTAAACAGAAGATCCAATTAAATGGTAAGATAAGCACTACAACATATCCAGCTCACATATATATCACACCAGTATTGAAATAATTGGGTAAATCATGTTATTTTTGGATACTTACACTGTTTCCTTCAGTTTCGTCTCTATCTCTTTTTTCTTTCTGTCTCACTGGGCATAGCAATCCTATCAGTATATACACTCATCATATATGTTTACAGTATATGTAGAGTTCTGCCATCACTTATGGTTATAATGATGCCCTCTTGAGTTCTTTCAGTAAGACAGCTACAAAGAAAGCTAAGTGGTTCTGTCTCATAAAACATTTGAGAAGGCACTCTTCTAACCATATTAGATGTCAGAACAGTTCACAAACACATTATAAATCAAGTAAACAACTTGTTTTTAAAATTTAAAATCAAAGGGTGGGATTTTCAAATGTCCAGACACAACACTTGTCATTTTTCCAGTGTAGCTACATCATGTTAAATGTGACATTAAGTTTGCATCCTATTTTCAAATATCCTGATGCATTCTCAACATGTTACCCACTTTACAACAGAAAAATTAGGCATGCATCAGAATTATGATGGATGCATCACTTCATTTTTTTTTTTTTTTACTTTCTGTTTTTGGCCTAATTTCTCCTCGCCAACTGCCAGGTCCTCCTTCCACCTACCTAAGCCCTTATGCCTATCTTAGGAGTTCTCTGAACCCACCACCAGCATCTGCTTGACATCCTTTCTGGACACCCTCAACTGCAACCCACAGCTTGTCCCTTATGGGAAGGACACCCAAGTTCTCCAAGTGTGGAGGGAGGACAAGTTCACTTGACAGTTGAGGACAGGAAGAGGAGCTGGCGAAGTGTGTGAGGAGTTAGATGGACCCTATGGTGGCACAGGGGCAGAACAGCTTCACCTACCTGGTGCTGCTGGGTATATTCCCTTCAAGCCCTCCCTTATCCATCCCCAAGGCATAGCCCTCAGAAGTGACCAAGCAGAATGCCTATCAGAGCCTTAGAAGATTGGGTAAACCCCTCCCATCCTTCTGAAATCCCTTGCCAGACCACTCTGGGTGTGTGATGCTTCCATATCACTCGCCAGGTGAGCAGGTGTGTGCCAATTTAAGGCCACTCCAGAAGGATCACTTTGCTCCTTATGGCATGACATGCCCCCCCTCCTCCTGGGCCACATGGAGCAGTCATGCAGCAGAAAGAGATGCCCTCCCTTCCTGAGGTAGGAGGCATTCAGATAGACACCAGAACCCCATCTCGCCAGTTAGAACCAGACATTCTAGACTCAGGGCATGAACCTGAGTCATGTGGATGGCAAGCAGTAGCTCTACCAATATGCTAGCCAGCTAGCCTACATGAATCATTTCACATCACACTTCATGGTAATTGCAGCAAAAAGTTAGACCACCTTTTAGGAGGTCTAACAGTCTGCTCATTATACGCACCTAAATCAGAATAAATATGTAATTATTTTGAAAATCCACCCCAAAATGTTTTACTTTGTAGACAAAAGAGGAACATCCAGTCAGTTGTTCCACTCCATAATCCATACACCATTCAGGGGGACCATAGCTCCTCTATGGATGCACCCGCAGAGGAGACTAAGGAGGTTGCAGACAACTGTCACAAGGGAGGCCCACAGGAAGGGGGCAGAGGACACCACAGGGAAAGGAAGCAGCTCCTGGTGGGGGACTCAATTATTAGGGGGATAGAACTTCAGGGAGCAGGGAAAACTGAAATAAGATGCCTGCCTGGTGCCATGGCTTGGAGGGACAGGAAGTGCATCCACAGGATCATAAGAACAGCTGCACGGGAGTCTGAGCTGGATGTCCTTGTCCACCTAGGGACAAATGACTTGACTCATCATGAGATTAGAGCAGTGCAGGAGGACTTTGTAGAGTTGGGGAGGGGCCTAAGACAAGTAGCACACACAGTATCCTTCACAGAGGTGCTGCCTGTCTATGGCATGGGTGAGGTGAGGGTACTTTGCACCATGTGATTTAATGAATGGTTGAAGAAATGGTGTGGAGCACAGGGATTTGGCTTCATTGGGGACTGGGGTTCCACCTGGAGGGACACCAGCCTATACTGGCAGGATGGTCTGCATCTGCCCAGGAAGGGAACACGTCTTTTGGGCAATCAGTTTAAATGCTTCACTGACAAGCTTTTAAACTAGTCAAGGGGGGAGGCACTGATAAGCAGCAAGAAATTCCCAGCCTCCCCCTACAAAAGAGGGTACTAAATGAGAAAAAGACCAAGGTAGAAAGGACAGTGGGGGATGCTGCTATGAAAGGTAAAGCCATCAAAAAATAGAGAGCAATGAGTACCAATGTCTTTAGTCTGGGTAACGAGCTTCCTGAATTAGTGGCCTTGATGGAGGAGTAACATTTGGATATTGTGGCAGTCACAGAAACATGGTACACACAGAACCATGACTGGGACATAAACATACCAGGATACACTATCTACAAGATGGACAGGGAGTGTAAAAGAGGAGGAGGAGTAGCTCTCTACATAAGGGAAGGAATCAAAGCAACAGAACAAAATGGTAAACAGGGAGGAGAAGAAGCACTGTGGGTCAGCTTGGAGACAGGCAATGGCACTACAATCCACACAGGGGTTGTATACAGATCCCACTCTCAGGGGGAGGAAATGGACAAGGAATGATAGAAAGTATACTTAGAATGGCAGAAAAAGGGGAGATATTGCTGATGGGTGATCTGGATATGCCAGATGTTAACTGGAGTGCAGTTGCAGTAGCCACTTCAAGAGTGGGGTTATTCTAGATGCCCTACAGGGGACATGTCTTAGACAACTAGTATTGGAACCCACTTGAGAGGGAGCAATCTTAGACCTGGTTCTCTCAAATGGAGATGGAGAGAGGATCACAGATGTAGAAGTGGGTAGCCATCTGGGAACTAGCGATCATCGAACAGTATGGTTCACAATAAACACAGATGTAGAGTCAAGCCACACAAAGGCAAAAGTACTGGACTTTAGGAGGGCTGACTTTGCCAAAATGGGTGAGTGCCTAAGGAATGCACTAGCAAATCGGCAGGAAGGAGGGGTGGAAGAAGAATGGGGAATAATAAAAACTACCATGACAGAGGTAACAAGCCTTTGTGTGAAGCAAATAAACAAAACAAAATGATGTAAGAAACCACTATGGTTCTCAAAGGAGGTGGCAGTGAAGGTTCAAGAGAAAAAGAAAGCATTCAGGAAGTACAAGGAATCGCAGAAGGAGCAGGACAGAGAATTGTATCAGTTAAAGCAAAAGGAAGCTGGGAAGGCAGTCAGAACAGCAAAGGCCCAAACTGAGGAAAAGATAGCCAACTCAGTTAAGAAGGGGATAAAACCTTTTATAGGTACATCAGGGAGCGTAGGAAGACCAAGGGAGGGATAGTGAGGCTTAATAAAGGGAGGGGTGGGCAGAGGGTGACAGTGAAAAGGCAGAGATACTAAACAAATATATTTGCTCAGTATTTACAAATGAAGAGGGGGAGGTACCTAAACCAAACAGTAGAAACACTCTGGATACAGAAGTTGATACCAGCCCATTTACAGAAGAAAGGGTTCTGAAAGAACTCTTAAAACTGAAGGTTGACAAAGCAATGGGGCCTGATGGGATTCATCCCAGAACTCTAAAAGAACTAAGGGTAGAACTAGTGACACCACTGACTACCCTCTTTAACAAATCATGGGAGGATGGGGTGGTACCTGATGACTGGAGGAGGGCAGATGTGATTCCACTTCACAAAAGTGGGAGCAGGGCAGAAGTGAGAAACTACAGACCTGTTAGTTTAACCTCAGTGATAGGGAAAATAATGGAATCACTTCTGAAGGAAAGAATTGTCGAAGTACCTAGAGACCAGAAGGGCACAGGACCCAAGGCAGCATGGATTCACAGTGGGAAGATCATGCCAGACAAATCTAATAGATTTCTTTGACTGGGTGACCAAAGTAGTAGATCAGGGAGGGGCTGTGGACATGGCCTACCTAGACTTCAGCAAGGTATTTGACAGAGTCCTACACAAAAGATTAATATACAAGTTAGCCAGCAGGGGAGTGGGTCCCAAGATGATAGCCTGGGTAAAGAATTGGCTGGAGAATAGGACACAGAGGGTAATAGTAAATGGAGTCCACTCTGAAGAAAGGGGGGTTACTAGTGGGGTACCGCAGGGTTCAGTATTAGGACTGGTCTTCTTCAGTGTCTTTGTAAGTGACATTGCAGAGGGACTGGAAGGAAAAGTATGTCTCTTTGCAGATGACACAAAGATCTGCAACAGAGTTGATGCACAGGGTGGGGTGGAGAGGATGAGAAGGGACTTGACAAGGTTAGAGGAATGGTCAAATGTATGGCAGCTTAGATTCAATGCTAAGAAGTGCTAGGTAATGCACCTGGGAAACAAAAACCCAGGGGAAGAGTACACACCGGGGGGTGAGATACTAACAACAACAAAAATGGAAAGGGACCTGGGGGTAGTCATATCAGATGACCTAAAGGTGGGTGAGCAATGTGAGAGGGCAGTAAGGAGGACTGGGAGGATACTGGAATGCATAGGGAGAGGCATCACCAGTAGAAAACAGGAAGTTGTTATCCCTCTGTTCAGGCAGCTGGTGAGACCCCATCTGGAGTACTGTGTGCAGTTCTGGAGACCCAATCTCCACAAATACATAGACAGGATGGAAGCTGTCCAGAGGAGGGCAACTAAAATGGTGCAGGGTCTGCACTGGAAGACATATGAAGAGAGACTTAAGGAGCTTAATATGTATAGCCTTGAGGAAAGGAGGGAGAGGGGGGACATGATAGAAACTTTCAAGTACCTCAAGACAATCAACAAAGTCCAAGAGGGTAGCATCTTTCAGAAAAAAGAGGTGTGCAAGAACAAGGGGGCACAATTTGAAGATAGAGGGTGCGGCTCAGAGGTAATGTAAGGAAGTATTTTTTCACAGAGAGGGTTGTGGATGCATGGAATGGCCTTCCAGAGGAGGTTGTGGAGTCAAAAACAGTGGTGGAATTCAAGCATCCATGGGACAGTCATAAGGCAATTCTAGGGGGTAGGGGTAGGAAAACATAGGCTGCTGGTTAACTAGGATCTGCAGCTTATCCATTAGGTAGGGAAATGGGCAGACTGGGTGGGCCAAGTGGTCCTTATCTGCCATCAAATTCTATGTTTCTCTATATAAGAAGTGAACTATGCTAACTGAACATAGAACTTTAGATTTTTAGAACTGTTTACAAGATAGACCTTATTATGGTTATAAGAGTGGCTTTAATGTTTAGAAACAAACAGTACTGATTAGCTACATATGATATCATGATTTATAATCTGCCATTCTAGCTATAGCTCTCCAGTTCATGACACCATAAGCTGCAGTCAGACTGAAGCTGATATCACTATGTGAATGTGCTGCAACACAGATGAAAATGGAACAACTCCTCTGTGCTCAGATATTATTAAAACAGCAATTTATTCAAACATTAGAATCAGCATCATGAGTCATTGGTTGGAGCATCTATAGAATAATGGATCAACAGGGATACCGTAACTCCACCTTTCCCAGTTTTTGTCACTGGATCCCTAACTGCTGCATTAACAAAGTTTTTTGCAATGAATTTCCTTACTTTTCGAGAAAGTATACTCGTAGTCGTATTTGCTTGTGGGAGCGCAGGGCTCTCTGGGCTCTTTGCTCCCATCCTTCCATAATTTTAGAGAGATTGTAATTGTTTCCCATCACTCATAATCATTTCCTTATTTCTGTGTGGGAGAATAGGGCCCTCTGTGCCCTGCTCTCCCATCACTGCATAGGTGTATCCATAGTTGCGTATGGGAAAGCAGGACCCTCCAGGCCCTGTTGTCACATCCATGCATTAGTACAGGGGGGAAGGGAATCATTTTTGAGATACTATAATCACACCACTATTCAATCCATAGTGGTCCTGGCCTGTTGCTCCAATCAGTGCACAATGCTCCCCTATTAGAGTGCATGGCCCTCCAGGCACTGCACTCCCATCACTCCATAATCATATCCTTATTTCTGTGTGGAACCATCACTCCATACTGGTATCCATATTTGGATGTGGGAAATGCTTTTTCACAATTTGTGACAAAGGATTTGGCCACCTAAAAAACACATTTCCAGGCACAGAATCATAAAACTGACCCCAGAATCAAGGTCTACAGGCCCCAGTTAGGTGCTGCCATTAGCTGTGGACACAGACACATTTGCTCAGCCCCCAGGACAATATGGCATCATCATCACTGTACTGGTCAGAAGTGTGTGTGGTCTGAGCAGCTGATCTAGTGATCTGAAGCGGTTGGCAAAAGTGAAGCTAGTATCTTAGTTTTTTCAAACGCCGGACTCACTGAATTACAAAAAAAGCTCTCTACTATAACACATCTGTAAATCAACAGGATAAAATATGCTCACTGCTCTATTCTGCACTCTCATTTGCTTGCCCACCTCAGTCTCTCAGCCTCTCTTATTTCAAACTCAGGCTTGCTCACTTGAAACAGTAATGTGTTAAGAAATGTTAAACCCACTCTATGAGAGAGTATAATTACTGTGGTAAATAATTATGTGTTTGAGCTAAAAACCAATCAGGGACATGGACAACAGCGAAGTGTGCACCATGAACTAAGGACTTTTTGCCTTGACTTTGGGAGCGAGCATGCACAGTAATCACAGCAGGCAACAGAAGCATTGTGGGAGTGCAACAAGCAAAACCAAATAGGGACACTGGCGATTTCCTTCACGTGAATTAATGTCAAACTGCACATTATTCAAATAACAAAACTTGACTTAAAACAGAGAACAAAACTGAAATGGAAATCAGAACTGTTAACTTATTAAACTGGCAGGTGAAAAAGAAACCTCTTTTGGGGAGGGGGGCTGTTCATTGCACTGCTGCTTTAACCAAACTGAACAAATGTCTGGCATCAGTAAATTATTATGGGATGTTTACACCAAACTTAGCCACCCTGATGAAACCTGTGACAGAAAGGTCAGAAATTGGTCTTGTCAAAAAAATGCCAAAACGCTTTCAAATCAGCAAAAAAAGCAGCTCTGTACATTCCCTATGTTAGTGCATTTTTATATTAATTATTGTAGATTTAGTGCATGTTGCATCATCAGTCAATATGGTTGCCACCATTTTTCATTAAATACCACATGGTATTGAAAAACTGATTGCCCATGCATCTCAGACCCTAACTAAGACAGAAAAGGGGTATACAAAATTGAAAAATGAGGCTTCAGGAATATTTGGGGAATTATAACATATACAATATAATGGTTAGAGACAGTAACGGAATGTGATTGGCCGACAGCTGTTGCCAGCCGTGTCTTTTATTTTCTCTATACCACACCAAGTAATAAGTTCGTAAAAAAGGACACCAACCTGTTTTTTTTTTTTATTTATTTGAAAAGGTTTCACCAGGAAAAACAACATGAGCTGTGAACAGCTCGTTTCCAGAAGCGCCCAGGGGGAGGGGTTACAAACAATAGGGAAAGCAGACAAAAATATGACAATATAAAATGCAACACTGTGCAGTTCAGATACAATTTAGATACATAAAGTGCAGAGTAGTCAAAAAGAATATAACAATAAAAAAGTACACAGTGCCACACAAAACATGAAGTGGAGCCAAAATACAGCACATTTTGATCAAGGACTACAGACAGTATCACATAAAAAGTGCAGTGGAGTAACTAGGCTAGTGGAGGTGACATTGGAGGAGACCTACCCGGGTGGAGCAAATACTATATGTGGTTAGGACATACACAGTGATAAAACCAGAAACAAGCAAACCCGGTGGAGGTATTGGCAAAAGATGGAGTGAATCTAGGGTGGCAGAAGTAGCAGGCTGAGCACCAGGTTACTAAGTGCTAGTTTAGGTTTAAGAGGGCGGTTGTGACACAAAGTGGGGGAGATGAAGGTGAAAGCCAGGGTGGGGGGGAGGAAAAGAGGCAAGCCAGGAATTAAACCCCTTCAGGATGCAGAGAACCCTGCAAGGGGTCAGGACATGGTCGGAATAGAAGGCAAATAGAAGGGGGACAGCAGAGGGGGATGGAATGGGGGGAGAGGAAGAAGAAAGAGCAGTCTGCCAGGAGCTATATCCCTTCAGGATGCTAAGAACCCTGCAAGTTGACAGGATCCAACAGCTAGGGGGTGAGGGATTGGGGAGGCAGAGGGGGAGAAGAAAGCAAGTCAGGAACCATATCCCTTCAGGATGCTGAGAACCCTGCAAGGGGATAGGGCCCAGCAGATGGGAGGTGAAGGGGGGCAGAGGGAGAGAAGAGGGGAAAGGGCCACCTAGTAGCAGTAGAGAGCTGGAGATGGGAGGCTTTGGGGGAGAGAATGGGAAGGGGCCACTTAGTGGTGGTTGAGAGCTGGAGAGAGGAGACACATGGGAGAGGAGGGAGATGAGAAAATTAGTTGTCACAGAAGGTAATTAGGTGCAGTTGCAGTGATGAACAGTATGCTTGCAGAGGAGGAGTGAGAGTGAGAGGCAGGATGTAGCAGTGCAAATTTCTAGTGGGAGAGAGTTCCAGATATTGGGGAACTTATATGAGAAAGTGGTGTGGCCAGAGGAGGTGCGCCGTGATGGGAGGGCAAGTGTCTTATGTGTGGAGGCATGGAGGAGATAGCAGGAGGCGAAGGGGGTCGATAGGAAGGAGGAGAAATCGGGCAACAGAGAACCATGACAGAACTTCCTAACTAAGTTGGTGATGTGAGACAGATGCCTGGCGTGGAGTGAAGGGAAGGAGAGGGAGGAATAAAGGTCACAGTCATGAGTACGGGGTGGGGGGCAACCAAGTATGAAGCAACAGAAAGAATTAATGAGAGTGTCCAGTCTAGATAGGGTGGTTTTGGGGGTGGAGCTGTAGACAGTGTCCCCAAAGTCAAGGACTGGGAGAATCATCTTTTGAACAATATCTCTCCTGGCTTGCTGAGGTAGGCAGCTACGATGTCTGTACAGAGCACTGAGTCTAGGGAGTAATCTTTTTGTAGATGGTGTCAATGTGTACCCCGAAGTCTAGGTGTTTGTCTAGCCATAAGCCAAGGTACTTGAATGATGCTATATTGTCGAGTGCTGAGCCAGAGAGGGTGTGGAAGGTGGGAGTGGAATTGAGCCTTGCCAGTTTTTGTCTGGAGCCAAAGGTCATAGAAACTGTTTTTTTAACATTCATGATGAGTTTATTTGCATTAAACCAGCACTGGACGTTGTTAAAGTCCAGCTAAAGGCTGGTGGCCACCTCTGAGAGGGAATTCCCAGAGGAGAACAGCATGGTGTTGTCTACATACATGTGGCTGCATGAAGATGTGCAGGTACTAGGGAGGTCATTTAAGAAGATTAAGAATAAAATAAGACCAAGTTCTGAGCCTTGGGGGACACATGTGTTGATTGGGAGTGACAGGGAGAGAGAGTTGCCTACTCTGACAGACTGAAACTGGCCTACTAGGTAGGACTGGGACCAGCTGGTGGCTGAGTCAGAGAGGACAGCTGCAGTCAGCTTGCTGAGGAGTAGGGAGTGGGAGATAGTGTCGAAGACTTTGGTTGAGTTGACAAAGATGGCAGAGGTGATGCATCTCTGATCCATGCCTGAGAGAATGGAGTCAGTGAGCTTTAAGAGGGAGGTGGTGGTGCAGTGGTCTTTGCAGAATCCAGACTGGAAAGGGGTGAAAAAGGAGGACTCGAGAAAGGAGGAGAGTTGTTCAAGGGCCAGATGGTCCTGAAGTTTAGCCAGAGTGGGGAGTAGAGAGATGGGGCAGAAGTTACAGGGTTTGGAGGTGTCCCACACCTTTAGGGAGAGGACTCACCATGCCAGACTTCCAAGCATCAGGGACTGTAGCATGCAGAAAAGATAGGTTTAGAAGATTATTTAGCTGATAAGCTATGAAGTAGGTAGCAAGGTGAAGTAGCTTGGGGTCAAGACTGTCACGGCTTTTGCCCTTAAATGGATTCAGGGTGTCTAATAAATGCATGGTGTCATCTGAATGAACCTGTGCATGGTATCATTTTGCCACTATGGTTTGTGAACTCCAAATCCGCCTTGTTGGTTGCCACTTAGAAAAAGTCACCACAAAAGTAATTACAAATAAGTAAACATAACACTTTAATAAGTGTTGTTTTAGCTTCCCAATCCTCATGATATTCCTCCTGAGCCACTCCCTTCCACTCCTTACCTGCTGTTATTATGGAGTCTCTGAACTCCCTGCAGAGCTGTAACCAGAATGAGATGAGTCGGAGTTTTATGAAACTTGCTACCGCAGATGGTAGTATGCTGTCAGAAAGAAAACAATATGTAGTTTTACAAGTGGCCTGACATAGGAGCACGCAGCTCTCTTCGCCACCCCTAGTGACAGCAATGCAGTGTCCCTACTGACACAAATTGATTTAACAGTGTCATTAGCAACTTAGGATACTCAAAAGGACTATTTTACATGAAACTCGACATTTTTTTATTGATTTTATTAATTTAAAAAAGTTACATATAGCCATTTTATAAGTGCAATAACACACTCTGGTGTGTGGTTTATTCTGGATAAATGCATGCCTAAGTTCAGTAAGGCACTCAACCTGTGGCCTCATGCCTCACTACATCCCTGGGCATGCATTTATCCAGAAAAAAGCACACCTCATCATGTGTTATTGCTTTCTTAAATATATCTTAATGGTACAATAGTTAGGCTAATTTCTGACCACAAACACCTTCTTACAATCCTACAACCCAAGAAAAGGGTGCCTTCATTGTCACAAGTTAGGTTACAGACATGGTCTCTGATTCTGGCTGTATGTAAGTATGACATTAAAGGCAAAGTTTAAATTAGTATGGTATTGTGGATCGCATTATCCATACTTCTATTTCACACTGATAGTGAAAGAGTAACCTGATTTTTGCACGATAACCATACTTCTATGGCATATTGAAAGTGAAAATGTAATCTGATGTTTGGACACATTATCCATACTGATATGGCATATTGACAGTGAAAATGTAACCTGATTTTTGGATACATTATCCATACTGCTGTGGTATATTAACAGTGAAAGTGTCACCTGATTTTTGGAAACATTATCCATATGGCTATGGTATATTGACAGTGAAAATGTGACCCAATTTTTAGACACATTATCCATACTGCTATGGCATGCTGACAGTGAAAGTGTAACCTGAGTTTTGGACACATTATCCACACTGCTATGGCATATTAACAGTGAAAGTGTCACCTGATTTTTGGAAACATTATCCATACTGGTGTGGCATATTGACAGTGAAAACGTAACCCAGTTTTTGGACACACTATCCATACTGCTATGGCATGCTGACAGTGAAAGTGTAACCTGAGTTTTGGACACATTATCCACACTGCTATGGCATATTAACAGTGAAAGTATTACCTGATTTTTGGACACATTATCGATACTGTTATGACATAATGGGCCCTATGCATGAATCAGGCAGAGTGGCTACATATGCGTGCAACTGGGGCGCACAACCACTCCATGCCATATGCACCCCCCATGTGGGATGCACAGAGGGAGCACCCAGAACAGACATGCCCAATCCCCCAGTCATATGAGCAGCAATGCACTGGGAGTAGGTGAGGGATGGGCTGGCACTACGGGCCATGCACAAAGGTGTATAGTGCTGGCCGCAGGGGTGCGTAGGGGATCATGGTGTATGCTAGGGAGACCTAGCCATAAACCCCCTATATGCCCCATGCACATCCCACAGGACTAGGTGAGCTGCCACAGGAGGCACCAGGAACATGGGACAGGGATGCTAGAGGCCACCTACCTACCCCCGCACACAGTGGTGCATTTGTTGACCCGTGCAACCCCACCTCACACCTACTCTGCACAGGGGTATGGGCACAGGACTGCTCCCACAACTGCACCCCATGGCAACCCTCCCTACCATTGGTGTTGTCACACCCCAACCCCCTCAACCTGGTGGCATGCACCCCACCAGTCCCACTACACTGATCGGTGCCATCATGGGGCTGGCAGCATTGCCTTCCCTCAGCTGCCACTGCCTCTGGCCATCAGGTTTCCATGGGGCACATTGCCAACATGGACCCTGCTGTGCAAGGGATCCCGTGCAGGTCCCAGTCAGGGCATCTGATTGGGTGCCCAGCCGAACCCGTCACCTGCCCCTGGCCACCCTGCAGAGTCCTGTGCAACAGGGGAAGGGGCCACGGACAGATGGCCAGTGATTATGTATACTGTCGGTGCGCAACAGTCCGTGAGAGTGCAGCTATGCAGCTGGGAGGGAGTGCAGAGTCCACGTACCTCCACCCCTTCATGCATGGAGCCAATTGATAGCGAAAGTGTAACCTGATTTTTGGACACATTATCCATACTGCTGTGGCATACTGACAGTGAAAGTGTAACCCACTGTTTGGACACATTATCCATACTGATACGGCATATTAGCAGTGAAAGTGTTACCTGATTTTTGGACACATTATCCATACTGCTATTGCATATTTACAGTGAAAGTGTTACCTGATTTTTGGACAGATTAACCATACTGCTGTCGCCTACTGACAATGAAAGCGTAACTCAATTTTTGAGGACATTATCCATACTGCTACGACATATTAACAGTGAAACTGTAACCTGATTTTTGGACACCTTATCCGTACTACTATGGCATACTGACAGTAAAAATGTAACCTGATTTTTGGACAAATTATCCATACTGCTCTTTCATACTGACAGTGAAAGTGTAACCTGATTTTTGGACACATTATCCATACTGCTCTGTCATACTGACAGTGAAAGTGTAACCTGATTTTTGGACACATTATCCATACTGCTATGGTATACTGACAGTGAAAGTGTTACCCAATTTTTGGACACAATATCCATACTGCTGTGGCATACTGACAGTGAAAGTGTAATCTGATATTTGGACTCATTATCCATACTGCTGTGGTATACTGACAGTGAAAGTGTAATCCAAGTTTTGGACACATTATCCATACTGCTATGATATACTGACAATGATAGTGTAATCCAATTTTGAGTGTCATGTTTGCATGAGTTACCTATCATTGCAGCTGACAGCCTTTGTGAACTGAGGAAGATCCAATGTTAAAAAAGATTAAGCACTATGCACTTCCTAAGTGGTCTCCATACAGTATGTATCAGATATTTATTTAAAACCTTTTATAATCAATGAATGTGAACTAACTATGGAAACATATTGCATATTCTAGGGTTGCTGAACATCACAAATGTTTCAAAATCAGCTAATGGGTGAGCTACATGAAAATCATTGGTGTATGTTAACAGTGAAAACACTTATCCATGGAATAGATCAGGACATAGAAACACTGGCCACTCAATGTGAAATTTGGCAGAATAACCATAATATTCTGGTTTGTACACCTCCTACTCCATGGAAACCAGCTGTCAAACTATGGAAAAGAGTACATAGACATAAATATATATTTTAGGGGCACAGTCATGCCCCTGTATTAGGTTTGAATAGCCTGTTTAATGTTAAACGTCAAATTTTGCGCTTTAATAACTTTGCAACCAATCAATGGATTTGCTCAACATTAGGTATGTGCTGTCCTGTGGGGTAGATCCCTTAATGTGGCAAGTTTCTTTCTGGTCAGATGTACAGTATGGATTCTGAGATCCAGACAGTGCTAAAACCTCAAAAGTCGCCTTTTTTTGCAGTTTTTTCCTCATCGCCTTGCTTCCACATGATGTGGAATTTTGGTGTTATTGTTTTATGGTACAACCAGCTTGGGTATCAGAACATCTATGCCTACTGTAGTTTGGTGAAAAAATATAAATGTGTTGCAAAGTTACTAAATTTTTAAGTTCCCATTGTTTTCAATGGAAATTCCCCTGACCAAATTAAAGGGATAAAGTTCAGCCTAGGATTGACCTCCCAAGGAAGGATTCTTTCTCACCAGATCCATTCCTTTTTCATGAGGAGCAACACTTTTTTTGTGAGAAAAAATAATTTTTGTCAGCTGCCATCTTGTTTTTCTTTTCACAAACTAAAAAGTGTGGAAAATACATAAAATATTGTCATTTTGCAAATCAAACACCAGAACCTAACTAAACGGACCTCTTTTACTCGACATTATTTGGTATTTAGCTAGATTCTGATGTTTGTCTTTCACAATTATAGTGAGAAATACTTTGTCTGGGCACCCAAAATCCTGGGTGCCCTGGTTAGTGAGAAGATCTCTTTACCCTCATTCTCTGTATGAGAACAGTGGGACTTTCTTGACTGTTTCAGCCACAGCTGGAACTCCTGCTGTGGACTACAGTGAAAGCAACGAGTTGCTGGCCACCCTCTGACATGTTTTTTAAGAAAAAAAAAACTTATAGAAACATCTGCAGCAATCACAAAGCAAGTTTCAGTCAACAGAAGTAGTAAACAAAATGCATTTTAATTGCTGATTAGTGTGTGTTTGTTTTTGTTGGGTGTGGGGAGGTGGTTGTAATTGCCACAGCACATGATTGCAGTTTAAGGAAAGCAGCATGGACTTTTATATGTTCATATAAGGATTTGCTGCATAGTATGTGAAATGGGGTGGGGGTGATAGTTGGAACTGATGTGCTATCAGTGGCTATCAGGAATACTTTACCTTCAAGCTCAAGCTTCAGAAACACCTTACTGCTCTCAGTAGCTGTGACTGTTCCCATAAAGTAATTATCTCTCCCCCCCTCCTTCTCACTCCCACTTCTCACTCTCTTCACCTCCTTTCCTACCCCTCCAACCCCCGTTGTCCCTCCCCTACTCCCACCTCATGCTCCCCTCTCCCTCTTTTGCCTTTTCTTTCCCCCTCTTCCCCCTCACCCTCCCACCTCAGTTATCCTATTTTGCCCCTTTCCCTTAATATTAATATTCTCTACTTACCACCCATGCTGTCCCCACACCCCAATCCTAACACCTAGTACCCTGCTCCTTCTCTTCTCTGACTGACAGTCTTCTTTGACTGCTTTCCTCCTTCCTTTCCACCCTATCCACCCAGGCCAGCAAACTGAGTCAGGTCATACTCAGTTTCACTGTTGAATTTGTTATTGTATTTGAAAATGTCCTGGAATATATATCTATATTTTTTTACTTGACAATTCTTTACAGCCATTTTGGGTTGCTAACACTGCTGTTACTGTATATCACTCTGCTGTACAGCATGTCACTAAATTCTGTCTATCCTATAATACCCTTGGAACCCTCATGCTAATTACTGTCCGTGCTCTATTGTTGCTCAGTATTTTTTGGAAACGCAAGCTAATTGTATCTGCTGTATCATATGAACTGTATTTTTGTCTCTTATTTCTTTTTTTATTGCTCACCTATTGTTAAGTGTTATTTTGATACGGAACCTTTGTAAAAGAACCCTTGGTACAAAGATCACTGTAATCCAAGGTATCAATAAATAAAAATACCTGAGGACTCTCCTGCCCCTGCCCCCTCCTTACCCCAATGATTCATTTATGTATGTGTTGAGTAAAGATAGCTGAAGAAGGTGAGCTGTTCACATGCTGTTAATGTTTATTTTGTGTTTGTTGACTAGTTGAAACCAATGGACAAATCAGAAATAAGTTTATAGAAAGCAAAAATATTTCCATTGAAATAAGGTAGAACACATGACAACTAAAGTACTTTTTGCAAAAGTTACTTTTTTCCTCACGGTTATTGTAATAATAATAATAATTATTATTTTATTTATCAAGTGCAATTCAAGTATCAAAGTGCTTTACAAGTCTACAATCATAAAACTTTAGAACATGAATTAAAATCGAAAAAACTCACATAAACAATTAGTTCTCAATAATTCACAAAAGCAGGACTAAATAGATGGGCTTTTAGTGCTATTTGAAGCTCTCCATGGTCTGGCACTCTCAAACCTGATGAGGTAGAGAGTTCCACAGGGTAGGCGCTACAATAGCAAACAAGCAAGCACCAGATGTTTTCAGCTGCACCCTGGGAACCTCTAACAATCCTTTCTCAGTGGAACAAAGGGGGTGGAGGGGCAGTAGGGGCAAAGAAGATCTTGCAGGTAGCTCAAGTTTGTGGTGTGCCACTGCCTCTAACACACTGGTCTTATACAGTCTTGTATGTAGCACTGGTGTGAAACAGATACAAAGTACAAAACTGTACATCGTTTGCAGTGAAATGACAGAAAAGGTGCAGATGGGGCTGGGAGATAGCCTCCAAGTGAGGCAGAAAGGAGATGGGGTGGTGCTGAAGGGGTCATAAACAGAAATAAAAAGGCAATAATAAATGATTTTCAAGTGTGCCTCACAAGAAATTGCAGGTAGTAAATTCTGCGAGGAATATAGGCAGTATGTTAGTTAATGTGATGTGTCAGGTTCCCACAAAGAAATTGAATTGTCAGGACACAGTTACCTTAACACATTCAGTTTTGGCATTAATGTCAGAACCATAGGGTTTTCTTTCGGGGGGAGGGACCTCACAGTTCCCTTCTGTCCTTTATGCCTTTCAGACATTACCTGCCCTTTTAAATTCTTTTTCTTACCACTATAAACGCCAGGTTGCCCTTTCAAAATTCAAGCTTGAGCACCCCTCTACACTTTTTGCAATGTTCCAGCACCTTTAATTTTAAGGATATTTCATTAGTGTCTTAATTATTTTCTATTTATGCCCCCTTATAAAATGGTGGCAGACAATACTGGCTTCTGATAGGCTGAGGAATGCTAGCACCCATACATGTTCTTCAACCTAATGCCCATGCAAAAGTAAAATACCAGCTTAACCCATAACTAACAAAACAAACAAATAAAATGCTGACTTTTAAAATGTGGCCACCATCTGCCTAGTACCTCTGCCCATACTTAAGCCAGCCATCATCTTTGTAAATCCAGTTAATTTAAAATAAAAACTGGAGATCATCTTATGTTTAACACTGTCTTAGCATCTGAGCCTCTTGCTCTACCGTGCAATCCCAAATTGCAATCACAGTCATGCACATAGAATCTTAGTCTTCATAGCAGGCAGACAGGACTGCAAAACAAACACAGAAAAATTCTTAAAACCACTACATGGCATATTTTGTTCCTCAGGGCAGGATGCGAGGACCAGAAAAGTCACTGAAACCACAATGCTGCATATAGTTAATAACAAAAAAGAGCTCTGGTCCATAGGACAGTGTAGTGATAGTATAATATGTTGATTATTGTTACTCCATTTTGTATGCTATTTCATGTAATGTATATCATTTTATACTCCATTTTGTATTGTGTGACTCCATTTTACATGCTGCTTCATTTAATTGGTGTTTTGCTCTTTAGATAGCCTCATTATTATGTTTTGCTTCAGACAGTGTATTTTGCTGACTTGAAGGTTGCATATTATCAGGCAACCTGTTTTTGTAGTTTTGTTTAAACTTCTGCTTAGCTCATAGTGTTCTAGGCACCCGGCCAGTGTTTGGAGCACAGTGACCTAGCAGGTGTAGAGAATTCTGAGCAGTCCTTATGGTGTGAATTTGCAGCATCCTGGGAGCCTGGCCAGCTTCTAGAATGTGGCAAAACAACACTATGAAGGCTGCACGGTTATTTTTAGCATAGAATAAGATAAAAATGTAGCTTTCTCAATGCCTGGTTGGAAGCCTCATCTGCAGGGTGGACGCATCGCTGTGGAACTTTCTCCTGGTTCAAGACTCCTGGCCAGGCTGTGAGATGATTAGGGCTTCCCCAGCTACTGGGAAAAGGCTTGGATGTAGCATATAATTGGTGATGTATCATGTTTTGCTTAATTGAAGTATATATTAATGCTGATAGTAATATTGCTAATGAATGAATGCTAAAGTGTAATCATTAATGCTGATAGTGACATTGCTGCTAAATGAAGTGTAATTATCTTTTGCTTGCAATAAATTGTGCTGATGTGTGAATGCCAAGTGTGATTATTCCTTTGTGACTCTTCGATTAGGCAAGACAGACAGTCTCTGGGGACCTGGAAAAAAACTGAAAAAATAAACAGCCATGGCATGACGCACACATTAAAAAGGCACATCCTTACCATTGAGCACCACTAGAGCTGTAAGTCTCTCCAATTGTGGTGTAAATCTCATTATACCCATGGGCATGTGGTTATCCAATCCTGAAATCTCACCAGTCATGTCTTACAGCTTGCTTCAACTTTGTCTTGTCTGCCATCTAAGTCCCTGGTGAGCACTCAGTCCTACCCCCCCCTCGTGTGCAGCAGTTTTTTTAACTGACAGCTCATGTCAAGAGCTGGTTTAAGGCAACAGGCAAATTTTGCAGGACTATAATCTAGCAGGTTTCTTCCTACCAAGTCAGAGAATTTTTTGTTTCCCTACTTCCCATATAATGTATTTCAATGGTGTTTTGAACTTATGTTCATAACTTTGCCATTTTTTGGATTTTCTTTTCCTTTTTATCAAATTTTCAACATAGCATTTTTGGGACCCCACCTCATGATCACTGCAACTGTAATTTCATTAATAGGCCTGGAAGGTGATTTTGTGGTCGCTGTGTGAAATCACCTTTTGGGACCGAATAATGAAATTACATCAATAGTGTTTATAAGATGAGGTCCCAAAAAGGTCATGATGAAAATTTAGAGAAAAAAAATTCCTAAAAATTCTTAAAAAATGGCTGTTACTCTTGTTCATTAAAAGTTTTATACACATGTGCATAACTTTGGCAATTCTCAATATTTTGGCTCTAAATTTTCAACATAGCAAATTTTTCAAACATCTCATAAACAGTACAGCTGTCATTTTTCACATCCTGTCCAAAATGTGTTTTCGCACCTGTGGTGCAGAATGGCATCTTGGCATGGATTTCAAAAAGTTTATGAAATGGGGTCATAAGAAGACTATGTTGAGAATTTGGGGTCACAATATAAAAAAATGCCAAAGTTATGACCATTCGTTGCAATTTCACTATATCCTCTGGTAACTTCAGAAATGTTAAATATTGTTACTCCAGATTTTCAACAAAGCCTTCTGATTACCCCACCTCATACATGTCACAACTGTGATTTTTCAATTCCTGGCCAAAATGTGTTTTTGCATCCGTGGCATGGAATGGCATTACAGTTGCACAGAATTACGTTTTGGCAGGGATTCGACAATTTTCTGTTTTGGAGGTATGAGATGGGGTAATAAGATGCCTATGCTGGCAATCTGGTCACTGTTGTCCTATAAATGGAAGCGCAGGACCCAGAGGGCCCTGAGCTTCCACTACTACATACAAATACACATCTTCAGAGAGATGGGAGAGCAGGGTCTGAAGGACCTTGCGCTCCCACAGTAAAAAAAGGATACTAATGTACTATCTCAAAAAGTAAGGAAATAAGTTGAAAAAACTTTGTTAATGCTCCAGTTAGGGTCAAAGGGACAGCAGTTGGTAAATGAGTCATTAGGGTTTCCCTAATGCCGCACCCTCCCAAACCAGGCAGGAGAGTAGGTACGGGGTGTGTGTTGGGCTTCTCAAGCCTAACGCTCACCCTATTCTCATAAAATCTACATATCTGACCTTATTTACAGACGGAATGGGGTGAGTGTTAGGTTTGAGAAGCCCAAGGCACACCCCACACCTGATCTCCTGCCTGGTTTGGGAGGGTCGGGTGTTAGGGAAACCCTAACATCTCATTTCCCAACTTTTGTTGCTTTGACCCTAACTGGAGCATTAACAAAGTTTTTGCAACATATATATATATATATATATATATATATATATATATATATATATATATATAACCTTATGATTGTCTGAATCATATGGCTTTGATCTTTATGAGAGGTCTGCAAACTCTTCATCCTCATGAGTGGCACAGCAATGAGTGTGGGAGAATGAGGTCGCAGACCTCAAGTGAAGATAAAAAACATATGACACAGGCAATCATAACATATCCAGTTTATACAATAAGCATGTCAGAAAAAAGGAATAAACACAGAGATCATTACTTTTGTAATATTTTGATTGTTTTTAAAATCAGAATGACCTACTTTCTTTCCATGTGCATGTCCACCATTCCAAAGTAATTCCATTGCATTCTGAAGCTGATTCAGGCTCCATTTTCATGGCCCTAGGTTGCTTAGTGATGTTGTTACAGAGATACATTGATGTTGTCAGCAGATAAGGACCTTGTGGTCCATCCTGTCTGCCCTGTCTCTCTCTTTCTAATGCTTAAGGTACCCTAGATGCTACAAGTCCCCTCCCCTTTCACCCTAGCTTGATAATTCCCAGGCACCTGTCCCACACATTCTTGAATCCCTGAACTGTGGCCACCCCTACCACTTCTTGAAGGAGACTGTTCCATTTCTCTACCACCCTTTCAGTGAAGCAGAATTTCCTCAAGTTCCCTCTTAGTTTTCACACCTTTTAGTCTCATGCTGTGCCCCTTTGTTCTGCTATTTCCCTTCATGTGAAAGATGCTCCTCTCTGGTACCCTGTTGATCCCCTTTAGATATGTGAAGGTCTCTATCATGTCCCCCTCTCTCTCCTTTCCTCCAGGTAGTACATATTTAGAGTTCTGAGGCTCTCTTTATATGACTTATGCTGCATTCCCGGCACCATTTTTGTCACCCTTCGCTGTACCATCTCCATCCTACCTTTGTCTTTTTGAGATGGGGCCTTCACAACTGAACACAGTACCCAGATGAGGCTTTACTAGGGAGTTGTATAACAGTACCACCATTTCTCTCCTTTTACTTATCATACCCCTCCCTATGCACCCTAGCATTTTGTTAGCCTTTCCAACTGCTTTTTCACACTGTTTAGCCTCTTTGAGGTTGTCTTCTATGACTACCCCTAGATCCCTTTCCTCTGTGGTGGCCTCCAGTGTTACTCCATCTAGTTCATACTCTGTCCTAGGATTCTCTCTCCCTAGATGAATAATCTTTCACTTTTTTGCATTGAAACCCAACTGCCATTCCTTGGACCAGTTTTCTAGTCTCTTCAGATCACTCCTAAATGTTTCTATACCTTCCTGTGTATCTACCCTGTTACATAGCTTTGTATCATCTGTGAACAGGCTAACCCTCCCATCTAGACCCTCTGCAATATCACTTATGAAGACATTGAAGAGCACTGGTCCCAGCACTGATCCCTGTGGTAGGCTACTTGTTACCCTTCCCTCCTGTAAGCTAACCCCATTTACCACCACTCTTTGTGTTCTGTTTCTTAACCAGTTTCTAACCCACATGACCACCTCTGTCCCTGCCCTCAATTTGCCAGCTTGTGGATTAATCTCCTGTGTGGGATTGTGTTGAAGGCCTTCCTGAAGTCTAGAAAGGCCACATCTACTGCTCTGCCCTGGTCTATTTCCTTTATCACCCACTCAAAGAAATCCATCAAGTTGGTCTGGCATGACTTCCCTGCAGTGAATCCATGTTGTCTTGGTTCCAGCAGCCCTCTTGTTTCTAGGTAGTCCACCAGCCTTTCCTTAAGTAGGGTTCT
This sequence comes from Neoceratodus forsteri, assembly GCA_016271365.2. Classification (NCBI taxonomy): domain Eukaryota; kingdom Metazoa; phylum Chordata; order Ceratodontiformes; family Ceratodontidae; genus Neoceratodus; species Neoceratodus forsteri. The sequence goes on from CM057452.1 coordinate 1,571,943,894, forward strand.
CATCATGTTACCTACTATCAATGCCAAACTGACCAGACAGTAGTTTCCTGCCTCCTCCTTGCTAACACTTTTGTCAGGGGTACCACTTGTGCCCTCCTCCACTCCTCTGGAACCATGCCTGTTTCTAGTGATCCACTGAACAGCTTAGCCAGAGGTTTAGCCAGTTCCTTCCGGAGCTCCTTTAGGATTCTCTGGTGTATCCCATTTGGCCCCATAGCTTTATCCACCCTAAGCTGTTCTAGTGCTCTTTTTACTCTGTCCTCAGAAAAAGGTCTATTGTCCATCCCTTCTTCCTGTTTGCCCTTCTCCATTAATGGAGGACCACCCCCATTGTCTTCTTCTGTGAATATGAAGCAGAAGTGTTTGTTGAGGATGGTCACCTTGTCAATGTCTTTCTCCACTACCCTGCCTCCCTCTTCCTTAAGTCTCAAAATCCCTCCCCATCTTCCTTTTCTCGCTAAAGTACCTAAAGAATGCCTTCACTCTTTCCTTCACTGATTTAGCTAGTTTTTCCTTGGTTTCGGCCTTTGCTGCCCTTACTGCCTTGTTTGCTTCCTTTCATTTTTCCAAGTATTCTTGCCTGTCCTCCTTGCTTTGTGTTGCCTTGTACCTCAGAAATGCCATCTTTTTCCCTCTTACTAGCTCTGTTACTTCCCTTGAGAAACACAGAGGTTTCCTCTTTCTTTTGCTCTTGCTGCAGGGCCTGGCATAATGATTTACTACCAGGTGCAGGTCTTCCCTTATCTTATCCCACTGTTTCACTACTCCCTTATGTCATCGTATCCATGCATAGTCTTCCTGAATTCGTCCTTCGTCTTATGGAAGTCTGTCCTTCTGAAATCCAGGATTCTAGTCCGTGTGTGGCTAGCCTCCTGTGACATCCTTATGGGGAACCCCACAGCACAATGATCACTAGTCCCTAGAGTCTCCCCCACTGTGACTTCCTTTATCCTGTCCCCACTACTTAGGACATAATCCAGAACTGCATTCTCCCTCCCTTGTTTTTGCTAGGGGAGTTGCCAGACAGCTGTTACTAAGCAATGTGGTTGTGGGGCACTCTGCTAATTTCTATTGGTCCATGTAGCATGGGAAAATGCTCCCCATTTGTCAATTATTGTAAGGCAATGCATGTCTGTGCATTCACAGTGTGCTTCATTCTACATGTAGGATAGGCAACATGTTTGTTTTCCTAGTCAGTAGCTGTTATAATCGCAATTTTTTTTTATTTTTATTTTACTTTGTACTGGCATTGTGGAAACTGAAACAGGTAACTATGCAAACATGTTTTGCCTACTGTATTGGGATCGCCAGTATTTTTTTTGTGTTTTACTTCTGTCTTTGGCATATGGTAATCACACACTTTCATGCTTCCTACCCCGATGACTATGATTTTGTTTTGTAATTTTGGGGCAGAGGAGATGGGCACACATATACGTATACCATTCCTCCACCACACTACCTCCTACAGGCACATCTTCACCACCTGAAGATTACAGCCCTGCAGCTTCCCTACCCCCCCACCACCATGCACTCACAGCAAAAGCAGTTGACAGTGTCGACTATCAAAGTATGAATGTCCCTGACTGAGATGGAATCAATACTTATTTTTTTGCAAATTGACTGTGGGTGGCCGCAGCTACCCCTATGGGGTTATAAGCCTATTATGGTGAGATAGCTTCTTTACTGTCACCACATGCTAAACCTATGGACTTGTACTGCTTGCATACCTTAAACAAAATTCAACTGCAACGTTTCAACACCTGAAGGCAGACATTTAAATTTTTCAAGAATTTATTGAAAATGTACCACTCAGTTACAGACTATAACTGTTATGGTTATGATTCAGATAAAATATTTGTGCTGTTTAACTGCTAAATAACTTTTTTGCTCATATTTGGGGGGTTGTACACACACATGTCTAAAATTTAAAACAAACTGTACTGCTTCAGCTACTGAATTATTGAAGCTCTGCATGATGCAATTTGGCTTTGCATATTTGAATTTTGTGCAATACTTCTACTTTTTGAAATGACAGACTACAACTACTATAGATGAGAGTATAGAACATCAACAATAATGAGATAACTATTTAAAATAGTACAGGACTAATAAAAAGAATCGAAAACTATTTTTTTAAATAATTCTTGCAATATAGGAATGTAATCTTAAGACATTCACATCTCTTCCTGTATGTTTTTGTGTTGCACTCCATTTATTTGAATTATCTGTTGATTAAAGTAGAGAAAATAAATGTTAGAAATTTTTATGATGTTGGTGATTTACTTACACCCCCCCACCACCACCACCCTGCCACTCCTACACACACACACACACACTCACTCGCATACATTGCATACTATGTTATGACTGCAGGACACAGATAAGACGTGTTGCACTGTGAGTATATAATGATTTAATGCTATTTCTGCTATTACTTTTTGGGCCTAGATTTAAGTAGAACAACACCTTTTGATATTAACCAGTTAACTACTCACCTGACCCCCTCCACACCCACCACTTTACACACACACACACACACACACACACACACACACGCTTATGCCCCTAAACAATTCATTCTACATTCTCATTATATTTACAATACCAGTGGTGCATTCTAGTACATACCAGGATTTATTCACTTTCACTGTCACTGGTGATGACATTAACTCTTTTTCTCATTTTTATTTCTTGTTCGTGCTCTAGAAAGACGAAGAATAATGATCCACATTTATTTAATTTTAGTGTCTTAATGTGTTATGCTGTGCTATGCTATGCTCGTGAGGGCACAGAGGTATTGACTCCGGCAATCATAACATATCCCCTATGTATTTAACTGCAACTGTGATACATTAACATTACAAATTAAATGAGTTAACAGTGTGCAACACACTAAAAAAAAATATTTTAAGGAAATGAAATAGACACCAAAAACCAAAAAAACAACTTGCTTGGGAGGGATGTCTTTCATTATAAATTTCTAGGGGTACTATGTCACCTGGAATTCTGCATTACTCATTTTAGGGCTTACTTTTTTATTTATTCAACTAACCTGTGTGGAAATCAAATTAAATGTTTTCAGCTTTGAATGAAGGCAGATAAAAGAATCTCTCCCAGGTACTTGACATACTAGACGATGGCTGTAGGTTCACATGGACTGGTTGCAGAGGTTTGTGCTCCACAGCAATGCCACTGATCATGTTGGACATTTTATGCTGCCGTTTTTCATTCAGCCTGGAGTAGTCATTAATACTTTTGGAGTTTTTATGGCCAGTTACTTGCATTATCTCTGTAGGTGCAACACCACAGTCATTCAGCATAGGCATAGCCAGGGGGTTCCTGGGTGCACAGAAACCCCCCTCCCCACCACATTGTCAAAACATCTTTTTTGCATTGTAAAATCATATCCTTCCCCCTCACTTGCCAAAACTGTCTTGCCTTTGTAAATCTGATCCAATCGTATCCCCCACAGTCACTTTACTCACAGCCTCCTGAGCAGCCACACTGGGTCTGCCCTCGACAGCCACACCAGGTCCATGTACTGAATTTTTAATTTAAAGTGCCACTGCGCTAGCAAGACAGAAGGTGGCATTGGCTTATGAATATGCAAATCAGCCCTGCCTGCCTGATGGACACAGACGAGGAGCCTCCAATGGATTAATGAGTCTGCGGTCGGATGACTGTATGGGGTGGTCACATGGTTGTCTGCAGGAAGAGTGCAGACTCGAGACCCAACTGAGACAGTTCCCACATCAGTGTGTGAGAGAGATCTTCAACTAGTGGAGTCTGATCAGTGCCGCTGTTCTTTCTCGCAGACTAAGTGGTTGCTTAAAATAAATCTGACCAGGTTGTCCACTCAGATGTGTTACTCATCCTTGCCAAAGCTAGGGTCTTGGTGGTTGTCACGGCCTGGCAAACTCAGTTATCCATGAGCTTGCTGCAGTGCTAGAAAATGCCTACATTGCACAGTTCTCCCCATAGCCTGAGGGCAGTGGCCAGCAGCAGCATTATTCTGTGCATTTTAAAACTTCACACAGGCAGTGCTTAGTCTGAGGGGCAGAAAAGCCAAGGTAGAGAGCCTGGAATGAAGAATTGGGTCAGGGGAAAAGGGAAAAAAGAGAAAACATTATGGCTGATAATAGGGAGGACCAAAATCCAGAGTCAGTGAAGGAGATAAGGCCCTGGGAATTAAAGAAAAAAAGGAGGAAATAATAAAATGACCCATACTATGTCACTAATAGCTTCCAGTTCTTAGCCCATCATTCACTGGTTTTCAACTAATCTCAAAAACATTTTTTTTGGGGGGGGGTCAATTATCTATGGACTCCAGGCTTACATGTAGTGTTATGCTGACATCTGGGAATAATCTTAATTAACCATACCAGAATAAATCATTATGCAGTGGAACATAAAAAGGCAAGGCAATAGTGGAACACAGAAATTAAAATGGTGAAGTGAAAATTAACAAAAAAAAAAATTTGAAGGAACACCAAGAAAAACAGCGAAGGTTATATAAGGTTGGTAACAGAATGTGAATAGATTTTCAAAAAGGAAAGGTGGAAATTTAAAAAGAGAGAGAGAATCTTGAGTTCAACTAAACACCTGGAACTGGGGTGGGAGGACAATGGCAACTTGAATTTTGGTGCATTTTGTAACATAACAGTTATTGCTTAAAAATGAAGGAAACTGCACCATTTAACTCCTATGTTTTCAACATTTTATGGGGGAGCATGCTCCCGGACCCCCCTAGAAATGTTTGAAACCCCCCCAAATCCTGGTTAGGTCCATGTTCACCTTCTGTACCACATGCTTAGTGGCGCTGTAGTTTCTGAATTTTTTTTTCTACCTCTAGGCCAATATTCTTTAACATCATTTTTAATATGGAAGAAAGCTTGTTTATGTCAGTCAGCTGGTTTTTGTACCACTGGACATTGCCTTGGTACACTAGCTTTTTGGTAATGATTGCACGTAAAAATGGTCTCTCAGGGGTCTTGGTTTGAATTGGTCTCTTTGTTTCATACTCCTGGAATATGTAGTCAGGGTGTCCGTTTCTATCAGCTTTGTTTTCATAGGCCTTTGTCCAGATTTTACGAATGTCCTTTACATTCTGCCCAGTTCTTGTTTTTGTCAGTCGTTCTATGGAGTACTCCAGATATTGTGTACAGTTCTCATCTGTTTAACTGTTGTTATGTCACCCCATTTAAGATTTCTTACTTCCATGTTGCCACGAATGCCAAAGTGCATAGAGCACACTAGCCAAAGACTGTTGATGACAGGCATTGCTGAGCCTCGGCCTCGCTGCTGCTTCTCGTACAGTATGTTGATCATGACTTCTAACAGCTCATCAGAATCATGCCCTTTGCAACCCAAACCCATGGATTTCAACTGTTTTTGTTTGGCTACTATTATTTTTCTTTCAAGTTCAAAACATTTCTCTTTAGTTAGAGACACCTCATAATTACATGAATGAAGATGTCTGTCTACACTCTGAAATGTAGCTCTCAAGCTCACTGGCTCATAAGGTTTCCCATCCATTCCCATCCTTTTTTTTTTTTTTGTCTTCGTCAAAAAAATCTGCCAGGAGGGTATTTAGTCTGCTTGGTTCTAGATTTTCTAATACTCTGGTCTCATTGTATGATTCAGCTAGGTAGCTGTGCACCAGAGAAAGATCATAGTGAGTCTTCCTGACAGTGTTCTCATTCTCATTTAACTGTATAAATGATATTAGGCTCTCTTCTATCAAGGATAAACTATTTGCTGTACTGCACTGGCACTGTTAATTAGTTTAATGTTTTATGTGGTGTGGTGTACTTAGTAAAAATCAACTTCATTCAACGTGAAATAACCTTCACACTTCACTGTTAAAAACACTGTGCTGTATTTCAAATTTAGGTCAGGTTTAGACCTTTCACAGGCAAAGCAAAACATTTACATTACAGTCACTGGTTGTAACGCGAGGATAAGAGGAATGCATGTTTTGTTTTTGTTTCTTGCTGGGGGGTACTGAGTGTCCTCGCATGTCTGAGTTTATAACTTGCACATTTGTGTTTTACTGGATTTTTTTTTGTTTCTTTTTTATTCCTTTGGTCATGTACTAAAAGAGGCAGACTGACCCTGTGTTTTGCACTTCCAATTCATATTGTCACAAAAGAATGACATCCTGACCTATGTGGTCTGCAGGAAAAGCCTTACATTGTTTGTTATTTAAAAACAGAGCATCTCTTCCATAAGAGTATACAGTACATAAAGTTAAGCGCTTTTACTGCTTCTGACATTGCCGTGTTTTTAAAACTAGGTCTGGTTCATTGCAATGTTGCCAAATGATTGTGATGGAACCAACTGTGGAGATATCGATTGTTAGGAATCCCATTCATAAGATAAAAAGGCTACCTTATGAATTGGGTTCATCATCAAATAGGATATCTCTTTGATCTGTGGCATTTTTCTGGCATGCTTATTGTATGTATATATAAAAACTCCATTATTGCATCAGTTAGGTTTTCTATTACAGGGACAAAAGTCAGTAAATTCAATGTTGGGTTACCAACCCTACAACCCACCCACCCACCCACCTCTACACACCAACAGGCATTGGGGTGTGCCTTGGGAGTCATTGGCTAACTCTCACCCCATTCCATGTGTAAACAAATATATATGGTACAGTATAGGAGAATGGGGAGAGTTAGGCCCAAAGACCCAGAGAGGACACCCTGGCGCCTGTTGGTGTGTGGAGTGTGGAGGGTGGGGGGGTGGTAGGATGGTAACCCCAACATTGAATTTCCTGACTTTTGTCCCTGTACTAGAAACCCTAACTGATGCATTAACAGAGTTTTTTGCAATGAATTTCCCTTCTTTTTGAGATAGTATAATAGTATCCTTATTCTACTGTGGGACCCTGCACTCAAATCCAGCCATAAATGCACATACGTATGTAGGTGTAAAAGGGCAGGGTCCATGTGTCAAACAACAGCGACTAAACTTTCAGCATAGTCATCTTTTACTCCACCTCATGTGCCCCGGTACACAGTAATTGTGAAATACAAGGCACAACATAATTATGCGCAACTGCAATGCCATGCCATAGGTGTGAAAACTCATTTTGAGCAGGATGTGGGAAATGACAGTTGTACTATTCATGAGGTGATATGAAAAAATGGCTATGTTAAACATTTGGCAGTAAAATAAGGAAAAGTATCAAAGTTATGTAAGTGCGTAGAATTAATTCAATGGATGCATGTAACTCGGGCATTTTGAGGAATATTTGCACCATATTTTCAACATGGCCTTTTGGTGACCTCACCTCATGAACAATGGCACTCTGATTTCGTTAATTGGCCCATAAAGGTGAATTTGCACAGTGTATTCACCATTCTCCACCACAGGTGCGAAAACACATTTTGGGCAGGATGTGAAAAATGACAGCTGTACTGTTCATTAGTTGGTGTGTATGTCAAAAATGGTAATGTTGAAAATTTGGAGTTAAAATATTATAAATTACCAAACCTCTGCACCTGCATAGAAGCTGTGCAATGCATGCTCATAACATGGCTATTTTGGGGAATTTTCTCACCAAACTTTCAACATGAGCTTTTTGGAACCCCACCTCATGAAGACTGGTACTGTCATGTTGTCAATCAGTCCTGAAAGGTGATTTCATGCTGCAACTGTGAAATCACCTTTCAGGACCAAATAACAAAATGACAGTGACAGTGTTCATGAGGTAGGATCCCAAAAACATCATGTTGAAAATTTTGTGCAAAAATATTGAAAAATGGCCAAGATATCAACATAAGTTCAAAACACCATTGACAGCCATTATATGGCACTAACCTCGATTCCTCAGTTTGTGGTCAGCTTTGAAGAGTACAGATGCATCCCAGTCCACAGACAATGACAGCCTCCCGTCTTCAATGGTAAGTATTGGGTAAGCAAGGGTGTGGGGTGGTGGGTTGCTCAGTGGGAGGGTTGATATGGGGAAGGGGGAAGAGGAAACAACAAGGGACCATTTTCTTTTTTAACAGGCTTCTTTTTTAAATAAAAAGTCACTGGGGGACAGTTTTCTTTTTTTCAGGTATTGTTTCAATAAAAAATCATTTCAGAGCACTCTAGATCTGCTCTCCAGTGTCCCACCTTGGGGGGCAACTGCTAATATGGGGACTGGGCACCCCGATGTTGGCAAAATAAAAAGATGCCTGGGGACTGTTTTCTTTTTTTCAGGTTAATTTTAATAAATAAAATTTCAGGACACTGGGGTGGGCTCCCCAGTGTCCCACAGTGATAGTACTGGTGGTGGTGGAGGAGGGTATGATATAACTGGGGACACTGGGAGTGGGCTCCCAGTGTCCCGCTTTGATGGTGACTTACTGCCGACATGGGGATTGGGCATCCCATTTTTGGATATGTATTATTTTCTGTTGGGGACACTGGGAGTGGGCTCCCCAGTGTTCCACACTGTTGAGAGGTTATGTAGTGCTGGCATTGGGATTGGGCATCCCAATGTAGGCAGCAAAAGTTATTTTCAAATTAATAATCCTATTTTCAGCTCACAAAGTAGAAACTTACTTCATATCTTGTCATACAAAGTAAGATCCTACTCCATATTACATGGATACGATGGAAGAATTTCAAAATGCATTAAAAGCCCATTTTAAGGCCAAGTTTCAAGCGGTAAAGTGCAAAATGCACCTAAAGGGACCCAATAAGCAAGCTATACGTGTTGTTTCCTCCCCAGGACGTCATTTGGTTTTTTTTCCAAATTTGAATATTTCAAGCAAAACTGTAAACAAGATGGTGGCCATACAAAGTAGGAATTTCCCCATATAAAGCAGGATTCCTACTTTGTTTCATACAACTATATTGCAGTGCTTACTGAACATGCCAAGAAACAACTTTTTCAAATTTTTAAATTGCAATAACTTAAAAACGGCTAATTATTTTTTCACCAGACTAGCAAAAGGCACATCTGTGAGGTAGTCCCTTCTGCCCTGAAAACTTCAGGCTGAAAAAACAAAGCATCTGGACTGTAGGCAAGTTAAAAAAAAATTCCAGTAAAGTCAATGTGAAAACATGATCTCCCCCTCTCTATAACTCAGAAAGCACACATCCCACTGGAACATAACTTGCAAAACCAAGAGACCTACCCCACAGGAAGTCACATACCAAATTTTGTGCAAATCTATTAAATGGTTGCAAAGTTATTAAAGTGCAAAATTTTGAGTTTAACATTGAAGTGCCTACTCAACCCTAACTATAGGGGCACGGTCGCATCCCAATATATATATATGTAATAAATAACCCACTCTAGGGTATGTGGTTACACTTTGATATATGCACGCCTTGGTGTGTGTTCAACCACCCAAGACATGCGTATATCAGAGGAGACTGCGTACACTAGGGTTATCTATCTTATAAAATGGCCAAAATTGTTTTGGAGTGGGGTGAAAGTGCAGGCGTGTGGTCATGCTCTAACATTCGCATGGTCATATGGTGTGTTTCATCCAGTCAGAAGACAGCATTTTCCCTACCCATTTCATTTTATAAATAAATTTATACAATGAGGGTGAGATATATATTCCAGTGAAATAAAACATGTTATTTTCACTGCAGTGAAATAAATCCTGATGACATCAGCAGAGTTAAAATAAATACAGTTTATTACACCCCTGAAACCCATGCTAAACCCACACAAAGTCGTGCTAAACCCGCACTAACCCAGTGCAAGCCATGCAAATTGTATATTTTGCAACAATGAGGCCCCATTGTATAAATAGGACACATGATGTGCACATCATGGAATATGAAAAATATTTTCACTCCTGCCTCGTGAGCACTGTAGATTTCACTTGTGCTTTCAGCACTCTTGAAATATCCAGGTTCGCTCTGCAGGAGTGAAAATATTTTCCATATTCCACTCATGCCTATCATGTATCCCCTATGTATGCATATATATATATATATATATATATATATATATATACACACATATACATATAAATATGTACATATATATGTATGTGTGTGTGTGTGTGTATATATATATATATATATATATATATATACACTGTATATATAAATATAAATATAAATATAAACACACATATATATCTTTTTTTTTTTTTTATTATGCCTGCCTGGTAGTTCAGATATAGTTAGGGTTGCACGGTCATGTCTCTGTTAAACCCCAAAGTTTGCACTTTAATAACTTTGCAACCACTTGTCCGATGTGCCTGAAAGTTTGCATGCACAGCCTCTGATCACAGATCTCTGGATTTGGAAAGTTTCATTTTGGTCAGATTTACAGTTGTGGAACAGTAGAGCATCCAAAAAGTGAAAATTATAAACACGTTCATTTTTTGGTCAGCCATAATGGACTGAAGAATGCATCTGAGTGAATTCAATTTTGCATGTCTATATGTGGCCTGAGCTGAACTGGTGTCTTTCTAAGATTTGTTGAAAAAATATTAATCTGATCAAACATTATTCAATTTTTTCATGTCCCATTATAGCCTATGGGAAAATGTATATGTGCATTGTGAAAACTTTCGTGAAAAATTTCCCGAAAATATTTTTTTGTGCGCAACATTTTTTGTGCACAAAAACATTTCATTATAAGATACAGGGAATCATGAAAACATTTTTGTTGTCATGAAAACAATACTCCACAGCATTGTCCCATGTGTTATTTTCTCTGTCACTTCAGTGTGCCAAGGTGGATTGTGCTTTTCGGCTGAAATTTGCAGGGTAGCAAGCCATGGTCCCAAAGATGTGCCTTTTAGGGGTTCAGTCCAAAAACATTTAATGGGCCCATAGTTTGAGCATTCTGAATTTGATAAATTTCCCATAGGATAACATTGTGGCACCTGTGACACCTTTCAGTGCCTGTGTCTCAAAAATGAAGATATAGATTTTTCACTACCTGTAAGTTTAAAAGTCATAGATTACACCTGCACTGAAATTTTTTTTATATGTTGTAAGGTTTCTGAGATATTGGCAAATTAGTGTTACAAGGGTTCCTTTTCAGGCCTATAAGGCTATTGTATATCTCCGTGTTATGTGTAAGTGGGAGCGCAGGGCCTGGAGGGCCTGCACTCCCACAGACGCATATCATTATGCACAATTGGGCAGTTTGGTGGGAGCATGGGGCCCAAAGGGCCCACAGTCCCACCAACACATACCAGTTACCAGGTACATTACACCGTAAATAAACTGTTTGGTCTTTTGGATTGAAATTTGCAGGGTATAAAGGGGATGCCCCAGAGATGTGTATTATGCTGTTTAGGCATAAAAAATGTCATCAGTTCCATAGATATGCCATAACGAAGCTGAGATTGTTCCCATAGGATAACAATGCGGCACCCACAGCACTTTTCAGTACATGTATCTTGGAAACAATACAAGATATAGATTTAGTTGACTTATCTTACATGGAGGTTTCATTGTCATTATTACAAAGGCACTGGAATTTTTTTCATAGCTACTGCAGTTGCTGAGATATTGTCAAATTAGTGCTACAAGTGTTCCTTGCCCTATAGGGCTGCAGTGTGGCTCTGTAGTTATGTGTAACTGGGAGCACAGGGCCCAGAAGGCCTGCACTCCCACAGATGCATATCATTATGCAAAAATGAGCAGCTTGAAGGGAAAGTGGGGCCTGGAGGACCCGCACTCCCACCAACACATACAAGTTACCAGTTACATTACATTTTCTCAAAAAGTAAAGAAATTCATTGCAAATAAACTTCATTAAAGCATCAGTTGGGGTTGAAGTGACAAAAGAAGGGAAATGAGGCATTATGGTTGACATCCTAACAGCCCTCCATGCCTTACCACTCCACCCCACCCCACCCCCACTCTCCATAGGTGAACAGGTGACAGGGTGTGGCTTCAGGTCATTGGGCCTAACTCTCACCCCATTCTCCTATACTGTATCATGTGAGCTTTGTTACACATTGAATGGGGTGAGAGTTAGGGGCGATGACCCTAAGGCACACCCTGTCTCCTGTTGTTCTGGGTGGGTGGGGTGGGTGGTAAGGTATGGGGGAGCTGTTAGAAATGTCAAGCTAATGCCTCATTTCTACTGTGTCACTTAACCCTATATGATGATAACGAGTTTTTGTAATGAATATATATATATCTTTTCAAAAAACTGCATTAAGGCATCATTTAGGGTTAAAGAACAAAAAGTCAGGAAATGAAACCTTTAGGGTTGGCCCCTACCCCCCTTTCACGTATTCCCCCTCCTACACAGACTGACAGATGCTGGGGTGTGTCATTGGGGTTGTGAGGCACAAATGTCATCCCATTCCATGTGTAAGCATGTTGACATGCCACAGTAAAGAAGAATGGGGTGACATTTAGGCCTTTGGCAGTAAGACTAGCTTCTCTATAAATGTCAAGCTACTACCACAATGGAGAACACTATCCGCAAAATGTAAACTGTGTCACGCAATATCACCACAACAAGTTAATGTTCTGATACCTAAACATGATAATGCACATCTACAGCACATCCCCTCAACACCCTTTAAATTTCAAGTTAAAAGACCAAACCGTTTCCAAAATATTTAATTTTAAAGTCTGAGATTTTCATTCATCGGAGTGGCATAATTCTGCACCTGTTTACATTTTACACACCTAACCACTGAAAAGTACTTCTGTGGCAATAAGGCTAGCTACCCTATAAATTTCAATCCACTACCACAATGCAGAACACTATCTGCAAAAGGTAAAGTGTGTCAGACAATATATATATATATATATATATATATATATATATATATATATATATATATATATATAGTAGAGGCAAAAAAATCCATTTAATGCATTAGTTAGGGTTGTTCCACAGTGACAAAAGTGAGGAAATTCAGTGTTAGGGTTGAAACCCCCCCTTGGACCCCCAGCCCACCCCCCAACTGGCATAGGGGTATGCATTGGGGTTGTCGGCCCTAACTCTCACCCCATCAGATGTGTGAAGAAGCAGAGGTGTAGGAGAATGGGGTGAGAGTTAGGACCAATGACCCCAATGCGCACCTCGATGTTGGTTTGGGGCTGGGCTGGGGGGGTCCTAGGGGGGTTCAACCCTAACACCAAACTTCCTCACTTTTGTCGCTGTGGAACAACCCTAACTAATGCATTAAATGGAATTTTTTGCCTCTAATTTCCCTTCTTTTTGAGAATGATAATGAGAAATAGTGAATGTAATGAGGCGGCGGAAGCGCGGTTCCCGTCATGTGATGTGTTGTGACATAGTAACAGGAACAGCAATGCAAACAGAAGCATTAACAGTGGTGCATATGGTAATGCAAGCATGAATGAGAACAGAAAAGGTAACGCACACAGTGGCGTAGACGGGAACGGTCCACCGCGTGATGTGTTGTCACATAGTAACATGGTGCCCGCAAATGCAAATTGTAATGCGCATCATGACATGAAGCGAAACAGAAAAAGAAACAGTACTGTAGACAGAAATGTTAAAAGCAACAGAAAAGCAAGCAGAAATGAAAATGCAAAGGGTAATGCACATGGTGGCGTAGACGTGAACGGTAAGTGAAATGGGTACGGAACCGCAAGCGGAAACGGTAACAGTAATGTAAGTGCACAGGCTGTTTTTCCCCAAAAGATGCATAGAGAAAGACAGTGAGTACAAAGAATGTATGCATAGTAATGTTTCTCGGAGCAGAAAATGAGGAGCTGGAATACTAAAGTGCTTATATCTCAGGAACCGTACGATGTAGAAAAAAAATGTAGAAGTCATATGATTTATGACTTTCCTGGCTAGTTTTGAAGTTAGCCCCCATTAGGGTAATAAGCATTTTTCCAACAAAAAGTCCATATCTCGCACCGTTTCCGAGATACGGGACCTGAAAGGCGCAGCGAACGCGGTAATGTTATCCAATGGGAAAAAAAGAGAAGTTCGGAGTGCCATAACTTTGGCTCCCTGTAACATTTTTTCACCAAACCACTAAATGGCACATCTGTGGGATGTTGGCTGACTTCCCTCAAATTTCAGGAAAAAAGACCAAACCGTTATTTTGCAGCAAGGTGCCAAAGATTCCTGTAATACGTCACTCGCCGTAATGTTATCCTATGGGAAAAAGTGTCAACTTTGGAGTGCCGTAACTTTAGTACCATGTAATAGTTTTATAATGAAACTCTGACAGGCACATCTGTGAGATGTTGGCTGCGTTTCCTCAAAATTTCAGCCCAAAAGACCAAACTGTTCTTTTGAAGCGGGGTGCCAAAGAATTGCTGTCATTTTCCCACAGCCTAGAAAAGTACTGTTGCAATTTGTGAATGCTTTCGCAAATTCATTCGACAGTGTCATGAGCATGAAAGTACTTTGTGAAAGTACTTTTTCCAGAAATTTGAAAAACATATTTCTGGGGTGTTTAACCCCCAAAATAAAGACATGGCTAGCATCCTCAGGGTCCGACTAGGTGAATACAAAAATAATTTGGTTGCTAGAGGGTCCCAATTTTAAATGCCAAGCATTTTTTTGATTGCTAACTGAAAACAAAATGGCAGATTTGCGACAGTAAAAGGGCCATTTGAGAAAGTAAAAACTGCATTTGCAACACTGTGGAACTTTTCGTTAACTTTTCCCATTGACTTACACTGGGAACTTGGTTTTTGAATAACTTTTGAACCGTTTAATATTTTTTCCCGAAATCTTCAAAAGGCACATTGGGAACCCTGGCTGCATGTTCCCTGAAGATTTTGGACGGTCGCACAAACCATGCGACCTGTAGACCTGACTGTAGAATTCCAAAAAAAGCATAAATGCATGTGCATATCATGCTTAATAACTCCACAGCCATATATCCGACTGGTATGAAACTTGTCAGATCCCAAGGTTTATGGGTCTTGATTATGTTTTCCAAATTTCAGGCAAATCTGTCAAATGGTTGAAAAGTTATTAAGGTGCAAAATTTTGGGTTTAACATGTAAATGGCTCCTCAACCCTAACTATGGTAGCACTACCGTGCTACCATAATTTATGTATATACGCACCTTAATAACTTGCCTGAAATTTGGAATACACAATCAAGACCCATACGCCTTGGGATCTGCCAAGTTTCGTACCAGTCGGATATATGGCTGCGGAGTTATTAAGCGTGATCTGCGGCGTTGCTTATGCTTTTTTTGGAATTCTACGGTCACTTCTACAGGTTGTGTGGTTTGTGTGACTGTCCAAAGTCTTCAGGAACATGCGGCCGGGTCCCATGTGCTTTTTGAAGATTGTGTGAAAAAAATATTAAACGGTTCAAAAGTTATTCAAAAAACAAGTTCCCATTATAAGTCAATGGGAAAAGTTAACAAAAAGTTTGACAATTGTCACAAATGCAGTTTTTACTTTCGCAAATGGCCCTTTTACTGTCGCAAATCCGCCATTTTGTTTTCAGTTGGTGATCAGAAAAATTTGGCACTCCGAACACCCTAAAGGGTGCTAAGTACAAAACTAGCCAGGAAAATCATAAATTATATGACTTTTAAATTTTTTTTCTTCGTCGTACAGTTCCTGAGATATAAGCAATTTAGTATTCCAACTCCTCATTTTCTGCTCTGAGACCCATTACTATGCATACATTATTTGTACTCACTGTCTTTCTCTATGCAGCTTTTGGAGAAAACCAGCCTGTACACTTACATTACTGTTACCATTTCCGCTTGCAGTTCCGTACCCATTTCACTTACTGTTCACGTCTACGCCACCATGTGTGTTACCCTTTGCATTTTCGTTTGCGCTTGTGTTTGCATTATTTTTACCATTTCTGTCTACAGTACTGTTTATCTTTCTGTTTCACTTTGCGCCACAATGCACATTACCATTTGCGTTTGCAGGCACAATGTTACTATGTGACAAGACATCATGTGGTGGGAGTGCTGGGCCCAAAGGGCCCCGCTCTCCCGCCGCAGCATTACATTTACTATTTCTCATTATCATTCTCAAAAAGAAGGGAAATTAGAGGCAAAAAAACCCATTTAATGCATTAGTTAGGGCTGTTCCACAGCAACAATAGTGAGGAAATTCGGTGTTAGGGTTGAAAACCCCCTTGGACCCCCCAGTCCATCCCCCCAACTGGCATCAGGGTGTGAATTGGGGTCATTAGTCCTAACTCTCACCCCATTTTTCCTATACCTCTGCTTCTTTACACATGTGATGGGGTGAGAGTTAGGGCCGACAACCCAAATGCGCACCCTGATGCCAGTTGGGAGGGTGGGCTGAGGGGTCCAAGGGGGTTTTCAACCCTAACACCGAATTTCCTCACTTTTGTCACTGTAGAACAACCCTAACTAATGCATTAAATGGATTTTTTGCCTCTAAGATATAGATAGAGATATAGATATGTATCTATATATATCTATATATCTATATCTATATCTATATCTATATTATATCTATATATATATATATATATATATATATATATATATATATATATATATATATATATATATATATAGGATATACGAGACTGTCAGATAAATGATTTATCTACACAAGTGCTGTTTGACCTTGGGTAACCTCATGAGTGGCGTAAGCCATGAGTAAGGTGTCCGAGGTCAAACAGCACAAGTGTAGATAAATCATTTGTCTGACAGCTCACCATTGTATATTTCATTTCTGCAACAGGGATGCTTTCTATCAGTGCAGGAACATTTGGTTTTGACTGTGTATCTTTATTTTAAATGATAATTTCTGGGAGTTTTTGGTTAACTTTCCTAGAGTATGCCAGCCTAGCATAGTGGTTGCTATTAAATGAAACACCACTCATTTTGTAGAAAACTTCCTGCTGAACAAATGTCATGCTCACAGTACTATGCTACCTTTTTCATTTTAAAGTTATTCACATTTGTTTGTCAAAAAAAGGGAAAAGAAAATTGAATTTTATGCTGTTTTTTGCTAATTATAAAAAAAAACTAAAAGGTATCTATAAATGAAACACCACTCATTTTGTAGATATTTTGTGCTGAACATTTTTCGTGCTCACAGTACCATGCTATCATTTTTTGTTTTAAAGTTATTCAGATTTGTTTGTCAAAAAAGTGAACAAAAAATCAAATTTTCTTCTGCTTTATTGCTAATTGTAAAAAATCTATAAGGTATCTATACATGAAATGTCATTCATTTTGTATATAATTTTGTGCTGAACAATTTTCGTGCTTACAGTACTATGTTATCTTTTTTCATTTTAAAGTTATTCCCATTTGAATATGGTTAGTACTGCTTCTGAGGCCGAACATTCTAAATGAATTCTTAAGAGATTTGTGACATAGTAACTGTGTGTATAAACACATTTATCACACTGAATATATGTCAACCCCATTGCATAAATATATTTATATATGCTCAGACACCTAAACACTATAATTCATATCTACAGGACATCCCCTCAACACCCTCCAAATTTCAAGTTAAAACACCAAACCGTTTCCAACATATTTAATTTTAAAATTTTAGCACCTTTAAAAATTTTTTGATCGTGAGAATTGACCATTAATTCACAATCAAAGATCATCTTTGATCATGAGGGGACATCTGGTCGTGAAATTTGGCCTATCTAGTCCCTCCCAGAGATATCTGGTCCTGCAAAAATCTGGCCATCTGGTCCCACCCTCATGAATGAAGCTCATGAATGAAGAATCTCACGATCAAAGAATTTGCAGGCTCGCGACCAAAGAATTTGCAGGCGCACGATCAAAGAATTCAAAAATGTTAAAACTCCTTTTTTTGACACAACTACATTAAACCACAGGCATGGCTTGATAGAGGGAAGCCCCCTGAGTAAAACCCATCCGAATTTGACTTCACAAATCACCACTGGGCTGAGATATTTGATTTTTAAATCTGGCCATCTCGTCCCTCCCTCACGAATGAAGATCATGATCAAAGAATCTCGTGATCAAAGAATTTGCAGGTTCTCAGTCAAAGAAATAAAAAGTTTAAAACTCGATTTTTTGACATAAGTACATTAAACCACAGGCATGGCTCGATAGAGGGAGGCCCCCTGAGCAAAGTCCATCCTAGTTTGACTTCAGAAATCATACCTGAGCTGAGATATTTGATTTTTTCCAACCCCAAAATCTGGTAATCTCGTCCCTCCCTCACGGATGAAGATCGCGATCAAAGACTCTCACAATCAAAGAATTGGCAGGCTCGCGATGAAAGATCATTAGCGAGCCACCATCAAAGAATTTAAAAGTTTAAAACTCTATTTTTTGACATAAGTACATTAAACCACAGGCATGGCTCAATAGAGGGAAGCCTCCTGAGCAAAACCTATCAAAGTTTTACTTCATAAGTCACCCCTGGGCTGAGATATTTGTTTTTTTCCAACCCCAAACTGAAAACAAGATGGCAGCTGTCACGATCAATAAATTTCTTGCGATCAAAGATTCTTTGATCATGAGCCTGTAAATTCTTTGATCTTAAGGAGTGACCAGATGGCCAAAACCCCACTCTTCTTTTCGCAAAATAACCATATAAATTTTCCCTTAGACTTTTAATAGGAGCTAAAAAGTTAAATAACTTTTGAATGGATTAATATTTTTTCATCAAACAAAAAATAGCATGTTCCTTGTCCCAGGCTCTTTCTACATGCTAAGATTTAGACCAGCAGACCACATGACAGTTGCACAGTGCCACGGACAATATCAGAAAAACTGCCCACAGAACTGGCGAAAAGTGCATTTTTCAGCATTTTGGTGCACAAAAACCATGCATTCAACTGAAACACAACTTGGCAGATCAAGAGATCTACCATGTCACACCAAGCATACCAAATTTCATGCAAATCCGTTGAATGGGTCCAAAGTTATTAACATGCAAAATTTCAAGTTTAACATAGAAGTGCCTTCATAACCCTAAACATAGGGGCATGACTGTGCTTCTATAATATATATATATATATATATATATATATATATATATATATATATATATATATATATATATATATATACATACTAAAAAGAACCCCAGAGCAAATACATTGAGGCATGAGTTATCCCAGAGGATATTGGCCAAATTTTAAAGAAAACACAATTGCAAAGCATCATGGGAAACATATGCAAATCCCCATGAGAGAATTTGGACTGGCTCAACTTTAAGCAGAACTGCATGGTGCCAGAAGGCCTCACAGTGCAATCAGCAAAGGCTAAGAACAGTAGACACATACATGTGTTTTGTCCTCGTTTGGACTCATCAGTGTGCCATATCTGTGCCTTAGCCAAGAGAGAGGGAGCCAGCCACCCCTTAAGGGGAATGTTATTTGTTTGTTTGGGCCATGAGGACCCCAAAACAGAGAAAGAAAAGAACTACAAAAGAACCCCTGAGCAAATACACTGAGGCATGAGATTTGCATATGTTTCCCATGATGCTTTGCTTTTTTGGGGTATGTGCAATTATGTTTTCTTATATATATGTGTGTATATATTATAGTGGCTTGGTAGTGCCACTATAGTTAGGGTTGAGTACCCCATTTAAGGTTAAAGTCTGAAATTTTTCAGGTTAATAACTTTGCCACTGTATGACAGATTTGCCTGAAATTTGACATGCATGGAGCAATACCATAGCTCTCTGGATCTGCCAAGTTTTGTAATGGCTGAATATACAGCTGCAGAGCTACGTAGCACCATAGAATGTGGTAATTATGCTTTTTTGTACATTCTTTGCTTGCGCCTACAGGTTGCATGGTTTGCGTGAATGGTCCAAATCCTTCAGGGAACATGCAGCTGGGGTCCCCAATGTGCCTTTCAAAGATGCTGTGAAAAAATATTAAACAGTTCAAAAGTTATTCAAAAAACAAGTTTCCCATTATAGTCAATGGAAAAAGTTAACTAAATGTTCGAAAGTATTGCAAATGCACTTTTTACTTTCACAAATGACCCATGTAGTGTCACAAATCCAACATTTTTTTTCAGTTACTGGTCACAGAAATGTTTGGCATTTAAATTTGAACCCTCTAGGGATACAATTCTTGCTGTGTTCACCTAGTCGAGTCCTGAGGATGCTAGCCATGTCTTTTTTGGGGGGGTTTAACACCACAGAAATATGTTTTTAACATTTTTGTAAACTGTAGTATCGTAAAGTAGTGTCGCATTTGCAACACTTTCATGATTTCTTTTGCAAATGTGTCACAAATCGTGACACTGCTTTTCGAAACTGTGCCCAAAATAACAGGAATTATTTGCCACCCTGCTGCAAAAGAACAGTTTGGTCATTTGGACTGAATTTGGAGGGAAGAAAGCCAAGATGCCATAGATGTGCTTTTTGGTGGTTTGGTGAGAAAATATTAGAGGGCTTCAAAGTTACGGCACTCCAAAGCTGGCAATTTTTCCCATAGGCTAACATTACGGCATCCGCCACTCCTTTTGGGACCCGTATCTCGAAAACACTTCGAGATATGGACTTTTTGTCAGAAAAATACTTAGGGGGTTAAGTGCAAAACTAGTCAGGAAAGTCATAAATAATATGAGATTTTAATTTTTTTTCTACATTATACGGTTCCTGAGCTATAAGCAGTTTAGTATTCCAAGAGTTCATTTTCTGCTCTGAGGGCCATTATTATGCATACATTCTTTGTATTCACTGTGCTTCTGAATGCACCTTTTTGGGACAGAAAGTATGTGCGTTTGCGTTACTATTACAGTTACCATTTCCGCTTGTGCTTTCGTAACCGTTTGCATTAGCATTTACGATAATGTCGCCGTTTGCATTACCCTTTGCATTTCCGTTTGCGCTTGCATTACTGTTACCATTTGCATTTCCATTACTGTTTTTGTTTGCATTTCCTTTTGCGTCACTATGTGCATTACCATTTGCTTTTGCGTATGCGCCTCCATTTGCATTAGCATTTGCATTTGTGTTTCCTTTGTCACCATCGTAGGTGTTACCATAAGCATTTGCATTTCCAATTTTATCACCATGTGCATTACCATTTGCGTTTGCATTTATGTATGCGCTTGTGTTTGCATTTCCATTTGTGTTTGTGTTTCCTTTGGTGTGATCGGTCTTACCATAAGCGTTTGCATTTCCAATTGTGTTACCATTACCGTGAGTATTACCATTTGCGTTTCTGTAAGTGCTTGCATTTGCGTTTGTGTTAGTGTTCCCTTTGATGTCATCGTTGCTGTTACCATAACCATTTGCGATTCCAATTGCATTACCATTACTGTTTGCATGCTCGTCGCCGTTTGCATTTGTGTTTCTGTTGTCTTTAGCATTTGCGTTTTTGGTAACATTTTTGTTGTCCATTGCATTACTGTTTCCTCCTGTGTCACCGTTGCTGTTACCATTTGCATTTCTGTTTGCATTTCTGTTACCGTTTGCATTTTCATTACTATTTGCATTTGTGTTTCCATTGGCGTTAGTGTTTGCTTTACTGTTTTTGTTAACATTTGCATTTCTGTTGCCGTTAGCATTTTTTGTTACTGTTTGCATTATCATTTCTGTTTTCATTACTGTCTGTGCTTATGCTTCTCTTACCATTTGCATTATCATTTACATTTGCGTCACCATGTGCGTTAGCGTTTGCACTTGCGTTTGCGTTACCATTACTATGTGAAAATAAATCACATGGTGGGTGCGTGGCACTCTATTTAAAGTGCACATTCTCAAAAAGAAGGGAAATTCATCACAAAAAAACTCTGTTTAATGCATCAGTTAGGGTTGTTCCACAACGACAAATGCAAGGAAATTTGGTGTTAGGGTTGAAAACCCTATCTCCACATTCCCCCCACCACCACCACCACACACACACATACATGCAAGTAGGGGAAGGACCAAGGCAACACAACCAATCACACACAACCAGCACCAGGTGATAGAACTAACATACAATTATCTAAACCATGAAATCACACACCCATGTTCCCATCAGACTGTGGCATGGGGTTGTCACTGCTAACTGTGATCCCAGACATTACACACACCACAAAACACATATCACTACACGCAACTGGGCATCTTGGGCCACACAGTTCCACCAACACATAGCACAGACTATACATATGGTATTTTGGGGTTCACAAGATCCAAAACAGGATTTTTTACTTTCCCTGAAATACTTTTGAAAATCACTTTCGCAGTGTTCTGATATGCATTTGCAACACTTTCCTGTTAGCTACAGCATTTTGTGACACTGTTTTGCATGCTTCTGCAAATGCTACACTCTTGTGTCTTACACTTGCAACACTATTTTGTGACGCTATTTTATATGAATTTTACAAATGCAACACTTAACTCTTCCATTTCCTGCACTTTCATGTTTGCAAAACTATTTTGCAAAAGTATGGTCCTGATGACTGCACATCTTTTCCATCATCCTACAAGCAAATTGTTGCATCCTTTAGGCTGACATTTGCAGGGTGGCAAGCCCTGGTCCCATAGATGTGCCTTTTCCTGCTTTGGTGCTAAAATACTTAAGCATGACAAAGTTACACTGTTCCAAAATTTAGCAATTTGCCATAGACTAACATTGCAATGCCCATGATGCCTTTTCACCACCCATATGTTGGAAACAGTGAGGTACACCATTTTCACTACTACCACCTGAAGTTAGAAGTTAGATTTCTTACCTACTTGCTATGGTACCACAGCTATACACCTCCTGCTGGTTGTGTGTGATTGGTTGTGTTGCCTTGGACCTTCCCCTACTTGCATGCATGTGTGTGTGGTGGTGGTGGGGGGATGCAGAGTTAGGGTTTTCAACCCTAACACCAAATTTCCTCACTTTTGTCACTGTGGAACAACCTAACTGATGCAATAAATGGAGTTCTTTGCCATATGTGTGTATGTGTGTGTGTGTGTGTGTGTGTGTGTGTGTGTGTGTGTGTGTGTATATATATATATATATATATATATATATATATATATATATATATATATATGTGTATATATATATATATATCAGATTTCAAAAAACTGTTGCACTCATACCCTTGTGGCAAAAAGACACCAGAGTTTCAAGAAGGAAAATATAAAATGTACTTTGTTACATGCAAACACCAGAAATTGCCTGACGCATTTCAAATACACAGAATCCTTTATCACTATCTATATGTAGCCAGAGGTGCAAAAACACATTTCAGATAGGCTGTGAAAAAATACCACTGTACTGTTAATGAGGTGGTGTGAAAAAATGGCTATGTTGAAAATTTGGACTAAAAATAAGTTATGCGCATGCATAGAAAAACTTCAACGAATGCGCATACCTCGGCCATTTTTAGTAATTTTTTCACTGAATTTTCAACATGGCCTTTTTGTGACACCACCTCATGAACATTGGAAGTGAAATTTCATTATTTCATCCCAAAAGGTGATTTTGTGCAGTGACCGTGAAATCACCTTCTCAATCAATCAATCAAGATCTTTATTTTACCAGATGAACATCATTGAGCAATGCTCATTTTTAAGATGGACCTGGACAGAACATATAGTCATACTCACATTGAACAAAAGGCACAGGGTAAAATAGCATAGAATTACATCAGCAGGACTAGGCAAGTTAATTACAGTGTATAAACATTTCATTAGTCGATTGCAGAATAAATGGTGCAATCAGCAAGACTAGCCCTAATATGTACATTATATAGATATTTCAGAGGTCTATGTGCTGGTTAAGATAACTGTACTCAAGTATAGGTATACAAGCCCAAAGCTACCAGAGGAGGGAGAAGAGAGGATAACACAAAAACGGATTTTGTGATGATGACTGGTGAAAGAAAATAGGGCAGGAAAAGGGGTATGGCGAGGAAGTGCCAATAATTGAGGAGATATAGAAGCCTACAAAGTGCTGGGCACAAGGGCAATTTTAGATTGTGAGCTAAGAAAGGGTACTGAGGGGAGAGGAAATTGAGAAGCCTAGAGTGCTGGTTCAGAGAAGCATATTTTTGGAGCAAATACCTGGTAGGTAACTGGGGTGAGGGGTCAGGTAGTACTACAGTCATGAAGAAAGATTTAGTTCTAAGCCCATAAGCCAAGTTTGAATGAAGATCAATGCTGTGGAGATAGAGAATACAGGTAAGTGCTAGAGGTGTGTGGGGGGAAAATAAACCAGCATTTTGATCCCAGTTCTTCATATCTGGAACAAGACTGGTTTAATGATAACAGCAACAGGGTTCATTGAAGAAAAAGGCATATCTTGTTTTGAAAGCAGCTACCAACAAAGGGTGGACCAGTTTCAAGGATTTTTGTATCATATTCCATAGTAGGGGGAGCATATAACTTAATGAGGCCCTACCGGATCGAGATCTCACCTTGGGTACAAGAAGCGGAATATAGGAGGGGCTTCTTAATGAGTACTTGCCAACTGTACAAAATGGCAGGCAGTCTGATATATATTGAGGCAGCCTACCGGAAATGGCTCTGAACATCCAAATGGCTGCATTTCTCTGCCATCTATACTTAGATGATCATCCCACCACTGTGTATAAGGAACAATGATGGGTCGAGTAAGGGAGACCAGTGATAAATCTTAGAGCTCTGTGGTAAAGGGTATCAAGCTTAGAGAGTGCAGCGGTTGGGCCCTGACAGTTCAAGAAGTCTGCGTAGTACAGAAGAGAAAGAAAAGTGGACTGAACCAGACTCATCTTGACCCCTCTTGTCAGGAACTGGTTAATCCTGTAAAAAAGACCTAGTCTCTGCCTGAGCTTTTTTAGCAACTCTTCTATGTGAACATTAAAGGATAACCTATGATCAATCCAAACACCCAGGTATATGAACTTAGACATGTATTCCAAGGGTTATCTCAATAGTGTAGTGATCTGAGGGGATGTTATAGATGTGGCATCATATGCGCGGGATGAGAATAGCATTGCTTTGGTCTTTTTTGCATTTAGTAATAGTTTCTGATTTAACAACTGCAATTGCAGAAGATTAAAATCATGCTGCAGGACATTGCAAGTAGCAGTAGGAGAGGGTCCTTTGGAGTAGAACACTGTGTCATCAGTGAAGAGGTGAATGTTGGCAGTTTTGATGTTGTCGTTAATTCTATTAATATATATTGTGAATAGTAGAAGACTCAATATGGAACCCTGGGGAATGCCTCTCAATAGAGGTTTTAATGGCGAAAATGCCTCTTCTGCCTTGACCTGCTGGTACTGGCCTATAAGGTAATTAGTGAACCACTTTTGGGAGTGATGGTCCAGGCCAATGTTCTTGAGTGATGTAAGAAGCAGATTGTGATCTACGGTATCAAAGGCCTTGCTTAGGTCCAGAAATACTATGCATATGAAGTTTTTAGCATCCAGTCCATGTAGCCAGTCATTGGTCATTTTAGCAAGAGCAGTAACAGTGCTGTGTTGTGCCTTAAAACCGGATTGTAAGGAGTTAATTAGATTTTCAGATTCTAGACATTTTTTGAGCTGGTTACTCACAATCTTTTCCTGGAGTTTGGGTAAGATCGTAAGTAAGGAGATGGGCCTGTAATTATTAAGGTCTGCAGGATCTCTGGATTTAAACAGGGGGATGACATGAGCTGTCTTCCATAGTGGTGGCACTACAGCCTGGGAGAGTGATAGCCTGATTAATGAAATGACAGTTGAATTGTTCATGAAGTGGGGTCCCAAAAAGGCCATGTTGATAATTTGGTGAAACAATTCTAAAAAATGGCAAAGTTGTGAACATAAGTTCAAAACACCATTGAAATACATTATACGGCACTTACCTTGATTCCTCTATTCACAGTTTGCCTTCGAAGAGTGCAGACATGTCTCAGTCCACAGAAGCTGGTACTGTTCGACCTCTGATGGTAAGTATAGGGTGGGGGGGTGCTCAGTGGGAGGGTCAGGATGGGGGAGGGTTATAGAGGGGACGACAAGGGACCATTTTCTTTTTTCAGGTTAAAAAAAGAAAAAAGACATTGGGGGGCTGTTTTCTTTTTACAGGTTTATTTAGTATAGGAAATTATTAAAAGCTAATATTAATTACTGTGTTACTCATACTGAAGCTCATGCCTAGTAAACAGTTTAAATAGGGGTTGCAGAATGATCCCTTTCATGCATCAGTATCACTTTGTTTTAAATTGCTTCTATTCCTGCACATGTTAACAGCATTAGGTATGTGTAAGCATTCTGGATTAGCTTATTTGTGAACAGTGCAAAAGATGGTGAAAAGCAACTTAATAGGGGCATTCTTATGACTTCAAAAGTAAAGTTTCTGCTATTGCACAGTTTTTTATATTAATAAATACAAAGGCTGTTTCCACACATTGTTTAAGGTCTCCCCAGTTGCCACTATGCACACTTGCATCCTACCTTGCATGTTTCTTCAGGTACACTTCAGGGCAACAAGTTCTGTCTAGAAGAACACAATTTTTTTGTGGTCATGAGCATGCACCTCCCCCACCTAATTAAATCCAGGAACCAGAACATGAATGTGCACGTTGATTACAGCGTATTTTTTTTACAACAAAGGCAGAGTAACAGACCACACAGAATGCCAAGTTTTGGAGTTTGTTTTCTTTACAAAACTTTAAAAAAACATGGACAAAGTGAACCAGAGGAAAGCAGAAGCAGAATCACACATCGAGTTGAAAAGATGAGTGAAAATAACATTTACATGAAACCCTGAGAGTGACGCTTTAAGGTTCTGTCATATATATCTCCGACCTCTAGGGAGTGGTTGAGTTGATCTGCACCAGTACCTCAATGTGACATAAATCGTACCTGCTGAAAAATGGCAGTGCAGTACATCCTAATCTACTGCCAGGAACAGTTCCGGAACAGCTCGCTATGGCCAGGAGGTTAGTAATCAGCCCAAGCCCTGCATTTTTAAACTAAATGGCAATAAATGACCAGAGTCTTAACTAAAACAAAGATATGTGTTCTTCTTGACAGAACTTGTTCTCCTGAAGTGTACCTGAAAGAACAGTTCCAGGTGATAACACTGTAAGCAAAAATATCACAGCTCACAATGCCGCAACCACAACATCATAAACAAATACAATGATAGTTGAACTTACCAACCACCGCAAAAGTGCCTGCACACTGCAAAAGTCAATGCAGCAACACACTGAGATTTTTGTTTAGTGGGGGCTCCACACCCCTCCGAGGAGGGGGGTCTTTGCCCCCCACACACCCCGAACTTATTATAACTAACTCCAAGGGGGTGTGGGCTTCTGGGATGGGGAGAAACTTTGGAGGGGAGAAATGCCTTTGCTAAAAAAAAATGTAAGTCTTTGATAAAAAAATGTAAAAGTCTGATACCAGGAGATGGGAAACCAAACCCTGTCCTCACATCTCCAGGTGCTAGTGCCTTAGCCGCTCCACCACAGGAGCAGTTTGGCAAGGCATCATACCTGCTACTGTCTTATCCCTTTTCCATACAGTGACAGGGGTAGCTGTAATTCCACAGTGGTAATATACCCTTGTTGTTGTTGTAACTGGTTTGGGGATTTTAGCTGTTATATTATTGCGCTGATAAAATACCAGTGATCTTTTCAGGTGATATGGAAAGATCATGGTTTCAGAGAATCAGACAGGCAGAGCTAATCTGGGAACAGGGTTGAGTAATATTGTGAAAATGCAGCTGGGGGTTCAGGGAAACAGTAGGCAAGGGGAACAGCAATTGGAGGGTGGGAGTGCCACTAGAGACCAGAGAATATATGGGGACAGTGATTAGGGAGTGAGGGGTGCCATTAGACACCAGGGAAAAAAGGGGGGTCAGAAGCAACACTGCAGTTGGCAGCAAGAGTTCAGCTGCAGCTGCAGAAGTAAATAAAATCTGCTGTTCTCATACAGAGAAAGCAGTGGAAGGCCCCTCTCACTAAACTGGGCACCCAGGATTTTGGGTGCCCAGAAAAAGTATTTCTGGCCATGATTATTAAAAAAAACAGAATCTAGCTAAACAGGTCCTGTTTAGCTAGGTCCTGGTGTTTGTTTTGTAAAATAATAACACTTGTATGTATTTTCCATGCTTTTCCATTGGTGGAAAAAAAAAACAAGATGGCGGCTTGCAAAAAATATTTTTTTCTCACAAAAATCGATTTTTTTCCTCATGAAAAAGGAACAGATCTTGTGAGAATGAATACTTTTTTGTGAGATCAAATCCTTTGTTGAACTTTGTCTCTTTATCTTGAAAAGTGATCTTCCCATTGAAACAATGGACAATGAAAAATATAATGACTTTACAACAGATTAATATTTTTCCGCAAAACTAAGATTACCTGTTCTGGTTCCCAAGCTGTTCCTACCATTTAAAAATGTCACTAAAATTCCACACAGTCTGGATGCAGGGCAATGAAAAAAAAACTGTAAAAAGTGGCAACTTTATGACTCTGCACTGTCTGGATCTCAGTATCCGCATATCCAACTGGAACAAAGCTTGCCACATCAAGAGAGCTACACTACAGGACAGTGCATACCAAATTTTGAGCAAATCCATTGATTGGTTGCAAAATAATAAAAGTACAAAATTTGAGGTTTATCAGCAAACATGCTACTTAGCCCTAATTATACTGGTAGTACCATGCCTAAATATAAATATATATATATATATATATATATATATATATATATATCGAAAAGTAGAAGAACCAGGATAAGTGTGGTGCTACTGTCCAAATGAACATGAAAATTAGGCAAAAAAGAAAAAGCACCCACACAGCAGAAACTGTAAAATACACTTCTGTATTTGTAACAAAAACGCAAAATTTAATATAAATACAGACGTGCATACAAACACTCCACAGTGGTTTAAAAAACTAACGTTTCACCTGGACCACTGCCAGGCTTCATCAGAGTAAAAAATACTCAGAACAAGTGCCCTTAAATATACATATAAACTTATACATGTGACCTAATTAAATCAATCAGTTTTAAAAAAATTCCACTTACAGCATAATTAACTGTTTCATTGCCAAGAGGTTAAAAACTGAATATCAAATAACACATACAATTCATTAGTTTTCTAACCACGACAATGCATAACACTGTCCAACACATAAACTCAGTAATTGACATCTACAGGGCATGCTGTAAACACCCTCCAAATTTCAAGTAAAAAGATGACACTGCTTCTGAGATATATAATGTTAAAGATTAGTAAAATTTACCTAATGCATCATAAAATCTGGCCCTCTTGTCCCTATCTCATGATCAAAGATCGTGATCAAAGAATCTCACAATCAAAGAATTTGCAGGCTCATGATCAAAGAATTTGCAGGCTCATGAGCAAAGAATAAAAAGTGCTGAAAATCAAAATGTTGAGACAAATACGGCACACCACCACCATTGTTCAACAGTATGAAGCCCCCTGAGTAGAACCCACCCTCATTTGTCTTCCTAGGCCACCCCTGGGCTGAGAAATTTGCATTTTTTAAAGGGCCATCTCATCTCTTGCTCATGATGCAAGATTGCGATCAACGAATCTCACGTTTAAAGAATTTGCAGGCTCACGATTAAAGAATTTGCAGGCTCACAATCAGAGAATAAAAAATGCTGAAAATCTAAATTTTGACATAAATGCGGCAAACCACCATCATGGTTCAATAGAACGAAGTCCCCTGAGCAGAACCCACCCTCATTTGTCTTCCTAGGCCACCCTTGAGCTGAGAAAATTGCATTTTTCAAAGGGCCATCTCATTCCTCGCTCACAATGCAAGACTGCAATCAGAGAATCTCACGATCAAAGAATTTGCAGGCTCACGATCAAAGAAATTGCACGCTCATGATCAAAGAATAAAAAATGGTGAAATGTGAGTTTTTGGATGATTTAGATGAAACCACAGTCATGCCTCGATAGAACAGAGCCCTCCTGATCAAAACCCCTCCTCATTTGTCTTCCTAGGCCACCCCTGAGCTGAGAATATTGTATTTTTAGGTCGCAATGCAAGATTGCGATCAAAGAATCTCACGATCAAAGAATTTGCAGGCTCACGAACAAAGATCATTAGCAAGCTGCGATCAAAGAATTTAAAAGCTTATAACTCTACGTTTTGACCATTTTGGATGAAACCAAAGGCATAGCTCGATAGAGTGGAGCCCCCTGAGTAAAACCCATCCAAGTTTTACTTCAGGAGTGAGCCCTGAGCTGAGATATTTGTGTTTTTACGATCGGAAATCTAAAAACAAGATGATGGACCTCATGATCAAAGAATTCTTGGGGACAAAGATTCTTGAACCATGAGGCAGCAAATTCTTTGACCGCCAGGTGGGACAAGATGGCCAGAACCGCATTCTTCATTCACAAAACATACATATAAATTTTCCCATTGCTTATAATGGGAACTTAAAAGTGGCATAACTAACTTTTGAATGCCTTAATATTTTTTCATCAAACAAAAAACAGCATGTTCAGCCACCAAAGCTCTTTCAAACGAGCCATCACACAGAGTGTCATGCCACTCAACGGCTGCGCAGGGCCACATACAAAATCCCAAAAGCTGCCTCCAAAAATGGATAATTTTGCATTTTTCAGCGTTTTGGTGTGTGAAGACCATAAGTCCGACAGAAACAAAATTTGGCAAATCAAGAGATGTACCATGCCCCACCTTGCATACCAAATTTTAGGTAAATCCATTGAACAGGTCCAAAGTTATTAATGTGCAAAATTTTGACTTTAACATAGAAGTGAAATCTCAACCCTAAATATAGTGGCACAACCGCACCACTATAATATAGAAAGACAGATAGATAGATAGATAGATAGATAGATAGATAGATAGATAGATAGATAGATAGATGGATGTAGAGATACATTTTGGAAACAAAGAAACACAGAAACTGTCAGCAGAAAAGGACCTCCTGACTGACTTAAGCTGCCCCAAAGTCCCTACCTATTGTTCTATCCTAGATCCTAATTGATCTCTGGCCTTACCTCCCCCCTCCTTGCCCTGTTACCAAGGTCCTTCTGTGTCTATCCCATGCATGTTTGAAGCCTGTTACCATTTGGGGACTCACCATCTCTGCTGGGAGGCTGTTCCAGCTGTCTACCATCATTTTTGTGAAGAAATATTTCCTCACATCCCCTCTAAGTCTTCCCCTTTTAGTAACATATCATGTCAGCTTTTCCTTGAGCATCTCTCTCTGTGCAAAATGCCACCCACTTGTACCTTATTAATACCTTGGAAGTATCTGGATGTCTGTATCATCTCTCTCCCCTTTCTTTCCTTTCCTCCAGTGAGTATATATTTAACTCCTTGAATCTTTGGGCTGGCAGTATAGCCTAGAGGTTAGAGGGACGAGGAGTGAACAAGCTTGATACATCCAGCAGACCAGACCTGAGTCTGATTCTCACAACCTCCACTTGTGTACTGTGTGACTCTAAGCAAGTCACTTAACCTCCCAGTGCTCCCAGGTCACCACTGAAAACAGGCACTTGTGCCTAGTGGGCCTAACCCGGTTAGCAAAAGACTAAAATAAAAAAAATAAAAAAATCTTTACTCGTGGGGCTTCTGATACAGACCATGCACCATTTTGGCTGCCTTTCTCTGCACTGCTTCCACCCGATCTATGTCCTTCCTGAGATGGGGCGGGGCCTCTAGAACTGGACACATTACTCCAGGTATGGCCTCACCACTGTTCTATACAGAAGTAACACTACCTCCCCTTTTTCTGCTGGTGATACCCCTCCCTATGTACCACAGCATCTTACTAGCTTTTCCCACTGCCTTCTCACATTGCTCTACTATCTTCAGGTCATCAGATATGATGATCCCCAGATTCCTTTCCTGTTTTGTGGTTAAAAACATCTCCCCCAAACTGATACATTGCCCTTTGGTTTCTGTGCCCTATGTGCATAATCTTACATTTTTTTGGTGCTATACCCCAGTTGCCAAACCCTTGACCAGTCTTCCGGCTTTTTAGATATTCCTTCATTTTTCCCACCCCCTGGTATGTCCACTCTGTTGCAGATTTTTGTGTCATCCGTGAACAGGCATAACTTTCCTTCCAGCCCCTCTGTGATGTCACTAATAAAGACATTGAAAAGGACCAGTCCCAGTACTGACCCCTGTGGCACCCCCGCTGGTTACCTTAACCTCCTCCAGGTGAACTCCATTTACCACCACTCTCTGAGTTAAGTTACTTAGCCAACTTCATACCCATTTTACTATCTTTGGACCCACTCCCTTGTTACCTATCTTGTTTACCAGTTTTCTGTGTGGAACATTGTCGAAGGCCTTATTGAAATCCAGATAGGCCACATACACCACTTCTCCCTGATCCACCTCTCTGGTAACCCAGTAAAAAAAAAAAACAATCAGGTTTGTTTGGCAGGATCTCTCCCCTGTGATTCCATGCTGCCTCAGATCCTGTAATTGACTGCTTTTTAGGTATTCCTCAATCCTATCTTTCAGAAGTGTTTCCATAACCTTGTTCACCACCGAGGTCAGGCTTACAGGTCGGTAGTTTCCTGCCTCCTCCCAATTCCCACTTCTGTGTAGTGGGACCATATCTGCCCTCGTCCATTCCCCCAGTACTTCCCCAGCAGCTAGTGAAAGATTGAACAGGGCCATTAGAGGTGTAGACAGTTCCTTTCTTAGTTCCATCAGTAACCTGGGGTGGACCCATCTGGCCCCATTGCGTTTTCTGCTTTTAGATTTCCTAGTTCTCTGAGGACTCTCTCCTCCATAAAGGGGCAATTGCCCACCTCATTCCCCCTAATGCCCTTCTCCTCTTTCTGTGGCCCATGATCTACCCCTTCCTTTGTGAATACCAAACAAAAGCACTTATTCAGTATGTCAGCTTTCTTCTGGAACTCTGACACACTTCCCTCCCTTTACCTTTTAGTCTTACTATCCCTGTCTTTTTTTTTCCCTTTCACTTATATACCTAAAGAATGTTTTATCCTCTTTTTTTCTGATTGGGCAATGTTTTCTTCCATTTGTGCTTTTGCTTTCCTAACTGCCCTCCCTGCCTCTCTTTGTTTCTCCTGATAATTCTCCCTATCCCCTTCCTTCTGTGTTGTCTTGAACCTTTTGAATGCCTGCTTCTTTTCCTTTACCTCCTCTGTTACTTTCTTGGAGAACCATAGCAGTCTCTTACTTCTCTTGCTCTTTTTTAACCTGCCTGACACAGAGGTTTGTTGCCTTCACAACGGTCTTCATTATTTTAGCCCAATTTCCTCTACCCCATGCTCATTCCCTATTTCTGCTAGGACATCCTTGAGGCAGTCTTCCATTTGCTTGAAAATGGCCCTTCTGAAGTCCAGTACCCTTGTTTTAGTGTAGTTAGGTTCTGGACTGGTCCTTATGTTGAGCCACACAGTACGATGATCACTGGTTCCCAGGCAACTTTCCACTGTGACATCCTTGACACTATCCTTGTTTGACATTACCAGGTTCAGTATCACTGCCTCATGAGTGGGTTCTTGAACTAGCTGCCTGAGGAACTCCTCCTGCAGAGAGTCTAGGATTTCCCTACTTTTAACTGATGCTGCAGCAGGGAGGCTCCAATCAACATCTGGCATACTGAAGTCCCCCACTGTACTAGTAGTACCTCGCTTTGTTAACCATCCCCTGAATTGCATTACCATATCTTTATCACCCTCCTCCCCCTGTGCTGGAGGTCTCTAGATCACCCCTATTCAAATAGCAGCCCCTTTTATGTCTCCAGAGTTACCCACAGTACCTCATCTTTACCCTGTCATCCACTGTATTTGTGTGACCTTTATGTTCTCCCTCACATTGGGAGCCACTCCCTCTCATTTTTTTCCTGCCCTGTCCCTCCTAAATAATGCATACTGTATGCTGGTATTAATACCTCCCAGTCCTGGTTTTCATTGCACCAGGTCTCTGTAATTGCTTCTATGTTCAGATCTCCAGTTGCCATTGTGGCCCTATCTCTGCCAACTTGTTGCCCAGACTTCGAGCATTTGCACACAAGACTTTCCATTTTGCACTGCCACCTCCCCTCTTCTTGCCTCTTTTCCCGCTTCTTTTTCCTCCACTTTATTCTTTCCTCTTTCCCTCTACCTGTTTGTTACCTATTTGTATTTGTTCCCTTTGGGACTCCTCACAATCAGGACTCCCACTGCTGACCCTGTAAGCATGTGGAGGGGCAGACTATGTCTTCCTGCTTTATTCCACCTCCCCCCTCAGCTAGTTTAAATGCTTACTAATGTAGCTTTTTAACTGTTCACTAAGGATCACAGTTACCCTCCTGGAGGGATGCAGGCCATCATCCCTGTAGAGCCAGGCCTCGATCCCTCCAAGTGGAGTCCCAGTCCTCAATGAATCCATATCTCTCTTCTCTGCACCATTTCCTCAACCATAAGTTGAAGTCGTGGTGCAAAGCCTTTTGTCACCTCCCTTGTCATGAATAGGCAACACCTCCTAAGACTCCTCCCCAGGTTCCTGAACCCTTTCTGAACTGCCTCTTTCCTCTTCCCAGCCAGGTTCTTTGTCCACAAGTGAACAATGACATCTAGCTCTCCCTCCCTCCCTACCTCATCAGTGATCCTTAGGATCCTCCTTCCATCCCTATGAGCCATGGCACCGGGAAGTCACCTTACCACCCTCTCCTCATCCCTACCTGTCCTCAGCTGTGTCCTCCTTACTACTGAGTCCCCACCAGGATTCTCTTCCTCCTCTCCTCTGTGGTCCTCTGCTACCCCCCTTGGGGTCTCCACCATGTAGGATCTCCACATCCATCCCAGCCACTACCTTGGGTGCCACAGTGGGACAGTCCTGCCCTGCCAGTGCAGTGTAGGAGTTCTGTAGTGGTATGGGATTTGGGATGTATCTGTGCTCCACCAACCTAATCCTCCCCGAGGCTACCGTTGTCCAGTTGCTCCTTGCTCCCATCATCCTTTGAGGAAGCAGAGGTAGACTTGGTGGTCCCTGAGTGTAGGATAAGGTCCCTCTCACCCAAGCCATCTCGGCCTTGAGTCTGGCAACCTCCTCCCTCAGCCCAGAGAGGTGTCTGCAGACAGGGCAAAACTGCAGTCTCCAGAAGGTCTCCCTGAAGGCTGCCACCCCAGAGTCATGGCACTGTGCCACTCCTATCATTGTTAATCGCTATATATTGACCTTATCTGCTACCTCTAAAGGTTATTCCAATCCATCAGACTACAACTCCCATAAGCATTATTTGCACATGCCCCTTAAGAGCTATATCTTTCTTTCTTTCTTTCTTTCTTTCTTTCTTTCTTTCTTTCTTTCTTTCTTTCTTTCTTTCTTTCTTTCTTTCTCTCTCTCTCTCTCTCTCTCTCTCTACTTCACCAACTCTGTTTTCTAACCCCCAATACAAAAATCCCCCAATGAACAATTAACAGCTTTCAGGTGTCCTAGATATACACACACACTCAACCTTAAAGATACCTCTTTCCCACCACCTGTGATGTCAATCAGTTTGAGGATTAGTAGTCTATATTGTTATTGTTATTGGGCTTGTGGGGGGTGGGAAGGCTAAAATTGAAACTGACTGTCCCTGCCAAGTCCGAGTGTCAGCTTGCCTCCGAGTGTCAACTTGTCCCATGTAAAGACCTGTGGAGAAAACAGAAATGTGTTTAGTACTAACTGTACATGCAAGCTGGTCAGAGTTGATACCAGTGTCAAGTATGACAACAAACAACAGCACAGATTTTGTGAAACTTTGTTGTGTGTAGACTTCTAGACAGCATACAGTAGGTTTTGATAATGGACAGCACTTCCGCTCTGGGAAAATTAAGACATTTCTGTAGATATATTTCACCAAGCCTACTAAAATTCCCCTCTGTCATCCTGCATCTAATGGTGCTGCTTTGAGAGTGGTACAAAATTTTAATCAGGCATTAGACAAGTCCCAAGGATCTTTGACATTGCACCGCTGTTTAACACATTTTTCATTCAGTTAATGAAATATAGCACATTCTGCAATTGGGAAAAGCCCAGCAAAATTGCTTTTTTATCAGATTGGTTCACATCTACTTGTCTCTGATTAATCCTGGGTTTGATACAGAATTTGAAAGCAAGAAGGTACAGCTGACCAAAAAAATTCTTAGATGAAGCATAAGAGCCACTTTGCCCAGTAGTTTATTCTAGAATATTAGGTGCTAATTTAAAATTACTAGGGAGGAGAACATGGCTTGAAATGTTTTCCTGGTACTGGAGAATCAGGGTTCTGAGGAGTGACCTGGCAAAACTGTAGATGTGGGTAAGGGGTTCTGATGCGCAAATTCAACGTGAAAAAAGCAAGGTGATGTATATTAGGAAGAAGAACCCCCAAACAGAATATTGTATAGGAAGGCATCAGAGTAAATAGAACTACTGAAGAGAGGCACCTGGGAGTCATCGCTAGTGGCAGTCCAAGATAGACAACCTACTGCAACAGGGCATATGTGAAGACCAACTACACACTGTGTTGCGCAGGGACAGGCATCACCAGTAAGAGGTGGAAGGTGATCCTGCCACTGTACAGGTCCCTGTTGAGGCTGCACTTATTTATTTATTTATTTAGCTTTTGTTGACCGGGTAAGTGCACTAGACAAATCCTGCCTATTTTCAGGCACGACCCAGGGAAGGGGGATACAGATGAATGCCAACTGACCTTGAACCAGATTAAGCTGTTGGTGGTATTTATAATGAATGAGGGAAATTTGGCCAGGACACTGGGGAAATTCCCCTACTCTTTTCGATAAGTGCCATGGGATCTTTAACATCCACCTGAACTACCACCAATCCAGGCAGATGGGACCTCGGTTTAACGTCTCATCCGAAAGACAGCACCTCAGAAGTGCAGCACCCCTCTCATGCTGCACTACAGTGTCAATACTGGGATATTAACCCAAGTGCCAGATGTGGGAACTGAACCCACAGCCCTCTGATCTCCCGGCCTCAGAGGCGAGTGTGCTACCTACTGAGCCACTGACACTTGGAGCACTGTTTACTGTTTTGGAGCCTCATCTCAGGAATGACTATGACCACTTAGAGGTGGTCCAAAGAATGGCTACTAAAAAGATAGTAGGTACGCAGGGGAAGTCATACAAGGATTGGCTGTCTAACCTTAACATGTACATGCTCAAGGTTAGAGGGGAGAGTGGTGACATGATTGAGACCTTTAAATACAAAACATCCGTGGGGTCAACAGAGGTGGTTGGTCAACTCTGTTCAAATGTAGCAAAGGATCAGGCACCAGGAGGCATGAGTATAAACTGGTAGGTGTATGTCTGAAATGGATGTAAGGAAGTATTTCTTTAAGGAGGGGGTGTTGTACTTCTGCACTTTAAAAGTTCCATATTTATCGCACTCACCTTTTTTTCTGTCCACTCTTTTGAGGGGTTGTGTTTAGTTGTAACTTACTTTTCTGCTGGGGTTACTACTTTTGACTGACTGTAGTGTCATGTTGCTGCAATGTAAATTGCTGTATTACTGTTCTCCCCTATTTCCTTCCCTCGGGTCATGCATGGAAATAAGCCTCGGCTCAGTGCACCTTTCCTGGTCACCAGTTTTCAATGAAGTAAAATGAACAAATGGAAAAAAACTGCCATGCAAGCTGGTAAGAGCAAAGTCTGTTGTCCAGAGGTTTAAGGTGGGTTGAGACCAGTACACTGCATAATGATGGGGGGCACAGGGATTAGGGGAGCAAAGAACATTAAAGGTGGCAGAGTTTGCATCTGTGTTCTCAGACTACTGGCACTCAGCAATAGGCTGCAGTTTGTTTAGGAAATACAGTGCAGACACAAGGGCCTCCAAGTTTTCTTCTGCCTGCAAATGTCTATGTTTCTAAAGAGTGAGTACAGGATTCTGCAAAAAATATGGTTGCTTAACAAGGAAAATACATAGATACATAGATAGAATTTGTCAACAGACAAGGACTGCCTGGCCCATCTAGTCTGCCCATTTTGGCAGATGGTACATGTAAATCAAATGATTGCAAGTCTCTATGAACTTGTCATATGCAGAATATAATGTATATAGAGACTGGAAAAGGCCAAATGTTTTGGGTAACAAAAATGTTTAGGTAGAGGTGCACAGGCATAAGTTGTCTGAGGAACAATAAAATATTTTATCATGTATCAGAACCTGAGCCATTTGCTATTGATACAAGGCCACAGCATGTCAGAATGTCAACAGATTGAGTTTCATCATATGATAGTACCGGGGCACAAGTTAGAGCAGAAGTGGAGAAGGTCATGGGTAGATCCTGATAAACTTGTCTATTTCAATTTTAGGATACCTATTGGGATGTTAAGTTTCTCCTGACCTTTATTGCATCAGGGAAGAATAGATCAGCTGCACGGTTTTGCACTGTGAACAGATTTATACATCCTGCTTGTCTGAAAAGCAAGAAGGCATCCCCTTGAAGAATAAGACTGGTTCAATCTGTTCTTAAGGCCAATGTCTCCTCAGCCTTGCAAGCCTGGAGTGACATTAAGATATGCATTAAGAAAGTGGATACTTTGTTTCTATTCTCTGTTTATACCCCCTTCACAGCTCTGGTCCCCAACACCCTCCACAGCCCCATGGCACCATCTGGCGGCACCCTTACCTCTCTGTGGTACCAACCTTCCTCCATGTTGCTGTGGTTTGCCCCCCTGGGTGGGGACAGAGGCAGGGGGATTTACCTCCAAACACACTGATGCTTCATTAGGAAGCATGCTCCTCAGAGGGCAGGATCCAGCCCTGAATGCACCAAGCTCTTTCATCCACAGGGACCGTGGCCATTTTCCTGTTTCTCCCTGACACTTCAGAACTCTGCATTCGTGGATGTCAAGGGGCATGTATATGATGAGTGCAGTGACACCTCAACGACAGCAGAGTTACACCCTATTGTCAGCCATCCAGACATACTACCACCTATGGTCACCCAGGGGACAATACTGCAGAGGAGGATGGAACCCTCCCTTACCGGAGAAGGAGAGCATCCTCTGGGACATTCAGTCTTTCTTTCTCCATCCAGCCCACAATGACCCAGGCATGTTCCCAAACCCAGGCACTGGAATCATGAGATTTAGCCCTACCACTGTGCTGAGGGGCCACATAAGAAACTGGATACTTGAGTATCATGAGATGAGTTCAGTCAGATGGCTGTTGAAGAGAATGTCCAGGTGGTAGCCAGGTAGTACTGTACCACCTTTAGGCTGGATCTAGTCCCATCTCAGATTATTAATACTGTGGTAGTGTATCTTGCCCTAGCCATACAGGCATAATGAATGGATCTTTGAAAGAGGAGACTTATCTAGTGGACCCTTGCTCAAGAAGCAAATTCTAGATTCTTATACCCTGGCTGCATATAAGCTAATTCCCAAACCTGCCAGTCTTGGCTAGGTTTCTGGTAACTTGATGGCAATTCAGCTGAGTGTTCATCTAGAAAGATAGAATATCCTCGAGTCATTTCAGTCAAGCTGCCACAAACATCATAGTACACCAATGGCACTGATAAGGGTATGTGATGATCTTCTCCCAACAAGTGATTGAGGTGAGGTGTCAGTGGTGATCCTTTTTGATCTTTTATCAGAATATGACACAGTGGACCACTGGGTGTTCATTGACCACCTCCAGGTACATGTATTCACATTGATGTCTGGGACATTGCTGGCATGGTTCTGGTCATTACTGGTAGATCTGAAGCAGTGGTAGCAATGGGGCATTCCTTTTTTTTTATTTTTATCTATGCAGTTTACAATATGTTAGTATTAATAGGTTATATTACAACTGTCATTATTGCTATATATATAAACAAAAGTCAAGTAAAATTAGATATTGTAATTAAAAGCAGGAGTAGGCTGGGGTGTACTGAGCTCTGAGAAGCTATATGAGAGAGTGGTAGGAGGAGAAGTGGTATGTGGAATGAAGAAGGTGATTCCACAGGGAGAGAAATCATTAGGCTGATTGGCAGATTGGCCAACTGAATAATGCAATAGGCAATGCTGAGGGAAAGTAAGTCTGGGTCCAAATGCAGGCTGTGGGGTCCTCCTAGTGTACCAACATCTGGGTAACAGGAGTGAGGATCTTCAGGAAATCACAGGCTTCATTGCTGACACAGTGTTGGAGTCACCCAGATTGTTATTTCTGGGTGACTTCAATGCCTGGGTTGACAATGAACTCTCACACTTTGGACAAGATTTCCCCTGGGTGATGGAGTCCCTGGGCTTTGCACAAGTAGTTACTTCCATGACTCACCAGCATGGTCATGCCTTGAGCTTGTACTTTTCCTTGAGGTTTGAGGTGGAGGGACTTGAGATTCATCTGGTCTGTTGGTTGGATCATTGCACAATCAAGTTCTCCTTCAGGGCCTCCCATATGGTCTACCCCAGCTGGTGATGGTCCACTGGGACTGTACAACAGGGGGTTCACCCTTTAAAATGGCTTCAGCCAGAAGGACATCAGACAATGCTAGATATTTCATGTGTGATTGTGACATGTGCTGTGGGGTTAGCGGAAGTGGTGGTGACCTATAATAGCGTTATTGAGGTGGCCTTCGATCTTGTGGCACCCATATGTATACACCCCATGTTTCATGCCCTTACTGTTCATGGTATGAAGGTGAGCTAAGAGAGATGAAGGCAAGGAGGCAGAGGTCAGAGTATTTTTGGAGGAGCTCCAGGGCCAAGGAGGACAGATTGAGTATTCACTATGGTGAATACCAACAGGCAATCACCCAGAAGAAGGCAGGTTTTCTGTCTAGGGAGGTCGACCAGCTCATCTCTTCTGGACTGTAGATCAGTTACTTCATTCAACCTGTCTGGAGTCTGTAAGGGTTTTTTCACCCACTAAATGCGAGGAGTTTGCTAGATACTTTTCAGTCAGGGTGTCCTCCATTCAGGCTGGGATCTCACTGAGTGGACTGTGGCAACCCATTGAGGTTGAGATGCTACACCACAGACTCACTCAGCTGTCATGGGAACAGCTGAAAACAGTGATGGTGGAGGAGGTGACTGGGGTGAGCTTAGAACTGATGCCGACTTATCACAAACTGGGTCCAGGCCAAATGCAATTACTAGTAGATTGTGTCAGGCATCTGAGCCATGTGCGCTCGGCGATTACCGGTGCTCCCTGATGGAGGGGGTTTCCCAGTTACATTGAAGGAAGCTGAGGCCTCTCCTGAAAAAGCCATCTTTGGAACCTAGACAACCTAACAAATTACTGACCAGTCTCTAACCTCCTCTTTTTGGGCAAGGTTATTGAGAAAGTGGTTGTGTCTTAGTTTGAGGAACTCCTCATAACTTTTGACATCTATGAGCCTCTCCAGTCTGGGTTTGGGGCTGAGCATAGTACTGAGACTGCAGTGGTCAGGGTGCATAAGGACCTTCCCAGGGCAAGAGATAGAGGAGAATGGTCAAGTCTCATCCTCCACCTTGATCTCTTCTCAGCATTTGACATTATAGACCATGTGTTGTTACTGAATCAGCTGAGAGAATATGTAGGTCTCCCCGATAAAGTCATCTGCTGGTTTGAGCCCCACCTCAAGGACAGGACACAGAGAATGGTGTTCAAGAATTTCTCCTCATGCCCAGTGTCTCACCCCTGTTGTGTATTCCAGGGCTTGGTCCTCTCGCCCATGCTGTTTGCAGTGCACTTGCTCCCCAGGGAAGGATCATTAAATGGTATGGTTGGGGTTTTCACTGTAATGCAGACGATACCCTGTTGCATCTGTCTTTTGCACCCAGGATGCCTAGTGCTGTTGGCATGCTTAATAACTGCTTGGCTGAGATCCAGGACTTGAGTACCTTGACTTTATTGAGGCTCAAGTCAGACAATACTGAGGTGTTGATGGTTGAACAAGGTCATAGGAGAGGGTGGCAGCTGCTGAGAAAGAGAATGAGCTTTGATATGACTCATCAAGGCTTGTAGCTGCCACCAAGGTGAGAAATCTAGGGGTCATTCTGGATTGAAGCTGGTTTAGGTGTTGGCTGTTGTCCAGAGTGGATTTTATCATCTGAGAATCATCAGCCAGATTAGATACCTTATTCTCCAAGGTGACCAGATGACACTGATACATGAATTTGTGACATTTTGGCTTGACTACTGTAATACTCTGTACCCAGGGTCAGTAGAGGTATAGTATCCTACGGCACCTGCAGTGATGTGGAATGCAGCTTCTGTGATGCTGACAGGACTTCTGAGGTGAAGTCATGTCTCTTTGGCACTGCATGAACTGCACTGGCTGGCAGGTAAGTGGTGTATCCCTTTTAGAGTTAGTTTGCTAACGTATAAGGCCCTACATGGGTTGGGTTTGGTTATCTGTTAGATCTTCTGCATCCTTACATACCCTTGCACTTTCTTCTTTCCTCAGAGATGGTCCTCTTAGCTCTACCAAGGGCCAGGCAGAAAATCTCAGGCAACCAGGCCTTTAAGTGGTGGGCCCATCCTTATGGAATTCCTTCCTGAGGGCCCTCAGAGTGGCACTCATGGTGAAAACCTTTAAAGAGGGGATCTGAAGACTTATTCAGTCAAGCATTTGGGGAATTATTTATTTTCCCATTTAGGTCTCTCCCAGCTAGTTTTATGGGTCTTATTTTAATTGCTGAATTTATGATATTTATGTTTCTTTATTTATTGATTGCTCAAGTTTAATAACTGGGATTGTAATGTCTGTACTTTTTGTAAATTGCCCTGGGCACACTTGAAAGGTCTAGCTAGAGGTCCTAAGCAGCACAATGAGAAAGACACTGAGATGCAAGAGAAAGGTTCTGGTGGAAGGAACAGTAATTAGGGAATGGAAGTGGGTAACAGCAAAGTGATAGAAGGGATGGAGGAGGAGAGAAGATCCATCCCAGCTGGAGTGGACTTGAGGGTAGCACAGTAGACCACATATGCATAGTCAAGCACTGGTAGGATCATCCTTCTGAAGATCACCCAATGGCAAGAACAAGCACAAGACAACAAGTACATAACTTGCTACAAATAAAGGTTCAACAATAATGTCAGTTCAGTCTTGAAAAACAATAACAAACTGTGGTAATGTCAGGATGATTACTTAGTGGAGACTAGTGGTTGGGCCACTGGACTGAAGTGGGGGGAGGGGTTAATTATGTGTGTAAGTGGCTGGGTGAAGAGGGAGCATTGCAGTTAAGTGTGTTTACTACTTTTCGGGGTGGGAAGGGAGAAGGAAGTTACTTGTCTTTGCAGTTGGGGGCCATCCTTCAGTATACTATTGGGATTTTACCAACAGTAGACTGCTGTATAAGACAGTTACATATTCAGGAATGCATGATTCATTCCACAGGAAAATGTTAATTGTTTGTCTTGGTTACTGGCTCTAGGGAAATCTACAAACCAGAGTCATCCACTCAATTGCAAGCAGTGTGCTTAAGGCACTGTCCAAGCAGCTGAATATAAAATAGCAAAAAATATTTCTATTCCTTCCTTCAATGGTTAGTAGTTGGATGAATCATCTCCAACTGTCCATTTACTACCCTTAACAGACCAGCTCATTGGGCACAATTGCTTAATTAAAAAACCCTTCATGACTATACAGCACAGTTAGAAGATCTGACAATTGGGAGTAAAAATGAGTTCTGTGATTGCAGTTCCTTTTAAACACTTCTATGGCCATCAGTTCACAATAGTGCTGGTGTGCTTTAAATAAAGAGCACATTATTTATTTGTTAGTAGCTACTGTAGCTATGAGTTGGGAGGATCTGAGTTGGAAAGCAAGTCTCCACACTCCCATTAATAAATACATCCTAGCTAATTAGAACTTTACTGCTCATTAAACACTGAGTTATAAATAACTGTCATTTAATTTTATTTTTCATTTTGATGTCAGAGCACCTCAGTGAAGATTTATTCTACTCTCAAACATAAATCATGTTCAGAAAAATTGATATCTTTTCTTACCAAGTCTTATCCTCCACTGACTTGTAAAATTTGATTTGCCACAATTTTAGTTTTAATGGACATATTTCATTCCGTAGAAATATAAATAATTTTAGGGCTTCCCTTGATATCTCACCAGTGAGCAAATACTTTATAAAATGTGTTTGAACAACTGAGTGGTTGTTAATCTTCCTCCTGCATGGGATTATTATGGCAGATTGCTGAGATGAAATGCAAAATGCACTCTGTGTATACCACAATCACCACATAAGATTTAAGTGTTTAATAAAATGAAAATCTGTTTAAAAAGCTGCAAGTCTGTTGCTACCATGTCCAATAGGATGCCTACTGAAAGCTGAAATGTGCAAACTAATTTACTTAGGTCACAGAAACCCAGGGACAGAGTATAACATGGCTGGAATGGTATTTACGACAACCAAGCAGGAATGAGACCTGAGGGTAATGATGTCTTATGACCTAAAGGTGGTCAGGAGGGCTAGTGGGATGCTGGGTTGCATAGGAGGGTATCACCAGCAGGGGGGAGGTGGTATTGCCTAGGTATGGATTACTAGTAAGATCCCACCTAGAGAACTGTGTCCAGTTCCAGAGACTACATCTATGTAAGGACATGGAGTGAAGAC
Organism: Neoceratodus forsteri; assembly: GCA_016271365.2. Lineage (NCBI taxonomy): Eukaryota > Metazoa > Chordata > Ceratodontiformes > Ceratodontidae > Neoceratodus > Neoceratodus forsteri. The sequence goes on from CM057452.1 coordinate 1,571,988,217, forward strand.
AGTCCAAAGGAGAGCAACTAAAGTGGTGCAGGGTTTACATCAAAAGCCCTATGAGGAGAGACTAAGAGATCTCAAGGGGTTATAATAGAGTCGTTTAAATACCTCACAGGAGTAAATAAGGTACAGGGAAGTATTTTTCCAAAAAGTGCTCAAGAACAGGGGGACATGCTATGAACCTGGAGGGGGGTAGATTCAGGAGAGATGTGAGGAAGTACTTCTTTACAGAAAGAGTGGTGGATTCCTGGATTAGCCTTCCAGCAGAGGTGGTGCAAGCAAAAACAGTGGTGGGGTTAAAGAATGCATGGGACTGGCACAAGAGAATCATAGTGTAAAAGAAGGGAGGGGGAGGGAGAAAAAACTGTAAATCAAGTACAGTCGACAGTGATAATTTAGTTAGGGGAAAATGAATAAACTGAGTGGGCCAAGTTGCCCTTATCTGCCATCAAATTCTGTTTTATCAGTGAAAAAATGTCAATACCACAAAACTACAGAAATGAATTTACTAGTTTGTGAAGCTGTATTCTATGAGTATCTTATACATGCTTCTATTTTGATTGATGTCTGTCTGTCTATCTGTCTATAATCTGTCTGTCTGTCTACCTACCAATCTATCATTTATGATTAGGGTTATTAATAATCATGTAAGTCATAAATCAAACCCTTGTTTAATCACTCATTTTATGGCAAAACAATGCATTCAGTGATGTGCTACAGAAGGGCTCTCTTGGCTCTATTGAGGTTGTTTAGCATGAATTGATGGACAGAGACCTTGGTGTTGACCCCTCACAGTCTGTTGTTAAATATCTGTCAACACATAACTAAGTGAATTACAGGTATAATGCCTTTTTCAGAGGTCACAACAGGGAATTATTGATCTGCGCAAGCTAAACTAATTCCACAGCACATTCTACCTCCACCCCACCCACCATGTGGCCAGTGCTAATCACATGGCCATCCCATCCATTCTGTCATTATACCAATTAGTGTCTAATGATCCTCTATTGCAATATACCTCGCATCCCTCGTTATGCTAAGGAGGTGACACCCCCTGAACACATGCACTTCAGAGCAGTCTCCTATACTATGAGAAGGGGAGACAAAACTACACTTCTTAGACTTATAAAACCCCTATCATGGACTGGGGTCAGAGAGTTAATTATCAAGTCTTTTACTATTACCCCTAAAAGTCCAGGTTTTGGCTTAGGGAAGATGATGTTAAAAAAGCTGCTGTCAGGTGGTGGAAAGGGCTGGTAGGATGCCAGATACTGAATTTACTGTACTAAATGGTTAGCATGGTGCTGGGGTGGGAGGTGACTAATGTGGTATGGCTGCCATGGGACAAACCCTAGCCAGCTGGGAACAAATAAAAGATTTTCTTAAGGACTGCTTTTTTCTATCTTAGCCTGAATAACAAGTACTAAGTGCTGATTACTGAAAACAAAACATTTTTGGTCACTAGTACAGATACTTGTCAAATGTTCATGAAAAGGTACTCATATACGTCTGCTCAGACCCCAACCATTCCCCCACCTTTCCTTGACCATAGCTCGGAAGAGTCACTTCCTCCAATTCCCAGCTATGTTTTAATCCCCCATTGTAATTTTAGCCTGGGACCTTCAATCAAAATATCTCATTTCTGATTAATAAAGTCTAGGAAAATTACTTAAGGCTGAATTTAATAGTATGACTGCTTTAATGTCATTCACAGTCTAAAGTGTAGAAAAAAGGTTCTAATATGAAAGACCTAATGCACTTGTCACCAAGAAGTTGTAAAAGATTAGTATTTATTAAAAATGTAAAAACATGTTATAAGCTTCTCATTACAGAAACTCTAGAATACATCAGTAATCTTGGAAATATATAAATACAGGTTTGAATTGTCAGCAGCAAACAAGAATTATTTTAAGCAATATTACAAAAACTGAGTACATTTCTTTTGTTGATAACACTGCTTTCCTTATCTTTCATTTATATATCATTGCGTGTATACCTATTTAGTCATATTATGACAAGAGTCTTTTGTACTTCCCACCCTAAGATTGTTTTCACTAAGTGCCTTTAAATAAGGGCAATACTTACTTTCAGCAAAGGTATGAACCGTATTTCATTCGAACAGCGACAATTTTACAGTAAACGACATTACAGCAGCAATTCTATGTTGCCACTGTAATGTACCCGCTGGACCCTGGCACTGCTTTTTCTGGGTATTGCACCCTACCCTGAATAAACTCCAACTTGGAGTTGATAATCCTAAAGTACAGGGGTGCAGGGTATAAAGCCTCCTGCATGGGGGTTTTTGAGGATCAAAGCCCCCCCCCCAACAAAACAGACAGTTTACCTGATGGATTTATGCCAACCACAACTTGCAGTCGACATAAATCTGTTGCTGTAGCATCAGTCAACAAAATTGTTGTTGAACCAGCATAATATATCCTGTATGAGCAATCTTTGCAGTCAGAGGGATGACATCTGCAGTTACACATACATGCAGAATTCATGATCTGAAGTCTACATCTGTGTTCCTTCAGTCTATGTAGTTGCAGGCATGGAAAACTCATCCTTTTCAGACCAAAATGTCTCTTTGTTCAAGTTGCTGGGCTGCATTTCCTGTTGACATCAAGGCCTCTTTAGGGAGATCCCAGTTGATATCTCTGTTCCTAAAATTCTGTAAGTTCCACATATTCTACAAGCTTCACAAAATTCAGTAATTTTCACAATTTCTTGCTCTTTTTGCTTTGAATGTTGGCTTCATAGTTGGTGTAGAGCCAGTCCACTTTGAGATCCATTGGTTATTTCTTGATCTCTGTCTAATGATTTAAGACATGTTATATATTCATGAAGATTACTTCGGACCTGTCAAACTGTGAGTTACTGCTGAGTCACACTCACTGAAAGGTTTTAAACTTGTGCTTCTATTATAAATTCAAATATCTTCATCCAGCGATAAAAAACACATTCACAAAAAGTACAGTTTCATTTCTACCATAACAAGACCAACAACATGATGTATTTTATATTTCTGTATCATCTGTACTTTTGAAGAAGATCATTTTCATCTTTATTTTTACTTTTTTAAAGTTTTGTTGGTTCTGCAGATTCTTTAATACAGTATGCCCTTAAATAGCCAAAAATATTCTCCACATGTTCCCCACAAGACAGTATAACATAGGTGATCGCAGACTTTGAAATTCTTTCGTAAAATGCAAAATTCTTTCAAAAGATCTTTAGGGGTCTACCTATGTTCAAAACCTTCACCAAAACAGCAATCCTTTGAGAGCTCAGACTAGGCCTTCTGATTTGTGATGCTGGCTAGTACATCCTTAAGGATGTGATACCATCTTGATGGATCTTGGTGGGGAGATCATGGAGAAGATGGTCGATAGATTTAGTTTGATGTGTTGGATTTTCTCTTGAAAATGTGTCCTTTTCATTTCAACATGTGCGCATCTATCCAAATGTATGGCTTTACACTTAATTTTCTTCAGTGACCTGTGTTCATATAATTGCCACTTTGCAGATGAATTGCTATTTCAATATTTTTATTTGTTTATCCATGTATTTATTAAGCAATAAGGCATGTCCAGGGGTTATGTTAATGGTCTGTTAATTCCTCTCTAGGGATATAATGCTGCATGAGGTGTAGCCGAGTTCCATGTGGTCCTAGAGGGTGATTAAATGACCATTAACATAATCCCTGGGTGTGCCTTATTGCTATTATGATAAGAAAGGTTTTTAAGCAGTGTTAAACCTTGTTCACCATATGATTAGGCTCTACATGCATTTTAATAAAAGATTAATATAAAACTGATAGACTGCTTACAGCCAATCAAAAAGCTCTATTTCTCAGACTCTTTTTTATAATTCATCTTAATATAGATGAATGATGCATTATAATAAGAGAATAAAACCAAGGACACTATAATAATGTAAATATATGGGGGGAGTTTAAACTGTGCCTACAGATGCACATTTTTTATATTATTTTTATTTTTTCATCTTTAAAATCAAGTATACAATAAAGAATATATTTTACGTCAACTGCTAGCCAAATTTACAAAGGACTATTGGTCAACAAAAATACTATAATATTACATTCATAAGCAATACTTTCAATATCATTGTTCTTGTAAAAGTTCAAAATAATATTATGAAGTCACATAAGCGCAGTCCAATTTCAACTAATAGAGTCCATGTGGTGAGTTCAAGACTCAGATAGTGAAATATTTGACAGTGAACTCCTAAGTGTCCATAGCAAAAGTTAATAACTTCATGGATCATTTAGAGATTGCGCAAGTCTGAGTACTTCTTTATTCAAATTGAAAAACAAAAAACCAAGGGTGTTTATCCATTAAGATCCATTTCGCAATACAGCAAAAAAATATACTCCAGCAGTAAAGGTTTACTAAGGTCTACAATACAATTTGTTCTAATTGAAATATTTGTTTGCTAGATTTTTCCAAAATGAATTAGCTTCAATACACTCATAGCATTTTTCCAAATTAAAATAAAGATTTATACAACTCTAGCTTTAGACATTCATAACATGCTGGGAAACATTTTTAAATTGTTGTTGAAGTCACTTATCTTTACTTGGCATGGGTTCATACCGCTGTATGACAAAACAGCGTGACTAAAAATGCCACAGCCAAACAGCGCCAAACACAAACACAGTCAGGCGAAATGCTGACCTGTTTGCGACAGTGCACCCATTGAAAACAATGGGTGTTTATGTTTTTTTGAGGGAGGCTTCGCCTCTTGCACCCCCCATAGAGACTTCACCCACACACCCCAGAACTTAATTAACTAACTCCAGGGCGGGGAGAATTTCGGGGATGGGGAGAAACTCAGGAGGGGGGAAGTTTGATTTAAAAAAAAAAAGCCCTCAAAAGTTGCAGCAGGGGAGACCTGGGTTGGGGAATTGAACCACAGTCCCAGGTCTCACAACTGTGCCGTGTGCTGGTGCCCTAGCCACTCTACCATGGGAGCAGCTTAACCAGGCACCCAGCACATGGCAACTTCTCCTGACGCCACATCACCGTGCAGCAACAGGGGTAGTGGTATATTCCTATCGCTATTCTACCCCTGTCGCTGTGAATTCAAGTGCTGTATGTACAGTGCAGTTAATACTGCACTGTCTTACATGAGCAGTATTAACCCAGTACCTCTTTACTCCCAAAGATCTCAGAATTTGATGTTGTAGTCATAACTTGTTTTTGTAAATACTGTACATCAATATCAGCTGATGGCTTACTCTCAGTTGGGGTTAGACTCATAGCGTAGGCCTTGATTGAGACAGCATATTCCTTTGTGGATTCCTTTAAAATTTAGATCGGGGTGCTGAACTGTTGATGACGATGACTAAATCCTTAGCATCTGAACTTGTAGTTTTGATGTTGAGTACTCCCCAATCTTCATTATCAGAATCTCTTGCAGCTTTAGTTGCACTATAACTTTTAACAATATTTGTATCAAAGAAAATCTTACACTGCCTATCAATGATGACACAGGCCTTACTTGGAGATAATATAGAAAACTGCCCCCCCCCATTTAATTTCTTCATTTCTAAGTTGCAGAAATCTGTGCTGTTTCTGGGTTTGGTGGGGGCGGGGCATATCCGTGCAAAAATACACCCAATTTCCTTTGTACTTATGGTGCCCATGATACATGAAGTTTTCAAAATTAGTTCACTGACAAGAACCGGAGCACTGGATATTAAGATTTCTAGGATTTTTTTCTAAATATTTGCTGCAACCTGAAGTTCTGGTGATCTTTGTGGGGTAGGACATGCTTTTACTAAGTTTGGACAGTAACTTTCTGTGTACTTGAGCTCTGAAAGTAAAAAATCTTAAATCACATCTCAGGTAGCTTATGTTTGGGTCTCTAGCAGAGGCATTCCCGCTAACCATTGATTATTAGCTCTCAAATTGTTCTCCATATTCTTCAGCTTGTGAATAGTAACAATGGAGTTTCTCATTCATGACTCTAATATACCAGTCACAGATCACAGTTTTGTTTTCAGTTCTACTTTTTTTTTATGTAGTGGTAGTAGTAGTAGTTCTGTTTGTTCAAAGAGCGTTGCAGTTTTTACATTTGATTTTCTTGGTATTTTTTTCAGTATGCTTAAATTTGGAGTCAAGCTTAGTGTCTGTCTTTTTTAGCATTGTTATCAGTATATTAAAGGAGTAGTTAATTCTTTCAAGAGTCTATTTTTTTAAACTCAGTGACTGGAGTCAACTTGAGCTTTGGGTTACCCCTGGCAACAATTGTTCTCTTGGGAAGCTTGGAGCCTTCAGACACTTATGTGTAAAATGCATTTCCATCTAGTGCTGTAGTCTTGGATATACTAAAATTTCACACAAAGTTTCCATCCATGCAGCAACTTTACCTGGAGTTGAGGTCTGGAATAAAATTAAGGCAGGACTTGAAGCAAAGAAAGAATTGGTCAGGCTGGAGCCATTGTCACTCACCACAGCTACAGTAGTAGCACACCTCCGTTGCTACCCAGTGGGAATTTAATCAGGTACCAGTCAATAAGATCAGACTTCCCCCACTTGTCAGGATTTAGGGGGGTCAGAAGGGGGAAAGCTTAGTTCTTTACTCTTCTTTTCTCAGCCTCCCATTGCAACTTACTGTGTTTCTTGCTCAGTTTAGCATTGCCATTTGATTCATCCATGATGATGTTTTTTTGCAAAAATAAGAAAGAGGAATAAAGTTGATATTTTATCTGGATTGTGTCTGCATCTGTCAGGTGCAGCAAACAGCAGCAGCTATCCTTGTGCAGCCATCTTGGATCCCAATTACAATTTTTTTTATTGTACAACTTTTGACATAAGCCAAATTCCCCTTATGTCCAGTTTTCAAAGCTAGGACATAATTAAGTCCAGTTTTCAAAACTCTGACTTAGTTATATATAGTCTGCAAAGTTCAGGTATAAATGCATCGGGACACAATTTTTAGACCAAGTGTAACATGGTCCATCATTTTCATTTACTGTATGACAGGCATTTTTGTATCCAATAACAGGATGCAAAGTACCATAAAACAGCAGTTCTGCAGCAGGTAAGCCATTCTTTTGAAAATAGCCCCATGTTATGCCATTTGAAAATCCCATCTTATGTAACTAGAAGTTGTGTCCATTTTATGACTTTGGAAAACCCAACCTGACATAACTAGGAGTTTTACCCATTTTTTGACTTTATAAAATCCCATATTTGGGGGGTATGGTGATTATGGGGATATCACAAGAAAAAGACATGGTAAATAGCCTCTTGTGACCCTGACAGACAGGAGACTTCCTGGTAATCCATCTGATTATTAAGGAAAGAATTGTTAATGGTCCTGGAATTGGCAATACAGACAGAAGATATTTCTCAAGAAGAGCTAACTATATTTGGGCTATGAACCCTGCAGTCACCACTCTGCACTTCCAAAATGACAAAAAAAAACTTGAAAAACCACCTGGATGACCCATCATATAGGGGTTGGGGGCCTTAACAGAGAATCTGGCAAGATTCATAGACTTCTTTATAGAAATTGGGGGACCTTAACAGAGAATCTCACAAGATTCATGACTTCTTTATAAAAATTGTTCAGATGTAAATGTGCCTGGACATAATCTTTAGACCTTGGCCTGGATATTTAAAGGGGTTGTGCCTGGTGTAACAGCACATTGCGCCCTGGTGGGATATTCAAATGACTTCCAGGCACAGTGCAAGTACCGATGTGCTGGGGCACAATGTTATCCTAAGCAGCACAGATGCAGGGGGCATGCCAATGCATATGCGGCACATCCCGATATTCAGCCCAGGATGTGCGGCGCATATGCCAGTGCAACCCTGCACTGCGCCGCATGGGGGGGGCTCAAAGTTGAGCCCCAGAAAAGCAGGAACAAGTCCCAGCCACCCACAGGGGGGCTGCTGAATTGCATGGCGCAACATTGTAGTTGAGCCAACCATGGGTGGCCACCTGCCCACCTAGAACACCATTGCCAGGCACACATACCCCCCGGTGGTCCAGTGGACTCCCACCCACCCCGTTCACTGGCTGTTGTAAAAATAGTGAATGTCATGGTGGTCTAGCAGTAACCCCCCCTCAGCCAATCACAGGCTGTTGTAAAAACAGAGATATAAGTCATATACAGATGCCCGCGATTGGGCATTCGGGAGTGGGGGGGCTGCTTTAGCACAACAGGGTGTCAATCCCCGATGGCTGCAGCTTGGCAGGGCACCAGGCGCAATTCACCAGGGATCAGCGCATCACATACATTTGTATCTTGCATGCATTATGGCCTCATTAACATGCCCCAGGCTGAATATCATGGGTGATGCACCTAGTGCAACTGCACTTGCATTGGCGCATCCCCCTGCTCCGTTTCTGTGTCTTGCGCTGGCGCAGTGCCACTGCGCCATGTGCAGTGTGTGCGCCCTCCATGCCATATTCAATGGTGCTGAGCCAAGGTGCAGCACCATTGAATATTGCCTGGTCCATGCCCTGGCACAGCCCTGTTGCGCTATGCCCAGGCTTGCACCACTGCCCGGCGCAGTCTGAATGTCCAGGCCCTAATGTAACCTGGTCTATCATTTTCATCTATGTCTGCATTTTTTTTTTCATCCAGAACAGGATGTAAAGTACAATAAAATGGCCAGAATGCTGAAGAAAAATCCTAGTTTTGAAAACTGCTCCAACAAGATAGAACATGGTGTAGACATATTATGGCAGTCTCTACTATTAACAAGGAGTTGTGTCCATTTTAGGACTAGGAATTGTATAATTTTTTTGACTTTTGAAAATCCACCCTGCTTAACTACTGTAGAAGTTGTGTCCATTTTATGATTTTTGAAAATACTACTCAGCATAACTAGGACTTCTTAAGGAGTTGTAGTCATTTTATGACTTTTGAAAATACCACCTGATGTAACTAGGAATTTTGCCCAATTTATGAGTTTTGAAATTATCATCCTTTTTATTTTAACCTAATTGTTTCTATATCTTCCAGCACAGCAAAGGCTCTCTATAAAACTACAACCTTGTTTCTCTGGAAAATAAGATCTTCACTCCCTTAACCAGTTTCAGAAATGAGCATAAATTGTCCCCGTACCTTTTTTGTATTGTATGTCCCTGGTCTGTAGTACTGTTTCATGTATCAGCTGTCTGAGATTAGAGGAGGCTTCAGATTATCTGAAATGGCCACTGTGACCATGCATACATTATAGGGGCATTTCAGCCTCTTACTCCTCTGCCTGTACCAGAGGACTTTGCTGCCCTCCATATAGTTCACCTGCCTACAGCAGAAGAATGCAATAAGTCCTTGAGTATATACACCTCTTTAGAGCTCACCTCACAGTGCTGTGTAAGTGTGGAGAGACTCTACAAGCAGAGGAGGAGCTTGACTGATTGTGTGGAGGGTGAGTTAATTGCCCTAGGTCTCAGTGTCAGTGAGTAGGAACACAGATGGAATGGCTACCAAGGTGAGCATTAGGCATGCAGTCCAAGGAAGGTCTGCTCCCAACCAGGAAGAACAAATGGGGAGAGAAAAACTAAATAACATTCTATGATTACTATGCTCTTGTTTGCGTATTTTAATAGTTTTGCATAGCTGGTTCACTGGATTTTTACACATCACAATACTAAAAACTGCAAAGCAAAATGTGAAGCAATACTATTATAGTATATGGGTACCCCTTGATGTCCGTGGATTTACATCCTATCTATCAAACTGTTGTGCCACAGTTCAAATCACAGAGAATGCTGTTGTACCCTTCTATGGTACAACAACATTTTTAATTAGACTGGAAACTTGTGCCACCTGCTGTTTCACTTTCATTTCCCCCAAACACACACAACATCTCTACATTCTCCTTACAAAATGGTTCTGTTGTTTAAGCAATTTGAAAAACTGAAATTACAGTCCTGCTGTAGTGAGATGTTCATTGCTAGAAACATTCCAGTTGTCTGGAGCAAGGTTAGATCAGTGGAGATGGAAGAGGTTTGTGAGATAATCTAGAAGCTGTGGTCCACTTATTGCGAACTAGCTCCAGGCTGGACCTATCTCCTTGTAGGATGTGTGGGGTCCTTATTCCCAATGTTTGCTGAGATTGACTTTTGCTTATCCTCAGAAGGGTTATTCCCTAGTGCTTTGAAAGAGGCACTGGTGAAGCCACTTTTGAAGAAACAGTCTCTTAACCTGGACTGCTTAGAGAATTATAGACGCATCTCTAGCCTTCCCTTTTGGGTAAGGTTAATGAGAAAATAGAGGCTCTGCAGCTCAAAGCACATCTCAAAACCTTTGCCATCCATAAAACTCTCCAGCTGGGATTTAGATCCAGATATACTACTGAAACTGCATTGGTCAGGGTGCATAATGACCTCCTCAGGACTAGAGATAGAGAGGAACTGTCAAATCTTGTTCTCCTTGTTCTTTCTTCAGCTTTTGCCACTGTGGACCATGGTGTGTTGTTGGATCACCTGAGGGAGATCTGTGGACTCACTGGCACTGTCATCAGCTGGTTCAAGTCCTTTCATACAGGTAGGACACATAGGGTGGTGATGGGGAGTTTCTTTTGCTCCCAAATCCCCTACCTTGTGGAGTTCCTCAAGGTTCGATCCTCTCACCCATGCTGTTCACAGTGTATATGCTTCCCCTGGAAGAGATAATTAGATATTACAGTGTGGGGTTTCACTAGTATACAGATGACACTGAGCTGTATATGTCATTTGTACCCAGGACATGTGGCACAGTTCAGTGCAACCTGGGGGGGGGAGGGGGCACAATAGGGTTGAGACATTTTACATTCAAGTTACAAAGATCAACACAGTATACAATTAATTAAGGTACTTGTTGCAAACAGTGTTGCATACTGTACGTATGTAATTTGTGAGAACAATTAATACGTGCAATGGTAATAAGTGAACAAGTGCTATTGTGAAATAAGGGGTGAAGGAGAGAGAGAGGATGAGATGACAGATAGTGCAGAGTCATGTCCCAGAGAGACCCCTTCAGGATGCGGGGAACCCTGCAAGGGGACAGGGGACTGTATTAGAGATTAGAGATGGAGAGCGAGAGGGAGTAAGTGTGATTAACACCTAGATGGGGAAATAAGGCCAGATCCAAAAAGAGAACCCTTCAGGATGTGATGAACTCTACAATGGGGCAGGGAAGTTCAGGCGATTATAAACCCTTCTGCAGTTAGGCGTTATAGTTATAGAGGGATAGTGAGAGGGAGGGAATGAGAAATAACACCTGGGAGGGGATGAGGCCTAATCCAAGGAACTCACCAGTATGCTGGGGACCCTACAAGGGGAGCTGGAAGGCCAAGAATAGGTAGATGGGGGAAGAAAAGATGGCAAACCTAAGCACTATAGGATCCCTTCAGGATGCTGTGAACCCTGCAAGGGGAGTGTGAAGGCTAGGGAAAGAGGAGGAGAGAGTTGGGGAAGGGAGTATGAGAACTAGCACCTAGGAGGGGCTAGGGTCAGTAGAGGCAGTAGAGTCGATAGAGGCATTGGATAAATTCCAAAGGGGGATGAACTGTAAGGAGTAAGAAAAAATAAATTAAGGTGGGTCATAACAGGAACAGTTAGGTACAAGATAGTTGGAGAGGGCAGTGTTGATGGAATAGAGGGAGGAGGAGTGTTGGATTTTGGGAGGTAGAGAGTTCCATATTTTAGGGAAATGGTGAGAGTACCCAGACTGGCCAGAGAGGGTGGAGCAGTGGAGGACAGTAGTTAGTGTGCAAATGTCAATAGATGTGAGGGAGTGGGAAGGAGGAGGGTGTGTTATGAGTGAGGGGGAGAGGTAGGAAGGGAGTTCACTCAGCCAGTGTTTAGCAGTGAATTTAGTGCAGTGTGAGAGGTGTCTATTTGTAAGAGAGTGAAAGGAAAGGACTCGATAGAGGTCACAATGATGGGTGTGAGAGGGAGCATCAAAGGCAAAGTGGCAGAAGTAGTTGAAGAGAGTGTTCAATCTGGTCAGGGAGGACTTAGGAGCAACACCATAGACTACGTCGCAGTAGTCAAAAATGTGGAGAATCATCTTCTGGACAACCTCACACCAAGCCACAGGAGGGATGCAACTGCAGTTCCTGAACAAGGCATCGAGTTAGGGGTGCAGTTTTTTCTGGATGGTGTCAATGTGTCCAGAGACACTGGATGGTGTAATGTGTCCAAAGAAGTTGAGGTGTTGGTCTATTGTTGGCAAAAAATGAGACCATTCTGAAGGAAAGGCTAGTCAATGTCAATGTCAGTGCCAGTTTTATTTATATGGCACCCAGTCCCTAAGGCTCTGAGCACCTTACAATGCAAATGAATAAAACAATAAATAAATTAGAACTGACCACAGTTAATAACATAGATTAACAAATTCTGACCAGAGCTGAGAGGGCTTCAGATGAGGAATTTGGTATAAAAAATATTGAAAATTACCACAGTTACAAGCCTGCATTAGCAAAATGTAATGTAGGCTCAAGAATTTGTTGTTTAGTAATACATGTACACCAAATTTTCAACATAGCCTTGTTATGGCCCTGTCTCATGAATGGGGGCAGAGCAGATATTCAACTCCTGCCCAAGGTGATGTGTTTTTTCTGTTCACCTTGTATTACCAATGTCTGTTTATCTGCTGGTGTGATATTGCTGGGAAGGGCTACTTGGGGAGGGAAGTGGATAGGGACTGCTTCTCAGAGGGTTGTACCCCACTACAGTATAACCCATTACCATTCATTCTCTTGCTGGAGGCACCTTGGTATACAAGATTAATCACCCTTAGCTCAGACCCCACCAAAGGTTATTCAGTTATGACAGGGTGGAGTATGGTGGGACTGTAATCCCCAAATAAACCTCACATCTCAATTTGAATTGAGTCTTGTAAATCAGTTCGCAATTATGACACATTTTTGGAATGGGTGGATTAAAGTGCAAGACAAAAGGTAGTAAAATGAAAATGTGGCAGCAGAGGGATGTTTACAACAATATGCAAACTCTGGTCAGAGGCAATACAGCTGTTCAGAGCAAGGGGAGTATGACAAGAGTGAGTAAAAGAATACTCAGAGCTCTTGCCGTACTCTTGCCACACCAGAGTCTATCGCGCATGTGTGGAAGTAAATGCAGAAGTACCACATTAAAGTAGCATAGTGCATGCTGACTATATAAGGGAGCTAACCAACGGTCACAAGCATATTGTTATTAGAATGCATCAAAAACTAAAAAGTAGCCGTTCAGTTAATTATGGAACTAAGAAACAATATTCACATATGACACTGAATTATTAATAAAAAAATAATCTAGACTATTAGAAAGAAACATTGAAACGTTTTAAAACAAATGACTATGTAGAGTCAGGCTCAATAATTATAAACATACTGGCATGTTTTTTTACTCCCTATTAACTGCCATGGAAAGAAGTATGTAGGAGCACAACCCCATTATATTAAGACCATGGGAGTGGGCTACAGTTACCTCTGATGCCATAATTAAGGTGGCTTCCTGCCTGCAACAAATTTGTATTTGCTTTCTCAGAGAAAAGGGTCCATATTTATCTCTTCACTTACTGTAGGCCTGTAAATGGGTGTTGCAGGCTCCCCAATACGAACAACAGCTACCAGTTTTTCACTCTATCCCCACCACCAATTTAAAGTGAGATCCACAGCCCTAACACCTAGCAGGCAACAAACCAAGCAGTTCACAGGATAATGCTTGAACATCTTCCAGTCTGTAAATCTAAAAACAGTCCCATACCACCAGATCCTGATGCTAGCCAGCACTAGACAAAGGCATCCCAGTGTGGAATCCATGTGTCTTGGTGTGTGACTGCCCAGCTGCCAAACCTCTTCCCCTGCCTGTCATTGCGAGGCTCTGCCAAAGGTGCAAACATGTTGGGGCGGGTGAAAGAAAAAGAAAAAAATAAACAGGGTGGGAAAGGAAGGTAGAGTCTAAGTGCTTTAAAAATAGTTTATGTAGTTCTTAAAAGCACATGCACTGGAATCAGGTAGACAAGGAGAAATTAATTTCTGTGACACAAACAATCTAATTTCAGCTGTGCAAAACAATTGAGTTAAGGAATATTGTATTGCCTGGTGGATGCATCACATCATTATGTATTGATTAACTAATTTTGTGTTTTTGTGTTTTTCACAACTGGGTCCATTTTATTATCACACTAGTGCACTCCATGGCATGGGTTGTTGTGGGATTTATCCATTTCTTATGTAGTTTAGGGAAATGGCTGCACCTCATGCCACATCACAACAGGAGGCACAGGTAATTTTTCCACTGACTAACACTCTGTGATATCGTGTTGATTAAACATCTACTATTAGTCCTACTCCTATATCTCCTGGTGGCAAGTCTATCTGGACTTTTTCCATTGGCACTGGCCCCATAGTCTGGCATACCACCCCAGCAGTAGTGAGGCAACTACTTCCTCTGATGACAATGCTAACAACTTTCACATTGTCATCACCAACTAGCTCCATATGATCTGGTGTGCCACTGAGAACACAGAGCACACAGAGCTGGTATCAGCTAATGAAGACCCATCACATTCAATGTAATGCCGTACATTTATATCTTTAATTTTTAGGATTTTTGATGCATAACTTTTTTTGGGGGTGGGGGGGTGTTATGCTTATGTATTCTGAAAATCAATGTAGCCAGACACCGGAAAATATAGAAAGTGGCATGCATGTAAAGCAGAGACTACATGGGAGTATACAGTATGTGTTGAGGCCCGCAATGAATAGTAACTATTACAGTAGCTCACACTGGGCTGTAGCTGTCTTAGTGGGATTTGCAGGCTCTATCACAACACCACAAACAGCAATCCACAGCAGATGCATGCCTCCACCACCTGCAATTAGCAAGCAATAATAATTCATGTTTAGTGCTGACCTTAAGACTTTCGTACCCCCTATTTGTGGTCAGCTTGCACCATGACAGTTACAGTATTTGTAGATGAAATAGTTTTGCTGAATTCTGGAAGCTGAACCAAATGTATGGATTTAAAGCCAAACGGAAGTTGCCAATGGCCTAGTTCTCTAACACTTAGTGATAAGACTGTTTATAATACAGTATGACAATACTTGTGTACCACCAGTTAAATGTGTTGACTGGCTGTAGCTAATTATCTGATTGACTAAATAATATTAAAATTATTTTTCTATCAGGGCCTGTAGCTGATGATTCAGTCTTAAACTTCGTCCAGTGGTAGCGAGTAGAGTAGAAGACCATATTTCTCAATTGCCTGGAGGAAGTGGGAATGTGGTAGAAAGGCCCTTGAATTTGTAGCATCATACACAACATGTACTTTGCATACTTGCCTTTGCAGTGCAATGTGCATATGTATGTGTGTGTGTGTGTGTGTGTGTGTGTGTGTGTCTCACAGGAGCTCCCTCTGTGTCTATGCAGCCCACATACCTTGCAGTAGATGACAATCACAGCCACACAAACACAGCTCTCAACACTTCAGTGATATTGACATTCCCGAGCGGTGCTGCTATAGGGGAAAAGAGAGACACACACACACTGACACACGCACACACACACACACTTCATTTCTTCAAAGCATGCAACAGCTGAGTCTCTGTCTCTGTCTGTCTATCTCTCTCTCTCTCTCTCTCTCTCTCTCTCGCTCCCTCAGCCAGTGGAAACTTTTGCCCTGCTGGGGCCCCATGCAAAGCTCAATGGTGGGGCCCCCAACAGACAGTGTTGCCAGCTGGGGGAGGGGTTGCAGCAGGGCCATTTCCTCCCAGCCATAAGGGTAAATCACTACTACTATCCTTATTTTTCTCCTCTCCCTTGTCCCTAAGAGCTCCCTTTTGTTCTGCTGGGTGTCACAGATGTTGACTCATCACAGTCCTACAAGACTCTCATGTGGCTATGTCCACTGTGGTACAGTAAAGAGCCATAGCATGTAACTTGCAGCTACTGCACACCAGAGAGACCAGCATTATACATATGAAACCATTCAGGGTCTGATTTGCTCTGCATACCATGAGTACTGAATCAGACCTTCGTCCCAATCGTTTTAGTTAGATAGTTAAGGCAGGACTGGACTGTCTCTTTTTGGAGGTGCCCAGGTAGAAGTTTTGCATTTTGGCCATGTGGCCTTGTTTTGGATTACAAATAGTGATCCCTTATTTGTTAATTTTGTTAATTTTTGTTCATTTTTAACCCTTCCCCTTCCTTCTCCAGAGCCTTGTCCCTGCCTTCCCTAATAAACCTTATCCTATATCTGTTGTTTGCGTTTTACTCCTGTGTGTTGTTTTCTATTGCTTGGCCATTGTGTTATTGAATTGTGTAGTGGGACTGTGTGGGGCTGTGAAATCACAGCATAGGGCTGGCAGAACAGACTAGACATTAGAGTAATGAGCTGTGAATCAGCTTGATACATCCAGCAGAATAGAGTTTATTTATTCATTTGGTAACCGGGTTGGTGCACTGATCTGAAGACCTTTTACAGGCACAACACGGGACAGAAACTGGCACATACGATGTAAAAATACAGTGAGACAGCAGCAAGTATCATACAGTGAACATAACAGTGAAGGTCAAGCTAACAGAGAAAATATAAAGTAAACAGTACCAGGTACATCAGCAATTGAGCAAACAAGGTATATGACATTTAGGTAAACAGGGTAAGATTGCTCCATCATTCAATAAAAGGAATAACAATAGTATTCAGGGTGGGAGAAGAGAGGGCAGCACTAGAGCACTAGGTTTGAGATCCACAACCTCCTCTTGCATACTGTGTGACCCTGAGAAAGTCACTTAACCTTCCTAGTGTCCTTGGGTTGCCCCTGGAAACAGGCCCTGGGCCTAGTGGGACTTACCTTGTTACCAAAAGAATAACTAGTTACAGAAGAGACTGACTGAATGGTGTAGCAGAGCATTCATTTATAAAACAGGGTTCATACATTTATATACAGGTACTTATTTTGGACCAGTGATAGAAAACAGACAAAAAGAACCAAAAAAAATATTCAAGTCATTATACCCCTATAGGACTGGTTTCGTAGTTCTAATTTATTTTTGAACTTCATGACATAGACACATGGGAGTGTTGACAGCAGTAGACAGTAGAAATTCCTACATGATGACTCCCAGCTTCAAGGCTGAAGAAATTAGCATATGTAAGGATTCGGGGGGAGGGGTCTGGGTCCTCTTCTTACATAGGCTATTTTCTTATATAAAAGGCATCCTGTGTCACAGAGGGTGGGCAGTTCACTCTCATATGACAGATAGTGCTGGAATTCTGCAGTGCCTGTCCCTTGAGTGTGTGTATGTGTTGCTGTGTTTACCTAATCAACACTACCTTTTCCAGCAACTGGTCAGTTTCAGGGCTGGGGGAAAAAATAGCATGTATAGCAAGCAGCTGATAAAATCTCACTTGCTGTCCTGGGAGGAGGGCCGGCACCTAGAAAGGACAGCCAGCAGTCCAACAGTGAAAGTGCAGTGGTGGGGTTATGTATTCAATTAGGCTCCTGTGAATGTCATTGTGCCATCCTACCCGCTTGCCAGTGCTTCAAAAACAAACTTTTATAACTTCAATTAAATGGATAAAACATTTGAACCCTATTTTCTACATTTGAAATGTTTGTTTCCTTACTTTTATAAACAAAGCCTGTAATTACAGACCATCAATTTTTGGCCTGTCTTCTGCTAGCTGCAATATTGCTCTGTCTCCCACATAAGACATGTGCCTAATTAGCTATGTGCTACTGGGTCAGTATTCAGTCAAAGTAAGGAAATAATGAGTTAACTCCCTAGGTTGCTGAAAGAACTAGAATTAATCTATTTGATTGAGCTGGACAGATGCTCATTCTGCAGCCCTGCAAGGGTTAAATGACAGCAGCTTCAAAAGGTGGTTTTTGTTCATATCCTGAGAAGTTGGGAGGCACAGTAGCATCTTCCGGCCTTTAAGACAGAGCAGCAAACAGCAAAAATCAGAGGGGGAGCACACTATTTTGCAGTTGTGGATGGATACTTCCAAAAGTCCAAAAAGAAAGTTCCATGGTAAGCTCATTTTTAGAGCCAATGCAAGAGGGCTGCTGGCTCTGCTTACCTGCAGCCCTAAAAAAGTGGGGTTTCAAAGGTTTTTTAAAAACTGTCAATGAAGGAGCACCTCTTACAGCTCGGGGAAGGACATTCCAAAGAATCGGGGTTGCCACACTGAACACCCTATCGCCGTAAGATTTTAACCTTCATCTAGGAACAGTGAGGAGGTCTGCTTCCACTGACCTTTACAAAAGGAAGGTCCTGTCAAACTAATCTCATAGATTTCTTTGACTGGGTAACCAGAGTGGTGGACCAAGGGGGAGCAGTTGATGTCGCCTACCTTGACTTCAGCAAAGCTTTTGACACTGTTCCACATAGAAGATTGATAAATAAGCTAGGTAGGCTCGGGGTGGGTCAGAAGTTGGTCAACTGGGTGGCAAACTGGTTGACTGGCAGAAAACAGAGTGGTGGTAAATGGTATACAGTCAGAAGAGATGCAAGTCACAAGTGGGGTACCTCAGGGATCAGTCCTGGGGCCAGTCCTATTCAACATCTTCATTAGTGACCTCGCAGATGGACTAGAGGGTAAGGCTTGTCTGTTTGCAGATGACACCAAGATCTGCAACAGAGTAGATGATCCAGATGGGGTGGGCAGAATGAGAAGAGATCTGGATAAACTAGCAGAATGGTCAGAAGAGTGGCAACTGGGATTTAATGCAAAAGTGCAAAATCATGCACATAGGAAGAGAAACCCTGAAGCCACTTATAGGCTGGGAGGAGTTGCTAGCAGTCACAAAGGAAGAAAAGACTTGGGCATCATCATCACTGATGACCTAAAATCATCCAAGCAGACCTCTAAAGCAGTAGGTAAGGCTAGGGGGGTGTTAGGGTGTATTAGTAGGGGTATCACAAGTCGTAAGAGGGAGGTAATAATCCCTCTGTACAAGACATTAGTTAGGCCCCATCTGGAGTACTGCGTGCAGTATTGGAGGCCACACCTTCACAAGGACATTAACCAAATTGAGGCAGTCCAGAGAAGGGCAACCAAAATGGTGCAGGGACTGCATCAGAAGACATATGAGGACAGATTAACGGAGCTCAACATGTATACCCTTGAGCAAAGGAGGGAGAGAGGTGATATGATCGAGACATTTAAACACCTTAAGGGCATAAACAAGGTGAAAGAGTCTAACATGTTTAAATATAAGAAAAATAGCAGGACAAGAGGACACAGCATGAGATTAGAGGAGGCCGATTAAGGGAATGTGGAAATTCTTTTCACAGAAAGGTGGTAGATGCATGGAATGGCTTACCACAAGAAGTGGTGGCTATGAATACAGTGCAGGGCTTCAAACAGGCATGGGATAGGCATAAGGGAGCAATACAAATGACTATGAATAGATAGGTCACTGACAGAGCAAAGGCCGATGGCACATTTATAAGGTAGAAAAAGAAATGGGCAGACTGGATGGGCCTTGCGGTCCTTATCTGCCGTCAACTTCTATGTTTCTATGTTTCTATGTTTCTATGACTGGAAGGCACAACCAGAAGCATATGGTATCAGGAGGTCTCACAGGTAGCCCACACCCAGACTGTGTTGGGTCTTATAAGTCAACAAGCAAACTTTGAAACTGATATGCCACCTAACCAGAAGCCAGTGGAGAGCACAGAGAACTGGCATGATATGCTCAGACTGAGATGTCCCAACAACCAGTCAAGCCACCATATTCTGAACCAGGTGCAGGTGATGCATCAGCCTCATGGATAGCCCCATATAAAGAGTGGTATAGTAGTCCAGTCTAGACAAGATCAAGGAGTGTACTAGTGTTGTCAGGTCAGCTGCCTCAAGATAGGGCTTAATACGGGCAATATTACAAAAGATGATAATAGCCACTGTGGACATCAGCCAACACCTGGAATTCCAGAGTCAAGTTGAAGCCTACAATGACCCTTAAATTTTTCACCCTATCTGTAGCAGAAAGGGTCACACCATCCAACAAAAGAAAGGCTGTGCCCCCAGTTGCTACTGTAGAACCAGACTAGCCTTGTTCAACCAGTAACACCTCCGTCTTAGATGGATTGAGCCTAAACAAGCTAGTCACCATCTAATCTTTGGTTTCTTCAAGACACTCGCTCAGTTCCAGGATAATCGTCCTATTATCAGGGACACAAGACACATACAGCTGGATGTCATCAACATAGCAATAAAATGCCAAGCTATAGCTTCTAATGATCTCCCCCAATGGCAATGTGTACACTACAAATAACATGGGAGCCAGAATCACTCCATGAGGCACACCACAGCAGAGCTCAGCACTGGTCAATGTAAAGGAGCCAAGTGCCACATGCTGCATCCTGCTTATTAAATAGGACTCAAACCATCCAAACATGGTACCTGAGAATCCTACATAATGCCTAAGGTGATCCAGTAGCACCCCATGATCCACCATGTCAAATGCCAATGACAGGTCAGGAAGGACCAGGATAGGACAACGTCAACTATCCCTAGCTGCAAGGAGATCATGGTGTACCCAGACTAGGGCAGTTTCCGTACTATGCTGAGGCTTGAAACCAGATTGGAAGAGCTCATAGATATCATATCTCTCCAGGTGCTGTTCAGGTGTAATGCCACCAGCTTCTTGATCAACTTCCCAAGGAAAGGAAGGTTTGAGACAGGTCAGTAGTTGGAGAGATCATCAGTGTCCAAAGAGGCCTTCTTCAGGTGAGGCTTCACCACAGCCTTTTTAAGGACAGATGGAAAGACACCCTCTTGAAGGGAAGACATAGAAACATAGACTTTGATGGCAGATAAGGACCGTTTGGCCTACCTATTCTGCCCATTTCCCTATCTACTGAATAAGCTGCAGATCCTAGTTAACCTACAGCCTATTTCTTCCTACCCACAACAAGAATTGCCTTTTGTCCATCCCATACAATCTTGAATTCTCCCACAGTTTTAGACCCCATAACCTCCTCAGAAAGGCTGTTCCATGTGTCTATCATCTTCTCTGTGAAAAAATACTTCCTCACATTGCCCCTGAGCTGTCCCCCCTCTATCTTCAAATTATGTCCCCTTGTTCTTGCACATCTCTTTTTCTGAAAGATGCTACCCTTTTGAACTTTATTAATGCCACTGAGGTACTTAAAAGTTTCTATCATGCCCCCCCTCTCCCTCCTTTCCTCAAAGGTATACAGTACATATTAAGCTCCTTTAGTTTCTCCTCATATGGCTTTTCTTGCAGACCCTGCACCATTTTAGTTGGCCTCCTCTGGACTGCCTCCATCCTGTCTATGTCCTTGTGGAGATGGGGTCTCCAGAACTGGATGCAGTACTCCAGATGTGGTCTCAGCAACTGTCTGTACAGAGGGATAATAACTTCCTGTTTTCTGCTGGTGATGCCTCTCCCTATGCATCCCAGTATCCCTGCAGCCCTCCCTACTGCCTTCTCACATTGCTTGGTAAACTTAAGGTCATCTGATATGATTACCCACAGGTCCCTTTCCATTTTTGTTGTTGTTATTACCTCCAACCCCACTGTGTAATCTTACCCTGAGTTTTTGTTTCCCAGATGCATTATTTTGCACTTCTTTGCATTGAATCCAAGCTGCCATACTTCTGACCATTCCTCCAACCTTACCAAGTTCCTTCTCATCCTTTCCACACCTCCTTGTGTATCAACCCTGTTGCAGATCTTTGTATAATCTGCAAATATGCATACTTTTCCTTCCAGTCCCTCTGCGATGTCACTTATAAAGACATTAAAAAGGACTGGACCCAGAACTGAACAGTGCGGTACCCCACTAGTAACCCCTCTTTCTTCAGAGTGGACTCCATTTACAATTACTTTCTGTGTCCTGTTGTCCAGCCAATGTTTTACCCATGCTACCACCCTGGGACCCACTCCCAGGCTAGTTGATTTGATTATTAATCTTTTGTGTGGGACTGTGTCAAATGACTTGCTAATGTCTCGATAGGCCATGTCCACAGCCCCTCCCTGGTCTACTACTTTGGTCACCCAGTCAAAGAAATCAATTAGATTAGTCTGACATGACCTTCTCACTGTGAACCCATGCTGCCTTGGGTCTTGTGCCCCACTAGCCTCTAGGTCCTAACAGTTCTTTCCTTCAGAAGTGATTCCATCACTTTCCCTATCACAGAGGTCAAACTGAGAGGTCTGTAGTTTCCTTCCCCCAGTCTTGCTCCCACTTTTGTGAAGGGGAATCACATCTGCCTTCCTCCAGTCCTCAGGTACCACACGATCCTCCCATGATTTGTTAAAAAGGGTAGTCAGTGGTGTCACTAGTTCTCCTCTTTATTCTTTTAGAATTCTGGGATGAATTCCATCAGGCCCCATTGCTTTGTCCCCCTTCAGTTTTAGGAGTTCTTTCAGAGCCCTTTCTTCTGTGAAAGGACTAAGATCGACCCTTCCATCCAGAGTGCTTCTGTTAATTAGATTAGGCACCTCCCCCTCCTCCTCTTTTGTGAATACTGAGCAGAAATATTCGTTCAGTATACCTGCTTTTTTCACTGTCTTTCTCTGCCCACCCACTGTCCTTTCTATTCAGCCTCACTATCCCTCCCTTTGTCTTTCTACACTCCCTGATGTACCTATTAAATGTTTTATCCCCCTTCTTAACCGAGTTGGCTATCTTTTCCTCAGTTTGGGCCTTTGCTATTCTGACTTCCCTCCCTGCTTCCTTCGGCCTTAACTGGTACAGTTCTCTGTCCTGCTCCTTCTGTGTTTCATTATACTTCCTAAATGTTATCTTTTTCTCCCTAACCTTCCCCGCCACCTCTTTTGAGAACCATACTGGCTTTTTCTTTTCTTTTGATTTGTTTATTTGCTTCACACAAAGGCTTGTTGCCTCTGTGATGGCAGTTTTGATGTTTCCCCATTGTTGCTCCACCCCCTCCTTCTAGCCTGTTTTCTAGTGCTTTTCAAAGGTACTGTCCCATCTTGCCAAAGTCAGCCCTCCTGAAATCCAGTACCCTCACTTTTGTATGGCTTGACTCTGTAGCTGAGTTTATCATGAACAACAGTGTTTGGTGGTCACTTATTCCCAGATGGCTACCCACTTCTAGATCTGAGATCCTCTCGCTGTCCCCATTTGAGAGTACAAGGTGTAAGATTGCTCCCTCATGAGTGGGTTCCTAAACTAGCTGTCTGAGGCATGCCACCTGTAGAGTATCAAAAATGGCCCTGCTTTTGGATGTGGCTGCAGCAAAGGTACTCCAGTTAACATCTGGCATATTCACATCCCCCATCAACAGTATCTCCCCTCTCTCTGCCATCTTAAGGATGCCTTCTATCATATCCTTGTCCATTCCCTCTCCCTGATATGGGGGTCTGTATACAACCCCTTTGCTGATTGTGGTGCCATTTCCAGTCTCTAAGGTAACCCACAGTGCCTCCTCTCCTCCCTGTTTACTCTTTTTTTCCATTGCTTTTATCCCTTCCCTTATATAGAGGGGTAGCCCTCCCCCTCTTCTACCCTACCTGTCTTTCCTTTAGGTTGTGTACCCTGGTATGTTAACATCCCAGTCATGGTTCTCTGTGTATCATGTTTCTGTGACTGCTACAATATCCAGGCATCCCGCTTCCATCAAGACCACAAGTTCAGGGAGCTTGTTGCCCAGACTATAGGCATTGGTACTCATCACCCTCCATTTCTTGATGGCCTTACTCCTTTTTGCCCCATCCCTGTTCTCATTGCCTTTGTCATTTTCTCCATTTACCCCTGCCCTTCTTCCTGTTGACATCGCTGTCTTGGTGTTTACCTCACTTACTACCCTGATTTTTTGTGGGGGCTAGTATTTCCCTGCTCCTGTCCAGTGCTTCCCCCCTTGGCTAGTTTAAATGTTTGCCATTGAAGTATATAAACCTATCACCTAGGATCCTGATTCCCCTCATGGACAGATGCAGACCATCACTCCAGTATAGGCCTGCATCACTCCAGGTGGACCCTCAGTCCCCAATGAAGCCAAATACCTGAGCTCTGCACCAGTTTTTCAACCATTGATTAAATACCATGATGTGGAGCACCCTAGCCTCATCCATGCCATAGACAGGCAGCACCTCCAAGAAGGTTACCTTGAGTGCTACTTGTCTAAGACCCTTCCCCAACTCCAAAAACTCTTCCTGCACTTCTTTGATCCCTTTCCCAGCCATGTCATTTGCCCCTAGGTGGACAATGACATCCAGCTCCCTCCCCCCATTTGTCTGCTCCATTGATCCTAAGGATTCACTCCCATTCCCTCCACACCATGGTGCCAGGCAGGCACCTTACCTCCCTCTCCCCTCTCCCCTTCCTACCCCAGTTCTACCCTCCTAACAATGGAGTCCCCCACCAGGAGTTGTTTCCTTCCCCTGTGGGGTCCCATGCCACCCTCCTGTGGATCTCCTTTGTGGAGGTTCCCAGCATTCTCCTTGGTCTCCACTGTGGGTGCCTCCATAAAGGAACCACACTTTGCCAGAATGGCATATGAATTGTGGAGAGGTACAACTGGAGGGATGCACCTCTGTTCCACCACCCTCACCCTCCCTGAGCCCACTGTGGTCCAACTGCTCCTCTTTCTTGGCAACCTCTGAGGCAGCGGCAGTGACCCTGTAGTCCCTGGGTGGGAGAGGATGTCACCCAAATTCTGGCCAACTCAGCCTTAGGAGATGAGCGACCTCCTCCCTCAGCCCAGAGAGGTGTCTGCAGATGGGACAACACTGCATCCTCCAGAATGTCTTCCAGAAGACTGCTGCTCCACAGCCACTGCACTGCACCACTCTCATCATGTCTTATTTTTGGCCCCTTAACTGTTTGGAATACTTACTCTTTCCTCTGTTTATTTTTTTAATTTTTCTCCCTACTTACGTACTGCCTGATGATCACTACCACAATTGGACTGAGAGAGTCCCAGCACTCTGAAAGAAGTTTGGTTGGCCCAGGGTCCAATGCCCAAAAAGTGGGTCACAAACTAGAGATCACTCAGGAGACGTCATCCACTGAAACTGGCTCAGACCCATCCCACATAGACTGAAAACCTGCAGCCCACAATGAATGGACACTGTCAGTCGATGATGGGTTGCTTAGGGAAATCCCAACCTGAACTGCGGACACCTTGTCAAAAAAGAACCTATTGAACTCCTTGCATTTTTTACAAGAAAAGGCTCTACAGGCCTTCCCGGACTGTGTTTTATAGTACGCACCTGTCTTTTAGAAATCAGTCTTACAATTTAGTTTTTAGCTATTCTGAATTTAGTTGCTGTTGAGGTAGTAAATTATGTTTTAATTGTTTGGAATATTGTATATAAATGTTTATTATTGTGCTGTTTTGCATTTATTTTGACTGTTGTATGGCACCCAGAGCCTCCGGGATGGGCATCTCTTAAATAAAACTTGCCTTGCCTTACAAGACTGTAGACAGACTAGATTTATTAGTCAGTCAACAGTGTTGAAGAGCTGAGGCAGCAGGTTACTCCCAGCAGTAATCACCTGTGACAGGAACTCTGACTTTTTCAGGGTAATTGCCCACTGATACTCACCATAGTGAGTTTTCAGTGCCAATTTTTCCTCCTCTGAGTGGGACCTTTGCCAACAATGCTCCAACCTCTGACCTTCATTTTCATTCTCCTCAGGTTCCCATCATAGTCAGGTTCCTGGAGGCAAATGGGCTTCAGGACAAAGAGAGAACATGAGTTCATGTCAGGGCGGTACTGTCAAACCAATCTGATCAGCTTCTTCAACTGGGAAGCAAAGACAGCTGACAAAGAGCAAATGGTTGACAGACTACACTTGGATTTCAGCAAGGCCTTTGACTTAGTGCCCCACAAGAGGTTGAGCAGGAGCTGGAGGACCTTGGGGCGGCAAGTAAATTAAGAATGTGGGTAACAAATTGGCTTAGAGGTAGGACACAAACTGTGGTGGGGAGCTCTCGGTATTTGGGAGGTCACCAGATGACTCACACAGGGGAGAGTTCTCAGTCCGGAGTTGTTTAATATGTTCAGAAATGACACTGGAGACAGCATTAAGGGTGAAATCTGCCTCTTTGCAGATGGTACTAATTTCTGTGGGAGGGGGGACATGGATGAGAAGGTACAAGACCTCAAAGAAGACCTAGCAAAGCTGGAAAAGCAGTCTAGCATATTGCAGCTCAGGTTCAATGCAAAGAAATGCAAAGTCATGCACATAGGAAGTAATAACCCGAGGACTGAGTACAGCATAGGGAGGTCAAAGTCACCAAACTAGAGGAGGAAAAGGAGTTGGGGATGGCCATCACCAGCAACATAAAACAGGCTATGCAGTGTAGGAAAGCAGCAGCCATGGCAAACACAATGCTGGGCTGTATTGTGCAGGGGCTCGCGAACAGATGGAGGAGGTTATATTATCGTTGTATAGATCTTTAGGGTGACTGCATCTGGATTATGGCATGTGATACTGGAACCGCAACCTGAAAAAGGATATCAACCAGCTCAAAGCAGTCCAGAAGAGGGCAATGAAAATGGTTTGGGGCAGCAGGGCAAGGCATACAATGACAAGCTGTGAGAACTCAACATGTACTCACTCGAGGAGGGGGAAGGAGAGAGGGGACATTATTGAAACCTTCATGCACCTGAAAAGTATTACCAAGGCAGATGCAAGAACCTCTTTTGCCTCAGAGGAGGCAAGACCCCACAAGGGGACACTACTATAAGCTGATGGGGGGAAGGTTCAAGAAGGAGGTCAGGAGATACTTCTTACAGAACATTCTTACAGAGCGAGTGGTGACGGGATGGAATGACTTCCCATTTTAGGTCATCACCCAAAAGATGGTGAGTGGTTCAAGAGGTGGTGGAAGAGGGTGAAGGCAAGGGTCAGGGTTCATGGGGGGAAGGATTGGGGCCCTGAGCTATTGCTGGATCAGGGGCTCCACAATTGAGCAAACTAAATAGACTGTAAGGCCTTCTACTGGCTATTCCATATGTTTGTATATTTGTATCACTCCTAGACTACAAACTTCCCTTATTGCCTTAAACAGAATCCCCACACCCCCAACATAGGGAGCCTGAGACTATTTTTGAAGAATGACACAAGCTTTATGGAAAAAAATTAGCAGCACTTCTGGCTTATCTGGGTTGAGAATCAGCCAACTGAAACCCATCCACTTCTTGAACTTTTCTAGACACCACTGAAGAATAGCTATGGGAAGGCCCATGATCAGAGTCAAAAAACAGGTACATGCTACACAGAGCCAATCAGCAGCAAGTTCAGATGGGTATCATCCTCATAGCAGTGAAGCCCTACACTGTACCACCTTACAGTCTCCCCCAGTGGCAGGAAATACACAATGAACAATGTGAAATAGATGACTGAACCCAGGGGCACCCCCCAGTCCAGTGCAATTGGGTCTGACCGGCAAGAACCAAACAAAACTCATTGTGTGCTGTCTGTACAAAATGACCAAGAACAATTGTAAAACAGTCCCTAAAATGCCCTAAACCTATCAACTAACTTCCCATAACTAACTGTATCAAATGCTGAGGACTGATCTAGGAGAGTAAGAATGGAAACATCCCCTCTGTACCTCACACCAGGAGAGATAACTGCACTCCTTGATCATGGAAGATACCATGCTATGCCATCAGAAATAAAACTGATAAGAACATCCCAAAGATGTCATGACCCTCAAAGTGCTCCACCATCTGATTAGCCACTACCTGGTAGGTACTGAACATGTGATCTCCTGGTTCTCAAGCTTGCGCTGTAACCAATAGACCAAATTACCTCTTTAACAGTTCATAAATTAAACAGTTCTTGGCACATACAATATGTTATGAGTAAATTCCTTTCATGAGGTATCTCATGTAAATATTACTACTGATATTAGAGTCATTATAATGTTATATCAAAATGAAGAAACATAGTCAGCCCTTCTGTATCATCTTCAGGTGCTTCTGTTGGTTGGTCTGGCTTATGGCTTCAACCTGAAGACTGGATGTTTGCCAGGCATGTGCTGACTGTGACTTATTTCAAGGTGTCACATACAGCTGAACATATAGATGAGTGAGCTCAAAATGATTGGCTTTGTTTGCCACCCAAATCAGGGTATCTCTCTGACAAAGCAATTATTATCAGCCAAATCAGTAACGGCTGACAGCTCTGCCTTGTTCCATTGTGAGGCTTCTTAGCTAATTGGGTGGGCTTCACGTTATGCTTATGCATGACAGTTTAAGAGAGTGGGTGAAAGGCTGACCTGCATTTAAGTTGCCTCTCACATTTTTGTCTCATTGTGCCTTCTACCTCATAAGCAGGAAAGTCAGATGATGGGGGGCGGTTAACAGATTCCTTCACTTTTGTAGCTGGGAATAGACAAATTAATTTTGAACCCCTATATTTCAATCAGTGAGGCAAAACTAATTTCATAGAAAAGGGTGGTGGAAGACCAATGGAAGACAGGCTGATTTTATACTGTTTGCACTCAGTATGTACAGAAAATTCATGCAACAGAAAGTACATGTTTGAGCATAAAAACATATGTTGTACTACTGTGCTGGGTGTACTGTATAGTTACTTGTGCTTCCATTACCCTCAGAAATTCTCAAAGCCACACATTGTGACTTCTGTCTGCTTTGATAATCATGAATCATACATATATTACCAAAAATAAACCATGGATTATTCATTAAAAGTTATTGACTATTCAGAATTATACAATGTCAGGTAGGTTGAGCATCATATACTGTATTCAAGAAGTCAGTTGTTTTCCAAAGGCTCTTGAATTGTTAGTTATATCGATTAAACCAGTCTGAGCCCTTCTGTTTGGTATACTCTTCTGCTACTGCTCTTCCTATGTGTTGTGCTAGTATCAGAGACAACAGTCTTAATATATAATGTTTGCTGATTTTAGATGGAACATTTGCTCAAGTCTGTGTGGCTTTCCTTCATTGGATAAAAGGAGCCCTAGATTTCTTTTCATTGAGTCAGGCAATGAGAAATCATCAGTTGATAAGGGCTTTCTTTCATATTACCCCAAAAGCTTGTGGATGTGCATGCCCTTGTATCATGAGGTGTCTGAGAAAGCTAATTTTAATTTTGACTGTCTGGTCCCATTTTTTATAACGTCTTTATTTTGCATAGTTAATATGGAAAGCCCTATCTGCTGGTCTTTGAGTCCACAGTTCAAAGTGTCTTACTAACAAAAATCATCATCAGCAACATATCACAATGCATACCTCTCTCAGCTCAAAATGCAGTCTGTTGAAATCAAGTGATTTGAAGGTGAGTTCTTGAATCACATTTTTTATGCAATGTTTTATATTCACTTAGTAAACAGTTTTATCGGCACTCTCTCAGTGTTTACTTAGAAAAACTTTATCAGCCTCCTTTTTGTAAACCTGTAAATATGTGATACCTTTAATCAGCTGGGTACACCATTTTCTTTTTCACCATTTATTTTCAGAAATATTTTCATTTACATATAGACAAACTGTCCTTCTCTGTATTAGTTTTAAAATCACTTTACCAGAACTTTTAGTCATTAGTTGGTCCATGTTCACTTTAACAGAACCTTTAGTTCTTAGTTGGTCTGTGTTCACTTTAACAGAACTTTTAGTCCTTAGTTGGTCAGTGTTGCTTATTTGTAGCTCAATTGCCTATTCCTTAAAAACAGGCTTTTTTGCGTTCTCCAGATGCAAGTAAACACAGCTGACCACTGCTTGCAGGATACGTTCCTCCCAAGTGCAGTGAAACGCTGCCTTAAATTCCCAATCCTGAATGTGTTACAGCTCCTGCTGCTACTTTCTGGTCCATCCTGTTGAACAGTTGTCAGCTTGTGAGCATGCCTGCTGGCGTTTTGGAGCTCTCTGGCTCCATCCTCAGAGCTGTTCTTTGTTAGGAATTGCAGACTTTTTTATACCATCCTGGTTGTCACAGTGACTGTGATCATCCTGGTCTTTTAATTCTGTGCCTCATGCTTATACAAGTGTTTGTAAAGTAAGTAAAGTAAAATATTATTTATATGAGGTGCCCTTCCTGAGCTCAGGGCACCTTTACAATACACCATACAGTAACATAAACAATATTATAGTTGAAATTGGTAAAACAGTAACAATCAATTAATAAGTCCCTGAGAATGCCTGGTTAAACAGGTAAGTTTTTTAGAATTTTTTTAAATACTTCCACGGTCAGGCTATCTCGTATCTGGTGAGGTACAGAATTCCACAGGGTAGGTGCCATAAAGGCAAAAGATCTTCCTCAAGATGTTTTCAGGGATACCCTGGGAATCTCTAGCAATCCCTCACCAGAGGATCAGAGTAAGCAGCAGGGGCAGTAAGAAAACTAGAGCTTTTTCAGGTAGTGAGGTCCCAGATTGTATAGGGCCTTATAGGTCAGCAATGCGACCTTGAAGGTGATCCGCCACTGTATGGGCAGCCAGTGCAGTTCACACAGCACAGGTGTTATATGACTGGATCTAGGGGTTCCAATCAACAACCTGGCCATCACGTTCTGCACTAGCTGCAAGCAGCAGATATCCACCCCGGTAGCCCTAGATAGAGGGCATTGCAGTAATCAAAATGACTGGTGACAAAGATGTGGACCAAGATAGGAAGATCTTCAGGTGTGACCAGGTGCTTCACCCAGGCTATATTCCTTAAATGGAAAAAGGAAGACTTGACTACAGCCAGAACCTGCACCCTCGGGGTCAGGCCCTCATCAAATATCAATGTATGCTACTTCTCTAACATCTTAAAGTGCTTACATCTTTTAACCCTATAAGTGCTTATTTCTTTCCTTCATTTTTAAACATTCCTATCATAATTATTTATATTTAAAAAAAAATAACCATTTTATTTAAAATTTAAGACACACCTGTGTTTTATTTACATAATGCTTAAAACTAAAATCTGTATAGTACTCTCTTTTTAATCTTTTCCATATATTCTACTTCATATTCTAAATCTGCAATCCACCATAAAAATAGATCTTAAAATTAAATGAACATTTTAAAACATTTTCCTCCCATTTATTTGCTGTTTGGGATTCCCTACAATTTCATAATTCATATATAACTACTGTATGCTGCATCTTCGTTCAGTCCTTTTGGACAAACTGTTTGAAGTTCATGGATTCAAAATGCCTCCCCTTTGTAGTAGTAACTCTTTCACACACACACCCCCCCCCCATGATGAGGTTTGAATTTTTTCTAGTCTAGTATGTGTAAGCAAAGCTGCCAATCCATGTTCAGCTTCCAAGTAATGTTAATCCATTGCATATTTCATATTCTGACTTTGGATGGCTGTTTTATATTCCCCAATCCTAAATTTGTATGCCCTCTTTGTTTGACCAATATATGCCATGCCACAAGGGCACATAAGTGTATACTGTATATAACTCCTTTGTTACAACAATTAATGAAGCCCTGAATTTTGCATTTTCTTCCTGATCTAGGTTGGTTGAATGTTTTAGTGCTTCTTGTACTGCCGCAGTGGGTGCAATTTCCACACTTGTAATTTCCCTCGGGGGGTGCAGGCATCTAATCAGGTCTTATTTGCTTTTCTTCTATGAATATGGTCTTTATTAAAGTATTTTTGGGTTTTTATTTCTTTTGTAGCTGAACAGTGGTCCCTGTTTCATTATATCAGTTAGTCCTGTGTGCAGTGCTAGGGCTATTTGAGTGATTATCCACTGCACTGGGATCATCTGGTTCTGAAGGGGGTGCAGAAAGAGGAAGAGAGGTGGCCATGGTACTAAACAACAGTGTGTGATTACATGGAATGTCTTTATTTATTTATTTATTTATTTATTTATTTTGCTAGAGTGGGAAGTAACGTGGGAGCAGGATAAATGTGCAATAATTGAAATATTTCATGGCTTGCATTTGTATCCTGTATAAATGAACAAAATCCATTATAGTTGTGGACTAGTGCTGCCATCTGTGGGCTATTGCAGCTGTGAATCAACTTGTCTGGTTAGTGCCAAAAAAAAGTATAAGATTGAACCTTGCCTATCACAACTGCCATGTCCTCTGAACAGAAAAAAATGACTCATAAAATCTAACATTCACAAATTCTAACATTACAAGCCCACATCATAAAAATGCAACTGAAAAAAAAACAAATAAACAATATAAACACAGCAGTCATACATTTCTAACACAGAAAGCCCACTACATGGAAACACAGAATTTGCTAATAGAAAAAGGCCACTTGGCCCATCATTTATGTCCAGTACTACCTACATAATGTGGAATGTAAGAGCCATTGTGGTTCTTCATATCTACTCTATCCCCTCTGCTTTTGAGTTGCAGAGAGGTAGAGTACACGTGGTGTTTACCAAGCCCATGTATCTGTCCAACCCTATTTTGAATACTCCCATAGCTTTTGCACAGGCCACCTCTTCCAGAAGTCTATTCCACCCTTTTGCCATCTTTTCCATGAAAAAAATACTTTCTGGTGTACCTCTAAAATTTGCCCCAAAACTGCTTCACGGTGTTACCCCTGGTGCTTATGTTCCCGCTCAGGTTAAACAATTCCCCACTATCCACCTTGTTCACCCCATGGAGGCATTTTTTATGTGTCAGTTATGTCCTGTCTCCCCTTCTCACCTCCAGCATGTACACATTTAGGTCTTTCAATCTCTCCTCATAAGCCCTTCCCTCTAGTACCTGGATCATTTTTGTTACCCTTCTCTTTACCACTTCACCTCTGTCCCTGTCCTTTCTCAAATGCAGTATCCGAAACTGCCAGCAGTATTCCATGTGAGGATGACCCAATGATCTATACAGTGGTGGAAGCACCTCTCTCTTCTCTGGCAGCTGACCCCCCTCCCCTTGCACCCCAACATCATGCCTGCCTTTCCATCTGCTCTATTGAACCATGTTGCTGTCATTAGAGTGTCTCAAATTATCCCCAGCTCATTCCCCTTCTGCATTCCTGCTTTCCTTTTCTCCTGCTTTCCATTACTATGTCTCCCATTCTATATTCAGTTTTCTGATTTTCTACTCCAGTGTGCATTACCTTGCACTTCTTGGTGTTAAATAAAAAAAAAAATAATTGCCATACTTTTTACTATCTCTCCAATCCCAAGCTTAACATCACAGCCCTCACACATAGAACTAAAATTCCAAATTAATTCATTAAAGCAAGTCAAACAACCCTGTTCACTGACACAGTACATTTGTAAATCCCAAATGCACTGAACTGAAGCTCTACATGCCAAAATGTAGCACAGCTACACTGCTCACTTTGTCTTTTCTAAGATATTACAGGTGGAAACCACACTGACTCAAACCCAAACAACACAGTACATACAGTACATATACAACAAACATTTCAAATAAATTTATGAAAGAAAGTCACACAAACTAATCATCTGCTGAGTAGCATTTTAATCCCAAAATAACTGAACTGAGGATTCACATTCCTAAAGCAACACAGTTTGATTTCTCCTTCATACTCTGTTTGGAATCACACTGTTCCACAGATTTATTATGCACTGTCACGTTATCAGGCAGAATATCTGAAAACCCCTTAAACAACTTTACTATGCAAGACATGCTGCACAGATACTAATCTTAAAAGCACTAATTAATTATTATTAAAACCCTAAACCACATGATATGTAAAATAATGCATTCTGCCAGAGTAGGCATTTTGCCTCATAACATGCCTCATGGTTGTTTACTGCCATTGTCTATGCACTGGTCAGTGATGCCACCCCTTAGCATGTTATCATGGTATAATAATTACACTTTTATCCTTATTCCTTATATATCAAATTCAGTCTCTTGATAAAGTATTATAAACTGAACCTTACCTTCACAAAGTATGTATATTCCTGAACAAGACAATACTGGATTATCAGAATTCTGGTCACTGAACTTTTTAATAGCAACTTACTTTTTGGTGACAGCTTCCACAGCTAAATGATTTGCTTCCAGGAGCTGTAGACAAAATCTATGAGTATATTACAAATATTTGGACAGTGCCCTCCCTCTGTAGATAGTCCAAAATAGAGATTGATGGGGAGTCATGCCTCCCATGTGAACAGTAGGGAGTGGAGTGAAAACTTTGTAGCATCATTTTGGTACAATTATAAGCATTCTAAAATAAGCTGACTTGCTGGCCTCTTCTCTGGATCCAATGTGCCCAGCATATCTGACAAGATGCAGTTAAAGTGATCTGGTTCTGGGTCCACCTGTAGATTATAGCATGTGGTCTGAGACTGTTGAATGCTAGAAGAAGCCAAGAACTCCCTCACCAAATGGCTTTGAAAGTCAGGGCCTTTGTCTAAGTAAATTCTTTGGGGCACACAATAGTGATCAGTATAGTGTTGCAGCCTGTTCACCACAATGATAGCTTTTTGATCCCAAGTGGGATAGACTTATGCATAACAGGGGTAATAATTGGTAATCATTAGGATGTTACTGATATTCCTTTCATTGGACTCTAAAAGCAGAAATACCATGCAAACACGTTCTGCACAGCCACTGGCAGTGATGTTGATTGATTGATTGATTTTATTTATTAAAAGACCTGGTTAGCCCATGAGCAGATGCCTGCCTATTTTCATGGATAGCCAGAGAGGAAGAAACCAAAGAGACAAAAAGCATAAACAACAATATGCAATAATACAAAAACTTTAAAGGACCCAATAATGAAACAAAGTATTGGCAGTTTTCACTTGCTAACAAATGTGTTCTCCAACAAATTTTAAACCCACGAAGTGATGAATGATTAAATGAATCCATAAGCAATGCATTTGGCAGTGGATGGGGCTGAAAGTACAAAGATCTCTATCCCTGATTAGTATGCAAAAATGTTTTTTCACATAATATTCTCTTTGATAAACAGGTGACTATAGAGGGCCAGGCTAAAGGAAATAGGTCATTGACATTCCTGGGCAAACAGTTGGAATAAGCATTAGACAAAAGACAAGTCACCTGATAGCTATACCTCCACACTTCATAGACACACACTACCCAATATTTACTAGTGGACAGTGATGAGTACTTTTAGGAAGTTGTGCAACAAAATGTAATATTTTATTTAAGAGGCTAGCCACAGTATCTAGTTTTATCTTAAAGGCAGAGCCATAACAAAGGAGGCCACAGTATATTACTGATGACAAAAAGCTGTGTGCTAGGAGCTTCTGAGTTTCTAGAAGAAGCGATGCAGCCACCTTATACAGGAGACCCAGATGCACGTTAATGGTTCTAGTTAACTGGTTGACATATGATTCATATGACAAAGGAAAATCCAAGACTATACCCAAGTATGAAAACTTCTCCACCAACTCCAATTTACTGCCATCCATGGTATTTTTATCAAACTCCTCAGACTGGTCATTTTTTTCCTTGCATTTCTGAAAACCATGGTTTCTGTTTTCATAGCATTCAGAGTTAAACAATGGTCAATGAGCCAAGACTGCAGGGTGTCAAAGCTTGTTTACAATTCAATTTGTAAATGCATTAAACATTTCCCTTCACAATAAAGACCCATAACACCAGCATTTAGAATCACATTTATGGTGAGGCTTGGGTGAGGTAATTTAAAAAATACTAAAAAGAAGGAGCCCTAGGATTGATCCTTGGGGAACAACCCAATCTATTTGTTAAAAATTGGCAATAACTATTCCCCTTTCATACCCTCTTCTGTCAAGAGGCAAGGTAACATCTGAACCATTTACATATATCTGTTGAGACTCCCAGTCCTTAAACAACCTCCAGTAATAAACTATTACATACTGAACTGAAGGTCTTGGTGAGGTCCACAAAGACTGCTGCAACCATCTTCCCTGCATCTAATGCATTCTGCATAGAAACATAGAATTTAATGGCAGATAAGGACCGCTTGGCCTACCCAGTCTTTACATTTCCCTACCTAATGGATAAGCTGCAGATCCTAGTTAACCAACAGCCTACTTCTTCCTGCCCCCACCCACTAGAATTGCCTTATGACTGTCCCATGCATTCTTGAAATCCATCACTGTTTTTGACTCCACAACCTCCTCAGTAAGGCTGTTCCATGCATCCACAACCCTCTCCATGAAAAAATACTTCCTCACATTACCTCTGAGCCATACCCCCTCAATCTTCAAAGTGTGCCCCCTTGTTCTTGCACACCTCTTTTTCCAAAAGATGTTACCCTCTTGGACTTTGTTGATACCCTT
Source organism: Neoceratodus forsteri (assembly GCA_016271365.2). NCBI lineage: Eukaryota > Metazoa > Chordata > Ceratodontiformes > Ceratodontidae > Neoceratodus > Neoceratodus forsteri. The sequence continues at coordinate 1,572,024,343 of CM057452.1, forward strand.
GAGGTACTTGAAAGTTTCTATCATGTCTCCCCTCTCCCTCCTTTCCTCGAGGTTATACATATCAAGTTCCTTAAGTCTCTTTTCATATGTCCTCTGGTGCAGACCCTGCACTATTTTAGTTGCCCTCCTCTGGACAGCCTCCATCCTGTCTATGTCTTTGCAGAGACTGGATCTCCAGAACTGCACGCAGTACTCCAGATGGGGTCTCACCAGCTGTCTGCACAGAGGGATAACAACTTCCTGTTTTCTACTGGTAATGCCTCTCCCTATGCATCCCAGTATCCCCCCAGCCCTCCTTACTGCCCTCTCACATTGCTTGCCCACCTTTAGGTCATCTGATATGACTACCCCCAGGTCCCTTTCTATTATTGTTATTGTTAGTATCTCACCCCCCATTGTGTACTCTTCCCCTGGGTTTTTGTTTCCCAGGTGCATTACTTTGTACTTCTTAGCATTGAATCTAAGCTGCCATACATTTGACCACTCCTCTAACCTTGCCAAGGCCCTTCTCATCCTGTCTACCCCACCTTGTTTATCAAGTCTGTCACAGATCTTTGTGTCATCTGCAAAGAGACATGCTTTTCCTTCCAGTCCCTCTGCAATGTCACTTTCTAAAGATATTAAAGAGGACCGGTCCCAGTACTGAACCCTGCGGTACCCCACTAGTAACCCCCCTTTCTTCAGAGTGGACTCTGTTTACTATTACCCTCTGTGTCCTGTTCTCCAGCCAATTCTTTACTCAGGCTACCATCTTGGGACCCACTCCCAGGCTGGCCAACTTGTATATTAATCTGTTGTGTGGGACTGTGTCAAATGCCTTACTAAAGTTTAAGTAGGTCTTGTCCACAGCTCCTCCTTTATCTACTACTTTGGTCACCCAGTCAAAGAAATCTATCAGATTTGTCTGACATGACTTATGTGATCCTTCCCAAGGCAGTCACAGTACTATGTTTGGGTTTGAACCCATGCTGGACTGCTTCTGTAAGAGTGTTCTCTTGATCAAAGAAATTACACAGTTTATCAAAAATTATCCTTTCCTGAACCTTTGTCAGGGGACACAATAGAGCAATTGGTTGATACGTATTTTCATTAGATGGATCACCATATTGCAAAACAAAGGAAATATTAGACTGTTTCCAAGCAGAAGGCATAGTGTTGGTGCAGAGAGAGACATTGTACAGTTTGCATAGAGGTACGGCAGTACTGCCAGCAACCGATTTCACCAAACCAACATCTATGGCACCACTGCCTACCTTGAGGTTCAGATTCCATTTTCTTTAGATATTTTGCTACTTCTTGGTGGGCTAACATACTTTAGGGACATGTTTTGATACTCGCTAATTTGTTTACTGGGAGCCTTGGAAGAAGCATGATGAGATAAACTGCAGAGAAATGTATTAAAGGTTTCAACTATTTCCTGGACATCAGTACAAATTTCATTACCTGATCTGAGATTGATTATATTTGTACCTTTTTCCCTAGCAACTTTTTCAAAAAATTCTAAGTCTGACAAAGGTTTTTACCAAAGGAATATTGACTGTCTTTATAATAATTTAACTTAGCTTTCCTGACCTAATTTTTACATAAGTTTTTCACTTGTTTGATTGGTAGTAAAAGCTTCACTGGCTTATGTTTGTGGTAGGATTCTCTGATCTTATCCTTTTTCTCATTAATTTAAGTGGCTGAGGAATAATACAAGACTGTTTGTCTCCCTTAATCCTAATACATTTTCAGGGGTAAATAAAATCAAATTGCTTTTGGTATTTAGAGGAGTTAAATAAACAGCCAAGTCAATGTCACCAGTAGGTTTTAATTTAAACAAGTGTGCTAAATTAAAGGAGTACATCAGTCAAAATTTGAAAAAACATGTTGTGCAGTTTTTTTTTTGTTTGTTTTTTTTTGGCCACTGGCCGGTCCTTTCAGTGCGCCCTGCCACCCAGGCCCTATCTCCTGGGACTTATCTGCCCTCTGGAGTGCTCCCTAGCTTACTCCCCAGGGTGGGGCCATTGGGGAGGGGCACTCCCCAAACGGAAATGATTTGTGATCCTGGGGAGTGCCTTGGCTAACTGCATGGGGTTTGGCAGAGGGCGGAAGTTGTCCTGCTTAGCTGGTGATTTTTGTGGATGATAACCCCTACAGAGGCATGGCGTGCAGTGACATGAATGTGCATGAAGCGCTGGACACCTGGCAGTCCTCCCAAACACTCTGCGCACCAGCTGTCAAATCCCCGGTCTTCACCAAGGGTCGAGCAAGCGCCAGGTGCTTCCCCATCCTCCCACCGGAGAGCTGCCCTAGGGATGCTCGATCCTCCTCCCCCTGGCCGGCCTTCCGATTCCTTGGGCTCTCTTCCAAACCGTGGACATCAGCATTCCGAGTGGAAGCTCAACCGCTGCGCCGGCTCTGTTTTGCAGAGTATTTTGATTAGCATGTTTGGTCCTGGTCTGTCCATTGCTTTGTTTGTTGTTAGGAGATTTTTCTCAGTTTGCCTGCTGGTTTTATGGCCTCTGGGAATATCCTTGTTGGTTTGGTTTATTGCTCTTCTTTTCTTACGCCGCCTCCTGTTTCACATGACAGTGATGCATCCAGCAGCATAGATTCAGCAAGTACTGATTTACAGTCAGTTTTACAGCTATGATTTTATGTCACTTTTCCATATCCAGTGAGCACTGAAGGCTGCAGTTCTTACCCCAGGAGTCCTTTAGCATCGGTGACTTTGGCGGTTGGCTGGCTGGGTGCAACTGCCCCGGAGGTGTGCTTTGAAGATAGATCTGGATGTGCTTGTGGCCATGGCCAATCAGAGGACAGGAAGGGGAGTGAACTGAGTGAGAGCTGCTGAAGTCTTCAGAATTTTTTCTCTGCTGGACTGAGCAACATTGCCCCTGAGGTGTCTCTCAGCTTTCCTTGTTGACAGCCGCCTAGTGCTTATCTGGGTAAAGTTTTCTTCATATTTCATTTCTAATAGTGTGCTAACTGAAAGTTTTACATTTTCGTTAGTGGCGTGCAAATTTTTTATTTTTAGTGCAACCGCGCTATTTTGAGTTTATTTTTACTGCGACTGTTCATTTTAAACACTAATTTTATCACGGGTGCTTAATTTCGACGGTTCCCTTCTTTTGGGCAAATTCTTGTGGGAACAGTCGAATTAGGGAATTTGCCTTGTTTTTTACCTTGGACCTCGTGGGGTTTACCACGAGGTATCTGCAGTGGACTTCAAATCTAAACAGTGCATGGGGGTTTTCTCTCTGGATTGGCAATTTCGAGAAACCCTTAATTATATAATGGACCTTGATATCATCTGTCACAGGAGTGTCTGTAAGGGTCCAGCAGCCACCTGTGTGCAGTTGACCAGTATTACTGGGTTTCTATTAAGATTGGCACTGGTATAGATCCCAGTTCTACAACCAAAAAAAAAAGGCACTTACAATAGACAGAGTTAATTAACTGGGGCAGGGCTGGCCGGTGGCATTGTCACAAAAACTTGCACTCAGTTCGTAGGTCCAGGACTGGTTTGCTTTGCTTAAATTGGCAAACATAGCAGACAGACCCCATCTGGAGTACTGCATGCAGTTCTGGAGACCCAGTTTCCACAAAGACATAGACAGGATGGAAGCTGTCCAGAGGAGGGCAACTAAAATGGTGCAGGGTCTGCACCAGAAGACATATGAAGAGAGACTTAAGGAGCTTAATATGTATAGCCTCAAGGAAAGGAGGGAAGAGGGGGAGAGGGGGGACATGATAGAAACTTTCAAGTACCTCAAGGGAATCAACAAAGTCCAAGAGGGTAGCATCTTTCAAAAAAGAGGTGTTCAAGAACAGGGGCACAATTTGAAGATTGGGGGCTCAGAGGTAATTTAAGAAGTATTTTTCACAGAGGGTTGTGGATGCATGGAACGGCCTTCCGGAGGAGGTTGTGGAGTCAAAACAGTGGTGGAATTCAAGCATGAATGGGACAGTCATAAGGCAATTCTAGGGGGTGGGGGTAGGAAGAAGTAGGCTGCTGGTTAACTAGGATCTGCAGCTTATCCATTACGTAGGGAAATGGGCAGACTGGGTGGGCCAAGCGGTCCTTATCTGCCGTCAAATTCTATGTTTCTATGTAAACCTTTGATTATTATGGCTGAGGATAAATCAAAGGCTTCAAAGGAGGGGCCATCCAAAAGTACTAATGATAAAAGCAGAGGTGCTGAGGAACCCTCCAGACCTCAGCCAAAAAATAAAGCTTCCAAAGATTAAATTCCTTACAAATTAAAAGGAAGCTTGTGAAGCCACTGATGAAGTGGCTAAAAGAAACTCTGTCAAGACAAAATGCTTCCGTTGCTCCTGGGAAAGCCAATAGCGAGACAACATGCAGCTTAAAGCATACAGAAAAAACGAAACACTTACAAACCAAGTCTGCTCAGGTTCTTCCGTCAGTGCAAGATATGGAAAAAGCATGGCAACTGTTTCAGACCCTTACAGAGAATAATGTATTAACTCTCTGTTTCAGGCAAAGCTTTGACTGCGGCTCTGCTTTTGGGGCTCTAAGCTGTATAGAATTGTATAATGCACTATTCATAGCCTTGGTGACTCTGTGTATGTATATTGTCCCTATTCTAACTGTGTTTACTGACTGCTTGTGTTATGTTCATCTGGTTCTACCTGATTCTGTGTAATGCCTATATTGTATCATGTTATCCTCTGTATGAACTTGTATTTCATTGTTCTCTCCCAGGTCGTACCTGAAAATAGGCAAATGTCTTGTCTAGTGTACTTACCTGGTCAACAAAAGCTAAATAAATAAAAATAAAAATTTGTCAGTTGTGGATCAATCCATAGCTGATAAGCTTCACAATGGAAGGCAGTGGGCCCCTGCCTGAAAGTGGTATCAAAGCAGCTGTCAGGGGCATTCCTGAAATGAGGCAGTCAGTATTTACCAGAGAAAGGGTCCAGAATACACAGGGTGAACTTCAAGGAACTATTTAGCATGTTCAAATTAAAACAAAATGTACCAATTGACTATCAAGGTCTTTACAATATTGTACAGAACACAAAACATACATCAATACTAGAAAAAAAATTACATTTTTACCAGCATTTACAACATCATTAAATGATGTTAATAAAAAACTAGGATCTCAAAAGCTGTCATTTTAGAAGTTAGTGCAGCATAGAAAATATTTCCATAGCCATTACATAGTTATCAAACAAGAGCATTGATATACTCAACTGCTTAATAAAGGGCTCCAAAATATATTTTTACAGAAGTACTGTCGGACAATAAAATACATGAGTAATCGAAATGATCATTTATATATTCATTGGCTTGTTACATGACTCATTATACAGTGAAAAATATTATACAAAAAGTATTAGATTTTTATAGGAGGGGAGAGAAAACAAAATATAGCTTTAGCTAATTCTGAATGCACCAAAATTTAAACAAGACACTAGAGGGTGTGGGTCTGGCTATCTACATGGTGAGCATGAGTACACTATAGAGTCAAGAACCAGAGGTTATGAGAGGAAGCTGGTGGGGGGAAGTTTAAAGAGGGATGTGAGAAAATTCTATTTCACAGAAATGGTGGTGGAGCCATGGAACAGGCTGTTAGAAGAGGTGGAGGGTGGCAGGATCATTCAAGCATAGCTGGGGGGATCCACGACGGGTGGTCGACAAATTTCCCGTCAACTGCCCCGACAGCGAAACCAGCAGGTTGACTGCATTTTGCAGTTGGCTGCCAGTTTATAGGTGCTGGCTGTGTTTTCTTTGGGGGATACACCCCTCGAAACCCCCATGTGGGGGGCTGCACCACCCACACCCCCACACTTAAGGATTATCACTCCGAGTCAGAGTTGGTTCAGGGGGGTGCAGGACCACTGACAGGCAGTGCCCAGTTCCAGTGGGTCCCCTACAGCAGCATGTCACTGTAGTCACTGTGGGGGACCTCGCTGTCAAACTGTCGCTGTCGAGTGGGTAAACATAGCTGGAGTACAGTGCAGGGTTTGGTGTTTACCCAGGTCAGTAACCGTATGGAGGAAAGCAGGATGGTGGACTGTGAGGGATAAAACTCTGCATGAATAATAGGTTCCAGTGCAGATAGTGAACTATGGGCAGATTAGATGGACCTGTGGTCTTTTTTCTGGCATCATTGTCTATGTTTCTAAATCACATCCAGTTTCTTATAGTTTCTGGATTTCAAAAATCTGGGGGGCACTTTTTTTTTTGGCTGACCACATGCATTTCACATCTGGAACTACACCAGAATCAACGATCTTGTTAATGTCTGTCACCATCATTCAAACATTAAATGACTTGTATCCTGTTTTGTAAGTACATCTTGTGTGTTATAAAATGATTTGCTGTAAGTTTTGATCACCATCAGTTATCCTACTTTTACTAGCTGCCAAATTCAACCAGTTCATACTAAAATCTCAGGTGACTATCCATTCACAATTTTTAGGAAATTTGTCATAAATGGTTGATACCGTGGACAGGATTTTCAAAAGGCTTAGATTACCACAATCTCTAAGTGTTTTGATGATATAGCACATAGGGCTTGCAGTGATCTAACAGGAGTTTCTATCCTGTGTGGCAAATGACACAAGTTTGACTAACTTTTTCTGGTCTAACTTGTGGCAATCCTGGGGGCCTTTTTTATAGAACTTGTGCCAGATATTTGGCACAGACTGCCATAAATTGTGAAAACTGTCACAACTGCACCTGAGATTGTGGAATTGGGTGCAGTTGTGGTGACAAGGTTGGTGCATTGCCAGAACCTAAGCATTGTGGTGCAGGGCTTAGCACAAGCCCTGCACCATGCTTTGGAAATTTTGCCCTGTATCTCCTTCGTGCTTAGCTTATTGTTAAATATTTTGCTTTTCCAAGTATAATGTTTATAGTGATGAAATCAATATCCTGACATAGCTGTGCAATTCAATTGTTCAAGACAGACAGCAGTCAAATAATCCCTTACATACATCAAACAACGTCCTCCTCTTTTACTTACTCTGTCCTTTTGAAATACTGTGTAACCGAGGAGGTTTATCCCACTGTCTGCTATTTCTTAATTTAGCCATGTTGCGGTAATGGCTAGTATGTCCCAGTTGTGCTGAGATACATGAACATTGAAACTATCCCATTTAGCTAGTAAACTATTAGTGTTTAGATGCCCTGTTTTCAGCACATTCCCTCCGGAACTAAGTGCATTAAGTCACTTAGTCCCTGGATTGGGATGAACATTTCCTGCAATTAGTAGTACAAGTTCCATTTCTCCTTCTTCAAAATAGTTTTTTACCCTCAGCAGTGGTGGAACACAACAACAGATGCTTATAGAGTGCTAAAAATATTTGTTTTATCCAACCCAACTGGTATTGCTCTTCCTACCTAATTTTGTTAAAAAAACATATCCTCTCCAAACTGTAAAAACCTATCTAATAACCAAGGACAAGGTCCCATCTGAATAGTTATTGAACCAATTTGGAGTAAGGCTATAGATAGGGAAAGAGAAGCTATTCTCTTCAGCTACTGTCCACTGAGGTGGACCAACACCAACCATTAAAGCAAATCCAAAACTGAGTAAGAGAAAACCCATTGTGCAGTTCCGCTCTGAGTCTAATATACGTACAAAGTAGAACAACTCTGAAGTTCTGAGTATAAATAGCTATTCTGCAACAACAGATAAGATGGGCAGCCAAGTATTTACAATTCCTAAAAGAGAGTCAAATATACCTATTAACAGAATCTGGCTCCTGACCCTGGCAGCAGCAAGATGGCAGCTCCAGTGTCCACAGTCTATCGTGTTACATGTTGGAGTGGCTATGGCGTGTTTCTAGTGCTGCAAAATCTGAGTTGCTCCTGCTGTTAAAGGGCTTAAAGTGCTGCCCTCAAATACAAGCTCCCTGAACCAATCGGTTGGGGGAGCTTCTTAGTGATGGCCTAGAAAACTAGCAACTGGACTGGCTAACTTCTTGGGAGAGCCCTAGTACATCTGGCTACCAACCCTGGTGGCAGCAATATGGCAGTTCATGTATCCACAAGCCCAGAATATGCACTGGCTGTGGTGTGTTTCTAGTGTAGCAAAAGCTGAGTAGCACCTGTTGTTAAAGGGCTTAAAATCCCACCATTGAATGCACATTCCCAGGCCCCACTGGTAAGGGGAGTTGGTTAGTGATGGCCTGTAAAGCTTGTGACTATGCTGGCTAGCTGCTGAGGGAGCCTCTGAAGATCTGACTATGTTAACCAGCAAAGCAGCATGCTTGGACAGAGTCTTGTGCACAAACTAACTTCTTCTAGGGGCTCAAAGTCTGTTTTTTAATTCTGTGCACCAGCAGACTATCCTTAAGGAACAGCTTATCCCACTCTCATAACATCAGGGGACATCAGAATGATCAAGACATACCTGCTTTGTACTGAGTCCTTTTTACAAGGCCACCAGCAAACCACGGTGTCCAAGTTCCTTGTATTGTGTTATATTCAGGCCCTGACAACTAGGGCAAGGCAAAAGTGACAGATCCAGGCCCTTAAAACTAGCATAGATATAATGAATAGCATTATGTGACACTCCCAAAGTGTCAGCTGCTTGACTGCACAGTTCTAGCCAATGACATAGTCAGATATTTCCACATATTTCCTTAGAGATTGTATCTGGTAGCCCTACTGTAGAAATGCGGGAAGGGAATTTATTTAGAGATATAAAAAATTACAGAAAGTATCAGACCATGAATTTAACTTCAACTATAACTGGCAGCAGTCACCCCTTACATAGAAAAATGTCAGACAAAGGGCTTTTGCCATAGCTGGCTTCAAATGAGCTAAAGATTCCTTGATGGTGTCATGAGGACACTATGACCAAGCACTGACATTAACATTATTCAGTCCCCTTCAGTATTCTAAACTGAAATTATATGTCAGCTGAGCAGATAACCAGTAATGCCCACTGGATGTTGATTTTTACCGAAAATGTTGCTTCATATAGAAAACCATGGAAATTATCAAAATCCACCCACCTGAGCACCAGAAATTCTAATTTATAAACTGGATTGTTCCTTTCAGATTCTGTGAAGATCCAGCTGATGTATGCCACAGTATGACGTTCTCCCAGATGTTTTTGATACAAAACAACACTCGGCCAGTCACGCTGGCATCAGTGTGTAGAATATAAGGTTTTGTGGAACTGTAAAATCCAACACAATGACAATGGCAACTCTCTTGATGATTTCTGTAAAGGCTGCCTCACACTCAACAGTTTAGTGAGATAAAAAAAAATATATGACTTTGTTGTATACTGTTTGGGGGCCTTCTTCTCAGAGGTTGGGTAGGAGCAAAGTAGGCTGATACCTTATGCAGATGACATGTAGCTAAACCTGTCCCATGCACATGATGATGGGAATAACAGGATCTCAGTGGCAGAGCAGTGCCTTGGTGAAACTGACAACTGGATAGCCTCCAACTAGCTGTGTCTTAACCCAGGCAAGTCAGAGGTAATGCTTTCAATTTTATTCCCCATGGATTGGTATCGAAAAGCTTAAATGGTGATGCACTTTGAGCTGATGATGTGCTGAAGAATCTGAGCATCACTCTGGACTGCAATCTGACTCCGGAATCTTACCTGTTGGCTGTAGTTCAGAGAGGTTTTTCAATAATATTGCCTGTCTCAAACCACACTGCAATGCTCTGGTGTTGGAAATGGGAACACAGTGCTCCACTGGTGGTCTGCAGCTTGAGGAGTACATGCAACGTCCTGCAGTCAGCAGCAGGCGACCTCCAGTGGACTGAAGGAGTCTACAGTAGATTTTAAAAATGGGGTTTTCACCACTAGCATGCTAAAAAGCTACACTTACAGAGGTCTGGGCATGTCACAGCGCCATTCGTATAACACTGCCATTCCTGAAGCTGATGGCCAGTAGCACTACTGCTGCGCCCTTTTACCCCATGCAACCAACCCTTATATTTGGGTCACCTTAAGGGCTTTTGCTTCAGTGGTTTTCCATCTTTGGTGGTGGAGTGGCCTCCATCTGCTCACTGTACTCCAAATGATCTTAGACATCCAGTGAAACCCCCTTTTCTAACCCCTGTCTGCCATGACTGAGTGTTCTGGTCCCATAATTATCATCCCCTCCACACAAGCTCCTTAGCTCCAGGTTGCAGCTGAGTGACAACCCTACCCTCTGCCTGTAACATTTCTACAGGAAAGGGAAATTAGTACACTCGGAGATAATATACCAAAGAGGCAGTTAACAAGAAGTGTAGTGCTTAGGCCACATATACAGAATAATGCATGGGCAACCATACACAGCATCAAAGAACTGAAATGATATTGTAGGGACCTTGAGAGCAATGCTGGAGAAGTCCTTGATGTCATCTCAGCCCCAAGCTAGAAACACCTGCCTTGTTGTGTATGGTTGCCAACACATTGTTTTTTTTATAGTATATGGTTTTAAAAAATAAAATAAAAAAGAATCATGCTTTTCACTCCCCATCCCCCACATACCCGCCAGACTTGAACTCCCACCTGACATGTAGCCATGTTATGTTATCTATTTTTTTCTTTTAACTTACTTATTTGACATTTTGTTATTTTCTGATAGCTGTGTAGTGGCTTTCCTCAGTGGATCAGTATTGCCACAAGCACAAACTGCTTCTGGCAGATGCACCACACTGAGAAGTGCAAAACAGTTGAAAAGGAACTACCCCTCGGAGCATTTTTGGGCATGACTGGAGATATACTCAAAAACGACAGGCTGGCATTGCTTCACCAGACTGTATATTGTGCTCTTATTCTTATCTTTTTTACCCAGAAATTATCCTTATTGTATTCCTGTCCTGCTAATGGCATTATTTTGGTTTTGGAAGCACTAGTGAGTAAAGTAGACTGTTCAAAGTTCATGAAACACTGTATCATTCTGATATCAGAGCAATACTATAAAACTTTTCTGTGAGCTGTTCTACAACAGCTTTTAGAAAGCCACTGAATTCCATATACAATATACCCTTACCATATACTATAAAAGGATGCCAGGAGAGAAGAAATACCCAAATTGGTTTTTGAGTATATCTCCAAGCCATGCCTATATATTTAAAAGTTCTGAATCCAGTGCGAGGCACCATAGGTATGCAAATCTTTGTATATGGCAGGCTGGCATTGCTTTGCCAGAATGTATATTGTGGAGCACCTAAAGACAATAATGAATCTTCATCTATGTACCCAGGTTATGTCTAAGATCCGGAAGCTGACTACAATCATCCCAGTGCACAAAAGAGGCAGTCTATCAGCCATTGAATATCACAGGCTCATTTCTTTTTTACTTCACCTCTCCAAAATGCTTGATGGAATCATCATGGATCAAATCACCACTTACCTAAAAAATACAATATCCAAACAGATTCCCAGCATGGCTTCAGGAAAAATCATGGAACTTTCCCAGCTCTGACAAAGCTAACAATACCATAATAAACTCTGGTCAAAGCTGATATGGCTGTGGAGAGCTTTTGAGATGCTTTTACCAACTATTTCTTTTTTGTATTATATTTTTATTGAGCTTTTTGGAAGATATCACTTACAGAAAGCAAACAATCACAAGTGAGTCTTATAAACAGATTACAATAATGATCAAAACAATGCATCTGAAAGGATTCATCCCTCTTAAAGTCTCATGGGGGAATTCACCATTCTCATACAATTAGCAAGTCCTAAAGCCTACAGCACAGGGAGGACCCCAGAGGGGAAACCTCCACCAGTCAGGTCCTCTACAGGAACCAACCAGTGTGCAGGTCAACCAGCCCACAACTCCCTGTGTAGGATATTAAACATACAAGGCACATTAACACCAATTCATTTTCCCATTATTTCTAATGAATTTGAACAATGCAGATCTGCTGAGAGGCAGTTTCAATGTGGTATTCCTTTTACACATTTTTGCAATGTGTTTTCTTAGAATATGCCTGCTGATTGCTATATATTTAGCCTGGAGAATTCACAGAAGACATGGCATCTTATTTTCAGTGGGGCACTACATCTACACAATATTATGCTGCATTGCATAAAATCAGAACACACTAAAAACAATATTTTACCTGTTGACTAGGCTTCCCTGAATAAATACATTATAAAAATGGTAAAATCACAACCCACTGAAAACAAGATATTGCATCTAATCTGGGACATCCTGAGTAAACACAGTGCAAAGATGTGTAAAATGAAAATCCCTATGACAATAAGATGTAGCATCTTACCTGCACTATGCAGGATACAAAATATAGGATAAGAAATATTTAAAGGAAATCACTGTAAACTGTACTTTACTGTGTTCCCTGAAATAAACACAGTTTCTTTATTGTTTTATAACATATTAGGTTGCAGTATTTATTTTGAATGTTGTGGCCATGAGGCTGGTGTGTACAGTGTGTGTGTGTGTGTGTTTGCAGTAGCTCAATATATTTTCCCCAAAAAGCATAGTAAAAAATGCCTGCTGATTGCTATATATTTAGCCTGGATAGTTCACAGAAGACATGGCATATTTCTGAGACAATTCTTATCAGGTAGTGTCTTAAGAGGTTAAAAAACAGTGAAAATATTTTTAGATTGCTGGGACAGGGTGACATTTATGAGGTATGACTCTTTCTTGAAAGACAATACCTGCCCAACTGAAGCTAGTAGCAAGAAAATGTTTAAATGCTAAGTATTTAAATGTGCAAGTTGTTGCATTTTGAAGGGGGTAAACAAATTTTCAGTTTCCTAATGGCCATCTGATAAGCAGCTTAGAGTTCTGTCTCCAACATTATCAATGGAAAGAAGGGAGTATTTTATTTCAATGAGCATAGTGATTTATAGTTATGGAAGGATACATTGAAAACTCCAAAAATGTGTTCCACATCTTCCATTTTGCCAGCAACAGACAGCAAGATGTCTGAAGGCTCCGCCCACAGCCATACAACGGAAATTTTTCTTAAAGGTATACAGGGTCTTTTACCTCTTAAGGTTCAGTCAGTATTTGCTAGACTATTAAATTCCCAAGGAACAAGGTCTCAAAGCAGATATGTTTGCAGGATACCATTTTTCAAAAGGACAATAGGTCAGAGATCTCTCTGCTGTAGAGCTACAACTTTTTTTAATTTCTATCCCTGATGCTGTTATCTGCTGTAGAACAGTTAGATCTTTTAGATTTAGACTGGTGCAATGGCTTGAATCTCTCATTGAATGTACCTGTTATTGATATTGAATTGTCTTTGCTTGTATTGTTTCTATACTACTGTATTTTGTAATATTGTATGTAATGCCCTGTTTATCTATATTGAATGTATTTACATGTGTTGCTTGTGAAACGGGAAGTTTTGCTCATCTTGCTAACAAGTATAAAAAATAAAAATGAAATGAAATACCAGACTGCCTGTACTAAGCAGTCAGTTATGATGATTACTCAGGGCCAGATTTATTGACCTTATAAAGGCATTCAGTCTTATTGAGCATGGATCGCTATTAGTGAAACTGTCTGGGCTGGGTTTCTTAACCTGTAGGCTGCCGAAAGAATTAGAAAGTATAGGAATTTTGGACTGATATATCAGTCCACAGCATAGCAAGGGTTAAAAGAAACAGCAAGGAGGGGTGGAGCAACAATGGGGAATCATCAAAACTGCCATCACAGAGGCAACAAGTTTTTGTGTGAAGCAAATAAACAAATCAAAATGAAAGAAAAAGCCACTATGGTTCTCAAAAGAGGTAGCAGGGAAAGTCAGGGAGAAAAAGATAGCATTCAGGAAGTATAACGAAACACAGATGAAACAGGACAGAGAACTGTACCAGTTAAGGCAGAAGGAAGCAGGAAGGGAAGTCAGAATAGCAAAGGCCCAAACTGAGTACAAGATAGCCAACTCAGATAAGAAGGAGGATAAAACCTTTTATAGGTACATCAGGGAGCATAGAAAGACAAAGTGAGGGATAGTGAGGCTGAATAGAATGGATGGAGGGTGGGCAGAGAGGGACAGTGAAAAAGCAGGGATACTGGATGAATATTTCTGCTCAGTATTCACACAAGAGAAGGAGGAGGAGGTGCCTAATCCAATTAACAAAAGTACTCTTGATAGAGGGGTCGATCCCAGTCCTTTCACAGAAGAAAGAGTTCTGAAAGAACTCCTAAAACTGAAGGTGGACAAAGCAATGGGGTCTGATGGAATTCACCCCAGAATTCTGAAAGAATTAAAGGGAGAACTAGTGAAACCACTGACTACCCTTTTTAACAAACCATGGGAGGATGGTGTGGTACCTGAGGGCTGGAGGAAGGCAGATGTGATTCACCTTCACAAAAGTGGGACCAAGATAGAGGCAGGAAACTACAGTCCTGTCAGTTTGGCCTCTGTGGTAGGGAAAGTGATGGAATCACTTCTGAAGGAAAGACTTGTTGAATACCTAGAGGTCAGTGGGGCACAGGACCCAAGGCAGCATGGGTTCACAGCGGGAAGGTCATGTCAGATGAATCTAATTGATTTCTTTGACTGGGTGACCAAAGTAGTAGACCAGGGAGGGGCTGTGGTCATGGCCTACCTAGACTTTAGCAAGGCATTTGACACAGTCAGACACAAAAGATTAATAGTCACATTAACCAGCCTGGAAGTGGGTCCCAGGGATGTAGCCTGGGTAAAACATTGGCTAGACAACAGGACACAGAAGGTAATGGTAAATGGAGTCCACTCTGAAGAAAAAGGGGTTACTAGTGGGGTACCGCAGGGTTCAGTACTGGGTCCAGTCCTTTTTAATGTCTTTATAAGTGACATTGCAGAATGACTGGAATGAAAAATATGCCTCTTTGCAGATGACACAAAGATCTGCAACAGGGTTGATACACAAGGAGGCGAGGAAAGGATAAGAAGGGACTTGGCAAGGTTGGAGGAATGGTCAGAAGTATGGCAGCTTGGATTCAATGCAAGTGCAAAATAATGCACCTGGGAAACAAAAACCCAGGGGAAGATTACACAATGGGGAGGGAGGTAGTAACAACAACAAAAATGGAAAGGGACCTGGGGGTAATCATATCAGATGACCTTAAGGTTAGCAAGCAATGTGAGAAGGCAGTAGGAAGGGCTGGGGTTATACTGGGATGTATAGGGAGAGGCATCACCAGCAGAAAACAGGGAGTTATTATCCCTCTGTAGAGACAGTTGGTGAGACCCCATCTGGAGTACTGCATCCATTTCTGGAGACACCATCTTTACAAGGACATAGACAGGATAGAGGCAGTCCAGAGGAGGCCAACTAAAATGGCACATGGTCTGCAAGAGAAGCCATACAAGGAGAGACTAAAGGAGCTTAACATATATACCGTTGAGGAAAGGGGGGGGGCATGATAGAAACTTTTAAGTACCTCAGTGGAATCAACAAAGTCCAAGCGGGTAACATCTTTCAGAAAAAGAAATGTGTAAGAACAAGGGGACACAATTTAAAGATAGAGGGGGGCAGTTCAGGGGCAATGTGAGGAAGTATTTTTTCACAGAGAGGGTGGCAGACGCATAGAACAGCTTTCCTGAGGAGGTTGTGGGGTCTAAAACTGTGGGAGAATTCAAGAATACATGGGACAGACATAAGGCAATTCTTGTGGGTGGTAAAAAGAAATAGGCTGTTGGTTAACTAGTATCTGCAGCTTATCCTGTAGGTAGGGAAATGGGCAGATTGGTGGGCCAAACTGTCCTTATCTGCTGTGAAAGTCTGTTTCTATGTTTCTATGTTTCTAAGTTGATTTGACAACTGTCTTGAATAGAGAGAACCAAAAGTAAAGATAAAAGATGCCCTCTCATCCCCTAGGAATCTCAACATAGTGGTGGTCCCCCATGGGTCAATGGTGGGGTCACTGTTGTTTAGCCTTTATGTAAATAACCTACCCACTGTATGGACAAATGCAAATTTTCTCCTATATGCAGATGATTCACTGCTTTACACTAGGGGAGTGTCTTTCTAGGTAGTTTCTTGATGACTTACAAGCTAACTTCTATGTAGTAAAGTGAGGGCTTATGGGAAACATCCTTTTATTGAATGTAAAGATGACAAAAGTGATTTTCAGTTGCAATAGGAAGCTGGGTTTATCATAACCACTATGTAATATTGTCTCACTGGAGAACACAAAAATGTGGCTGGTACCAAACTTTAAATATCTTTGACTATCACTGGAGAGCAGGCTATCCTATGTGAAGTATGTTGACTACCCCGTTAAATTAGTTAACAATAAACTGGGACTCATGTATGGGTACACAGAGATCAGAAAGCTGGTATCCCAAAACCTCCAATTATCTCTGACTGACTACAGAATCATAATCTATTCTGCAGCAGCTGTGAGCACACTTTTTCATGATGAAATACCTCCTCAACAAGATCTGTTTATTCATACTTGGAGCAAGATATATTGATTTGTACTTGGAGCAAATATTCGCACTGACCACTGTGATCTTTATATGATGGTTGGTGGCCATTTGAATAGTGGCATCATTAGTACACAGACTTAACAGTAGCAAACATTCTAAAAAATCAGGCTCCTCCTGTACTGCAAAACTTAGTTACTGTTCAGGGCAGCTCTCGTGACATTAAGTCAGGAGGCTGCCTACACCTTCACCCTCTTTTCAGGAGGATATCCCATGGTCAAAAGTCCCTCTTTTAATATGCCCCCAAGGCATGGAACCAGGTTCCCGCTCACCTACAGACTGTCCAAATCAACTATGTGGGCAATAAGCAACTGAAAACTACCTCATAAACACTGCCGACTGTTCATGCCTTCATACATTGTAATGTATGGTAGTAAAAAGCTTGGGGGACTGTTACCTCCAAATTGTTCTAGATACTGGCTGATCTGTTATATGCTATCATTGTTCTGTAACATCTGCAGATGGTGTTACACACCTCTGTGATAGTGTATGACTTGAAATTATTGTTGTTTCAGTGTTACGTGTACTGACATGGGTCACCCCTGAAAATGGGGAAGGAAGGAAGGGAAGGAGGGAGGGGGAGGGTCTTATCCAGGCTTGCTTATCTGATCTGGGAAAGGCTGAGAATGATACTCCACAGATATGTTTTGTTCTGCTGGTGCACTTCAGTTCAGTGCAGTCACTGTCTCAGCCAGGTACCTGATCAGGCTAATATCTGTTTTAGTGCAGTCCTTTCAGCCTGCCCTACACAGGATTTGCATGCCCATAATGCATTGCCTTGGGTTTCATGCTTTGGAGTGTTTGTACTATACTGTATATGGTTTGGTGATATGCACAGAAGCCAAACATTTTGGATACTTCCCTCAAGGCACACTTATACAGATTCTATGCACTGCTCTTCCTGCAAACTGCCTCTTTAGTATGCTACATCAAAGTGTACTACTGTAACTGCCCTTTTTCCTGTGGCCTGACCAGGTACTTTACTGAAACAATGGTTGCACTGCACTGACGTGTTTGAATAGAATAAGACATATTTTTATTTATTTTAGTTAGTCTTTGTTGACCAACTCGGTGCTCTAGATAAACATTTGCCTATTTTCAGGCATGACTCAGGAGGAGTACAGACAGCAAATTGAGGTACAAAGAATTCAGCAAATAAATTCTTAGAAGATGACTTACAATAAGCAAGAGGGCAAGTCAAATGAGAAGCACAAATAATCATCAGAGAGATACAAAGTTTTCAACAGTACAATAAAGATCAATTCGGGTCAGGCAGAGACCATAACCCAAGTCTACAGAGGTTTTAGATTTACATACATATGAAAAACAGTGAGGCATTTAAGGCAGGGTACAAGGTCAGGTACAGTTTCTCAGATTATAGCATTACATTCAGTTAGTCATAAGTAGTTAGGCCTAGGTACAGGAACAGGTATATAACTGCATTAAGTAGGTTTGGAGCATCTTCTGAAAAGTGCCAGCAGTAGTGCATTGTCTAATTTTAGACGGGACCTTATTCCAGAATTTCGAAGCAGTTACTTCAAAGTATGATGTGCTGTATTTCGTTTTAACTCTGGGAGTAAATAGTAGATCCTGGTTTGCAGACCTAAGAAGGTAGGTAGTTATATATGGCACCAGGAGACGGGGAGAGAGATTTGGAGGCCTAATTTTTGAGAATGTCATGAGTGGTAATTCCAAAGGAATAGTCATGCTGACCATCAGGGGACAGCCATCCAGCATAGTGTATAGGCTACAGCGGTGGACAAGTCGATTACTGGATAGTGCAAACCTATAGATATTGTTATATACTACATCCAGTTTGTGGTGGTTATGGCATGAAATTCAGAAATTTGTTGTTCTGAACCTCCACTGGCTCAGATGTATGAGCCTGAATGAAAAAAATCTGTCTTGGTAAAAGCTTGCCAGCTTGCTCACACAAGTTTTACAGGAAAGGGATGATGCTAGAGATTGCAACCAAGATTGTGAATGTCACCATACTGCTTTAAGAATGGTCCAGTGGTGACCCCTTTCTTTGCATTGCTGAAATCTGTTTAGCAATTGGTCGGGGAAGGCTTTTGTGCATATTAAATCAAGATTTCCTTGCAAATGTGTATGGAGCCCCAATCATATCTCTTCAGACTTAATCTATACCCATTGCTTATTTGTGGCATTAAATATGATCCAAATGCTTATGAGATCATAATCTGTTGCCACAGAAATTATTCTTATGTCAAAAAGGAGTACTGTGATTTTGGGCAGGAAAAGCACCATGAACAGATGACGTATAAAGGGTAAAGAGCCTGTTTTTATACAAATGTTTTTAGTACTACAGAACATGACAATTTCCAAAATTCAAGTTTTTTCTTAAATGTAATGAAATAAGAGTCTTGCAAATGCCAACTGTAATTGTTTTGCAACAGACTAAAATATCACTTTAATATAAACAGCTTAAAACAGCAGTTCACATTGTGTGGACAAATGTGATTTTTGCATTCTGTTTCTTATTACCTTCTTATCCTCCACCCCAGTCAGCACCCCTGCCCTAACACCCCAGCAATCACTGGAACTTACTGTCAGCCATCTTCCTCCAGGGTCTACTCCCCTCAGCAGAGCAGTGGGGTTCCCCAATCCCCACCATCAAATGAGATCTGGTTTGCCTAGTGGGCTCAGTTTATTTATTTATTTTTATTTATCAAGTCTAGGATTACAAATACCTATGAGCCATGGCTTTTACAAAGGTTCCACGTTAGAGAAATACAAATTATGGGGAACATCAAGACAGACATTACAACAATGTGGACATTGCAAACAGATTACAGATTAATACAGTTCAAGGGTAGCATTGTAACAAGGCAGCCAGCGGCATTTGTCAGAGAAAACAGACAACAGATAAGAAGTGCCAGAGTCATAGGGAGAGGGAAGAGGGAAGGGGGGAAGAAGGAAAGTAGGAAGGGTGGCGAGAGGATGAAAAGTGCAGCATTGGGTATACCAAGATGTGAGGGTAGAATCCAGTGAGGAGGGGAGGGGGGACAACTAGAGCAGAAAGGGAAGTGGAGAAACAAGGCTAAGTTGGGCAGTCACAGGAGCTGTTGGTAGTGAGATAGTCCCGGAGCCTAGTTTTAAACATACCAATAGTTGGGGCAGAGGAGATGGTTGGGCTGAGGCCATTGAACCAGAGTGGCCAATAAGCAAAAAGAGCATTGTCCCTGTGAAGTGTGACAGTGGGGACTTTCAGTAGCTGTAGCTTGATCTCCTAAGGCACCATTTGTTAATTTGGTGTTGTAACAGAGTTGAGACCCCAGAAGGTGCAAGGCCAAGGTAGATTTTTTTTCACCATGGAGCAGGTGAGAAACTTTATGTGGTTTGATAATTGGAGCCAGCCGGTCTGAGTGTACAGGTCACATGTGTGGGTGAGACAGTGAGCACCAGTGATGAGCCGACATGCTTGATTTAAGGCAGTTGAGAGGCATCTAAGGGTTGTGGTTGTGGCCGAGCCATAAATGATGAGACCATAGTCTATTACAGAGATCACAGAGCTCAGGACTGCAACCTTCAAAGCTTCTGGCGTGCGGTGTGGTCTGTGTTTGTAGAGGAGACCAAGCCATGTATTAGCAGCTCTAGCTACATTATCTACATGAAATCCATAGTAGAGATTAGGGTCAAGCTGTATCCCTAAGTATTTGAAGGACCCCACCTGATCTAGAGTGTTCCCTGGGTGGTGGAGATAGCCAAGTGGTGTAGCTTGTGGTTATGAGAGCTGCAGAAAAGCATAGATTTGGTTTCTTGTCATTGAGGACCAGTTTATGATTAAAAACCATGTCTCTACAGAACTGAAACCAAGTTGAAGGTTGTGTTGAAGAGCTGCAGGATCTTTGTGAGTGGAGAATACAACAACATCATTGGCATATAGTATGATCTGCTCAGAGCAGTGGTAAGGAGGGAGTTTAAGAAAAGGCTAAAAGGAAGGGTCCCAGTATGGATCCCTGTGGGACAACCAGCCAACAGGGCAGGGTGTTAGAAAGAGCGTCTAATTTTACTCTGTGACCGCTTTTCTAAGTAGCTTTAAAACCAGAGAGAAGAGTCAGGTGATAGCCTGGCATTCAGTAGTTGGTGTATTAGTAGTCCATGGTGTACTGTATCGAAGGCCTTGGAGAGGTCGACAAAAACGGACCCTGTGAGAAGGCCATTGTCAAGGGATTTGTGCAAAGCTCCAGTGAACTCAAAAACGGCTGTGGTGGTGCTGTGACCTTTCTGGAAGCCGTGTTGTTGTGGACAAGGTATATTGTATTTATCCAAGTGGTCGGTAAGTTGATCAGCCACGATACGCTCAAGTGCCTTAGAGAGTGGGGGCAGTATGGAGATAGGGTGATAATTTGAGTGAATCATCTTGTCCCCACTTTTATGGACGGGTGTCATGGTGGCTGTTTTCGATAGGTCTGGGAATTTTCCACAGCTGAGAGAGAGGTTTAGGATTTTTGTTAATGGATGAATTACCTCATCGAGGGTGAGCAACAGAAGCTTAAGGTCCAGGTGTCACTACTAGATCTAGATTTAGAGATAGCTGCAGTAATATAGCAGCAAGCTTCATTCAGCCTTACCTTCCTGAAGTAGAAGAGGGGATGGTTAGACTGAGGGACTGAGGTATTTGGGGAGTAGGCCCTGTTTTCGAAAAAGTCATGGGGTAGAACAGCACTAAGGTCTGAAAAAGCCGTGTTAAAGATGTTTGCGATCACCTTGGGGTCAAGGGTTGAGGATCCATCAACCATTAACATGGCCGGAGGGGTTTTTGGCTGCTTCCCTGTGACATCCTTGATATTGTCCCAGAAAGCACGACCATTTCCCCATGTATTGGTGAGAGCGTCTTTGTAATAGGTAGATTTCATTAGCCGTATGGCTTTTGTGCAGGCATTTCATGCTTGTTTGTAATTTTGGATGTCCAGTTGTTTGCCAGTGGCCCTGGCAACTGCTGAGAGGTGATTCCTTGGTTTCAGCTGTGAAAGAAGAGCTGCGGTGACCCATGGGTTAGAGAGAGATTTTGTTTTGCACCTTTTAGCAGGGGCAAAGAGGTCGCAGGCTTTGTTGAAAATTGAGATGAAGTGATCAAGAGCCAAGTTAACATCTGTTGCTTCATAGATGGGTAGCCAGTCTTGTAGAATCAGGTGTTGCTTGAGATGTGGAAGTTTTCCACGAGGAAGGACTCTGCTAGCAATAATTTTGGGAGGGGGCTTAAGGAATTTGTTAGACCATGCACACATGACTGGGGAGTGGTCACTGAGTAAGTTTGGGAGAATGGTCGTACGAGAAATCCTTGTGGGGTGAGTAGTGAGGACCCAATCCAAGAGGGTACTGGTGCCAGTCTTGTAGTTAATCCTAGTAGGGGAGTTTACCATTTGCGTGAGGTTAGCAGCTGAGATGGAGTCTTTATAGGCACTGGCACTCGATGCTAACCAGTTTGTTGAAATCCCCTAGTAGAACAAGTTCAGCTCCGGGAGGATGAGAGTTGATAAAGTTTAGGACGTTGTTGAATCCATGTTTAGGGTCCCTGGGTGGGTTGTATATGGAGACAATAGTCAGGGCTTTATGGTTGGGACCAAGGATGATTTTTATTGACAGAATCTGGGCTGAGGCAGAAAGTGATGGAGTTGCTACAGGGTGCCAAGACAGGGAGTCTTTGATATAGATTGTGCAACCACCGCCTTTTTTGGATATCCCTGTATTGTTACTGCTGAGTCAGGAACTTTAAGTGTCAGCCAAGTTTCCACTACTGCAAGGATGTCAGGGTTCTGTAGGCATATGAAGGCTTGGAGTGCATCCAGCTTTGGTAGTAGGCTGCAGATATTAATGGTTGCAAGGATAAGGGTACCTGGAGTTTGTGTGTGGCCTGAGCTTCTAGTGCCAGGATTGGGACGGACACTGCCTGAGATGAGAAGGAGGAAGAGCAGGAGTTTTAAGAAGCAGAGTCGCAGCTCTTTGAGAGATAGTTTTGATTGTTGTTTCCTGGGGTAGAAGTTGCAAGGTTCCAGGTGGTGTCCCATATGGACTGCAAGGTGGAACAGTGTAGAGAGGTGGCCACACTTGTTGAGAGTAGTGGTCGGGTTAAGTAACCAGGAATATCCAAATGGTGCACCAAGCACAAGTCTCGAGTGGAAGTGGAGAGTTCCTTGCAGTAGCAGTGAAAACCAGAGTAGAGGGTGGTGGGGTGGGGTGGGGTGGGGGTGGGGTGGCTAGGACCAGGAGAGAGAAGAGGGGGGCCAGGGCAAGGAGGAGGAGGAGGAGAGGTGAGAGAAAGGCAGAGAGAGCCCACATGGCTTACGTACTAGATAAAGAGATAGAGATATAGCCCTCTAGTGGTGAGAGGAAATAATCTGCTAATGGAAAAGTCTCTAAATTCACTTCTAATATCAACTCAGAACTTAAAATGACTGTAAGGATTAAACAAATGATTAAACCCTAGCACATAAATTCAACTAGAGACACAGAGGGAGATACAGTAGTTAGAGGTGTGTTCAGCAGGAGATAGTGTGGGCCACTTGGAAATCAGCTTCCACTGGTACCAAAACAGTTGCTTGGGTGTGGATCCTGTTGGTGTCTGGCATCATCTTGCTGCCAGTATTTTCTCCTGCATTTTGTGCTCCAAGGTACCCCCAATGATGTCATGGTGCATGCCACATGCTCCCACATGACATGCTTCAAAGTCTGCTCTACCCCCTTGCACTTTGGTGGTCCCAAACTGCCTTTCCTCAAGCTTCAAGTAGGGGATAGTTGATCACTGGGCTCCACAAATCCTCCTCCAGAAGAGAACAATTCTTCTAATGTGTGATCCTCCTCCTTTATTCAACCCTTTGGCACACTGAGTTTGCTCCTGAAATAGGGCATCTGCACCACAAGTGGTAGCATTACCACTGTGCTGGCAGGCAGGCACATTTTTATTGCATATTACAGAACTTTTTATCTACTGTCTCATAGGATATCCCTTTTCCCTCACTTTGAGCCTGCATTAACATTTGTTAGACGTATGAAATAATTAAAGGGCAATTCTTTTAATACAGCAGTTCCCCAGGTTTTCTTCCATATTCTCAGCTGTTTCTGAACACTTATTGTTTGACATCACTTGTGCCTAAAAATGAGTTAGGATACAACAGACATTGCTCATGAACCTTACAGTGCTCAAACACAGAGGAGAATAAGGAAGAGCATAATGTTATTTAAAGGAGTGCTACTTTTATTGTTTCAAATATAAACAAGCATTTGTCAATGCCGAATGTTTGCTTGCTGGAATTGGCAGTGGTAGTTTAGAAGTTACAGAGCTGCGTAATAGGAATGGCAGTGAAGTATTGAACTGAAGCCAACCCCACCACCACCCTGTAGAGCGTGACAGGCTTTGGGGTGTGACTTTGGATCATCAGGCATAACGGCCATGCCATTTCACCACACCCCACCTTGCAGAGACTGACAAGTGTCACAGTGTGCCTTTGGCCCTTATGAGCACCCCATTCCATCAGGAAACATGGTGAGATGGGTGCGGTATAGGAGAATGGGGTGAACTTTGGGGCCGAAGAGTCCAAGGCATACCTCGATGCCTCTCACTGGCTGCAGGGTGTGGAATGGTATGAGCATTACAGGCAAGAATCCCAAGTCACACCCCAATGCCTGTCATTCTCTACAGGGTTGGGCATTATGGTTGGAAACCCTAATACCTCAGGCATTTGTTGGTATTTTCACTCCAAATTTTCAACATGGTTTATTTGTGACCCCACCTCATGAACAGTGGCAATATCAGTTTGGTAACCGAAAACTGCTTTTGCACAGCGACTACGGCATTTAGCACCACAGGTGCAAAAACATTCCGAACAGGATGTAAAAATAACAGCTGTACTGTTCACGGGAGGTGTAAAATGGCGATGTTGCAAATCTGGCAGTAAAATAGCTTAAAAAACTGGTGAAGTCACGAGCGCAGATAGAAACTGTGCAACGACACCCATAATGTAATTAGTTTGGGATTTTTACAGCAGATTATCAACACAGGCATTTTGGGACCTCTGATCATGAACAGTGTCACTGTGATTTTCTTTATCTGTCCCGAATCAATGATTTCCCACAGCGACACTAATCTCTGCGCTGAAAATGTGAAAACACATTTTCGCCGTGGTTAGTAAAAATGACAGCTGTACTGTTCATAAGGAAGTATGGAAAATGCCATTGGTGAAAATCTGACTGAAAATATTACAAAGTCATGAACTTACAAGGGTGCGTGAAACTGCACAATGCTCACTCATAACACAGTCATTTTATGGACTTTTGTCACCAAATTTTCAGCATAGCCATTTTAAGACCTGTGCTCATGAACAGTGTAATTGTGATTTTCTTAATCTGTCCCAAACATTGCTCAGACAATCGACTGCACCATTGTGCGCCATATGTGTGAAAACACATTTTGGGTGGATGTGAAAAATGGCAGCTGTACTGTTCATAAGGAAGTGTAATAAAATGACAATGTTGAAAATCTGGAGTGAAAATATTAAAAATTTGGTAAACTTATGAGTGTGCTGTGAGGAACTGCGCAACGCACGCCATAAAACAGTCATTTTTTTCAACACCAACATAGCCATTTTAAGACCTGTGCTCATGAACAGTGTCACTGGGATTTTCTTAATGTGTCCCATACATTGATTTCACACACCGACTGTGCCATTATGCGCCACATGTATGGAAAACATGTGGGTGAGATGTGAAAATGACAGCTGTACTGCTCATAAGAAGGTGTGGTAAAATGGCAATGTTGAAAATGTGGAGTGAAAATATTGAAAATTCACGAACTTATGAGTGTGCGTAGGAACTGCGCAATGCACACTCATAAAACAGTCATTTTTTGGAATTTTTCCACCAAATTTTCAAAATAGGCTACTTGAGAGTCCACCTTATGAACACTGGCAGTATCATTTCATTAATCAGTCCCGAGAGGTGATTTCATGCAGTGACTGCGAAATCACCCTTCGGGCCTGAATAACACCATGACAGTGACAGCATTCATGAGAAGGGGTCCCAAAAACCCCATGTTGAAAATTTCGTACAAAAATTCTAAAAAATGCCTGAGATATGCAGCAAAGTTGAAAAAAATCAATCTATCCCATTATACAGCTTACCGGCTTTTCCTCAGTTTGCGGTCGGCTTTGAAGAGTGCAGACATGTTCCCAGTCCACCGAAGATCGTCGTGACGAGGTCTGGAGGTAAGTATGGGGTGAGAGGGGTGTGGGGAGGCAGGGTGCACAGTGGGTGGGTGCGGGTTGCCGAAGGGGGGGCAGGGAGAAGAGCAGAGGTAGTTTTTTATTTGCAGTTTTTTTTTTAAATGACAACACGGGACATTTGCCATGCAGGGGTGGGCTCCCAGTGTGCCACAAGGATGGCTGGTTGGGGGGGCGTGGAGCCGATGGGGAATTGGGCACCCCCATCAGCCATAGCATCTGTTGCCACACTGGGGTGGGCCCCAGTGTGGCACCCTGTACTCTGGGGGGGGAGGACAGAGGAGCCAATGGGGGATTGGTCACCTCCGTCTTCAATACGATGAGTTGCCACACTGGGGTGGGCACTCAGCGTGGCATGTGGAAGCCTTTTGGGGGGGAGCTCAGCACAGCCGATGGGGGATTGGGTGCCCCCCAGCTATACTGTGCATGGGGCAGCAGCGTATGTGTGTGTGTGTGTGTGTGTGTGTGTAGAGGAGGCGCATGAGCAGACAATATCTTATCACTGCTCACTGAAGTGTAGCTTCCCCTTTCAACTGTACTCCACTGCATTTTGGAGCTGTCATAGACAGCTCGAGCAGGCATTGGAGAACTGCGGCCGCGCATGCAAACACACTGCCTGAATTGGAAGAGGGCTGCCACACCTCAGAAAACTCGGATGATGGCACTATGTTTCTTGCACATGCATGCAAGCAGACATAAAAAGTGCTGTACTTAGGCAGATTCAAAGCAGGTAAAAAATACATTGGGCTGGATATTCAAACTGCCCCATTCTGTGGCACAAGCCCTTGAGCTGCTCAAAATAGTTGCGCTGGGTGTGGCCAGGGCAATATTCAACGGAGTTGCGCTATTGAGCAACTCCTTTGAATATCATCCCCGCCACAGCCACTGTGCATGGTGCAGTGGAACTTGCGCCACCGCAAGTGGTCAGAGTGGAGCATTCAAGATGCGGTGGCGCAAGTTCCACTGAGCCATGCACAAATTTCTGATATTCAAAAGGTGACATGCAAATGGGGCCATAATTCAAGCAAGGCACGGGGGCCATTTGCTTCTACTTATGGCCCCATTTACATGCCATTAGCATGCAGGTGCGCCGATCCCTGAGGACTTGCACCTGGCACCCTGCCAGGCAGCAGCCCTAAAGGACTGACGCCCCCTGCAGCCGATCGCGGGCATGAAGAAACCCCTGACTGGCCCGATCATGGGAAAACCATAGTAATCCCCGACTGGCCCGATCGCGGGCAAACCCATAGTAAACCCACTCCTCACGACTGGCCCGATTGCGGGCAAACCCGTAGTAAACCCCCTCCCCCGACTGGCCCGATCATGGGCAAACCAGTAGTAATCCCCCACCCCACTAGCCCGATTGCAGGCAGAACAAGTACAACCCCCAGGAACAATATCCCTGGTGGTAGTGGACTGTGAAGCCCGATCGTGGGCATGAAGTCAACCCCCACTCCCAGGTCCCAGGAGTACCCTGATGATCCAGTAGCACCTCACCCCCACCCACCCACGGGCCCACCACCCCGCTCCCCGTCAGCGGTTGAGCGGCAGCATCCACCAGCCTGCCGCCCCACCACCCCATGACGACTGCTCAGTCGACGACTGCAGCCCATTGGTTCAGGCAAGAGCCAATGGGCATGCAGCCAATAAATGGAACCGGTCGAGAAGATGTGTGAACAGTTTCGTTCATTCGCATATCTGGACTTCTGTATCAGCTATGGGTTACATGCCATTGGCTCTTGCTGAACATCAGGCATCTGGCGGCAGCCGGTAACTGGCGGCAGTGAGTGGGATGCCACCTGCTGGCTGATGGGGGAGGCGGGGTGGTGGGGCCAGTGGTGGGTGGGTTGAGAACCACTGGATCACCAGGGTACTTGGACCTGGGGGGTGGGGGTGACTCTAATGCCCGCGATCAGGCTTTGCGGTCCAATGGACCACCAGGGATATTGTTCTTGGGGGTTGTATTTGTTCTGCCCTTGATCGGGCTAGTGGGGGTGGGGGGATTACTGCTGGTTTGCCCACATCGGGCCAGTTGGGGAGGGGCTTTTCTACATGCCCATGATCGGGCCAATCGGGGAGGGGACTTACTACATGCCCGTGATCGGGCCAGTCGGGGAGGGGGTTACTATTATGCCCGCGATTGAGCTGCAGAGGGGCACAGGGATGGGAGGGCCATCCACAGGTGGCAGCTGCTGTGTTGCACCCTGCAATGCGGCAGCTCACTTGTGGGTGGCCCTCAATTTACTCCTTTTTTTTTGCTCAAAGTTGTGCAGGCGCAGGTTGGGGGTTGTGCCTGCACAATTCTGCACAGCCTGGCTGAATATCAGGCTATGCAGTTTATGCATGGTTCTTCCCCCTCCGGCTGAACATGCCTTCATTAGCATTGCGGCTGCTCAGCTTGACTTGGGGGTTGCAACTGCCTCCTGCTGAATATGGCAGAATGGCGCAATTTCAGACTTGCGCAGGCGCAACCCTATTGCACATGGCGCAACCCTTTTGAATATCCAGACCATTGTGTAAGACAGGAGAACAAGCACACACTAAAATGGCATAAAACCACATTTTTTTCATTGTGACATGCACTACTGCTATAATAACAAAAATGTATTATTGTTTTAATTTAGGCACCAAACAGAGATTGGAGCCTATTGTCATTAGTGTGACTATTTCCTGTGTGAGAGTTTCTGCAGTGAGGGGTGGTGGAAACTATTCCACATTGACACCCCAGCAGAAAATTGGTCATGTGTTTTCCCAGGTTTCAGCTAGTGACATTCACTGGCATAGTGATAGGTCTGGAATTTTTTCTATGCTGGAAACTTGCTGAGTGCTGCTGTAGGTTTTCAGGGGAAGTTCACAGACAAAGCTCTAATATTTGGAAACAAAATACATTTAGGCTATTTCAATGCAAACTTTTCTGAATAAGTAGTATAACATTAATCATGAACTTTTATTGCTTGAAGCAGTGATGATGTCAAAGCAATAAAAGGCTTTTCTCAAGTGCAGCCAAATGGAACTAGAACATATTTATTTATTTTACAAAAGCTGCACATAAATAACAGAACTGAAGAGACTGTACCATTGAAATAAAGTCACCCATGCACTGTAAATAAAAATGTTGCACCTAGTGGTAGACTGTAGTTTGCTAAAGAAAGTTTCTGTTGTTATCTTGCCCTGATTAATTTAGAGAGGAACTCTCATCTTCAGGATTTCATACTGTCTGAAGGCCCATAAAAAGTTACTTTGAGTGAGCTGTATATCTAAGCAGTCCAGAGTTATTTGTATGCAAATCAGCCTGCAATTAAGGGCAGGGGCAGCTATGTGTTTTAGGCTTCTGACAGGCAATGATACCACTGCAGACTTGGCCCTGCTTTGACTGCAGATAATCTAATACGTTAAGTAGGAAGTTGGCTATTTTAAGTGTGTTTAAGATGTCATTATAACTCCTGCTACATTTATAATAAAGAGAATAGTATATGGGGTGGTGTGTAAAATCAGGATTTACACAACCACCCCAAATTTTATTTTATATAAGTGCCGGCATGCACTTTTTCACCTCACAAATCATATAAAATAAAATCAGCAAACAGATTGGTGTTCAGGCAGTGGCAAACCAGTCAGGATTCCGCGCAGTCCACAGTCAGACATGTTACAATGCTCCAGTTGTTTAAGGTTCTAACCTGGATTCCAAAAGAAGCCGATTAAAAACTGCATTTTTATGTAAACTTACTGCAGAGTGGTGATTGCAGAGCTGTGACATCCTTGCAGAGTGGAATGGTGTAGAGACACGCTGGCTCATGCATACTGACAGAGAAAACGTGTGTGTTTTAAAAGTTTCCCTTTATTTTTTTTAAGGGTCAGGGGAGAAAGATACTTTTTTGTTTTTTTGAATCAAAATCAATTTACTGATGACAGCAAGGGGCGGTGAAGTCTGCGGCTACACACATAGTAAAGGAAGACCGGCATCTGGTGCATATGTGGTAAGAGGGAAACCTAGTGGATGTTTGTCGTTACAACCAGCTGGTTATAATGGAAAATTACAATCGGGTTTCCCTATGGGAAAAAGCACACATGGGTAATTATAATTTTTAATGTGTATTGAAACTAGTGAGTTATCACCTTTGCATTTCAAACTGCTAGTAAAAATAATCCAGCAAAATTCTGCCATTGTTATGTTAGAAAATCCCATTAAGTCCAAAATGTTTCAGTAAGAAACTGTTAACTTTTACCTTTATCAAAATAAGTAAAATATTATTTTAATAACACAATTCAAATTATGCATGTTTTAACACTGTTGTCCATTTATGTGTTTTTGCAATTAATAAACAAGTATTTGTGTCCTGTTTTTTCTTTTCATGTCAAATCTGGCTGGAAAGGGAATATTGCAGAATCATAACAAATGGTTAGATTGTTTTTACTGTCTTTGTCCAGGAAAGGCACACTGAGCCACAGCTTGTTTCTGGGTTTGGTTTAAAGCACAGTGAGATTAAATGACTTGCTCTAGGTCACACAGTATGCAAGTAGAGCATGTTTGAATTAAAGCCCATTATGCTGGATGAAACAAGCTTGGTCATAACTCGTTGCTTTAACGTCTAGGCTATACTGCCAGCTGATGATCAAAAACTACACATTTCAAGGCTAGCCCTATGGTACCAGGCCAGTAGGTATGGATCTTCATTTGCATCTTGTAGACCTGAGTTCACACTTGAAACACATGATTGTAGGAGAACAGACTGCAAGAGAGGGGATGGAAAAAGAAAGTTAGAAGGTGGTGCTGTAGCAACCCCAGACATTTGTATTGACTTGAGCACAGCCAGGGTCTAGAAATCCAGATATGGGGCCCAACACCTACTAACACCATAGAGCAAACCTTGAAATGTGTAGTTTTTGATGATCAGTTGGCAGTATAGCCTACAGGCTAGAGCAATGAGCAGTGAAGAAGGTTGGTTCATCCAGTTGAACTGGTTTTGATTCCAACATGATCTGCTTACATATTGTGTGACCATGAAAAAATCATTTAACCTCTCTGTGCTCCCAAAAGACACCCAGATACAAGTTTTATCTCACTGTTCCTTTCCTGGGCAAAGAGTGTAAAAAAAAATCTGTAAACATTTGTTGTGATTCTGCAAATATTATTCTCTTTCTATCAGATCCAACTTGAAAAGAAAAAGATAGGTCACAATTATTTGTTTATTAATTGCAAAAACACATAGCTGGACAGCAGTGTTAAACATGCATAACTTAAAATGTGTTATTGTAAGAGTAATTTATTAGCTGGCCTGCTAGCACTTAGGGCTGAGATGCTGGATGCCTTACTTGTGCCACGCTGGTAACCCGGGTTAGCAAACCAGCTTGGGTCATCAGGGGTCAGCTGGAAATGAGATGATTGAGTGCCCAGCAGGGGACTGCTCTCCTCTCGAGTGTGGGGATGTATATCCCCAGTGACTAGCAACTCCCAGTGGAGACTGGGGGTGCTAAGACTGGAGAATGCTGAAAACTGGGTAGAGCCAGCAGTGGGTATCCTATGGGTGGGCATGGGAGCATGCTTGTCATGTGCTGACATCATAGCATGTCTGCCCCTCTGGGGACACAAGCAGGAAAACTCCTCATGAGCATGCACCGTGAAGCCCCCAATGGACTCCTTCTCCCTCTGGCAAACAAAGTCCAGTGTAAGTCAGGACAGAGGTTCAAGGGTGATGTTGGTCTACCCATCCCATTTCCCACCATGGAGGCCCTCCATGGGGGGTAAGCCACGGTCCTCCCTTTCCCTGCAGCTGCAGAGGATGCCAGTCAGGGGGGGTGTTGAGGGTCCGCATACAGGGTGAATGGGGAATAGGTGCTGTCCCCGTGGCAAGTGGGGAGAATAAATAGAGTAGAAGAAAAAGAGTATTTTATTTCTTTTGGTAAACTTAAAAGTAAGACAGATTCATACTGAAATATTCTGGACTGAATTGTCATGGTAGTTTCTAACATAACAATTCCAGAATTCTACTGGATTATTTTTACTAGTATGAAATGTAAAGGTGATAAATGACTAGTTTCATAGCACGTACAAAATTATTATAAATGTAGAAATTTTTGTAATAACACCTTAAAACACACTTAAAAACATAGCCAGCTTCTTATTTAACCTATTGAATTATCTGCAGTCGAAGCAGGGTCAAGTCTGTGGTGACATCATTACCTGTCAGAAGCCTAAAACACATGACTGCTCTCAGCTAGAGCCAGGGTTCGACATGTTTTTAGAATTCTAGTTCAGTTCAGGTTCGGCAGGGTATAGTTCAATTTCAGTTCAGTTTGATTTGATAAGTAGAAGTTTGGGTTCAAGTTCAGTTTGGTTTGATGTTTTTTTGTGTGCTATTTATCAGTTCAAGTTCGAGTTCTAATGAATTCACACTACTGCCTCCATGTGGGTTCTCCTCATTTCACATGGTCTGGGTTTGCGTTCAGTTCAGGTTCATCTGTTTGTTTGTTTTTAGGGTTCAAGTTCAGTTCAGATCAGGCAAAAATCGAAAAGTTCGGGTTCGCTTCACAAATGAACCCTGGCTCTACCCCCAACCTTTAATTACAGGCTGATTTACATATGAATAATTCTGCACTGCTAAGACTTGCAGGTAAGCACAGTAGCTCACTCAAAGTAACTATTTATGGGATTTCAGACATTAAGAATTCCAGAAGATTGGAGTTCCACTTTAATATAGTGTTGGTTTGTAGCTTTCAAGCATGAAATGGGAGATAAAGTCCATTTTGTTCTGTGTTTTTTATGCCTCCTGAGCCACTGCACCTGGTAAACATATTTCAGTCAGTCAGTACCTGGACTACATCTGGAGAAAATGGGAGAGGGAGTGGCCAATTAATCTCTGACCAAGACTGGGAAACATATTAGGAAAGGGGTGAAAGGTGACTGTCTCTCCATCTTGGAGAGAATATTGGTGGAAAGCATTAGTAAGGTTCTTTCACACCCCCACGATAACTGCCCACTTTATCTAGGGACAGGGAGACCAATGTTGAAGAGGCTGCAATATGAAGGGAACCCACTACCACAACATTTGGAATTGCTCTGTAATTTGACTCTATTGACAATCAATACATGTAGAACTGGTGAGAATGTGGGCACAATCCATCCTTTTAATCTTGAAACAAATATACTGGACATACCCCTCCCCCCCGGGCTGAGAGAGCAGCAACAGAGGGAACTGTTCCACACCTTCTGTCTTACAGCTACCAAAGGAATCATGTGCTGCTAGTTCTCAGCAGCATTCCCTTCTGTAACTGAATGGCAGGGGAAATACTGCCAGTAGCAGAGATGGAGAAAATTTCTGCACATCTCAGACTGTCCCTAGAGAAACACTTACAGAACTGGGGCAAATGTAAAGGGCTACCGTGTAAACACATGTGGGGCTCCAGAGGGGTAACTGTAAGATCAAAAGATCAAGCTGATATAAATGCATAACAGTAAGATGTTTACGCCAAAAACAGATAGGTTTGTTTGCTTGTTTATTGTATGTTTAATATTTTTTGTTGTGCAAACTGTTGAATGTTACACTTTGGAAAGTGACACCACAGCCCTTATTTGGTGTTGAGATGTCTTCTAAAGCATATTTGAAGAGGCACAGCATCAGGACTGGAGCAAATTAAGGCTTTTACCTCTGTGACCTTGACAATGAACTTTAGCTACTGTACACCACCAGGAAGTTGAAGTATCACAATGTATGTACTATGCTAAACATATTGCTATGCACATTGTAATGTATCAGTGAATATCTCTCAATAAAACCTGAGTTACAAAAAAAAAATTGTTCAGTCTTGGTACTACAAATAGCCTGCAGTATTCCCAGTATTGTAGCAGTTCCTCTCTCTATGGCAGTAGACTCACTGGACCCAGTACAACAGAATCACAGGGTCACTATGTGCCACTTTGTTGTCCTCTGTGGCTCCAGATCAGTGGATCCCTGCAATAAGTAAGTCCAGCGTTGTGCATCCATAGCCACTTAATCTCTCTCTCTCTCTCTCTCTGGCTAGTATGCACTATCAAGTGGTCACAGACTACCTTTCCTGTTCTCAGTCTCAATAAAAGTGTGCAGACTGTTTTAAAGGGCTCATTTGTTGCATTGCAAAAGACACAGAAGAGAACACTTACTCCATGCAGCAACTGGTGTGGACAAAATTAACAAATGCAAAACAACACTCACTCAGCGCACACAATGTCTTCCCTGTGTATGCCGAGTGAATGTTGTTTTTCATTCCTGACTGTTTAAAAGTAAAATCTGCCACTGCTGAGCCAGCTACCATATTTCATTTAAAAAAACATATCAAACACTGTCCATGACATTCATGCTATGTAGCCCCCCCATGGTACAAATATTATTCATATGAATAATCTCTCAATGGAGACACATTTTACCAAAATGAGAACCCCACTACAGACCACATTGCAACCTAACATATGGGGCCCGTGGTTACCAGACAATCTTTATGACAGCAAATTGAATTATGAAAACCTATAGCAGTGGCACTGTCCAGATTCTCCCTCCATGCATTATAATACTTCACCAGTGTAATCACAATTGCTTTCCTGGTACAGCATCCCAATAAGCAACATACTTTTTGTACCCTCTCAGAGCTGCTTGCTGCCTCTGCACAAAACATATGTAAGACCACACCTAGATCTTGGGTCTCAGTTCTGGTTCCCTTACACAAAAGGAGAAATAAATATAATGGAAAGAGTGCAGCGAAAATTTACAACAAGCATTTGTCAATGCCGAATGTTGCTTGCTTGTATGTGCTGTTTAGGTATTTGGAAATGATAGTTCCATGCCTTCCTCGAGAGAGAGAGAGAGAAAGAATGTGTGTGTGTGTGTGTGTGTGTGTTGCATGTGTGTGACTGGACTTAGGCAGGAACAAAATTGATGACCAGATATTATATAAAATAAAAGATGGGGAAGTGTCTGAAACTCAAATGTAATGCACACCTTCAGTGTGGGATGCTTTAATAAACCCTTTGGGCTTCACTCCCAGGGTTTATGTAGCATCCCACACCTGTGGTGTGCATTAAATTCTCATGTCACATACTTCCATGTCCTTTATTCTATATGAATATCAGCACAATACTTGCAGGAGGCAGAGGATGGCCAGCTGTGGAGGCTGCAATAGACATTTGCTGGCCATCATTTTGGGAGTGGGATGGGTGCTTTGTTTGCTAGGGGAGGGTCAGAGGGTGCCACCAGTCTACCAAGGGACTCAGATATTAGCTTTGGAAGCCACAGAGGGTACCACTGGACAACCAGAGAGATTGGCAGATGGAGTGGTTGAGAAGAGCTCAGAATGCCATTACATAGATTTTTTTTTTTTGCTGACAGGCACCTGTACCGTGATTGGGGGAGTGCAGCCATACCTTGTTTAATGTGACACCAAGACCAGGATTGGGGAATGGCTGCCAGCTATGGAAGGTTTTTGTACCAGGACCAGGAGTGGGAGGGTGTTGACACTAGAGCCAATGATGACTGACTGGGGACAGAAAGGAATGGGGGGGTGCCTGCACTGTGTAGGTTGTTAAAAGTAGGGCTTGAAGTGTGAAGTAACCCTGCTCAAGCATCCTGTTGGCACTTACAAAAACATCTGAATATGCCAGTGTGCCATGTATGACTGCCACCACCCCTCATTTTCATGTAGGCCTAGTGTCAACGCTCATCATGAGCTGACAGTTTTGGATCAGGCTAACTGAGCCTAAAAATGTGGCACCTGCCACAGTAACACACTGTTCAGCATGCAAAGCAGAGCTAGTCTAGCCCAGAGCCTGCTAGCTTCCTACCAACTGTTGGAATTCCATAAGCAATATTGATCCTTGTCACTGCAATCAATTGTGTACTGTTTGTTTTCCAGACGAGGATTATAAAAAGAACATGTTGTAATGCACAGTTAAATATATTCAAAACACTGTATGATGTTTAAAAATATACAGTTATAAAATATGACATTATGACTACCAACAGTACATTTAAGACAGTGATGTTTAAGGACACGAAATGCACATTTGTAACATTTTTTCAATGTTCCGTATGTAAACTATAATGATATGCATCCTACAGTATATTTACAAATTTATCAGCCTATCCCAGTCATTCCTGAAAAAGAGCAACCATGAGCAGTGCACTCACCCGATTAACAAATAAATTGATCTGAACAAGACAAACTTGTGAAGGCGGAAGGAGTGATGAAGCACTTAGCCATGCCCAATTGAACATACTGTACCCAGCAGCATCATAAAACGGGAAGCATATAAAATGCACTTTGCACTGCAGCTAATTAATTAATGCTGTTTTTCATAACGGAGGCAGATAGCATGATAAGGGGACATGTTGTTTGTTTTGGAAGTGTCCCTGGCAACTAGTCTGTGTATTAGTTATGAATGTTGTCGGATGTTAACCAAAAACACAAAGCGGTATGGTAGAATGTCTGTTGAAAAAAAATCAGGAACATATGTAGCTTACTAGCAACTGCATCGCATATTTAATTAAATCAAACCTTGTCATATCTTCATTGTGTGAAGTGAATGAGGTGTATATTTTTTTGTGTGGCCATTGTTGCCTGCCACCCATCCATAAAAGGAGTCTTTAATCAGAACATGTTGGTTAAGGTATAAAATAAAGCCCTAGAGAATCAGAAACAAACATGCAAAAAAAAAAAAAAGATGTAACACATGAATGCTGTTTCCTGGTTGCCTGCCATTTACAGTACATGTGGCTACATTAAGAAAATTGTAACAATAAGGGTTACATGAGGGGTTCGATGTGTCAGATGCTATTAAGGAAACTCGGGAGTTGGACGGAGAATAAGTGGTGGAAGTCGCCTGTCAATGCCACCCCAACAGCAGCAGCAGCTGGCTGAACATCTAGCAGGACTGCCTGCATATGTTTCTGCAAGGGTGTCAAGGGCTTGTGATGGGCACTTATTAACACACTTCCATGCTGGCCTTATTGCCATTTTTTAATTCCTACTCTGAGATAGGTGAAGCATGGTGGCAGGGAATCCTGATCCCTGTCTTTTCGGCTACCGTCTTTCCCCCTGACAAGCCAATTGGTGACGTGGAGCGCTTAGGGGCTTGAAACATGGCATGCAGCAGCAGTAGCAAAGATGGTTACTGCCACCAAGAAGACAGCGAGCATGATGTCCTCTACTGCTGCCATCGCAGCCACTCTCTACTACTTTCTCTGCGTGACAATAGGGAAAGTTCTTTACTAGATTGCTGCTTCGGTATTTTGTAATCAGAGAAGCAATTAACAAAAAAAAAAGCTTTTCTGTGTGTTCATTTGAATTATTAAGTCTGTTCTCTTAAATAATTTTTGCAGTATAGCAGAGCCTTTGGGAAGGATCAAAAAGGAGGATGAGAAATTGTATCCCGAAAATTTTACGCATCCTGGACAGTCTCTTTTTTTAATTCCTACTCTGAGATGGATGAAGCATGGTGGCAGGGACTCCCGATCCCTGTCTTTTCAGCTA
The DNA here is from genome assembly GCA_016271365.2 of Neoceratodus forsteri. NCBI lineage: Eukaryota > Metazoa > Chordata > Ceratodontiformes > Ceratodontidae > Neoceratodus > Neoceratodus forsteri. The sequence continues at coordinate 1,572,061,456 of CM057452.1, forward strand.
CCATCTTTCCCCCGGACAAGCCATTTGGTGATGGGGAGCTTTCAGGGGCTTGAAACATGGCATGCAGCAGCAGTAGCAAAGATGGTTACTGCCACCAAGGAGACAGTGAGCGTGATGTCCTCTACTGCTGCGGTTGCAGCCACTCTCTTCTACTTTCTCTGCATGACAATAGGGAAAGTTCTTGGTACAGTAGTGCCATGCAAGCAGGAGAATTACCTGCTATTGTACAGTACCTGTAATCTTTATTTGGAAAATGTATGCACCTGTTTACTAGATTGCTGCTTTGGTATGTTGTAATCAAAGAAGCAATTAACAAAAAAAAAGCTTTTCTGTGTGTACATTTGAATTATTAAGTCCCTTCTCTTAAATCATTTTTGCAGTATAGCAGAGCCTTCGGGAGGATCAAAAAGGATGAGAAATTGTATCCCGAAAATTTTACACTCATCCTGGACAGTCTCTTGGATGGTTATGACAACAGGCTGTGACCTGGATTTGGGGGTATGATCTGAAACAATGAAGTGTCCTCCTGTGTTTGTCTTTCTAAATGTCATTTTGTATGTGTGTTATCATTCATGAAACCCAACTCAGTAAAATGTTGGCTAATGTATGTCAATAAGAACTAGGTTATGAAAATGGAAGTGATATGAATTTTGAACAATGCCGGAAGCACATTGTACGCTTGATGTGGTGACAGGACAGAAGATCTGCCAGGTTCAACTGTTTACCTCCTAATTGCCTGTTTAGTCTAATAAACATTGTGCATAGAGAATGCTGAAAGGATTCAAGATCTGATATGGAGCAGGTTTTAATAGGATTCAATCCATAATTATGTTAATTCACTATGCTATTCTTCACAAATGACCTTTGATGCTTTGATAACATATATGCCTGTGTGTGTGTGTGTGTGTGTGTGTGTATGGGAGGCGCGCTGCTCACTGAAGCGGAGCTCTACCTTTCAACTGTACGGCACTGCATTTTCAACTGCTGTCATAGACAGCTGCAGCATTCATTGGAGAATTTCCGGCCGCACCTGCAAACACACTGACTGAATTGGAAGAGGGCTGCCACACCTCCGAAAACTCAGATGATGGCACTATGTTTCTTGCACATGCATGCAAGCAACATAAAAATGATCGAATCAATGAAAACATCGAGCTATGAAACTAGACTCCAAAGAACTACGCTGTTCTCGTTACAGCAAAGAAGGGTGAGAGAAGATCTTATAATGATGTTTAAAGTTATCTCAGATCAAGACTTAAGAGATAATATGAGAATTGGTATTCAAGTTAAACCAGAAACCTTAAGGGGACATAAAATACAAATTAGATTGCATACAGCAAAAAAGAATGTAGGACATTTCTCCTTTATTCAAAGAGCTGGAAGATTATGGAATGTCCTGCCAATGGATATAGTAAATTGTACATCAGTATCTACTTTCAAAGTTAAATTAGATAAGTGGCTATCAGAGAATGACTCCAAATGGTTCCACTGATGTAAGGAGCAATTAAAATGGGCTGTATAGCCTACTACTATTCTAATCCCAATATAAACACCCAGGGTGGGATATTCAAAGGGGCTGCACATGGTGCACCATGCGCAACCCACTGATGCGCCTCAGAGTGATATTCAATGGTGGAAGTGGTGCACCAGTAATGTATGTGGCGCAAGGTCAGGGGTGTGCCCATGCATATTTGGCACATCCCGATATTCAGCCCAGGATGTGCGGCACATATGTAGGCACACACCTGCCTTGTGCTGCACAGGGGGTGCAAAGATCCACCTGTAAAAAGAAGGAGCAAGGCCTGGCCACCCATAGGTGAGCTACCGTATTGCAGGGCACAACACGGCAGCCGCCAGCTGTGGGTGGCCACCCGACCTACAGAGACAAAGTCCGGGCATTGTTGCCCCCCCTTTCCTGATTGTGGACATTATGAATACAGATATTTCCTGATGGTCCAGTGGACCTGTTCCCCAGCACGATTGCGGGCCCTATAGGTGGAAATAATTCCCTGGTGGTCCAGTGGACCTGCACCCCAGCCTGACTGTTGGATTATCTTAAATAAATAATTCTCTGGTGGTCCAGTGGACCTGCACACCAGCCCGATCGCAGGCTTAAGTCAAATTAATAATAATTCCCTGGTGGTCCAGTGGACCTGAACCCCAGCCCGATCATGGGCTTTAGCAAATGTAACATCCCTGGTGGTCCAGCGGTACCCCCCTCCTCACCTGCCTACACAGACCCACCACCCTGCAATCCCCCCCGGTCAGTGGCGGGTGGCAGCTCCCCACCTTTAAGCTGCCCGGCCGCCTGCCGATTGACAGCATACAGTACGGTTGTATGCCCATTGGCCCAAGTGCAGACCATACTGTATTACACAGCCCAGAAATGTGAAAGGTTTCATTCACATTTCAGGACTGTGTAGTGCAGTATGGTCTGCACGCTGTCAATGGGCATACAACCATACTGTACACTGTCAGCTGGCAGGCAGCAGGGTGGCTGCGGGGAGAGCTGCCACCGCCGCTGACCAGGGGAGCAGGATGGCGGGTCTGAGTGGGCAGAGTGGGAAGAGCAATACCACCACCTGAGGATAATGCGTTTGCTAAACCCAGTAATCAGACTAGCATTAGTACTGCGAACCACCAAGGGAAATATTGACAAGCCAGCGATAAACCTGAAAATGGGGTCAAACTGGACCTGCAGAAGGCTAATTTATCTAAAGCCCGCGATCAGGCAGTGAGGTAGGGTCCACTGGACCACCAGAGGTATTACATTAACTACAGCCTGCAATCAGACATTGGGGTGTGTTGCCCGCCATGGGGCAAGGGCGTTGGTCCCCGATGGCTACAGCCTGGCAGGGTGCAAGGTGCAAGTCACAGGGATCGGCGCATCTGCATGAAAATTGGGCCATAATGACATGCAAATGACCCCATTTGCACCTTGCATGCATAATGGCCTCATTTGCATGTCCAGTGCTGAATATCACAGGTCATGCAACTAGCACACCCACACCTGCGCTGGTGCATCCTGCTGCTCCTCACTTGCCACTTGCACTGGCGCAGTGCCACTGCACCATGTGTAGTGCGGGTGGCCCCAGTGCCGTATTCAATGGTGCTGAGCCATGGCGCAGCACTGTTGAATATCACCCAGACCATGCCTTGGTGCATCCCAGTTGCACTGCACCCAGGCTCGCGCCCCTGCCTGGCGCATTTTAAATATCCCACCCCCAGTATAAACACACACGCGTGTGTGCTGGTACATCATTTCAAATGAGGATGTTGTTCTGGCTTTCCAAAATTACAACTGCTAAATAAAAAGCTGTTACCAGACCATTGAGGGGACCTGTAAACCCACAACACAACCCTTTTCTCTACCACTACCAGTTATTGTTTTACTGAGAGGACACATTTCACACTAAAATAAGTGATCCCAGATCCCCCACCTGAATTTCTCAACACGAACTATGTAACTCTCGTTTAGTCACCTTTTGTTATTAGTGTTACTATTTTTCAAATTTCATGGGGCCCCAAGGAGCAGCAGTTGGTTTTTCTAACCAATCCAATCTGCAATGGTACTATCAGCATGCTTTGATTAAAAAATGATTGGCAACCATCCACAGGTGACCCCAGGAGCCCACACCCTTCCTACAAAGCAAAGCAACTTTATTTATATAGTGCCTTTCATAACCAAGGCACTGTACATAATATAAAATGACAGCATAAACCATAATATAATACATTTAAACAGCATATTTTATAATAAGCAAAAGCAATCCCACATCTACACATCCTAGGGGACACATCCTAAATGCATCTGTGGTCTAAACATCTTCAGATATGTAATGAAAATAAGAAATTCCTCTCTGCTCGATCCCTGCATTTATTTCTTACCGTGTAGTGTCCCAGTGACAGGGAAGATTTAATAATGAATAGTAATGCCACAGGACCTAACCAGAAAAATGCAGAGTGCTACCAAGAGCATAGTGAAGTATAAAAAGCTACAATAGTAACACTCAAGACTCCAGCCCCCTTTGAGTTTTTTAAAATATCTAAGCAGTGCAGTCACACTCTTTTTGCCAAGACAGGGTCCCAATGAGCAGCATCTTTTACTCCACCTCTCAAACTATAGTACCACCTCATTCACCCATTAGATCCTTTTGTTTGCATGTACTGCCTGTTTGTTTGATGAGTGATTGTATTTTTATTTCTTGTTAATATTAGGCGATTTCAAAGCAGTCAGATACTGCATGTGAATTCATTACCAGCTATGGACAGTACCTGCTCAGGCAGTTTATGAGACATGCACAAGATACAAGTTTGACAACTAACATCCATGGACAAGTGCAAGTCTTTTTTAAGCAGACATCAGAAATATAAGTACAGTAGAATCCCAATTATCCAAACTCTAATCTACCAAAAATACCTATCTAATGAACTTGACTCTTGCTGCTTGAGTTTTTCTCTGTCTCATTTGTTGGAGACTGATAATCAGTTTTCTACCATCTCAGTGTAAGGGAATTGCTCAATTTAACTTCTGCCATTGGGGCTGCTCAAGCTATACTGTTGTACATTCACTATCAGACGGGGCTGCCATCAAGCACTAAAACCCGGGTAATGTTCAGCTTTTCCTTAGTTTTTTCTGACACTGGATATAAAGATAAACTTACAGTATTGTGCTCATTGCTGCCACAGTTTTTATATAAAGTTCACCCTATTTCAGAATCAGTCCTCAGCCCCTAGTCCAAACCATTACTCACTAAGCTAGCCACTCAGTCAGAAAGACTCAGATGTTGCAGACATCAACTGACTTTAGTACAGTTCTCTACCCCAAGTATTTTTTTTTCCAGTTGTAGTTATCTCCTGTATTCACAATGGGGGATCTTTTCCCCCTAATCAGCCCTGTTACACCTGGTCTCATACTCACAAATCACCAGCTTCCACCATGACCTCAGCGAAAGTAGGGAGGACCATGGCTTGTCCCCCCCTGAAAGGGCCCCCCCCCAGAAGAGTCAGAAGGGGTAGAGAGATCGCATCACCCTTGGGCACCTGGCCCTCGAGATGGGCATTGTTTGGTGGTGGCAGGCAGGACCCCATTGGAGGCATCATCCTGTCGTGAACAGGGGATTTTCCTGTATGGTTCCCACTGGAACATGGATGTGCAATGATGTTCGTGCACCCGTGGTGCTGACGTCCACCGCATCCCTTCCCTTACTGCAGCTCTGCTCCTGTAGTGCCACTGATCTCCACCGAAGGCCAATACAGAGTGATGCATCCCCAGGAACCCACCCTCTCCTCCCCTGCCAACCCCAGCACTCCAAGTCCATTTCTGAACCCAGGTCACTGGCATAGTGTAAGGTGTGGCATCCAGCGTCTCAATCCTCAGTGCCACCAGGCCAGCCCCCTACTCTAAGAAAGGATAAATTGTTCTTGTTGCTGTTGCTGCTGCTGCTCCCAAATGTGCACTAGAATGCATCCACTCAGAGTACAGTGTATGCTGTACATTTTTCTTGGAGATAGTTTTTGGCAGTTGCAGTCAGGCTAAACAGCTGTTTTCAGTGCCATGTGTATACGGACCATCTTTCTGGTTTCACTGGGCTTTCAGGGCTTTGGTGATCAGAGGTGATCACATGTGAGTTGCTAGCACTACACGAAAGGACACTGGAGTTAACTTCATGTTTCTGCTCCTAATAGGGCAAAAGGAGCCTCAGACTTTGACAGAAATAAATGTAACCATGATCTTTTGTTCTCTTGATTATCCAAACTAATTTTGTGCTGCCCAAGCAGTTCAGATAATCAAAGTTGTACTGTAGTTTTTAGTTATTCTGCATTGTAAATGGTCTTTGTTTATGTGGTAAACTATTCTTTTTAGTGAAAATATATTTGCAACTAAATGAAATGCTGAGACCGTAAGTTTTATTTTTCTGCTTTTTTCATGTTGGATATTGTTAATACACTACTTTAAATTGAGTTACATAAGGTATGTCAGCCAATGTTTGAGGTAATATAGAGATTATCTCTGCATATTTTGTATTGATTTGCTTTAATTGATAATGCAAGCAGTTACTTAAGCAATAATACACAACAAGGTGTGTGTTGTGCTGGGATAACATCACACCTCGAGTGGTTGAAGCACAAGGCTGCAGGCTGAGTGCATTCAGCACCCATGAAGTAATGTTGTCCCAGCATGACATGCACCCTGGACTGCATTATTTCTATTACACAGTGCCCTGTCTGTAGTATTGAAAAAATAAAAACAAAAAATATGCATTAAAAGTGTATTTTTGCTTAAATTTTCAAAAGGTAGATATTTAGAGAAAAACAAAATCAATCAATCATCAATCAATCAAATCTTTATTTATCCAGGCGATCACCATTGAGCAAGCTCATTTACAAGGTGGACCTGCTGTTGGCAGGGAAATATTGTACAGTTACATATAAATATACATAATACAAACGGAACAGCATGTTTACAATACTGATAGCAGCAGAGTATTTACATTCCAAGTCACATGTACAAGAAAGATACACATAAAACAACCCGAACGTAATATATATATACAGTTCCCACAAGAGCAGGATGTGTATGGATGTCATATACAAACCATAGAAAAAAAAGGAAAGATTATTTATATTCCTGTCCAGCAGAAACATGTTACAGGCCTGGATGGAAATTCCTAAGCTATGGAGGTGCGCATAACAGTGTGTAAGCCTTAGATAAATGCGGCAGAAGGGGGTGGTGAATAAGAGGGGTGCAGAGGGTGCCATGGGCAAGTGGGGCAGAGGAGGGGGAGTAGTAGTGGCAAGGGCTGATTTGGATAGCAGCTGGGGCTAGTGTTGAAGAAGAGAGGAACAACAGTCAAGCTGCTAGGAGCGATAGAAGCAATTACAGATTTCAGCAAACGTTTTGTCATAGAGGGTCTTAAAGAAGGCAGGACTGACAGGTGAGCTAAGTCTCAACGATTTTTGTATCCTATTCCATAGAGTAGGCAGGTCATAGCTTATAGCGGCCCTTCCAAAGCGAGTGTTGGTCCTTGGGACATTCAAAGAAATCTGCGATTGACTTCTTAAGGCATAGTTCCTAATAGGACTAAGGGGGAGACAGTCAACAATGTATTGTAGGAGTTTGTTGGTAAGGGCTCGGAGCATCCATAGAGCTGCATTTCTGTATTGCCTGTATTGAAGGGAGGGCCACCCTATGGCTACGTATAAAAAGCAATGATGTGTGGAGTACGGGAGGCCAGTTATAAATCTCAGTGCTCTATGATCTAATACATCCAGTTTTGCAAGATATGAGGCAGGGCAATGGCCAAAAATGAAGTCAGTGTAGTCAATTAAAGAAAGGAACGTAGATTGGACAAGTTGTCTTTTTGCGTCTGTGGTCAAGAGGCATTTAATTCTGAAAAAAAGACCAAGTCTCTGCCTCAGTTTTTTCAGCAGTTCTTCTGTGTGTTCCACAAAAGAGAGTTTTTGTCTAGCCAAATACCAAGGTATTTGAATTTAGTCACAAATTCAAGATTTTCTCCTAATAGAGATTGATGGCAATGGACTAGCCACAGCAGAGTAAGCCCCTAGGCCTGATGGTGAGAAAAGAATGGCCTTGTTTTTTTTTTTCATTTAGTAATAACTTTTTGCTAAGGAGCCGGTACTGCAGAGTGTTAAAGTCAGCTTGTAACACAGCGCAGGCAGCTTCAGGAGATTCCTGGCTTAAGTAGAGCATCAGCAAACAAGTGAATACTGGCATCCTTGATGCCTACATCCAAGCTGTTGATATAAATGGCAAACAATAATGGGCCCAGTATGGAGCCCTGGGGGACACCTCTTTTTATTGGTTTAAGTGGAGAAATCTCTCCATCAGCCTTAATATGTTGCTGTCTAGCAGAAAGGTAGTCTTGGAACCATCCCAGTGCGGTTGAGCCAATGCCTATAGTTTTTAAGTGGAGAGGAGCAGGCAGTGGTCAACACTGTCGAAAGCCTTGCTGAGGTCCAGAAACAAGGCACAAACAATTTTTTTGTTGTCTAGGTCCTGTTGCCAATCATTAGTTACTTTTGCCAGTGCTGTAATTGTACTATGCTTAGTTCTAAAGCAAGACTGCATTGGGTTGAGTAGTCTAGCATTGTCTAAGAAAAATCTCAGCTGTGTATCCACAATTTTTTCCAGAAGTTTTGAAAGTATGGGAAGAAGTGAGATTGGTCTATAGTTATTTAGGTCACGGGGTCCCCTGCTTTAAACATGGGAATGACATGAGCAGTTTTCCATGCCTTGGGGATGGAGCCTTGTGTTAGGGACAGATTGAATAGGTGTGTTATAGGTCTAGCAAGTATATGGTATGCTTAAAGTTGAACCAGCATAACATTCTGTGGTGGTTTGCATATGCAGCCCATGATGCTTTGCATTGTGTGGGCATGTGTGATTTTGTATTTTCTTGAAACTTGGCTTCCCAGCCAAATATCCCTTTGGGGTAACCCTTGCCTCAGTGTTTACGCACAGAGGTTCTTTGTCTTTTAAATAGTTTTTTATTTTAATGGGTTCACCACAACATACCCCAGACAGACCATCTTAGGGTAGCTGGTTCATTCCACTGGGGTGTCAAACAGATGAGACATACTGTTGAGTCCTGGTAGGACGAAACACGTGTCTATGTCATCTGTTAGCACCCTTTGCAAACTGTGTGAGAGGCCTTTCAGCACCATGCAATTCTGCTTAAAGCTGAACTCGCATAACATTCTGTGGTGATTTGCATATGCAGCCCATGATGCTTTGCATTGTGTGGGCATGTGTGATTTTGTATTTTCTTGAAACTTGGCTTCCCAGCCAAATGCCCTTTGGGGTAACCCTTGCCTCAGTGTTTGTGCACAGAGGCTCTTTGTCTTTTAAATAGTTTTTTTTATTTTAATGGGTTCACCACAACATAACCCAGACAGACCGTCTTAGGGTAGCTGGTTCATTCCACTGGAGTGTCAGACAGATGAGACATACTGATGAGTCCTGGTAGGACAAAACACGCGTCTATGTCATCTGTTAGCACCCTTTGCAAACTATGTGAGAGGTCTTTCGGCACCATGCAATTCTGCTTAAAGTTGAACCAGCATAACATTCTGTGGTGGTTTGCATATGCAGCCCATGATGCTTTGCATTGTGTGGGCATGTGTGATTTTGTGTTTTCTTGAAACTTGGCTTCCCAGCCAAATGCTCTTTGGGGTAATCTTTGCCTCAGTGTGTGCGCACAGAGGTTCTTTGTCTTTTAAGTATATGGTATGCTATTTTCAAGAAATATGGGTCGAAGGAATTGGCCCCAGCACTTTTTTAGTATCTAGTCATAGAAGAAGATCTTCAACTTCTTTTATGGTGGTAGGTGAAAAGGAGATGTCCATGTTATTGCTACTTGGTTCTGAAGGCTGGGTGTTGGTCTGAGGAAGAAGGCTACTTACAGGTGCGTTATCAAACACCAGGCCAGCAGTGGCAAAGTGATTGTTGAAAGCCTGCAGCATCTCTAATTTATCTTTAATGATAGTATTATCAGTGGTAATTTTGGAAGGAAGCGCACTACCTGGAGAGTGGCCAGATAGCTCTTTTATGGTGGACCAGAACTTGGTAGGGTAGTTTGATGCAGAGAGTAGCTTGGTTTGATAAAATTTGGTTTTGACCTCTCTGACCAACTTAGTACAGATGTTTCTAGATGCCCTGAAGAGACACCAGTCTGCATCGGCATGAGATTTACGAGCCTTTTTCCAGAGGTAATCTCTTTTGAGTAAGGCAGCCTTCAGATCCAGTGAGAACCAATGCCAGGTTCTGGCTTTTATTCGTGCTTTAACCAGGGGAGCATGGCTGTTTAGGGCACTGGATATGATTTCATGGAGAATGTCATAGGCATCGCTCACTGACTTAGCCAGGTAGAAACTCTGCCATAGCAAAGAGTTTTTTTAGATCATTGAAGTATGCAATAGGATCAAAGCTCCGTCTGGATCTTTTAGTGGAAAACTTTGATGTAGATACAATGCACAATAGTGTGCTGCTATGTAGCTTTACCCAGTAGGTGGTGTTGCTGCTCACAATGTTCCATCTCTCCTTCAGTGGCATGTGTGTTATCTTTCCTCACTCCAGCTCCGTGTGTATCTTTTTTGAGAATAGCCTCATCCTCCCCCAGTGTTTACAGAGCATCTTGCAGACTGCTGAGTCAACAATATGTGGGAGCTGACCAGTGGGACTGTGACTTCTGGTACTTCTGTAGTGATTGGTAAGTCTCTTGTTCCCACTGTGAGTGTGCACTGCAAAGAGCAAAGCTGATGAGCAGTATGTAGCATGTGCTCTACTTTTAAAAAGCAGATGGGCTGTTGGACTGAGAAGAGGACTTGTGAATTACATCTTTTTTTTGACAAGGGGTCACATATTGACAGCTGGACAGGAGAGATGAGTTGCAGATGAGCTGGATAGCCACTGGTTCTATGTGATAAAGGTGATCACAGAATAGTGATTGCTGTTACGGCGAGTGTACATCACCAAAAATTTATTTCGGTGTTGCACACTCACTGTGACTGGCAATAGGGGGTCCAAGATCCACGGCTCCATTTTTAATGTGGGGGCTGTACCCTCCGCACAACCCCCATGGGGAGCTTCACCCCTGCACCCCCCTACTAAAGGATTCTCAACTCCAGGGGCGTGCATGTTGGGGGAGCCACAATACTTGTAAAATGCAAAAGCCGGCTGCTGGCAAAAAAAAAAAAAACATGCCGCACAAGACCTGAACCCTGCACCTCCCAACTGATGACCTTCCCCACCACACTAGTGGACCAGCTCAGCAGCTGCCAGCCACACCCCCTTCCACATACATTCCCTCCCCTTCCTCTCTCCCTTGCACGTTTGCGGCTCATAGGTTCCTGTCACCTCACCCACCCCAGTATCCGGGCACTACCTTGCCAGGTAACCAAGAATACATGCACCGTAACTGAGTTGCCAGTTTTGTAGGTGCTCAATTGTGAATGCCATAGTCAGTGGATACTGCAGCCACCAGAGGATGCATTAGGAGGATAGAGAATTGTACTTGCTAGAGAGGGTGTAGTGATTTCTGATGGTGGAATGTTTTAGTAGGTCATGTGGCTTCTGGACCTTTGTACAATCATGTTATGCTCAGGTAACATCACTGGTGAGGGCAGCCACTGACCAATCAGAGCCCAAGAAATACTCTTGCCATTGTATAATACCATTCATTTATGGCTGTATTATTCCAATACATTCTGTTATTTTCCTTTTGTGTGTGGCATTTTGCTGTATTTGGTCTGATGACTTTTGTTGCCTCATTGTTGTGCCATAAATAAACATGGGATGTAAAATGTAGTGAAGATAAAATCTGAGTGGTTAAGGAATGATATATAGTTTGTGTGACATTGCTGCAAAAATTAGTTATCAAAATTAAGTACTAACTCTCCTAACATCTTGATTCAACAGTAATGGCCTTGAACAGAAGTATTTTAAATGGTTGGTTTTTTTTATGTAAAAAATAGCATTCACTTATGGACCATTTTCTCCTAAGCTATACAATCCAGAAACAAAGGTGTTACACTGACTGAAATGTAGAAATCAGTATAACGCATTTATCTCTAGCACTTATGGATTATAAGAGCATGGCCTGTGAATGAAAACTATTTGTTACATAAAAATTCTTGGGTATAGCCTTGCTCCCTGATAACTTAATTGCCACATGCCTTTACCTATTGTTTGTCATAGTGGTTTGTTTTAAAGAAAGAACACCCAATTTTATTTCTGTATAAGAAAGGATAAGTTTATATAATGACCATGTATGTTCCTGTGAACTATTTCCTTTCACCTTTCGACGATTTTTTTTCATAATCCCTGATATCTAAAGTCCTACTCCTGTCATATTTTTTTCCCTCTTATTATTTCACTGGTCCATTTGATAGTCATACAGATCCAACATAATATGCATCCTTATACTAAATAATATTCCAACTGCATCCTTTCTACACAAATACGGAAAGGTTTGTGTAGTAATGCCTGAATTCCTTTTAAACATTTTTTTCTTTTCTTTGTTATGAACCACAATATTAATAGCCTCAACCCTCTTTTAGTTTTTTTCATGACCCTCTTTATATTTTACAGGCCTGTTAAATGTTGAAAGAGCTCCAACCTAATGAATAACATCCTACCCATAATAAATATGCAGATTGCAATCACAATGCAAGTACTAGAAATGGGCCTGAAAGTGAATAGAAAATTCCATATTAATCAGTATTGTTAAAGCTAACCTATAGAAACACAATAGGTTTTATAAATATTTATGTCTTAATTTACTTTGCTTTTTTTCAATGCAAACTTGAGGGGCCATAGTAAAGTGATAGTTGGAGTTAATGTAATAAACCCAGCCTACATGAGAACAGTCAGATACATAAATTATAAAATGCAAAATAATTAAACTGGGTAAAAGTAAACATAGTCTGAATAACTTTCATGTACTGTAGTTTTGCCCCAATATTTTGTTTGCGTGTTTTCTGATTGACTTGTTAACAATTGTTTTATGGTATTTGTTTTACATTTTTGTGTCTTTGACTTGTCACTTTATACGTGTAATATAATACAATAGGCATTTAATGTGTACTGTTCTCTTCTTCATGCTCCCGTGTTACATACTCTGTTGAAAGTATTGCACTTTCTATAAATTTGTTGTCATTCACACTACCAATTTTACAAAGCATGCCATCACAACCTTTAATATTAGGTTTTAATGCACCTAGAGGTTTTTGTATATTATCAGTAGTTAGGAAAAACATAGCTTTAAGATTGATGAATATATGGCAGATATTCACTTATAGTACAATAATATGGTCTAAATATATTGCCCACAAAAACAGTTTGAGCAGAATTCATAAAGTACACCCAACCTGCTTGAACTGACTGTTTGCAGAATTCATACACTGTACCCAGCTTGCTTTAATTGACAGTTTACCAAATTCATAAACTGCACCTACTGTAACTCACTTGAATTATCAGCTTGTAGGAAATAAACTGCACCCAACTCACTGTAATGACAGTTCTTACCCAGTGTCATATCTTTAAAATCATCACATTAAGGCTGTAATGTCAGACATGAATTAGATAAATGCAATATTGTATTCCAAGCCTGACAACACCATGCCGTTGTGCTGAGTGATTTTCTAGGTTGGCCACTAAAATATTAAAAGTAGTGTAATTACTCTGATTGTTTATGAATAATAACCATATAGCAAAATATGTTACTTATTTGGAACAATTCATACTCTCACATTGTGTATGTGTGTGTGTGTGTGTGTGTGTGTGTGTGTGTGTGTGTGTGTGTGTGTATACAACATATACAGTACACCCTACCTCAATTATCTCTGGTCTAACAACCATCTTTATTTTTTCCCTGAATGGGTCCCCAAAGAAGCACAAGCATACATCTACAGGTTTCTTTTTCTCCTTTCTCATAGCCTTGCCTTCCTCACTTGAACCAGTACCTCAACCATCCCTCCTCAAAAAGTCATAAATAAATAACTATTGTGTCATGTCTGTATTGTTTATATTGCGACTCTGGAACCTTTGAAAATGGGCTTTGGGCCTAAAGGGTCTTTTGGTCAACAAAAATGAAAAATTACACTATTTTCCTAGTGTATTTTGTGCTGTGACCCTTCATACCCCTACTTCCCTATCCTAAAGTAGCAGAAAGCACACTAATACACTGTACTGGGCATCACGGTACTTACTGTACTAAAATAATTCAGAGAGGAAAGTACATTGAATTTTCATGTACAGTTTTACATTCCCTATTGCCTCCACCCCGTAGAACATCTAAGCCTCACAGCTCATGCTTACAATTGTTTGAATGTTTGAAAAAAAAGTACCTGTTCCCCCCATCTCTCTCCCTTAAAGGTTGCTTCATCCTCCCAACACAATACAGTCCACAGGGGCACACCAGAAAATATCACTACTATTTTTCCTTTACAAGTTCCTTCTGGTGCAAGAGTTTTATGGAGGTGTCAGAAGAAATAAGTTATTTTGATGGTAAGCAGGGCAAGGAAGAAACCCATGGAAAATACTTTTTATTATTTGTTTCTAACAGACAAGATCAAGATTAGGAAAATTATGTGTTTGAGTGATGAGAGAGATGTCCAGCAGCCATCATTTTTTATGTTACATATGGTGGCACAGAATGCACAAAAGCATATGTTTTAGTTTATATAGAGGAACCACTGAACAAAGGGTAAATATCAGGCAAACTGTACTGCTTGTGCTGAGGCTCGATGTGTATAGCCTATTCCCCAGCCAGGATACAGTGAACAGCAAATCATATTTTGCCAAGCATGTGTCTTTGTCTGCAGGTGTGATGTTTTCTTTTTTCTTTTTTTTTGTTGCATAAGTTCTTCATGTACTGTAATCTAGAATGCAAATCCAATCAAGGTAGAAAAGGTACTGTGAAAGGCACCAAACTGAATTTTTGTAAAGTGGTAGTCAGTAGCATTAATGGAGGGACTATGGAGGTTCTATGTCCTTGCTCCAAATAGCTGGTTAGCCATACAGCACTCTTACCCCCCTGCAGTACACTGCCCTCACCATAGCAATGCCCCTTATCCCACCACAGCAATTCCTCCCCAAAGGGATTATACTGTATAAGGGTACTGCAATTCAAAATTCAAGGGGTGATAAGATACATATTATTTTTCAAAGTACCTAAATGCCATACCCCGCATATGACCCCCCACTAGTTCGAGAACTGTCAAAAGTATAACAAATGTTGAGTCCCATAATCCTTGATATAGGATAAAGATGCTGCCTATACAAATCACTTCGCTTTATTCTTTCCCCACCAATTATGTCTAATTGACAACACAAAGAAACATGTTTCACATCTTTCACCCATAGGAAGGTTTAACTGCACAGCTGGCAAATGTGTGTTGTGAAATGAAAGTACTATTATCTGACCCTAGTGGGGAGGAAGATGTGTGGTGGGATGGTGGAAAGTGCTATGGTGATAGCAGTATACTGGTGGGGTGGGATGGGGTGGGGTGGAGCAGTGCTGAATGGCTAACCAACTACAGTATCCTTATTAGGGAACTAGAACCTCTCCCCTTTATGCCATCAACTAATGTTTTACAAAATTGAGTTTAGTGCCTTTCAGTACCATTATTATCTGATTTATAAATATTATTATAGGACTCTTTTTAGCACACAATGTTGGAGCAAATAGCTCCCCAGTGCCATCAGTGCTAAGTGCTGCCATGCTGAAGCATGCTCCTGACTCGGGGTCCCTCATGCTATGTCTCTCACAGTGAAAGGGAAGTTGCAGCTGCCAGTCTGAAAAAGAAAGGTGCAAAAAGTTCACTCAAAATATGAAAATTGTCTTTGCTTATTCATCTATCAGCAGCCAAAAACTAGCATCTTTATCAGACAGCACAAGCAAAATTACATCTCCCCCCCCCCCAGTCGCTGTTCAAAGCCCTAAAATAGCTGAGTCTAAACATTCAAAAAGCAGTAAAAATTGCAGGAAACCAAAATACAGCATGCCTTCTTTTGTGAGCCAGCATCAATAGCATCAATCTCTTTTAAGTTTTACAGGTATTTGTGGCTAAATCTCATTCTGCAAACTGTCTATGCAAGGGCAAGTGTGAAAATAGTTGTGCCTCTTGCAGTTCCATAGTAATACTAATAACTGCTATTCTTGATGCTCCAAGATGCTTGCTGACAAGATCTGGAAATGTCTCACAAAATGCCAGTCTCACCTCTCATTATGATGAGCACAAACTCCAGAAATCTTAGTTAATGATTTTAATATAATCATTACTTTATAAAATAAGTATTGTATCTCCTTGGTGATAAGTTATTTTTGTCCCACTGGTATTAATGTGCCTGCATTGGTTAAAACATTTTAAAATCCAGTGTTTCAGTATCCTGAAAGTACCATGGGTTATCCTGGCATCAACTGACTGATTTTAAATTCATTTGACCTACAGTATACTGTTGGGGGAAAAAACAGTTCAATAGGTCACTGTAAGAAGTTAACTCTCTGTTATGGAAATGACTAGGCTTCAGACTTGACAGGTTAAGCAATATTACTGTCACATAATTGGACTCCACTGGGGTTGGGGGTGGGTTGTGCTGAGTTGTCTTTGTAGCTTTACTGTATGAAAAAGCAATTTTAAAGGAAAAAATATTGGTTTGGGGAATACTGTATATTGGTTTGGGACTGTATGTTGCACATTGTATTGAGACTGAGTGCATTGGTTCAAAATGAAATACACTAGATTTTAATATTTCTCGATGTAGAACAATAGAACATAAATCTTAGCCATGCTGTGTTTAAATAATTCTACTTAGAACTCCAGAGAGTATTCGGATTACATAGATAATCATGGCTTGAGTGTTGTACATTATGAGTGTTTTTTTCTCTCACACCCAAGGTGTGTAATACCACATAAATCACAAGTGTGAAGCACAAGTGGTTTGTGATGGTATTATACCAAGGGTGTGAAAAAAAACTGAATAGTGTAACATCCCATTCTATCCTTTATATAACTGCTAGTGTAAAAGTGATTAAACTAGAGTAGGGAGACTGTGGTGAGACGTGATTCACTTTGACTTTCACTTGCTTGTGCATTGAAAATACAGCCTCCATGTAAATACTGCTTTTTTTTTAAAACAGTGAAGAAGTGGTATGTACATACTGGTATTTGGTTTCTTCAGTGCATTTTAATTAATATTTTATTTTGTGTGACGAGGGGTGGAGGTTCCATGTTCCAAGAAGGAGGTATGATAACAAACTGCTATGACTGTCTGTGAAGTGCTGCAACTGCAGCATGAAGGGTTTTAAAGTATAATTAAAAAAATAAAAAAACTGGTTATATTTACAATTTGCTGAGTCATTCTTCCTGGCTGCTGAAAGGAAACACTGTAAATTTGCTACTTCTCAATACATTGGATAGCTTTAGTTATTTAATGTTAATTCCTGCTTTTGTTTGTATTTAGGCTGGCTGGCACCAAATGCTATAATAACTGATTGGTTATTATGGAAATGAGCCTAGTTACTACAGAGTGAAGAGCAGTGAGTGCAGTCAATAAATGGACTCACCAGCAATTATTTATCCATATACAGTAGAACAGCAATATAGAAAGACAACAGCACATTGCACTGTAACTGTTCCTGTACATCTGATACATTGAATTCCTCGTAGATTCAGGTACAAAAAAAATCACAGCAAAATACACCCATGAAGCAATTACATTTATTTATAATTGTGGGACACTATGATTATTTTACAGGGCAGAAACCTGAATTATTTAGATGTGTACAATGAAAAGTAAGGAATAAATATAAAGACACATTATTTTTCTAGTGGGGTAGTTATTTACATACAGCAAACGTAAATAGAGTGTTCTGGGCATTGTAGGTCCTCACTTCTACAATATAAGTCATAACTGCAATGAATATGAGGCTGACCATGCTTTCTTGTTTACTGGATGATCTTGTAACTATTTACTAACAGTTCAGATACTTTCATAATTACCTTGCTCCCTATTTTCAAAATATTCATTGCACTAGGAAAAGTAAACCTTTTTTATACATAGATTAAAGTCCTGCTTAGAGAAGCAACATGTAGTAATTATGGGAGGGCTTGCCCAATGTTCAATGTGGGAAATAGCTCCTCCCACAACCTCTACATAAGCCCTCCTCTAACACACCTCCCTTGCTTAGGGAGTGTTTTTCCCCAGGGCTATTGCGTGGCTTGTGTGGCTGCTCCCTCATCGCTGCTGCTCTGGTTTGTTTTTCTCCCTCCTTCCTCCCCACCTGCATTTGGTGTTTGTTTTTGTTTTGTCTTTTCTTACCTTGTCTTGGTCTCCTTCATCTCTTGTACTGCTGTTTTCCCTGGCTGGTGCCCTTGACTTCTCCCTTTGTCCTGCTTTTCTTTTTGGGCTTCCCTGTGACTAGTGGAGCTCTTCTAGCACTGCTTCCCCTTCTGGCTTCTGCCTGATGCAGCCAGCTCTTGTATCCCTATCTCCCATGCTCCATTCCACTCCTTTCTCATAGTCACATCGCTCCACCTGTTTGACCTGCTTGGTCCCGATCAGTTACCCAACAGGGATTCGTATCTCCCCTTCTCTTATCCCAGAACTGCCATGCAGCACCCCTTGACTCTTCCTCCATATCTACAGCAGCCTGTAAATGTGCCTTTCCATCTCTTCTCAGCTTTAACCTGCACAGTACCATGATTAGGAGTCCATATGTGTCCAAGTTCCTCTCCAACACTGCCTGTGGCAGTGTATGACCTGGACATGCCATTGGCAATTCAGCAGGGAGTGGGACACATCACAGCACTATGCAACTTCGAACTAGGACTGAACTTGGAGTCTCCTCTCTCTCTCAACTCAGTTAGGCACCGTAACCATTGTTTTCCCTACCACTGCCTACCAGTGTCTATAAAGGCCCATGTCAGTTCTATATATTTCCCTTTCATACTCCATTCCCTCCACTGCTATCACCGTCAGGAAGGGGGGCAAAGCTGCTCTGGTTGCAAACCTACTTTAATGACTGCTGCAACCCAAAAGCTTCACACTATTATATGCTACCTAGCTCATGCATTCTCCACCTGGCACTGCTCTAATTTACCCTACTAATACCTAAACACTGCTCCTGCACTGCCCCCTCACCCTCTCATCCAATACCCTCTGTTAACACTTCCCACTACTGGCACTGCCTGTTTGGTTAGTATAAGCCTCCCTAACTGTGACGAGGCCTACCTTCTGGGTTGATTTTCAATATATATTCTCTCTCTTCAGTTTGTCTTCTCACAATTACCCCTCTCTTCCTGAGCCAACCCCTCCCCTTGTTCACTCTCTCTCCCTCTCTTTTTTTCTTTTGTTTTGGCAAGTACCATTGTATATAGTGTTTGCTTATTTCAGTCACACATAAAACCTCTTGCCTAATTTGTCTTAATTGTTGTCGTCCTCTTACAGCTTCCTGTAAGCTGTAGTTTTGTTTGTTACTGTAATGACCCTGATGTGGAACCTATATAATGAGCCTGTACTCAAAGGTTAATCCAAGATCTTAATAAGTAAATAAAATAAATAAATAAATAAACGCTGGAAGCCATTATTCCTTGCCTTGTATAATAAGTCAGGCTCAACACATCTGAGTTATATCCTTCATTCCTTAGCCCAGTGGCCTGTACCAGGCAGCGAGGCCTTCTCAGCATGGACAGCAAATTTGATTTGCAACTCTATAACCAGAACTCACATTTACTTATCCAACCATGTGTAACACTCTCCTCACCATATGTCCTGAGCTTATTCTATTCATCCCATCATCTATTTACACCAACCTGTCTTACTTTGTGTTGCCATTTTGTCCATTACCTCCCTAACTACCATTTTGTCTACTATTTCTTTTACTATTTTATGCCTGCTCCATTACTTCTTTACTCTCTACAGCAGTGCTGTGTGTTGGCCATACCATACCAGCAGTGTCCTGGTCTTCCTCCCTAACTCACACTGTCTGGGGTGCTGAGTGAAGGTAGGCTTCCCTTATCTACCAGGGATGGGATTCTGTTTCAGTCACTACCTCCTAATACTTCCCAGTTCAACATACTCCATCCATAACTCTGCTTAGCAGTATTGTGTGAAGGTTAGCTCGCCCCGACTAGCAGGCACAGGAACCATGTCTGCAATCTACAAGACTGTTACTTCACCTTCTTTACCTCATACTGGTTACCGCTTCCCTGTACCTACCAACTTAACATCCTCCATCCTTAACTCTGTATGGCAGCATTGAGTGCAGGTTAGTTTGCACAACTACCAGGGATGGGAGCTCTATCTCTAATCTACCAACTTCTACCATACCTCCTCATACCATACCTGCTTAACCTTCTCCAGTTGTCACTTCCCTCTGGGAACAAAACTATCACACTCTGCATATCCGCACCATTGTACATATGGTGCTTCAAGTCACAACCAGTCATCTGTAGTTCTTCCTGGTTGCCTGAGCCTCCTGTTTGCTGTTTTATCTTCTGCATCCTCAGTCTGATTCCCAGATGCCACTCCTTCAGGACCAGGACTTTGCTCAGCTTGTTTCTCCATCTTCTCTATTTACAACATACACTATTCATTCCCTTTGCCAACTTCCATGGATGAGAGCCTCCCACAGATCTGGATTTCTCCTCGGTTTACATCTACACAGATGCGGATTGCCATTTCCATTCTAGAAACATAGAAACATAGACTTTGATGGCAGATAAGGACCACTTGGCCCATCTAGTCTGCCCATTTCCCCACCTACAGGATAGGCCGCGATCCTAGTTAACCAACAGCCTATTTCTTCCTACCCCCCCCTCAAGAATTGCCTTATGTCTGTCCGATGCATTCTTGAATTCTCCCACAGTTTTAGACCCCACAACCTCCTCAGGAAGGCTGTTCCATGCATCCACTACCCTCTCTGTGAAATAATACTTCCTCACATTGCCCCTGAACCGCCCCCCCCATCATTAGATTGTGTCTCCTTGTTCTTGCACGTCTCTTTATCTGAAAGATGCTACCCTCTTCGACTTTGCTGATTCCACTGAGGTAATTAAAAGTTTCTATCATGTCACCCCCTCTCCCTTCTTTCCTCAAGGGTATACATATTAAGCTCCTTTAGTCTCTCCTCATACGGCTTCTCTTGCAGACCCTGCACCATTTTAGTTTCCCTCCTCTGGACTGCCTCTATCCTGTCTATGTCATTTCGGAGATGGGGTCTCCAGAACTGGACACAGTACTCTAGATGGGGTCTCACCAACTGTTTGTACAGAGGATAACAACTTCCTGTTTTCTGCTGCAGATGCCTCTCCCTATGCATCCCAGTATACCCCCAGCCCTCCTACTGCCTTCTCACATTGCTTGCTAACCTTAAGGTCATCTGATATGATTACCCCAGGTCCCTTCCTTTTGTTGTTGTTACTACTTCCCCCATTGTGTATTCTTCCCTGGGTTCTTGTTTCCCAGGTGCATTATTTTGCACTTCTTTGCATTGAATCCTAGCTGCCATACTTCTGACCATTCCTCCAACCTTGCCAAGTCCCTTCTCATCCTTTCCACGCCTCCTTGTGTATCAACCCTGTTGCAGATCTTTGTGTCATCTGCAAAGAGGCATACTTTTCCTTCCAGTCCCTCTGCAATGTCACTTATGAAGACATTAAAAAGGACTGGACCCAATACTGAACCCTGTGGTACCCCACTAGTAACCCCTCTTTCTTCAGAGTGGACTCCATTGACAATTACCTTCTGTGTCCTTTTGTCCAGCCAATGTTTTACTCAGGCTACCACCCTGGGACCCACTCCCAGGCTGGTTAATTTGACTATTAATCTTTTGTGTGGGACTGTGTCAAATGCCTTGCTAAAGTCTAGGTAGGCCATGACCACAGCCCCTCCCTTGTCTACTACTTTGGTCACCCAGACAAAGAAATCTATTAGATTCGTCTGACATGACCTTCCCGCTGTGATCCCATGCTGCCTTGGGTCCTGTGCCCCACTGGCCTCTAGGTACTCAACTATTCTTTCCTTCAGAAGTGACTCCATCACTTTCCCTACCACAGAGGTCAGACTGACAGGTCTGTAGTTTCCTGCCTCTGTCTTGGTCCCACTTTTGTGAAGGGGAATCACATCCGCCTTCCTCCAGTCCTCGGGTACCACACCATCCTCCCATGATTTATTAAAAAGAGTAGCCAGTGGTTTTACTAGTTCCCCCCTTAATTCTTTTAGAATTCTGGGGTGAATTCCATCAGGCCCCATTGCTTTGTCCACCTTCAGTTTTAGGAGTTCTTGCAGAACCCTTTCTTCTGTGAAAGGACTGGGATCGACCCCCTATCAAGAGTGCTTCTGTTAATTGGATTAGGCACTTCCCCCTCCTCTTTTGTGAATACTGAGCAGAAATATTCATTCAGTATCCCTGCTTTTTCACTGTCCCCCTCTGCCCACCCTCCGTTCATTCTATTCAGCCTCACTATCCCTCCCTTTGTCTTTCTACGCTCGCTGATGTACCTATAAAAGGTTTTATCCCCCTTCTTAACTGAGTTGGCTATCTTTTCCTCAGTTTGGGCCTTTGCTATTCTGATTTCCTCCTGCTTCCTTCTGCCTTAACTGGTACAGCTCTCTGTCCTGCTCCTTCTGTGTTTCCATATACTTCCTGAATGCTATCTTTTCTTCCTGACTTTCCAGCCACCTCTTTTGAGAACCATAGTGGCTTTTTCTTTCATTTTGATTTGTTTATTTGCTTCACACAAAGGCTTGTTGTCTCTGTCATGGCAGTTTTGATGATTCCCCATTGTTGCTCCACACCTCCTTCTAGCCTGTTTGCTAGTGCTTTTCTGATGCACTCTCCCATCTTGCCAAAGTCAGCCCTCCTGAAGTCCAGTACCTTCACTTTTGTATGGCTTGACTCTGTAACTGAGTTTAACGTGAACCACACTGTTTGATGGTCACTTGTTCCCAGATGGAAACCCACTTCTAGATCTGATATCCTCTCACTGCCCCAATTTGAGAGTGCGAGGTCTAAGATTGCTCCCTCACGAGTGGGTTCCGAAACTAGCTGTCTGAGGCCTGCCAACTGTAGGGCATCAAGAATGGCCCTGCTTTTGGATGTGGCTGCAGTAAATGTGCTCCAGTTAGCATCTGGCATATTCAGGTCTCCCATCAGCAGTATCTCCCCTTTCTCTGCCATTCTAAGAATGCCTTCTATCAAATCCTTGTCCATTCCTCCCCTGACATGGGGTCTGTACACAACCCCTGTGCAGATTGTGGTGCCCTTTCCAGTCTCCAAGGTGACACACAGTGCCTCCTCTCCTCCCTGTTTACTCTTTTGTTCAGTTGCTTTTATCCCTTCCTTTACATAGAGAGCTACTTCTCCCCCTCTTCTCCCCTGCCTGTCTCTCCTGCAAGTTATGTACCCTGGTATGTTAACATCCCAATCATGGTTCTCTGTATACCATGTTTCTGTGACTGCTACAATATCTAGGCATCCCTCTTCCATCAAGGCCACCAACTTAGGGAGCTTGTTGCCCAGACTATGGGCATTGGTACTCATTACCCTCCATTTCCTGATGGCCTTACTCCTTTTTGCCCCATCCCTGTCCTTCTTGCCTTTGTCACTTTCTCCATTTACCCCTGCCCTTCTCTCTATCAACACCTCTATGTTGGTGTTTACCACACTTACTACCATGATTTTTTGGGGGCTAGGATTTCCCTGCTCCTTTCCAGTGCCTCTCCCCTTGGCTAGTTTAAATGCTTGCCAATGAAGCATTTAAACCTATCACCTAGGATCCTGGTTCCCCTCCCGGACAGATGCAGCCCATCATGCCAGTATAGGCTTGCATCACTCCAGGTGGACCCCCAGTCCCCAATGAAGCCAAATCCCTGAGCTCCACACCAGTTTTTCAACCACTGATTGAATCCCATGGTGCGGAATACCCTAGCTTCTCCTACGCCATAGACGGGCAGCACCTCTGAGAAGGTTACCGTGCATGCTACTTGTCTAAGGCCCCTCCCCAATTCCACAAACTCTTCCTGCACTTCTCTAATCCCTTTCTTAGCCAGATCATTTGTTCCTAGGTGGACAATGACATCCAGCTCCCTCCCCTGTGCAGCTGATCTGACAATCCTGAGGATTCGCTCCCTGTCCCTCCAAGCCATGGCGCCAGGCAGGCACCTTACCTCCCTCTCCCCTTCCTCCCCCAGTTCTACCTTCCTAACAATGGAGTCCCCCACCAGGAGTTGTTTCCTTCCCCTGCGGGGTCCCGTGCCACCCTCCTGTGGGTTGCCTTTGTGGAGGTTCCCAGCATCCTCCTTGGTCTCCACTGTGGGTGCCTCCATAGAGGAACCACACTTTGCCGGAATGGCATAGGAATTGTGGAGAGGTACAGCTGGAGGGATGCACCTCTGTTCCACCACCCTCACCCTCCCTGAGCCCACTGTGGACCAACCGCTCCTCTTTCTTGGCAACCTCTGAGGCAACGGCTGTGGCACTGGTGGTCCCTGGATGGAAGAGGAGGTCCCACAAATCCTGGCCAACTCAGCTTGGAGATGAGCATCTCCTCCCTCAGCCCAGAGAGGTGCCTGCAGATGGGATAACACTGCATCCTCCAGAATGTCTCCCGGAAGACTGCTGCTCCACAGCCACTGCACTGCACCACTCCTATCATGTCTTATTTCTGGCCCCTTAACTGTTTGCAATCCTTACTCTTTCCTCTGTTTTTTTCTCTCTCTCCTTACTTTCTGCCTGTGTGCCCTTTAAGCTCCTGATTGTCCTGTTCTGAAACAAGAATATCCTATATTTCTCAGTAGACCCCTTACTTGCTCAGAGGCAGACCTCAGCAGTAGAGTCCAGTCACACAGCAGTCCTTTCTCCTGGTGTCTTCTGCCAAGCTACTAGCAAAATCTTTCTAAGGCAGTCTTTAAATGTAGCTTCCTTCTAGCTAAGCCACTCCCCCTACTTACTAGATCTTTCTACAAGTAATTTAAACCTCACAGCTATCAAGTCCTTTCAATCACCTGAGATTTACACCTAGATAACTGTTCAGATAACCATTCAGTTCAGTTAACTCAAACACACACTTTTTTTTTGTTTTGTTTGTTACTTTTTTTTACCCTAAATTAAAGTTCCAAGTACAAGAGTTCTACTTCTTTAGTCCCACTAGAGAAGTCCAATCACACAACAGTCTTTTCTCCTGGAGTCTTCTGCCAAGCTACTAGCAAAATCTTTCTGGACCGGAACTTTTTCAGCCCATTATCTCATCATTCTGCATTCACTAACCAACTCCAGTCCAGATCATCTTCCTCGGATGTCCCATCTGGCTGAATGTCCTTCCATTCCGCTGCTTCTCATGTTTTTTCTCCACCCGATGCCTCACCTGTTCTGGACCTGGACCTCCTGCTTCTGCCTGTGACTTTGACTGTGGAACCTGAACTTCTTCAACCTGTTTGTCTCCATCCTACCAGTTTGCCACTTTTCTTCAATATCAGGATCTCTTTGCATATCGCTGCCTTCACTCACCATCCCGCTCTGCCATGGCCCTTCGTTCTTTCACCCTTTTGGCCTCTTTGCCATCATCATATGGATCCTGCCAACTTGTTCATTCCTTCACTCACTCCGAGTTGTCTGCCTCTTGGACTGCTTTGCTGCAGGTTGTCAAATCTGCCATTGTACTACTTTGTTTTCTTCACAGGTTTGGACTCTCATCCTTCATTGCTATAGCACCTTCCATCATTTTCTCTGATCGCTTCCAGCCTTTGTCAGATGTGGGACTCCTGTTACTCTTGGTGCTTGGGTTTGCTCCTCAGCCTTCTGTGGATCATAATTCAATGCTTTGCTTCAGCTTTCCTGCAAGTCGCTGCTGTTCACCATGGAACTGACCTCGTTCTACTCCTTCCTGTTCTGAATGTCATACAGCTTCACCTGGCCCTTTGCTTCCTCTGCTCATTCCTTCAGTTCCTCAGGATCCCCTCTGAAATTCTTTCCCATTTGTCTGACTGCCTTCTTCTCTTCACCTTGCTGGCTCAGAGCTTTGTACTGTTTGCTGTGACTCTTTTGGGCCTTGTATCCTATTTCCAACCAGTACTCCTGATGAGTCATCTGCTTTTAAATATGATTCATCCCTTACTTCTATTCCAGCTCTTCTAACAGTACCCTTCCACTACTCATTAGATCATTAATGCATTATTCTGGAGTACTTCTACTGCCAGCAAACATTCCTTGGCTGACATGCCCCATAGACTCTTATGTTATCATAAAAGGCTCATACTACCTATTCAGTTCTTCACAATCATTCATGGACTCCATTCACTTGGACAATAGGAAGATTTCCTCTGTCTCTACTGGATATACCCTCCAGTCCCTGTCCATCCAGTCACCATGACTTCCCCAGATGCCTTGTCTCTTTGGCCATTCTTATACATGGAAAGGTCTCAAATTCTTCTGTTATACTCGGACTTTGTATTCAGCATCACCTCTACAGATACCGGGAATCACAAGTTAGCCTATTCAACTATGGATATCATCCATTTTATCTTTTTCCACCTCTTATTTCAACAGTGACTCTGATGACCAAGTTACTTGGCTCCTACATTTCAACAGTAATGCTAGTCTTAGGAATTGCACAGCTATTGTCCAGAATATTCATTGTGGGATCCCCACAGCTAGCTGATTATTGACTCCACACCATCCAACTTTCAATTTCAGTCCCAGGCATCACTATTCCTTATATTATTAGTCACACTTTTCCACCTAATACCTGCAGCCGGGTCAACGTCTCTCCGGTGGACCTTTCAGCCTCTTCTTCTTGAAGTACCTTCATTAATCTCTACAGCAAAGACCATTACTGAAAATTGGCTCTCCCAAATTCTAACTGACAAGCCGTAACAGCCAAGACAAATTCACCAACTCAGTCTTGCATCTCAATCGGTATTAATCAGCAGTAACACTAAAACCTATGGCATTCTGCACTAATCAATCTCACTATTAATCCAGCCTACAGACTCTTCCTCTCATCTGTCCCAAGCTTCTCTCATGTACTTCAGCAGCAGGATTACCATGAACTTAACCACCTATGCTACCACAGTGCATCTCCTGAATGATCACACCACAGGAATACCCACATTTACTTCAGGCAGCACACCAGCAGAGGATCTGAGCATAAAGTCACACACATCATGACTGAAAAAGCCATATATTCTTTATACTGAATTCCAATCATTCCTCAAATATATTAGACTACCATCTGGACATCTCCATAAATTATCTTCTAATGCTTTACTAATCACTTATGGCATTATTTTCATCAGGCATTCAAACTCTCCTCTTCTCATTTTACTCTGGGATGCTTACCTAGTGATGTTTGCTCACTAATTGATTATTTACCTCCAGACTACCTCGAATATCAAATCTTATATAAATTTGAGCAATCACTCATAACTTTTCTAATCATCACAACTACCACAGTGTACTGTCTGGTCTTATATCACTCAAATCTTGCTCTCCCAACTCATAATGCCCATACAATCCTTTGGACGTGCATCCTTTGTCACTTCAGAAACATTATCTACATCAGCCTTTTTTTACATAGGATTGTAACATCCCTATGGAAAAGATGTACCCTTCATCTTCAGGATCATCATTCAAGCTGTATCATCCTTGGATAGAGAATAATCCATCATCTCCAGGGCACTCAAAGACTGTTCTACAAATTCTACTCTATGGATGTTTCCTTAAGTGACTCCTTGTTCAATACAGAGTTCTTAGTCTACAGACCATACCCTTACATTCAAGCCTCTCACAAGTTGGATGCTTCACCAATGACTTCTTCTACCACTGCATTTCAACCATTCCCAGTTTAGTACCTTACCGATCCGGTCATGGTCCCTCTGCTTATTACAAGTGTGTTGAACAAGCATCATTCTTCATCTTGGAAACTTGGACTTCCTTTGTTCTCCTTCACTTGGATTTACTTCATACTCAGGATTCTGTTATTTATTCATTCAGAACAGATTCCCCTCTTCAACTTCAGGATCATCATGTGATCAGCATCATCCATGGATTGAAGATGGATTATCATCTCTCCAAGCAACTCACCAACCTCAAATTAGCTATGGTTATTAGAACCTAGCTCCTTCTCCATTTAGTATGCCCAGAAGGACAGGCAGACCTCTGGCCATGGGTCCTCAGAGGTTTCCTCCACCTGGGGGTTTTTCCTCTCCTGACTACCAGGGGGTCATACTCTCCATGAGTTGGAGAAGGTATCTTTTGGGGCCTTCTGTTCCCTATAAACTACTGCCTACATCCCTACTATTCAAGGGTGAGAATAGAGTAAAGCCACAAAAAGTACTACAAGTTTCACAAGCACTATATACCTCATATCTCCTTATTGCTATTCCACAAACATTGAATGGGAGGGCTTGCCAGAGGTTCAATGTGGGGAATAGCTCATCTCACAACCTCTACATAAGCCATCCTCTAACACACCTCCCTTGCTTAGGGAATGTTTTTCGTCTACTACCATCCCCTCCTCCTCCTTCTCCAGCACTCTTCTCACCCTTGCTCATGGGCCTTCTACTCCCTACAAATTATTACCTACATACCTAATACTCAAGGGTGGGAATAGAATAAAGCCAAAAAAAGTACTACAAGTTACACAAGCACTACATAACCCATCTCGCCTTATTGCTATTCCACAAACATTGAATCAGTGTAGTTGAGCATGAAATCTGATCATTCATATTTGAATATTTTTGCAATTGTCTGGTTTAAGTCACAAATTGGACTTCTTTTCCTCATCCTCTGCCTGGATTTCAGCAAAACATTTTATTCTGCACCTTGCAAGAGGTTGATCCAGAAGTTGGCGGATCTTGGGGTTGGAAAAAAGTGCACCAGATGGGTGGAAAACTGCCTGAAGGGCAGGAACCAGAGACTGGTGGTGGGGACAAGCTTTCTAATTGGTGGCTTTTTTTTAAATGCTCCCTGTTTAGTGATGCTTCCTCCTATATTTAATAATGTCTGTTCATTTTAAATTTTAACACCCACATTTACTGTAGCTTGTAATCACCCTCCAACAGACCCATCGATTGAATTTATTTGTACACTAGCTCAGCTTGCCATTCCCCTGGTCACCTCTGTGAAAGGCAGCCTCTATTATAAGTCACAATGTGGTTCAGCCCCACTCACCGAGAGACGAACACTTTTTCACTCATCATACAGAAGTGGAGCAGAGTGGGACTTACAGCGCAGGCTGTATTTCACAAAGACAGGGAGACAAAATGGCATGATCTAATGTTACATTTTGAAATAAACAGAATCAGTAGGCATGTTGGCAGGGAAACTAGAAGCAAAATGGGGCAGTTTAAATTGAAAATGAAACTGTTTGAGATACTACATCTGTTTATGCTGTAGCACTCTTGCCATTATACCTGAGTGTTACTGTATTGATTTCATTAATGTAATAGTCCCCCTTCCCCAGGACACACCTAAAAATAGTTTTACCAGCTTAGCATGCCTTTCCTGGTAAAATGTTTATGGCAAATAAATAAAAAAAAAATCAATCAATCAATAAAGAAAAATTACAGCTTGGGTTTCATGTTGTAAAATGACCTTACCAGTAATTGTATTATGAATAAACTATGCCCTGCCATACATAATAATGGTTTAAAACTATTGAGGGTTCTGTTGTCATTTGTAAATCACAGTCCTGAAGGCAGTTGGTTTGTTTTTGTCACCAACACACTGAGATAGTTTTACAGCCTTATTTATGTACAGTCAGGCTTAGTTTATGCGTGATAATACACTCTGAGTGCAGTCACCCAGTAGCATGGTGGGTTGAGGTGTTGGAAGCCACACCACCAGCTGCACAGGTGATCTGGGGTCAGGAACATATCTGGGTCATTCAGGAGCCAGCTGGGAGAGGAAGGATTGAGTGTTCCATAACAGCTCTCCTCCCTTGGGGGTTCTGGCTCCTGCCACTTGATTGTGATCTAGAGGAGGCCAGATGGCAGTAATAGGGGAAGAGGATGCAGGGACAGGGTGTCGGTGGATGCAGCGCACAAGCACACCACCATGCACGTAAGTGTGTGTGTCCCTCATTGCATGCTGACATCCTATGAGAAACCAGGGTTAATTTTGGAGGAAAAAAGGGAGCATGTCAATTCATTCCCATCATTTTGTCTAGTGACATTACGGATTGGGAGTGTTGTTCCTGGGGTAGTTAGTGTAGTAGTGAGTTTGTTACTATGGTAATTCATTCTTAGTTGCTTTTGGTACTCAGCCATGTGTTGTGAGTCTTTGTTGTTCAGGGGACAGTTTGTGTTGGACGTTGTATGTGTGGTAAGTATGCATGTTTTGAGGCGTCATGATGGAAGTGATTTTTTGGTGATTGTCATTGCACTAGTGGTGCTGTGGTACTTGTGGAACTTTGTTTATCTATAGTATTTTGAGCAACAGAGGTCTTTATCAGGTACTGTACTCATCATTTTATTTAGTTTTTAAGTGAGCGATGTATATGACAGTTGGAGTTTTGTTGTTGTATGTTTTTATTTGTATTTTTAAGTGGTTTATTTCTGTTGAGTAAATGACTTATTTGCTTATACAGAGAGAAGGTTTTTAATGTTGCTGAAATTAGAAATAGGTAAAATATTTATTGCGTGTTGCTCACATGTCGTTTTAACACTTTTAACAGAGTTATTTTTGGTATCTTAGAAGCCAAAGTTATGGGCTATTGCATGCAAATATTCAAAGAGGGTGTAGGTTTTACATGATCACATTTGCCTGTTCCAGTTGTCTATTTATGTTCCGGTACTCTTTTCTAGGCTTTATTGGGGGGGGTCCTGCCACTAGATGATCAAGGTCTCCAATCTTTTTTCTTTGTATAGATTTTTGTCCATTTATGAGTTTCCATAGTGCAGGGTTGCTCATGCCTAATGTGTAATTTTGGGTACTATGGAAGGCTTCTATGGCATTGTTTGTTTGGGAGTCATTGTCTAGGATCCTCTGATAGCAGCTGCAGAACTA
Source organism: Neoceratodus forsteri (assembly GCA_016271365.2). Classification (NCBI taxonomy): domain Eukaryota; kingdom Metazoa; phylum Chordata; order Ceratodontiformes; family Ceratodontidae; genus Neoceratodus; species Neoceratodus forsteri. The sequence goes on from CM057452.1 coordinate 1,572,091,989, forward strand.
GAGTGGGAATAGTGGTTTCAGGCATTCTGTTCCTTTTTGGTTCGTGCGACCTATGTATGTTGTCTCGAAGTAGTCAAGGATAAGGTGTAGCTCTTCTGGTATAATGCATTTTTCCTCATCTGCCAGGAGCTCAAATTTAGGTATTTTGTCCTCTGTGGGAACGAGTGCCATGGCAGGTATGTATCTCCATTGCAGTGTGACGTTAAGTCTTTCTGGTATTTGTTGCTTAGTTCAAACTGTATTTTCTGCCAGTTGTTCTGTGACAGGTGGAAGAAGCAGCCCCTTCTTTCTGCTTGGGGAAATACTTCCTCAATGACCTGGATTGCTGGTAGTTCAAAGTCTGTTAGGACTGTCTTTGGTTTGAGGTATGGTTGTATTTGTAGGATGTATTGTAGTGCTCTGATGTACAGTAAGTGTCTTTCTTTCTTTCTTTCTTTCTTGTTGGAAGTAGAATTAAGATGTAGGGAATGACATTACCAAATCTTTCTTTTCTTTTTCTTCTCTCTTTGGCTCCTTGGCCCCCCTCTCCTTCAGGCCAGCCTAAGGCCCCGCAGACACACACTCACCCTGTCCCCTGCACTTCAGATTGCAGCTGCCCCAGGGGTAGCACGGTGTCACCCTTCACCAGATAGATCCCTCTCCTCCAAGGGGGAAGATGCCAGGGGGGACAACCAGTGTACTCTCTATTCAGTCCCTGGATGCTGCTGAGGTGGTACTGGAGATCCAGGGCTTCCGTGGCAGTGGGAGCAGACAGCCATCATCTGGCTGGTCGGGAAGCTGTTTTTCCTGTTTTTTCTCCTGGGGGAGCACGACATGCCACAGACATCAAGGCATACTCTGATGTCCATCATGTTCCCTACGTTCAGTGGGGCTCCATGAAATGTTTCACTCCTGGCCTCCGCCAGGAGTCAGCACACACCTAGTTGCATCCCCTCAATTCCCCCGGGAGAAGGCAAGCAGTCATAGGATGCTTGAGCCTTTTCCCCCCAGTTGACTGTCCAGTGACCTGGGTCTGTTCCCAAACCTGGGTTACCAGCGTTGTAAGCAGAAATCCAAATGCTGCACCAACAGGTCGACTTCTTACCAAATCTTTCTGCATATACTGTATATATTTGATCAAATAAGGGGGCTAGACATTTGAAAAGTGCTATCCATGAAGTAGTTGCTTGAGATGATGAGGAGCTCAAGATTTCTGGGGGTTCTAAATAAGAGGATTCTGTTCTTTTCTGGTCTACTGTTGTGCAGTAGAAAACTTTATGTGTTGCCATTGGGGGCTGTGAAGCTGGTGTATTCATCGGGAATTTCTATGTCTCTCCTATTTGCTGGGTTGGGTGGTACTGACATGCTTGATATGTGAGTTCTCTGCACTGTTTGTTTCAGGTTGTAGCCACTTAGTTTTCCCAAGGCATTCAGGGATAGTCATTCTTTTGCTTGTGAGGGTATAGCTGTTGTACTCTCTTGTGTGGTAGTAGCCTGTTCTTTTACTCGCTGTAATGTTTGTAAGCTTTCTACTCGGGATGGGTCATTGAGATGTGACTGTCATCTGATTTTGGGTATGATTTGGTCATGCAATGTGTGCAGTTGGGCTTTACAAAGTATTCCTGCTATCCTGCCAATTTCACATTGCCAATATTGTTTCAGTCCATTATCATTGGCTTTGTGGAAGGTGTAGACATACTTCTCATGGTCTAAAGCTTTCTGCTAGTCTTTCTCCAAGGATATGTACTGTACTGGTATTGCTTGCATTTTTGTTTCACTTTGTTTTGTAGGATTCATGCTTTTGGGGAGTTTATACTGTTGTGGTGTGTGGTTTGGAACACTTTGTGATCTTTCTTTATTGTTATTCTGTGCACCTGAGCTATGTGGTGTGAGTTTCCTTGTGCCTTGTGCTTTTGTACTGTTGATGTGATTTAGGGGGTCTGATCATTGGGATTGGGTGTTAATTGGTTTTGGATCAGGTTAGTTGAGTATCGTCTGCAGTTGGGAGTGAGTTGTGTGTATTAGGATTGTCAGTGGGATCTTGTTGTAACAGTCAGTAATTTTTCTGGGTACTTGTTGTCCATCTGTAATTGTCAGGGCAGCAACTGTGTGGAGCAAATTTCAAACAGAAAGAGCTGCACTCAAGTAAGGGGTGCTCTGTGATAATAATTCTAGCCACATGCACAAAAAAGACCTATTTGGTTGAAACATCAGTGACTTCAGTTGTTGTGGACAAACGGCCCTCCAGACTATGGGCCTACACTGTTAATTTTAATAACAGCTAATGCTGGTGGGAAAAAGGTGTGTGACCTAGTTTTTGTTGTTCAGGGATGTGAGTGCCATGATTTTTGTGTATGTGTGTGGAGCAAATTGTCATGTAGCCAATGAAAACACCCTGACCCACTCAGCATCCCCCGCTGGCACCGCATAATCCCACAGTGCAGGCCACCACGGTGGTTAACTGGTAAATCCCTGGGACAGGTCAGTGACATGGCTGTAGGTACACTGCTGAGATCAGGGACACTAGGAGAAAAAGCATATATAAAAAATATATATATACATTTTGAACGTGGTCTGTCCTTCTACTGAGTGAGTCTGCCAGGACACTGCCTTTCCAGTAACACTTTGAGAAACTGTGATGCTGAGGACTATACAGTATAAGTCATTGAGAAATTGTGCAGAAAATGGGCATAGCATTAATTAACTGCTAGATTTTCTTGGTGTATGCTGTACCGAAAGCAAATACTGTAAGTGAATATAGGAATTGTAGACTTTTTTTGCCACAATGAACGGAGTGGAAGATGGTGACCTGCCAGGGCATAACTGATTATCAGCTGATTTAATTATGAAAATAAAAGTTATTGTAGGTCTGAACGGAAGACCTAATTTGTTTTATTGTATAGTTTAAAAACAAAATGTATTGCATTTTTAAACAAAGTTTTACATGTGGTATTTTTGTTAGAGACCAAAACTCACTGCCAGGACTATTTGTGGTTGACTGTGTGGCTTGTGCTATACTGTACAGCTATGCATGCACATTGCACAACCTGTTGGTAATAGATTTCATTAACTGCAGTTGTCACATGCAAGCTGTATCTAATAAGGCTGCAATGTCCTGTGCTTTACAATGGTAGCAATTATCATGAATAGCCATGAAACACTGTCTGGCATGTCACATCCCAATAGGGCCCAGAAAACAAAATTCAGTTGAATGTGACTTTTCCAATAATGGTGAAATATCGAACTTCACAATACCATGCCAAGATTACGCATGGTGTTGGCTACCATTGGATATAGTTCTTGTTGTTCACTATGTATTATGTACTAGCATATACCATCAGTTTATGTACTTAAAGCCACAGCTGACAGTATCTTAATTTTTTTTTTTGGTTCAGTACAATACTTCATTTTACAATCCTTTGCAGCCACTTATGTTGATTCCTGCTGCTTAGTGTTCTTTACAAATTAGATAATATGGTGCCACAATATGTTTTACTCACAGCATGCCTGAACTTACATTTTGAGACCTGGAGCTGGATTTTCAGCCGGCCAGAACTGTTGCAAGCTCCAAGTGTGCTGAAGATATGAAGTACCAGGCTCGTGGCACACTACTGAGATTTTATAGCCCTTGTTTTGCTCCGGTGCCCATTAGACCATCTCTTTGTGGTTTAGTGTGGATCACTGTTCAGGACTCCTGACATGTAGCTTGTCTCTCAAGTGTGCTGCAAGCTGCCATACAGCAGGAACACTGATGCAGCTGCGTCCTAGCTTTTAAAATCAGGCAGCAGTTGTGGCAACTGTGACTGGTGCAGCTGCATTAATGACTAGGTTTGACATGAGCTTACAGCAAGCCTGGCACCAACCTTTGAAAATCTTGTCCCAGATATCCCCAGTGCCCTGTGATGGCAGGCAGCACTGTCTGCTGTGCACTAGTTCATCTTAGACACAAGAAAAGTGATGTTATATTGTGGGTTTTCAAATTCAGCTGAGACTGTTAATTAAAACCTTGTGGCACTTAGTGTTAATCATTAACAGAAGTAGTATGCCTATACTGTTCAATGAAAGGGAGGTAATACAGTGCTGGTGGGAAGAAGAGTCAGGGATTACAGTTCCGGAGTCTGACTGGGCCAGCTATTGGGTAGGGGCACAAAAAGCAACTGCATCAAACTCATGTTGGGAATATACAGTAGGTGTATGATCTTAAGCAGATACTCCAAAATGCCAACTGTCACAGCACACTTCAGCTCCTCTTATTCTGACAAATGTTGGAGATTTTGCCAACAGAAGGCCCACCATGAACACATATTTTGGGGTTGTCCAAAACTTGACAAATTCTGGGGGGAATATCTAAAGCCATAGGGGAGATGGTGGGTACAGAGAATTTGAGGCAGATTAAGCACATAATTTTGGCCTCCCACCTGAAGAGGCAAGCTCCAAAGGGAAAATGTATCTATTTAACATTCTTTTAGTGGCAGCAACAAAGGCGATAACTCAGAGGTGGTTACAGCCCACACAACCCACTCAGGCAGGAAAACCGCAACAGTATACTTATAATGAAGTGGTTAACTGCCAGATTGAGACTCACTGTGGAGAAGTCAGAATGAGGTGACTTCCATATTTTGACTACATAGAATCAAGTGAGGGGGTGCTAGTCCTGGAGCACATGGCCAACTTACCATACTATAGACCTACATAAAGAAATTAAAGAAAGGACTCCCCCACAAGCAAAGGGTAGGACAAGACTCTAAGCAAAGAAATACACTAACCATTTTTTGTCTTGCCAGCCTGGAAAAACATATATAGTATATGAAATGAAACACAAGTGACCAGAATTTGATGTTGTATTTTATTTTATTTCATTTATGTTAGACTTTTTGTCTTTCTTAGAGATTAGATATGTTGGTCCTATGCAAAGTTTTATGTTGAATAGACACTGTTACACGTGTGACAATCTGATAAAATGTGATTGCTTAAAAAAAACTTGTGGCAGCCATATTAAATTATCTAAGTCAATGAACCTTAGCACCAAAACATTGAGGCAAGGGTTACCCAGAATGAACATTAGCAATAAAGGCAGCTTTCATAGAAATGTCAAATTACACATATCCCCATAATGCAAAGCATCGTAGGAAATATGTGCAGATCACCGTAAAATAATTGATACTGGTTCTGCTTTAAACAAGAGGGTATGGTGTCAAATGACTTCTCACACGCTCTACAATGACTGAAAACAGAAGACACAGATATGTGTCTTTGTCTTTTTAGCTAAACTCTTTTATGGTGATTTGCATATACTGTACACCCCACAATGTTTACTCTATGGGGATATGTGTGATTTTACATTTCTATGAAACTTGGCAATATTGCTAGTGTCATTTCTGAAAAAGCTTTCCCTCAATACTTCCATGCTGAGGTCTTTTTACTTTTAGATTACTTTCCTATTTTGGACTTAGCCATGACCCAAACCAGTAAAGCCAAAATATATGACTGTTTTATCCTGGCCTTTGGCTGTTACAGGTGAGCTACACTGACAAGTCCTGTGTAGGATGAAACATGTGTCTGGGTCTTCTGTTTACTGCCTTTGCAGAGCTTGTGAAGGACCATTTGGCATTGTGCACTCTTGCTTGAAGTGCAAACAGTCAAAGTTTTTGCATGGTGATTTGCCCATACTTCCCACTATGTTGCATTATGAGAATATATGTAATTTCACATTTCTATGAAACCTGGTTTTAGTACCAATGCCTTTTCTGGGTAACTCTTGCTTCAGTGCTATTATGCAGAGGATCTTTGACTTTTAAATTACTTTCCTGTTTTGAGTTCCACCACCAGCAGGACCAAAATGCATGACTGGTTCATCCCTCCCCTGGGCTGTTACAAATGAGGCACACTGATAAGTCCTGTGTAGGAAGAAACAGTGTCCATGTCTTTTGTTTTCAGCCTTTGCAGAGAGTGTATGATAAGCCATTTGGCATCATAGGCTCTTGCTTAAAGAAGAACTAGTCTAAACTCTGTCATTGTAATTTACAAACATTTCCCATAATGCGTTGCATGATGGGGATATTTGTAATTCTATATTTATATTAAATGATGCTTACTCTTGGCTATTTCAAATCTGAAAAGATTAATAAGCATATTCAAAACAAGGCAAAGAGGCACCTTGCAAAACAGGAGAAAAAAAAAAAAAATGGAATCAAAAGGTAAAGGGGCAAAACTGTAACCATAACTTGAACTGTTGCCTTAATGTGCTCTAAGCACTGTATTCTGATATGTATAATACAATGTTGGCATCACAAAGTCAGACAGTCAAGTTATTTAAATCTGGTGACCCAGGGGAAAGGATACAGCAGAAACAAATATGTCAAAGTCATGCTGGAGTGGCAAGTCCAGCTCAGGAACAAAAGCACAAAAAGTAAATAGAAGTGTGTTATTTGCATCCATGTGGAATGTGTGAGGAGACATAAGACAAGGAAGTCATTTCAGAAGATGGAGAAAAGGACTGGGCCAGTGGTGTTCTAGAGGATACCATACTTGATAGGTAGGGGAGCGGATAGTGTATAACCAATGTGGAATAACTGCAGCCAGACCAAAAGCTTAGAAGAAGAACCACCTGACCACCAAGTCAGAGAGTTCTGCAGCACCTAACTTATCCAGGACAAGGGGGTGGGTCACAGTGCTGAAGGCCTTTGCTATGTTTATGAAAATAGTCAGTGAACAGGCCCTGATCCATGTCTTTCATCACAGACCCTGTGATGTGCAGGAGGGAGGGGATGGTGGATGATGTTTATGAAAGCTAGACAGAAAAGAGGAGAAGAAAGAAGAAAAGGCAAGGTAGGTGGATAGCTAAGAGAGAAGATGTTTTTCTTGCACTTAAGCTGGGGCTGGGCAAAGGGAGATGGGACAGTAAATACCAGAGAAGGAAGAATTACCAAGAAACAGATATAGTGCACAATTAAATGCAGGTTAGTGTTTTTTTTTATATGAAGTACCACCATTTACTGACATGGTACATTTGAGTCACAGAGCAAAAAATACAAACACACAAAAATACATTGTTTTAAAATAGCATACCAGACATAAAATTCTGATACAGTTGACAGCTAGTGCAAAAAAATCAGCAAGCAGCCTGAACCCAGTGTTTCAGTTGACTCTTACTCATCTACTGGGCTGATGAGCCAGATTCCAATGTTTTCCTTTTTACTGCTTCCAATTATGACATCCTCTTCAGTGGACAATTGATTTCCAACTTGATTTTCAGAGGATCCTGTAGGAAAGAAAGTGTTATGGGGAGGACTTTAATCTGTTTCTAGGACTGAGGACGGACTCAAGCCGGAAAGAAAGATTGAAAAATGAGGGAGGCAAGAGGGGCAGTGGTGACTGGCACAGGGAGAGGAGGAAGATTTGTATGCAGCCCATTAGGTCTGTGCAATTTAGAGGAATTACAGAGTAATAGTCAGAACTAAAAGCCCCACACACAAGTGTGAGTCTTCCCAATTTGCACTTTATGTGCTAAAACAATTTTTATTTGCTTACTGTTTGCAGCAGTGTATGAGCTTTGCCAGACTAAGTCTGCTTACTTGTAAGTTGATAGTTTCAGTTACTTCAAAGTCCAGAATCCCCTGCAGCTAACATCAGAGGAGGACTGCAGTAGTGGGAGTTTCAGTAGCCTGCAGTGCACGTTTGAGATTTTATAAGATCAGATCAGATGTTTGCCAGTCCTGTTGTTCTCCCAGGGCTACTTGCAGTCCTCAGTGAATGTACAATACTTAGCCCCAGGGGGACAGTGGGGCCAGCAAACAAAAGATCAGAGCTTATAAGAACTCTGACATGCTCTACAAGCAATTGAATCTCCCACTGCTGCAGCCCTCCTCTGATGTCAGTTGCAGGGGATTCTGGGAGTTCTGGTTAAAGCAAATGTCAACTTGGATGTCAACAAATTCAGCCTGATACTTTTTTTTTTAAACTTAGCTTTATTGCAGGTAAAGTGCAGATAGGTATGGTGCATCAGATATAGTCACGAAGTATGTAATTTTCTGCACTGTACTAAAAATAACACCGTGAACTCTTTCAATACAGGTGGTTCCAGAAGTGCATAAGTCCATTTACAAGTTACTAAATCCTGTCTGGGACATTTCTTCACCTGAATAACAGCATAAAACATTCAATACTGTAAGATAACAAAGAGACTAACATGTCCAACGTTAGCAAAAACTGTCATTCCTACTATAACATGTACCTATGTTACTTATGTACTATGAGGCCTGATGTAATGGGTGCAGGGAGTGGGCCTGAAGGGGCCCACCTCCATCACTGGATCTCTGCCTCTATCTCTTCCTGTAGGGTGCCCAACCCAATCCACTCCCACCTCTGCCACAAAGCCACCTGTTTGTCCAGATTAAGCCTCAGCATGGGAGTTAGATTCTTCATTTATTCAGCTTTTCAACTCTGTTCATCAGCATTTCAAATGTTGGTGAAATGTCCTGCAAAGAGCTCGGAAGAACCTTTGTTGTATCTGATTTCTCACCTTGGGTGCAGGGACCCACAGTACTATGTGTGGGAATGTGAATTGGACGGGGACATTCTACAACTTCTGTAGGGCTCCATGCACCTATTTCCAGTACTGCTGGAGTTCAAGGCAAGCCTGGAAAATGTGTAAGTGTGAACCCACCTTCCCACACTACCTCCAACATTCGCTTGAGATCACTGCATGGAAGTGGCTGGTGATTGTGGGTGTTTGAAAGAAAAGGACCACACACTTCCAACTGAATTCTCACCAATTTAGTGAGGCCATAGTTTTTCAGCCCACCCCCAGTGTGGCCTTCCAGTTATTTTCAGAGAGTGGTGTGCCTGACTCCCCCTCCCATTGGGTCAGCATCCTCCACAGTCCAGGGTGAATCACCTCCACCAACACTTGGTACCCTCTGCTGAAGGTACCACTATTTTTTGCCAACATAACCCCAAGTTGAAAAATTCTCTGGGGGTAAGGTCTCGACCAACCTGGTCCAACAGGATGCTGGATGTCAGATAATACTGAACTTGTAGATATCCATAAAAATCCTGCCTACATATGCTATATTTTTGCTGTAAGTCAGTGAATGATACACACTGAGAATGATACAATCTACAATACTGCAGTAAAGAGTAAGTAAAAAAAATGTTTTTGCACACAAAGTGCAAATTGGGACCAGCCTCACACTTGTATGTGGGGCTCCTAGTGCTGACTGTTCCCCTTAAATGGAGAGTAAGGCAGCAAGGTTGGTCTCAGAGGAGACTGGGGAGAAGGAAAACGATGCTGGGGTAAAGGGTGAAGGACAGAAGCATTTGGGGAGCGAGGGCAGAGAGGAGGTAGAGAAGAGAAAGGGGAGTTACTAGGGAGAAGGCACAGGATGTGAAGAAATTGTTAAAGATGTTTTCAACTTCAGTTGAATCAGAGATAGGTGAATTTTCCAGTTTGAGGATGCAGGAGATAGACTGGGTAGGGGGTTGAGAAAGGAGTGAAAAACCTTTCAAAATCTATAAGGATTTAAGGTTTTTCTGAAGGTTGTAAATGAAATGAACTGATCTGGCCTGCATGGTGGCCTTAGTACTGACATTACATAGTTGTTTGTTGTTCGTATCTCAACAAGTCCTTAGGAAAGTCTGAGGTTTTGTTGAAATGCCAGGCAGAACCATGAGCTTTAAGCAGGTAAGTGACCTCTGCAGAGATTCTGGAAAGATGGGACCCTTTGAGAGGGGCATGTTTGCTCCATTTTCAACTTAAGCTGGCCTTTAAAAAGTGTATAATGTGAATGCTGACTAGCCAGTGGTACAAAAATCATCTAGCATGGAAAGGAGGTCCAGATATTTGAGTAAACTAGACAAGATAAACTTTGGTGGGGCATTAGAGCAGCTGATCATATGACTGCAGTGCATCACGCAGTGGTCATTGAAAGTCTGGTAAAGTGTCAGTGGACATAATCCAATGGGCATGTGAGGACTGGACCCAATCAATAAGGCAGAGATTTGTGAAGTGGGGAGTAAGATAATTGGATTCAGTACTGAGCTGCATGAGACTGAGGAACTCCTCTTGGTAATTTTGTTTCCCAAGGCGGGGAAGACCATTTATATTTAGATCTTTAAGAACTGAGAGCTCCCTGGAAACTGAGAGGGAGGAACTGGTTGAAAGGATGTCTGGACAGGAGTCAAGTTAGCTTTGGGCAAGGAGTAAATGCCACTGTTACGTAATCACGAGAAAGAGAGCCTACACAGGAGGAGTTAATGGGAAGAGGGGATGGCAGAATGATACATGACATTACAGTTAAAGTTGTGATGTAGGTATAGAAGAACTCCACCACCACGCTTCCCATGGTCCTGCTTGTGAACAGCATAACTAGAGAGTTTGTCTTTCCTATGATTGACTAGTGGAGAGTCAGGTTTCTGTAATTTATGTATGTATGTATGTAAGTATGTATTTATTTATTTTTTTATTGATGTAGGTATGTATGTATTTATTTCAATGTTTGGTAACCAGAAAAGTCACAGTGAGCTGAGGCTTGTTTCCAGGTGTGAGCTGGGGGGGGAGTAGTCAGGCAGGCAGTTACAAACAATAAGACGTGCAATTATAATGGTTACATACAGGTGCAAGCTCAGAATGATAACAAATTAAACAGATTTAAAATATAAAACAGAACTGTGCACAGATTGCTCACAAGTATACAAGGGTAGGAAGCAGAGGATCTGAAAAAACCGAATTAGGGTGAGGTGAGCCCTCCAGCAAGAAACAGCAAGGGAAGGAGTGAGAGTAACACTAGAAAAGTTGGGGTTTCTGCAGACAATAGGAGAAAATGGAGACAGTGGAGGGAGGGAGAAAGAGAGGAGCTTAGTGGAGTGAGGGGGTGACAGGAACGGGGGAGTGGTGAGTCTTAGTAGTCATTTTAGGGATAGTAGGAATGGGACTTGGTGAAGAGGAGAGGGGAGCAGGCTCCAAGGGAGGAGAGCTGGTATGGTAAAGCAGCTTGACCAGAGAGTGAGTGGGGATGGGGAATGGTGAAGGAATACATGTCCTTAGTGCATAGGGGTAAGAGGAGGGGATGGAGGAGGTCAGGAAAGAAGATAGACAGATGCAGAGGGAGCCAAACCAGTATTTACCAATGAAGGCTGATCAGTGGGACTGGCTATGCAGTGGTATGGGGGTGATGGAAAGGGAGGAATAGAGGGAACAATGGTGGGTGTGGGGAGGAGAGTTGAAAGCAAAGCAACAAAAGGCATTGCAGAGGGTATCCAGTCTGTCAAGGGAAGAGGGAGGAGCTGTGCTATATGCCACATTCACATAGTCAAAAATAGAGAGAATCATTTTGATTAGCATGTCCCTGTGGACTTCAGTGGGGAGACAGTCCTTGTTATGGTAAAGGATGCTGAGCTTAGGATGAAGTTTGCATTGTATAGCATTGATGGAGACTGAGAAATCTAATTTGCTGTCAAGCCACACACTAAAATATCTGAATGCGAGGACAACCTCTAGTTGGATGCCATCAAAGGTGGAGAAGACTAGGAAAGGAGAGAGTCTTCTTAGTTTGCGGCTGGTGCCAAAGGTCATGGACACAGTGTTTTTGGTGTTAATTTGGAGCTGGTTGGTATGGAACAAGCATAACACATTATGGAAATCGCTCTGGAAAGAAAAATCAACAGCAGATGTAGAGGGACTGGATACATAAATGACTGTGTCGTCAGCATGCATGTGTATATATAAGGTGACACAGGCAGAGGGTAGGTCATTAAGAAAGATGGAATATAGTATGGGGCACAAGATGGAGCCCTGGGGGACTCTTGCCAGTATGGGGAGGGAGAAATAGTATGCCACCCACCTGAACAGACTGTTGACAGTTCATGAGGTATGAGCTGAACCACTCAACTCCAGGAGTAGAGAGTCCAGCTGAGGTCAGTTTGTTCAGGAGGAGAGGGTGGGATACTGAGTCAAAAATCTTTGCAAGATCAGTGAAGATGGCTGCTGTGACGTGTCCCTGATCCATTCCAGTAAGGATGGAGTCAGTTACGTGTAGAAGGAAGGATATGATGGAATGTTTTTTCTAAAGCCAGAATGGAATGGAGAGAGGAAGGAAGAGGAGTCTAGACAATCAACTAGTCTAGAGTGAACTAGTATCTCTTGTAGTTTAGCAAGGGAAGGAAAGAGATCGGCCTAGAGTTTCCTGGGGAAGATGGAGCACCCACCTTGTGAAGAGGGCATCCTTTGGCTGTTTTTTTGGAGAAGACGGATGGCAGTTTCCATCAAAAAAAGTAGTGCTCCAAGTTTAGATCGGGTGCTTTGCAAAATAAACAAGACAGAGCAACACAGGACCAACCACTCCACTACAGCGATGAAATAATCCTGAATTTATTCCACACTGTGAAAACTGGTGCATTTAGACACCAACTGTGACCAGCAAAAAAAACAGTGTACCAGGCATGCCGTGCCCCAGTGCTTCGAGGTCAAAGAAAACCTCTTCATCAGGGGACGTGGTATGGCAGAGTGGGAAACGGATAGGTTCAGGAGGTGAGTGAACAGATGAATGATAGCAGGAGCAGATATGAAGGATTTTAGGATCCAGGTCATCGGGGCTATATTTCAGAGAGTTAAGGGACTTGAAGGTGAGGAAGACTTCCTGGGGGAGGACAGGAGGGAAGCAAAAACCTTCAGATAAGGTAGGTTGGGGGGGAGGGATCATTCGAAGACTAGCAGAGTAGTCCACAAGTGACAAAGAACTTGTTAAAAGGGAAGCAACAGCAAGGTGACTGCAGACCAGAGAGCTGTCTGCTTGGAGAGAGGTGCAGGTTGGGGCAGTGGGTCAAAAAGGGAATGGATCTCTTCAGAATTTGGAGGGAGAATTTAGGTTAGACTGTAGGCTGGATTAGAAATAGTGGGTCTTGGCACTGTGGAGCAGCTTGTAGGCAAGATGCACATTAGAGCAGCTCTGCACTTATCCAGAATAAAAATGTAAAAAAACTTCCTTTCTTAGCCAGAATAGTGGGAAATTATTGCAGCCATTGGAAAGAGTACACCAGCTGGCATTGTTTGATACCAAATGTTACTATGCTTCGCAACCAGAAAGCAGGTGGGAGCAGTCATAAAAATTCATTAGCAGCTGCTGAACAGGCCACAACAGCCTCAGCAACAATTGCCAGTGTGGATCCCCCATAGAGAGCTTTGCAAGCCTCAATGCAGGCAATTGACCTGAAGGTTGAATCCATTCTTCTATGATTCATCGAACAGGATGCCAAGTTGGAAGTGGTGATGCAGACTGCAGCCTCAGCATAGAAAAAGGCAACACAGGCTATGGCTGGGATGTCCAAATTAGTGCAGGAGAATGAGCAATTGACATACAGACTGTAGGCTCTAGAGAACTCAAATTGGAATCGCATGTTCGCATAGTTGGCCTCCCAGAAGGACGTGAGGAAGGGGACCTCTTAGCCTTTCTACAATCCTGGCTACTGGAGGCACTTACCTTGCACATGGATGTTTTTGCTTGACAATTTTGTAAAGCGTTTAGGATCACATCTAGAGCTGCCAGAACACTTGGTGAGTCCCCAAGAGTAGTGATGTTGGTGACTGTGAGTTCTCTTCTCCCAGATACCATCCTTCAAGTGGCTAGATCTGTGGAAGGTCTTAGCTGCAACAGAGCTACAGTCCACTTGTTTCCAGACCTATCTTTCACCACCAGGGTGCAGCAAAATAACTTTGATGTGGTCCGAGAGTGGCTCAGAAGCCTGGGGGTTAATCACTCTTTACTGATGCAGACTCAGCTCTGCATCCATTATGGGGGTTGTACCTTCCAGTTTAGTGACCTGGTCGAAGCAGTGAAAAAGACCAAACCCATTGCCTGCAAATTCCAGGCTACAGAGGCTCAAAAACCAATAGACTGTGATGAGGAGACTTGAGTTCATCCTTGGACTATCTTAACTATTAATATCTAAGTATTTTTGGACACTAAATGTTTGAAATGTTTCTGCCAAGTTTAAAAATACCTACAATGTTAATTAAAGGGGCTAGGCTGCCCCCTTGAGATAATCTTATTTTCTGGCTTACGCCACTTGGATGTGTAGTCTGTTTCTATTGGTGCTTAATATGTTTGGAGAAACCTGTTTTTCTTTTTGGGATTTGGAGACATTTCAGTACTGGATGCTGAGTTTCATCATCTGTCAGGGACTTTTTAACATTTTGAACTTGTACCCCAAAAGCCTTTGTAGGCTGTAGCTTAATGGACTTTAACTTTTTTTGCCATATTTGGGTTTACCCCCACTTCTTAAAATAAGATTGTATAGGCTTTAGATCCCGAGTTACATGGGATGTATTTGTAAATTTTTTGAACCTATGATGTCTTACAGGAGAATGTACTATATGTCATTGCTTTTGTACAAAAGCAATAAACATATAGATACATAAAGAAAAAAGAAATAGTGGGCCTTGACTGCCCAAATTGCCTTGATGCAGGAGTTCCTAAGAGACCTGCAGTGTTGGTGGTTAGACTAAGAGTGGGAGGTCTTGAAGTAAATCCATGCAAGGTCTTGAGATTTGCACATCTCAATGAGGTTGGATGTGATCCATGGATGGTGGGAGCATTTCACTCTGTTTTTTCTAAGGGGGGCATAGATGTTCCAGGAGTTGGTGAGGATGGCAGTGAAGAGTGAGAGGGCTGTGTCAATGTTTTGGGCAGAGTGTAAACGGGGACCAGTCAGCAGAGGCAAGGTCACTTAAGAGGGCATCTGTGTCAAGTTACTTGAGAGGTCTGTGCCAGATGTACTTCGGGGTGGATTGAGGGGGGCAGCCTTTCCTAATATAGTAGGTTAAATAGCGATCACTGGACACATTTGAGAGAATACCTGCAACTGAGTTACGATGGGGGTGGTAAGACAGCACCCAGTCCAGGAGGAAGTGGTTTGAAGGAGTGAGTGTTGAGTCTGGTGGTTTCAGCAATTAACTAGAATGAGATTCATGGACATGATATAGTGTGGGATAGGCTTAGAGACAGGAAAGAGCCAGTTTAAACTGAAGTTCCTGAGGAGGATAAGTTCACTAGAGGCAGAGAGGGGGAACAAGCTAGGAGAGGAAGTTGAGAAGAGAAGAATGAGAGATCTTTGGGGAGATGTATAGGACTCCAACAAAGATAGTGAGGGAGGAAGGAAGGAAGGGAAAGTTTGACTAGCAGGAGCTCATGGGAGGTGGGATGGACCTCCTTGAGGGAGATGGAGTAGCAGAGGGTTTGATGGATTTATATGGCAACTTTTCCACCACATTTACCTCTGCCCAGGTGAAATCGGTGGAAGTCAGGGAGGGCAAGCTGTGAGTGTGGGACTCAAGAGGAGAGCCAGGTTTCAGAAATACACAGGATGTCAGGACAGTATTGAGAGGCCCATACCTTGTGGGAGTCAAGCTTAGGGAGTGGGCTTTGTGCATTGAAATGGAAGAAGCTAAGGCCTTTAGGAATTGAAAGGGAAGGGGAGGGAAGGAGAAAGGATTGGGTTCCTCTTTGCCAGTCAGAAGTAGGAGGATAAGGAAGGGGAAGAGAAAAGAGTGTTTTCCACTTTCTATATTGAAGGGCAGAGAGACCTGAGGAGTAGGGAGGAAGGGAATGAAAGGAGCAATGGAGGATTTCAAGGTTTAAGGAGAGGGCGTGTAAGAGACCAAGGTGGATACAATGAGAAGGGGAGTAGTGATGTAAGGAGGCTGGTGTGGAGAGAGGTGGGAAGACAAGAGGGAGGGGTGAGAAGGAGGAAGAGGAAGAGGAGGGGAAAGGAGAGGGAGAGGGGAGAGGGACGAAGGCAACAGGGATGTGAGAGGGCCTGAGAGAGGGAGGCGGGCAGGGGAGACTAGAGGAAGAGGGATTAGGAAGGCAGGTAGCCAGAGAGCATGGTGCTGTTGATCTGAATCAGAGGGGAATGAAGGAGAGGGGGAGCAGAGTATGGTTTGACTTAGGCAGAAAGGAATAAGAGAGGGTAACAGTCGCTGGTGCAGATACTGTACAGCAGATTTAGGGCAGGTGGTCAAGAGAAGCAAGTAGGTGAGAGGGCATAGAGTATTACCTGTTAGTGTAAGTAGCTGCAGGGGAAGGGGATAGGTTTTACATGCAAAGCAAAAAAAACTGACAGCAGATTTGCAGTTTGAACAAATACAAATTAAAGTAATAGCTAGTACAGTACAAGTCACATTAGACTATTCCATCAATGAATTGGTTTAGCATTGTTTTTTTGAGTTGGCATTGCATTGCCAACTCATATTGCATTATTTTTCAGTGCTTAACCAGCTGAAAAGCAATGTTTGTAGAATGTTTTTGCAACTCAGTTGGAATGCATCTGCAGTCCAGTCACAACGCAATGCAAAACTGAATTTTAACTCTTAAGAAACAGTTTGTGCAAGGCTTTGTGCAACACAACTCAGTCAGAAATGCTACAGCAATTCATTGGAGGAACAGTTTAATGTGACTCATACAGTAATTGAGCACTGACAGTCCTAGCTGGAGAGCTAGCAGGCCAACAAAGCAGGTAGGAAAATAAGTTGTCATGTAGAAGTTAAAACAGCAGGCGAGCAAGGACAAGTAGCAAAAGTGCAAAAACACAGTGAGCAGGTGCAGCAAGCAGATTCAGCTAGATAGTTAACAAAACAGGCCAACAGCATATACAAGGTCAAGATGCAGACTATTGTTAAGTAACTAGCAATAACTGCCAATGATTAGAGTCTAGAGTTACAAGTGCTGACACAGTCAATAGTACATTACTGCGGGCTGGGTAGGTGAGTATGGAGGATGTCTGTGGGACATCATGGCCAGCTGACTGTCTGACTCACTGCTGACTCCAGGCAGACTTCTCAATGTCCTTCACTCACGGTCATTTGCATGAATGGCCTGCTATGCAGATGGGCTGTTTGCACAGGACCAGTTTAGTAATGGAGTGCATAGAGAAATCCCAACCCTGCAAGCACCTCATTGGTGGAGGGTGCGATCAAACAAAAAGCACAAAAGTCCTGACTCTTGGGGTCCATGGTCTGATGGCTGGGGGAGGGGAAACAGGTAGAGAGCAGACACAACTCTGTCAGGGAGCTCTGCAGTTCCAACATGGATTGGCAGCAAACTGCGGTGAAGTCCAACAAAGGCTCTGGGATTGAAAATCGTGCCTGAGTCCGAAGGTCCCGCCCCTGCAAGCACCCGACAGGTGGAGGGCACAATCAAAAAAAAGGCACAAAAGTCCTGGCTCCAGGGGTCTAGTGGCTGGGGGGTGAATCAGGTGGACAGCAGGCTCAGGTCTCTCAGGGAGCCCTGTAGTTGTGGGGGGGTTGGTGGCATACTGATCAGGAAATAAAAATTGTAGTGTATGGCCCACAGCCTTAGCTGGTCAAGTCTGGGAAGGACACCCCTGATGTTTACATGAAAAAAGCTCAGCACTTTGGGAAGGAAGGGAGGTAGAAAGGAGAGTAGACTAGCATTTAGCACCCCATCTCCCAACAGCAGTAGCAGAAGGGATAAGAGGATTGTAAATGAGACCTAGACCTAAGAACAGGTACTGGAGAAGAGCAGGTCAGGTTGGGTTAGAAGGAAAGACAATGGAACAGTATCAAGATTGAGAGAAGGGAAGGAGAAGAGACCAAAGTGACTGAGGAAATACAAGGAGAAAGAAAGGTGGGAAGATGCTAGAGAGGAGGTAGTAGGGAGAGATGGGAAGTAAGACAGAGGGAAAGGTGAGAGGGAGGAAGAGAAGGTGTGCTGTAGAAGAGAGAAGGGTGCAAAATGAAAAGGAAAAGGGTGAGTGAAGCATAGTCAGGAAAAGCTGCTGCCGACTAGTGTAGGGTGCAAGTTATAACAGCTAGCAACAGGGGTGACAGAGGAACCCCTATCAGACAAGTTTAGTAGTCAACACAGGTAAAACTTATTTAAATGCAGAACACTAGGAGCAGGTTTGATTGTCAATAAAATACATTACTAGAATAGATGTGACCACACATTCAGCCAGTACAAACGAGTATAGTAGTTAGCACAAAAAGCTAGTTATTTCATTCATTTATTTAGTTTCTGTTAACTGGGAAAGGAGGACTAGAAAATGTTGCCTAATTTCAACCTTGTCCTGAGGAGGGGGGATACAGATGGAAACCAACTGACATTGAACCAGATTAACCTGTTAGTGGTATTTTTAGTGAACAGGAGTAGTCATAGGAGTAAAGTAAGAACAGACAAGTTGAAAAAGGCCAGCATGGATAACCAAGTTTTAACCATGCAAGGGAAATGCAAGCTATACAGACTTGGGTTAGCTAAGCAAACATAGAGTTAGGAAAGGCTAAATAGAAAAAGTGCAATGGTAACATTACACAAGAAATCAGACTGATGAATACAAATTTGAGTAGTCACGTGATACAGTGGGAAAATATAAATGAGTCGTTCAGCAGGAACACATCCTGCATCAGAAGATATATTAGGGGACATTGAATTCTTGGTCCCAAGCTGTAGTTGATATAGAAAGAGGTAGCAGCATAAGTCCTGGCGGTAGCACTGGAGGAGAACACTAGGTTGCTGTCTCAGTGGGAGTGGGAGTCTTCTGCAAGTCACTGATTACTGGCTGGCAACCACTGAATCAGAGTGCTAATTTGCAGGGATGAGGTTGTACAGTCTTGATGGCAGACAGAGAGAGCCTGTAGACAAAGGTCCTCATAGGGGTCCATCAGGAAAAATGTTTTGCTATGGGAACCCACAGATTGAAGATCCAGAGGCAGACAGATCAATTCATGTTCATTGATGACCAACTAATTTTATTATTATGGGAGTCAGAAAATTAATTTGTGTTAAGGGCAATTTATATTTTATTTGTCAGTGCACTATAAACCACAGGTTGGCTCATCATCAGAAATGACTCCTGTATTTCATTCCTTGAACTGCAGCAAACATTTGGCCTACCTACACAAGATCACTTTTGATATTTACAGGTGAGGCCCTAGCTGACCTCACAGGCACTGGTGCAACAAATGTGTACAGATCTGACAGCCCTGGAAGAGTTCATGTAGTGGGCACACATGTTTTTGGAAAGTGGAGGCACAGTCTCCAGGGCATATAAAACCCTCCTGGGGTGAGAATGCTCAGAATTCACACAGTTTTAAGGCCCAGCGGGAAAGAGAAGATCAGCTAACCCTATCCACAGAAGATTGGTCTAAGCTGTGGGAAATGGGGTGGAAACTTACTGCCACACCAGGGTGGAGGCAATTTAGGTGGCATTGCCTGGTGAGGTTTTTTCACACGCAACACGTTACACACCACTTCATGGTGGGAACCTCCAACCAATGTGTGAGGAAATGTGAGAAAATTGGGTCACATTTCCATATCTTCTGGGACTTTTTGCTATTAGATTCTTCTGGGCCCAATACACAATACACTGGAGGAACTTTAGACCTTAGATATCACAAATAATTTCCAGCACTTAGTGCTGGCAAAACAGGTTTCATAAGTGGGAAACAGCACTGCAAGGTATATTTCAGGCATTGTGTACAGCAGCTCTAAAGGGCACCACCAACTGCTGGCTGCAGAAACACCTGCCCACTTTTGCCTCACGGGAAGGAAGAGTGACAGAAATGTGTAAAATGAAAAGTATCACCACCACTTTGCAGCTGACCCTAGAAAAACATACAAACACATGGGCCAGATTGGAGGACACAGAAATGGGAGGCATGGAAGACTTCTTATTCTCTTTTTTAAAAGAACTTCTGAATCTCTCAATGGAAATGAACTAGTGGTGGACGAAGTGACAAAACTTTGCTACACAGAGTAATCTGCAAATTTCACCTGTTTTGCAGTACGAAATGTGAAATTTTGCCCACAGAAGGTGAAATTTCATCCGTTGAAAGCAAAATTTCACCTTGGTGAAATTCCACCAAATGCAGGGAAATTTAGTGGATTACTCCAAGCGGCGAAACAGGCCACTTTGCCGTGACTTCGATAGAGAAATTTAAATTCACTGCATCTCTATTATGGACCTAGGGATTAAGCAAACTGACCTGGTGTTTGCACCTAAAGACAGGGACAAAAAAAAGTAAGCCATGTTCAGTGGTCCTCAGCTGCATTAACTATAGCACCAAAATATTTATTCTCTGGAAAGCCTGTAATATGTGGGAGGTGGTACAGTATTTGGTGATACCAGTTTTTTTTTACTGTGATTACTTAGCAGGGGTGATGGATAATGATGAAAGATGCTAGCTGTCCTTAAAACCCTCTGGGAGAAGAAAATGAAAGCCCACCTGTTGGCTCTGACCCAGCTTAGGATCTTTACAGAAGCAGGCCCCAAGTTCATCAAAACCCTGAATGACACCAGAGAAACTTTTACTTCCCTCGGAGTGCCTCTCCCTACGATAGACCACCCACAACTCACAGAGGCTGTCACCCAGCTCCAACGGGTCTAAACTTTATCTCTATGAACATCTGCACTTTACTAATAAACTGGATCTACTCAAAGCATGGATCACCCATACTAGCCTCGATGTGCTTCTCCTGGTCAAAACATGGCTAACCCCAGCCATTCCTAATTCTACTATTACCCTAGCAGGCTATGTCACCTCCATGACCATACCCCTAGAATTTGAAGGTATAGTGATCACCATATCACTCTCAAAGGTAGAGACAGTTACTATTATAGGGTGCTATAGGCCCCCTGCTGGAGGATCTGAGATCATTCAGTTTGTGCATAATATAGCTACCAATCACAACAATGAAATCATAGTAATGAGGATCTGAATTCTGACTGGCTGACCCGGAAAACTAATGCATTGAAGCAATTTTGTGACAAACTGGGCTTCTCGCAGCTTGTCACCAAACCCACATGACCCAACCCAAATAACCCCTCAACTTCAACCTTACTAGACATCATTATCTTTAACAGACCACAGAGAATAATACTGACTACCATCTTTGACAATGTCTTCAGTGATCTCAATTTAGTGGCCTGTGTCAGAGGTGTTTCCAAACTTGGTGGCAACACCACCTTCATTCGAAAATGAACCTTTGCACATTTTAGTGTACAGGTGTATAACCAAAAATTGGCAGCTATTAATTGGCAGGATTTTTATCTGGCCGCCTCACTTCAGGCAGCCCATGATTACTTCATAAAACAAGTCTCCAGAGTTATAGATCAACTAGCTCCATATGTATGGCACAGAGTTAAGAAAAAGCTGTATCCATGGTTCACCAAAGGGCTAAAAGAACCTGATAGGCTATGGGTGACAGCACATACCACTAAGACTGAACAAGATTGGTTGGCTTTCAAATAAGCAAGAAATAGGAGCATCAATCTGGTCTGAACTGCCAAATCTAACTACTGCAAGACAATCCTGAATAATAACAGACTTAACCCCACTGGTTTTTGGCAGGCTATCAAAAGCCTAGAAGGAGAATCAGCCATGCCATCACTACTAAAACAGCTACTAATTGGCACTCAGCTAATCTCGGACAAAGCTTTGGTTTTAGAGGAACTGAACTTACATTTTGCCTCAGCTGGGAATGCTTATGACACATCCGCCTCTGCCATATCACCCATCTCTACTCCCAACTCACATAACCCACCACCAACCATCACACATCTTTTCAGTTTCCAGCAGGTCACTTATAAAGAAGTGGAACACTTACTCCTCACACCAGATCATAAAAAGGTGCAGGTGTGGATAATCTAGACCCACTCTTCCTAAAATTAGGATATCCTGTACTGACAGCATCCTTTATGCACCTCTTTAACCTTTTCATCACAAATTCTAAGCCCCCCCCCCCCCCGGAAGGCAGCTCACATTATTCCTTTATAGAAATCAGGTCACAAGACATCACCACATGATTATAGGCCTATATTTATCCTCCCTGTGTTAGCCAAATTATTAGAAATTATTAGAAAAGCTGATCCACAACCAAATAAAAGACAACCTTGAGACACACTCCCTTTTCAACCCTCTACAGTCAAGTTTCCTTGAAAGGCACAGCATCACCTCCGCATTGGTCAAAGTCACCAACGACTGGCTCTCTGCCCTAGATTGCAGAGAAATTACTGTTGCCCTCTTTTTAGACCTCAGTAAGGGATTCAATACTGTTGACCATAGTATCCTACTTGACAAACTCACTATTATTCTACTCGGCCCAAATGTGGTTCAATGATTTTGCTCCTAACTTACTGGCAGCCCCACGCTGAAAGCCACACCAGCTGACGGTCCCACCTGCTCCACTGCCAAAAGCCAAAGGACTGCTGCCATGACCACTGGCAGCAAAGCTGTTTTTCTGGGCCACTGCTGTGACCACCGGCAGGGCCATAAATCTACAAGCACAAGCCCCAGACACCGGCCAGCACTTTGCTCGGCTACCCACCCATCTCCTCCCTCCCGCCCCTAGTTGGGCACTTGCTTTTTATAGTCACTGTTAGTCATATGACTAACAGTGGATTTTACCATTTGCTCCTTATAACAGTTGACCACTTGGGGGCTTCTAGTGTCTTTCCTACCTAAGCTAAATTCTTTATCTTGACCTTCCCAGTTCAGCTATCAAAACCTCGGCCTGCAAATGGCACACCCAGGCCCTTTCCTGCTCACCTCCTATCTGGTGCTCCTGACCCTATCATGGCTATCCCTGATCCCATGCTTACACATAGCTGGTCGGCAGTAGCTGCTCAAAAATGATGACTTTATCTTTTCTAATCAGCTAGTTTATCCCCTCTGCAAATTATGAACTTACTTCCCTATTAATCCACAGATTCACAATATTTTTTTCAAGTTCATAGATCTGCAATGAAAATAAGATATTCCTTATCCAATGCTCCACCCTTGGTCCACTGCAAGCTGTGGTAGCTCCTGTTTCTTGCCCTAATATTATCAGGGGATGTCGAAACCAACCCTGGCCCACTATCCCAACACCCTCTGCTTAGCGCAAACTGGACCATACAAAAGGACTCTGTATAGCTCATATCAACATTAGAAACCTCCAACATAATTTTACTGAACTTGAAGCATGGGTCTATCTTTTCTGTCCTAATGTTCTCTGCATTTTGGAGACCTGGCTAAAACCCTCTATACCTGACTCTGTGGGTACCCTAAGTGGCTATAGCCTACTTAGATGTGACAGGCCCTCTCATAAAATAGCTGTAGCTGTAGCAATTTACTCCAAGATGCACCTCAGTCTTTCCAGTGTGCAAACTCCCACTGCCACTAGCTTGAACTCCTGCATAACCTCCTCCTCCTGGGCACTAAGAGCTGCACATAGTCTGTGTCTATAACCCCCCCCCCCACGAGGTGGCGTTGCTGGTCTAACCGAGCTTCTTGACTACACAGTTAATGCAGTAGGGCCAAATGAATACTAGGTGATATAAACCTAAACTGGTTAGGTAAAAATCATAACAACCTCCTCTCCCTGATCCAGAGCTATAACCTGCACCAAGTCATAGCTGACCCTACCAGGGTACCATCACCTCAAAACCCTGGTACTCTAATTGACTGGATCTTAACTAATCACTCGGATAGATTAGCAACAGCAGGTACTCTGCCAGATGCAATAAGTGACCATTCTCCCATTTTCTGCACTTGGTGTCGTTCCTTTACCCCATCCCCACCACCTCGGTACATTACTTTCTGCAATTTTGCTAATCTTGACCAGGCTAAGTTCCTATATGAAGTCTCCACTCTTGATTGGTCCTATGTATTCCAGGCACAGGATACCCAGGGTGCATTAGACTTTTTTGTTCAGCATTTCTTGGCTCTACAGGCTAGGCATACACCCTCTATTACACATTGTGTTCAAGGTAAATGGACCAGATGGCTCCACAGAGAACTCCTGGCCTCCCTCCTTACCAGAGATAAAAGCTGGAAATGTTTTAAAAAGTCTGGCCTTGCAACAGATTATAATACCTATAGGATTCTGAGAAACTACTACAAGAGGCAAATAAGACTAGCCAAAGGCTCCTATTGCAAATAACTTTTAATGGATGCTGCGGGTGACTCCAGGAAGTTCTGGAATCATGTTAAATCCTTTCTAGGATCCAAGCAAGAACTCAGTGCTAACCACATGGTGCTAAATGGTGTCCGTTGTAATGATCCTCTAACCATTGCAAATGCCTTCAATTAGCATTTTTCAAATCTTACTGACCTCACTGCCTCTTTCTCTGCTGTTCCACCAGTACTGCACCTATCTTCTCCTGGCCTTCGCTGCCTACCTACCTTTTTGCTTCAGGGCAATTACCAAAAATGAAGTCTTCAAACTCCTTAACAAAGTCTCTGACACCACTAACATGAACTCTGATAGCCTTGAGCCTAAGCTCCAGAAATTGGCAGCCCCATTTATTGCTGCACCCCTGTCCAGAATCTTCACCTTATCTCACTGTCATAACTATATTCCGGGCATCTGGAAAACTGCAAGTCACACCAGTTTTTAAGAAAGGAGATAAAAAACCCATCTCAAATTACCGACCCATAGCTATACTATCAGTCCAGAGCAAGATACTTGAAAAACTAGTGGCAGCTCAAACACTTGATTATCTTGATAAGTATAATCTCCTCTCCCGCAGGCAGCATGGCTTTTGAAATGGTCATAGCACCTCCACTGCCTTACTCAAGCTCATGAATGATGCTGTGACTGCTATGGACACTGGCTCTGTAACTAGTGCAATTTTTATTGACCTCATGAAAGCCGTCAATCTTGTGGATCACCCACTTCTCCTCTACTGCCTTAAGTCCCATGGTTTCTCCAAGTCGGCCACTGACTGGTTTTGCAGCTACTTAACAAACAGAGGTCAAGTTGTTAAGTTTGACTCGGCCCTATCAGAGCATGCTTTAATAAACATTGGCGTTCCCCAGGGATCTATCCTGGGTCCTCTTCTTTTTTCCATTTTTATAAATCAGATTGCTCTGGCTACCCCTCCTGTTCATCCATCCTCTAAACTGATGACCTGGTACTCTACTCCTGCTCCAGTAATATATCGGAGATTAACCTTTCTCTCTCCTCTGCCTTTCTCAGTGTCCAACATTGGCTCACGAGGCACAGACGATTACTCAATGTAGGTAATACACAATCTATGCTTTTTGGATCCGCAGCCAAACTAAAATTGTATTGAGACCTGTTTATGATCTCGTTCCCTGATGGCACTTTACTTGAGAAAGTTAATTCCTTCAAATATCTTAGAGTAGTCCTTGATGAGTCGCTGAACTTTGACCAACATATCCGGCTCACAGCTAAATCTATTAATACCAATCTTGGTATTGTCTACAGGACGTGCCATGCCTTCACACCCTCGGCTAGACTGGCTATTGCCCGGGTTATCCTCCCTGCATTCACTTATGGTGCTGTCTCCTACGTAAATACTGCAGACACTGCTCTCAAGAATTGGGATGCTGCTTACAGCAATATCTGTTGCTTTGCCTCCTCATACCCACATCTAAAGCATCACTGCCAGCTTTATTACAGTCTCAACTGGCCCTCCCCCTTTGCTGTCTCCTAGCCATAGTATCATTGTCAGATAATATTATTAGGTCCAATATCTCTGCCAAGCTTGCCTCCATGCTGCTCCCTCAAACATCTTCCAATGGTCTATGATCCACTGAAAAATCTATACTGCAAGTACCTCGAGCTAAAACGACAAAGGGTACTAGTGCTTACTCCAATATGGCTCCAAATTATTGGACCTCTCTACTGCTGAATATTCAACTTGCGCCTAACCATATACTCTTCAAAAAGTGGCATCTGTCCCTCCTAATGGATTGTGCCCACTGTACCTGCTACAAGCCTCCCTAAACCACCTGCCTCTACAACTCTTATCCTGATCCAATGTCTATCCCACCTCAGAGCATTAGTACAACTGTTCACTTATACCTCCACCCATCCCACTAGTCCTAGCCTACATGCCCCCCCCCAGCCTATCTGACCTCCCCAAGCTGTCCTGTGACTGGGTTGTGGTCTTATACTAGGATTAAGATTCTATCACTGTATTTTGTTTTCACTCTGTCCTTAAACCATTCTAGGCACTACTTGCCTTCACATTTAGCTTGAATTGTCATGTATCTTTGCCCTTTGTTATAGACTGGATGTATTTTGTTCCTGCATTTTTCTGATAATGTGGTAATTGCTGTAACTTTGTATTTCTGTATCGTATCCAATCTGTTTATTCATAGTTATTTGTTTCCTAAGTATCTGTACCATGTAACCTCCCGGGTCGGACCTGAAAATAGTCACTCATGTGTCTAGTGCCCCTACCCAGTCAACAAAAACTAAATAAATAAAAGGTAGCGGGCCTCACATCCTCCTGTGCCTGTATCTGCAAAGGTATTCCACAAGGCTGTATATTGGGCCCTCTGTTATTCATTATTTACATCAATCAACTAGGCCTAAACATCATAAATGCAAAATTATATTATTATGCAGATGACATGGTGCTTTATGCCTCAAATTCAGATCCTGATACAGCCATGCTATCCCTCCAGGATGACTTCAACCTGCTTCAGCATGACCTCATCAAAGCTAAGCTACTACTAAATTCATCCAAAACTAAATGCATGATATTTGCACCCAACTCATGCCCCAAACCTTCAACACACACACCCCACATACTCTTACCAATGAGTGTATTAAAGCTGTACACACTTTTAAATACCTATCAAACAATCAATCAATCAAGCAAATCTTTTTTCACCAGGCGAACACCATTAAGCAATGTTCATTTTCAAAATGGACCTGGACAGTATACATAGTCATAATTTAACACAATGTTTACAACAGCCAAACATATAAAAAGCTTTGAGCCATGGTAGTTACAATGAACAAAATGATAACAACAGCCGGGCCTAGACAATAATGTCTACAGAATATATAAGGAATTTCATTGATTGATGTAAAAATGTAACACAACACATATGCCTGAAGGGTATCAGAGGAAGGAAGAGGAATAGAAGATACAGAAACAGAGTAAAAAAGATCAGATCGATGGGGGGGGGGAGGCAGAGGGTGATAGAAGTAGGAAGGATGAAAGGGAGAGGAAGGAGGGGAGCCCAGGGAAACCACAGGTACTGTGGACTGGCTAAACTGAGTCGACAGACTACAGGAGCACAGTATGAGATAGTGAAAGGGGTCATTAACAACTAACAGGTACAACCGTAGGATAAGTTACAATACCCTATAACAGGACAGTTGTGTGGTGGGAATAAAAGGAACAGCAGAATGTGGCTGGAGGAAGTATAAGCCGTAAGAGATGGTTGCAATGCCCAATAACAGGAAAACCATGTGTTGGGAATAAAAGGGACAGTGGAATGTGGTTGGGGGAGGATGGGGGAGAGGGTGACAAGGGACAGCCTGTGACAATCTCTGAATCTTTGTTTAATGATAGAGCCAGGATCAAGGAAAGCAATTGCAAGATTCTTTAAAGGAGCAGGCATACAGTGATTTGAAAACTGCCAATGTAATAGGGAGGACCAATTTCAATGTTTTTTGCAGCTTATTCCACAATAGAGGTAGCCTATAACTTATTGAGGCCCTACCAAAATGCGATTTGACCTTGGGTGCGGACAGAGAAATATAGGAGGCAATTCTCAATATGTACTTGCCTATCATGCTTAGTGGCAGGCAATCAGAAATATATTGGGACAGCTTCTTAGTGATGTCTCTAAATGTCCAAAGTGTTGCATTTCTCTTTTGCCTGTGCATAAGAGATGACCATCCCACAGCTGAGTATAAGGAACAGTGATGCATTAAGCAAGGGAGACCAGTGATAAACTTTAAAGCTCTATGGTAGAGCGTGTCCAGCTTCATGAATGCAGAGGCCGGGCCCTGACTGTAGAGAAAGTCTGTATAGTCTAGAAGGGACAGGAATGTAGTTTGGACCAGTCTCATCTTGGCCTCCTTTGAAAGTAATGTTACTGGACAAAAAATGTACTTTTCACGCTCATATAGATGCCCTCTGTAAAAAACTGAGGCAAAAACTGGGCTTCTTCTTCCAAAATAGGCCCTACCTAAATCAGGATAAGAAACTCTTGGTGCAAGCTACTTTTCTGCCTCTACTGGACTACGACGATGTTGTACATGGAGGTGTCTCAGCCACACTATTGGGTAGCCTTAATGTACTTTACAATAGAGCCCTCCAGAGGCTCCCCCTTATACACCATTGTTTGCTGTTCAAGACAGTAGACTGGACATCACTAAGTGTTAGGAGACTACAAAACCTACATACGTTGCCATTTAAGGCACTACATGACTCCCTGCACGGCTACATCTCTTCACTCCTTTGTAGGGCACAAGGCCCTTATACTCTTAGAATGCACAAAGCAATCATACTTGAGATTCAACATTACTTCTCTAAATGAGGAAAAATGGCTTTAGTTGTGCCACCACATCAGCATGGAATACCTTCCAGAAGCAAGCCAAGCTATCCACCCTTGCTTGCCCCTCTTTCTTTCTTTCATTCCCTCCTAAAGCAACACTGCACTGACAAATGTGATTGTACCTAACACTTTGCACTTCAACTTGCTACATTCACTGCTGTTACCCCCACTGACTAAGTTGTGTTTATGTTGTAGGAAGGCTTAGTTTAACCCTGGGATTTCCTGTTAAATCAATTTTTGTCTGTCTCCTACTATGTGACTAGCACTGCATATGTTATCTTATTTTTGTACTAATTTACGATACTATTGTAACTATTTGTTTCTTTTCTTGACTTTGGGTATGTACTACTTCTTGTGGATCCTGGATTGTATGTATTTTCACAATTGTTATTACTGTCCTACTCAGGACCTCGTTGCAAATGAGCTTTGCTCAGTGGAACCTTTTCTCCTTTTCTGGTAAAACAAATAAAATGAAAATGAAAACCGCAAGAATGATCAACAGCACAATCCTCACATGGCAATAAAAGGAAATCACAAGGCGCCTTGAATGAAGCATGGAGTCATTTACTTCCATGCCAAATGACAGGATAATGTTCCGGGTCCCTCTTACACTTCCCAGAATGGCTGAAAAGTGGACTGCGGCTTGATTACTTGCAAGTAACGCATATAGTTACCCTCAACACAGGCCACAGAGCCTAACTTTCTGTTTGCGACTGCCTAACAGTTTCATGATGGAGCGCCTCACACTAACTGTGGCTTTTCCTGTACTTCATGATGTACTGAGACATTAATTGGGAATCTGCTGTCTTGTACCCTGGCTTGTTCTCGAACCCCAAGGGGAGGGATCTACTGAAGTGCTGTGCAGAGTTTTTTTTGCTTGCTGCAGATATAACAAATACTTTGAATTATTAATCATGCAGAGGTTTCTTGTTAATTCTTTTATCAGGGCGGGGGTTACGGAACTGATGCCCGGGGTGGCCATGGAGGGTTTCCTACCAATCTCTAACATATGGCTGTTTGCCAGGACAGGACCAGCTCTGCGCAAGTAAACTGACTGGGGCTTTGCTTGTGCACCTTCTTTCTTTTGCTGGTAGTGCAGGCTGGGGGGAGAGGGGGAAGTATGACAGTATCAAAATAAACCTATGTGAGTGTGCATACAATCTTAGATGGTCAGCATTAAACTGGAGTGCATAGGATGGTACATCCTCCGAGAGCTCGGCCAGTCAGCCACCATAACGGGCAGCACCCTTGATAGTAAAATGCACCATTTTAAAGGGCCAGGTTGATTAACTACAGTGCAGATGCCTCACTGATCATGTGGCCAGTTGGGGGTAGACACTGGCCCTGCAGCCTCAGCACAGCTTGGAACAAATATGACTGCATAATAATATCTAGCTCCAGTTTGCTAAATGGCTGCTGCTTGGTTTGCTTGGCTCCCACTCCACCATATACTGTATATAACACTGTGCATGAATTCATGACTGCAGTCCACTGTGGGTGTTCATCTGCTTTTCCTCTCCATCATCACTCTGTGTATTATGCATAATATAGCATTAAGGATGACATTGGGCCTGTGCTGTCTCCCCAGTGATTAGAATCCAGTAGACCAGAGAGCTGGTGGCAGGTGGGTGAACCAACCCAGGCTACAGGGCATCCCAAACCAATTCTCTCTGCCTAATGATATTCATGAATTGAAGGAATTGATGTTGAAACATAGAATTTGTCAGCAGATAAGGACCCCTTGGCCCACCTTGTCAGACCATTTATCCCTGCCTATAGTATCACCACAGAAATTACCTGATCTCCAGCCCATTCACCCCCCTTCCCTTCCCCTGACTCCCTTATGCCTATCCCATGCATTCTTGAACCCCACCACTGTTTCTTCCCCATCACCTCTGCTGGAAGACTGTTCCAGGTATCCACCACTTTTTCTGTGAAGTACTTTCTCACATCTGTCCTGGATCTTCCCCTCTCCAGCTTCTTATCATGCCCCCTTGTCCTTGAGCACCTTTTCCCTGAAAAGCACTTCCATTTTGTACCTTGTTTACCCCATGAGGTATTTAAAGGTTTCTAGCATATCCCCTCTCTCTCTCTCTCTCACTACCAGGACTCTGTCTCTCTCTCTCTCTCTCTCTCTCTCTCTCTCCTCTCTTGTAGGGTGTACATGTTTAGGACCTTTAATCCCTCATTGTAGGGCTTCTGATGCAGATCCTGTACCACTTTAGTTGCCCTCCTCTGGACCTCTTCCACTCTGTCTATGTCCTTTCTGAGATGTGGTCTCCAGAACTGGACACAGTATTCGGGGGTTGGGGGGGTTCTTACCAGCAGTCCCTACAGAAGCAACAACATATCCCTCTTTCTGTTGCTGATACCTCCCCCTATGCACCTCAGCATCCCACTCACCCTCCTAACTCCCTTGTCACGCTGCCTGGTCACTGATTACTTTTAGGTCATCTGTTATGATCAACCCCAGGTCTGTTTCCTGTTTGGTGGTCATCAGTACCACCCCACACACACAAATGTTGTACTCTGCACCTGGGTTTCTGTGCCCCAAGTGCATTATTTTGCACTTTTTCACAATGAAACCCTGTCATGCCCTTGCCCACTCCTTGAGTTTTCTCAGGTCACTGCTCATCCTGTCCACCCCCCCCGAGTGTCCACCCTATTGCAGAGTTTGGTGTCATCTGCAAAGAGACAGACCTTCCTTTTCGGCTCCTCTGCAATGTCAGTTATAACAAAATTAAAGAGGACCAGTCCCAGCACTGATCTCTGAGGCACTCCCTGGTCACCCTCCCTTACTCTGAGTGAACTCCATTTACCACCACCCTCTACCACCTATCCTTTAAAAAGTATAAGGTACTGATGAAGAAGATTGGGACATCACTATGGATGAATGTGATGAGGGTTCATGTTCTAGGGATAACCATGAGTGGCACAAGAGGGTTATCACCCAAGCATAGGTGGAGCTATGTTCTTTTGTCATCTGTGCAACCCACACCTATGCCCCTTGAATTTTTTTTTTGTTGTTTTTTATTGTTCCTGTTTTTCTGGTCACTGTTTTTAAACAGTTAGTAATGTCTGTCAAATGCAATATGTTGCTAGGTGGGATATCATCTTTTAGGTTTATACACTGTGTGCACATCAGCAATTAACATTGTTATGATTGGACACAGTGAATTAAACATGGTCACATACAATGATAAAGGGCTCTCTAGTCCTGTTAAACATAGCAGGGTTCTGCAAGAATTAAAGAGAAGGCTGGTCTTCATTGCTTTATTACAGGAGACCCATGTTATGCAAGAGAAACACCAAAAGTTAAAACGCTTCTGAGTGGATGAGTGTTACTCCTCCTGTTTAAAACAATATCTCCACCATAGAGAGATAGTGATTTTAATCCACAGGGGGCTGCAGCTACAAATAGAAAAAACAGAGCAAGAAGACAATGATCAGTTTATATCTATTGAGGGCTCCTACAGGGACACACCCTTCACCTTACTGAACATATTTATTTATTTATTTACTTATTTAAGTCTTTGATAACCAGGTGAGTGCACTGATCCAAAGGACCATTTTCAGGCATGACCCAGGGCACAACAATGAAGCAGATCAAAAAAGTACAAATACAATTACATGCAAGTAGAAATGCAGTTTACAAGCTGCACCTCACAAGTTACAGAGTAGGAATTAACATCCCTCTTAATCCAGAGGTGCTGGAAATTTTAAATTATGAACTCCTCACGAACATTATCCAAAGTGACCTGGAAAGATGGTCCACCATTCTTATTCCCTTCTATCAACGGATAGAAATAGTGCATATGAATATACTCCCTAGACTACTTTATTTAATTCAGAACATCCTCTTCTTACCGGCAACATGTTACTTTAAATCACGGGACAAATTAATCTCCATGTTTATTTGGGGTAAGGGACGGCCTAGGATACGGTTGTCTGTTCTTAAACTATCCCTGGCTCAGGGAGGCTTTAATCTTCTGGACTTTAAATTATACTCCAAAGCGTTGTTTCTTAGGATAATTTTAATATGGTTGACGGAATCCTACTCGACCCCTTGGAAGGATATCGAATTTCACCTAAATGATCAATTTGATATCAAAAAAATTATTCTTTCTTCAGAGGAGAGGTCTTCATCACCCACTACTTTAACAGGCATTATGGCTCAAATTTATAAATGCTGGAAAGGTTCAAGGCAAACTGGGCCACTCTGTATTATATACGAATACACTAAATTAATATCAGAAGATGATGCATTTACACCCATATATATATGGATTCCACATTTCAGGAATGGAGAAAACTAGGCCTTACACATTTTGTCCAGTTTTTATCTCCCCAAGGGATACTCCCTTTTGAAAAACTACAGTCCCAATATAGTCTTCGTAGATCAGATCTATTTTGCTATTTCCAGGTTAGGAACCATATATTTAGAAACCAAATTATACAACCCAAGATCCAGTATCCAACCCCTGAACTCCTCAAAACATTTATGGAAGCTATAAAGGGGAATTTGGGTAAGCATTTAATCAGAATAATATACAGGGAATTGAGAAATGAACAAAAAGAATCAACTAAATCCATATTACAGGAACGGAACAGAGACCTCCACCTAGAAATAACTATGGTGGAGTGGAGGGGATCAGCTGTAAGTGCGGTTAAGAAGTGTTGTTCCCACTTTTTTAGAGCTCTGGCAGTCCTGTTTAAATTCCTCCTAGAAGAATATGGAGTTTGTTGGCAAAAATGTGGGTGCCCGAGGGCGACACTGGGACACATTTTCTGGCAGTGTCCTTGTTTGATGCCCTTATGGATATCCCTACAAACTGAATTAACTAGCTTATTAGAACAAGAGGTAGAATTAACAGCTGAGCAGGTACTGCTGGGGATCTTTCCAGACCATTCCCCTCCACGGAAACAAACTCTTTTACCTCCCAGTTTGTTGGTGGTCAAAAAGTCAATAACTCACAGGTGGATGACTAGCACTATTCCAACAGTATTAGAATGGAGATCTATCATGTCTGAACTGTATGCTACAGAATCCCTTAATGCAGAAATCCAGGGTAAAGCTCCAACATACATGATGAGATGGCAGAGATGGTTGCTCTACCAGGGGGTGGTAGAATCAAATGTTTGACCCTAGTATTGGTAGAATTATTATGGGAGGGATCAGGAGGGAAGGATTGAATAAGGATAGAAGAGTTGAGAGAAAAGAGCATTTAATTTAAGCAGGGGGATCTAAAGAGGAAATGCCTCACCCAAATATAAAGATAATAAAGAATAAATAAAACATAAGAGGTAAATAATGTAAAATTTAGATGAAATGGAGCTGGAGCTTTACCTTTTGAATGATCTTTGACTAGAACATTGTATACTTATCACCCTAAACATTCAACCCTTTGGGTAAAATTATATAAACTGTCAATCATATAAACTGACTGGAGATATATGGCAATATGAGAAATGTCTGAAATGTACTCTTGACTAAGTGTAACAAAAACCTTTTAATAAAAATAAATAAAAAAAAGTTACAGAGTATACAAACAGCGATCACAATACATAGTAAGATAATAACAAGGCAATACCTAAAGTGGGGATGATTGTAGGGGAGATGGAGAAGTGCTGTGAGTTAAGTGCAGGTAGAACTTTCATGATGCACACCATGTTAGTTAGAAAACATAGCTGATAGAGGAAAATGCAGAAGCTGGGGCAAAGGGGTAGGACACTAGGAAGTAAGCTTGAGGAGGAAGAGGTATCAAGCGGAGAGATTAGCAAAGCAGAAAGTAGGGATAGGAGTAGGTAGAGGAAGAGGAGCAGTGAACTCATCTGGATGGGTGAGACGGAAAGCAGATGAAGAAGGGAGCAGTAGTAGTGGCTCTCCTGGAGGGGAGGAGGTACCCAAGAGAGCAGGAGCAGCTGGATTCAGATAATAGCCATGATTTGAGTTGGGATTTGAAGGAGTGGTGTGAGACTGCCATGCGGAGGGATGCCGGAATTCTGTTCCATAGGGAAGGGGTAGCTACTGACAGTACTTTACTTCCTCTTACTGTGGAGACTCTTGGGACATCTGGGTGGGGGACCAATGTTTCACGAAGACACATGAGAGCATTCCGGGCCTTGAGGAGGGATGCATATGGGAACTTGACTCCACCTCACAGTGTGCCATCTATGATGCTTCCAAGTCATAAACATAGTGGCCCTTAAGAGTGAGCCACCCTAGAGACTGATATAAGTCACAGTGGTGGGTAGAGTAAGGAGACAGTAATGTGAAGTGGCAAACACTATTGTAGACAGAGCTGAGTCTAAGGTGAAGAGTAGAGGACATAGATGAGGATTAGATAGGGGAGCAGTAGTCGAGGATGGGGAGCAGGTTTCCTCAGGCAATGGCTAACTGGGCATCCAGAGTTAGATAATTCTTTACACGATAGGCGTCACCTAGTTTTTGGTTTATTTTGTGTACAACAGTGTTTATATGTTCAGTATAGGAGCAGGATGGGTCTAGGTTTACACCCAAGTATTTGAAATTGGGGACATTCTGCAGGGCAGGCCCAGATAGGGAGAGCACCAAAAGGGAGGAATTGGATTTTGCAGTACTTGCCAGGTGGAGCTTAGATCCAAGGAGCATTGCCTTAGATTTCTTCTCATTTACCAAGAGCATATTTGACAAAAAACAATTGTGGGCAGAAACGTAGTTATGGGTAAGCATGGAGGATATGTTCTGTAGTGACTTGCCACTGTGGAAGAGGAGTAAGTCATCAGCATACAGCAGGGCAGAGCAGTTAAGGCTGTCAGTGGGGAAGGAGTTGATGAAGATGGAAAATAGTAAGGGGCCCAGGATGGAGCCCTGGGAGACACCCGTAGAGACAGGCAATTCAGGGGAGGTGGCAGTTCCTATTAAAACCAATTCGGAATGGCCAGTCAGATAAATCTGGAACCACCGCCGAGTCTCAGTGGAGCAGCCAAGCTGGTGGGGTTTAGTATGCAGTAGAGGGTGGTTGACCAGGTCAAAGGCCTTGGTCAAGTCCACAAACACAGCACCAGTGGCTTTATCCCGATCCGTGTTCCTGAGGACATGGTCAGTAAGGAGGGCTAGGGCAGAGGTGGTGCTGTGTTTTTTATGGAACCCATGTTGCTGATTGCACAAAAGGTTGAATTTGTTGATGTGATCTGAAAGTTGGCAGTGGGCAAGCTTCTCGAGTAGTTTGCTCAGGTGAAGGAGAATGAGATTGGTCTGTAATTGTCAGAGGAGACAGGGTCCCCAGCTTTAAATATTGGGATGCCTTTGGCAACCTTCCAGGGACTTGGCATGGTTGCTGAGGAAAATGCAAGCTTACAAATGAAAGTCAGAGGTTTGGAGATGGCAGGGGCAATGAACTTGAGAAGGGAGGGGGGTGGAAGCCATTGGTATCAGGGCTACTGCGGAAGGGGAGGGTCTTGAAAAGTTTGGTAGTAAGCTCTTGGGGGATGGCCCTGAAGTAAAAAGGTGGGGGAGCAATGGAGGGAGAGAAGCGAAGGAGTGGGTCACTAGCACAATCTCCTGGAGTAGAGGGTTGCTGTGAGGGGAGTTTGCTAAAGTGAGCAGTGAGGTCAGTGAACTTTATGTTGAAAGCCTGAGCAACCTCCGACGGATCTGTCAAAGGGCAGTCCAGTAAGGGAGTTTAAGTTGATTATAGGGCTTTGGGATCATGGAGTAAGGAGGGAGCCAAGGGAGCTCCAGAAACATCGAGGGTTTGCAAGGTTGTCTGTTTGAAGTCTCTGGTAGAAGTTGCATTTCTGAGACTGGGCAGTTTACGTGCATTTATTATGCAATCTCCTATATTGATTCCAGAGGCCCCCTGCTCAGATCAGGAGAGGGTGGTGTTTTAAAAAGATGACCTGTTGAATTTCCCCCCCAGATGCTTGGAAACTGTATATCCTGGGTGTGATTTCAACACTACCAATAATAATATTGTAGCCGGCCCAGTAGCACTGAGGGTTGAGACACTGGATGCCACACCTCACACCACACCAGCAACCCAGATTCGGGAATGAGTCTGGGCTGGCTGGGGTCAGCAGGGGAGAGAAGGGATCGAGCGTCCGGAGGATAGCTCTCCTTACGCAGGAGGGATCCAGGGACTATGCCTGGCACTGCAGTGACCTCCGGTGGAGACCAGAGGTACTGCAACACTACAGGGTTTGTCTAGAAGGCTGCAGAGCTATGACAAGACATTTCCTGGCATCATTGCACGTTGCAGCTCCGCTGGGGGTAGTGGGATGAAGGCAGAACAAGGAAAATCAGAAAAAAAACTCCACCTCCTGATAGGTGACAGAGGGTCCGGGGGGTCGGTCCTCAACGCCCAGAGTCAGCCCTTCCTCTTGCCCCTGTGTGCTTTCCACCACCTCGCTCCACCAGACTGGATTATTAGATAGAGCACCAGGAGGAGTGTATCTGGCAGTCCTGCCTCAGGGGACGCAGAGCCGGGGGGCCGGGTGGCAGTGAAGAAAGATGGAAGGGTAAGAGAGGCTTCAGATGGGCGGGATAAGGACTAAGACCCCGTGTGACCACTCCTGAAAGAGTTCAGGATAGTGCAGTGAGACAGAAAGATTAAAAAAAATAATAATAATAATATTGTAGACAGGACGGTGAGGGGAGACAGGGTTCCAGACTAGGACAGAAGATTGGCCATCTTAAAAAGCTATGTATGAAATTTGGACTTAAGGGTGCATATTGATTTTGCTACCCCCAAGATAAGGATTTCACATATTATTCTGCCTTTCAGGATTTGTATTCAAAAAATGATATGATTTTCCTCCCCACAGAATGGTTATACATTCTTAATGAAGCAACCATTGTAAACTTCACATTCTCTGACCATGCCCCTGCTTTGGTAGGATTAAATGTGGGCCCCAAATGCAAGAATTTGGTCTGGTAGATTAATAATTCTCTGCTCAACATCTCTGAGTTTGTCACACACCTTAATGCCCAGTTAGATGACAGTTATATTCATAACACAAAAGGGGAATACTTCACTGGTGACAAATGGGATAGGCTAAAATCTACCCTAACGGGGGATATAATAAAGTATGTTTTGAGAAAGAAAAAGGAAGACATAGCCAAGAGACCTACCTCAGGAACTCTTTGACGTTGAGTTACCGTATGGAATGCCTTGCCAGAAATGATAGTGGGGACTACCAGTATGAAGGCTTTTAAATATCAATGATATATATATTATATATATATATATATATATATATATATATACACATGCATATATACATATATATATATATATATATATATATATATATATATACATATATACATATATATATATATATATATATATATATATATATATATATCTATCTCTGGGGACAAAACATTAGAATACATCCACTGTTAGTGGCAAGTCTCCATATGACTTATTTAGCTATTTTGACTTGTAATTCCTACCTATGAACCTATGAACCTATCATAAAGTTACCATGGATGACTCCCTTCTCGAAAAATCCAATAATACAAAAGAAAATTGAAGGTATATTTAGAACAAACAATTGAGGGGCAGTTAAGAATCACTAGACAACAGCTGTATGAGGCCAGGAATAGGGCAGGGAGACTGTTAGCACGGCAAATTAGAAAACAACAAATGACCCAAGCAGTATTCAAAATCCAGGGGTGGGGGGAAAACAACAACTGGTCACTCATCCAGGTAAAATAGCAGCAGCATTTGCTGATCGCTACCAAGGCTTATACATCTGGGAGAGACAGCCTAATCACGAGGAATTAATCCAGGTGTATCTGGCCAGGATCAACCTTCCCAAGCGGAATCAGCAAGCTATGGAGAGCTTAGAAGCTCAGTTAGAGTGGTGGAAGCAGAGAGGGTAATTAAGGATCTTAAAAATGGGAAATCCCTGAGAGTGCATGCATGCACAGGGGAATTCATAAAACCCTCAGAAAGGAACACACTTCAGAACCACTCAGATTGTTAAGGGGGGTGGTGGCAGGGGAGGAGATGTCCCGGACCTGGAAGAAGGCACAAGTTTCAGTACTGTTAAAGCCTGGCAAAGACCTCACAAAATGTGAGTCATACTGCTCCATTTCCTTATTGCTAGTTACATGTATTGTGGCCGACAGGATGCAGGGGTGGTTTGAGCCCTAGTCCTCTCAGAGTAAACTGGATTTATTAAGGGACAGAACCTGCACAACAATATCTGGTGCCTCTTTAATGTCCTCTTGTGCCAGTAAGGAGTACTGCAATTCTAAATTGCTATCTCAATGGATGCAGAAAAAGCATTCAACAAGGTGAACTGAGCCTTCCTCCAACACACACTTTTGACCAAAGATTTGGGCCACAATGTAATTAGTGTATTGACTCCTTGTGTGATTCTTCAGAAGCAGCTGTCAGGGTGAATGGGGTTATTTCCTCCCGAGTCCCATTACAATGTGACATGAGGCGGAGGTGCCTCTTGTTCCCATTGTTATTCACCCTCTGTATTGAGTCCTTGGATGTGGCAGTGAGACAACATCCAGATATCTGGGGTATAAGAATATGGGAGGAAAAACAAAAAATAGGCCTATAT
The DNA here is from genome assembly GCA_016271365.2 of Neoceratodus forsteri. Lineage (NCBI taxonomy): Eukaryota > Metazoa > Chordata > Ceratodontiformes > Ceratodontidae > Neoceratodus > Neoceratodus forsteri. The sequence goes on from CM057452.1 coordinate 1,572,130,855, forward strand.
GCTAATGTCTCTGTCTTTTTCCTTAGAGACATGGTGGTTTCCATATGGTTCTTTGTAGACAGTTGGAGATCTTTGAGGAAATATCTGGATATAAACTGAATTACCACCAATCAGAAGTAGTATTGGTTTCAAGGCACCACCCCACTCATTGTAATGATTCCGTCCCCTTTATGTGGGCTCTGCACAACACCATCTGCTACCTGGGTGTAAGGATAACTCCTCAATTATCCAGACTTTACCACATAAACCACCTCCACCTTCATCAGGAGATTACAGAAGATTTGAATACTTAGACTCTACTTCCACCGTCATGGGGGAGGGCTGCACTCCAGAAAAGGAATATACTACCTCAGTTACATTTTATTTTCAGGCCCTACCCATAATTCTCCCAAGGTCCTTCTGGAAAAAGCTCAAGGGGCTTACACACACATTTTTGTGGCAGGGGCATGTAGTGTGGGTTGGACTTCACATGCTGTCCTCACCTAGGGAACAGGGGGGCATGGGGCAACCAAACTTTGACTGGTTTTACTCAGTGGCCCAGTCAATGCAACCGTTAGCCATGGCAAAACAAAACATTTAAACCAGCTGGTAGAATTTGGAGAATAGGAATACCCTGCCTGTGCCATGTTATACCCTGCCCTTCATGCACTGGACCAGACCCTGGATACACCAAATTGATGACCCTTGGACCAAAGCCTCCATAAAAATCCTTTTACAGCTTCATAGACCCACCCAGATGCAGAAGGAGACAGACCCACTTAGGATAATTATAGGGGGCCCAGATTTTCCAAAGGGGGAGTTGAACCCAGGTTTTCGATGTTGGAATTGGAGCGGTCTCAACACTTGCTCTCAATTTCTCCTGAGGAGTCTGCCTCTCTTTTACAAATTTAAAGGATAAGTTTAACCTTCCTAACAGTGACCATTTCAGGTTCCTACAGGTGAAACCCTACATCTTATCAGGGGATAACAAGGTGCTACTGTCAAGGAACCTCTACAAATTAGAAGACTGCTTCCATTGGACAGTTCACTTACCAGACCACGGGATATTCATCTCTGTAATGTTCGAAAACCTTTTGGCCACAGGGAGACATTCAATAGACAAAGTGAGGGAGGGTTGGGAATAGAGATGTTGCAAAGTAAAACTTCACCCACTAGTTTTATGCGTAGCGCTAAAAATTCATGCTTCGCGGAATTCATGGAGTGCTGGTTGACCTACAGAAATTTGCCACATGCAAATTGCATGAATTTTGCGGCACAGTTTGCGCATTTTTGCCATGAAGCATGAAATTTGTGAGTGAAGCATAATGTTCATGGGTGAAATTTCATGCTTCGTGGTGAAATTTGTACAGTTCAAGGGGCGGTGGATTACATGAATTTTGGAAATGCATTCTGCAAATTCTGCAAAATCCACAAATTCATTCACAAAGTGAATTTCGCAGACCTCGCATACCTCTAGTTGGGAAACAGAAGTAGGGCACCCCTTCTCAGATGCCAATTGGACCCAGATTATGGAAAAAGGATGGAAGGTTACTACCTCACCTGAATGGAGGGAATATAGCTGGAAAATCTTATGTTTTTTTTTCACACCCCAACCATTACAGCTCATTTCCATATGCAAAATTCAAACACCTGTTCGAGGAGGTGCCGAGAGAAGGGCACCGACTACATATATTCTGATGTTGCCCCTACTTCATGATATCTGGGCTCATCTCCATGCTGTTAGAAAATATTTGGAATATCTCCATCCCCTTTCAATTTGCAGTCCTAGTGTTAGGCCTAGCCCCACTAGGATTAAACAAACAGAAGTATAGGGAAGTTGTTCTTGCACTTTGCCATCTGGTGGTAAAGACCATCACCTGCCACTGGCTGTCAGTAACCATAGCAACTATCCTTGAATGGCAGTCCAAAGTACAACAGATATCAAACATGAAGAAGATCACAGCAGAGCTCAGGATAAATAGAGAGAGAAGTACCTTGGCAAATGGGGATGCGGGAAACGTATAGAACCCCAGGTTTAATAATTGTATACTTATCTTATCTGGGAGATTGCTAGCCTACATTAGGATTCCAGACCCAAAACAGAAATGACATACACAGTTACTTTTGCAGTTCATGTTTGTAGTGTATGGTTGTATTTTGCTGCTTTTCTTTTTTATACTGAATTACTTCAAATATTTAGTTCAGTGGTGTAGCCTCACCTGTTGAAAACTGGACTTTTGACGCTACCTGGGAATTCATTTACCGTGGACACTTAAACATTGCTATGGACCTGCAAAACATTGGACTTCAGGTGGCTTATAGTCTTTCATATGTGGTACACCTTGCAGAATGTCTCTTGTTTACATGGCTTCATTATTGATGCAGTAAGCTATCTTTTTTTCCTGCTGTTCTGTACTTTGATTTCTCATTAAACTTGAAGTTACAAAAAAGAACAGAAGCAGTCATATGCCTAGTATGTACGCTAGTTGTGCACAAGTCTGCAGTCTTGGTATTCAGTGCCTGTAACACATGCAACTTCCCATATTACCTGATGAATTTTAAATAAAACAGTTAAACAAAAATACAAGATGCACATCCTATCTTGTATAGTACTTAGCAGGACTTAACTGTAATTCTTTCTCTAAATGAATCAGTGGACCTCTCATATAAAGTTCAGCCTTGTTTTCATGCTTTTCTTTATGGTAAGCAATCAGTCTACTACTTTAAGGTTTCTTGACAGCTGATTTTAAAAGTGTGTACTTTATGAACGCCCTTATATGCAGTCAACAGCATCTACCTTATCTGAAAAGGAAGGACTTTTTCACATGTAAAAATTCCCAAGTGTGCCAAGTGCTTACACGCATTGAGGGACATAATGCCTCCTAGACATGTGTGTTTTCCAAATGGCACTCCCATTTGTTCAGTTTGATTGCATTATTTATATGTCAGGGACTTTGAGGTTTAAAACTTCACCCTTGGGATCTCAGCACATCAAATAGGCATACACACATGTTAACAAGGTTGACCTGAGATCCCCTCCCCTGAAGCAAGACATCAACGTCAGAACATAACCATTAGCCTTCCAACGGCAAACAGAATGATTTAATTTTGGAGCAGAATGCTACAGGCCACCACTCAAAACTGTGGAGCCATTAGATGACACTGTAAAACTGTATCCGTGATTTGATATCAGCTGCATATGCATTTTTTTTGTTTGGGAGGTGGGCAGTTCTGCACTCTGATTTAATATCAGCTAAAGATTTGTTTTTCAGATTGTAAGTAAAAACATTTTCTCCCTGTGTTTTTCTCTCTTTTGTTCTCTGAAATGAAAACAAAAGGCCCAATTATCATGGATAGCAACATAAATTACTGCATGCTCATTCCTACTATCCCACTGTTCTAAACTGGTGCTTGGAATAATATGTAATACAGAAACTAATGGCCATTGGGCAAAACTGAATTGGCAATGTAAAGAAAATAACACTTGCATGCTCACTTCTAATAAAGAAACCACAGTTCTGCAAATTGGGGACTACTGATTTTATTCATCAAAGTTCCTTTTTTGTAGAAGACACAGAGTGCATGATAGTGTTCTATGCTTTATCTTGTTCTTAAAGAAATCTGATTCTACTTAGATTGCTGTTATCTACAGTAGAAATTTATATTTAATTATAAAATGGTAGGAATAATCCTGCATCCTGATTGACTGACTACTATTTATTTATTTAGCTTTGTTGACCAGGCAGGTACACTAGTCAAGCTGTATGCCTATTTTTAGGTACAACACGGGAGAGTACAGAGAAAATACAGGTTCAAATAAGGGACATAACAACAAGAGGGCAATGTACATAGTAACAGGAGAGCAAGATGAACAGATTGTCTACAGTGAGCAGTAATAGGTAAAATATACATATACATACAGAATAAATAGATTAAGACATTCAATGGCAATTTCATTGTATGAGTGACCCTTTTACCAGGGCCACATAATTCATAAGCAGATAGCAAGCAATCACGTGCTTCCCAGAGTTAAAGGACAGTGGACAGTGGATTGGATGAGACCAATTTGGAGACCTGATTAGGGTGGTTTAGGACACCCACACACAGAGGACAATTTCAAGTGCCCCCCACAGGGAATTCTGGAGGCTCAGGTGGGAGGGGGAGGTACGAACGTGGTCTGGAAGGGAGTTCCATAGCCTTGGAGTGCACGTAACAAAGTCCCTTTCCCCATTAGGGTTCGAGTATAAGGAACTTTGAACACCCCAGGACATTGAGACCTGAGGGAGTAGGAGGAGGATTCAACAGGCTTGAGGAGCTGTGCCAGCCCTGGAGGGGTTCCGGTTCTGAGCACCTTTTCTATGAAGCAGCCCAACCCATATTTCAAGTGATTGGCTGGGGAAAGCCAACCCAGTTTGTCATATAATTTACAATGATGGGTGAGATGTGGGGCTGCCAGGGCAAAGGTGAGACGTGGGGCTGCCAGGGCAATGTCTCAGAGCTGTCTAATGCACAGGCAAAAAAAGTGCTGATAATCAGAACACAGCACACCAACAGTGTCAATGCCTTTTTCAAAAACTTCCAAATGCCATTACAAACATGGCTGCCATCTTTACTCACTCAAAAAAATCATCCAGGCTACTGTTCTTAGTACAGTCATTGTAAGCACACTGAGATTATAGTTAATGTCTCTAAAATGAAATCAGAATTTAAACTTTGTAGGTATTGTAACTGTGCAAATCCTAACCTGAGAAGGATTTAATTGCACTGCAATACACCTGAAGTAGAGTTCAGCATTCAACCCACCATTGCCAAAAGCAGCAACTGCGTACAGTATGTCTGACTCTGTACAGTGCTGTTATGCAGACAAGGGCATATACAGTAGCATGGTCAGAATAAGTACTCAGGAAACAATTTTCTACAAAACATAACCCAAGCACAGTGTACTGTGTGAAGCAATAGGTAAATCACCATAGACCCTACCTTGTTATTACTGGTAAGAAAAATCTCCAAATCTCATACTTCCCCAAACAAAACATTCAAACCATGTAGAGAAGTGTTTTCAACAAAATGTATCTTCTGAACTGTTCTTGCTATAATGGAAACATTCCTAGCAAGCGTTGGTCAACAGAAATTGATTAAAGACAGAACTGGGATACAAAAACCCAGATTCCCCTTGGAGAATCTTGCAAAATTATCCCAATTTTGATGAACAGTCCAGATCAACAGGCACTTGAAAGGAGTTTGTCCAGTCCACATTGCAGTTATAAATACAATATATACTGAGTGGAAGAGTGCTGACTCATTTGGGGCACGGCCTTGTTTTGAACTGTAAATTGAAAAATGCTCATACTGAGAGGGCATTTTGTTTGTTAAGTTCATAACATCAGTCAAGGTACATTTGTGATATGTATCCTATCATAAAAGCATATAAGGCTGCCCTCAAAATATAAATTGCAAAATCGTCTCCGGTGTCACCAAATAGCACAGGAGATGAGGTTTGTTACTGTTAGGAAAAATCTGTGCAAGAGATAATATTGTTGTTAAAGAATAGAACATATATCACAATATAGAATCTTATTAAACATTTTAATGAAGACTGTATGTCTCTTTCTTATTTTAAAATTCTGTTGGAATGTATATTTTATATTTGAGTGCCCAGATTTACAGGGCGCATGCATTTTAAGCAATGAAAGAACTAAAAAAAACACAATAATACCACAGTTAACGTTAATTATAACATGGGAACTTAGAATCCTGTATCCTAATTGGTTGAAGCCTGTTCCTGCCAATTGGATTGAGACAGCAAGCACGACCAATGGACATGAAAAAGTCAAGGTATCAGTGTTGCTCATTTGCTGTATATATAATGTGCACATCCTCAATGCTGCAATCCCTACGCCCAGTTTCCCTTTCGATGCACACCACTACCTAGCTGGTCCACTTAGTCACTGTATTAAAACACCTGGTGTCAAATATTCAAAACCTAGCCGCAGGGCAAAATTAGCACTGCCCAGCATGCAAAATTAGCCAGAACCATTAGCACACTATATTCAAAGGAATAACCCCGGGGGCTAAAGCTGTTGAATATAGCATGCAAATGAAACTGTGCAAACAGAGCTGAGAGTGCAGTGCAAAACTAGCCCTGCAAATAAGACAGCTCTGAATATAACAACCAGCCAGTGCTAATTGTAACAACATCCCAGTGCACACAGAGGTGAAGTACATCAGTGTTGCAGCAGGTGGCCAATGTAAGTTATAGCACTTAAGTGGTGCACAACAACTGCAAACAACACTGCAGGCCAAGCACTGCAGATCTATGCTATGGATTTGAGAGGATTGTGCAGGGCTAGCCTGATTGCACAGTGCTAATGCAGTAGCCTGGTGCAAACACGTTAGCCAAGGGCAAAAGTTTATTTAAAAGTCCCTATGCATATTAGCCTACTTAGGCAATCCATGGGCAAACAGCCACATTAGCATCTCATTATGGCCCACTTTGCATGCACTCCCATGTAGTTTGCCCAGCGCTATTGCATGGAGCCTACAGCTCCATCTGTAGGGCATACTGGACCTACAGGTTGGGAGCCGCAGGCTGGGAGGCGCACACAGCTCCACCTGTATGTCAGGCTGAGCAACAGTTCGATAGCTGCAGGCCATGGGTGTTAGTAGGCTTACTCAGTGCAGCCTCTCAACCTTGCATCACTGAACCGAGGGACACAGACACACTAAATGAGGGACAATGAGGGACACTGATCCTCATAATGAGGGACACATGTAAAACCATGTTGGTACAAGGCCAGACCACAGTGGAAAGCATTGTGTCAACCTGTATAAGGTGTATCTATGAATTAGAATTGTAGAATATTATACAGGTATGCAGTACAGTTTGATTGTACAGCACATTCACTGTGTGACCAGTACCTTGCCTTCTAGGGATGTATGAGGGACAGGGCTATTATGAGGGGTACGGTAGGGATTTTCAGTAATGCTATTGAGTCCGAGCATTAGATCCTATATCATTGTTAATCACATGACTGTCTTGCAGTCACAGAATTGTATCATGATCTTTAAATTCATTGTTGCAAGGTCCTGGGAGCCCGATAGTTGGGCAGTGAGGAGTTGGGCAGTAAGGAGATGTCAGGAAGCTTTTGGGTTTCTGTGTGATTCACGGACTAGGAGGTGGGAGGGAGTAAGCAGAGGCAGACAGGGGGAGGGTTCAGTTTTGTGTAAATGGTACTTGTTTCTGAGTTTGTGTCTGATTCGAGAGCATAGTGTTGCTAGCTATCAGTTAAGTTTTGCACAGCATTTGCAAGTGCCAGGAGTCCAAGCAGCAGATGAGTGGAGATTGTTGTGATAGGGTGATTTTCACGGGGTTGGGGGGCTATTGATTTCATGGCACTGAGCATGTGTGCAGCTATCATGGTAATCATGAAATTTATGGCCCCGTGGAATCATTACAGCCCTAATCAATGTCCCTGGTAGTCTAGTGCCCTCCCAGCCCTAATCTCTGATCCCCCAGACATGTGTGAAGGATTTGAATCTTAGTCCCTGGTAGTGCAGTGGCCCTCCCAGTACCCCTTCCCATTCCCCAGTACATGAATGTTCAAACTGCAGTGTCAGAACCAATCAGCAACAATTATGAGTACATCATCCCTGGTAGTCCAGTGGACTGCACAAACCCCCGATCCCCCGTAAATGTCAAACCCACTTCCTGGTGGTCAAGTGGACATCTCTCCCGCAGTGCCTACCACCCTGCTCCCCCCCATTCTGGAATGGAGCCGGCAACTGGCTCAGCCCACCACACACCTCCACAGCCAGCTGAGGATTGAGCTATGAATGTGCACGTACTGTATTACGCGTTCATTAATAGTAGCTCAGTCAGTGGCTGGCTGCAGAGGTGTGTTGTGGGCTGACCCAATCATCGGCTTTGTTCCAGGATGGGGGGGACAGGGTGGTAGGTATTGTGGGGTGTTGGGTGGGGGGTCCACTAGACCACCAGGAAGTGTGTTCGGCAATTACGGGGGGATCAGAACTTGTGCAGTCCACTGGACCACCAGGGATGATGTATTCATAGTTATTGGTGTTCAGGGCCAACACTGTGGTTTGCACATAAAGTCATGTATCAGCGAATGGGGAGGAGGCTGGGGGGCACCGCACTACCAGGGACTAAGATTCACTTTAAGAACATATGTCTGGGGGATTGAGGATCAGGCTGGGGGGGGGGGACTAGACTACCAGAGATTATGCTTCTGATTTATGCTCACATATCTGAGGGATCGGGCTTGGGGAGGGACCACTAGACTATCAGGGATATTTGTATTGGATTAATACCTGTGGCAGTGTTCTGAGATTGGGGCGGGGGCTTGGACATGTTTGTCCTGGGTTACTGCCACCTTTTCATAGGTGATAATTCACATTGTGCTACAGGTCGTGCTAATGGCTGTAGGGCAGCACTATTACTTTGAATATTCCAGTGCGGGGATATTCATGTCACTGCCCCTCTGTCCTTCCACTGCATATATTATTTTTTTTAGCACTGGCACTATCATGCTGCTCCGGCACCATTAACATTTCTGAATATTGCAGCCGGGGGCAAATGCGATGCACTTTCGGTGCTAATGATTTATGCCCAGTGCAGTGCTTTGGATATCTGGCCCCTGAATTCAATTAATTCTAATTCAAATCCACAAAGTAAAATAATATAATTTTTTAATCAATAAAAAAAGTGAAACAAAACAGGGGTGGGGTGGTGACTTCAAGAGACAGTTCACACAAAAATTACACACCATGGTGGCTCACAAAGTTCAACTCAGGCTAGTACTCTGTAGTGACAGTCCATCTGCAGAGGGAGTATTTCACACAAAACTAATTATTTAAATATTTTTTTGTTTGTTTTCATGTTTCATTTTCTCACATTCTTAACAGTGACCCTATTTTATAGGTGCGATAAGGCACTCTGGGGTGCTGGTTGTACTGCCACAACCACAGTACTACACCCAAGGTCGTGTGGTTGTGGCAGCAAAACTAATGCCCCATAATGTCTTATTGCTTACTTACCTAGCCATAGAACTGATTTATACATGTTCATTTATTGTGGGTAATCCTCACTAGTCTGCTTTTGAGGATAGCGATCATCTTGTAACAAAACACACCTTCTTGGTGTTCAGTTTTATTGGCTCAGCATATAAGTAAAATACCTACTTGAGGATATGATTGTAAATAAAAAAACCTCATGTTTCATTCTTAAAATAATGTACTCTTCTGATTCTATATGTCCTCTGTCCTTGAGGTAGAGAGCAGAGGAGCAATCTACAGTAAGTGAGCACTACAGGCACTTCAGAGATTGGAGGTAATAGAAATGGCCCACATGTGCAATTCCATAGGAAGATGCACATAAACTCATTTAAACACACTGGCTCTTCTTCTCCAGTTTTTATCAGCATTGTACACAATACGCATAATGAGCAAAGCATAGTACCTTAAAAGGGTTTGGATCAAGAGTGCTTACCCTTGATAACCTACAGAATACTGTACATGAAAATATACTTGTGCATAGCCTAAAAAATCTGCTTTTGGCTAGTTACTGTGAGGGTGCATCCTAAAGACCTAATACAGGAGATCCATGTTATAAGAACATCCTATTAGGAGAACATTTGCTACTGTATGAAAAAAGAATGGTTATTGGAGAGTCAAGAAATGCAATTTTGTTAACCTCTTGTATTACGAATGGATTGGGAATAACGTACAAGCACAAAGGTTCTACAACTTGGATATATTCACTTACTCTTGAAATGCCTGTTATTTAAATATGACATCTGTGTTTCACCTGTGCTGTTCCCATTGTCTTGCTTCACAATTATGTTGTCTCCCCTCCCTTGCGACGAGGTGCCTTTGTAAATGAGTCTCTGACTCAAAGGTTTGTAAATCCGATATATGAATAAATAAAAAAAAATAAATAAATAAATTTAACTGGGAGGATCAAAAGTAGTGGAATTTACATTCTCAGATTTTTTCAAAATGTGTCTTCAAGCCACAAAATTCATGAAACTGGTGAAAACATAATAAGAATGAGAGTTCAGATTTTATGGCAGTTTCTGATTAATGGAAACATTCTTAGTCCTCATGCTTAGAAACAATTGTAAAAAACCTGCAGTTTTTGAATTTTTGAAAGGCACTCTGAGTTGAAATGTATTTCCAGGTGTGACATGGAAGAGTGCTGAGGTTAAATTACTTGCTCTGGGTCATCTAGGTCAGCTGGGTCTCCAGATTCACAGCTCTGTGCTCTAACCTTAGGTGTGGACTGTGAAACAAAGATGGAGAAGCTGTTTATTTTGTGCTGTTGTTCCAAACTGCTGTAGAATCTCTCAGTTTGAAACATTGTCTGAAAGATGGATTTTTTTCTGTCAAAATGTGTATTGTGTAAATTGCAGTATTTTTAATGAGCTTGGATATTGTTTATTTTAGTTGTGATAGTGTTTTGTGCTGGAGAAATCAATGTAAAACCCATAGAGGTGTGATGCAAAATTTTGTTTGGGATATCCGATTTACCTGTCTCCTCAATTGGTATAATGGCTGAATTTTTCATTGTTGTGTGTTTTAATAAAAGGGCTGTGAAGGCAAGATGGGTAGCTTCACTATGAAGTCTGCTCGGTGGCCCATGCAGAATGTTACTGCTGCTCTGTATCTGCCTAGTTAGCCCTTCCTTGCCCTGTTTTCACTTAACTAGCTCATTCTAGTCTACAATACTTCATTTAACTGTATTTCCCTTGCACTTTATTTGTCTGGTTTGCCCCTAGTCTGTTTAATTGTAAATGTGTTACTTTACTACTATAAATAAAATGATTTGTGTTGACTACTATACTTGTTTGCACTGGGCAAATGTGCAGTCACATCTGTTCTAGTAATTCATCATACTGGTAGCCAAACCTGATCCTAGTACTCTGCATTTAAATAACTTTTATTTATGTTGACTATTAAACTCAAATGATATGAGTTCCCCTGCCATCCCTGTTGGCTAGCTGCTATAACATGCACTGTCCTTTAGTCTGCAGCAGCTTTTTTCTGTCTCAGTATTTTACTCTTCTGTCCCCAGGCCTGCCCGACGGCACACCCCCAGACTTGTCACCAACCTTCTCACGGACTTCCCGGAGATCCACCACTCCCCAGGACCACAGTGTGGTGGATGGCAAGATGCATCAGTCATGTGAGAGCCTACATGGAGGTGCTGGCATGCAGGAGCCCAGCCATTTCCTTCTGTTTTTCCCCCTGAACTTGGAGTACAGGGATGTGTGCACTGGCACGTCACACTCCAGTTCTTCTCCTCTGCAGGCTGTACTGCACCACTGCCACCCAGCTTCCACCAGGTGGCTGCTTCTGCAGCAAGAATTTAGATCCCCCTCCCTGAAGGAAAATAACTGCTCTCAGCTGCTCAATTCTACCTCATCTGTCATCCCACCAAGTTACTCTCTCTGTCCCTGAACTCAGGTTGTTGGCAGTGGGGAGGAAGTGCAACTGCTCCTCTACTGGACCAGCACCACAGCATCCTTCACTGACTATGCTTCTCTAACCCCTCTTCCTTTTCTTTTTGCCTCTTATTACCCAGAAACTGTGGCTTGCTTTGAACATGGCTGTGTGGGCCATGTGCATAGCAGCTGGCCCAAGTGACAAGGACTGAAATAAAAATGTGTTTTGTGCTTGGCCCTGTGGGCCACATGCAAAACAGTTGCCCTATTAGGCAGAGCCTTTGGCCTGGGTTCCATGTCATAACAGCGATCGCGGAAAGATGATCACCGTCAGAGTGAGTGTACATCACCAAAACCCCCCCGCACCCTCCTACTTAAGGCTTCTCAGCTCCAATGGGGTGCATGTCGGGGGGGGGGGAGTGCAAAAAAAAAAATCCCAGACAGGTGCATAAAAACAGACCATGCCTAGAACCAACCCAGTACCCTGCCAGCCCTAGACTGCCACCAACCCACCATGCCACATGGCCAGCTCGGCAGCCTACTGCCATACTACATTCCACAAACCCTTCCTCCCCTTCCATCTGTCACACGGTGTGCTCACTCCCCTCTCCCGCATGTGTGTACATATAGCGACATCCTGTCGCTATATTTGTGGACTCCCCCATCCAGTCACCCTCCCTGCCTGGTAGCCCTGTGCACAAGCACGGTGATTGAGTCACCCTTTTTGAAAGAGCTCAATCGCGGTCACCATTGTCACAAGCTACCTTTGGCCTGTAGCTTGCTTTGTGCATGTCCCCACATGTCATGCACAAAGCAGTTTTCCTTTCTGGCACAGACCCAGACCTGTAGCCTGTTTTGTGTGTGCGTGCATGTGTGTGTGTGTGTGTGTGTGTGTGTGTGTGTGTGTGTGTGTGTCCCTCCAGGCTATACACAAAGCAGCTGAACCAGGTGAAGTGGCTTCAGACTTGTAGTTTTCTTTGCAATTGGTCCAGTGGGTCACACATAAAGCAGCTGTCCAACTGGTATGGCCTCAGACCTCTAGCTTGATTTGCATATTACCCTGTAGGCCATACACAAAGCAGCTGTACATTAGCCAGAACCCCCAGCCCGTAGCTTGCTTTGCGCATGGCCCACAACCATCTGTATTTTAACTTCTTCTGTGTCTAACTCTTACGAAAGCCAAAATGGAAGTAGGTCTGACCTAGAGGGAATGGAGACTGCTCACAGGGGGTGGCTTGCATCCCAACAGGATGGCAGAAGGATGCTGGGAGATAGATGGGTGCAAAATACAGCTAGTTTAAACTACTCTGGGGGAGTCAGTTTGGCAAGGTACACAATGAAGGTCATGAACAAGGGGGTCTTGCTAGTCTCTCTCCAGCAAGCAATTAAATAAATTCAACAATACCCATAGTAAAAAGAAAAGGGAGTGGAGCAAGTTGTGGGAGGAGGAGTATGTCCACCAACATAAGAAGTCTTGGTAACAAAATGCCGGATCTGCACATGGAAGGAAAACCTGAGCTTGTGGCTGTCACTGAGATGCAGGCAACCTCAAACCATGAGTGGGACAAGACCAAATTGAGATGCTCACTGTTCAGGAAGGACAGAACAATGGGTACTGGAGGGGAAGTAGCACTTTATATAATAGGTGGTATAACGGCAACAGAAATGGTCAGCATGTGGAATCTGAGAAAAACTGGAAACACTGTGGATACCAGCAGCAACAGAGAATGGGAAACAAATAAGGACTGGAGTAGTATACAGACCACCTGGCCAGAACTAGGGGGAGGATAAAGAACAGGGAGAGATGCTTAGAAAGGTGGACAGTTTAGGGGAAATGGCAGTAGTAGGGAACGTAAGCATGCCAGATGTGGACTGGAAATGTCCAGTCACAGCAAGAACTATGAACCAGCCAAATAACAAAGGACATCTGGCACTCACCACTCCTAAGGGCTGCTGGTCTTCAATAGCTGTATGTCCAAGGTGTATAGTAGCTTTAATCCCTCATAGCATCAGATAAATGAAGAAGGCTTTGGAGATTATATAACCCTGACCCCTTAGGTCACTGTCTGGCATGGGCCTGCATGTGTTTTTTGCACTGCTTTTACTTTGCAAATTTTCAAATAGAATGTAATTTTTTGCATCATATCAAAATAATTTCTCATTTATCTGATGCTGTGAGGGAGTAATAATAATACTCTAATAATACTCTTTACTTTTATGGCACCTTTTCAAAAGCCAAGGCGCCTTACAGATTTTAAAAACATCAAACATTTCAAAGTCTTAAAAATATTTAAAACAATTAATACAGTTAAAATACAAAGGTTAAACACCAAATGCCTGACACCACAAGTATGTTTTCAGGGCCTGTTTAAATCCTTCCACGGTCGCACACTCCTGTAACTGATGGGGTAGAGAATTCCAGAGGGTAGGGGCCGCATGCATAAATGCACGGGCCCCTGAAGATTTCAAAGACACCCTCGGGATCTCTAGTAACCCCTCATCAGCTGAGTGGAGCAATCACCCAGGGCAATAAGGGACCAGGAGCTCTTTCAGGTAGTCCAGGCCCAGTCCATGTAGAGCTTCAAAAGTCAGAAGACTGACTTTAAAGGTAATCCACCACTGTACTGGCAGTCAGTACAGTCCGCACAGCACTGGCGAAATATGACAGGAATGAGAAGTTCCCATCAGAAGCTGGGCTGCTGTGTTCTGCACTAGTTGCAAGTGGCAGATTTCCCCCTGAGGTAGCCCTAGGTAGGGGGAATTGCAATAGTCCATGTGCTAGGACACAAAGGCATGGACCAACTTAGGAAGTTCGTCGGACAGAACAAGGTGCCTAATTCTGGAGATGTTCCTCAGATGATAAAAAGAGGACTTGACAACTGCAGATACCTGAGAATGCAGAGTCAGCCCTTCATCAAAAATCACCCCCAGGTTATTCACCCATTCAGAGGTTGGGAGTGATAAACCCCCAAGGTAAAGCCCGTAGGGTAAACCAACCCCCGACCCCCCTATCCAGCATGTCGAATCCACAACCAGTACCTCAATCTTTTCCGAGTTCAACTTCAGCCAACTCAAGTCCATTCACTCCTGGATTTCTATGAGGCAGTTATTAAAGACTGAGAGAGCTCTATCCTAGTCAGGTGCAAAGGAAAGGTAGAGCTGGGTATCATCAGCATAGCAGTGAAACCTCAGCCCATACCTTCCTACAATGTATCCGAGGGGCAGCATGTACACTGCGAACAACATCGGGGACAACACTGAATCCTGAGGAACCTCACACGACAGAGGAACTGGGTCCAAAGAATAAACCCTGGATACTACCCTCTGAGTTCTTCCAGTGAGGTAAGATATAAACCACCTGAGGACTACATCCGATAGTCCACAGATGAACCTCAAGCACTCAAGTAGAACCCCATGGTCCATAGTGTCAAACACTGATTAGAGATCTAAAAGAACCAAGATGGAATAGTTCTTCTGATCCCTAGCCATCAGGAGATCATTGAGCACCTGAACCAGCGCTGTCTCAGTGCTATGCCTCTTTCGAAAACTGGACTGGAGGGGTTCATAGATATAATGGATGGTCAAATGGTTCTCCAGCTGTTCGACCACTACTTTCTCAATCACCTTCCTTAAAAAAGGAAGGTTTGAGCTAGGTCTGTAGTTCCCATGGCAGTCAGGGTCCAAAGAAGCTTTATTCAAGAGGGGTGTGAGTAAAGGTAATATACACCTTGAGCGTGGCAGCTATTATTGAAGATCAGCAGCCATTGGTAGTGGTGAGTGCCAGATTTCCCTTGTTATTTGCAATGTTTGCTTTCAGTCTGAGCACTTGACCCTGGTGCAGCTGATTTCTGTTTTGTTTTGAACAATGAACCAGCTCCTGGAAGATGACTGTTAGGAGGTGTTCCTAGTGCAACTGGTCCAGGGTTTGACAATGAAAGGGGCTGTACTGGATCTGGTGCTCACCAGCAGTGACAAGATCCAGAATGTAGTGGTCCAGAAACCTCAAGAATCCAGTGACCATGAGACAGTGAGGCTGGAGGCCAAAAGGGAACCCACCAAAGGGGCAAATACAGTGAAGGTATGGGATTTCAGGGAGGCAGATTTTAACAGGATGAGGCAACTGTTGAAAAAAGCTCAGCGTGAATAGGACAGTTTAAAGGAGTAGAGGAAAAAATGGGAAGTAATTAAAAAAGGAAAGCCTGAGGTAGAAAAAAAGCTTTGCTGGGAGGGTTTCAAACTGAAAAACATGGAAGCCCATTGTGGTTCATGGCATTCATGAAATATAAAGAAAATCAAAAGGGGGGGGCAAGGACAAGTACCTAGATGAAGCAAAGTTAGTAACTAAGAAAGTCTTGGTGGCCAAGGCAGTAACAGAACTGAGGCTAGCAATGGGGGTGAAGCAAGGCATTCTTCTGATATATCCAAGAGAAGGGAAATGTCGAAGGGGGGACAATGATGCTTAAGAGATAGGAAGGATGGGAGGACTGCAAAGGGAAAACAGATACTGAACAAATACTTGTGATTATTATTTACTATTTACAGGGGTGGAAGATGGTCCACTGCCAGAGTATGGTGTGAGGAGGGAAAGGGAGGGGGCAGGGGCACAGTAGTATGGGTAAATAATGAGGGATATGGTGTTTGAAAAGCTAGACAGTTTAAAGATACAGTAGATAATTCTATGAGACTCAAAAGCTTCCTTCATAGGATGGTCAAGGAGGCTGCAGAACTAATAGTCAAGGCAACTGTTGTTTGGTTTTATCAGAAAAACTGGTAAATTTCCAGAATTTAGACTCCCTTCACACAGGTAAAAACAACGGCATTTTAGACCAGATCAGTAAATCTGCAGCACTTGTGCATTGCTTATAACTGCTTCCAGTGCTATTTTCAATTTGCTTTATTTAATGCTCTGTATATTAAGCTTCCTTTTATTCTCATTAGTTATACATGTATTAAGAGAATGAAAGTAGAATCCTGATAAAATCCAGAAACTAGCCTAACAATCACCAATGCAATTCCAGTAATTTCAAGTTCTGAAAATGGAATTTCATTATTTCAATCAAGGTAAATCAGTGGCCTTGGTAATAATAGTGTCGCTTACAACATATTAAATTGTTCACTGGCCACAGCTGTGGTCCCTAGAGACTGGATTACATCACATAGAAACACAGAAACAGATAAACATATAATTTGTTGGTAGAAAAGGACCTCTTGACCCACCCATGCTCCTCCAATGTTCCCTGCCTGATGTGGTCCCTCTGTACTTTGTACTAGCAAGGAAGGAAAGAGGAGTAAAGCTGACTGGGACAGATGCGTCAAGGGCTTGAGCGCTTCCTGGTCTGAGACTCTGCCCCTGTTGTTGTGGTGCTCTAACTGGGAGCAAGGAGGAAAAGGAGGGGGCAGAGCCTTCACATGGAATTAATGAGACTGTGCCTTTTAATCTTGTGGGAGGGCTTACAGTGCAGAATTTAAGGCAGTACTTCTAACGTGTCTCACATGTTCATGTCCTGTCGAGTGATTGGAACAGCAAAGGAGTGGAACAGGTAATTTATTGGCATCTTAGGCGGTAGCAGGGGAAGCGGAGGACCCTGTCGGTGGCTAAGGTAAGTACCTGGTTGCTCTTGTTTTTGCACTCACTGATTGGGTATAGCTAATGGGATGGCCACCATATTGAAATAGGCTACAGTATTTGTAGAAATGTTGTAGTGTGTAAGGTACACAACTAAGTAATGTAAAAAAATAAAGGGGTGGAAGAAGAAAAACATATACCTTAGCAACAAACAAGCAATGTAGTTACTCGTACTACAGACCACTTGGTACTGGATTTGGGGAAGGGAAGATAGGAAGTATAAGGCAAGCAAAATTTGGGAATAGGTGAATCATCCCATTTAGATTAAAGGTAAGAAAACTTTCAAAGAAAGCAAAACAGAAACAGGCAGGGTAGAAAATAGTTATGCTGGGATGGTGCAGTGCAGTGGCTGTGGGGCAGCAGTTTTCAGGGAAACTTTCTGGAGACTGCGGTGCTGCCACTGCATCCATTCAGGGCACCGGCAGTAGAGTGCCCATCATTAGGGTGCCAGCTATCGAAATTCGCCACCCCCTCCCTGAGGTGTGCTCCTCCTGGAGTTGGTATATTTAGAAAGGGGGGAATGTGGGGGGTACGGGAGGGTGCAGCCCCCCACAAAGAGAGGGGTTGGTGACTTTGAACCCTGGTGCCCTAATGACTGGGAGCATTGCTGCCAGCACCATGAATGGGTGGAATCCGGTGCTGCTCCGTCTGCGTGCACCTCACTAAGATGAAGAGGGAGATTACTAGACTCCAGGCCGAGTTGGCTATGATTCGGGTGGCCTTCTCCCCCACCCAGGGGTCAGCAAGTCTGCCACCTCTGCCTCAAAGATTGCCAAGGAGGAGGCGGAGTGGCTGGACCACCATGAGCTCGGGAAGGGTGAGGGTGGTGGGTCAGAGGCACATCCCACCAGATGGTACCATTACACAATTCCTATGCCACTCTGGTGGGGCAGGATTATCCCATGGAGGCACCCACTTTAGTGACCAGATTTCTCCATAGTGAAAACCCCAAGGAGGGTGGCAGAGGACCCCAGAGGAGGGGGAAGCAACTCTTGGTAGGAACTCCATTGTGATGGGGGTAGATTTGGGGAAAGGAAGGGAGGGACGGAGGAAAGGGTGGTTAGGTATCTGCCCTGTGCCATGGCTCTGAGGGATGGGAAGAGGATCCTGAAGATCACTAGGGCAATAGGAAGGAAGGGAGGGAGGGAAATCTAGATATCATTGCCCACCTAGGGACTAATGACCTGGCTAGGGACTAGGATAAGACAGTAAAGGAAGAGCTCAGGGAGCTGGGGAGGGGTCTCAGGTATGTAGCATGCTCAGTGGCCTTTTCTGAGATGTTGCCTGTCTATGAAAGGGGGAGGATAGGGTACTCCGTTCTAGCAGCTTTGACTCATGGTTGAAGGTGTGGTGCAGGGAGGAGGATTTTGGTTACACTAGGGACTGGGATCACACCTGGAGGGATAAGGGCCTATGCAGGGGAAATGGCCTGTATCCCTCTGAGAGGGGAACTGCAGTCTTCAATGAACAGTTTAAATGCTACATTGGTAAGCATTTAAACTACCCGGGGGGGTGGCAGTAGGAAGCAGGGAGACATAAACTGCCCCACAGATGAACTAGTCAGTAGGGAGAACCAAAAGAAAGGAAAATCCCTAAGGGTACTAAATAACAGGAAAAACAAAATGGTAGAAATGAAGAGGGATGGAAATAAAGGCAGAGGAGATTAGGAGAGTAGGCAAAAGGGAATAAGGGGGGTTGACAAGAAGGGTGGCAACAGAATTTTGAAGGCCATGTATGGAAGTGCTGGAAGTCTGGGAAATAAGGTCCCAGACCTAGTGGTCATAATGACGGAGGCTGACCTGGACATTGTCGCCATTACCGCGTCATAGTGCAATGAGAACCATGCCTGGGATATAGCCATACCAGGCTATACTCTGTTCAGGAAGGACAGGGTGGGTAAGAAAGGGGGAGGACTAGCTCATTATGTGAGTGACAGCATTAAAGCAAAAAAGATACAGGGAATACAGGGAGGGGTGGAGGTACTGTGGGTCACCCTAGAGATGAGGAATGGAGCAGCTATTTGCACTGGCATGATCTACAGACCTCTAGCACAGGGAGAGGAGTTGGATAAGGTTCTGGTGGAAGCCATCCAAAAGATTGAAAATAAGGGGGAGGGTGCTGTTGGTGGGGGACTTCAATCTGCTGGATATAGATTGGAGCATCCCAGCTGCAGCTTCATCTAGGGTCAGGGATATTCTGGACTCCCTGCAGGGGGCATTCCTCAGGTAGCTAGTAGGGGAGCCCACTTGTGAATGAGCAATATTGGACCTTGTGCTAACTAACGGGGACACTGTTGCAGATGTCATGGTGGGTAGCCATCTGGGAACCAGTGATCAAACTATGGTGTGGTTCAATATAAGACTTGTGGCAGACTCGAACTGTACAAAGGCAAGGTACTGGACTTCAAGAGGGCCATCTTTACAATGATGGGGGAATGCTTCAGGGATACTCTGGCAGGGGGGGAAGACTTGGGTGGAGTGGAGGAACCGTGGGCAAAACTAAAAGGGGCCATAGTGAAGGCAACAAATTTCTGCATCAGGCAAGTAAGCAAAAGCAAGAGGAAAAATACACTGTTATGGTTCTTCTCAAAGGAGGTGGCTGGAAAGGTAAGGGCTAAAAAATTAGCATTCAAGAGGTATAAGGAGACACAGAGGGAGAAGGATAGGGAGGTGTACAAAGTGAAGCAGAGGGAGGCAGAGAAAGCAGTTAGGAGTGTAAAGGGACAAATAGAGGAGAAAATAGCCCAGGCAGTAAAGAAAGGGGACAATACATTTTTTAGGTTTATAAGCAAAAGTAGAAAGACCAGGGGAGGGATTGTCATTCAATCAATCAACAATCAAATCAATCAATCAAAATCTTTATTTTGCCAAGCAGAATATCATTGAGACAAGCTCATTTACAAGATGGACCTGGGATTGTAAGACTTAGGAAGGTGGGGGGGGGGAGTGTGTTGAAGGGGACCAGGAAAAAGAAGATGTCCTGAATAAATACTTTTGTTCAGTGTTCACAGAGGAAGGGGAAGGCAAGGGACTACAGATAAGGGACAGGAACATCAAAGGAAGGGAGGTGGACACTAGTCCATTTACAGAGGAGAGAGTCCTGAAGGAACTCGTAAATCTGAAAGTGGACAAGGCAATGAGGCCAGTCGGGATACATCCAAGATACTGAAGGAGATGAGGGAAGTGCTGGCTGCACTTCTGACATCCTGTTCAACCACTCACTGGAGACGGGAGTGGTTCTGGAGGACTGGAGGAGGGCAGATGTAGTCCCACTTCACAAAAGTGGTAGCAGGGAGGATGATGGCAATTACAGACCAGTCAGTCTGACCTTGGTAGTGGGGAAATTAATGGAATCACTACTGAAGGAAAGGATTGTGGAACATCTTGAATCCAGTGGCTTACAGGATCCGAGGCAGCATGGATTCATTGTGGGGAGGTCATGTCAAACAAATCTGATAGAGTTCTTTGACTGGGTGACCAGGGAATTAGATCAGGGTGGAGCAGTGGATGTGGCCTACCTAGATTTTAGTAAGGCATTTTACACCGTTCCACATAGGAGACTTGTAAACAAGCTGGGCAGCTTGGGAGTAGGCTCAAAGGTGGTAAATGTGTAAGAAATTGGTTGTGGGATAAGTGACAGAGGGTGATAGTAAACAGAGTTCAATCTGAGGAAGGAAGGGTGACCAGCAGGGTGCCACAAGGATCGGTACTAGGACTGGTCCTCTTTAATGTCTTTATTAGTGACAGTACAGAGGGGTTAGAAGGGAAAGTATGCCTTTTTGCAGAAGACACTAAGATTTGCAATAAGGTTGACATGCGGGGGTGGTGGAAATAATGAATAGTGATCTAAGAAAGCTTGAGGAGCAGTCAAAGTGTGGCAACTAAGTTACAATGTGAAGAAGTACAAAATCATGCACTTGGGGAACAGAAACCCAGGGAAGGAGTGGTACTGGTGACTACCAAGCAGAAAAGAGACCTGGGAGTTATCATATCTGATTATCTAAAGGTGGTCAAACAGTGTGATAAAGCAGTGGGTTGAGCTAGTGGGATGCTGGGGTGCATAGGAAGGATCTAATTGAGCAATTGTGTCCATCCCCCTAGACCTTTTCCACCTGTTCCAATTTCTCTGAGTTGCCTGTGGAGGCTCTGAGTTTCAAACCCTGATTTAAGGCTAATAGACTCATCCCCAGCCCAACGCTCTCTCCACTAGTCTATCACTGCCAATAAGTATCCAGGCACACCATTCTAATAACTCCTATGGCTTTCCCCCTCTTGTTTTTCTGCCATACTGCCACCTAGTGTCCATTATCTCTTAGCCTCCCTGCGCCTTTGGGATCCCTCTTATTTGTGTCAGAGAACCATCTCAATCTCTCTACTTGGGACACGGAGTACAATAACAGCATACACCCTTGTCCCATCCTTCTCGTTCTCCACTAACATGTCTCTCTTCCCCCTGCATCTACTGTTTCCCATCTTATTTCTAGTTATGTCTCTCTCCCGTATCTTCTCCATTCACCACAACTCCTACTCCACATTCTTTTCTCCCCCAGCCCACTCCTGCCTCCAGCTTAGCCAGTCCTCAGCACTCCCCCTACCTGCTGCCTCCCTCTCTTCACCTACTCTGTCCTGGCATGTTCCACCCACCTCTGCTTCACCCTAGAGCTCTCTCCCCTGATAGCTGTAACACCCTCACTAGTATACTGAGAACATGCTCTTTCAACAGCCTAAGAAAAAGGTGTTACTCCAGGTTTCTTTTACCCTGTTTCCTTTTCCTCCTAATGGCTGGCGATGTTGAATCCAATCCCGGTCCTACCGCTCATGCTGAATCCCCGTCAGGTGGCCTTGGCATCTATCACCTAAACTCCAGGAGCTTGCTGCCTAAAATGAACCATCTAAGGGCCTGGGGGTCACTCAGTTCCCCAGACATCCTATGTATATCTGAAACCTGGTTATGATCCAAAATTCCAAACTCCTCAGTGGACCTCCCAGGATACATGCTGCTCAGACAGAACAGAGGGAAAGGGGTGAAGGTGTAGCCGCTTATGTACATGACTCTCTCCCCTCCTCCAACATACTCAGACAAGTCTCCCAGTCCTCGCATGAGCTACTGCTCCTAAAGCTGTCTTTTCCATCCACCTCTCCACTCTTCATAGGGGGTCTGCTATTTCTCCCCCAAAGTCCTGCCCTCCATCATACTCTTCACCATTGCATCCCTCACCTCTTTCTCCCAGGCCAGTGAACTCCTACTTCTGGGTGACTACAATGTAAACTGGCTTTCTCCTCATGCCAAATCCACCACCCAAGAAATTAAGGCCTTAAACCTAACCCAACTTCTATCTGAGCCAACCAGATTAAACCCTTGCTCTACCAACTACTCCTTAATTGACTTGGTCTTAGCATCCCACCCCTACCCAATGCCTTCAGTGACCACTGTGTGACATTACTGTCACAGGAAATCTTGCCCCCCACACTCCCCCCCCCAAGTACCTGAGGTTCCGTCCACTCAAATCACTAATCAGCAGAGCTCTCCTGTCTAATCCATATTCATCAGAATGGTCTGGTGTTTTCACTGCTCCTGACATGGACTCCGCTCTAGCACCCTTCACCACAACATTTCTTAGAATCTGAGATCTGCACGCTCCTTCAAAAGATTATAGCTACAATGAAAATACCTCACCCATGTACCCATGAACTAATCTCCCTTTTCAAATCCAGGGACCAAGCTTGGCACATTTTCAAATCCAGCTCTAACCAAGCTGACCTGCAAAACTACAGGACCCTGCGAAATGCCAGCACGAAGGCAGTGCGTTCCTCAAAAGCCCTATTTTTCTGAAATGAAATAAATGACTCCAGAGCCTCTCTAGCAGAATTCTGGAAAAGCTTGCACCCCCTTCTTGGCTTCTGTTCCCCTCCTGCCTCAACTTTCCCCAGCTCAGGAGGTTCAGACCCTTCCTTATCGGCCTCCTCAATGAACCACATTTTCACTACCTGTGCTCTTTCCCAGGGCCCCCCTTCCCCCTTTATCCCCATCTCCAGCCCTCAGCTCCTCTACCCGTAACCCCTCAAATGGCTTCTCACTCCCCCATCACAATACATGAAGGTACTCCGGGCCTTAAAAATCACTTAACCTGTCCAAGCAGAGCCCTGATGGCTTTGACCCTAAATTACTCAAGATCTCAACCCCAGCTATCGCCCCCTCCTCCCATAGTCCATCTCCTCAACCAATCCATAGCACAATGTGCAGTTCACAAGTCCTAGAAGCTGGCCAAGGTCATTCCCCTTCACAAAGGAGGGGACCCCGCTTTACCAGGAAACTACTGACCCATCTCGCTCCTCCCTTCTTTCTCAAAATTACAGGAAGCAGTCATCTCTAGTAGGCTAAACTCCTTCCTTGACACCTCCAACACCCTAAACCATTTCCAGTCTGGCTTCAGATGCATCCACTCCACCTCCTCCTCCCTGCTTCATCTCACAAACCACATCCACACAGCTATGGACAAAGGTCACCTCACCTTGGTGATTTTCATTGACCTTGCTAAAGCTTTTGATTTGGTCTCCCACAGTCTTCTTCTGAACAAACATATGTCTATAGGTCTCTACCCCTCCTACACGGACTGGTTCAGACAGATCTTATCTCTGTGATAGGAACCAATTCATACAGCTAGGTCTACCCAGGACCTCTACCCTCCCCATTCATGCAGGCATGCACCAAGTTTCTATTCTGGGCCCCACCTTTTTCTCTATTTTCATAAATGATCTCTCCTCCTCATGCTCACCAACACAAGTACACATGTACGCCAATGACACCATCATATTTTCCTCAGGCCCCTCCCTCACCACAGTCCAGTCATCCCTGCAAGTTGCTGTTTTGAGTGCCCCTTAACTGGTTTGAGGCAAACCTTCTAAAATGTAATACAAAATAGACAGTTGCCATGGCTTGCAGCTCTGCCCAAAGGCTGGCCAAGATCTCATCACCTCCTACTTTCTTTTCCAAAGTGCAAAGTTAGAAACTGTGCAGTCTCTTTTAAATATCTGGGGGTCTGGCTGGCCCATAAGCTAGACTTCACAGTGCACTTTGACTACATCCACTCCAAACATTGGCCTGAACTGGGAGCCTTGCACCAAATCAAGGATTGTCTCTCCCTCTCAATCCGCAAGGAGCTTGTTGCAAACTAATCCTCCCCACAGTAGACTATGCCAATGTAGTCTACAGCTCGGCTCCCCAATCGTCTCTTGCTAAATTAGATCCCCTGTTCAATGCTTTCTGTCAGTTCACTTCAAACCTCTCTTACTGAACCCATCATTGCTCCCTATACTCTGCCCTTGCCCTCCCTTCCCTTGCCAACCATCACTTCACATACTGTGCCACCTTCTTAGACAAGTACTGGTTCTCAGCCCTTCCCTCCTATCTCTCTTCCCTCCTTTTCCCTTCACGTATGTCAGGCTACTCCCTCGAACCCAGGACTCCAGCACTTTCAATCTCCCATACCCTCACTCGCAAGCTGACAAGGCTGCTTTCTCCTTTAGTCTCCTTGATCTCTGGAATTGTGTCCCCCACTCTAGCTGACTAACACCCACTCATACCATGCTAAAACAACAACTAAAGCTCCTCCCCACCAGCCAGTTCAACTGCTCCTCTCCTGCCCCTCCCTTGATCCCACTCACTCTACTCCTCCCTCCATGTCTCTCCCTTTCTCATCCCCTTGGCACCCTGTACCTATCTGTCTTTCTCTCCCCTGCATCTCCTCTGAAGGCCCCTCTATTCAAATCTCCTGTTTTCCTAATTTTTCAATTTTCCTTCTCTTGCACCAGTCATTTCTCAATTGCAAAGTTTACTCCTAGCTTGTAGACAAGTTTATAGTGCCAATGTAAATTTGTCTCTTGCTTCATACTTGTAAATTGTAACACAGAAAATGGTAACACTGTTTACAAATACCTACATGAAAAATGCACTTGAAAATGCTACCTCAAATTAGGGTTGTCAGAACCCTCTGAAGTTCTGGGTTCTAGTTCTAGTCTAGAACTTTGGAAAAAGTTCTAGGGTTCTAATCTTTTTTAGAACTTTTTAGAACTCGAACCCTATTTTTTTATTGTGCTGCCAGTAACGAAGATAGTAATAAAATACATGTAAAGGAAAAACTGTTCAATATAAGGGGGAGAGAAATTATCTTGTGTGACATTGATAGAATACAACTAGGTTTATCTATGGTTTCTTCTGTTTGCTAAAGTCAGCAACTTAATACGTAACAGGCCCACCCACCCACCCATATGTTAAAAGTTTTCCTGCTGCAGCTGCATCATAGTTCCTTAGTGAAAGAAAGAGGCACATTAGCCATTTATGTACTCAGCTATATATACTCATCGTCATGAATTAGGAGAAAAATAACTGATATTACCTAATTTCAGCTATTTGCTGCTTTCTGTTTTAAATGAGTGAATCAAAAGTTGCTATGTTTAAAAGAAAGCTTTTATAACAAAGTCAAGCCAAGTACTACAGCAGCAACATGTGGAACTGTTACAAAACATATGGGCCAGATATTCCAAAACTTTGCCCGGGGCAAAATTAGCACTGCCTGACAGCGGCAAACTTAGCCCGAGCACAGAGACACGCTATATTCAAAAGGAATAGCCTAGGGCAAACAGCTTCCAATATGGCATGGTAATGAGGCCATGCAAACTGGGCTGGGAGTGCAGGGCAAAAATAGCCCTGGAATAAGACAGCACTGAATAAAGCAACCAGGAAGTGCAACCCACAACAACAACACAGTACACAGCAACATGAGGGCAGGTACAGATGAACTACGTGGCCAATGTGTGTGCCAGCAAATGCATGGACTCAGTACAGCTGCAGGAAGCAGCAGATGTGAAAGAACAGTGATCAAAACTGTATAATATTCCCCGTACCATTAGCGCCGCGCTAACAGATTAGCGCAGCATTAGCGCGGAGCTAAACAGTTAGCCAGACAAACCACGTTTGCCCGGAGCTAAAATGTGCCATATTCAAAAGTGCCATGCAAATGAGCCTACTTACGTAGTCTCTGGGCAAACAACCAGATTAGTATCTCATTATACCCTGATTTGCATGCAGTTTTCCCAGCGTTACTGCAGAGTCCCACAGAGCCACCTGTAGGTCAGTCTGGAAGTACAGGGGCTGACCAGGTCCAACCGCAACTCCACCTGTAGGTCAGTCTGGCAGTGCATGATGATAGCTGCAGGCTACATGTAAACAGTACAGCATAGCATAGCATATTATACCCCAGGGGACAGGACACCATAGGCACAGGTGGTGGTGGTGCTGCATGCAACTGTCACATTGTAGGGCATGCTACAGTGCACAGCAGAAACTACAGTAGCAAGGGGGCCAGTAGTGCGTGGACACAGCAATGCCTATGGTGTGTAGGGCAGTGATGATGACTGCACACACAGTGGAGGCCCAACCTGCGGATGTTTTCTGACACTGGACATTACTGTTACGCTGTTGTGTGACCCACAGATGCTGCACCTGTGGCATGGATGCTCACAGTGACATGTACATTTCTGGCTTTGTGTGCTATGGCAGTTGTACAGTTGTGAGGTATGTGGCCGGGGGGGGCATATATTATCCAAAAGGCACACTGGTGTTGGGGTATTCCCAATACTGATCCATGTACACTGCATGATGTGTCCCAGCCTTGTGGCCACACCTGATCTGTAGCACAGCCTCGCCACCCATATATGCTCCCCTCAACATCCTCCATGCCCACAGTGCTGCATGTGTGTGCTGGCATCTGTTGGTGTCCATGGAAGTGTGGTCCACAGGTGTGTGCTGTATGGCCACACTGCCGTGCTGTCCACTGGTGGCAGGGTCACCACTTACTGCCTGGCATGGCTGGGACTGGTGACAGATGATGGCATCATTGTGATGCCATCAGTTAGCAGCATGCTTCCTCTATGTTTGGCTTTATCTATGTGTCATATTTATTTGTTAGGGTCACGCTAAAACCAGCGCTAAACCCGCGCAAAGCCATAATGTCGCGCAAAGCTGATTGCCCAGGATTAAGACCAGCTTTTCCTGGGCGGTAATGTGCACTGCGCTAAGTGTCGCGCTAAGTCGTGCAAAACCACTTAGCGTGGTGCTAGTCACTGAATATAGCATTGCGCCTGTATTCATGTCAGTTTGCCCCTTGCATACATTATAATTTTGCCCGGCGCTAATGCAGTTTGCCCGCGCTATTTGGCCTTTTGAATATGGCAGACCAGCGCTAATCCCGCGCTAAACCTGCACAAATGGTTTTTGCCCAGCGCAAAGTTTTGAATATCTGGCCTTATGTCATAACATATTCAGTCAAGACATTGGAATAAAAAAAATATGCCAGTCATTGTTGCTGGCAAAATGCATGCAATTTTCTAAGGTAATGCATACATATACCAACATTTTTGTTGGCAAATTGAAGTAATACATACAAAAAATTCTAAGATGATGCATTTTTGCAGCTGATACTTCAATAAAATCTGTATTTCAGTCACATAAATAAAAAAAGTGGTTTCCTCACCACATACTAAGGAACATTTAATGTAGCTGCAGCAGTTGGCATGTGATGTTTAAGGGACAGCGTCTGTCAACCCCATTATGTATCAAATTATCACTACTTATAAAGCAAAAACACTATGATACGTCACATTCTGTGAAAACTGCTGATGCAGATTTTCTTTTATTTCTGATTCCTTTATTCTTTTTTTAAAGGGGACAGGACAATTGTGCTAGGTGGCAGCAGTTTGCAATGTATTTAATAAGAATATATATTATGTGTACAGTAGGTTGGGTCTGTCATCATTTTTCCTCACCATCCCCAGCTGATCACGAATCTGTAAATGAAAGAACTAAAACAACACTCACCTTTCACCCCATCACCCATTCCACTTTTCTTCCACCACCTCATCTGTGCAGTAGCACCATGCCACCCTTACACCCATGTTAAAACCAACCCACAACCCCTCACCCATGTACTAGCATCCATTTTTGTTTATGGCTAACATTTCTGTAATTGAAAAATAATAAACAGCTACCAATTAGAACTCATTGTTTTGTCCTCTTTAAAACTGAAAATAGACCTTCTCCTGTCCCAGCCATACTGATGCACCACAAAGTCACAGAAGGTAAATCAAAAATATATGTTTGCACTTTAACTATAAATAATATGATACAGAAAGGATTGACGTGACAGTGTCCCTTTTATGCCAAATTTGGGCCTGTTCCCACTGATGTTAAAATTGCCATTATATAAAACTTGTTGACTTTAGTTTAGACCCTAGCTACAAAGCAGTTTGCCATGAAATGGTGAAAGTTTTGGGGGTATATAGTCCAAGGTAGTAGATCGAGAAAGGAGAGAGCGACAACCAAAGTCATCACAGTCTGTAAAGTTTCCTTTGGTGCAGAGACTCACGTCCACACAATATTTACCAGCCACCACCATCTGAGTTGTCATCACCATCAACATCCACAACATCAATCACTTCAGGATCAGTTTGTGTACTCTTGTAGGGATACGAAAATCTTGACTTATTAACTTTAATAAAGTTAACGTGTGTACATTTTCTGGCAGCAACCTATTTCTGGTGTCTGTCACAATATTGCCAGCTGTACTAAACATGCATTCTGAAGAGACACTTGTTGCAGGACAACCAAGATATTTACAGGCTTCATCATACAGCTCTGTCCAAATTGACTTTTTGATCTCCAGTATTCAAAGGGCATTCATCAATAGGAATAGGCAGTTCTTGCAGGTAACTGTCTACCATGTTGGACAGAGACCGCTCAGAAGAGGAATCAGCAGAAGCAGCTGGTATGGCAGCAATTTGGGAAAAGGTTTTGCCACAGATTTAGCTTGCTACTAAGGGCTGAAGAAGTGGCAGTTGTGGAACAACTACTGTTAATGTTTGGTGACTTTTCCAGTTCTGTATCCTTTGTGAAGATGAACCTGCATGTTGTGGTGATGACAACCTGAGGGTACTATAGTGTCTGTGTTTGACTCCTGTGAGTGCTGCAGCTCATCTAGCAACATACATTTGTACTGCTCTATATCATCTGTTTTGGAAGATGTATAGCTTTGAACCTGGGATCTAAGAGAGTTGCAAGGATGTAGTGTCTTGATTTCGTCATTGCAACTAATTTGTCATTGGTTTTGAAGCCTTCGCTCATTCTCTTTACGAGATTCCATGATACAGGCGACATGTTGTCTGCGCTTCAGATCTGTCTTTTTCTATTTGTAGATTTAGAACACTAAGATGATGTGAAATGAGCATTATGAGGGGATAACCTGACTCATAGATGCACCTTCAGAAGACATGTCCCTTGTAGCTGTCTCAAAAGGAGCTAGGATACAGCACACTGTCTCCATTAATTTCCACTGCAGCACAGACAGCATAATGCCATCTCCAATAATGTAACTGGAGCAGTACTCATGTACAGCTTGCTTTTGCTCCAAGAGGCGCTGCAGCATATAAAGCGTTGAGTTCCAACGAGTGGAAACATTTTGAATCAGCTTTTGCTGGGGCAGCTTGTGTTTTTTTTGCAGTTCGGACAATGTCCGTATAGCCTGGTTGAATGTGAAAAGTGAGTCACAATTTTTGCAAACAGCAATCATACCATCCACTTGTGTTTAGTTGCTGAGAAATCCCGTGACAATTAATGTGTAAGCAATGTGCAAAGCAAGAAGCATGCAGAAATCCTCCATCCTGCTACTGCTTTTAAGATGTTGGCTCCATTGTCACTTAGTATGAAGCCACATTTAGACCGTGAGAATAAACTCATTCGTCAAGGAGGTCATTTAGTTCCTGCAAGATGTTTTCAGCAGTATAGCTTTACCCAAAACTTCTTTATATGCAGCAGCACCATTTTTTTGGGGTGTCTTTGTTTTTGAAGAAGCACAAGAAAACGTGACCCAATGAGCGGTAAGGGACATGTAATCTATGTTTTGAGTGCTGGTCCACATATCTGTTGTGACATGAATAACCCCACCCTCTGCAGTTTTAAGTGCAAGCATCACTGTTGCCTTTAAAGCCTGATAAATGTTTGGTATTTCAACATAGGAAAAGTACCTTCGATGAGGAACATTGTAACGAGGCTCTGCTAATGTCATGAGCTCCTAAAATCCTCATGATCTACCAAAGAGTATGGGAGAAGGGCCCAGCTAACAGTTCACCAATAGGTGATTAAGATGAAGGGTCTTTGGATGATTTCTAGTAAAGGTATTCTTCCTTTCAAATGCCTGAGACAGTGTTAGCTGTTTGCAACATGTCCCTGCTGGTTTATTATACACCGTGCTTCATGGGCAGATGGACGCAGAGATGGTGGACTAGGACTTATACATTCAGTGCCATCACTGGATGTGCACTGGTACTAATGGTGCTGGCATTGGTGGTAACAGTGATCCTAGAGCTGGCAGTGGTTCTGCCGCATCAAGTTCAGACAATTCAGTATCCATTTCAGATTCCTGACCCTTCTCACGTGCGGTCTGGAAGATGGAGGACATGGTTTTGGATGATCAAGCAAAACCGAATGCTTTTTCAGATGGCGTTTAAAGAGCTGTAGTAAAGCAAGGCATGACACAACTTTACCACGGCTTACACTCTGTTTACACAGGAACAAATTGCTCTGCATGGATCAGTTTACTGACTGAGAAATAATTCCACACCTCAGATGTGACAGATTTTGTTCGAGTGCTAGGAAGATAGCTAAAGACTGTTTGTGTCTTTTCACCTGTCCTAACAGAACCTGGGACATGCTCCTTGGTGCTAGAAGTGGACAGAAGACTCTGATGGATTTTCATTGCTGACCAACACAGAAGTGGTGGATTCAATGGATATGTCCTTTCATTGCCAACAGTGCTGGATGTATTTGCAAGTGCACTACCTGATTCATTGTCAGCAGACTTGCTCATTTCACTTTGTTGAGGAAGTAATGATTTGTCGTGAGACACAACAGTGTGGGACTGAGACAAAAGCTACTGTCTGAGTCAGAGAGGGACTCACTGTCACTTGCATTATTGCTGCTAGTCATAGGGATCTTAACGGCATGAATGGCATACCTTATGGTGCCTCTCCGTGTGACCCCAGCAGCTGTACAGGATTTCTTAAAAGGTCCCCCTTTACCACACTTCACTGTTGCTCTTTTGCTGTTTGTTGAATTTTTATCACATGAAACATTTTGGTTATTTCTGTTAGCACCAGGATTATACACTACCACCAACACCTGCTCCAACACCAGCACTAAATGCTTCATCTATGTTGGTGTCAGCCATAACAGACAGTAAGTACCAGTACTACCAGTCCAGTATACTGCAGTGAACACACCAACACCCAAACAATTCCTGTGTAACAAAGCAATGTGATCTGTAATCGCTGGCTACAACTCCAAAATTTTATTTTGGTTGTGTGACACTGTGATACGTGGACTGAAAGTAATTGAAGAATATGACAGTTTGCAACTAAAGGATCTCAGGTTCAAGGCTTACAGAATGATTGGGCTGCTGGGCATAGGCATACATATAGCAATCAAAAGGTGCACAGCAGCAGGGTGATGGGCTGACCACAGGAGACGGAGTCACATACACAACCCAGGGAATGAGAATTATATTTCTACGTTTCTGTCATGTAAGGTTAATGCCACCACACAACTGGCCACTGGGCTTCTCTCTGTAACACACACTGGGTAGGGTACAGTGCAGTCAAAGGGTACACAGCAGCAGGGTGATGGACTGACCACAGGAGACGGAGTCACATACGCAACCCAGGGAATGAGAATTATATTTCTACATTTCTGTCATGTAAGGTTAATGCCACCACACAACTGGCCACTGGGCTTCTCTCTGTAACACACACTGGGTAGGGTACAGTGCAGTCAAAGGGCAACCAGCAGCAGGGTGATGGGCTGACCACAGGAGACGGAGTCACATACGCAACCCAGGGAATGAGAATTATATTTCTACATTTCTGTCATGTAAGGTTAATGCCACCACACAACTGGCCACTGGGCTTCTCTCTGTCACACACACTGGGTAGGGTACAGTGCAGTCAAAGGGCACACAGCAGCAGGGTGATGGGCTGACCACAGGAGATGGAGTCACATACGCAACCCAGGGAATGAGAATTATATTTCTACGTTTCTGTCATGTAAGGTTAATGCCACCACACACTGGCCACTGGGCTTCTCTCTGTAACACACACTGGGTAGGGTACAGTGCAGTCAAAGGACACAACAGCAGGGTGATGGGCTGACCACAGGAGACGGAGTCACATCAGCAACCCAGGGAATGAGAATTATATTTCTACGTTTCTGTCATGTAAGGTTAATGCCACCACACAACTGCCACTGGCTTCTCTCTGTAACACACACAATGGGTAGGGTACAGTGCAGTCAAGGGGCACACAGCAGCAGGGGTGATGGGCTGACCACAGGAGACGGAGTCACATACACAACCCAGGGAATGAGAATTATATTTCTACGTTTCTGTCATGTAAGGTTAATGCCACCACACAACTGGCCACTGGGCTTCTCTCTGTAACACACACAATGGGTAGGGTACAGTGCAGTCAAAGGGCACACAGCAGCAGGGTGATGGACTGACCACAGGAGACGGAGTCACATACGCCACCCAGGGAATGAGAATTATATTTCTACATTTCTGTCATGTAAGGTTAATGCCACCACACAACTGGCCACTGGGCTTCTCTGTAACACACACAATGGGTAGGGTACAGTGCAGTCAAAGGCACACAGCAGCAGGGTGATGGGCTGACCACAGGAGATGGAGTCACATACGCAACCCAGGGAATGAGAATTATATTTCTACGTTTCTGTCATGTAAGGTTAATGCCACCACACAACTGGCCACTGGGCTTCTCTCTGTAACACACACTGGGTAGGGTACAGTGCAGTCAAAGGGCACACAGCAGCAGGGTGATGGGCTGACCACAGGAGACGGAGTCACATACGCAACCAGGGAATGAGAATTATATTTCTACGTTTCTGTCATGTAAGGTTAATGCCACCACACAACTGGCCACTGGGCTTCTCTCTGTAACACACACAATGGGTAGGGTACAGTGCAGTCAAGGGGCACAGAGCAGCAGGGTGATGGGCTGACCACAGGAGACGGAGTCACATACACAACCCAGGGAATGAGAATTATATTTCTACATTTCTGTCATGTAAGGTTAATGCCACCACACAACTGGCCACTGGGCTTCTCTCTGTAACACACACTGGGTAGGGTACACTGCAGTCAAAGGGCACACAGCAGCAGGGTGATGGGCTGACCACAGGAGATGGAGTCACATACGCAACCCAGGGAATGAGAATTATATTTCTACGTTTCTGTCATGTAAGGTTAATGCCACCACACAACTGGCCACTGGGCTTCTCTCTGTAACACACACAATGGGTACAGTGCAGTCAAAGGGCACACAGCAGCAGGGTGATGGGCTGACCACAGGAGACGGAGTCACATACGCAACCCAGGGAATGAGAATTATATTTCTACGTTTCTGTCATGTAAGGTTAATGCCACCACACAACTGGCCACTGGGCTTCTCTCTGTAACACACAATGGGTAGGGTACAGTGCAGTCAAGGGGCACATAGCAGCAGGGTGATGGGCTGACCACAGGAGACGGAGTCACATACGCAACCCAGGGAATGAGAATTATATTTCTACATTTCTGTCATGTAAGGTTAATGCCACCACACAACTGGCCACTGGGCTTCTCTCTGTAACACACACACTGGGTACAGTGCAGTCAAGGGGCACACAGCAGCAGGGTGATGGGCTGACCACAGGAGACGGAGTCACATACGCAACCCAGGGAATGAGAATTATATTTCTACATTTCTGTCATGTAAGGTTAATGCCACCACACAACTGGCCACTGGGCTTCTCTCTGTAACACACACTGGGTAGGGTACAGTGCAGTCAAGGGGCACACAGCAGCAGGGTGATGGGCTGACCACAGGAGACGGAGTCACATACGCAACCAGGGAATGAGAATTATATTTCTACATTTCTGTCATGTAAGGTTAATGCCACCACACAACTGGCCACTGGGCTTCTCTCTGTAACACACACACTGGGTACAGTGCAGTCAAAGGGCACACAGCAGCAGGGTGATGGGCTGACCACAGGAGACGGAGTCACATACACAACCCAGGGAATGAGAATTATATTTCTACGTTTCTGTCATAAGGTTAATGCCACCACACAACTGGCCACTGGGCTTCTCTGTAACACACACACTGGGTAGGTACAGTGCAGCTCAAGGGCACAGCAGCAGGGTGATGGGCTGACCACAGGAGATGGAGTCACATACGCAACCCAGGGAATGAGAATTATATTTCTACATTTCCGTCATGTAAGGTTAATGCCACCACACAACTGGCCACTGGGCTTCTTTCTGTAACACACACTGGGTAGGGTACAGTGCAGTCAGGTGGCACACACTGGGCTTCTCTCTGTGACACACACTAGGGTTCAGAAAGATTTATTTGCCTTTTTTGGCCCCCCTTGTATGCTTGTTGCTGGCAGCTGCTGAGTGTGCAGTGTGCTGCAGTTTCAAATAATCACATTTCACAAAGGTTCTTAATCTTCAGTCTTCTTCTTCTTTTTTTTTTATTCTCTCTCCGAGTCCTCCTCCAGTCCTGATATTGGTCTCAGTCCTCCCTATTCCCAGTCCCTTCCCAATCTTGATTAATCCTCCTTCTGTCCTGAACCTCTCCCTAGTCCCACTCCCAGTCTCCCCCAATTTTCAGCTTTTTTGAGCCTTTCTCTTGTTCTCGGTCTCACAGGAAGAAGAAGTGGCCACTGGACAAAGTAGCGGTATGTCGCTAACCGCTAATTACTACAGTTTAGTGGGCTGCCTGCTGCTGCTGCCTCTGCTCGATGATCCTCAGCAATGGCGCTCCTCCTCATGGGCGCATCTCCTTAAATACCCCCCACAGATCCCACATTCGCGTAGCTTACTCAAACCCCAAATACGTCTAGTGTCTCACGGTGATTCGAACTCTTTAAGACCATTTAGTGTTCGAGTTCTAAGTTAGAACTCGAACACCAGGGTTCGAGGAGGGTTCGAATCTTTACCGAACCTGTTCTGACAACCCTACCTCAAATATGTAACTTAAATGGATGTTTGCCAACACTGTATACTGTTTTAGCCAATACTTTATATAGTTTACTGTACCTATGAGTGCCTGAATCATTGTTCTACTCTGACCATTGTAAATTTCTCTACCCTCTCCCCTGGATAGCACCTGAAAATGAGCCTTGGCTCAGTGTGCCTTTCTCAATTACCAAATTTTAAATAAATAAATAGGGAGGGGTATCACCAGCAGATAGAAGGAGGTCATGATACCTCTGTATAAAGCATTGGTGAGACCGCACCTAGAGTACTGTGTCTAGTTCTGGAGACTACACCTCCGGAAAGACATAGACAGAGTAGAGGCAGTCCAAAAGAGGGCAACTAAAATGGTTCAGGGCCTGCATCAAAAGCACTATGAGGAGAGACTAAAGGATCTCAATATGTACACCATGGAGAAGAGGAGGGAGATGGGGGATATGACTGAAACTTTTAAATACCTCACAGGTATAAACAGGGTACAAAGGGGAAGCATTTTTCAGAAAAAAAGATTCTCAACAACAAGGGGTCATTCTATGAAGCTGAAGGGGGATGGATTCAGAGGAAACGTGAGGAAGTACTTCTTCACAGAAAGAGTGGTAGATGTCTGAAACAGTCTTCTAGCAGAGGTGATCGGGCCAAAAAACTGTAATGATATTCAAGAATGCATGGGATATGGATAAGGAAACCTTAATGATTATGAAAGAGAGGGTAAAGCCAGAGACTAAGTAGGATCTGCAGTATTACAGTAGGTAGGGTAAATGAGCAGACGGGGTGGGACATGCAGTCCTTATCTGCCACTAATTTCTGTGTTTCTATGTTTCTGTGAGCCAGGAACTACAGACCAGTCAGCCTGATGTCTATAGTTGGGAAGGTACTGGAGTCCATACTGAGGGAGAAACTAATTGAGTTCCTGTATGAAAATGGGCTACATGACCCCAGGCAGCATGAGTTCACATGTTGGAGGTCTTGTCAAATGAATCCAGTTGACTTCTTTGACTGGGTGACCAGGAGGCTGATACAATACATGCAGCTGATATAGTATTCAGTATGCTTAGATTTCAGCAAGACCTCTGATTCAGTCCCCCACAGGAAACTGTTCAAGAAGTTTAGCGATGTAGGGGTGGAGGGAAAGTTGTTGGCTAGGGTGGAAAGCTGGCAAAGGAGAAGGATGAAAAGGGTCATAGTAAATTAGCAGTTCTCAGAAGTAAGGAGGTTCTGCGTAGAGAACAAAAGGGTCAGTGCTGGGCCCTGTGCTTTTCAGTGTGTTTATTTCTCACATAAGAGAAAAGACTAAGGGCAAGGACTGCGTCTTTGCAAATGACACAGTCTGCACTAGGGTTGATACACAGGAAATAGTAAAGGCCAAATTGGTAAGCAGTTTCAAGCAGGGATGGGACAGGCATATGGGTTAAGTCAGAAAGGGGGGAGGGGCAGAATCTAAGGGATGGGATTGCCATTAGGGTCAGTGCAAAGCAGTTAGGTAGAGTGGGCAAACTGGATGGACTGATGAGCCCTTTTTTGCTGTCAATGTATCTGTGCTTCTACTGTATACAGTATATGGTATTTCCTAAAAATGGGTTTGCAGGTCACAAACACAGACTCTGGGCTGGATTTTCAAAGCCCTACGTTAGACGCAAGGTGCTTGCGGCAAACAGTTGTGCCACAACTGG
The DNA here is from genome assembly GCA_016271365.2 of Neoceratodus forsteri. NCBI lineage: Eukaryota > Metazoa > Chordata > Ceratodontiformes > Ceratodontidae > Neoceratodus > Neoceratodus forsteri. The sequence continues at coordinate 1,572,167,734 of CM057452.1, forward strand.
CATCTTACATTAAAAGATGTGGTTGGAGCTAGTCAGGAAAGCAGCCTGCATCAAACGCAGGCTGCTTGTGGGCAAAGGGGGTTTGCATCAGCCTTGCACCACAAAAAGGGCTGTCAGTCAGAATTTGTATCTGTAGGATCTTGTGTTTTATCAAATCTTGCTAGGAGCTTGTTACTACAGAATACCTCAAATCTATACATTGTAAACATTTTCCTTTTTCGACATTTAATTAGGAAAACTAGTTAATATCTGAGTCCAGGTCTCTATCAAACACAGCCAACCATGGTTGAAATTTGGAATTACTAATCTACTTATTGTCTGCTTAGATACTATACATGTAGTTCCTTATTCTGTTTTTGATGTAAGCCTTACACAGTATTTAACACTAAGCATAATATTCCACTCAATACAATATCATGGAATATTTAGATCATGCATTTGCAGGCTGTCCATGACCTGGTTCAGTCACTCTAAGCATCTAATCCATTTTTATCCATTTCAGCTTTTCCGTCATTAATAATATGGGTTATCATTAGCTAGTAATTCAATCTACAGATATCTATTAAAAAGCTTATTAACTCCAGCTAGGCTCTTAGATAACCTGCTGGTGTAAACTTATTCATCCTTAAAAAGGATCTATAGAGTTTGTTTATAGCTTTTTTCCAGCTGTTCCATATTTGGGCCTCCTCAGTCTCAGCAAATTTATATATTTTTATGTGGTCATGGTCGAACCCTTATAGTTATGGTTGAGTAGGCACTTTAATGTTAAACCTGAACTTTTGCACTTTAATAACTTTGCAACTGTTCAATGGATTTGCACAAAATTTGCTATGCATTGTCCCATGGAGTAGATCTCTGGATGTGCATGTTTTGTTTCAGTTGGATTGGCAGATTTTGTGCTGCGCATAGTGAAAAAATGCTAAAATTCTCTTTTGTTTTGCCTGTTTTTTCCTCATGACGTTGTGATCAAACCATTTAAAATTTTGGTCTGAAATTGTTGGTGTGAAAAAAGCGTGTCCCAAAGAATAAGCCAGCATTGGTTTGGTGAAAAAATATTAATCCGTTCCAAAGTTATAAAATTTTGACATTTCAGGTTCTGAGCATGCTCAGTTCAGTCTTTTGGCTAGCACCATGCAAAGAAAAATAATTCTGCTCTGATGAAAAAGGATTTTACCACCTCACAAAAAAGGATCCTTAGGATCCTTTTTCATCAGAAAAAAAATTCCTCTTTCATTAGCCGCCATCTTGTTTTTTTTATTTTCAGTCCAAACAAACTGTCATAACTGTGTCCAGGGATGTCTTCTGCAGACATACAAGTATATATCTTGTTCATCAGGACATCCTTCATTGTTGTGTGTCTTTAATTTAGTTTTATGTGGTCTCAGAATGCTTATTTTTATTGTTTTAAATCCTTTTTCATGACTCGCTTCTGTTCCTTTTTCATTATGATGAAAAATGATTATGACTTCTGATGAAAAAGGAATTTGTCTGACAAAAAAGAATTACCAGCAGGGTCATCTGGTCAGAGAACCCTAATCCTTTTTCATCATGACAAAGAAAGGATTTTGTCAATTTAAGAAAAAGGAATTCTGTGACGAAGAAGGATCAGGACATCTCACAAAAAAGGATGACATTTTTAAATTCCTTTTTCATGACACATCCTAATCCTTTTTCAACAGAGAATTCCTTTTTCATGAAACATCAAAATCCTTTTTCTTCATGATGAAATAGAATTACTGGCAGGGCCTTCTGGTTGGAGAAACCTCATCCTTTTCTGTCATGACAAGAAAGGATTCTGTCGTTTCACAAAAAAGGAATTATCTAATGAAAAAGGATTAGGACATCTCACGAAAAAGGAATTTAAAAATGCCATCCTTTTTTCATGAGCATTCCTAATCATTTTTCATAGGATAATTTCTTTTTCATGAAAGGAAAAAAATCCTTTTTCATCATGACAAAAAAGAATTAGGGCTTTTCCAACCAGATGGCTCTGCTGGTAATCCTTTTTCATCATGATGGAAAAGGATGACAACGTCTGATGAAAAGGATTGAAAAGTCTATGTCCCATTTATTATTTTATTTACTTTACATGAAGTAATTATGGAATCCCCTTTGGGGTTCTCTCTGGTGTCTAGTGGCACCCCCCACCCTCATTGGCCTTATATGCTTTTCTTTGTTTTCTTTATTTTTTTTTTATTTTTTATGTATATTTATACTGTTTATGTTTTCCCCCATCAGGGTTCTCCCTGGCATCCAGTGGTAACACCCCACCCTCCAAAGAGTGATTCCCCCCTCCCAACCCACATTGTTGGTCAGTGTCTTCCCCTGATCTGTTCACTGACAAGCGTGTCCATTACCTGAAAAGAAGAAAACCATCCATCGACGAGCACTAAAAAGAAGAAAATTATCCATTGATGAGGCTTTTTTTTACATTGTAACCTACAAAATAAAACATTCATCACTGGTCTCACCTGCACCACCCACCTGACCACCCACTGGGCACCCAACTCCCCCCTTGACACCCCCACACACCCTCACTCACCTGCAGAGGTCCCAGGTTTGAGACCCACTCTCTCGATCAAAGACACATCTTGCTGCTGAAACTGATGACTGCAATATAAGAAACTAAAGTAAATGTGATTCAATGTATTTCAAAGGGAGTTTCAAATCTGATCCATAACTTTGCCATCTTTTGAGATTTTGACCCCAAATGTTCAACATGGTGGTTTCATGCTCAGTTGGCGAATTCACCTTTTGGGTGGGATTTGCATAATGACCATCATATTGTTCATGTGGTGTGGTCCCCCAAAGGCCATGTAAAACATTTGGGGTCAAAAAATGGCAGAGTTATTACGATTCATTGCAATTGGCTATGGATGCTCATAACTTTGTCAATGTAAAATATTTTTTCCCAAAATTTGGAACATAGACTTCTTATTACCCTGCCAAATGTATGCCACAACTGTCATATTTCAAACCCTGGCTGAAATGAATTTTCACACCTGTGGTACAGAAATGGTGTTGTAGTTGTGTAGAATAATGTTTTGGTGGGGATTTGAATTTTTTCTGTGCTGCGTACATCACGTGGGTTAATAACAAGGCTATGATGACAATTTTATTACTCTTGGCTATAAATGGAAGTGCAGGGCCCTATGGGCCCTGCGTTTCCTCAGGTAACTACATATACACATCTATGGAGGAATGGGGGCCCTGCACTCCCATAGCTATATTCATATATGCTTATATGGAGGAATCTGAATGCAGGGCATGGAGGGACCTGTGCTCTGACAAGCACCTTAGGATATGATTACACTATCTCAAAAGTAAGGAGATAAATTGCAAAAAAACTTCATTAGTGCATCAGTTAGGGTAAAAGTGACAAAAGTAGGGAAATGTGATGTTAGGGTTTCAAATCCTAACACCCCACCCCCACCCTGCACAGATGAAGAGGCATTGGAGATGAGCACTGGAGTTGTCAGCCGTAACACTCAGCCCATTCTCCTATGCTGCACCCACGCAGTTTATTTTCAAATGGAACAGGGTGAACATTGGGGTTGATGGCCCCAATGCCAGCCTCCATGCTTCTTCATCTGTGCAGGGTGGGGGTGTGGTGTCATGGTTGGAAACCCTAATGCCACATTTCTCTACTTTTGTTGCTTTAACCCAAACTGACGCATTAATGATGTTTTTTGCAACTTATATACTGTATGTTATATTTAGTTGTAATTGCCTTCAACAGAGGACGAACATTGTTATCTCCATATATTTTATTGAATTTTAAGACCAACAAGGATTGTTTTAATTTCATTATACACTGTTCAATGTGATTTGCCCAATGGCAATTAGCAGAAAATGTTACTTCCAAATAAGTACAGCATATGATCAAACAGATTCCAGTTTCATGTCACCCGTTTTTCAGAAGTGAACTATGTTATTTGAGTCAAGTATAACAATTTTACTCTTACAGGAATTGGTATTATGGTTCCAAACTTATGATTTAACATAGAAGTGCATCTCATCTCTTGTAGGACAGACTAGATAGGCCTACTAGTCCTCTTCTGCTGACAAATTCTGTGTTTCTATGTTTTAGCATTAATGATGGTGGAACTTACTAACCACACTGTATGACAGATAGATAGATAGATAGATAGACAGATAGACAGATAGACAGATAGACAGATAGATAGATAGATATATTTATACAATATAGATATCAGATCTGTTTGATTCAGATATGTTGCATTTAAGTAAAAAGGGAAGTCGATACCTTGGAATGTACATGAGGAGCAAGATGAACAACAAATATTTAAACTAACAGGTATGGAGATCTTGAGGAAAGAGGAATGGATAAAAACAAGCAGAATATTACATGCAAAGCTAAAATTGCAAGTGATAAGTGCAGGAAGCCTAAATATACTTAAAGAAACAGAATTAGACATGTGATGAAATACAGACAAGACTGATATAGCAGCCATATCAGAAATTTGATGGAATAAGGACACTACAGTATACGGGCCAAAAAAATAGCAGGATATAAATTGTATCATATGGATAGCCTAGAACAAAGGAGGTAGTGTAGCAATATACATTAGAGAAACAACAGACAGCTGTGAAATTCATGCAAGTGTGAAATAACAGATGGTTGAAACAATTTAGATTCAGATAAGTAATATTAGAAAAAACAGTATAGCATTAGGGGTTTACTAGAGGCCACCTAATAGTACTGAGCAATACAATAGAGAATTAACAAAAGAAATAGAGACATTTTTAGAAAAAGGCAATCTACTATTATTGGGAGACATGAACTTTCCAAATATAGATTGGTCAACAATGACTTCAAGCAGTACAATGGAAGAGCAATTATAAAAAGTGTCTGAGATTTGGAGACCTGTGATTGTCTGATGACATTCCATTAGCCCTATGTTAACCTTTAATTAATATAGTTGTAGAGCCTGATCACTTGTGTACTTATCTTGAATAAGAAGTTCCTAGTTTAACAGAATTCTATTTTTAGAATTTTTGTCCACCGTTACCATTACCGATAGTGTATACTAATAAATTTCAATGCTAAAACAATTGTGAGCAGCAAATGATTCCCAGGAATGCAATTCAGGTAAAAACACCAGAGTACCCCACCCCCCATAGATTGACTTATATTTTACATTTTCCAAAAAGGAACTATAGCCATGGTCTGTCCAACGGCCCCCCACATCAGCCCTATAGTGTTTTCATTATGCCCACCAGACATTTTTGGGACTAACAGATATGAATTTAACCTGCCGATCTCTTCAAGACCTTGCAGGAGCCCAGTAGAGATTTGATAACCAGAGGTTGCATGGCCCTTCTTGAGATAATCTGGATATAATAGCAGTGAGTGAGCAAGTGGATGGGAGCCAGCCGGAGGTGCAAATGAAAGGAGGCATGCAGCCGAGCGAGCAGTTGAGCAGGTGAACAAGCAGCCAAGTGAGCAGTCAAGTGAGCAGGCAGGCAGGTAAGTAGGGGACAGTGTTTTGCTTCTTCAATTTTCACTACTCCACCACCCCTCCTGGTCTAGTCACTACTCCAGCACATCTTTAATTGGTCTCCCTCACCTTGCTGTAGTGCGGATCATTTAAACATGTACTAATGACCACAATTAGTTTCTTTCACTAGGCTAGCAGGTGACACAGAAAAACGACTCCCCTTTTCAGCCACCGGAGTGAGTGAGTGAGTGAGTGAGTGAGTGAGTGAGTGAAAGCGGGAGGTGCAAATGACAGGAGGCAAGCAGGCGAATAAGCAGTCAAGTGAGCGGGCAGGCAAGTAGGTGGTGATGTTTTGCTTCTTCAGTATTCACTGCTTCAACGCACCACCGGTGCTCTTCCTCCTGGTCTTGTCACACCTCCAATCCACCTTTAGTCAATCTCCCTCACCTTGTTGTAATGCAGGTCATGTAGACATGCACTAATGACCATGATTAGTCTCTTTCACCAGGCTACCAGGTGAAACAGAAAAATGACTCTCCTTTTCAGCCACCGCAGTTGATGTCTGTAAGCTTTGGAGGGGGATGACAGCAAGCGTGCAGCCTCTCATAGACTCTCATAGTTCAAACTACTGCTGAACCAAAGCACAGTTTAAATGCTTCAGCTGTGAGCATTTAAACTGTCCAAGGGGGGAGAGCCAGGAGGGTCAGGAGGCTTAGGAACACCCCCCATGGCAACATGCAGGAACATTAGTTGACTATAGGAGCAGCTGAAGCAGGCAGGAAGGGGCAGGCAGGTGAAGAATGCATAACGAGTGATACGGGGGGACAAGAGCACATAGCAAAGGAAACTGGGGTGAGGGAAGACACTGGAGAGGGAGAACAGGAGCAGAGGGAGAGTGGACTGTAAAACATGGAAGATCATGCTAACGAATGCCTGTAGTATAGGAAATAAGGTTCCAGACCTGGAGGCCTTATTGGCAAATGCAGACCTTGACATAGCAGCAATAACTGAGACCTGGTACTCTACTAATCATGGCTGGGAAGTCTGTGTACCAGGCTATATACTGTTCAGGAGGGACAGGAAGGGTAAAAGGGTGGGGGAGTGGCCCTGTACATCAGAGATGGTATAAAGGCTACAGAATTTCAGGGAAGATAGGGGAGGACGAGGTAATGTGGGTCACCCTGGAGCCAGGGAATGGAACAGCACTACGCACAGTGGTGATCTACAGACCTCCAGCACAGAGGGAGGGAGTAGATGGGAACTAGTGGAAGACATACCTGACATAGCAGCTAAAGGTGAAATGCTGCTACTGTGGGATTTCAATATGCCGAAAATGGATTGGGTCACCCAGCTGGCTGCTTCAGCCAGAAGCACAGCCATCCTTGAATCTTTGCAGGGGGTTGGACTCAAGCAGCTGGTGCATGAGCCAACCAGGGACATGTTGATTCTGGACCTGGGATGGACCAATGGGAACAGAGTTGAAGAAATACAGGTGGAAGGGCAGCTGAGGTCCAGTAACCACCACATGGTATGGTTCAGCATGGAGACATGGACTCAGTTAAGCCACACAAGGACAAGAGTATTAGATTTCAGGAGAGTGGATTTCACTGAAATGGATAGATGTATACAAGCAGTCCTAGGGAAGGGAGGGGTAATAGATGGGGTGGAAGAAAAATGGGAGAAACTGAAAGGAACCATAGTGGAGATAACAAATCAATGCATTAGAATAGTGGCCAAAGGGAAAAGAAGAAGGAAACCACTATGGTTCTCCAAAGAGGTGGGGGACAAAGTCAGAGAGAAAAGGCTGAGTTTCAGGAAATATAAGGGAAGTCAAAGAGATGAGGACAGGGAGGTGTACCTTAAATGTCTAAGGGAAGCAGGGAAGGCTATTAGGAGGGAAAAGGAACAGACAGAAGAGGGCTTAGCACAGTCTGTAAACAAGGGGATAAGGCATTTTATAGTTACATCAGTGAAAGAAGAAAACCTGGGGGAGTTGTAAGGCTCAAAGGGGAGAAGGGAGAGTGTAAGGAGGGGGATCTGGACAAGGCAGAAATACTGAACAAATACTTTTGCTCAGTATTCACCAAGGAGGGGGAGGAGGGTCGAGGACCACAATTGGGTTGCAGAGGCAATGAGAGGGAGAAGTTGACACCAGCCCATTCACAGTGGAGAGAGTTCTGGAAGAACTCACAAAGCTGAAGGTGGATAAGGCCATGGGGCCAGATGGCATCCACCCAAGGATATTAAAGGAGCTGCGAAGGGAATTAGCAGCACCTGTGGCAGCCCTGTTCACAGAGTCACTCAACATAGGTGTCATTCCAGAGGACTGCAGGAGGACACATGTAGTCCCACTGCACAAAAGCAGCCATAGGGAGGAGCCGGGGAACTACAGGCCAGTCAGCCTCACCTCAGTGGTGGGAAAAATCATGGAGACACTGCTGAAAGAAAGGATAGTGGCACATATGGAATCCAGCAGTGCTCAGGATCAGAGGCAACATGGATTCACAGCAGGAAGGTCATGTCAAACGAATCTAATAGATTTTTTGTTTAGGTGACTAGGGAAATAAATCAGGGAAGAGTGGTAGACATTGCCTACCTATATTGCAGCACAGCCTTCGACACCATCCCACATTGAAGGCTGATTAACAAGATGGGTAGTCTGGGCATAGGAGACAAGGTGGTGAACTGGGTCAGGAACTGGTTAACAGACAGGAGACAGAGGGTGTTGGTAAATGGGTAAAATCTGGGGAGAGGGGGTGACCAGTGGGATACTGCAGGGATCAGTACTAGGACCAGTCCTGTTCAATGTCTTTATTACTGACATTGCAGAGGGGCTGGAAGGAAAGATCTGCCTGTTTGCAGATGACATCAAGATCTGAAACAGGGTAGATACTCCAGAAGGGGTGCAGAAAATGAAGAGGGACCTGGAGAAGCTTGAAAGATGGTCAGAGATGTGGCAACTGCTGTTCAATACAAAGAAGTGCAAAATAATGCACCTGGGTAGAGGGAACCCTGGGGAGAGCTACAGGTTGGGGGGCAGCTCATTGTCACCAAAGAGGAAAGGGACCTAGGGGTTATTATTTCTGATGACCTTAAGGTATCAAAGCAGTGCACAGAAGCGGAAGGGAGGGCCAGTGACATGCTGGGGTGCATAGGAAGGGATATCACTAACAGGAGGCAGGAGGTGGTGTCGCCATTGTATAAAACATTGGTAAGGCCTCACCTGGAGTACTGCATGCAGTTCTAGAGGCCACACCTATGCAAGGACATAAATAAGGTGGAGACTATCCAGAGAAGGGCAACAAAGATGGTGCAGGGCTTGCACCACAAAACATATGAGGAGAGACTAAGGGACCTCAATATGTACTTACTGGAGGAGAGGAGACAACGGGGGGACATGATTGAAACTTTCAAGTACGTCAAGGGCATAAACAAGGTGCAGGTGGGGGACCTTTTCCAATGTAGAAAAAGTACTAGAACAAGGGAGCACAATATGAAATTGGAAGGGGGTAGATTAAGAGGTAATGTGAGGAAGTTTTTCTCCATAGAAAGGGTAGTCAGTGCTTGGAATAATCTGCCACCGGAGGTAGTGGGGACAAACACAGTGGGGAGGTTTACGCATGCCTGGGACAGGCACAAGGGAAGCTTGAGAGGGGAGAGAGTGATGAAAAGCCATTGATCACATACTGTCAGTGACCACATACACTGTATAGGGTCTACAGGGAGACTGGATGGGCCTAGCAGTCCTTATCTGCTGACTGTTTCTATGTTTAAACTGATCATGCAGCACCATGGCAGGTTCTCAAGCTGGAAAACATTGAGGAGGGACTATTTTAATTTAAAAGTAGGTAAAACCTAACAAAAAACATATAAAACAGATGATTAAATATTTTTTTAGATTGCCATTTTTTTTATTCTAGCAATAAGGTACTCCCAGGGGTTATGTTAATGTTCTTGTTAATTCCCCCCTGGGTTCAAGTGGCACTCGACTGCACCTCTTGCCACTTTACACCTCCAGGCGATGATTAACTAGAACATTAACATAACCCCTTGTTGTACCTTATTACTTAATTATAATGTATGGTGGAACGTTGTTATCTGGTGTTTTTTATCTTTTCCTCATGTTGTTATGCCATCGATGTGACGTGATGAAGTTGTTAACCCATCGATGGTACGTCACATCGATGGCATAACAAAACAGAATGCAGCCGAGATAAACATTCTACCGCACCAGCGCATCACAGTCTTTCATCGTACTCGGCAGCATTCAAAAACGGCGGTTACTCGTTTGTTTAGTTTTTAATTTACTTTTCTCGTCAGCTACCTGGTAATCGAGAAGAGTACCCTCAAAGTGTTTCCGGATGGCGCACTGTTGACATCGACCCATTTTGACCTCTAGTTATAAACTTCCTAGTCGCAAGGCGGGACAGCAATTTTTTTTTTTTTTTTTTTATCCTGTCCACGTCTTCACTCAGGTAAACGTTTCGTTTTCCCTTCCTATTTTTGTGAACTATGTGCCTGGACTGCTTCCCCATACACTATAAAAGACAACGTATGGGGAGCAGTTAACAACTGTGTTGAATTCTCATCTTGAGGTTACCATGGTTACTGAAAACCTCTCGAGCTTCGCTCTCGAGGTTTACAGACCATGGTAACCTCTCGATGAGAATACAACGCGGTTGTTAACTGCTCCCCATACATTATCCTCTATGTTGAATACTGCGTAAAGCCAGGGATTGACACAACTGGTCAGAATACTGACTAGATGTAGGAATAGCCTAGATGTTGTATTAATAGACCTAATAGTTCCATGTCATTTTGGCTAAAGCAAAATGGTGACCGTGAAAACAGTGACCGGAAAGATGATGACTGTTGTATTTGCTGGGGGTTATGACCCCCACACCCCCCCTTTCTAAAGATACCAACTCCGAGGTTGTAGCAGCTCATGAAGGAGGGGATGCAAATTTTCCCATCTTTCCAGTAGCTGTAAGGCTACAGCCATTTTCACAGTCGCCTTTTTGCTTCCGCTGAAATGACATGCTACTCTAGAAAAGGAATACATTCTGACCTAAAGAATGCATAATTAGAGGGGAAAATTCCTCCAGGGTTTAACAATTAAATCAGGAAACAATTAAGGAAAGCCAAAGCATATCAGAACGTAAAAAGTGAAACTACAGAAGCCAGTACAGTAAAATACAAAGGAAGTGAAGGTGGCAAAAAAAATTATTAAAAATGCAAGGAATTATATAGAATTTAAAATTACACATAGTAAGGATAATGCCAAATTATTCTATGCTTATATATTTATTTATTTATTTTATTAGAAAGACTCTGATTACATTTATCTTTGAGCTAAGAGCTCATTTACAAAGGTTCCTCATCAGTACAATAAATTACAGAGATACAAAGACAAAAAATAAGACATATTAGCAGCAATAATATACAAGGAGGCAATCAGATGATACAACATAAGATCTTAGCTAGTTATAGACTAGAGGAATAACAAAAAATGCGAACATGTTGGGACAGTTCTTGCCGTAAGTGCTGCGGGTGGAGAAGACAGAAGTTTTATTTTTATTGGATGGTGGCCTGTAAGCAGCGCCTGCTGAGAATGACAGGAACTAGAAAGGGAAGAATAGGAGGTGAGGGGGTGCGATCAGAGGGCGATGGGAGTGAACAACAGAGAAAAACATGGGTTGAGGGGAGGAGAGGGGAGATGTGTGTATTTACAGAGGGGTGGACCTTCACTGCATGGTATCTGGCTAGGCAGAATCAAGGGGAGGGGAGGGAACCATGGGGAGATGAGGACCAATGGGGGGGAGGAAGGGAGGTGTAGAAAAACAATGGGGGGTAGTAGGGGAAAACATGGGCAGTGGGCTTCAGAAAGAGAGATGTGGGGCATATATTATGTTAATTGGTCACAGATTACTGGTAGTTGTAATACATCAAACAGTACTACAATTACTGGTTGAGGAATTATATATTATGCACAATAGCCACAGTCAATGGTTGATGTAAGCAGGGCACAAAGCTTGGTTTTGAATAGACCTAGCTTGATTGCAGTCAGGATTTCATTGGTCAATGTATTTAACCAATAGGGCACCCAATAGTTGTAGGATCGTTGGCCTTGGGAGGTCTGTTTGAAGGGGACTAAGAAGGATCGGCTGTTAATACCTCTAGTACTCCTACTTTTGTTAGACTTGCTGAGTAGTTTCTGAACACCTAGGGGAGTTAAAAAGGGACTCTGGCCAAAAGTGCTACATTGCAGAATTAGAATAAGCATGCCCCTAATAAACCTCATACAAAACATTAGGTTTCTGCGTTACTTCATTTTAAAGTTATGGGCTATTTTGTAACCCTGATTTCACTGCCTGTTTAAAAAAGCCAGTTTCAGCGAAGAGGTGTGGATGATGTCATCTCCTGAAATCACAGTCTAGCCCTCCCTGTCAGCAAGCTTATAGGACCTGTTTCTCCAGAGTTAAAATATCATTCTGCAATGGTTTTCACAAGTAAACTAGGCAGCAGTATTCTAAAAGCAGTGCTATAGAATCTATGTGTTTCAGGTTTTGTAACAAAGTTGACAAATTTGTATTTTAATGTCTTTTTGGTGTAGTTCATTCCTCCAGAGTTGCAGGATGCTGAGTCAGTATGCCTCCAGGCTGCTGATACTATGTGAATTGTTACTCTGCAGTGCCTGTTTTGAGGTTGTATTGCTACAATTGTTGCAATGTTGGTAACTGCATTGCTGTCTGTCAGTGTCTGCTTTACAATACGTTTTAATAGCGGCCTTATATGTGTTAATTCCTGCTAAGGGTGGAAGTGTTAGCCCTGGTAAAACAATTAGTGTAACGTGGAGTACAATGCAGGTGAGCCTGAAAATAGCTCAAGTAACAGCCTGTCAATGAAAAAACAGAAAACAGAAAATGAGCTCTGCTCAACTGAGTATCCCATTCATTCATACTTTAATGATAAATAAAATATTGATTGCTTGAGTGATTAAGCAATGAGCTGGCTACTGCACAGAAACTCTTAGAATGGTTTCAAAACAGCATTACCTCTCCCACCCCCATTTACAGGATGATGGAATAATTGATTTAAATTGCCATCCTGAGAAATCACCTCAATTGAATGATAGGTGTGAATGATCACAGCCTTTCACCACATCAGAGATATCCAGTCTGCAAATCTCACATTAGTGTGCTGTGACTCAGTATCCCACTACCCAGGAAAAAAGGACCACAACAAAAATGCACCAAAAACAAAAATATGAATTTGTCAACTTTGCTACAAAACCTGAAACACACATAGGTTTTAAAGCAATGTTTATTGAATGGTGCTGCCTGTTTTACTGGAGAAAACTATTTGCACAGTTTTTAAACTTTGGAGAAGCAGGAGTAAGCTTTGGAGTAAGCTTGCTGACAGGGAGGGCTAGACTGTGAGTTCAGCAGATGACATCATCGGCACCTCTTCACTGAAACTGGCTTTTTTAAACAGGCAGAGAATTTAGAGTTGTAAAATGATTCGTAACTTTTAAACTAAACAACTTGGGGATCTCAGTTTTGGCATGAGGGTGATTGGGGCTATGTTGATCCTTATTCTGAATTTATTGATGCCATTAATTTGTGACCATAGTCCCTCTTTAAGCCCATTGTGGATTTCATGGCCAGTAGGCAAACCTAGTACTTCATCCTGCTATCTAGGTTTAGCCAACTGGATTTCAAATAAAGTTGACAGGTGTGGGAGAGGCGATGAGCTCCTGACACAAATCTGCATGCCTTATTGAGCATCATTTTTATATGCTTGAGGGCTGAGTCAGTTGCCGCACCATACACCAATAGTCTAGTCTATTACAGGCAGAACTGAACTAGTTACCGCTAGATGTAGTGCTTTATTGGCTAGGCACTGTTTGTTTCTGTGGAGATCTCCTAGTCTGGCATTAGCCGCTTTGGCAATGAGATCGATATGCTGGGTAAAAGTGAGAGAACAGTCAAGGGTAACCCCTAGGTACTTGAAGGTTTGCACCATTTCAAGTGGTTCATTATTGCAGTTTATTACATTCAGGCGATAGGTCCTATTTCTGCTATGAGAGGAGGCGAAAAGCATGGTTTTGTTTTTTTATAGTTAAGCAGCAATTCTGATTTTAGGAACCATGCTTCATTTGTGGAGAAATTGGATTGCATTTGATTTTCTAATGCTACTGGATTGGTGTGGCTTGAGTATAGTACTGCATCATCTGCGTACAGTAAGATTTTGTCATTACCTGAAAGAGGTCATTTAATCTGAAACAGACTAAGGTGGGCTCAGGAGGAGAGGGTAGTGGAACAGAGGTGCATCCCTCCAGCTGTACCTCTCCACAATTCATATGCTGTTCTTGTGAAGAGTGGTTCCTCTATGGAGACACCTACAGTGGAGAACAAGGAGGAAGCTGGGTACCTCCAGAAAGGAGACCCACAGGAGGGTGGCACAAGACCCCACGGGGAAGGAAACAACTCCTGGTGGGGAACTTAATCATTGGGGGGTAGAAGAGGGGGAGGAAGGGGAGAGGAAGGTAAGGTGCCTGCCTGGCACCATGGCTCGGAGGGACAGGAAGTGAATCCTCAGGATCATGAGAGCAGCTGAAAGAGGGAGGGAACTGGATGTCATTGTCCACCTAGGGACAAATGACCTGGCTGGGAATGGGATCAGAGCAGTGCAACAGGAGTTTATAGAGTTGGAGAGGGGCTTTAGACAAGTAGCGTGTACGGTAACCTTCTTGGAGGTGCTGCCTGTCTATGGCAAGGATGATGGTAGGGTACTCCACACCATGGGATTCAATGAATAGTTAAAAACTGGTGTGGATCTCAGGCTTTTGGCTTCATTGGGGACTGGGGAACCACCTGGAGGGATGCAGGCCTATACTGGCACAATGGTCTGCATCAGTCCGGGGGGGCGGGACCAGGATCCTAGGTGATAGGTTTAAATGCTTCATTGGCAAGTATTTAAACTAGCCAAGGGGGGAGGCACTGAAAAGGAGCAGAGAAATCCCAACCTCCCCCCACAAAACACAGTAATTAGCGAGGTCAACACCAAGGTAGAGAAGTCATTCTGGAGCAGGACGGGTTAAATGCAAAAAAAGGCAAAGGCAGCAAGGACAGGGATGGGGCTAAAAGGGGTAAGGCCATCAACAAATGGAGGGTGATGAGTACCAATGCCCATAGTCTGTGTTACAAGCTCCTTGAACTAGTGGCCTTGATGGAAGAGGGATGCCTGGATATTGTGGCAGTCATTGAAACATGGTAAACAGAGAACCATGACTGGGATGTCAACATACCAGGATACACAATCTACAGGAGGGGCAGGGAGGGTAATAGAGAAGGAGGAGTAGCTCACTATATAAGGGAAGGGATTAAAGCAACAGAACTAAAGAGTAAACATGAAGTAGATGAATCACTATGGGTCACCCTGCAACCAGGAAATGGCACCACAATCCACATGGGAGTTGTGTACAGACCCCCATCTCAGGGGGAGGCAATGGACAAGGAAATGATAGAAGGCATCCTTAAAATGGCAGAAAAAGGGGAGATATTGTTGATGGGGGATCTGAATATGCCAGATGTTAACTGGAGCACCTTTTCTGCAGGCACATCTAGGAGAAGGGTCATTCTTGATGCCATACAAGGGGCATGCCTCAGACAGCTAGTGTTGGAACCCACTCGGGAGGGAGCAATCTTAGACCTTGTACTCTCAAACGGGGATGGAGAAAGGATCAGGGATTTAGAAGTGGGTAGCCATCTGGGAACAAGTGACCACCAAACAGTGTGGTTCACAATAAACACAGCCATAGAGTCAAGCCATACAAAAGCAAAAGTATTGGACTTTAGGATGCCTGACTTTGGGAAAATGAGAGAATGCCTCAGAAAAGCACTAGCAAATGGGCAAGAAGGAGGGGTGGAGTAACAATGGGGAATAATCAAAACAGCCATCACAGAAGCAACAGGCCTTTGTGTGAAGCAAATCAATAAAACAAAATGAAGGAAAAAAAACACTATGGTTCTTAAAAGAGGTGGCAGGGAAGATTAAGGAGAAAAGGACAGCATTCAGGAAATATAAGGAAACACAGAAGGAGCAGGACAGATGTTTATCAGTTAAAGCAGAAGGAGGCAGGGAAGGCAGTCAGAATAGCAAAGGCCCAAACTGAGGAAAAGATAGCCAATTCTGTTATGAAGGGGAATAAAATCTTTTATAGATACCTTAGGGAGTGAAGAAAGACCAAGGGAGGGATTCGGAGACTTAATAAAGGGAAGGGAATGTGGGCAGAGGGTGATAGTGAAAAAGCAGGGATACTGAACAAATATTTCTGCTCAGATTTTACAATGGAAGAGGAGGGGGAGGTACCTAAAACAAACAAGAAAAACACTCTGGATAGGGGGTCAGTACCAGTCCATTCACAGGAGAAAGGGTTTTGAAAGAACTCTGGAAACTGAGGGTGGACAAAGCAATGGGGCCTGATGGGCAATGGGGCCTGATGGAATTCACCCCCAGAATTCTAAAACAACTAAGAATAGAACTAGTGACACCACTGACTACTCTCTTTAACAAATCATGGGAGGATGGGGTTGTACCTGAGGACTGGAGGAGGGCAGATGTGATTCCACTTCACAAAGGTGGGAACAGGGCAGAGGCAGGAAACTACAGAGCAGTTAGTTTAACCTCAGTGGTAGGGAAAATGATGAAATCACTTCTGAAGGAAAGAATTATTGAGTACCTAGAGGCCAGTGGGGCAGGACCCAAGGAAGCATGGATTCACAGCAGGAAGGTCATGTCAGATGAATCTAATAGATTTCTTTGACTGGGTGACCAAAGTAGTAGACCAGGGAGGGGCTGTGAATATGGTCTACCTAGACTTTAGCAAGGCATTTGACACAGTTCCACACAAAAGATTAATATACAAGCTAGCCAGCCTTGGAGTGGGTCCCAAGGTGACAGCCTGGATAAAAAATTGACTGGACAACAGGTCACAGAGGGTAATAGTAAATGGACTCCACAGTGAAGAACAAAGGGTAACTAGTGGGGTACCGCACGGTTCAATGCTGGGACCAGTCCTCTTTAACATCTTTATAAGTGACACTGGAGAGCACCCGGAAGGAAAAGTATGTCTCTTTGCAGATGACACAAAGATCTGCAATAGGGTTGATACACAAGGCGGGGTGGAAAAGATGAAAAGAGACTTTGCAAGGTTGGAGGAATGGTCAAATGTATGGCAGCTCAGATTCAATGCAAAGAAGCGCATGGTAATGCACCTGGGAAACAAAAACCCAGGAGAAGAGTACACAGTGGGGGGGTGAGATACTAACAACAACAAAAATCGAAAGGGACCTGGGAGTAATTATATCAGATGACCTAAAGGTGGGCAAGCAATGTGAGAAGACAGTAAGGAGGGCTGGGGAGATACTGGGATACATAGGGAGAGGCATCACCAGTAGAAAACAGGAAGTTGTTATCCCTCTGTACAGACAGTTGGTGAGACCCCATCTGGAGTACTGCATGCAGTTCTGAAGACCCCATCTCCGCAAACACATAGACAGAGTGGAGGTTGTTTAGAAGAGGGCAACCAAAATGGTGCAGGGTCTGCACCAGAAGTCATATGAAGAGAGACTAAAGCAGCTTAGTAAGTTTACCCTCGAGGAAAATTTCAAGTACCTCAAGGGAATCAACGAAGTCCAAGAGGGTAACATCTTTCAGAAAAAGAGATGAGCAAGAACAAGGGGGCACAATTTGAAGATAGAGGGGGGACGGCTCAGAGGTAATGTTAGAAAGTATTTTTTCATGGAGAGGGTTGTGGATGCATGGAACAGCCTTCCTGAGGAGGTTGTTGAGTCATGAACAGTGGGAGAATTCAAGAATGCATGGGACAGACATGAAGCAATTCTAGTGGTGGGTAGGAGGAAGTAAGCTGTTGGTTAACTAGAATCTGCAGCTTATCCATCAGGTAGGGAAATGGGCAGACTAGGTGGGCCAAGCGGTCTTTATCTGCCATCAAATTCTATGTTTCTATGTTTCTATGACTGAAAAGCAGAGGACCCAGGATGGAGCCTTGGGGGACCCCAGTTACTACACTGTGGCTCTCTGAGAAAACGTCTATGATTTTCACTCTTTGAATTCTCTCTGAGAGATAGCTCTTAAACCAAGTTACTGACTCAGTGGATAGGCCAATGTGCAAAGGTTGGGTTAATAGTAGGTCATGGTTAACTGTGCTGAAGGCCTTGGTGAGGCCAATGTTGGTTGCCCCCACCAAGGGCCCCCGATCTAATGCATCATGTATGTACCCTGTAAATTCAACAAGGGTGGTAGTGGTACTGTGCTGCTTTCTAAACCCATGCAGTTTAGGGCATTGCAGCTGGTCTTTGTCAAGGTACTCGATAACTTGGTTATACACGATGCGTTCTAATGCTTTGGATAGTGGGGGGAGGATTGAGATAGGTCTATTAGTGTGGCTAGATCTATCTTCACTTTTGAATACTGCCATTACTATGGCTGCCTTCCATAGTCAAGGGAATTTACCAGATATAAGTGATAAGTTTAGAATGCTTGTTGGGGTGGGAGTAACATGTCTAAGTTGAGTGTGACAAGTTTAAGGTCAAGCAAGTTGCTACTTGCTCTCGCCTTACCGAGAATTTGGGAGAGGTATTTTTTGGCCTCAGCTAGTGTGACAATTTTGAGGTGGAGGGGCTTGTCAAGGGGGTAGTAATCCTTCTTCTCTGAGTTATTGGTGCTGGGGGTTTGATGAAGTTATGCGGCAGCACATTGCTGAGGTTGGTGAAGGCCTTATTGAACGTGTTAGTGATGTTACTGGGTTCTTGTGTTGGGGCACCATCAACATTTAGCACAGTGGGTGAAAATTTATTTGGTTTGCCATTAAGGGTCTAAATGTTTTCTCAGAATTTCCGACTATATAAGCAATAATAATTGAAGTTCAAATAAACCAGCTGGACAATTAAAAGAAAACAGTAAGGAAATAAATGATCAAAGAGAAATGGCTAATGTATTTGACAAGTATTTTGGCTGTTTTCATGGAAAAAATAGGAACAATAAAGTAGTGGCAATTCTACATACTAGAGTGTCCTAAAACTACTTCAAAACATATATACTAATAAGGCAGGGGGCCAGCTAGGTTACATCCCAAAATGTTAAAGCATGTAGCAGAAGACATTGCTAGACCACTGAATTACATATTTTTTTTGTTATTCATGATTTTTATTATTATCTTGAAATCACAATACAGAGCGCATACGAGGGATGTACTTACAACAGGTACACATTACGTACATATCATATGAACTTCAGACATGGGTATGCAGAAATAACATTTAACAGGTATTACCTGCACCTTGGACAGGGGGGACAAGTGGGCTAGTACCACTAGAATGGAACTATTCATTGGTGGAATATAGCAACTATTTAGCAGGTAAGTACTGTAGTGGGTATTTATCTACTGCCCCCCCCCCCCGTCTACTAAACCTAGAAGGGGGCTAGCACCTGTTATACTAGGATAAAACTAAACAAACCTTAACTAAACTGAAGAGCTTTAACCTGTGCAACAAGTGAAATCATGTGCTGCTACTACTTACGGGTACCTTAGGTGACAGAAGGGAAACTCTGTACAATATCCAGCCAGAACAGTCTCATCATGGCATCAATCAGAAGTCAAAATGGCAGGATCCGCAGACACAGCAACCTGAGGCAGTACCAGACTCTGAAAGACAATAAGGGAATCACAGAGTATACAAAGGCAGTACCAGAGTCCTGAACAGCTAAAACATGCTGTCTGCCCCGGATTGAGAGGGTACAAGGGTGCCCAGGCCAAGTTAGAGTAGGGTGACCATGCTCCTAACTGCAGGAAGGAGGGGGGAGTGAGGGGGAGATTTAAGGGTGCAAGGAGAAGGAAACTGCTTATTATCTGATAGCAAAGTGGTCGCACCAGTTGTGATTTGCTATCCTGTCCTGGTCTGTGGGATAACATAAGCCATGTATGTTGCCCAACAGGAGGTGAAGCACTCCAACTGGTCGACATTGAAATAGGAGAGTCTGTCCAGGTGAGCAACCCCAGTGAGAGAGGTGAAGATCCCCCCCATACACATGATAGTGGTACTACGCCAGTTAAACAGAATAACTCTCTTTGCCTGTAGGACTAGTATACTGAGCCACCTAAATGCTGGGTGCGAGAGTTTCAGCTCCTATGGCCAAACACTTAGTATTAGTAGTGAGGGTGATAGGGAGATGTTAGTCCCCAGCACCTCTACACCGAGCCTACAAATCTGCCTTCAGAAGGGCACCAGCTTGGGACAGGACCACAGAATATGATCTAAGTCTCTACCTGGGGCTCGACAGCACCAACACCTATTGTGATCCAGGACCCCAGCCACATGTAGTACCACAGGCATCCTGTACCATGAGCACAGAATCTTGTTCTGGATAAGGCAACTTTGTGCATCTCTAAGGAGGTTGTGTGCACTGTGCCACCTGGGTCCACTGGGCATCAGGGATACTGCAACCCAAAAACTTTTCCCATTTATGTTTGGACTCCGCAGACTGGCTCTGCAGGGTGTCTCTTAGCTGGCCATATATTTTGCCCACCAGTCCCTTAGGTACCTTCAACCAAGCGGTAAGTTCATTGGGGCATTTAGCATGATCTCCAGGTGACAGTGGGGATTTAACAGCCTCTCTGAGCTGTAAGTACCTCCAGTGATCCTTACTGGGAAGGTTCTATTTATGCTGCAGGGATTGAAAAGTGGCAATCCTGCCTGTGTCCCCATCTAGTAAGTCTCCTATGAAGTGGATCCCATTGGATGCCCACTGTGCCCAGTAAATTACCGTGGGTTGTTCCAGACTGGGGTATGGACCAATGGGATTGGGCTGTTCCCTAACCTACGGTGTACTTTATACCAGCCACTGCCCGCCGAGGCTATGGTTGGGTGTTGATTTAGGGTCTTTCTGCTGGAAATGTAGAGAAGGGCTGCGGCTATCCCCCCCCGTATACTGCTCCATGTAAACCCATTGTGATGATCTCTCTGAGGAGGGATGGAACCAATGCCTGATTTGAGCAGCATGGAAGGCTAACTTATAACCCTTGAACCAAGGAAGGTTCCATCCCCCCTGCCTCCAGTGTGCTCAGAGTTTAATGTGGTTGAATCAAGGTTTTTTCCCCCTCCCAGAGAAAGTCACCCACCAAGCTATCTATTCTTTGCAATCATTTCGGGGGTAGATGGAGAGGGATGTATGCACGCAGATATGAAATTGTGGGTGCGGTCACCATTTTAATGGCTGCTATCTTCCCAGTCAGGGTAAGAGACAACTTACACCATCTGACAAATTCAGTTTTGCATGCTTGTAGGAGGGGTTGCAGGTTCAGTTCCCACATCTGTTCTATCCATGTGGAAAGTCTGATACCCAGGTATGTGAGGCCATCACTAGCCCACACAATGCCATGGTTGGTGGCTATTTCAGGGGTACAATGGGAGTTCATGGGCATTAGTTCAGTTTTGGCCTGGTTCAACTTAAGTCCAGAGATATCTGCAAAGTCTTTGAGGAGGGATAACAGGGGAGGGAGGGACTGTGGGACATTTGCCAAGGGGATAAGCAGATAATCTACTTACATAAGGGTTTTATGACTTCTCAACCCTATCGCAACACCCTTGATTTGTGGGTGGAGATGAATGGCAGAGGCCAGGGGCTCAACAGCAAGGACGAAAAGCTAATGGGAGAGGGGGCAACCCTGTCGGGTGCCCCTCTCCAGTGGAAAAGCCGCAGAGGTAGTCCAGTTGGTAGCTACTCAAGCTGAGGGGGGTATGATAGATGGCCTTGACATATGCCCTGAACTTGTCCCCAAAACCCAGGTGTGTAAGGGCTGCATGCAGGAAGTCCCACTCCAGTGAGTCAAAGGTTTTCTTAAAATCCACGGCCATGGCTACCGCTGGGGTATGTAAGCCCTTTGCAGTGTATATGAGATTGAGCAATGACCTAACGTGGTCTGAGCTATTCCTCCCTGGAATGAATCCTACCTGGGCCAGATTGATCAAAGCAGATGGCGAGGGACTCAAGTGATTTGCCAATACCTTGAAGTAAACTTGCTGTCAGCATTGATTTATGAAATAGGCCTGTAACCTGCCACCTTAGTGGGATCCTTGCCCTTCTTGGGAAGGACCACGATGATTGCCTCTCTTAATGTAGGGGGGAGGGCACCTCGTCTCTCTGCCTCCCTGTAGACCTGCGTGAGGAGTGGACTGATCTGAGGACTAAGTGCTTGCAGAAATGCCACAGGAAAACCATCCCCTCCAGGAGCTTTGCCACCTTTTATGGAAAGCTGAGCAGTTGAGACCTCCTCTGTGTATAGGGGTTCATCCAAGTTGCCGGCCTGCTGGGGAGTAAGTTTAGGGAGACTGAGGCCTTCCAAAAAGGGTAGCATGAATGGCCAAAGTTCTAGCCAACTGACTTAATCCATTAATGAATAGGCTGATATCTGATGTACAAGTTGGTTTTATGACTGGCAGGGTCTCTAGTGATCACATACGCAAACTACACCATCTAATTATACATGCACATAACCTACAAACCCCGGTAGCCCTACTAGCACTGGATGCATAAAAAGCATTTGACCGGGTGTCATGGGATTTTTTGTTTGCTATATTAGATAAATTTGGATTACCTGATAGCTTTTTGCATTGGATCCGAGTTTTATACTGTATGTCCATGGCACGGATTTGGTGCAATGGTATATTGTCATATCCTTTCCCCTTATTCTGCGGCACAAGACAGGGTTTCCCGCTATCCCCGCTCCTATTTAACTTATATTTGGAACCCCTGATCCAGAGGCTTCTTGGATTGCAAGATATCAAGGGGATAAATATAGGGAACGAGCGGTACTTAATTTCAGCCTATGCTGATGACCTGCTTTTACATGTAGATGACCCAGAGAATGGTATACCAATAATCTTGCATGAAATCACAAAGTTTTCCAAAGTTTCGAATTACAAACTTAATATCTCCAAGACCAAGCTCTTCCCATTTGTAGAGGTGGGTAAAAAATTACCCTTGGTAAATTATCTATTGCAAATACTTAGAAAGGAGATGAATGGAGATGATGCTGATGGCGGAAGAATTTAATGATTATAATAATAATCATAGCAAGAGATTACAAGTGGTACATCCTTCATTCTTAATTCTTAATTCTTCATTCTTCAAACTAACAGTGTATAGTGGCTTGCTTATATAGTTGAAGACAGTATCATCATTTCCTATGGAGTTCTATGATTGGTACTAAACAAGTACAAACAACTTAAAAGGCAATTCTCTTTTTAGCTAATGTATGAGCTAATCTCTTGTCAGCACAAATGTATTGATAGTGTAAATTATACTACTATATAAGGATAATAATAATTGTCATTACCAGCTACTCAGGTCTTAGGAAGAAGAAATAGGTTTGCACTTAGGAATGTGCATACAAGCTTTTTAGCCTGTCCTGATAACAAACACTAAAAATAGTTTGAACTCTCTCCCTGTGTTTCTATTTGTGCAGACACCTGTTTTCTATTACTCACATGGCTAATACAAATATTAAAAGACACTTTAATATTACAAGTTGTGGCTCAGTTAAACTTGTAGCTTTACAAGTTTTATATGATCCAGCTTCATAGATCAATATTAGTTACACAAACACATTATGTTTTAGACCAAAATGAGGTTTAGGCTGAAATATTGGGACACATTTCTTTATCCCCTATTACAAGCCCCCCTTTGGCCCAATATTGCCTAATTATTATTTGTGCAATAATACAACTCCTCGGAGCATGTACATCTCACTATGTACTTCACGAATAGTAAGTCTTGAGCACAGGCCTATAAATACTAAGAACACTAAGACCACTGGCAACACAAGTAAACTTTAAAAGACAGGACTCCTAAGGGTCCCCCTGCATAGCTATAAATTAAGTGCTCATTATTACTCTCACTGAGCAATTCATTTACAACTACTTGTGCCTTATGAATTTGTATCAAATGAGTATCTTTCGATTTAAAAATGACTGTACATTAAGAAACAGGAGAGGTATCACAGCTCCAAATGATGACACTTAACATGTCAATTAACATAGTGGCATAAAACTTTGACACACCAGTATCTGCACAACTATTGTTAACATTCATATTCCAACCAGAGAAAATCTAGACTTATATGTACTCTACTGTACTTCCATTATTCACAATCACTTGATCAATAAGTGTTGATTAAATCCACTCTCTGGCCCTTTTGTCACATTTGGACATTCAGTTGGTGTTACAGTTAAGTATATGGCATTTGAGACTGCAAAACGTAATGAGTTGCTTAAACTAGCATAGTTACAAACACTATTATCACCCCAAAAACAGTAGGACAGAGTTAACACATAAACATCATTGTCCTTTGGTGTGGCTCTGTTTATAACAAGAGACCCATTTGTCTATTTTTAGTCCATGTAGCTTTGCTGTGATCCAGTCTTGAGCTTTGAGGCACAGCTGCTAGACCAGCTGTTTAGTATGTCCACACACCAGTTTAGAAAAGTTACTGTTTATATTGCTGGCTGGCTGATTAGCAGACACACTGCACTGGTCAGGGGTGCATTAGATTGTGCATTGAGTAGCCACACACACACTGGCATGGCATTTGTGTTGTGGTAATTGTTTACACCCTGGCACACAGATTAACAGTCCATAGTAAAGCAATAGGTTTGCATAAAGTATCAGCCATGTTTGGAATAAACAGCAGTGAAGAAAATGGATGTCTTGCTTGAAGATCAATTGAAGAAGAATCTTCTTGCTGAAGTTAGGGGATTGCCCCTACCCCAGACTTTACTTTATAGTAAGTAGAAACAATAAGCTTGATTGTAGAGTTTAAACTGACTAGACCTTTTCAGTTGATTTAAAGTTGTACAAATAAATGTAATTTTGCCAAAACATTACACTTGCAGAGGTAATAATGACTTGATTTATGCACTAGAACTTATGTGGAACTAATTAGGAAACATAAGCATTTTTGGAATAGAACAATTTTAGTATTGAGCATAATGTATAAAATACATTTTAAGCATGAAACAAATATAGATTGTAAATGGGCTAAGAAAGCTGAAAAGACAATCAAAAGAATGAATATGTGGAAGTACATACACAACTCCCCACTCCAGCTTAACTAATTCTTGAGGCATATGTTTTTGAAGAAGAATCAAATACACATTTTTTTTGGTATTTACCCCATGGGGAGATAGCAATGTACCTTGCAACCATTGTGGACATTACACTGGAAGGAAGGAAGGGTAGCTTACCCCCTCCCCCCGAGCTTCTACTGGCAGAAGAAACAGCTCAACTACTGTAAAACAAGATT
Source organism: Neoceratodus forsteri (assembly GCA_016271365.2). Classification (NCBI taxonomy): domain Eukaryota; kingdom Metazoa; phylum Chordata; order Ceratodontiformes; family Ceratodontidae; genus Neoceratodus; species Neoceratodus forsteri. The sequence goes on from CM057452.1 coordinate 1,572,192,583, forward strand.
ATTTCCATAGGATAAAAGAAGCCAAGCGTCCCTGGGTTTTCTTATCCTAAGCATGACAAAATGTCAGCTGAGTTTAAACAAAGAAGTTTTGCTTACAGTTAAATGTTGATTGACTGTGTTGGCTGCAACACAAGAAGGTCAAAAGGTCACATAGTGTGCATGCAAGGGTCACTCAAACCCAGTTATTTTTGTAGTGGCCTTGAACACTACTGATATTAAACATATCTTAATGTTACATTGCACAGGAAATAAAAAACTTTTCATGTAATTAACTTAAACATTTTTTTATCCAAGGACACTTGAATACCATATTTAAAAATATGCCAACATCATTTTAATAAGAATCTTTTGTCCTTTAGAAACTCTAGTGTTACTGATAACATTATTAATTATGTTAAACAACTCCTGGTGGTTTGTTTGGTTATGGTAGCAATTACAGAAGAACAAGTGGCTAGCTTTTGCTCTAGTCCACCCCACAGCATACTAAGAGTATTTAGAATCAAACTCTTTAACATTAGAAGAGGGCAAGGTCTTTGGGCATTAAGTTAGTATGCCTTGCCAATAATCAAAACTGACTTTTTACTCCTACATTTTAACTGCTCCTATACAGGAGTTAGCACACTGTAAAGTGCCTGTTTTTAGATTGTAAGACATTTACATCTTACAAACGTGCTACAGAAGCTGTGTCATAGTTTATATTGCAATCAATAAAAGAGAATTATCCCTATCTAAAAACAAAGGTCTCCCTGTACCTTTACAAACTATAACTTTAGCTATTAGTTTTTCTCTTGCAGGGATTTTGGCTCTTGACTTATTTGCATTTATAAACTATCTATTTTTGACTGTAGCTGGATTATTACATCTTACTGTTCATGCAGCTTTCCTTTTTTTTCTAAAGTCTCATGTGTTAACGAATTACCACCTGGCTATATTATCACAGACTTTGTACAGTATTTGCTAGTTACTCTTTTTTTTATTTTTTAATAAAAAAACTACTGCTATGCCTGTTGATCATGGTTTGTATACTCCCCCCTTTAGGTGTTTCCTCTAGAAACAACTTATTAACGTTTCCATACTCATTTTTCTTATCTTTTTCTTGCCTGCCTAGCCTTTACAGCCGGGTGCACCCGTGCACTGGTGCTCTGGTCTGTCTAGCTATGTCTTATAGCTCCCCTGTGAGGTCCGGCTTGCAAGTCCCAGCACCTCACTTACCTACTCTGCCCCATGAGTTCCTACAGAGTTAAGCATTACTTTTATTTAAAAAAATTGGAAAGCATACCTCACCTGATCAGCAAGTGGCTAAACCTGTCTGTGTGCACCTTTTTCTCTCGCTTTAAGCCATCAGCACCTTCTCTGAGCATTGTCACCTTCTTATTAAGGCTTGCAGACTAACCAACCAGTAGTTAGGCAGCCTCCTCAGCATGCAGCACCAGCGATCCGAGTCTTTAAGGCACCAATTGTAGAGGTGGTTAAAAAATTACCCTTGGTAAATTATCTATTACAAATACTTAGAAAGGAGATGAACGGAGATGATGCTGATGGCGGAAGAATTTAATGATTATAATAATAATCATAGCAAGAGATTACAAGTGGTACATCCTTCATTCTTAATTCTAAATTCTTCATTCTTCAAACTAACAGTGTATAGTGGCTTGCTTATATAGTGGAAGACAGTATCATCATTTCCTATGGAGTTCTATGATTGGTACTAAACAAGTACAAACATCAACTTAAAAGGCAATTCTCTTTTTAGCTAATGTATGAGCTAATCTCTTGTCAGCACAAATGTATTGATAGTGTAAATTATACTACTATATAAGGATAATAATAATTGTCATTACCAGCTACTCAGGTCTTAGGAAGAAGAAATAGGTTTGCACTTAGGAATGTGCATACAAGCTTTTTAGCCTGTCCTGATAACAAACACTAAAAATAGTTTGAACTCTCTCCCTGTGTTTCTATTTGTGCAGACACCTGTTTTCTATTACTCACATGGCCAATACAAATATTAAAAGACACTTTAATATTACAAGTTGTGGCTCAGTTAAACTTGTAGCTTTACAAGTTTTATATGATCCAGCTTCATAGATCAATATTAGTTACACAAACACATTATGTTTTAGACCAAAATGAGTTTAGGCTGAAATATTGGGACACATTTCTTTATCCCCTATTACACCATTAAACACCAAGTGCTATCCTAGCTTAGCAAAGGAATATGGGCTAAGTTGGGAACCTAAGATGTTGACGTACCTTGGCATTAAAATCACCAGAGAGAAAAGGTCAATGATTAGAGAAAACCTGATAAATCTTATTAACATAATTAAGCAAGACCTGGTCAGATGGAGTTCCCTTCCCTTGTCACTTTGAGCCAGAATAGAAACAGTGAAAATGAATGTATTACCAAGGATTTTCTATCCCCTAAATATGCTAGGATGTTACTTGCCAAAAACCTGGTTCGCGAACTTACAACAGATACTCAATGCATTTTTATGGAAAGGGAAGGCGGTTAGGAGAGCTTACCAGAAACTCACAGGACAAAGAAGTCAGGAGGCCTTGCACTCCCTTCCGTTTTCAAATATTATATTGCCTCACATATCAGCAAATAAGTATCATGGAAACTGCTGACGGATATAACGGTTCCGCATTTTTATGTGCCTCCCTGGGTTAGTATTGAGAATGACCTGGTGCTTAAACACTCACTAATGTTAGATTCAATTGCCTATACCACTTTAAAACTTCTCCCTAAGTCACTTAAAAATACGCCTATAGGATGGACTTTAAAAGCTCTCAACCAAGTCCAGAAGTCCCTAAAGGTGAATTGGCAGAACTCATTGGAGCAATCCCTGATACATAACATTCACTTTCTTATACAGCGTGTCCCCATTCCGACCACATTCTGGAGACAGATAAATGGGCTACGACTGGGAGACTTGGCGCCCAAGGGAAAATTATTATCATATAAGCAAGCAGTACTCAATTCCCAAATCTAAAGGACACTATTTTAAATTCCTACAGATTTGTGATTCCATCAAAGCCCATTTACGCAGGGTGACAACCTGGGAGGAAAACAGAATTGAGTTGTCTTCTCTACTTAAGGTTGCAGACCAACCCCATTCTGTCTCGAGAATCTATAGTGAATTACAGAGAATAGACAATGGCCCACCTTCTAATGTTAGCCCATACTGGAGACAGAAACTAGAGATGCCAGTAGATATTAGAGACTGGGGACGGATATGGGTTAACATTCATAAATACATTAGACAAGATAGATAGATATAAACTTCAGCATTTTAACATTATGCATAACCTGTACTATACTCCAGCTAGGCTCTACAAGATGGGCAAGTTATCATCACCTAATTGTAACAGGTGTTTAACTACAGAAGGGGATCTGTACCATGTTTTGTGGGAGTGTGCGGTGATACAGCCCTTTTGGAGGGCAATTTGCGCCTCATTACCATCAATATTAGACCTAGAGCCTTTCTTCACACCAGAAATCTGTTTGTTAAACATTCTCCCTAGAGGCGAGACCAGGCAAAAGAGGTTATACATGACTATCATATCTGCCACGGCAAGAGCGGTTATCCTTAGACATTGGAAGAACACCTCCGCTCCATCAATCCTAGAATGGCATAAAGAAATTATACTGGCTCTACAGCTAGAGCAACACATAGCCAGAATGTACAACAGGATCCAATCATACAGCTCCAAATGGGGCCTGCTGGATGCAGTCCTGGCCTGTTGGCAAGTTTAACCTCCTTGGCTGCTGGTAACGTTCTGCTATTAGAGGTATCTTCTCTTTTGTTTCTTCTAGTGCCCTTGTGTTTCTCCTCTCGAATGTGTACATGTAAAATGTTTCAATGTAACTGTAGATGCTGCTGGGGATGGGGTAGTTGGGTGGAATGAGCGATGGGTAGGTTTCTTTTCTTTTTCCTTTTTCTAATATGATTACTTGGTTAATGTGTCATGTTACCTGTTCCGACTCTTATTTCAGTGAGTCAGTTGCTATTAGCATGTATGCTCGATAAGGACTTGTCTGACTTGTAACTTATAGATTGAATAGAATGACACTTTTTCATGTAATATCAATATATTAATAAAGTAAATTGAATTACAAAAAAAAAAAGGGTAGGATGGAATCTGGGGGCCATAAGTGGGTTGTCTTATACAGTGTGGTGTAAAAGTCAGTCATTATAGCGTTCACTTCTTGTGGGCTAAAGTGTACCTCCCCCTAGGGCTCTAAGAGGCCAGCAATGTGTCTAGTTACCATTTGTTTCCTGAGCTGATACGTAAGGATCTTGCTCCCTTTATCCCCTCCCTACCAGTATCTGTGCCTCAGCTTCAGGATAGCCACTTCTGCTTTCCTACTGATCTGCTGATTGATTTCCATTCAGAGACCTAAGACTCTCTGCCCTATTGGGGATTTTAGGGATGGCAGCTGTTGTGATTTGTATTTGTCCTCCTCAGTCTTCAGAGCTGCTTCTAGTGCCATAAGTTGCTGATCCCTCTCCCTCCAACCTCTAGAGGTGTAGCCTATGATTTTGCCCCACATGCTGGCCTTAAAGGCCTACCATGTTACCTCCGCACTTGTGTCCTTGATGGGATTTTCCAGGAGGAACCATGCGGTTTCTTCCCTTGCCCACATGAGGAAGTCCAGGTCCCTAAGCGGAAGGGGATCTAGCTTCCAGTTGGAGGATGTCTGTGGTGTGGGACCCCATGTGAAATAGAACTGAACTGGTGCATGGTCAGAGATTATAATAGGCAGGATGGTGGTGGATAGGGCAGCTTGGGTCAGGTCTGGGGACATAAGCCAGTAAGTAATCAAGCCTACTTAGGGAGTCGTGCACCCTAAACTGAAACGTATAATTATGTTCACATGGGTGAAAAGAATGCCAGATGTCAGTGAGTCCCATGTCCATCATGAGTTGACTAATCGCCCCAACTCCCCACACACGAGACTCCTTGTTAAGGGCACTCTTGTCCACTGCAAGAACCAGGGTACGATTTTAAGTCACCTCCCAACAAAATGGGGCAGCCCGGGGGGGCAAGGGTACTAAGGGCACTGGCTATCTCATGAAAAAAGGTGAGGCTGTCTTGGTTGGGCCCATATACATTGCAGAGAAGAATATTTCCCTGTGGAGTATCCCATACCCCCATAAAAAAACTCCCGGAAGGGTCAGCCAATTGGGAACACAGTTGCCACTTGAGCGATTTATGTAAAAGTATAACAACCCCACATTTCCTAGACTGTTCACTGGAATGTATCTCCTGCCCCATCCAGTCTCTGACCAGACATTTGCAGTCATTCTGGGTAAGCTTGCTCTCTTGTAGAAAAGCAATTTGAGATTTATGCATTTTTAGGTGGGGAGGACCTTTTTTCCTCTTAATTGGAGTGTTCAGCCCTCTTACATTCCATGTATGGCTCATAAGGTCAGCCATAATCTAGTGTCAGGGTTAACACGCGTTCCAGTTGTACATTTAAATGTAAGGGGGATGAGGGCTAATAATCTACCTACCCAGAGATCATGCTTGCTCTTGTACGTACTGTCTGCTCAGTCTGAAGGGGGGACCAGTCAGCCCCTTCTAGAACAACCATACCATAGGATTCTTTGAACCAGTACATTGCCCTTCTGCCTAAACAATTCACAGCAAATTTGAGACACATCAACATTAAAACATACAGGAAAATGTTCATACAGAAAAAACTATATACAATAAGCATAACTGAACAGTATTTTGGGGTATGAGCTATGACATTAGCCGTCTCCATTACGGGCCGCATGGCAAGCCGAGCTCCCCCTGGGGGCCTGGTAGCTGAAGGCTTTCTGATTAGGCCTAGGGTAAACCTCTAACTTAATGGGGCTGGTCCCTAGGAATTCAGTCACTGCTCCTTGAGCCATCCCTGATCAGTAGACTGGGACTAACCAGCATATGGGGGGGAGGGTATGGGGGGGGACACCCCTCCTCTCTAACCAGAAGCCCATATATAGCAGCACAAGTATGTTATAGATGTGTCAAAACTGTGCAGAAGTGTATTGCTATCACAGGCACTTACAAACAGCAGGGGGAGGGGAGGGGAAAGGGCATGGGAAGGCAGGGGAAAGTATGGGGAAAGGCTGCATAATGGCCTAACAGACCAGGCAATCCCTACCAAATGGCAAGTACCTTAATGTTGCCTATGAGGCCCTACAAATTGAGCATCATAAGCTCAGTGGCTACATCCTACAACCAGGAGGAGGGGGAGATGCCATCATGAACTGGAACCTAAGCAAAAGGGGGGACTGGGCCACCAACTAATTGTGGTCCTTACTACCCCCACATAGTACACTAATCCCTGGCAGCAATTTATCCCTTTCCTGCCTGTTATCTCATGCATGGGGACCAAGGGGAGGCATATCCCCCTTACCCTTCAGGCATGACCTGTAACTGCAAAGGGTTTCCGGTTCTCAGGCAAGAATCTGATTCTCCCCTCCTCAGCCATGCACTACTCTCCTCAGAGCTGCTTATCAGGGACCTGCGAGCAACTCCTACCAGCAAACTAAGAGTAGGGATATAAGGTGAGGGGGCATCACCACAAGTGGCAGCTCATTAAGCGAGCATAGTGCAAGTACTGATCAGTATCTGCCACTCCACAAGCAACACCAATACCCCCTCCATGCATGTGCTTGGCCATGAACATCTGCTCACAACACATATAGTGGGCCACAGGCCCTTTACAGTCCCCCCACACCCATAATGGTTCCACCCCGAGCCCCCCACCCCAATGTACCAATTATTACAGAGACAACCTAGAACACCATTGTGGTTACTAAAATCTGTGGCGGCAGCCATAGACGTATAATGTTAGTCCAGCAGCCGTTAACATATGTGACCCAGAGGACCAGTGCTTTATCTCTCCTTTTCCAGCCCCAGACTCTGAGGAGCAGGTACACAGAACCTCACCAGTGTGGTGGTAGGAGTGGGCGGCTAGGAGAACCCAAGGATATGGGCCTCCTGCTTGAGCATCATGGCCACAGTACCAGCACCAAACCATCTCACCCACCACTACCCCAAAGTAATGGGGCTAGATAAAAAAGAAAAGAAAACAAGAACTTATCTGATATAGGCCAAGTCCAATAGAGACAGTTAGGATCCAGCAGCAGCCGGGTAGACGATGTGTGCCAAAGCAGCCAATTCTACGGTCTAGTCCTACATCTGTACTGTGTCACTTTGCTCTTCATGAACCAACAGATCAGGCATTGCCTCAGTGTGTTCTGTAGGATCATTGGCTGCCCAGGAAAGAACAAGGATGTCTGGGTGCAAAGTCTCTGCTGACAATTCCATACAGTCCTCATCACTGTCCACAATATCAGCCAAGGCCGCATATCTGTTGTCCCAGAAGTAAGGGCTCCTGATGTTGGGCTCCACATTCCTTGCCAAGATGGATTCCCTCCTGTCCTCTGCCGCATGGTCGCCTCTCTCCAGCGGGTGCTCCCTGCATGACTGCCTCTGTGGCTGTAGCCGTTGCTTCGCCTTGGACGGCACCAGCTATGTGCTGTCATGGTTCCAATTGTCCCAAGGAGGAGGACTACTTAGGGAAAGTGGAGGAGCATCCCGCTTGTCAGGGCCTGGCATGTGATCTCCCTTAGGGTTCCCCCATTAGCTGGCAGAGCTCTGAATGTTTAAATCTTATTTGGGGTCTTTTCCCTCAGCTCCTGGGGCCAAGTCCTTTGATTGAAGTCCGTAAGGGCTTCAGGAGTAGCAAACATCAGAAGGGAGCCCTGGTGCATCAGCCACATGGAGGACGGGTAGCAGATGGAGAAGGGAGCATTTAACATATGCCACAATTTCCTGGCCTCAGTATTCTCCTTCCATTTTGCAGCCTGTTCCCTGGAGTAGTTCTGTAACATCAGGATTTTATGGCCATTCCAAGACAAGTTGTTTAGCTCCCTTGCCCTGTTCTGCAGGCGTTCTTTTTCCACAAAGTTCAAGAATTTTGCCAAGATGGGCCGGGGCCTTTCCCCCAGCTGCGACGAGGGCAGGAGTGTGCAGTGTGCTCATTCAATTGTCAGTCTTGCCCCTTCTGGTAATTTAAGGATTTTGAGCAACTCTGCTTTAAGGAAGTCCCCCACATTGCCTCGCTTTGCATGTTCAACAAAATCTGGGAGCCACAAGTTGTTGCAGCAGTTCCTGTTTTCAAAGTCTACCATTCTGTGGTGTATAGCCTGGAGCAGGCGGGCCTGTTCATGCATAGTAGCTTCCAGCTCTTGGATGGCAGCATTGTGGGCAGCAACAGACTCTCAGTTTGCACAAATCTGGCATCAAGCTGCTGCACAGTCATGGTCATATTGTTAACAGCCACAGTTCCATTATCCAGACTGTTGAGGATAGTTGCCAGCATCTGGGTGACCGACTGAATGTCCATGGTAATAGCCAGTGGCTTAGCCATGCAGTCATGAGATTGGGGACAAAATGGAGGATCCAACCTTGCTGCCATCCTGTAAGTGTTTGCCTAAAGTTTGATGTCTATGGATAGCTTGCGTTAACGAGATATTACGCCAGAGAACTGAAAATGGACTCGTAGCCCTATTCGCTTATTTTGGTTGGATAAAAGCTCAAGGTCCTCAGCGTTCCTGAATTAAGTGTCCATCTTGTACTAGGCTTAAGCCACCATTGAGTTACACATTTAATAGATCATACCAGACAGGAGAGGTATTGAGTGATTGGAAAAAGGCAACAGTGATATCCATGTTCAAAAAGGGGGAGGAGGACAGATGTGGCAAATTACAGATTGGTGAGCTTGACAACAATTCCGGGGAAGATAATGGAGAAGTTAATTAAACAGGAACAACAAGGAGAAATTAAAGACAGGGGCTAACAGCCAGAAGCCAGCATTGGTTCAAAAAGAACAGATCTTGTACAACAAATATGCTGTCCTATTATGAGACTGTAAGTAGTAACCTTAATAAAAATATTCCCATGGATGTGATCTATTTTGACTTCCGGGAGGCATTCGATGTGTTGCCTCACGGGTTATTGATTAAAAAACTTACAGAAGCAAAAATTAATACGACCGTAGTATACCAGGTACAAAATTGGCTGGAAGATAGGTCGCAGCAAGTGATGAATAAGGGAAACTTGACAAGTACTATGGAGGTGATCAGTGGGGTGCTGCAAGGATTCTTTCTGGGACTTCTACTATTTTCCTTCTTTATTGCAGACCTGCATTAGAATATAAAGGGACTCACAGTGAAATCTGCAGATGACACAAAATCAGGATGGAGATTGGATACTGAAAACAACAGAAAAACATTTAATTAAAGATCTTCACATTGAGGAGTAGGAAGCAAACAAAAGCAGTTTAACACTGGCAAAGGTGTAATTGTTCATATGGGAAAGAACAACATTAGACAGAATGGTACACTAATTGTGCAAAAAATCTACAAAATTGATCCTGAACAGGACTTAGGAATCCCTATAAGTGAAAATCTTCAATTTCCTAAGCACCATTGTGTAAATCGTACATTAGACCAAATCTGGACTATGGGTCACAAGTTTGGAAGCCATACAAAAACAGAAAAAATCAAACAGCTACAGTAGAGCATATGCAACACAGAGTGACTAAAATGGTTCCTATATGCAGGAATCTTTACTACCAGGACAGACCAGAGGCACTGAGTCTGTTCTCATTGGAGAAGAGAAGGAAAAGGGGAGATATGTTAGAGATGTACAAAATGTTGAGGAATAAAGAGATGATGGATAACATGCAGACTTCCCTACAAAGTAAAGACTGCAACTTAAGATTTCATAATCAACAACGAGAATTAGAAAAAAAACAGTTAAAAATAGATGGAGAGGATTCTTCATACAGAGAGGGGGCAGAATAAATAACGGGCTACCAAGGAATATAGTGTAAGCAAAAAGACTAGAATTCTTGTTATCAGCAAGAGGGGAAAGATGGGGCCATTACATCTGGGGACAGATTTCAGGGGAATCTAGCCTTCTTCTGTCCTAATGATTTACTATATACAATTTAGTACATATGACTTAGTACATACAGCAGAAGGAGTGCTGGCAAAAATGACGAGAAAAGATATCTTAGCTGGTGACATCAGTCATCAGTAACCGCAGCATAGCAAAAATATGTTGTTACTGTTGTCACAATGGATATTTTTATGGCTACTGTTCTTACAGTTGAATACTGAACTAGTCAGAGAGCAGCTTTCAAAATGTTGGTGACATCACAGTGCCTATGGCAGCACTTAGCACTGAAGCCAACAATTAAAAATCAAAGTAAAACAGCAAACTCTTCAAATAAACTGCAGATTTCAAAACTATAACTTGTAAACTACTATTATATACGTCGACTATACACTAGTCTGACTCAAAATAGACAATTTATTATCACTTGTGAGTGGGCAGAACTTCCATAACACACTCGTGGCTCTGCTACTGATGAATTATGGTTCTTCCCCCTCACAAGTAAAGATAAAGAGCATATTATGAGTCAGCCCATTGCATGTCCCATATATATGACTCCTGCTCAGGACTTCTGCCTGCCTCCCTGGAACTCGCCCCTGGATCCCAAACACAGGGATCCCGGAGTGATTTCGTCCCTACCGCCAAAAAGCGGCGCTCAACGGCTGCTGTGCCGACTCCTGCTCAGGACTTCTGCCCACCTCCCTGGAACTTGCCCCCGGATCCCGAACACAGGGATCCCGGAATGATTTCGGCACTGCCGCCAAAAAGCGGCGCTCAACGGCCGCTGCACCGACTCCTGCTCAGGACTTTGGCCCGCCTCCCTGGAACTCGCCCCTGGATCCCGAACACAGGTACGAGTGCCTAACTTAGTGGGAGCTTCATACCTTGCGGCTCTTCACAGATTGGTGCAGCATCGCTGCAAGCGGCCTGTGATTGGATAGGACAGCTTCTGCACCTCAACCATTGGTGCACTCACGCACTGCTGCCAAATATGTATTTTCTCTGCCAGCCTTAGTATTTCTGGTGTTTGGGTTATTTTTTTCATGCCCCCACCTCCCCCTCCCAGGCCTCCTTTAAATACACTCTCTCCCCACCCACCTTTGGACTGCTAACCCTATTTGATACAGCACACCCAGCCTCATCCAATCCTCCTTGTCCAAACTGAGCACCTAACCTTCTGCTTCCTTACTATTTCTTGCTCTCCCTCAGTGCCCACTCTCAGCCTAAGTGTGTCTCTTTCCTACTCCTAAACTTGTCTGTAGATCCTTCCCTCTCTCCCTGCCCTCTAGCACTCTGAATCTAGCCTAAAGCCACAAAGTTAATCACCTATTTACCAGCGAGCAGCTTAAAGCAGGACAGCCACACCAAACAAACTACTATGGGGTACAACTACATACTACTACTACTCCTCCTCTCTACCTCTTTTGGTATTGCTGGCACCACATTCAAATTCGGACCCCAACCTCCACACTCTGAAACCTCTTTGGGTGCATGCTGGACCAAAAGCATACACATGGCCACTACCACTTCTGGTAACGTTAGGCTCCCCATCCCCCCACACCTCCCATACTCAATTATCACCAAGCTAGCTTCCCCCTCCATAACCTTAACAGTTAACTTTCCCCCTAATTTAACACAGGCGTCTAGGCGACCCCCCACCTGAAGCGCAAGTGACGGAAGACACGAGGGAAGATAAACATCACCCTATCAGCCAGAAAGGTTATCCTCATGCTACTGCTACTCTCTGACAATGTTCACCTAAACCCTGGACCAACAACCCTGAGGAGCAGGGAAGCCAGCTCAGTGAACGGCCTAAAGATAGCATCGCTAAACATCTGCAACCTAACTGCAAAATTCGACCAGTTCCAGGCTTGGATGACCATTCACACCCCAGACATACTCTGCCTAACTGAAACCTGGCTGTAAAATAGGATCAAAGATGGTGAGGTGACCATTGAAGGATTCCAAATGATTAGACTCGATAGAATAGGCAAGAAAGGCAGTGGCTGCCTCTTGTATGCCAGGAACACACTGAGTTGCTCCGTCCTCCCCATCTCCAAAGTTGCGGAGGACTATGAGCTACTAGTGGTAAAATCTCAAGCCGGCCTAAATGGCAAGACCATTACCATTGTGACAACCTACCTGCCCCCCAAAAAAGCCAAGGAAGGCCTTCCTCTGGTTATGCAAGAAATAAGAGGCCACAAAAAGAGCTCAGAACTCATTTTGAAGGGTGACTTTAACATTAACTGGCTTTGTAAAGAGGCAACACCCACCAGAGACCTAATCACCTCCCACAATCTCACTCAACTCATAACTCACCCCACCAGGCAGAACTATAAGGCTGGTACCAGCACCCTAATTGACTGGGTCCTGGTCAGCACACTGTCTCGATTCTCTGAACTCAGAGTTCTCCCGGACATGCTGAGTGACCACTCTCTGATCTCCTTTCTTTGGACCACTAAAATTGCCAAAAGCCCACCACGTCTCTTCGAGAGCAGGGTCCTGCGAAAAGGCAAACTTGGTTCCCTCAAATCAGCTCTGTCTGCCTACAACTGGTCCCCCATACACAAGGCACCTACACTGGACCGGGAACTCAGCTTTTTCATGGAGGGATTCAACTCCATCTGTGATATCTATGCTCCATGCACTAAACAGAAAATTCAGGGAGTGGAGAACAGCTGGCTGGATGGTAAGCTCCTCTCTCTCTAAAAAGAAAGGGACTGCCTCTGGGCAAAAGCCTTAAACTCAGGTTGTAAGCACGACCTACAACATTACAAAACTACTAGAAATCAGTGCACTAAACTTATCTGGCTCATGAAGGCCAACTTCCATAAGACCCAGCTCAACAACGCTTGGGGAGATGGAAAGAGGTTTTGGGACAACCTCAAGAACACCCTTGGTAAAGACCAGAAGCTGAATCCCACAATGCTCAATATCAATAACGCACCCTCCACAGATCCACTAGCCATTGCTGATGCCTTTAACCAGGACTTTACTGACCTGCCCCCAGTACTGCCCCCAGACTACCTTCTGCCGGTGGAGAACCAAGGTTGTGCCAACCTGACCACAACTAACCACCCAGCCTTCTACTTTAAGAAGGTGATGGCACAGGAGGCCCAAACAATGGTCATGAAAGTCCTAGGCAAAACTAGGTTGGGGAGTGATGGGCTAGACATGAAGTTACTATCTCTCACCCTTGATGTTCTGATCAAACCTATTACAATGCTATTTAATAAATCCTTGGCCCTAGCTCAATTCCTGGAAGTATGGAAGCAAGCCCTCGTAACTCCAGTGCACAAGAATGGAGATAAGGCACTGGTATCAAACTACAGGCCAATATCTATCCTCTCCCCACTATCCAAAGCTCTGTAAAAAATTGTGGCAAATCAACTCACAGAATACCTCAACAAGTACAATCTGCTCTGCCCAAAACAACATGGTTTCAGGCAAAAACACAGTACCACCATGGCACTGCTGGCATACTCTGACTATGCGCACAAGATGCTGAATGAAGGCAAATTGGTGGGGTCCATCTTCATTGACCTCACCAAAGCCTTCAACACCATCAACCACCCTCTACTAGTACTCCAGCTCCAAAGACTGGGAGTGGCCCCAAACTCCCTAAATTGGTTCAGTGACTACCTAACACACAGAAGCCAGTGAGTCAAAATCGGGCAGACGTTATCCAGCTCCAGAGATGTACTCCTAGGAGTTCCTCAAGGATCAATTCTAGGGCCCTTGCTTTTCAGCCTCTTTGTTAATGAATTACCCATGGCCTGTGACACCAAACTCATCCTGTATGTGGATGATGCCATGCTGCTGAGCAGCAGCACCTCCCAGGCTGCCCTACAAACAGAACTACAGACCTCTTTCAACAAACTCAAGGACTGATTCTGTAGGCAAATGCTACTACTGAACTACAAGAAAACCAAGGCCATGCTTCATTCCAGCCCCTACAATAAACGCAGGCGCACTTCCCTCGAAATCACCAATAACGCTGGTGAGCAGATTGAGCAGGTACAATCGTTTAAGTACCTAGGGGTCACCATTGATGACTCTCTCACTTATACAAACCATATTGACTCCCTTGTCAGATCAGTAAATACAAAGATTGGGGTCCTCTATAGACATAAGAAATCCCTCACCCCAGAAGCACTCCGAATCTCAGTCTCCAGCTCCATACTCTCCACGATAGACTATGGGCTAGTGGTCTATGGAGCTGCCACTGATACAGCACTCAGCAGGGTCCAATTTGCACTAAATAAGGCATGCCTCCTGACCCCGTGCGCAGATCAATACACTCATACTTGCACCCTGTATGAGCGTACAAACTGGATTAACCTAAAAGACAAGATCAAATACCAAACTTGTCTCCTGGGAAAGAAGGTACTCCTTGGAAAAATCCACCCTGCATAGGAAATATGCTCAAGGCCTCTCTCTCATCCCACATCACCAGAGGGAGGAAGAATGGAGCACTGTCCATCCCATTCCGGCGAACCTCACTTGGGCAGCATACTTTATCCTAGCGAGCCCCCCTCTGGTTAAATGAACTCCCGTTGCAACTACAAACAAATAGCCTGCCCCAGTTTAAAACAGGCCTCAAACAGCACCTAATGTCTAGCTCAAAATGCACCTGCTTCTCAGGCCCTACTTAAAAGACTAGCCTACACCCTAGGTAGCACCCAGCATGGAAACCTAGAAAAACCTGCCCCCATCCCAGCCTAGCCAGAGGCACAAGTAAGTTATTAATCCTCTTTACCACTCTTGGTAATGCCCCTCCCAACCCCCCTCACCCACTTTCTCAACCATAGTCTATCAATGGATTTTGGTGGTTTCCAGGGCTGAGCTACCCAGGGTAACATCCTAGATATAGCCTGAATCCTCTTACAGTCGCTTTGTTTTTTCTCCAATTTGTTGAAAATTCTCATGTAACTGCTCTTTAATGCCTAATGTGCTGAACCCTGTAACTACTGTATTTATGTTTTGTATTATTGTCCACCCTGACGTGGAACCTTTGTAAAAGAGCTCACACTCAAAGGTCTTTCCGATATTGCAAATAAATAAATAAATATGTATATATAACCCCTCTACAAATGGGGGTTCCCAAAAAGTCTTCCTTGAGCTTGCCTAAATGTTACTGCCAGGCTGGTGTCCTGTGTTTTAGCAGTTTAAATATGATTGCCAGAGAGTGCCTGTATAGCCTATGTGTACTGTCTCTTTAAGAGCTGCCTGGATTGCAGTCACAAGTAATCTGAGAGGGAGCTCTGTTGAAAGATGTAACTATTTGCTGAAAATCATTTAGAGTGATAATGATTATGTACTTTCTATATCCTGCCTTTTTTGCAGCAAGGACTGTTTTGTTTATCTCCACTATCTCAGTCCTGGACTGCGAATTGGACCAATCAGTACTGGTGAGACCTAAAATGGAGCTGGACTACAGGAGCTGTCTGGAGTCAAAATCTGTAGGAATTGTAGTTTGGGGCTTTTTGCTCCTTTTTGCACCAGAAGGGGGGAGCCTTTGTTGTGACTGACAGGAGGATCAGCCAACCGAACCTTTTGGATCTTGGGGAATTTCCCAGGCTGCTACAGTTAGTTTAAGTTTTGACCTGAGAAGTGAAGAAGTATCAGCTCAAGTGATTTTTGAGCAGCAGTTCTGTGTAGTTTTGCATGGGAGAACTGTGAAAGGGCTAAGTTTTTGCCTGCTGTCCCTGAGAGGGAAAATATAGTTTATCGGACTGAATCCGAGTTGTGAGGACTATTTAAGCCACTGGACTGTGACCAGGCTTTAACCTGAAGAAGACTGAAGATTTGCTGAATGTGATCGGCCTGTCAGGATTTTCACCTGCTTTTGAATCCTCGGTTTGTACAGAGACTTTGCGATCATGACCGGAGAGCGGTTTGCCTGGTACAGTAGAATTTCCTTACATGTAAATGTGCTGTGTATTGAAAGTGGGTCGTGATTTGGTTCCCCGCTGTGTGAACTGTGTTCTGCTTGCTGGAAGCTTTATCCAGCCTAATAGGACTGAATCCTCATTCATCTCCTTTCGGCCTGGGCCATGCCACTCTGGTCCTGCCAGACTACCCCACTGCACAGAGAAAGCCACCGACAAGAGACCTACCTGTGGTTCAGCCCCTGCTCCACGCTTGAACAGGAACGAGGCCTCAGCGAATTATGTGGGCCCTGCTTCTCCTGGCACTCCAGATTAACTACCTGCTGTCTTGATTTTCATCCAGCTTGTGTCCAGTCTTGGGTATCGTGAGTAATCATCACGGTATCTCCCTGCAACAACAGCCTAATCTAAAAGTGTGTCATCTGATTGTCTTGTTGTTTTCTTTTCACAAACTGAGCCCTCTGGCTCCAGATTACAAATAGTGTGTGTTGTGCATGTTGTTTTCTTCCATCACAGGGCCCCAACCAACTGCAACATTCCTGGCTAGCCCACCATTCTCCATCTGGGTACCCAGAGTGTGTGACTGGTTATGGACCCTGAAGTGAATGCATAACTGTTTGACTGATAGAATCTTTAAGCAAATGAACTTGATTACACCCCTCCCTTGTTCAAGCCCCTTAAATAAATCAGATCTAACTCTTTTTTGCATTTACCTTGACTGTGGTTACAGTATGTGCAAGAGTACTGTACTGCTGTTATTTGCTGGGTATATCCTTGTTTTACAGGGGTTCCCCTGGGCCGGGCCAGAGGAAAGCCACGGTAGTAAGTGCAAACAGTGTGGGTACTTGTGTGCTGTATCAGGGGTATCGTGAAAGTGCTTATTGTGTATTGTTCCAGCCAGTAGTAAGGAAAGAGGGGGGTTACAGTGTCTCAGAGGACTGTGCCCAGGTTAGCTTGACCACTACCAACCCTGACCTATGGGTGGAGGCACCCATTTCAGAACTAAGGCCCCTTAACCTGCTACTAGCCAAGCAGGCAGGGGTAGTAGCCCCTGGGATAGCACCACCTAGGGGTTACATATATATATATATATATATATATATATATATATATCTGTTGCAAAAAAACTTTGTTAATGCTCCAGTTAGGGTCAAAGTGACAAAAGTTGGGAAATGAGGTATTAGAGTTTCCCCAGCACCCCATCCTCCCAAACTAGGCAGGAGAGCATGTGTGGGGTGTGCCTTGAGCTTCTCAAGCCTCATACTCACCTTATTCCATCTGTAAATAAGGTCAGAAATGTAGACTTTATGAGTATAGGGTGAGCATCAGGCATGAGACGCCCAAGGCGCACCCCACACCTTCTCTCCATCTTGGTTTGGGAGGGTGGTGTGTTAGGGAAACCCTAATGCCTCATTTCCCAACTTTTGTCGCTTTGACCCTAACGAGAGCATTAGCTAAGTTTCTTGAAACTTATTTCCTTACTTTTTGAGATATCCTTATTTTACTGTGGGAGCACAGGGTCCTTTTGACCCTGTGGTCCCATCCCTCCATAAATGCATATATGTATGTAGATGTGGAAGCACAGGGCTCTCAGGGCCCTACATTTCAGTTTATAAGACAACAGTGACCAAATTGTCAGCATAGCCATCTTACTCCTCCACCTGATGTACCTGGTATAGAAAACGTTCGAATCCCCACCATAACATAATTCTGCACAACTGCAAACCATTCCACTCCACAGGCATGGAAACACATTTTGGGCAGGATTTGGAAAATGACAGCTGTGACATACATGAGGTGGGGTAATAAGAAGGCTATGTTAAAAGTCTGGTGTCAAAGTATTTAAAATGTCCAATGTTATGAGTGGGTGTAGCAAAATTGCAATGAATGGTCATAACATTGGCATGTTTTCTTATTTTGACCCCAAATTTTCAACATAGCCTTCTTATGACTCCAACTCATGAACAAGGGCAGGCAAAATATCCAAATCCAGCCCAAAAGGTGAAATCACCAAGCAATCACAAAATTAACTTTTGGGCAGGAGTGGCATAATGACAGTCATATTGTTCATGAGGTGGGGTCCCCAAAAGGTTATTCTGAAAATTTAGGGACAAAATGTCAACAAATGGCTGAGTTATGTACAAAGGTTGAAACCCCCATTGAAGTACATTGAACAATATTTACCTTAGTTTCTCATATTGCAGTCAGCTCCAGCAACAAGACGTGTCTTCAGTCAGAGAGTGGTTCTTTAACCTGGGACTTGTTCAGGTGATTGAGGCTGTGTGGGGGTGTACTGGGGGGTGTGGGGTGGTGAATGCTGATTGGGAGGTGGGGGAGGGCTGATCGGAGAGGGACCCTTTTTTTTGCAGGTTTAAAAAAAATTGATTAGGCCTTTTTCTTTATTTCAGGATTCTGCCTGAAATGGGAGGGTGAAGGGTGCCACCAGACACCAGGGAACACAATTTCAATATGGGGATGGTGATCAGAGGGTAGGGGGTGCCACTAGATCCCAGGAAATAACAGAAATTAACGGGATGGTGCTTGGCTGGTGGGGGGTGCCACTAGACACCGGGGAATCAAATAAACATAAAGGGACAGTGATCAGAGTATGTGTATGTGTGTGTGGGGGGGGGGCAGTAAATGTAAGTACTTAAATCTTAACTAATGTAGGCTAAAGTTCATAGGTAGAGTGCATGTGGTTCAGGGAAACAAGATGCCATTTAACCCTGTGGTTTCATTTCACTCTTTTCTCCTCCCACTTCAACAGCCCAGTATTTACTTGGGTAGCAGACGGGAGTACTCCTTTTGTAGCACCAGATGTAGAAACCTCCTGTTGTCCTAATAGACCCATTCACACACTGCAGCCAGACAAGAAACAGAGGAAAAGTTTACAGACTCCCTGCCATGTCTGACTGTTGCATACAGCAAGATGGCTGATCATAGAGACTCTCCCAGGCAATACCTCTGGTGGACCAGATTAGCAAGCCACCCTGTTTAAAATGATCACTGCCAATGTAGAATATAGAATTGCTTGAATTGCCAGAAAAATAAATTGCAGCCATAGATGGATCAGTGCCTTTGCTTGTAAATTACAGATCAAACAACAGCACACTTCCAAGTTCAAAGAAAGCCATCATTCAAAAAACAGCATCTCATCTCAGCCCTATGGCTTCACAGTATAGCTAATCCACCTTGTGCTACTCTGCTGACACTTAATAAACTCAAAAGTTAATGGAAAACTAAGATTTTTACTGTTGCTTTACAATGGCAAATGTACTGTGAATCAAGGTAGTCTATACATAAGTGAGGTAAGGATGTGGTAGCACAAACATTTAATACAAGTATGTGCTGCTGTAAAGAATGAGTGTTCCCATCAATCCAATATGTATTTTGTGTATTTCACTTTCATTTTATTTTTGCAGAAAGTGTCTCTACCGTGAACATAGTGAAAATAAAAGTAAAGTGAAATATAGTAGTTCTACAGTATATGAATGGTTATTACAGATGCAGCAGAGTTTAACTTTGTTAGTATAGCAGAGGCTAAGTTGCCCACTCTGCCTCAACATACAGCTACGTGAAGTGCCCATTGAAATGCAGTACTTCGCCACTTTGTATCATAATGACTTTGCGTTATGATGACTCTGCGTTACTTCACTTTATTTTCTTTTAAAGATGGAGCGAGTGAACATTGTAACAGCCCACAGATCACATGGCTCACAGTCTGCAGGTCACATGCTTCAGGCAGGAAGCTAATCGTGCAAGAGAGTGAAAGACTTTCACTTTCGCCTTACCCAGTGTAGGAGAAAGAGTTTTGTTTGAGAGGAGACAGAGAGATAGCAAAAAATATAAACCCCACTTTGAGAGGAGACAGAGAGTTAGCAAAAAATATAAACCCTACGTCTGAACTGGAGCACCTTCTGGGTTAGTGGTCCAATCCCTGAAGCAGGAGGTAGTGGTGCCATGAAAGCACCACTTCCTGTGACACCTACCAGCAGACCCCCACAAGTGCCACCACCTGCCATGGCCCCTGCGCCAGTGGCTTAGAAGGAAGTGAGGGAGGAGCCACAGCAGTCACAGCCACAGCAGCAGGTTTCCTCACCCCCCGGCCCCAATTGAGTACCAGCAGCAGCCAGAAACAATATCTGGGCCCCCCTGTCTGTGCCGGTCCTCCCCGCAGCTCATTAGTGTGGGAGTTCTTCACTATACTGCCTGCGGACACCAGTGTAGTGAAGTACAATCTGTGTGGTGAGGTGGTGCACTGTGGCCCCAAGGGAAGTCATCTGGGCTCAGGTAGTCAGCGCACCTACTTATACAACCACCACCATGCAGATTGTCAGGCCAAGCTTGCTGAACAGAGCAGGAATGTGCCTGCTGGCCCTGCTGAGCAACAGGTGGCAGCATGGCCTCCACCTGCATGTGGTGTGAATCGGGGATGGGCCATGAAGCAAGCAGCTTCTCCACAACCTGCAGGTGACGGTGGAAACCCTGCACAAATACCTGCCACACATGCTGATTTGGGCCTGATGTGGAGTGAGTTGGACCATGTGAACCACCGGATTGACAACGTGGAGCAGCAGTTGAAGCACATGGAGGTGCACCAACTCCAAATAATGGGCATGCTTCAACTGCTGCTCTCACACCATAACACTTATCATTAGTTTTTGTTTGTCCTTGCACCCACCACCATCTCCATGAAAAAATAGTTCCTGACTTTGCCCCTGATCTGTTCCCCCCATCTTCAAATTTTGCCCCCTTGTTCATGCACATCTCTTTTTCTGAAAGATGCTACTCTCTTGTACGTTGTTGATTCCCTTTCGGTACTTGATAGTTACTATCATGCCCTCCGTTTCCTTGTGGTTATACATATTAAGCTTTAGACTTCACAATATTTTGGAAACCGGTTAATTTGTTGTCATGGGTTGAACTTGGGGCAATACTTGTGCCATCAGCAACTTCATTACCACCAGCGGGGACAACAGCATCTCCAACCATGATTGAAGCTACCGATTGTGCTGTGAAAAACATAGTCAAAGAAATCCCTTTTCAGGCATCAACTTTGCACTTCTGCAGCATACTACCATGCTTACAGCCACTCTTGCCACTGGCAGCAGTGCCATGGCAAGAAGCATCTTTGCATGCACGTCTTTTTGCAGACATTTTTTGGGACTACACAGAAAATTCACAACAAATTAAGATTTCTGGAATTTGGGGCAGATGGGAAGCCAAAAAACAACTGTGGCTTACAGATGCAGATTGGGCACTAAACAGATGCAAATGCACAAATGCAGATTGCACACTATAAAGAGATGCAGCCGTACAGGCACAAAAACACCTTTACCAGTGGTCACACAAATCCAAAACTGGAAAAATAAATTATACCTTTTACGGGTTGGGGGGATGCTGCAGTAGCAGTCCACCAGCTAGCTAGATGGAAGCAGTAAAAAATACAGCAGATGGGTAACTGGCGATTACTGTGTGGCACAATAAAATGTGTCTGACTTGATGACACACAAACACACACACTCTGACAAACTACAGATAATGGGCAGAAAATGTAACAGTGCAGTACACTGACACTACATAAACAAATCTTTTAAACAGAATGAAAATATGCACTGCACCAAAATGAGCAGAAAATAATTATCACAAATTACTTCAAGTATTACTGTGTGTACATAAACACACACATACTAAGACACACTACTAGTACAAAACAGAAAGACTGTCTTTCTCAAGTGAATCTCATTCCACCACAAATATGCCTTTCCCCCAAAGTATGCTTCAGCAGTGTCTGTCAGTACACATGCTGAATGTTCTAAATTAACATTTAAAATGCACTCAAAAACAATCAATGCTCAATGATCTAAGCACAGGAGGATTTCCTACAGTTGATGTACTAAATTTGGAACAAAATAATTGGATCAAAAGTGATTTTTTTAAAGCTTTTTAGATGGTTTGATTCTCAGAGCTCTGAGAGCACTGTCTCCAGCTTTCCACTACACATACACTATGCAGAACTGAGGCTGTGCAAGACAATATAGAACCTATGTGACCTGCCATCCCATGAATCAATGCAAAATTGACCTCAAATAGCAATGAACAGATGAAGCAAAACAAAGTCCATTAAAATCAATGGCATTTTGGTTTAAAATTAAGAGGAAGGCTATAATACAAAGCGAAGTAGCGTGAAGTCCATTGGAAATAATACACTTTACATTCAAATATATAGGCAGAGTAATTTGCTTCACGTTGTGAAGCACTACATGGATTGGGGATAATACGCAAAGTGCTCCACATAATGAAGCGGGAACACTTTGCCTGCCTCTAATAGTTATGTATGGGGACAGTGTTCTGTGGATGGGAGGTGCCACTAGACAACAGGGCAAGGGTGGCTTATAGCTCACACTGCAGCTGGGAGTACATGTTCAGCTGCAGCTCTAGAAGTCAAGAAAATCTGCTGTTCTCATGTAGAGAATGCGGGGGAAACACTTCTCTCACTAAGCTAGGTACTCGGGATTTTGGGTGCCCAGAAAAAGTATTTCTGCCACTAATTATGAAAAACAAACATCAGAATTTAGCTAAATGGGGCCTGTTTAGCTAGGTTTTGGTGTTTGGTTTTTAAAATGACAAAATGTTTATTTTCCATGTTTTTTTAGTTCGTGGAAAAAATTAACAAGATGGCGGCTCACAAAAAAGGAATGTTTTTCTGGTGAAAAAGGATTGGGCCCTCATGAAAAAGAATCCTTCGTGAAGCCAAAATCCCTTTTCATACCATGCATCTATCCTGGAGATTCATCTTCCCATTGAAAATAATGTGAACTTAAAAACTGAATAACTTTGCAACAGATTAATATTTTTTCGTCAGACAAATGCATGTTAATTCTGTTACCCAAGATGCTTCTAGCATAAAGACCCACATCAAAATTCCATACCGTCTGGGCACAAGGTGATGAGGAAAAAAATGCAAAATGTGGTGACTTTTAAGGTTTTTGCACTATCTGGATCTCAGAAAATGCACATCCAACCAGAACAAAACTTGTCATGACATGAGATCTCCCCCATGGGACAGTGCATGCCAAATTTTGTGCAAATCCATTGGTCAGTTGCAAAGTTATTAAAGTGCAAAATTTGAGGTTTAACATTAAACATGCTACTCAACCCTAACTATAGTGGCACTATCTCGTCACTATAATATATATATATATATATATATATATATATATATACATATAATACAAATTCTAGTCAGAGTCAAGGATATTATGGGAAACAACTGACCCTGAGGGAAAAACTATTGACTGACAATTGTTGTATTGTCCAAAGCCAAAGGCTGAGGGCAGTATGACTATTAAAAGGCAATAGTTTGTCCTCAGGGGTCAAGATTTTTCCAATATTTTCTGAAACAACTCTGGTCAATATCTGTTTTATAAAAAATTCCCTGTGTTATGTTGTGCCCCCTCAAAAGAACTACAAACCTTACTTGCAATTACTCATTTAAAAAATGTGATACCTACCGATCTTCACCTCCAGAACTCAAAGACGCCTTTCTAGTTTTTAAATACACAAAAGAACCCCATTCTCCAATCTTTAGTTTTCTAAGTTTCCAGACTTTTGATGGTCCACTCCAGTTTGCTGTGTTTGTAGATTCACCACTGCCAATGCCCATCACCCTCCCTCCCCCATTTTGTATATACTGCTGAAATCTGACACTGCTCCTGTCAGCAGTTCAGCTGGCCCTCACAAACTATCATACTGGCCAGGGAGCATAGAAATTTTGCAAGGTTTTTCTTTCATTTGTTTTTGTACTAGCACTGCCAAGTGTCTACAGTTTGTTCTGGAGCACAAAGCACTACATGTACATAACCACAGTGGAGCTGCACTTACTGTTTGTGGCTGGAGCCATAGTACAGATGCACTTTGTTCCCCAGTCCCATGGAGTTTCACACTGGATTGGAGAACTCAGCAGTAACTAGACTGGCACAGTTTTCTGGCTGGCAAGGCACTGTATGCTCTCCTACCCCCAGGGACCTTGAAGCAGGACAAGGAGCAAAAGCAAAAAAAAGACTTTCTTATGGTATGTGTGCTCCAGTACCAGGCTGTTAAAGCTGTGGTGGTGGTGGGGGAGCAGGGACATTTCTGAAATCAGACAGAGTGTTTGAGCTAGTGAGGAGAGGTGGGGGGACCACTAGCACCAGGGAATACAATACATTTAAAAAAGGGAAAAAAACAAGGGGCAGGAGCTTAAACATAAAACTGGAACCATGTTAGTGAGAGGGGTGTAGTAACAGTGTGATTAACAGGTTGACTGAGCAACAGTTCAAAAAAACTATTGACCAGTCTAGTGAACTATTACCCAGTTTCAAATCAAACTATTAACCTTCTTCAGTTTGAAACTGGTCAATAGTTGAAAAATCTTCAATGTCATGTGTCTGACTCCAGGACAGTCAGAGACCACTTTTTTAAACAAGGCTATGTTAATGCAGACATTAGGGTTAAAGGACACAAAGAGCACAAAGTAGGGAAATGGAAAATTATTAGGGTGTTTTGGGTCTATGGAGTCCTGGCAAATCAGTGGTGGGGTCTTCCTTGGGGTTGTCAACGCTAATGCCCATCCCCTCCCCTGAGAAAGAAAGGTCAGACGTGATCTTTTTTCTTCATGTAGGGTCCTAAGACTAGTTCTGTTGGCAACATGTGGTGAACCATACTTTTCTACATCCAATGATATATCACCACGAGGCACTGGCTTGTAGCTGTACCTTGTGTTTTGGACAGGAGGCTACAGGCTGGGGAGAGGGGTGAACATCAAGGTTGACAACCCCAAGAAAGATTCCACAATTGATTCACCAAGACTCCGGAGACCCAAAACTCTAATATTTTTTAATTTCCCTATTTTGTGCACCTTGAGTTCTTCAACCCTAATGTCTACATAGACATAGTTTTTTGCAATGAATTTCCCTTCTTTTTGTGATAGTGGAACTATATCAGACACACTGTGGGGGGGTGGAGGGTTGAAGAATGTTGACAGACCGTTTTCTTCTTTTCATGTTAAAACTCCAAAAAAATGAGATCTTTGAGGGATAGTTTTCTTATTTTTAGGAGTGCTGACCCTGAGGATTGGCACTCCAATATTGGTAGAGTCTTCAGCAGCACCAGGTGGTGGGTACCCCATTGTCACCAGCTGTGTGTGGTGGGCAGGTGGCAGGCCAAGTATGGGAGGGAAGCCATTTACAATGGTGCTGGGGGGGTGGGCACCCCAGTTTGCTTTTTATTCAGGGGTCCATCTCAGTAGGCAGCAAGGATGGGCATCCCAGTGTTGGTTTTTACATATGTGTAGTAGGCACCTGCCATCTGTTTTTTTTTTTCAAACATGGATCAGGAGGGGGGATTCCAGCAGTGGGATTAGGCATCTTCTGTTGGGTAAAATAAAATGAAATGTGGGTCAGAATGGGTGGGGGGTACTGGTGGTGGGAATAAGCACCTGCCATCCAGTAACTGTTTCAGCAGCAGGGAAGTGTTCTGTGGGAGTTTATGCGTTTGTGTGAGTGAAAGTGATTTCTTTCACACTACTTTTGTTATCCGGATGATGAAAGCACTGTGAAGGAAATCATTTTTGATTAAATCACTTTTGATTTCCCTGAAACTGCTTTCATTAGCTGACAGATGAAAGCTGTTTGAAGAAATCACTTTCACTCAAACTGCTAATGCAAACATTCAGCTATCCTTAGAATGTTAATTTTTGAACTGAGCACATTCAGAAAATGGCACAGTGTTTAACATATTAAAAACTATATAAAAGTTAAAAACTTCAAACTTGTTACAGTACAGATCTTGCATCAGATTCTTATCAAACCTGTAAGTTTCAGTTTTAATAAAAAATTGTTTTTAGTTACAGGTGAGCAAAAGAAAACCCTCTTAATCTGGGTGAATTGTAATGTTTTGTACCTCTGTAAATTTGTCTCCCAAAAACTGACTGACACAACATCTTCAGGATCCAGTGACCCTGGCCAAGACTCCATGCATTCCAAATTGTGGGCAATTCAGTAGAAAGAGAGCAGAGCTATTAAGGTGCAAAACCTGGGGTTTAACATAGAAGTGTTTACTATACCCTAATACTGTATATAGATGCTATTGTGCCTGTAGATAGATAGATAGATTGCAAAACACTACATTAATGCATATACGGTACTGTATTAGGGTGATACACAAAATGCACAAAGTAGGACACTAAAATTAGGGTTCAAATCCTTTAGATGTAACCTATGTATGTTCTATACCTGCTTGATGTAATATGTCTATTGTCTGTCAACCTGACTTGGAACCTTTGTAAAAGAGCTTGTGCTCAAAGGTCTTCTCCGAATCCTTAAATAAATAAATAAAAAATAAAAAGATCCTTGGTAAATCTGTAGTGTGGTTTCCCTAGGATTTGAAAAATCATTCGATGCAGGGTTGCCATAATCCTTATATTGGCACTCTCCATGCAAGCATTGCTGTGTCATTTGGCTTGTGTGCCTATATTAAGGTAATACAAACCCTGCATTGCATGATACTGTACTTCAAACCCGAAGAAACACCACAACACAGATTTGTTAAGGTTCCAAAGATTTTAAACCCTATTTTTTTATTTCCCTAGTTTGCACAGTTTGCATTTCAAGCCTAAATAGGTGTATTAACATTGTTGTTTGCAATTAATGTCCAACGTTTTGGAAAAGAAGTCTAAAAGCAGATTTATAGTGATGCTCAGTGTGCCAGACTCTCGTAGAGGCAAAGGCCAGGAAGCATAGGCAGTCCAGCAGAAGTTGCAAAATTTGCAAGTAGCACATTATTATCATCAATAGGAGTTAAATAAAATAAAATTTGTACACAATGGCTCTTAATCCAGGCCATTCAAACAAAAGTCCTTCATCTGAGTGCATCTCTAAATCTAGATCTGGAAAATTTAAACATTGCTCTTATGAGATCTCTTTTTCTGGAAGTTTTACTTTGTATCCTGTTTTTCACAGAATTTAACAAAACTTTTTAAATGTATTTCATGTGACCAGTACAACTAGGCTCCAAAGGTGCAACAGACTAGAATATTTTGTCTCAAGATACCTCCTGTTGGCAGTTCTGTTAACAAGCTTGTTGCAGTCAAAAGGTTTCTCAAGGTCAACTGTCTGTGTCATAGCTTGCTATCTTTTCTAATGGGCTCAAACAGCTGTTTGCAATATTTCAACAATATTATTGCATACGTTTGCAAACCAAGAGATCCTAGTTTCACTTAAACAGTTTTGTATATTTTTTAACCACAGAGAAGCAAGGGAAAGAAAGAAAGAAAGAATAGAAACAGCAAGTAAAGGAAAGACAGCAGGGGAAAGTGTGGACCTTTCAGAGTGGTGCCCAAGAAAAAGATGTGATTGGAGAATCAGACAGGCAAAGACATAGAAGAGGCAGAAATAGGAGAAAACAGAACAGATACTTTTTTTTAACTCTCTCTCTGCATAACAAATGAGACAGGGTCTTACCCAACCTTCTCACGTACCTCCCTCTTTAAGAAGGAACCTGTTTTTTCCTTCGTTAAAAAAACAGGTTTCCAAAACCTTCTTTTAATTCTCTTTTAACATTACCTTATAACATTCACAATTCTTTGAATATGCAATACCCCTTTTCCACAAAACCTATTACAGCACACACCTCAGTTTAAACACACACATTGTTTTCAATCTTCGGAATTCTGAATTCTTCAACCATATCTTGACAGAAAATCAGCATTGACATTCTCTTTTCTGGATTTGTGCATCACTTTGAATTTAAATAGCTGTAGTGCCAGGTACCATTTTGTAATTATGGGATTTTTATCCTTCATGTGGTTAAGCCAACAGAGAGGATTGTGATCTATTATGAGTACAAAGTCAGCTCCTAGCAAATAAAACTAAAGGGACTCCATGGAAACAGACAGATTCTATATATTGTTTAAAGTCAAAACCAATACTTTTTAAATACACAGAAACAGTGCCCCATATGGTGCATAGAAGGGCAGACAATATAGGTTGCAGACTAGTCATAGAAACATAGAAACACAGAATTTGATGGCAGATAAGGACCGCTTGGCCCACCTAGTCTGCCCATTTACCTACCTAATGGATAAGCTGTAGATCCTAGTTAACCAACAGCCTACTTCCTCCTACCCCCCACTAGAATTGCCTTATGTCTGTCCCATGCATTCTTGAATTCCCCCACTGTTTTTGACTCTATGACCTCCTCAGGAAGGCTGTTCCATGTATCCACAACCCTCTCTGTGAAGAAATACTTCCTCACATTACCTCTGAGCCATCCCCCTCAATCTTCAAACTGTGCCCCCTTGTTCTTGCACACCTGTTTTTCTGAAAGATGCTGCCCTCTTGGACTTTGTTGATTCCCTTGAGGTATTTGAAAGTTTCTATCATGTCCTCCCTCTCCCTCCTTTCCTTGAGGCTATACATCATAAGTTCCTTTAGTCTTTCTTCATACGTCTTCTGGTGCAGACCCTGCATCATTTTGGTTGCCCTCCTCTGGACAGCCTCCACCTTGTCTATGTCTTTGCAGAGATGGGGTCTCCAGAACTGTACACAGTACTCCAGATGTGGTCTTACCAACTGTCTGCACAGAGGGCCAACAACTTCCTGTTTTCTACTGGTGATGCCTCTCCCTATGCATCCCAGTATCCCCCCAGCCCTCCT
This sequence comes from Neoceratodus forsteri, assembly GCA_016271365.2. Lineage (NCBI taxonomy): Eukaryota > Metazoa > Chordata > Ceratodontiformes > Ceratodontidae > Neoceratodus > Neoceratodus forsteri. Next base: position 1,572,221,132 of record CM057452.1, read on the forward strand.
GACTGCCTTCTCACATTGCTGGCCCACCTTTAGGTCATCTGATATGACTACCCCCAGGTCTCTTTCCATTTTTGTTGTTGTCAGTATCTCACCCCCCCCCACTGTGTACCCTTCCCTAGGTTTTGTTTCCCAGGTGCATTACTTAGCACTCCTTTGCATTGAATCTAAGTTGCCATACATTTGACCATTCCTCCAACCTTGCCAAGTCCCTTTTCATCCTTTCCAACCCGCCTTGCGTATCAGCCCTGTTGCAGATCTTTGAGTCATCTGCAAAGAGACATACTTTCCCTTCCAGTCCCTCTGTGATTTCACTTATAAAGTCATTAAAAAGGACCGACCCCAATACTGAACCCTGCGGTACCCCACTAGTAACCCTCCTTTCTTCACTGTGGACTGCATTTACTATTACCTGCTGTGTCCTGTTGTTCAACCAGTGTTTTACCCATTCTACCACCCTGGGACCCACTCCCAGGCTAGATAATTTGTTTATTAATCTTTTGTGTGGGACTGTGTCAAATGCCTTGCTAAAGTCTAGCTAGGCGATGTCCACAGCCCCTCCCTGGTCTACTGCTTTGGTCACCCAGTCAAAGAAATCAATTAGATTTGTCTGACATGACCTTCCTGCTGTGAATCCATGCTGCCTTGTGTCCTGTGCCCCACTGGCCTCTAGTTATTCAACAATTCTTTCCTTCAGAAGTGATTCCATCATTTTCCCTACCACTGAGGTCAAACTGACAGGTCTGTAGTTTTCTGCCTCTGTCTTGCTCCCACTTTTGTGAACGGGAATCACATCCACCCTCCTACATTCCTCAGGTGCCACGCCATCCTCCCATGACTTATTAAAAAGGGTAGTCAGTGGTGTTACTAGTTCTTCCCTTAGTTCTTTTAAAATTCTGGGGTGAATCCCATCAAGCCGCATTGCTTCATCCACCTTCAGTTTTAAGAGTTCTTTCAGAACCCTTTCTTCTGTGAAAGGACTAATATCAACCCCTTATCCAGAGTGCTTCTATGGACTGGATTAGGTATTTCCCCCTGCTTTTCCATTGTGAATACTGAGTAGAAGTATTCGTTCAGTATCCCTGCTTTTTCACTGTCACTCTCTGCCCATCCACCTTCCTCTTTGTTCAGCCTCAGTATCCCTGCCTTAGTCTTTCTTTGCTCCCTAATGTACCTGTAAAAGGTTTTATCCCCCTTCTTAACCAAGTTGGCTATCTTTTCCTTGGTTTGGGCCTTTGCTATTCTGACTGCCTTACCCTCTTCCTTCTGCTTTACCTGGTACAGTTCTCTGTCCTGCTCCTTCTGTGTTTTCTTATACTTTCTGAATGCTATCTTTTTCTCCCTTACCTTCCTCGCCACTTCTTTTGAGAACCATAGTTTTTTTCTTTCATTTTGATTTCTTTATTTGCTTCACCAAAGGCTTGTTGCCTCTGTGATGGTGGTTTTGATGTTTCCCCATTGTTGCTTCACACCACCTTCTTGCCTGTTTGCTAGTGCTTTTCTGAGGCACTCTCCCATTATGACAAAATCAGCCCTCCTGAAGTCCAGTACCTTCACTTTTGTGTGGCTTGACTCTACAGCTAAGTTTATCATGAACCACACTGTTTGGTGGTCGCTTGTTCCCAGATGGCTACCCACTTCCAGATCAGAGATCCTCTCTCCATCCCCATTTGAGAGTACCAGGTCTAAGACTGCTCTCTCCTGAGTGGGTTCCAAAACTAACTCTCTGAGGCATGCCCCCTGTAGGGCATTGAGAGTGGCCCTGCTCTTGGATGTGGCTGCAGCAAAGGTACTCCAGTCAACATCTGGCATATTCAGGTCCCCCATCAGCAATATCTTCCCTTTCTCTGCCATCCCAAGGATGCCTTCTATCATTTCCTTGTCCATTTCCTCCCCCTGAGATGGGGGTCTGTATACAACCCCTGTGTGGATGGTGGAGCCATTTCCTGTCTCCAGGGTGACTCACAGTGCCTTCTCTCCTCCCTGCTTACCCTTTAGTTCTGTTGCTTTGATCCCTTCCCTTACATAGAGAGCTACTCCTCCTCCTCTTCTTCCCTCCCTGTCCCTCCTGTAGATTGTGTACCCTGGTATGTTTACATCCCAGTCATGGTTCTCTGTGTACCATGTTTCTGTGACTGCCACAATATCCAGGCATCCCTCTTCCATTAAGGCCACCATTTTGGGGAGCTTTTTACCTAGACTATGGGCATTGGTACTCATTACCTTCCATTTTTTTATGGCTTTATTTTTTTTTGCCCCATCCCTGTCCCTACTGCTTTTGCCTTTTTCTCCATTTACCCCTGCCCTTCTCCTATAGACTGCTCTATCTTGGTGTTTACCTCACTAATTACCCTGATTTGTTTGGTGGGGCTAGGATTTCCTTTCTCCTTTTCAGTGCCTCCCCCCTTGGCTAGTTAAATGCTTGCCATTGAAGGATTTAAACCTATCACCTAGGATCCTGGTTCCCCTCCCAGATAGATGCAGACCATCATGCCTGTATAGGCCTGCATCCCTCCAGGTGGAGCCCCAGTCCTGAATGAAGCCAAATCCCTGAGCTCTGCACCAGCTTTTCAACCAGTCTTTGAATCCCATGGTATGGAGTACCCTAGACTCATCCATGCCATAGACAGGTAGCACTTCTGAGAAAGTTACTGTGTGTGCTACTTGTCTAAGGCCCTTCCCCAACTCCACAAACTCCTGTTGCACTGCTGTGATCCCACTCTCAGCCTGGTCATTCCTCCTTAGGTGGATAATGACATGCAGCTCCCTCCCCCTTGCTGCTGCTCCCACGATCCTGAGGATTAATTTCCTGTCCCTCCAAGTCATGGCACCAGGCAGGCACCTTACCTCCCTTTCCCCTCCCTCCCCCATTCTACCCCCTAACAATTGAGTCCCCCACCAGGAGTTGTTTCCTTCTCTTGTGGGGTCCTGGGCCACCCTCCTGTGGGTATCCATTGTGGAGGTTCCCAGCATCCTCCTTGGTCTCCACTACAGGTGCCTCCATAGAGGAACCATGCTCCACCAGAGTGGTGAATGAATTGTGGAGCGGCACAGCTGGAGGGATGTGCCTTTGTTGCAACACCCTCACCCTCCCTGAGCCCTCTGTGGTCCAACCACTCCTCTTTCTTGGCAACCTCTGAGGTAGTGGCGGTGGCCTGGGTGGTCCCTGGGTGGTGGAGTAGGTTTCCCAAATCCTTGTCAGGTCAGCATGGAGATGAACAACCTCCTCCCTCAGACCAGAGAGGTTCCTGCAAATAGGGCAGCAATGCAGTCTCCAGAATGTCTCCCAGAAGACTGCTGCTCCACAGCCAGTGCATTACACCACTCCCCACATGTCTGTGTCCCTTCCAGTTACAGATGCTTTTTTGTTGTTTTTTGTTCTTGTTTTAGTGTGTGCAAGCTTGTGAGTGTCTCTACCCCCTATTTAGTGTGCTGTGCCTTTAAGGATATGAACAGGTGTATGTTGTTAGCAGTTTTGGGGAAGTGATATCAGAACCCCTGCTATAAAGGAAGTTATGTGCTTGGGGTGGGTTGGAGTAAACCTATGCCATCCAGAAACAATCACCTACAACTCTTACCCTCCAGCCCGGGGAGTGCTTTCCTTCATTTCAGACACCTATTTCACAAAGGCTAAGTAACAGGTCTAGTCACAAATGACTGCAAATATCTCCCAGCTACAGTTCTTCCCTGGCAAATTAGAGTTAAAAGTAAGAAAAGTCCACCCCAAAAACACAATCAATACTAATTATTTACACAGGTCCAAAAAGTAATAATTCAATTCAGTGTAGTCTCGAAAATAACCTCCTTGATTCAAGGAAGCTGTGGCTGCTTTCTCACTCTCTCTCTGTCTCAGCCTCAGTCCACAACTATATGCCCATGCAGAAACCAAGACATTGGTTCCCCCACCTACAAAGGGATATTACCAATGTGGCAACTGCCCTTTAAGTAGGGTGATGTGTAAAACCAGTACCTTTAAACACCCAGATCAACTTAAAGTGTACGAGATCAGAAGCTTTATTATTTGGCAGTCGTACACATGGATGACTATACTTTGGGGTGGTTTTATATTGATAAAACTATACTTCCATTTAAGAGATGTATAGGTGAGCACCTAAGAGATGTTACACAAGAAATAGACACTGATGCCCTAGCCATACATATAAAACAGAAGAAGAAAAAAAACAGAATGAGCAACACACATTTACATTTACGGGGATCGAAAGAGTAAGAACAGGAGCTAGAGGTGGTAATCTGGATAATTTACTTACACAAAGAGAGAGCTTTTGGATCTTTCAACTAAGAGTCCTCCAATCACACAGCCTTAGGATCAGAGGATCATAGGAAAGTATGAGTCATGAGTCTGTTGGTCATTGGGACTTGACCATGTTAATTTAAAAAGGCATATTTTGTATCACCCATAAATGCATCCAAAGATGCTTTGAAACCATTAATCATAGTGCCAGTCACCACCTTATTAGGTAGTCTGTTCCACACAGTAATCACTCTCTGGTTAAACCACTGCCCCCTTATATTTATTGTAAAGAACTCCCCTTTTAGTTGGCATTGATGGAATCTACTATTTCTGACTGTATTCATAGTTAGGCCTATGGATTTCCATAGATCAGCATTGTAACAGCTCAATACAACAGACACAAGTCTATTCTTAGTCTTCTATACTCAAGACTGTATAATCCAGGCTGTTTCTATCTGTCACCATATTGAATGTTCTTTAACTGGCTGATATTCCTTGTTGCTCTCCTCTGGACTCTCTCCATCAATTTTATATCACTGAGGAGCCCAAAACTGGACACAATATTCCAAATGTGGCCCGCAACAATGATGAATACAAGAGGAGTACCACATTCATGTCTCTACTTTTGATGTTCCTGTGCATACAGCCCAACAACCTATTTGCTTTGCTAGTTTCAACAATATCATGTGCACTAAACGAGGGTGAAGCGCCAGTCAGGGTGGCTAACCCAAATTATGCACAAACTTCAAATGTAACAGAGTTCCTTAAAGACAGGCAAACAACAAATAAATAAAGTAATACGTTTTTTAATCCACCACTGGGCTGAGCACAGTGGTAGATTAAAATATGTATTACTTTATTTATTTGTTGCTTGCCTGTCTTTAAGGAGTGCTGTTACATTTGAACTATTTGCTTTACCCACTGCTGCTTTACCCTGTTCGGATGCAGATAGATTGGTTGTTACTAGTACCCCCAAGTTTCTTTCAGTCTCTGATACTGGAATCTGCTGACCATACATGTAATATAATGCCCTGAAAATTTTGCTTCCCATATGCATAATTTTACACTTGTCTAGATTAAAGGTAAGTTTATTTTCAGTTACCCAAGCCACCACTTTGTTTATTTTCATTTGCAACTGTTTAATAGCTTGATCATCATTCGCCATACTGCCAATTTTTACATCATCTGCAAACTTGGAAATCCAGAAGGATTTGGACGTCACTAAAGGTGCCACATAGAGGCTAAACAAAGTGGGGCACAGCACAGACCCCTATGGTGCCCCACTAATTAATTTAGCTCATGATGATGGATGTCCAGCGACATACACACACTGTTGTCTTCCTTCTAACCAAGCCTTGAACCATCTGACTATCTTAATGTCTAGTCCTATGCTGATTAGCCTTTCTATCAGATGGTTATGTGGTAAGGTGTCAAAGGCTTTTGAAAAGTCTGAATAGAGGACGTCAACTGGTAAGCCCACATCTAAGGCACTGCTGACTGGATCAAAAAAGTGCAGCAAATTTGTCAAACAAGAACAGCCTCTCTGGAATCCATGTTAATTTATGTCAGTTAGTCCCATTTCTGCTATATGCACACCTATCAGGTCTTTAATTATACTAAGGGGATACATGATGGCTAGGTGTGCGATACAGAATATATCTGAATGAGTGGCAAGTGAGCTTGGAGAATGTCTTGAGTGGCGAAGTGTAGCAGAGCCATGATTAATGGTTCCCTGAGCTCACTTGCCACGAGTTCAGATATATTCTGTATCACATACCTAGCCATCACGTATGCCTTTTATACAATAGGACTCTGTTTTGCATTTTTTTTTTATTTGATGATGACACCATAGTGTGAACTCTGGAGTTATCACACTGTGGTGATGTCACCACAGTGTGATATTTAAGCAATAAGCCATGAGGGGGTATGGGTTATCGGGAAATTTACCATGGCTGGGGTGGTTTGCCCATGAGGCGCAGCCAAGTGGGTAAATCTGCCCCAGCCGTGGTAAATCCCCTGATTAACCCAGATCCCCCGAGTGGCTCATTGTGTTTATACCAAGTACTGCTTTTTTTTATTATTTTAAAAAAAGCAGTACTTGGTATAATGCTTAATAAGTCAGTCACTATTACAGCACTGTTTTTATTTTGTTTGGTTTTTACTGATATACGGAGCTGCTCTTTTATGGTCTCTGCTTAGTGAGGAAACAAGATGGTGGTCGGAGTTTCATGATTTCACCCTCAGATTGTGTTTTTTTAAAGATGCGGCTGGCTGGCGTGTTTTGCGGTGATTATCAGTAGATAATCAACGGAGGTAAGGTGCCAGCCTGTCTATCTCATTGGTCAGTGTCCAAGGTCCATGGTATAATTGGAGTTATCACATTGCAATGAGAATATATGTTTTTATCTAATGACAGAGATGTTGCGAAATTTTATTTCACCAGTGAAATTGCCACGGAATCAGCAGTTTCGCTGCACAAAATATTTCACAAAAGTATGGCAAAATTATGGAATTTTGCCCACAATGTCACCTGCAAATGTACATTGTTATTTTATTATTAAATTTATTATACCCCTCCCTTGTATCTAGTGGCCCCCCAGCTGATCACTGGCTGAATTGAAGAACCCTCCCCTGTGAGTTGTTTCCCCTCCCCAGCCATGATGACCCTGGCCCCCCAATCTTTGAAGAAAACAACAGTTCCCTCCCTTGTCCCTGGTGTCTAGTGGACCCCCATCCCCCCACTGTGTCCTCAGTCCAGAGAGCACCAGCGTGCTCCGTAGTACCCTGATTGGGCCACCAGCACAGCCCTCCACTCACCTCCATGACCAGCGGCCCAACTGGGCACTCAATGAGCGAGCGTGGCTAGCACAGCTCATTCATTGAAGCACTCAGTCAGGCTGCCAGCCATGGAGGTGAGTGGAGGGCTGTGCCAGTGGCCTGGCTGGGGTACTGGGGGGAGTGGGGTGGGCGCTATCTGACTGAAGACAAGGTGGGGGTCCACTAGACACCAGGGACAGGGGAAGAGATTTTTTTTTAAAAGATTGGGGGCTGGGGTCATCATGGCTTGGAATGGGAAATAACTCAGAGGGGAGGGTTCTTCAATTCTGACAGTGATCGGCTGGGGGGTCCTCTAGGCACCAGGGACAAGGAAGGGATTTTGTTTTTTTAAAAGATTGGGGGCCGGGGCCATCATCGCTGGGAAGGGGAAATAACTCAGGGGGGTTCTTCACTTCAGACACTGATCAGCTGGGGGGGGCACTAAACACCAGAGACAGGGAAAGGGATTGTTTTGGTTTTTGTAAAAGATTGGGGGCTGGGGTCATCATGGCTGAGGAAGGGAAGTAACTCGGGTGGAGGGTTCCTTAATTTGGCTGTTGATTGGCCAGAGTGGTCCACTAGATACCAGGGAGTCTAGAGTCTAGACTCTTAATTAGTAGTGAAACTGAGAAATTTCACCCATCGTTGGTGAAATTTTGCCTGCGAGCGGTGAATTTTGCCGGTTCAAGGGTGAAATTTCACCTGCTCTGCAGGTGAAATTTCACATTATGCCCTGTAAAATATTTTGTGAAATGCACAAATTCTGTAAAATGTTTCACCAGGCAAAATTTTCCAGTTACACACAACTATATCTAATGAATTATCTGCTCACTCTGTTGTATAACTTCGATTACCTTACTCACAATTGATGTCAAGCTAATCGGTCTAAAATTCTGGCAATCTGTTTTTGAGCCCTTCTTATGTATAGATGTTATTGAGGCCTCCTTCCATGCCTGAACTACTGTGCCTTCTAACAGGGAACTATTCACGATGTCGGTTAGGGGTCCAGCCAGGATGTCTGCAGGCTGCTTCAGCATAGCCGGATGCAGATAATCTGGACCAGGTGATTTGTGTGCATTTAAGTTTTGCAATCTTTTGACCACATCGCTTTCTGTTATAATAAGTTTATTGTTTGGTAATCTCATAAATAGTTGTTCTCAATGATCAGGTGACACATCACACTTTGGTGTATAAATACTGTCGAAGTGTTCATTAAAGGCAGTTATTATCTCCCTTTCCCCTTTTACAACTTAACCATTTACTATGAGAGGTTCAAATACTGAGTTTCCATTTCATATGCTATTTACATAGCTGAAAAAAATTTTTTTGTTATCCCTAGAATTTGTTGCTAAATGTAACTCATACTTTCTTTTGGTTTCCCTAATAGTGATTTTACGATGTTTGCATCTCTTTTTGTGTTTGGCATAATTGTTGGTTGTATATTTTTTTTTTGTATTTATAGAAAGCTTTTTGTCGAAGATGCAATGATTTTTTTTTATAGTTTTGCTAAACCAGGGAGGAATTTTACCTTTATTATTGTATTTGATTTTGACTGGGATATAATTTTTAGTACAATAGTCTAACACTTCCAGTAACCTTTCCCATTTGTTTTTGACTGTTGTGTCCTTGAAGTCATCCTTCCATTTCTAACTTTAAATAAACTGTTTTATTTCAACATAAACAGCCCTGTCATAGTATGTAACCTTTATGTTATTGTCTAGTCGGTCCCAATTATTACTAATAACAAACTGGACCATAGTATAGTAACCAGTGCAGAGCGGCTCTCTCACTGTGCAATTAAATGTGCTACCCTTCATATTTGTTAGTACAACATCTAAGATATTGTCTCCTTGCTTGGGTTCAAGAACTAGTTGTTACATATTATTAAGAGTAGTATAGTCCAGTATTCTTTTTCCGAAATGGGTATATGTTGAATTGTTATTCCACTGGATATCTGGAAGAGTGAAATCCCCCATTATTATAGTGTTTGTTCCGGGTTCTATCTCTTCTAATTTGTCGAAGAACAAACTATTTTCTCACTAGATAACCCGGGAGCTCTGTACCCCACACAAATCTGTATTTTTTTGCTTTTCTTTGGTAGATATTCATCCAGACTTGCTCAACCTTATTATTTTTTTCATTTACATTTGTAACTTCGCTGGAGTCAAGTATGTCAGAAACATAAAATGCCACACCTCCACCTCGTTTATCATTTTGGTTTACATGGTAGACCTAATATCCAGGTATTGATAGACTCCAGTTTCCATCATTTCACCACGTCTCTGTAACACAGATATAAACCCACTCTGATATCAATAAGTGTTCTAGTTCTTTTTTGTCAGTCAGACTTCTAGCATTAGTTAGAAGTATTGTTAACTTTGTCACATTTCCTTATTTCCTCTGCTCAGTTTAAATCAGTTGTGGTTTCATTATTATTTTTTTTCAATACTCCTGATACACTTCTAGCTAAAATATTTTTTTCTGCTTTGCTTAAATGTAACTCATCCTTAGCACAGAGATATGATTTCCCAAATAACTCTTTCATATGTCAAGGAATATGAAAACCATTTGCCTACAGTGATGCTCCAATCTTGCATTTATTCATTGTATTGTGTAATCTTTTTTCAGCATGGCATTTATTGATGGGGAGAATTCCTGAAATCACAGCTTTCACCCCTTTTTCTTTTATAAGACTTCCAATTTTTAACAATTCAAGTGATGTACCTTTCTTGTGCTCTTTCCCCAGATCATTCACCCTTGCATGGACTACTACAGTTTTGTATTTGATACCACTGTTGAGTAGTTTCTGAAGTATTTGATATAAATCTGTACTCTTAGCTCCTGGTAGGCAATTTACTTCCTTAGTTAACTTGTCATTGTTGCATATCACTGAATCGCAACCTCTCAGTATGGAGTATCCTATAACAAGGTTCATGATTCTCCTACTCATCATCACCCTCTGTATTCATGTCGGTGTTATTCTCCATATTTGTGGTGTTTGGAGCTATGTTATCATTCATATTAGTTAGTGCTGAGTATCTATTTAACAGGTCTGTTGTGGTGTTTCCCATTGTCTTCCTGCATTTTTTAGTATTTGAGTATGTAATAGTAGTCCAATCCCCATCTGTCATGTCACTACTTTCCCCGGATTCTGTTTCGCTAGATATTTCACTATTCATTTTCCTTTTATCCATTTTCATTTTGTTGGGATGATCTTTATTGTTCAATAATTGTTTTAGCACTGCCAGTTCAGCTTGTCTATCTCCATACACTTCAGATGCCTAAAATCTGGCATAGCCTTATCCACATCCTCTGATAAGTACATTTCACAGGATCCACATTTGATCACTTATCCCGTATCACATAGAATATCTAGCAGCTGTTCATTTGGCTCTGCCATATTGTTCTCTATGGTATCTATCAGCATGCTTAAAATGTCAATGTGGATGTGCAGTAAGAAGTATTGTGGTACAAGCAGGAAAACCAAAACACACTATGCAGTTGCTGATATTATCATTCTGCCTGTTTCTTGACCTTATCCTCTTAATCACAATGTACAACACAGTTATAAAAATTGTAACAATTCTAGTGGCACATCATTCAGCACTCTTTCAGTGAAGGAAAATCCTCACAGATAGCAAAAATATCTGAAAATAGGCAGAATTTGTCTAGTGCACTTACCCAGTCAACAAAAGCTAAATGAATAAAAAGAGGAGGAAGTAGGAATTTTTTTTTTGCTTTATTGGTAGGAGACTATTGTCACATCTACACATAGAACCACACCCACAAACACATACGCATGTTTTGGCAACTAATGTTCAATGTCTGCCTTAATGATAGCATGGAACTGGAACCTTTTTTAACATAAGTATGAAATGTTTTAGCTGCCTCTCCAGAATGTGATAACTTTTGACTTTATCTGTGATCAATTAAAGGGGTACTGTCAACTTTTTTTGCATCATATTATTTTTAGCTAAAACCCCACGTTTTATGATTGCTTACTTCCTCTAAAAGTCATTGATGTTGTGGGTTGTTTTATCTGCCTCCTTGCTTATTAGAACCGAAGTGCATGGTAATGTATAGCTATGCCCAGCTTTGTTTTGTTTCATATCATTGAACTACTCTTAGTGCACACTTCCTGAACATTAGAAACATCCTCAAACAGTGCAGCCACTCATGATACAATGGTATCCTCTACTCCCACTGCATAATCAGTGGCTAGATTGTGTTGGGGGTGTTCCTGAGTCCAGGAAAGATGCAGTGGGAGCTGGTCAAGAAATGTAAACATGTTTTGGTGTGGTAACACCAGTGTGGTGAGCAGTCAGTTTTTTCACTTTTCTAAAAGAAAAGGGGATCTGAAGCAAACTACCAGCTGCATCAACAGTCTCTATAGAATGTGAACAACCATAAAATGTGTTACTATTGACACTTTGAGGCCTAAGGGGGTTGACGGGGTCCCTTTAACTTATAATTGCAGACCTGTTCACCTTAACCAACACCTCCCCTATTTCTTTCCCACATTTCTGAACTTCCTCTCCCTTTTTGTCTTCTCTCCATTCCTCACCTTCACACCAATCCCAACCATCACTACACCCTACCACCTTCTCCCCAACCCCCACTTTCTCTCCACTAGTGCAGTAGCAAGTCTTAACCTTAATATCACTAAAGCTTCCTAAAGAAATTACCTGAGTCCAGAAACAAAAAGGGTTTTCTCCTGTTTTACAAGATATGACTTTATTGAATATAATTAAACATAGAAACATAGAAGTTGACGGCAGATAAGGACCGCAAGGCCCATCCAGTCTGCCCATTTCTTTTTCTACCTTATAAATGTGCCATTGGCCTTTGCTCTGTCAGTGACCGATCTATTCATAGTCATTTGTATTGCTCCCTTATGCCTATCCCATGCCTGTTTGAAGCCCTGCACTGTATTCATAGCCACCACTTCTTGTGGTAAGCCATTCCATGCATCTACCACCCTTTCTGTGAAAAAGAATTTCCTCACATTCCCCCTTAATCGGCCTCCCTCTAATCTCATGCTGTGTCCTCTTGTCCTGCTATTTTTCTTATATTTAAACATGTTAGACTCTTTCACCTTGTTTATGCCCTTAAGGTGTTTGAATGCCTCGATCATATCACCTCTCTCCCTCCTTTGCTCAAGGGTATACATATTGAGCTCCGTTAATCTGTCCTCATATGTCTTCTGATGCAGTCCCTGCACCATTTTGGTTGCCCTTCTCTGGACTGCCTCAATTTGGTTAATGTCCTTGTGAAGGTGTGGCCTCCAATGCACGCAGTACTCCAGATGGGGCCTAACCAATGTCTTGTACAGAGGGATTATTACCTCCCTCTTACGACTTGTGATACCCCTACTAATACACCCTAACACCCTAGCTACACCTACTGCTTTAGAGGGCTGCTTGATGATTTTAGGTCATCAGTGATGATGATGCCCAAGTCTCTTTCTTCCTTTGTGACTGCTAGCAACTCCTCCCAGCCTATAAGTGGCTTCAGGCTTTCTCTTCCCTATGTGCATGATTTTGCACTTCTTTGCATTAAATCCCAGTTGCCACTCTTCTGACCATTCTGCTAGTTTATCCAGATCTCTTCTCATTCTGCCCACCCATCTGGATCATCTACTCTGTTGCAGATCTTGGTGTCATCTGCAAACAGACAAGCCTTACCCTCTAGTCCATCTGCGAGGTCACTAATGAAGATGTTGAATAGGACTGGCCCCAGGACTGATCCCTGAGGTACCCCACTTGTGACTTGCATCTCTTCTGACTGTATACCATTTACCACCACTCTCTGTTTTCTGCCAGTCAACCAGTTTGCTACCCAGTTGACCAACTTCTGACCCACCCCAAGCCTATCTAGCTTATTTATCAATCTTCTATGTGGAACAGTGTCAAAAGCTTTTCTGAAGTCAAGGTAGGGGGCATCAACTGCTCCCCCTTGGTCCACCACTCTGGTTACCCAGTCAAAGAAATCTATGAGATTAGTTTGACAGGACCTTCCTTTTGTAAACCCATGCTGTCTTGGATCCTGTGCCCTATGGATTCCAGGTGTTGCACTATCCTTTCCTTAAGGAATGCCTCCATAATCTTGCCCACTACTGAGGTAAGACTGACGGTCTGTAGTTCCCCACCTCCTCCCTGCTACCACTCTTGTGAAGCGGGATCACATGAGCCCTTCTCCAGTCTTCTGGGACCCTCCTGTGCTCAGAGACTCACTAAACAATTCTGCTAATGGCTCTTCTAGTTCCTCCTTTAGCTCCTTAAGTACCCTGGGATGTATGCCATCAGGTCCCATTGCCTTATCCACCTGACCTTAGCAAGCTCTTGTAGGACCCTTTCTTTTGTGAAGGAGTAGTGCTCACCTCCCTCCCCTGTGTCCATGATGCTGAGCTGTGGGCCCTGCCTACCTTCTCTTCAGTAAATACTGAGCAAAAGTATCTATTTAGGATAGATGCCTTTACAGGGTCCTCCTCCTCACATGCTCCCTTTTCTCCATTAAGCTTAGCAATACCCCCTCTGGACTTTCTCCTTTCACTAATGTATCTATAGAAAGTCTTGTCACCTTCTTAAATGAACTATATTTGTTTGTAAGCATAGTAAAACATGTGTAACAGATCTGAAAACCACATGCTCATTTCTCTGTTTTTTAACATTGCACTCTTTGCACATTGGCTTACAGAGTATGAGTATTTAAACCTAGCACCTCTAGAGGACGTGCACCATGACAAAGTTCAGTGAGCCTGCGTGAAGCATTGGGCCATTTTTTACCTCTGCACTGCTCACTCTAGATTTCCTCAAGAATGGTTTACATGAATTAGCCTCTTCTCAGCATTTGATTTTCCTTATAGTGTTGGTGTAGTGTCTAGATTATCGGATTTTGTATACTCCAGAGAAGGGCAACTAAAATGATGCAGGGGTTGCACCAAAGCCCTTTGAGGAGAGACTGGGGGATCTCAACATGAACACCCTGGAAGACAAAAGAGCAAGAGGGGATATGAAAAAGACCTGCAAGTGTCTTACATGGTGGAAGAGTGTGCAGGAGGGGACTCTTTTTAAAAAGAGGAAAAGCACCAGGACCAGAAGGCATGCAGTGAAGCTGGGAGGGAGAGTTAAAGAGGGATGTGAGAAGGTACTACTTCACTGAAAGAGTGCTAGACTCCTGGAAAAGACTGCCAACAGAAGTGGTGGAAGTGAAAACAGTAGGGTCTTCAAGCATGCCTAGGATAGACAGAAGGGAATATTAGTGAATAGGCAGGGAGTAGGGAGAGTCACCAGAGATCAGTTAGGATCTGTGGAGGCAGACTATGCATGGACCATCTGGGCAGACTGGATGGGCCAAGTGGTCCTGCTCAACTGCCTAATTCTATGGTTCTATGAATAATGATAACAAGATAAATATAGTCTACAGAATGTATTACCTTAAGGAAGGTGGAAATACAAAGTCAGTGTAATCACTGATAAAAGCTACACGTCAACTTTATTAAATCAGGATTTAATCAATTAGATAAACTAAACTTAGCAAACATCCTAATGGAGCAGATGTTATTATTAAAAAATATAATATTATTGAAGAGAATTTGGCTTGTCATGGACTGAAAGTGGAAGGCTTTACAAACTGTTAAAACTAAGGATAACAGATGAAGATAGAGCAGAATCTAGCCAATTGTCAGATGATAATGGGAATATGGGAGATGAGACTCATTACCATGATTATAGTGCAATTTTAATTCCTGATTTAGAGTTTAAAAGAAAAAAGAACACATTTCAGAAAAAAAGAAAAAGAAGAAAGCAGAGAGCTATAAGGGATTGATTTTGCCCTGAGATAAATGTACTCAAACTGATATTGGAAGTTGTAATGGAAACGTACTTATACAGAGGGATATTGACTTGCAACAGGTAAGTGAGCCTGAGCTGTCTCCTACTGGAACATTACAGAGTAAAGGGTCATCATATAGTGTATCTTATATGGTGGTAGTGCAAGGTACCTTAGTCAATGTGACGGATCAGACTATAGAAATACAAGGTAGGGCCTATAGTATTTACAGCCAATGGTTGAGGAATGTGTGATCTAAGCAGATGGAATACTTCTGGGCCTAAAGGGAATGAATAAAAAGTCATGTGAAGATTCATATACATTGAGATAGTTACTGGTAATTGATCATTGCTTTGATGTTGAATTAGGGCCAGACATTATGATGAATGACATTTGTAAGGTTATTTGATATAGTGATATAGTTTTTGCAGTGACTGGGTTCCAATAGTATTAATCAACTCTAGAACTGCTAAATACATTAAGACTAATAGTTATGATTTTGGTAGATTAGAACTTGAATTCCAACAACCAGTGTCAGTTAAAGAATTTTGGATAGATGCATTAGCTTATATGATAATAGAAAACAACTTAATGAGTAAAATGTTAACAGTCAGTTGCAGAAAGTTAGGGAGGGTTGTGATGTTGCTTTACAACAGAACATGACTCTCTCACTTCATGGCTGAGGAAAACTGAATAGAGAAACAGAGAATTGACTTCTATATTTGTGTCCTGACACTGCTGTATGATCTAGTAAGACCAGCAGTAGACATTGAAGAGATGTTTATTGGGATCAGTAAGTAAATCTTTATTTCAATAACACCCATTCCAGGAGGCTCAGGGTGCTGTACAATATTAAATTACATCATAAAATTAGTACTACAAGCAAAAGGCAACATGACACTCTCTTAAATACTAGATAATAAATAAACTGTAAAGTAATAAAATCCATATAAAAATAAGTTTTTTTTTGTTATTGTTTTTTTTCAATTGTTTAACAAGGAGTGGCACACTAAGCTGAAAGCTTGATTACAGGTGTGACCTGGGAGCACACGGAAGTTAAGTGACTTGCTCAGGGTTGGACAGTATGCAAGTGGGGGCTGTGGAATTCAAACCCAGGTCTCCAGATTTGCAGCTCAGAGCCTTAAACCACTGCACTATACTGCCTCCCTATTATTAGTATACAGCCAGCAAATTATAGTATATTGAGGACCTCCTTAAAGAGGTGGGATTTCAGACCCTCTTAAAGGCTTCAAGTGAGGGGGCTTCCAACAAGAACCTTGGAAGTGAGTTCCACAGGATTAGGCCAATTACTTCAAAGGCCCTGTTGCCAGATGACTTAACTCAAGCCCTGGGAACCACTAGGAGGCCAGCCTCAGAGGAATGGAGAGGACAGGAGGTCTGATAAGGAGTCTGAAGGTCACACAAGAAGCTAGGGTCCAGTCCATGTAGAACCTTATTGGTCAGCAAGACAACCTTGAACGAGATTCTTTACCTCATCAACAGCCAGTGCAGGTCACGCAGGACAGGGGTTACATGACAGGACCTTGGAAGGACCATCAGCAACTGAGCCACAGCGGTCTGCACTAGCTGCAGGTGATGTAGGAATCCTCCATTCAGTCCAAGGAATAGAAAATTGCAGTAATCAGGTCTGAATGTTTCAAAAACATGTACCAGTGAGGGCAAGTCGTCAGGTGGGATATAAGATTTGTGGGGATTAAGTGGACAAAGCAGTTAAAAATAAAACTCTTGCTAATGAGACAAAGAATAGTGCTAGCAGAGTCTCTCTGATTTTTAATAGTGGATATCTTTCATTTGCATAATAATAGAAATGAAGACATGATGTGTGGTGAGGTTTTGGTTTCAACATTAGGTTAAATAGATTTGTTACTCCAAGATATTAAATGAGATCCAACACACTGTTCCTATAAGCAATAGATTTTGCCGGTTATGATGAGAAACATATAGATCAGAAGTTCAAGTCATTTGTTTTGGAACATGATATTATTAAATTTCAGGAAACTTGGCACTCCCTGGAATCTAATATAGCTATAGTCATCAAGCTTTCTCTGCAACTATAAAGAGAGAACACAGATGTGGGAGATAGGTGGGGGTTCTGTTTATACACAGTAAATTTTTTTACTAGGTATTTATACTGGGTGTTGAACGGAAGAAGGCATACCTGCTCATCATTACCGTTCCCTGCATAGCAGGTTCATTGTGATCCCTTATGCCATGACAGCTGATTTATTTCAGTTTTGAAACAGTTCAGTGAAGTACTTTGGACTACATGATTCAGAAGGTCATTCCAAATCCAAATAGTCCTGTTAAGAAATGAATAGTTCCTGGTATTTGTTTTAGCAGTCTCCATCTTTATTCGTAACCTATGTGCTTTTAATTATTTTGGTTTGTTCTGTATTGCTATTCCCATCTCTTGTATTAATTCTGGATCTTTCATTATTTTATACGATTGTAACAGGTCTCCCCTTGTTCTCCAGTGCTCCAAACTATGTAAACCCAGTTGTTCTAGTCGTTCAGCGTAATTGTATTTTTTCAGGGATCATATCATTTTTGTATAATTTCTCTGTATTTTCTTCAGTCTATTTTTTCCCCCTTAGCATAATGGTTCCATAATGGGAACCCGTAGTCCATGTGTGGTTTAACATATGTTGTATACAAGGGTAATAGACAACTTTTAGGTTTGTTTATGAAACTTCTTTTGATATTTTTAATCATACAATTTGTTTTCTGAATTACTAGCGTCCTGTGAGCTTTAAAGTTCAGGTCAGCATCTATTATAATGCCACAGTCCTTTTCATTAATAGATTTCCTTAACTGAATGGTATTTAATTTCTATGTCTGTCTACTATTGTTTTTTCCCAAATGCATAACAGTACATTTTTCAACACTAAATGGCATTCTGTTTTCCTGAGACTGCCTTTCTACAGCTTGCAGGTCTTTAACTAGATCTCTAATTCTTTCTGGTGTGTCTGCTGGTCCTCCTAGCTTGATGTCATCTGCAAACTTGACCAGCATATTAGTTGTGTTATGATGGATATCACTAATATATATAGAAAAACGTATTGGACCCAGTATGGACAAAATTTGAATATGTTCCCAGAATTCTTACTTTTTGTTTTCTATCTTTTAACCAATTTTGTGTCCAAGTGATTAGTCTGCTGACAATGCCTATTTTAGTCATTTTTTCCAACAATTTGTTGTAAGGTACTTTATTGAAGGCTTTCTGAAAATCTAGAAAGAATGTATCTACCAGTTTATTTTCATGTAGGCCTTTGTTTACTTGCTTATAAAAACAAAGCTGATTTGTTAAACATGACGTGTTTTATTTAAACCCGTGTTGTTTTTGGTCTTAAATTTCAGTGATTTCAGATTTTCTTCCATTTTTCCTTTTTAGAAAGCTTTTGGCTACCTTACATAGGACTGAGGTTAGGCTAACCAGTCTGTAGTCTGACTGTATAGCTCTATCACCCTTTTTTTTCTCTAATAGTGGTACTATCATGGCCTGCCTCCAGTCTTCCAGCACCACACCTGTTTCAAAAGAGGCATTATATAAGTATGTCAGTGGTCTAGAGGTCTGTTTTCTCACCTCTTTGAATAATCTGGGGTGCAATTTGTCTATCCCCGCAGATTTGTTTGGCTTCAATTTGTTTAGTAAATTTTCAATATTATTTGTACTAATTTTTAAATCTAAGTTTGTGCTTTTATTCTGACCAATATTAATATTATCCTGTTCTTTTGTGTCATATACAGAACTGAAGTAGTCATTAAAGTTTTCTCCCATGTCTTTAGAGTTTGATATTTCTGTCCCATTAGTTACCAGTGGTCCAATCTTGTTGGAAGTTTTTTTGGTATTGTGACATAGGCATAAAAACTTTTGCTGTTGTCATGTCCATGTGCTAGGTTGAATCCTACTTTATTCCTTTCCTCTCATATATTTCTTTAGCATGTTTAGTACCTTTTTATATTCTATGATTGCTTCTTTTGTTCCTTGTTTTTTTCATTTTATCATAGGCTTTTTTCCTTCTTTGTACATAGTTTAATTATTTTGTTGGTACACCATATTGGTCTTTTCCCTTTTCTAGTGTGCTTTTTTTTGTTGGTATGCATCTTTCTTCCAGTATTTTTAATTTATTCTTTATCAATGCCCACATTTTGTCTATGGTCTTATTGTGAAACCTTTGTTCCCACTTCCAGTCTGTTAAGTCTTTCCTTATTTTGTGATAATTGGTTTTATTGTAGTTCCTAGCCATGGTGGTACCCTTAACTACTATTAATCATCTTTTTATAATAAATTCTGTGGTGTTGTGATCAATGCTGCTCAGACTTTCCCTGATGTTAATTTTTGTTATCCTGTCTTCTCTGTTAGTTATTACCAAGTCTACAGTATTTTCCCCTCTGGTGGGCTTATATATTAGTTGACTTAAACCAGCTGTGTATAACATCTTCATGAACCTTCTAGATACTGCATTTGTTGCTGTCTTATTTATCCAGTCAATGTCTGGATAGTTGAAATCACCTGGAAATGAGCACATTACCTTCTACTGCCATCTGTTCGATTTCAGCTTCAATGCAGCTATCAGTAATTTTGTTACAGTTTGGGGGTTGATAGTAGACCCCTAGCAGCAGTTTTTGATTATTATTTTCCTTTATAGACACCCATATAGATTCTACATCTGTATTTAAAGTATACCGGTTATGTATTGAGCTCTGTAAAGTATTTTTTTATGTGAATTGCAATGCCGCCGCTGTATTTGTGGTTCCTGTCTTTTGCATACAACTCATAGCCCTCAATGTTCTTATTCCAAAGTACACCAGTGTCCCACCATGTTTCAGTAATGAACGAAACAGCTACATTTTCTAATAGGAGCATTGCCTCTAATTCTGATTTTTTTGGTGGTGTTGAGGCTTCTTGCATTTAGTGACCAAACTTTCAGTCACTTATATGTATTTTTGACCATCTTGTTTTCGTTTTTCTCCCTACTGTTTGGATTTACAGTACATTCAATTGCAGACTTAACCCCTCTCCCCTGATTTATCAGTTTAAATTACTATCTACTAACTTTTTTATTGCTAACCGGAGTTTTCTACTTCCTTTTTTTACTTAGTTGGAGACCATCTAGGCTTTGATACTCTGGGTCATTTACAAAGTCTTCCAAGTCGGTTATGAACCCAGTTTCCTCCTGCAACATCCAGTGCCTTAACCAATTATTCAGCTCTTTAATTTTCTTTTGGGAAAGGTAGTATTTCTGAAAAGTACAGTTTACATTTACGTTTATTTGCCTCTTTCCATATATTTTTAAATTAATTCTTTTTTTCTATTTGGCTTTGACCTTTGATGTTTTTGACACCCAAGTGTAATATTAAAATATTGCTTCCGTCCTTCCCTTTAATTTTATTGGGTAACATTTTTTGCACATCTCTAATTTTGGCATCTGAGAAATAACTCGTTGTGATTATTTCTTTGGTGCCCCATGAGGTGTACCTGTCTGTGTACTTTAGAACTGAGTCACCCAATACATAGACATTTTTTTATAAATGGTGACATGTTATGATCGTTTGTAGTGTTCATTTTGAGGTGTACCTTATAGTATCCATTTCCAAGTCTCCTGAATCTGGAACCTCATTATTATTAACAGTTCTAGTTTCTTGTGGTGGGTGGTATTCGTTAATTACTTTATTTTGCCTTATAGGTGGTTCTCCACTTTTTTCCACTCTTACATCCTGTGTAAAGGGGCATTCATTTTGTGTATTATTGTTCCCTTTATAGAACTGTAACCTAACAATGTGAGATGTAGATGTGCCTTCCCCAAGATCCTGCTCACTATTTCTCGTTGGTTGTGTGTTTTCTATTGGGTCTAAGTTGATTCCTTCTGTTGTCCCTCCTTGGTGCATCTCATTTGCATTATTTATATTATCTTCCTGCATAGTCTCCTGCTCATGATTTACATTTATATCTGCATCAAGTAGCATCAACAGTTCATATCTATGAAATATTTCCAGATTAAATCCCATTGCCCTTCTTCATTTTTTGTATTTTCAGTTTTATACTGACCAGTCCACATCTTCTTCCTCCCTATCTCTTGCTTTCTTTCTGAAGTCCTTATCTGCTCCTGCTACTTGAGCTTCTTGTATGTTCTGTGTAAGATTTTGTTGTTACACAGAGATCAGTTTCATTTCTAGTTCTGAAATATTTTTATTCAACTCCCTATAAGTATACACTCTTTGCAGGTACATATCAGAACTTCATTTGCTACCTCTGTGCTTATTTTATTGCACAGTATACAGTACATCTCAGTCCCAAACCACCTCCTTCTAGCCTGACCATATTTGCATCCCTAATATTTATTAGTTAATTTTAATACCGTTGACTCAACTCATTGTTTGGTGGTAGCTTTACCTTATTATCAAGGGTTGAGGGTCCTCCTTCACTCTTTGATAGTAATTTCCTCACAAGTTAACAAAGTATGGGGGACAGGGATACAAGTGCATAAGCAGACTTTTGTGACACCTGAGAAAAATAAAAGCACAAAACAAAATATGTCCTGGACAGACAGTATGTCCATTACACATCTATGGGTACACAGTTTTTAATATAAATGTCAGAGTAAAGGTACTAGACCGCGAGAATGTACTCTCAAAGAAGAGTTAGTATTGTGTGCATAATTTCAATAGTTAAACTGGAGAAAAGATCTAGCCTACTGTGCAATTTAATGTAAAGAGATGTCCACTCCCATGCCTTCCAAGCCACCCTGCTCAGGGTCACAGGACTTCTGTCATATTCCCCACAACAATATACAATTAAATTAAAAAGTGGGCAAAAACCACTCATGCGTGATCCTGGTGCATTTGTGGCCCCTTAAAAAAGCTCCCAGAAATGCTGTTTGAGAGAATTTGATCATTCCTTCTAGACTGGCAGTTCAGGGACTGAAACAAACTACCAGCCCCTCTTCCTGCTTACTGCTATGCAGGAAATAGGGCTCCAAGTGTGCAGTAAGCACTTCACTAATAAAATATATTGGTAAAAAGCACCACACAGAGACACTTTGCAGAGGGTGTGCTATCTAATAAACCTCTACAGAAATAAACAAAATGCCCACTCACTGCAGGGCTTGTATTTATCTCCCCTGTGACATGGAAGTGCCTTAAGGGGTCACAGGATTACTGCTGAATTCCCCACAACAATATAGAATTAAATTAAAAAGCAGGAGAGAATCACTTATGCGTGGTCCTGGCATGTTTGTGGCCCCCTAAACAGCTCCCAGAAATGCAGTTTGAGAGAATTTGATCATTCTTGCTGGACTGGTAGTTCAGGGACTGAAACAAACTACCAGCCCCTCTTCCTGTTTCCTGCTATGCAGGGAGTAGGGCTCCAAGTGCACAGTAAGCACTTCAAAAATAAAATATATATTGGTAAAAAGCACTACCGAGAGATGCTCTGCAGAGGGTGTGCTATGTAGTAAACCTCTGCAGAAATAAACATTTTCTCCCCTTAGTGTGGTAGAATAAGATGTAATGGATGACATCAGCTTTTGCTTCATAAATATACAAATAGGACATTTTGACTTTTTGTTTGGGCAATATATATAGCATATACCAACTTATTCCTCAAAATACTTTTCACAAGATATTTGGAAGGCCTTACAGTTGAAGCTGAAAAATCTACAGTACGATTATCCCACCTATGAAGTGCTGCTCATTGAGGAACTTTCATGCCCATGTGAGTTCTGCCAATATCTGGGATCGGAACAAGGATGAGGATGTTAACAGCTGGGTGGCTGGTATCCAAAACAGGAGCAGTATGGATCGTAAAGTAAATGAACATGGAACTAAGTTATTAGATATTTTAGATAAAAGTCTCCTGGTATTACTAAATGGGGACTAGAGTATGATTCTACTGGGGTCTGCTGCCATAATAAATTTAATGAATACAATTTTCTAAAAATACCAGAGAGGGCTGATAATGATAATTTTCCACTCATCTTAGAAAGAAAAAAAAACAATATATGAATGTTGAGAAATAGAGATTCAAATATCGGTGTTGTTAAGGTTAGAGTCAAGTGGAATTCCAAGTAAGAGGATGTTTGTTTTCAAATAGTTTCAGTCTTTTTGTTCAGTCTTTTTGGAACTAGAGACATTAATGCCAAGAGAGTTATCTGCTAGGCATATTAATGATGAAATGCAACAGTTGTTTGGTAGTACATGGAAATTATTGATGAAGGAGAAGCCTGTACATACTGTACAGTACAAATAGTACTTGTGATTCTTGTTTTAAATATAAATTCAATTAGCTTACACAACTTAGTGAGGAGTTATGCTTGTGCAACTTTGTACTAGTCTGAAGGTATTTGAATGAAAGTTTTGTTGATTGTCATAGATGAATACTTTGGCTGTTTGCATTCTCTGTTCCATGAGGAACTACCACCCTGCTGGGGTACTGTGAAGGCAAAGGAACCCTCTTGAGGAGGATTCCACCCTTAGAGGTGCCATGGGAACATAATTCCTTTAGTCTAAAAGTACCCTAGGAAGGAGCCCCAAAAACTACTGAGCAACAAGTAATGACCCCAGAGCCTGAGTGAAGACAGACTGACAGAAACTAGTGAGGACTGGAAACAGAGACTAAACTGAGTACTGGCTGACAGATATCAGAACTTATAGCAGAAAAGGCATAACTTCAGTGAGGAGAAAGGGAATAGCAAAATGTAAGGAGGGCCACCAGCCAATCCCAACTCACAGTGGAAACCTACCTGGGTAAACATTATACTAATATAAATGTATTACATTATATATCACCTGTTGCAGAGACTACCTAACTTTTATGACCTTCAGCACAGAGGAGAGGAGAAACCTACTATAAGGGAGAACCTCTGGGGATCCAAGACCTTGGTCACCTTCACACTAGGCTTGGAATAAATTAGTGACAGCTCAACTACTGCAATTTAGAAACCCAATTCGGGGGAAGATTTTTTAGAGGAAGGGCTCTCACTCTATCTCCCCAATAGGAAAGCCATGGGGGTGCTGTAAGATGATCCCTGCAGCTAAAGGAGGTTCCCTGTGAAGGAGACCTAGAGAAGAAGCCAAACCCTTGAGGGGTAAGGCATAGGAGCTGAGCCCTTGCAGGACCTGGACATGGAGTTGTATGATCTTCACCCCTGTGGGGTAAAGGAAGGAGAGGAGGTGGAGACCAAATGAACCTTAGCTAGCTGTATGGGGAATGACTTTTGAAGGAGCTGCCAGTGAGGTCTGCACAGCTAAAGGAGCCCCTCTGGACTTAGAGGCTCCACCCTCTGGCAGCTGAAGTCTTAAATGCTACATCAAGAGGTGCTGCCAAGTCAGTCTGCATGGCTAAATCTTCCCTCAGTGCATAAGACATTCTCACCCTAAGATCACTTTTATACTCTGGTCTTCTAGCACTCCCATGTAAGTGGTCCCAGAATGAGTGAGACAGCAGGAGTGGAGGGTCTGAGTCTGCTGAAGTCAGCCATAACAGACAGAATAAGGGAAGGTCAAGCTGCTGGGTGTAGCCTGTGACTCACTGCAAGTACTGTATTACCCCTTCATCAAAGGGCTGTATTATTGTTGAACTTCTATTTGCTGGACATGGCTAGGACTCTGAAAAAACATATGAGACTACAAGGATCCTGTTCTTAGTCTACTCGTTTTCTACTATTCCTGTTGCATGA
This sequence comes from Neoceratodus forsteri, assembly GCA_016271365.2. Taxonomy (NCBI): domain Eukaryota; kingdom Metazoa; phylum Chordata; order Ceratodontiformes; family Ceratodontidae; genus Neoceratodus; species Neoceratodus forsteri. The sequence goes on from CM057452.1 coordinate 1,572,245,726, forward strand.
CTGCCTTATCACTGCACTATGCTTGCCATATAAATATCACTACTGTCTGGTTGCTTGTTAACTTGCAGGTCTGTGCTTGTAGAGCTGTTATAACGCATTTTATAGCTGGTCTCAAAGTGACCCTAAATGTGCTACAAGCTGCTTTTATTTATCTCCCCTTACCTGGCACATTTGTTGGCCCACCATCTAATCTCCCTCTAGTAGACTGCATTTTTTCTAACCTTACCGCTACAAGAAAAGGCTACCTACATTCAACCTGGCTTCTTAAATATCAGACAGGCTTACTACTTGGCCACTTTGTTAAGTGTAAACCATGCTGCTCCCAAATCTCTGTAAAGTGGCTATCTCTGTCATGTCTGTGCTGGCTGTCCTCTGTGTAACTTGCTCTGGCTAGTGACATAGAAGCAAATCCTGAACCTTCTGCTCCCTTCCCCCTAGCATGTTGGCTCCCCTGTACGGCTTAATGAAAAAGGCCTTAGAATCGCTAACGTAAATGTCTGAAATCTCCTGCCTAATCATGCTGAATTTACTTTATGGGTAACTCACTACAATTCTGATAGTGTGGGTTTAACTGAAACATGTCTTAAACCTTCAGTTCCTGATTCAGTATGTGCCCTCCCTGTATTCAATTTCATCAGGCTTGATCGCACCAGACAGAAACAATTATGAAGCCTGCTATTGTACTATAAAAGCCACCTAAATGTCTCCCTTATACCCCACATATACCATCCCTCCCCAGTTTGTGAGTTGCTTCATACACTACTCCTTCTGGTAAATTCTAAGAAATCCATCTAGTCTGTGCCTATAACCCTCCCACCTCTGGAATAAATAGCTTAAGCTATCTTCTTGACAATCTTAGTAAAAGGGTGGTCTCCAATGAGTTGTTGATACTAGGTGATTTTAACCTAAACTGAGCAGAGACAAATGGTAAGCAATATGAACCCTACTGGCTGGTTTGGGCCTTAAGCAGCTTATTTCTGACCCTACCAGACTCTGGATGTCCAGTGGCCAGAATACCCTCCTTGACTGGATCCTGACAAACAGTTTCAATGTGAAGAAGTGCAAAATCATGCACTTAGGACTTAAAATTCCAGGGGGGAGTTGTCCTGATGACCACCAAATAGGAAACAGACCTGGGGATAATTATATCTGATGGCCTAAAGGGGGCCTAATAATGTGGTAAGGCTGTGGAGTGAGCCAGTGGGATGCTAGGGTGCATAGGGAGGGGTATCACCAGCAAAAAGAGGGAGGTGGTGATACCACCATATAAATCATTGGTGAGACCTCACCTGGAGTACTGTGTCCAGTTCTGGAGGCCACATCTCCAGAAGCATATACTGTAGACAAAGTAGACGCAGTCCAGAGGCTGGGACCCTCTCTGATTCTACCTCAGACCATACTCCCACTTACTGTATTTAGAGGATCATGTAACCTAAAATACTCATTAAGATTATCCTCCTGAGAGATTTAGCCAAACTATACCTGGATTCCTTTAATAGGGATTTTGCACTCTTTGATTGGTCCTCTGTCTTATTGTATCTGCTGGGATGCCTCTGTTGCCCTAAATAACTTCCTAGATATCTTCTCCTCCCTGAAAAGTAAGCATGCCCCAATCATAAAGAGGAGTGCTGGGGCACTGTCATCAAATGGCTCCACAATGACCTGCTATCGCTCATGAAATCTAGGGATACATGCTGGGCAAGGTTTAAGGCTACCCAAGATTTGTCTTACTTTCATGAGCATAGATGACTCAGTAATGTCTGTAAAAAAGCAATACACATAGCCCAGAATGAATTTTGCAGATCTACATTGTGGGCCTCTGCCAGGGATCATAGATGCTTCTGTCAGAATACTAAAAGTATAGTGGGTGACCTCCTTAAATATAAAACTATTGACATGCCTATTGGTGGGATAAATTATAACAATGCTAAAACAATTGCTAATGCATTTAATAGTTAGTTCTCTGACCTGGCATTCATCACCTCCTTACTTGGGGCTCCTAACTCACAGGATGAATCTGTGACCTTCCATCTCCCCCCTCATCTCATCCCCCCTTTTATCTTAAGACTGTGTCAGTGGGTGAAATTGGCAGACTCTTGATTAGTCTCTCCCCCTTTACTAGCGCTGTTTATAATACGGAACCAAAGCTTATATGCTTGGGTGCCTCTTGTTTTGCTTTGCTTTGCCCATCTCCTACATCTTCAATACATCCCTGCTTACTGGAGTTCTTCCCAACCCATGGAATGTTGCCAGAGTTGTCTCAGTATTCAAGCAAGTTGATCCAAAATGTCTTGAAAATGATTGTCCCATACCTATACTATACTATCAGTAAATTACTAGAGAAAGTGGTGGTGTTCCAATTAATAGAGTGCCTCCTTAAATATGATCTGCTGTCCTTGGCACAGCATGGTTTCTGAAAGGGACACAGCACCTCTACAACCCTTGCTAAAGGTACCTCTGAGGTCAGGATTACTATGGATCAGAGCAAGCTTGCTAGATCAATCTTTGTAGCTCTCCAAAAGGCTATTGACCAGGTAGACATAAAATTCTCTGTACCAAGCTACATTCATTAAGATCGTCATCCCCTGCTCTAGCCTGGTTTGCAAATTAGAACATAAAACGTAAGATGTACACACAGGAGGGCGCAAGAGCCCATCTAGCCTGTCTGCCGTTTTCTTAATGGATTGTTCCAATTAAACCTCACCCATTTAGATAGGAATCCAGTCTGCTTTTACTTATCTTAAGATTTGATTTTCACTGATAACTATACTCTCTGGTAATGAGTTCCAGCACTGTACTAGCTTCTGGGTAACCAATGCTTTCTTTTAGTTGTTTTGAAAAGTTTGCCATTTAATTGAAACATGTGTCCTCTGGTGTCCCTACTATTCTGTTTAAATTCCATACTTAAACAATCTCTAAGGTCTAGATTTGATAATTTCTTAAAAACTTATTAAATCCCCTCTCATCCTTCACATCTCCAGAGAATACAGACCTAACTTTTCCAGTCCATCCTTGTAACTTTTTCCTTTCAAGTCTCTTATTGGTTTTGTTTTCCTTTGGACCTTTTCAAGCTTGGCTATATTGCAAACATTTGGTGGTGCTCAAAATTGCCCACAACCCTCCATGTGTGGTCTCACAAGGGATCTTTACATAGGTAGCATCATCTCCTTACTCCTGTTTATAGTATTCCTCCTTATACAACCCATGACCCTGTTACACTTTGTAACTGTCTCGTCACATTGTCTGTCGAATCAAGTCACTGGATACCATCACTCCAAGAACCTTTTGGTATTCAGCAGTTCTAAGGATGTGATCACCTAGTTTGTATATGGTTTTGCAATGTCTCGTCCCAAAGTGAATAACAACATATTTTTCTAAACCGAGTCTCATTCTGTTTACTGCAGACCACTCATAGATCTTGTTTAACTCTTTTTGCAGTTAGCTTATTTGGGGATTTGTTTCAACTATATGCCCTATTTTGGTGTAATCTGTGAACCTGCTGATCCATCTGCCTTTGGTTGCATTCATAGTAGAGACATATACAGTTTGTTGAACAATGTGGGTCCCAACACCGACCCCTGGGGCACCCTACTGGCCACTCCATCTTTAACAGAATCTACTCCATTTATTCTGACCAACTGGGATCTGTCAGTTATTCTTTGATTCATATTATGATTTTACTATTTAGTCCATGCTTCTCAAGGCTCTTAATCAGCTCTGCAGGTGGCACTGTGTCAGAGGCCTTCACAAAGTCCACATCCACTGGCTTCCCATCATTCAGTGCATGACTGACCTTCTCAAAAAGTAGATCAGATTTGCCTGGCAGGATTTTCCCTTTCTAAAGCCATGCTGATTTATATCCCACATCCCTGTTTCACTAAGATGATTATCTGTATTTTTTTAGGATAGGCTTCATTGTTTTTCCCAACACCCATGTGAGGCTAACCAGCCTATTTTTTTTCTTCAGAACCCTGCTGCCTTTCTTATGAATTGGCACAACTATAGCCTTCTTCCAGTCCTCTGGTACCTCATCTCTCTCTCCAAAAATCTCCAAAAAATGTCTGTTTTGGGATCTGCTAATTCAGATGCCATTTCACTCAATATTATTGAATGCAAGTCATCTGTTCCTTGAGAATTGTTCTTATTAAGAGAAATCAAGGCTTCGTATACCTCCCTTTCATCAATTTCTAATACATTGTCCTTGTCCTGTATTTCTACCATATTTAACTGGGATGCCTGATATAGTGATCTGACATAATCATTTAATAAATCTGTCACTTCTTTGTCATTTGTAATAGATGAGACTCCCTCAATCAGGGGTCACAGTATTCAGCATTCATCTTTTTTGTTTCTAACACTTGCTCAGAACATTTTTTGTTTTTTCCTGGAATTTTTGGCAATAACATCATCTTTTTAACCATTTGCAATCCTTGGCTTGATTAGTATACCGATCCCAGTGAACTTGGTCGCCAGAGGTTTTGGCACATTGATATAGCTTTCTCTTACTCATTATTATAGTTAGTATCTTCTTGTTTAACCACACTGGAGTTGTACCTTTTTAGTATATTTGTTTCTTTCTAGTACATACATATTTTCAAGGCTTTTCATTTTTCTTACCAGGATGTCCCACATTCTATTTACAACTTTATTTCCAAATTCATCTTTCCATCTCCATTTACTAAGTTCATCCTTCATTTTTTAAAAATTTGACATGTTAAAGCATTCTGTTTTTGTATGACCTTTAACATTGATAACTTTCCTCTCTATACTAAAAGTGACCATCTGATGATCCCTGTCCCCCAAGGGTTCTATGATATGGCAGTTTTGTATCAATTCCCCCATGTCACTTCAGAAAACACCCAGGATGGTTTTTCTCCTTGTGGCTGTTTTATCATACTGCTCCATGTTTAAATTTCTTATGTTATTGCTAGTCTATTGTCTCGGGCATTCCCACCATCCTCACTCTCCCAGATAATCCTTGGCAGATTCATGTCCCCCATAAGTGTAACAATCCTCTGACTCACCTTGGCTGTTTCTGGGGCAATCAAGTCTCACCTTGACACACCTCCAAGGGGGCTGGCCTGGAATCGCTAGTAGGCAGGAGAAGAAATGGCACAGTGCCTCCACCTGGGATAGTGATAGGGAATACCTGGGGATAAAGTGCAGGTTACCACCCCCTTGGAAAAGACACAAGCTGCCCCCATTGTACCTTCCTCACACACAGTAACAGAACGAACTTTGCAATGACCAGTAATACCAAATGTGTAACAAACAAACTGCAATATTTATTTTGGGGAGGTGGAAAGGGGGAAATATCACAACAACAGTAATAACTGGCACGAACAACAAAAGTAACAAAAGAATACAAATTATTTACCACATCCCACCTGTGGGTGCACCCATCTTTTCCCCAGATGGCTGTTTCCAACAGTTACCAAGTTGTGGCTGGTACCACACTGGGGGTATTAAGATGGTGACAGTCTGGTGGCTAGAACTAGGAAGCTGCGTTGGACCCAATAACTTGTAAACACAAACAATTTTTAACCTTTCTACCTGGTCACAGCTTGAAATTTGGCACGGTCCAGTGCAGGACATAACCCCCTCTGAGATCTGACTAGCTAACTAGCTAAATAGGAATTCCACTAAGCCACAGTCCAGGGGTACTTACAGTTTGAAGCTTCAGATGGGGATTGCAGAAACTTGCTTCACAGTACTGTGCTGGTATCAGAGGTTTGCTAGTGGTGCACCACAGTATCAGGGATAACTGGAGAACTGAAGAATGCTGGTCTTCACCTGCCTGGCTTTGCCAACTTCACCTCTGAGGCTTTTGTGGACAGTGTTCACCAGGCAGACCTTTCGCCGTCTTCCTCACTGATCTTCTTCTCTGTTGGTCTGGGGATGGGGAGGCTGGGTCCCCAAGACTTCTTTGCTGGCACACACTTTTCTGAAACAGCAGTATAGCTGGGCTTTGGCTCAGTCTCTAGCCCCAGCACATGCAGTCACTTTGGCTTACAGCAATAAGTCTTCAAAACTCTAACCCCTCTGAGAGGGATCACAGGATGCTCTGTCCTTATTCATTGCTACAGTATTTGTCTTAACTGACTGCACCTGCCAGTCTCTGCTCTAACAATGCAGCTTCATGCTCCTTCTCTTTCTCTGACTGCACAACTTCCCAAGTCTCTCTTTCTGCAGCAGAAATTAAACTTCTCTCTCTGCAGCAAACTCCCAAATTTCTCCTTCTGCTGCATGGCTGTCTTAGAGGTTCTGCCTATTTGTATTTAGCTGGGGCAGGGCAGGCCATTTAGCAAAGGTGCAGGCCTTGGGCTGGTTAGCCCAGCGCAGTCTCTCCTACACTCTGCTCTCTCTCCCAAATCCTGGTTGAATCTCCCCTTTTGGTGGGCCTACTACCCTTTTTATAATTTCCTCCTTGCTTCACGCTAATTGGCTGTAGCTCTCCCAGGCAAATCTAGTGCCCCCTGACATTTTACCCAGCAACCACCCAGCTGCCAGAGTCCGTGGAGACTGCCACATTTGTTTACTTTTAATCCCAAAGCTGTCTGCCTTTCTTATTTTAGTATTATAGTCCTAAGGGGTGAAAACCACTTCCCCCATTCCTGGAGGCATTATAGTACTGATCCCCAACTCTGCTGCCTTCCCTGGAGCCAGGGATATATTTAAATATTGTCCATAGCCAAATACTCACTTTGGAGCTGCAGCTCCTTTAATTCCTGCTCCCCTGATGGCAACACATGCACAAAAGTTGCGCGCCACCATCTTTCTTATTTATATTTCGAAGGTCCAATTTTACTGACCCACAAACTGTCCAGAAGCCTGCTCAAATGCCCGGAGGCACTGAAACACATAAGGACCTCAGCCCCCTTCTCTCCATGGGGCCAAGGAGCAAGGATTATGGTGGACCCAGCCACAGAGCTTCCAAGGGTGCCACTGGCCTGAATCCCACCAAAAGCACTGCAGGCGCCATGGAGCCAGGAGTGCAGCCATGGCCCACAAGATAAGTCCCAAATGGGGGGGGAGGCTTACATAAGTATGACATTTTTCCTCCCCACTTGATCTTCGATTTCTCTTATAAGCTCATAAGCAATTTATCTACATGATTTGGCTACTTTGGTGGTTTGTAATTAATACCAATTATTGCATAATCATAGTTGTTTACTCCCACTCTAATCCAGATGGTTTCATTTTCTGGACAGCTCTACATGTTTACCTCCTCAGAGGTCCTTACAAATGTAAAGAGCCACCCCACCTCCAACTCTCTCAACACAGTCCCTTATAAAAAGGATGTAACCTTAACCTTCAAGTTCTTTTTCCTCAAGTATCATCCTTGTACCACCATATTTCTGTTATTCCAATTAGAGCTGGACAGTCTAATTTGGCAATTCCCTCAAAATCTCCAAATTTATTTTGTAGGCTCCTTGCATTAATTAATAAGCAACTCAATTGTTTGCTTCTAGATTGTATCTTATAGGTACCCTTAAAAGAGTTCTTTGCCCAGTCTCTAGCTTGTGGAAACTCAATGTCACATTTACTGATACCCTTCCCCCATTCCCCTTGGTAACTAGTTTGAATGCTTGTCTAGATATTTGTTTAACCTGTCTCCTAGTCTTCTTACACCCATTTGGTTCATGTGTCATCCTTCCCTCCTATATATTTGATTTACTATACAATGGCTGTAAAAATCCTGGATGATGGTGATTAGCTGGCTGGTACGATTTACACATTGTAAATCATATTATCACCCAATGGTAAAAAGTACCAGCCGCCGGCCAGTTGCATAAGGACCTACCGCACCCCAGAAATCACTCTGAGCCCTCCCAAAATGGAAAACCTCAAAATTTACTGGTGCTATGATGCTGGAGCGGGAGTTTCAAACAAACTGTGCCCAACAAAACACAAAACTCCCTGCCTGTCTGACATACAAACACTTGCAATACCCACACAGCAGGCAAAACAATGTTTTAGAACTCACCTCGGGCCCTCTTCTGGGAACTGAAGCAGAGCACAGACAAAAAAACTGTACTCTGTTTCCCGACCAAGAAGTGGGACAAGATGGGTAAGCAAGTGTTTTATGGTGCAGCAGCAATCAAAGCTACTGCGCATGCACACAATCTGCCATAGCAGAGTCAGTGCTCTATATGGCAAATGTAGCAACTGAGGATTATTTTTTCTTGCACACCAATAAACTCAATAAATAACATAAAATGCAGAAAAAAAACCTCTTTTTGTTATTTCTTTTTTTGACAAAAAAGGGGGCACATTGTATAATTGCAATATATCACTTGAAGGTGTGGGTGATGGAAGGATTTACCCAAGCCTGGTGTGGTTTCCTCACTCAGCTGTGCCTCATGAGCAAACCACCACACCAGGCGTAGGTAAATCCTGCCATTACCGACACCCTCTCATGGTATATTGCTTAAACAACTAATAGGAAGGGGACCAGATGAACAAGCAGCTACTGAAGTAATCTGAGATCTCCCAAAAGGATTATTTGAGAACCATTTTATAGCATCTACAGAAAAATGACAGTCATTTAAAGCCTCAAGTAACAACTTGGATCAACCAAGTTGAAAACTTTGGTGAGGTCTACAAAAAAACAAAAAACAGCATAGTGACCCTTATCAATGGCACTCTAAATGCTGTTGGCGAACCTCACCAAGGCTGTCAATGTACTGTGAGAGGCCCTGAACCCATGCTGCGCAGTTGTTCAAGTTTAAGTTCAAGTTCAAGTTTATTGCAGGAAAACTCCATTGAGCAAGCTCATTCACAAGGAGGTCCTGTGACATAAACACTTAAAGTACAAACATAGATAGGTAATAACAGTATATACATGAAATGCACGTTACATGATACAGGCTGGATATACATACAAGGGTACCACATAGGGTGACCGCAGGTGGTAAACATTAATATGACACAGGGAAGCGACTTACAGGTTGCATACTGATAAATGAAACATTATGACTGGTGTGCAATACATATATTTTGGCAGCTAGAACAAACAACAGACTACAACTGATATGGGGGAGTGATTTGATAGAGTAGCAGTGGAGCGTAAGCATAGATAAAGCCAGGAGCGGAAGGGGAAGGAAAGCAGTTAATATGACAAAGCAATTATACCTTACCAGTGGATAAATATGGCACACATGGGGAAGGAAGAGACTTAATGACAGTTACAGGTGTCTTTTATTTGGCTGAACTTAGCGGATTTGTAGAAGTTTATTGAAACTGTGCTAGTTAGTTTCAGTACGGTTTGTAATTGGTTCCAAATGGAGGGAAGGGCATATGCAATAGCACATTTACCAAAGGAGGTTCGCGTCCTTGGTATGTCAAGCATAATAAAGTCAGATTTTCTTAACGAGTATGCACTATGTGAGATACTAGTAAGGGAAGAGAGATAGCTTGGCAATTTCTGCAGGAGCAGTTTAAGAGTCCATAGCCCAGCATGGAGCAGGCGTCTAGTAGTAAGGGATGTCCAACCAACAGCTGCATTTAAGTCACAGTGATGCGAACGGTAAGGGGGGTTGGTAATGAACCGTAACACACGGTGATGAAGGATATCCAGTTTACTTAGATTTGCAAGAGTGGTGGAGGAATAGATTGCATCGCCATAGTCGAGTAGGGGGAGAAAAGTGGCCTGTACAAGCTTGTTTCGAGTTTCAAGGGGGAAAAGAGGCCTATTTCTGTAGAAGAAACCTAGCGTTGCTTTTAACCTTCTAGAGACATCTTCAACGTGGTCATTGAAAGATAATTTATTGTCGATCCAGATACCCAGATATTTAAATTTGGTTACAACTTCCAGAGGCTCGTTTAGCGTGGTGACAATGAAGTCTTGGACAAGGGTATTGGGGGGGGCCTGTGACAGCACTGCGGGAGAATATCATCGCTTTAGTCTTCTTAGCATTGAGCAGAAGCTTTGCCTTTATTAGATTATGCTCAAGTTGTGCGAAGTCCACTTGAAGCACTCCCTTAACTTCAGATAATGATGAGCCAGAAGTATACAACACAGTATCACTCGCAAAAAAGTGCAGATTGGACGTAGATATGTTAGCATCTAAGTCATTAATGTACAAAGAAAACAAGATAGGGCCTACGATGGATCCTTGGGGGACTCCTCTTGCAACTGGCAAGGCAGCAGAAAAAAAGCCTTCCGCCTTTACTTTTTGGATCTTCCAGTTAGGTAGCTAGGGAACCACTGGGTGGTATGGTATGTGGCACCCAACTTTGCAAGGCAATTGACTAATAGTTTGTGATCAACAGTATCAAAAGCTTTGCTGAGGTCCAAAAAGACTGCCTCAGTTACTTTCTTAGCATCTATAGCAGAGATCCAATCATTGGTTACTTTTGCTAGTGCAGTGATTGTGCTATGATTAGCCCGGAAGCCAGATTGAGCTGGGTTAATGAGAGAAAAGGTTTCCAAGTGAGATTTTAACTGAATATGGATCAGTTTTTTGAGAACTTTAGAAAGGATAGGCAATATGGAGATAGGTCTATAGTTGTTTACATCGCATGGGTCACCAGATTTAAATAGAGGAGGATATGTGCTGATTTCAGCAGGGCGGCACAGTAGCAGATGTAATGGAAAGATTGAAGATGTGGAGAATTGGGGCAGTGAGATGGGCGTAGTCTGACTTTTAGGAAAAAGGGTTCCAAGCCATACGTCCCCTGCGCTTTTGGTGTCTAAGTTAAGAAGAGAATCTTCTACTTCTTTATAAGTTATCTCGTGCAATTGGAAGGGCTGGGTGCAGGACTAGATGTAGGGGAGGTATGCTGGCTCACCGCAGCACCAGCATAAGGTGACGAGTCAAAGCTAATCCAGCTGTGGCAAAGTGGAGTTAAGTTCCTCCAGGATTAGGGACTTGTTTTCCACAATCTTGCCACTTGCAACTATATTTGTTGGGACAGAGGGGCCATGGGCCGTCTTCTATAGCTTTGATAGTCTTCCATATTTTATGAGGTTACCTTTAGCTTGTTAGTAGAAATATAATAGTTAGCTTTAGGCGAAGTTTTCACACAGTTATTCCTGGCTGTTCTAAAGGCTTGCCAATCCGAAGATTCTTGGATTGTCAAGCTTTAGCCAGAGCTTATCTCGAGCTATAAGGGCTGCCTTGAGATCCGAGGTGAACCAGGGGTTGGAATTGTTCCGTACCCTTACTTTGATGAAAGGGGCATGCTTATTTATTATTGTAGTGAGTTTGTCATTAATGATGTAAGCTGCCTTGTTGACATCTTTGGCTAGGTAGAGATCTTGCCATCTGATCATGCTCAGGTCAGATAGGAAGTTTACTGCACTGAATTTGTGAAAGGATCTTTTTGTTATAAAGATGGGCTGCGGCCGGACCTTAATTTGAGATCTTATGCAAGCAACAATTCCATGATCGCTCATGTCATTATGAAACACTGCTGAATGAGATATTTTGTGTGGATGAGTGGTTGTAATAATGTTATGTTCCTCCAAAAAGGTGGAAACTGATCAAATATTATTCTTTCTAAGATTTTTAACAAGGGTGCTAGTAAGGAAATGAGGTGATAGATACCAATTCCCTACTGCCATCCTTATGGATAGGTTTAACAATGGCCACTTTGCATTTACCAGGAAATATGCCAAATCTTACAGAATAATTAAAAAGTAAAGATATTTGTTTTGCCAACTCAGTAATAACCAGTTTGAATATTTTAAAGCCCAATCCATCAACACCAATATTATGCCAGAGAATACATTTCTTAACATAATCTACTACAGTGCTTGGAGAAATAATGTGAACATAGAATTTAGGACCATTTAAATAACTCTCCCCCTCTTTCCTCCTATTATACAGTTCAGGTATCTCCAAACAAGATGTTGGTCTAATTTTGTCAGGGTTACCGAACTAGGTGTTAAACATCTCAGCAGTCAGTTTTGGGTCATTAATTGATCCATGTTCATCCATTAGTGTAGAGACATCTGTCTTACCCCCCCACCCCCCAATGTGAGATAAGATTGGACCAGATCTTCCTAGCATTACCAAAAACATTATGTTGTTTTTTTCTATAAAATTCAACTTTGGTTGACCTGACTTCAGTTTTACATTTATTCCATAAAAATTTTAAATCAGTTAACTGTTTTAGGTCCTTGGTAGCACTATATTTTTCCACACCTTATCTCTCCTTTTCATTAAGTTTAGAATTTCAGTGGTAATCCATTCCTTTTTAGAAGTTCTGATTCTCATTTTCTTCATGGAAATAATCCTGTCACAGATATTATTCAATATATAGCAGAACTTGTTTGAGGGCCATATTTAAATCAGAAATCCAACTCCAAGAAAGACCAATCAGCTTCAGAAAAAGCATATTTTCAAAGGGCAATATTGAGTGGATTAAGATTTTTAGTGTAACTATATAGTGGAGGTTGTTCAGCTCTCTTAACAGACCAGTCACAAAAGATTGGGGAGCGGTTACTCAAAATATCAAGGAGAACTACAAAGTTAACTACCCTCAATGGATGAGTGACCACCAGTCAATCCAAAATAGTGCCATGGCCAGTTTTATAATTAGGTCTGGTAACATCATCAATCAATTGTTGAAACCTAATTTCCTGAAATAAATCCAGGGTCAAGAATAATTACTCATTTCCCTAGTTGCTGTTAAAATCTCCCATTAATACCCATTTGCGATTAATAGGCAAGGATTTTCTAACAGCAGACACAGTTTCCAAGCCAACTTCATTCAATCCAGGGGGCAAATTTATGGAACTAACTGTTAAGCATGTCCCAGTTTATAACAAGGTATGTCGATTCCCCCTTTCTGGTGCTCATCTTACACATTAATGTGATCCCTATGATAATTTAGAATGGTTATTCTCAGGGAAATATTGTATATTTGCCTTGAGTTGCTTTTTTAATAAAGTTGTCAGAATTGCCATCCCTCCTGTCATGGTGGAGCAATTGACTGTTTACTGAAGTTACCCTCTTAGGACTAGTGGTTCATCTTTGTTCTCTGTTCCAAAAACCTGCACAGCCATGGGGGACCAGACCTTTGCTCTCTGTGCACCCAGGCTATGGAATTCCCTCCCATTGCCTGTTGGCAGTGCCACCTCCCACTATCTCTTTATAGAAGGTCCCTGTGAGATCACCTGAAATCTAACTCAGCCTATAACTGTACTTAACCCTGGTATCCCCTCCTTCCAATGATTGTTGGGCTCTAGTGCTTGGCCTGGTCTACCCAGGATCGTGATTGTGTACATCTGTGTCATATGTATATACTTTTTTAATGTGTGATCTTATTGTTACTTCACCCATATGTTGTTGTCTTTTCACTTCAAAAACTGTTTGCCTGTACATCTTGTAACCTCCTTGGACATACCTGAAAATAGATATTTATTTGTCTGGTGTGCTTACCTGGTCAATCAAAAATCAATTTAATAAATAAATGCTGCTTGTATCCTCTGAAACATCTGAGAACTTTCCGTTTACCACTACTCTCTTTGTCCTCCCCCCTTAGTCAACTTTCTGCCCATGTTATCATCTGTACATCTTCCCACAGCCTCCTGTGGGTTACTGAATTAAGGGCCTTACTGAAGTACAGGTTCAGTATGTAAACTAGCAAAAAAGCAACACAACAACCATGGTGTCCTTACCACTGGTGGTATGGAAATTGTTTTCAACTTACTGTGAAAGCTAATAAACTTTCTACAGTAGAGTGTGGTGCCGGTTTTATTGCTGCTTTTCTCATTTTTTTAACCAGGCACAAACATGCTTAGTGGAGTGAGACTTTTGTGGTGGAGGGTCAGTATGCAGACTGTCCGTCATTTGTCTTCCACTGTGGTGCACCCCTTCATGTCGACACTTCGATGGCGAAACACAAAAAAAGACCATTACGGTGACATTCTCTGTAATGGTCCTTTTTTGGTGCTTTACATTCTGACCGTATACTTCCGGGACCAACTCCTACCTGGAGTTGATAATTCTAAAGTCCGGGGTGCAGGGGTCAGCACCCCCCGCTGAAAACACTCACTACAATACCTGCGCCGGTATGTGCCGTCACTGTGGGGGAGGTCGGCATTTTCACCGTTGACCTCCCTTGGTGCTTCCCTTCCACTCTAGACACCCAGTTGAAGAACTCTGTAGGGTTCTTTAACTTTGCCTTTCTCCTGGAAGTACAGGAGGAACTCTTTGCCCTCCAGCTTTACCCTCTTTGCTGTTCTTAGCTCTGCACTGGCATTAGCAGTTCTGACCTTTCTGCTGGTCTCCCTGACTACTCTTAAGTATGCCTCATTGTCTTCCTCCACCTGTCTTCCCCTGTGTTTTTAAAATACCCTTCTCTTTTCCCTCATTATTTTCTTCAGTTATGGTGTAAAGGTGGTGGCCCTCTTGCTCTCTTTCCCTTACTTACCCTCACAATAGAACTGGCCACAGACTCTCTGACACCTGATTTGAATGCCTCCCACTTCTCCTCTACTCCATCAATTCCTCCTGTTCAACTTTATATTAATTCCCAGATATTCCCACAGATAAAGTATGCTTTTGTGAAATCCCACACCTTAACTTGGCTATTACCTTTGCTGGCCTCCATTTGGATCTCTGTCAACCATTTTTTGTGGTTACCCAACCCCAGTGCTTCCTGGAATGCTACACTGTCAACCCATTCACTATTTGTGAGCACTAGGTTCGGCAATGCTTCCTTCCCTGTAAGGTCCTAAACCAGTTGCACAATGAAAGCCCTCCTGCCATGCAAGAGATTGGTTCCTTGCACTTGCTTCAACAAGGACCTTCCAGTTCACATCCAGCTTGTTGAAGTCTCCCTACCACTAGTGCCTCACCTGATGCTTCTGCCCTCCTTAGACCCTCCTCCATATCTGCTCCTGTTGCTGTCATGGTGGTCTGTAAACCATCCCAACTGTGATTTGATTCCTCTTCCCCGTGGTTATTTGTACCCATAGAGTTTTTGAGCCTTCTGAGATCCTCCAAATTATTTAACACCATGGCACCGATGTCATATTTTACATACAGTGCCACCACTATGCCCTTCTCCCTATCCTTTCTGACAGTTTTTACCCCTGTGTGATCATTGTCCCAATCATGGTTCTGAGTCACCTATTTCTCAGTGACAGCCACCATGCCCTGCTTTCCTTCTGTAACTTATACATGTAGTTCTAGATTCTTGTTTCCCAGACTTGTATTGCTGCATACCATCCTCCAGAATCTGATCCCCTCCTCCTTTTCCAATCTCACTAGTGTTCACTTTGTTAAATCTTACATTTGGTGGGGGCAGACCAGCAGAGCCACCATGGGTTCTGTTATTGTTTGTGTTCCTGGCCAAACTGCCTTCTGCCAAACTGTTTTCCCTGCACCAAGTTTGAACTATCTGTTATTTACTATACAAATCTACTTATATTCCTTTTAAATAGCATCCATTACCTTCACGTTGGGTCCAGTTCCCAAGCATATTAAATCCCTTTTCTGTCCACAACTTCTTTAGCCATGCATTGAACTGGAACATATGAAATTGTTCCCTCTCATTCAGGTTTGACCTTGGTAGATTCTCTGAGAAGTTTACTGCCCTCTCTTTTACTTCTCTGTCATTTACGTCCTGTCCTAGTGCACAGAAACTTTCCTTCACCACTTCAGTGCTCTTCCTGACTAGGTAGCCTGTGCCTATGTACTGTACACTACTGTATATAGCTTCCCAACCCCCTCTACTGTGAGTTGTTCTACCCTGACCTTGAGTCTGTCAGCTGTTGCCCCTGGGATGCAGTACACTATCCACTGTCCATATGGTGTTAGACCTACTTCCCTCTCAGTGCCCCTCACTATGGAGTCCCCACAACAAGTACCTTCCTCCTGCCCACATGGGGCTCACCTCCCTCCATGGCATGTTCTCACCTAACAGTACCCGCCTATTGGGTGTGCTTTGGGTGTGCTGTCTGCATCCTTCCTTGAGAGGGTCACCTGGGTCTCCACTGTCTGCAGTGGTATGTACCTGTAATTAGTGAACAGCCTGGTTCCATAGGCTTTACCTTCCCACACCCTTCTTTCCTTTCCTCTCGCCAACACTTTCAAGCCACCAGCTATGGACTGAATGAGCCTTGGCGATGTCTGTGGCAGTAGCATTCTATGAAACAAGGTGGATGCAACCCTCAAGTATCATATTTTAGCCCTTGTGGCTTCTATGACTATCCTCATGGCCTGGAGTCTCCTGCAGTTCCGGCAGTGGCTGATCTCCCAAAATGTCAGATGGCAAAGAGTGAGTTTTTTAAATTAGTTAAATATACTATATTAAAAAGTACCCTTCAAAACAAATGTTAAGGTCCTGAATAACTATGGGAAACAGTATAAAGTGTTTATTAATTTACATAGATGTAAATTTAAAAAACAACAACTCTTGTGCTACATGCTGGAAGGTATCTTAGAACTGATGTAAAATCATATAAGCAATTGGTTGCTAAAGGTACCTTGAATTTTGAACTTAGCCTTGATGCCTTCATAGAAACAACTCATTGGGTAGCACAATATGGAGATTTCTTTTTTACTATTTTTTACTATTGATGAAGGTTCATGTGATGCTCCCAACTTTTCTGATAACCTTTTGTCTTATGCCTTTTCCTGCTTTACGTTGAACAAATCTGAGCTGACTATCAGCCAAGGTAAACCTAAAAAGGCCCCAGCTGAGGATACATACAGACATACATACATGCATACATACATACTGTACATACAGTACATACATACATACACACATGTATCTGTGTGTGTGTATGTATGTATGTATATATATATATATTATCCTGAGTGGTGGAGCTCATTCCTGATAGAATTTCACAATAAATGCATTAGTGAAGATTATATTTCATACTCTTGGAGAGGAAACTATATTATTCCCTTACCTAAAAAGGGCAATGTACAGGAAAATAACATGTATTGCCCTATTAGTTCAATAGACACAATGGCTAAAATATTTACTAACGTTCTTCTGTTAAGACTCCTTAAATGGGTTATCAAAAGGAGTGCTATTTCTAAGTTTCAAGTAGGCTGCCAGAATGGATATAGCACAATAAATATTCATTGTCTTTATATATTTCTTAAGTGCTTTTGTCTGTCTCTCATGTCAAATTCTTTTAACTAAGTTGCTTGAGCAGGATGCATGCAGAAATCTTAGTATGCTTATGAAAAGTTTGATTAAGGAACCTGGGTTAAAACCAAGTACTGTTTGCTAGCTATGCCAAGTTAGCTGAACCATTTAACACCATCAAGGGAGGTCAGCAGGATTGTGTGCTTGCACCTATCCTTTGTAATCTTTTTATAAATAAAACCTTTGGAAAAATCAAAGATAAAAAGTGTAATTCTCCTAGTGTTGCAGACATTTCTTGTCCAGCATTGGGATATGCTATTGATCTAGCAGTCTTTTCTTTTTGCAATATAGGCTTACAAAGAAAGTTAAATATGTTACAAAGCAGCAATATCCAATAATTTAAAACTAAAAGTTAACATTAATCAAAGTAACATTATGATAATGGTATGCAAAAAAAAATGCAAATGTTTTTGTGAGGCAGTCATTAGATTATCATAAGGGAATATGTATATCTAGGAGTCTCAAAGACTCAATTTACTTCCTATTTCTTTCTGTCCATGCAGTTAGCGCTTGCAAGGTAAATTTTGAAAATCCAATTGTAGAAATAAAAGGAAAAGTGTGACTCCTACCGGGACTTGAACCCAGGGACCTTGCCATTCTGTGGCATGCTCTTAACCACATAAGCTATAGGAGCCTCAAGTCATTAAGCTTCCTGAGTAACTCAGGAAGCTTAATGACTTGCGGCTCCTATAGCTCAAGTGATTAAGCCATGGAATGGCTAGGTCCCTGGGTTCAAGTACCAGTAGCAGTCACACTTTTCCTTTCATTTCTACAATTGGATTATATCTAGGTGTATAATTTAGTGGGATTGCCTCTGAAGCAGCCATTTGAAAGCTACCAGGACTAAACTGTCACAGGCAATGTTGGAGTTAAATAGATTCAATACACTATATTGTGGAAAACAGGGCATCCAATACTGAAGACAATAAAAAACTAAAATTAATTCCCAGGACTTGTAGGCAGCAGTGATTTGGGCATAAGAGGTGGTGGGTTCCTTGAAGTTATCCCTAATCCTATCTATAAAAAATATTATTAAGTTGCCACTTTCAACCCTGCTGTAGCTATTAGGGTAGAATAAGATGTGGCTGGGACAATACCATTCCCAAACTGGCAATGGCCTACCTATGACTTTTTCAAATAACAACTTAGGAAGTTAGATACATACAGAATGTGAATAGAAGTACAAGTTATTTTCTGTTAAGGATTTGATTTTCATGCCTTTCATCTGGAGTTCAAAAACACATAAAGAATATGCAATAAAGTGACCCAAAATATGCAATTTATCTTCAAGTGTGAGCCCTCAGTATGCCACCCCCCCACACACACAGTCCTCAAAAAGAACATCAGGAAATACAATAGAAATGGCCCAGCAGAGAAAAATAGAAAAAAAGGGTACTTACTTTCTCTTTAAAGATGGATTCAATGTAGAAGTAACTTTTGAGTGAAGCAGGGACACTGTATTTCTGTAATGTGCTTTTTACTGTTTTAATGAAAAGAGAATTATTAGGGCAGTGGTGACTCATGTACAATGAAAATTTCTTGAGGAGTGTCTCTGAAATGGGCTCCTCTTGCACTATGGCCAGGCTAAGGAATCACCTACAGGCCTCTAACCTATGTGACTGCAACCGACCCCCCCCCCCGAAGACCTAGAACATCTTTAAGAGTCCTCCATAGCTAATTGCTTTTACGAGCTAATTTATTTTTGACAAACAGCTTCCTTCAGAACCTCTCTGCTACCTTATGGCTGTGTGAATCACTGTAAATCATGTTATCTTGGAAGGGTAGTCACTCACTGAACAAATGTGTAACCATGTTAAGTAATGTAAGATAATGTAATGTACAGCAATCTGTAAAAAGTATTGTCCCTTTTATCTTCTATGTCTGACGTGGAACCTTTGTAAATGAATCTTTGACTCAAAGGTCTTTCTGAATATCTCAATAAATAAATAAAATAAATAAATATATACAATGAGGCACCCGCAACTGTGAGGTACAAGCTTGTATTCCAAACTGAGTTAGTGTGGTGACATCATAAACATGAGAGCGAAGCTTGAGTGCCATTATAATGTCACCACACTGATTTGGTGTGGAATACCAGCTAATTATCTTTAAGTGAGGGGGGGTCAACTGTAACTTATGAGCAGCAGGATCTTGAGTGAGCTAAGAAAGTCCTGTCCTCACAAATGATAACAAACTGCATACTCTTAGTCATACCATTATGTATTCAAAGTTATAAATAAATAAGTTACACTTATAGGCCCAGATATTCAAACTGCGCTCAAAAGTAGCGCAACAGCAGGAGCAAGCACAAACCAGTTGTGCAAATGCGCAACAGGTGCGACATTCAAACATGGAGCAGAGCAAATTGCGCAAGCAACCAACGTCTGAATATCGCACATACTGCACCATCGCGCAACCAGGAATGAGAAGCTGAGCTAAAATGTTGCGCCTATGGCACAACCAGGGAAGCTCAGCTGAGCATTCCAGAGCTGCCATAGTGCAAGCACAGCCCCCAGAGCAATGGAACTGCACATCCAGGGAGGCAGGCTGGGGCCCACCGCCAGCCATGCCACACATAGGCACAGGAACACACTGCAGAACCCACATACACCTGCACACCCCAAGCACAGCACCACTGGGGTGGGACAGATGATCCACGTGCCCATGGGGACAAGCCAAAAAGCATAGCAGAGCCCTGACACTCCAGCACAACCACTGGCAGGTGGAGTGCCACACACAGGGGTTGACAACACAGTACACATCAGCCCCCTGTATGCACAGCACACCCTGCACTGTGACCCCAAGACACCACCCATGTGCAGTGACTGGCACTGCAGGAAACCAAGCAGTCCCCCACCACGTCAGCCCCGTGCAACACAGAAGCCTACAAGCCAGACACACCCTGTGCACCCAGCAGTGGGTGGCAGCAGATGGCAAGACCAACCGAAAGCCACTGCCATGCTGGAGATACCTCCCCATGCACACACATGCACACACACACACACACACACACACACACACATATACCCAGGACCATACCAGCCCAGATGGCATGCACACCACTGCAACTGAGCAACCATAGCCAGCTGCAAATCAGAGACCAACACAGTAATCATATCAAAATATAAATGTATTAGAAAACTGTAATTACAAAATCCACAACAACATAACTATTTACAAGAGGGAGAGTACAAGGTAGGGGTGGGCAAGGGTAGGGATGAAGAACTTGGAGAGGAAGGCAGGGCAGGAGGGATGGGTGAAATGGGAAGGGAATCCGCCTAAGGCCTTGGAGACTGGTCCTCTGCCGCCTGGTGCTCTCGTGTATGGCTGTGCGGCCTCCGTACCCCATGGCGCTGCATGTTGCTGAGGATGGTCCTGTTGTCCACGGAGACCTGGGTGAGCTGCAGCAGTGCCTGCTCAATCCTCTGGAGCACAATGAGGCCTAGGAAAATGGGAAGACAGTCAATGGCTGTGACTGACCACAACCCTGAACACCACCCAACCTGCAATCCACATAGCCCAATGTCCCGCACCTGTGATGGCATACACCCACCCACAGTGAACATGCACATGGCCATCACAAACAGGCAGCACCAGCTATATGCACCACCACCCACACACACTGCCCACGTCAATCACAGTACAAACTAGGCTGGCAAGTGATGTGGCAATGTGGTGCGATGCCAGTTACACAGCTATGTGCCCAGTGCATGCCTGGACCACCATAGCGCATACACAGACGTGCTGTGATACTGCACAGTGATGCATGTCACCTGTGTAGTGCCTACATACATGGATACATAGACAGTGTCGGCAGATAAGGGCCTATGGGCCCAGTCTAGCCATTTGACCTTGTAAGTTTACTCTGTTTTTCTATAAGTCTGTTGCACCTTACCTGACCTCCAGAATTCCTTTATGGCTATCCATGCATTCTTAAATCCCGTGACCAAGTCAGCCCCACCACTTCCTCTGGCAGGGTGTTCCACTTGTCCACCACCCATTCTGTGAAGAAATTCTTTCTCATGTTTCCTCTGAATCGTCCCCCCTCCAACTTCATCCCATGCCCTCTAGTCCTGGAACATCTGTTACGCTTAAAAATAGTGTTTTCCTGCACTCTGTTCCCCCCTGTAAGATACTTGTATGTCCCCATCATATCCCCCTCTCCCTCCTCTCCTCCAGGGAGTACATGTTCAGTTCCTTCAACCTGTCTTCATAGGACTTGTGATGCAAACCATGCACCATCCGTGTTGCCCTCCTCTGAACCCTCTCAACCCAGTCCATGTCCATACGTAGGTATGGTCTCCAGAACTTCTACACTGTACTCCAGGTGGGGCCTCACCAGTGTCTTGTATAGTGGAATTATGACCTCCCTTTCCTGCATGGTTGTGTTGTGCATGGCTGGTGGTCTTCCCCCCAGCATGCAATAGCATCCAAGTAATGATACTCACACTCCTCCAGCAGCTGGCTCTGCCGCTGCTGCTGCTGCTGCTGCTGCTGCTGGGCACAACACCCCCGGCGCAGGGGCCCTGGCCGCCCATGTCACCGCCACCCTCGCCCTCAGATTCCGCCTGTGGGAGACATATGTTGAGACAAACATCAGTGTGACTCAAAAGCAGAATGCCCCCTGCCCCAGTGAGAGTGCCTGCCCACACAGCCATAACTATCCATTGCACAGCTGCACACACTGACACAGCCAACCGTGTCCGAGCCGGCACCTATGCACAGCCACCCAAGCACACACACACCCCTACAGAGAATATAGGTGCATAGATGGTACACTCACCTGGCCTAGGCACTCGCCCGCCTGGCTCGTGACCGCAGCCGCGACAAAAGTTCTGGCTCCTTCCGGCGGAGGTCACTGTACCGGTGCCGGCACTGCTCAGCAGACCGGCCCTGTCCAGTGACCTCCACCAGGTCAGTGGCCACTTGCTGCCACAGCTGAGTCCTGGCACTGGTGAAGGGTGCCTCACCCCACAGGCCATCATAGTGTGGCTCAACTCCACGCCACCAGGTTGGCCACTTCAATCTGGCTCCAGGACACCACCCTCCTCCTAGCCATGGCACCAACTTTACAGCAGGCAATATGGTGCCCGCTGCGCGTAACCCCGTGGAGTTGTTGAGCAATAGACCACCACAGGCTCCAATCGCCATTGTTCGAACAGCCAACATTACATGGCGCTGTCACCAGACAGCGCAATAGGGATGTACATGGCATGCCAACAGTGCCAGGGGTCAGAGGGCATACACAAGGTCACGCGGCAATGGCGCAGGCTACGCACAGCACCATCGGATGTATGGGCATCCTGCACGACTGCAAGCTGCACACCAGTGCCACAGTGGACTATCACGCGGTAGTGCCACAGCGCCATATAGTGCCCAGTGCTGTAGCGCCACTGGCACAATGGTGGCCATGGCCTGAATCGCCTTCGGCGCTCAGCAGGTCTGCAGCATGATAGGCGCGTACGCATAAGCTGTCTGGGCATGCGCATGCAGTGTATGCAGCCACAAACCTGCGCCATTGGCTCAGCGGACCTTCCGATATTCGCCAAGCGCAATACGCGATATTCAGCCGACATAGCAAATCATTCAATCAGCCATTCAAAGGTGCAGTGGCGCGTTAGCATGTCATTAAAGTTGCGCCACACCTCATTTGCATGTGTTGCGCTATAAAAATGCGACAGTGGGTTGTGCTGGCCAGATTTGGTTACTGCAGGTGAGAGGTGAGTTACATGCTGTGTGATGCTCAGGACAATGCTCATGGGCGGAGAATGATAAAGGCTGAGGGGGCTGAGCATGAAAAGGGCACTTAGAAAGGGACAAAGGGCACCCTTTCTATCAGTATCTGCCATGCGGAGAGGAAACGTGGGGGGCTTCCGCCCCCCCGGCCGGCAGCTATGCTCATGGAGAAATGCTGTCGACTGCACAGTGACAGGTGTCCACTTCCACCCATACAGATCACCATGACTGACCAGAGCCAAGCTGAGGGTGGGACGGGCGGGTGTAGGAGGCCGAACTTCACCGTGGCAGAGGACGGAGGCCCTCTTCCAGGCCTAGCTGGAGGATGAGCCACTATTGAGTGGACGGAGGGACCCCTCAGGAACGTGCAGCTGCATGGGAGGGGTAGCTCGGGCCATCAACCTGCACGGAAGCCACCAGCGCTCCGTGCAGGAATGCAAGAAGAAGATGGGGACTGACCGCAGGAGGCTGAAGGAGCAGGTGGCAGCCTTCAGGGCAGCACGTGCTGGCACTGGTGGGGGCCCACCAGTGGTGTTGCAGCTGACCCCTACAGAGGAGACACTGGTCTCGGCCATGCAGCTGAGTGCCATTGTGGGCGTACCAGGTGGAGGATTCCAGACAGGTGGAAGCCCATCACTGCACGGTATGACATGGTGGTGTTGTTGGGGGGGGCTGTTGTTCACATGCACTCACATGTACTCTCTTTCTGTTACAGATCCTGTTCGTCTTCAGGAGATGGTGGTGGTGGTGGGTCCAGACAGTGATGCAGACCTGCTGGACATGGAGGAGGGACCATCCACCTCTGCCACCAGCCTGCAGGCACTGCAGCAGCATGCACGCTGGGCCAACAACTCCGTGTCAGTGATACGGGTGCAGGGGTGCAGCCTGTGTCTCAGCAGTCTGGCATGCAGGTATGCCAGCATGCTGTGCCTATAGCAGTGGCACGTACCTGCACCATTGATGATAGAAGGCCTGCAATGGGCAGTGATAGGTGTGTCCGCCCAGCAGACATATGGCAGGCCAGCACGTGCCCCTGGGCCTTCCTGGTTCACACCTGTGTACCAGCATGCTGGCACAGTCCCAGGCTGTGCCTGTCAGCACCAGTGGGGCAGCACCGGTGGCTGTGCAGGTGTCTGGCACTGTTGTCAGCATGGAGGTGGAACAGGTGGACCTGGGGGCTCAGCAGTTGGAGGGGCAGCAGCAGCAGTCACACACCAGGTCTGGGGGTACAGTGTCAAGCAGTGGCACATGTCCACCGCCCTTTGATCCGCCCATACCTGGTCCTGGTGAACAGCGCCCACCCTCAAGGGGTGCTGTGCACCAGGACCGTCCACACCCTGGGGGTCACGATGCCATTGGGGCACAGTACCCATTGGACACGCACACCCACCTGCTGCAGGACTCAGTACAGCTGCAGGGGTGGGTTGCAAGGTCCGTGGAGGCACTGTCTGTGTCCGTGGAGCGGCATAGCAGGGAGTGTGCTCAGGACCGAGCCGAGCTGGTCCTTATGCGGACGGATGTGACCGCTGCCATTGACAGGCTGACCCAGGCAGTGGTCTCTGTCGCGGACGCATTGGCCACACTGTCAGGTGCCCCTGTACCACACACCCACACAGTTCGCTCCTCCCGTTCCCGGCGTCGTGCAACACCAGGCCTGTCAACGCCAGGTTCTGCTGTGGGCATCCCAAGCACCCCTGGTGCAAGTTTGTTTGGCAGGATGCAGACCCCTGTGCGGGCAAGGTCGCGTTCGCACGGTGGGAACCCTGGTGGTGCACCAGCGCCACCCGATGTGGCCCCTGCTCAGTCTGCCAGTGCTGCTGGGCCACGGCGGGGCCGCCCACGCATCCGTGGTGGCCGTGGGACAGTGCTACCTGACTGAGCTGTCTCCCAGTGCAGGCCCTGTCTGGTGCTGCCCTGTGTGCAATGTGTGTCATGGTGGCAGTGCACTGCTGGGTGCTCTGCTCACCACGCTGACACGGACCACCTGCACACTCTCCCAACTGCTGTCCACAGGTGCGGTGCATGATGATGCCTGCATTGCACTACACCAAGGTGCAAGGTGCCCAGGTCCTGACACACGTCGTGGACAGTCCAGGTGGTGGGGTGGTCGGTGGTGCTGTGTGTTGGCAATGTCATTTCTGCAGTGCTGTGCTGCTGCCCATGTATGCTACCTGGTGTGTGTGTGTGTCCATATGAGTGCTCACCCTCTGATGGTGTGTTGGTATGCCTGGAACCTTCAACTCCCTGACCTTCATGCACGGTGTGTTCCCCGTGTGCCTGTGGTTTTGCATGGACAGTGTTGCCTGCACATGTCCCCTTGACTTACCTGTGTTGGGCATAGTGCTCTTCTGCAATGGTGTCCCGGTGCAGCTGGGCCTGCCGGGTCAGTCGGGGGTCCCTCCATCCTAGAGGGGGCTGCTCATCACCAACATCACCGGCGCCACTGGCGTCCCCATCGCTGTCCCCCTCTTGGACCTGTACGGCTA
Source organism: Neoceratodus forsteri (assembly GCA_016271365.2). NCBI lineage: Eukaryota > Metazoa > Chordata > Ceratodontiformes > Ceratodontidae > Neoceratodus > Neoceratodus forsteri. The sequence goes on from CM057452.1 coordinate 1,572,271,069, forward strand.
TCCCATGGTCTTTGGCCATGTCGTGCAGGATGCAACAGGCCAGGAATATCCCACAGGCCTTTTGGAGGCTGTACTGTAGGGCTCCGCCAGAGGTGTCCAGGCATCGGAAGCGTGCCTTGAGCATCCCAAACACCCACTCTATGATGTTACGTGTTGCGTCATGTGCCTTATTGAAGCATAGCTGCACTGGGGTCGGGGGCGCCAGCACGTGAGCAAGCCAGGACGGAGTGGGTATCCGCAGTCACCTGTGTGGAGATAGTGGAGATCAGTGTCATGTCAGGTCCATATTGCCACATCCTTGTGTGCCACTACCATGGCACCTGTGTCATTCCCACCCTTGCCCAGAGTTTGCATTCCATACATGTGTACTCACCCACTAGATGACCTGTGGGGATGTCCCCACTCTCAAATCAATGGCACAGTGCAGACTGGTGCCATATGAAGGCATCATGTGCTCCGCCAGGGTGTGTGGCACAGACATTGATAATGCACCCAGTGGCATCACACATCACCTGGCAGTTGACACTGGAAAACCCCTTTCGGTTCCGACATGCCTGGCCGCTGGGCCAGGTGGCGCTGCAATGGCCACATGGGTGCAGTCTATGGCCCCTAGCACGCCAGGCATACGTGCTAGCCCTGTGGAACTCCTGCATGTTTGTTATGCGCTCTGCGCGGTGCTGGGGAAATGGATGTACTCCGCGAGCATGAGGCAGCAGTGCACTGAGGAATGGGTGAGGATGCATGACATGGCCGACTGTGTAATGCCTGTGGTGTCCCCTGTTGGTCTCTGGAAGGTGCCCGTGGCGAGCAGGCACATGCAGGCTGTCACCTTGGTCTCCATGGACAGAGCGTGACTCCGTCGTGAGGGTGCCTGCATCACATCACTGCACAGCTCACAGAGCCGTCTCAGTATTGCCCTGTTCAGGTGGTACCGGCCCACAATCTCGACGTCTGTGTACAGCTCGAAGCTGATGCAAGCACGATACCGCCTGTTGGGGGCATACCACCGACGGGCCCCTCCGAGGCCACGTCCCCCTGCAGCATGGTGTCTCACCCCCCTCATTACAGCTTCCATGTGGAAGCTGGCACTGTCCATCTCCCTGGCTTCTGCCCCCAGCTGCTGTTCCTGTGTTACCCCCGCTGCCCCCACTGCTGCTTCCACTGCACCGGGCACCCCACTGGCCTCTCTGTCCTCCTGGACCCACTGTCCCTCTCTGCCCTTCCAGCTCCTGTCTCTCTCTCTCTCTGTCTCTCTCCCCCAGTTTGCGGCCTGCTAGGGTTCTTGCGCCGCTTCCTTGAGCCTTTTTATTTTGGCTCAATTCCGCTACTGCGCAACTTCCGGCTGAGCCACTCTTGCGCATCGCGCAAGTGTTCGAATATCGCATTGTGCACTTTATTCATGGACCCGCCCCCTTCGGTTGCGCATGCCTTCATTTCCATTGCGCTGTTGCTCAGCATGTTTTTGGTGGCGCAACTGGCCCCTTCTGAATATCGCAGAATGGCGCATTTTTGGAGTTGCGCATGGCGCAACCCTTTTGAATATCTGGGCCATAGTTTTTAAATCTGCTCTTTGAAGATTTCATTGGTTTTCTCTGAGTAAGATTGCTAACTTCAGTACTGTACTGTACTGTACTGTGCTATTGTAATAGCAACTGTATTATGAAAGAAGCTTTCTGATTGGTTCTTAATACCATTTTAATGTATCTAAATTTCAAGATAGCAATTATGACAACACTAACAACAAGAAGCTTGATATCTTCAGGTTAAATACTGCACAAAGACATCATTTGTTATCTTCTAAGTTGTATGACTTCAGTGGGCGTAGCCCTGCAGACATCATGTGATCACAGTAGAGTAAAAGGGAGCCCACTGGATACTAAACTGACTTGCAAATAGTGGAGGTGAATGGCTATCACTGTGCGTCTACTACACTATTTTGTCCACTGATCACTGGTGGAACACGGCACTGTCTGCTGTGTCCAAGATGGCTGCCAGAGTTCACTGCACATGTGCCACATCTCACGCATGTGCACTGAACTCTTGTGGCATAGTGGCACAGTCCACTTTATCCAAGATGGCCACTGGAGCTCATTGCACATGCGCATGTCATTGCGCATGCACAGGAAACTCTGGTTGCCATCTTGGACATGGCGGACAGCGCTGCTACACTGCCAGAGTTCAGTGCGCATGCGTGAGTCATTGCAAATGCTCAGAGAACTCCAGTAGCCAACTTGAACATGGCAGACAGTGCTGTGTTCCTCCATGACCTCAGCTGCAACAATAACAGCTCTGGTCAGACTTGTTATCTCCAGAAGTGGTGTATAACTGTCTTTATCACTAGTAAATATTTGACCTTCATATGTTTTATTGAATATAGTTATACAAATTACCTTTACTGGACTAAAATACTTTCCACCAATTTCTATTTATCATATATTGCATATCATATCAAATAACCATGGCAAATGTTTTGAAGCAATGTTGGCTGTTGTGACACTGTCCAATATCATGATGTTAAAAATTTAATGACTTGCTACTTAACTCCCATCAACTAAAAGAAGGAAAGTGTGTTCAAAATATTTTTCTTCTTAACTAACAAATTTCCCAGCTGTCTGCCCTCAGACCTGACTAGTGCACTCCTGTGAGCCAAAGTATTCTTACCCCAACAACATATCAGGCAAAGGTATGTGATTGGCTACTTCTGAAACTGGCAATTACTCCCCCCCCCATTTTGTTCTTAAATGTGGACAACTGGAAAAGAAATTTAACAAAAAGAAAAAAGAATATTTTTGAAAAATAAACCCTGAATCAATACTTTCACAGGAAGCAAGTAAGTAAATTTATCTTACTTTACAGTAGTACAAAATTACCAAAAATCATACACAAATAATCAAATACAGAAAGGGTACCTTTAGAACCCATGACCCCCAGAACTGTGTCTTTGGAATAATTTGAGGAAATACCTCCTGCAGAAAGTATTTTCTTAATTTTGCTTATCCTTGCCCAAGATCATGTACCTTGCTGTCTGTACACTGGCATAAAATGTGTCCTTTTGTCAAAAAGTGCATATGTGCAATTTCTTACTGCTGCATTCTTTTGTTATTTTAGGTTGTGGTTTGTACTGTGATGTTTAATTTTTTTCTTTACTGAAATATGTGCTATGAATTTTCCCTCCTTTCATTTCTAAATGTGTTTGTGTTGTTACTTTTCAGTGCCTTGATCTTATAGAAAAGTGCTTTATCAAATAAAATCTAACTAACTAGCTAATAAGTGCTAAATGAATATTTCTTGGGATATAAAGATGATATTATTCACTGTATGTAACAGTCACAACTTAACCTCCTGCATCATTAATAGATCAATCTGAATTGGCAATGCTGTCTTCTTTTAAAGTGCTTTGGAATTACACCTGGATATGTGAGCCTCATCTTTATTCAGCAAGCATGACTGGGCATTTACATCTCACTTTTCATCATTTGGATTTGCTGGAACCTTAAAAAATAAGAGATGATCTACATCAGTAATACAGGAGTCAGACCCACAATTGAAGACATCCATCAGATTCCAGATTGAAGCTAATACATTGTCAGGTTATTGTTTTGGCAGTGATGGACATGGTCTGCCTAGATTTCAGTAAAGCTTTTGACACTGTTCCACATAGGAGACTAGAAAGTAAGCTGATTAGCTTAGGAGTAGGTCAAAAGGTGGTAAACGGGGTAAGGAATTGAATAGGCAATAGGTGGCAGAGGGTGGTGGAAAATGGAGTTCACTCCGAGGAAAGGAATGAGACCAGCAGGGTGTCTCAGTGATCAGTCCTGGGACTTGTCCTCCTTAATGTCTTTGTAAGTGACATTGCAGGGAAGCTGGAAGGGAAGGTCTGCCTCTTTCTGGATGACACCAAAATCTGCAGTAGGGTGGACACATTGGGTGTGTATGGAAAAGATTAGCAGAGATCAGAAAAATTCAAGAGATGGTCAAGGGTATGGCAGTAGGGTTTCAATGCAAAAAAAGTGCAAAGTAATGTACTTGAGGCACAGAAACCCAGAGGCAGAGTGCAAAATGGGAGAAGTGGTACTGATGACCACCAAGCAGTAAAGAGACATGGGGGTAGTTATGTTGATGCCCTAAAGGTGACCAAGCAGTGTGACAAGGTAGAAAACTGGTGCTAGCTACACTCACAGAAGTGGAAAAAAAAAGGCTTCCAAAGCATTATTAATGCAAAATCACCATGTCTTTTATTTCCAATGCTTGGTGCAGATTCAGGTACATAACAAGTAATGCAACATGGACAGGAAACACATTCCAAATATTTTAATGAAGTAATGGCATGATTGTGCTTGTGTTTCCTGTCCTTGTTTCATTATTTTTATGTACCTGGATCTGTACAAAGTGTTGGAAATAAAAGGCATGGTTATTTTGCATTAATAACATTTTGTACCCTTTTTTTCTCCACTCCTGTGAGTGCAGCTTGTATCTGTTATGTGTTGTGGATCAGTTCTTGGGGTTAACTGCCTCTTGCTAGCAGCATCACCTCAGCTTCACTGGAGCTCAGCTGAACTCTTCATTTCTACAGTGCAACAATGCAGTTGGGAGGGCTAGTGGGATACTGGGGTGTATGGGAAGGTGTATCACCATCAGAGAAGAAAAGGTGATATTGCCTCTGTATAGATCACTAGTAAGACCACCACTGACAGTACTTCATCCAGTTCTGGAGACCACATCTCTGGAAGGACATAGACAGAGTAGAGGCTGTCCAGTGTAGGGCAACTAAAATGGTGCATGGTCTGCATCTGAAGCCCTAGGAGGAGAGACTAAAGGAACTCAATATGTACACCCTGGAAGACAGGAAGGAGGGAGGATATGATAGAGATGTTTAAATACCTCATGGGGGTAAATAACGTACAGGTGGTAAGCATTTTTCAGAAAAAAGGTAGTCAAGGACAAGGGGGAAGATTAGAAGCTGGAGGGGTGGATTCAGGAGATATGTGAGGAAGTACTTTTCCACATAAAGAGTGGTGGATTCATGGAACAGTCTTCCAGTGGAGGTGATGGGGATGAAAACAGTGGTGGGGTACAAGAATGCATAGGATAGACATAAGCTAACCTTAGAGAAAGGAAAGTGGTGGGTGAATGGGCCGGAGATCAAGTAGATTCTGTGGTGATACTATAGGCAGAGAAAAATGAGTAGACTTGATGCGAAACATAGAAACATAGAATTTGAAGGCAGATAAGGACCGCTTGGCCCACCTAGTCTGCCCATTTCTCTACCTAATGGATAAGCTGCAGATCCTAGATAACCAACAGCCTACTTCCTCCTATCCCCACTAGAATTGCCTTATGTCTGTCCCATGCATTCCTAGGAATCCCCACTGCTTTTGACTCTCGACCTCTTCAGGAAGGCTGTTCCATGTATCCGCAACCCTTTCTGTGAAGAAATACTTCCTCACATTACCTCTGAGCCTCCCCCATCTTCAAATTGTGCCCCCTTGTTTTTGTACATCTCTTTTTCTGAAAGATGCTACCCTCTTGGACTTTGTTGATTCCCTTGAGGTATTTGAAAATTTCTGTCATGTCCCCCCTCTCCCTCCTTTCCTCGAGGCTATACATCTTTAGTTCCTTTAGTCTTTCTTCATATGTCTTCTGATGCAGACCCTGCATCATTTCGGTTGCCCTCCTCTGGACAGCCTCCACCCTGTCTATGTCTTTGTGGAGATGGGGTCTCCAGAACTGTACACAGTACTCCAGATGTGGTCTTACCATCTGTCTGTACAGAGGGCCAACAACTTAGTGTTTTCTACTGGTGATGCCTCTCCCTATGCATCCCAGTATCTCCCCAGCCCTTCTTACTGCCTTCTCACATTGCTGGCCCACCTTTAGGTCATCTGATATGACTACCCCCACTTCCCTTTTCATTTTTGTTGTTGGCAATATCTCACCCCCTATTGTGTACTCTTCCCTTGGGTTTTTGTTTCCCAGGTGCATTACTTTGCACTTTTTTGCATTGAATCTAAGCTGCCATATATTTGGCCATTCCTCCAACCTTGCCAAGTCCCTTTTCATCCTTTCCACCCCACCTTGTGTATGAACCCTGTTGCAGATCTTTGAGTCATCTGCAAAGAGACATACTTTCCCTTCCAGTCCCTCTACAATGTCACTTATAAAGACATTAAAAAGGACCGGCCCCAGTACTCATACCTGTGGTACACCACTACTAATCCTCCTTTCTTCACTGTGGACTCCATTTACTATTACCCACTGTGTCCTGTTGTCCAACAATGTTTTACCCAGGCTACCACCCTAGGACCACTCCTAGGTTGACTAATTTGTTTATTAATCTTTTGTGCGGGACTGTGTCAAATGCCTTGCTAAAGTCTAGGCAGGCCATGTCTACAGCCTCTCCCTGGTCTACTGCTTTGGTCACCCAGTCAAAGAAATCAATTAGATTTGTCTGACATGATCTTCCTGCTGTGAATCCATGCTGTCTTGGGTCCTGTGCCCTACTGGCCACTAGGTACTCAACAATTCTTTCCTTCAGAAGTGATTCCATCATTTTCCCTACCACTGAGGTCAAACTGACAGGTTTGTAGTTTCCTGCCTCTGTCTTGTTCCCACTTTTGTGAAGGGGAATCACATCCACCCTCCTCCAGTCCTCAGGTATCACCCCATCTTTCCATGATTTATTAAAAAAGGTAGTCAGTGGTGTAACTTGTTCTTCCCTTAGTTATTTTAAAATTCTGTGGTGAATCCCATCAGGCCCCATTGCTTTATCCACCTTCAGTTTTAAGAGTTCTTTCAGAACCCTTTCTTCTGTGAAAGGACTAATATCAACCCCCATCTCCAGAGTGCCTCTATTGACCGGATTAGGTATTTCCCCCTGCTTTTCCATTGTGAATACTGAGCAGAAGTATTCATTCAGTATCCCTGCTTTTTCACTGTTGCTCTCTGCCCAACCACCTTCCTCTTTGTTCAGCCTCAGTATCCCTGCCTTATCTTTCTTTGCTCCCTAATGTACCTATAAAAGGTTTTATCCCCCTTCTTAACCGAGTTGGCTATCTTTTCCTCAGTTTGGGCCTTTGCTATTCTGACTGCCTTACTCACTTCCTTCTGCTTTAACTGGTACAGTTCTCTGTCCTGATCCTTCTGTGTTTCCTTATACTTCCTGAATGCTATCTTTTCCCTTACCTTCCCTGCCACTTCTTTTGAGAACCATAGTGTTTTTTTCTTTCATTTTGATTTGTTTATTTGCTTCACACAAAGACTTGTTGCCTCTGTGATGGCAGTTGTGATGTTTCCCCATTGTTACTCCACCCACCTTCTTGCCTGTTTGCTAGTGTTTTTCTGAGGCACTCTCCCATTTTGACAAAATCATCCCTCCTGAAGTCCAGCACCTTCACTTTTGTGTGACTTGACTCTACAGCTAAGTTTATCATGAACCACACTGTTTGGTGGTTGCTTGTTCCCAGATGGCAACCCACTTCAAGATCAGAGATCCTCTCTCCATCCCCATTTGAGAGTACCAGGTCTAAGATTGCTCTCTCCCAAATGGGTTCCAAAACTAGCTGTCTGAGGCATGCCCCCTGTAGGGCATCGAGAATGGCCCTGCTCTTGGATGTGGCTGCAGCAAAGGTGCGCCAGTCAACATCTGCCATATTCAGGCCCCCCATCAGAAATATCTCCCCTTTCTCTGCCATCCCAAGGATGCCTTCTGTCATTTTCTTATCCATTTTCTCCCTCTGAAATGGGGGTCTGTATACAACCCCTGTGCGGATTGTGGAGCCATTTCCAGTCTCTAGGGTGAACCACAGTGCCTCCTCTCCTCCCTGTTTACCCTTTAGTTCTGTTGCTTTTATCCCTTCCCTTACATAGAGAGCTACTCCTCCTCCTCTTCTTCCCTCCCTGTCCCTCCTGTAGATTGTGTACCCTGGTATGTTGACATCCCAGTCATGGTTCTCTGTGTACCATGTTTCTGTGACTGCCACAATATCCTGGCATCCCTCTTCCATCAAGGCCACCATTTCAGGGAGATTTTTACCTAGACTATGGGCATTGGTACGCATTACCCTTCATTTTTTATGGCTTTATTTCTTTTTTCCCCATCTCTGTCCATACTGCCTTTGTCTTTTTCTCCATTTACCCCTGCCCTTCTCCCTATCGACTGCACTATTTTTGTGTTTGCCTCACTAATTACCCTGATTTTTTTGGGGGGCTAGGATTTCCCTTCTCCTCTTCAGTGTCTCCCCCCTTGGCTAGTTTAAATGCTTGCCACTGAAGCATTTCAACCTATCACCTAGGATCCTGGTTCCCCTCAGGATAGATGCAGACCTTCCCACCTGTATAATCCTGCATCCCTCCAGGTGGAGCTCCAGTCCCCAATGAAGTCAAATCCCTGAGCTCTGCACCAGGTTTTCAACCAGTCATTGAATCCCATGGTGCACAGTGCCCTAGCCTCATCCATGCCATAGACAGGTAGCACTTCCGAGAAAGTTACCGTGTGTGCTACTTGTCTAAGGCCCCTCCCCAACTCCACAATCTCCTGTTGCACTGCTCTGATCCCATTCTCAGCCAGGTCATTCGTCCCTTGGTGGATAATGACATCCTGCTCCCTCCCCCTTGCTGCTGCTCCCACGATCCTGAGGATTCATTTCCTGTCCCTCCAAGCCTTGGCACTGGGCAGGCACCTTACCTCCCTTTCCCCTCCCTCCCCCAGTTCTACCCTCTAACAATTGAGTCCCCCACCAGGAGTTGTTTCCTTCCCCTGTGGGGTCCTGGTCCTCCCTCCTGTGGGTCTCCATTGTGGATGTTCCCAGCATCCTCCTTGGTCTCCACTGCAGGTGCCTCCATAGAGGAACCATGCTTCACCAGAGTGGTGAATGAATTGTGGAGATGCACAACTGGAGGGATGCACCTCTGTTCCACCACCCTCACCCTCCCTAAGCCCACTGTGGTCCAACCACTCCTCTTTCTTGGCAACTTCTGAGGTAGTGGCAGTGGCCTGGGTGGTCCCTGGGTGGGGGAGCAGGTTTCCCAAATCCTTGCCAGGTCAGCATGTAGACAAACAACCTCCTCCCTCAGACCAGAGAGGTGCCTGCAAATAGGGCAGCAATGCAATTTCCAGACTGTCTCCCGGAAGACTGCTGCTCCACAGCCAGTACATTGCGTCACTCCCCACATGTCTGTGTCCCTTCCAGTTACAGATGCTTTTTGGTTTTTTGTTCTTGTTTTAGTGTGTGCAAGCTTGTGAGTGTCTCTACCCCCTATTCAGTGTGCTGTGCCTTTAAGGATATGAACAGGTGAATGTTGTTAGCAGTTTGAGGAAGTGATGTCAGAGCACCTGCCTATAAAGGAAGTTATGTGTTTGGGGTGGGTGGGGTGAGGGGAAGGGTGGGTGTGAGTAAACCAATGCTATCCAGAAACAATCACCTACAACTCTTACCCTCCACCCCGGGGAGTGCCTTCCTTCCTTTCAGACACCTAATTCACAAAGGCTAAGTAACAGGTCTAGTCACAACTGACTGCAAATATCTCCCAGCTACAGTTCCTCCATGGCAAATTAAAGTTAAAACTAAGAAAAGTCCACCCCAAAAACAAAATCAATACTAGTTACTTATACAGGTCCAAAAAGTAATAATTCAGTTTAGTGTAGTCTAGAAAATAACCTCCTTGATTCAAGGAAGCTGTGGCTGGAAAAGCGGTCTTTATCTGACAGCAAATTCTACGTTTCTTTGTTTCTTTCATGGTCTCGTAAACACTGGGACAAATTTTTGGCAAATGTTGATAAGTTCCTCCAGTCTGTCCTTAAATTACAAATCTATGTTTCCCTTCTAATTTAAACAACAGTTTTATCAAATGAAGCACATCTTCTTTTCATGCTACCCATGCCATTTCCAAAGATTAATTTTATCACAATTATGATCAAGTATTAGTGACACTGTTGAAAAAACAAATAGGGTATGAAGCAGTTATAGAAATTTACTCATTTTATTGTGTTCACTTTTAAGGGTATAATTCAAGTTAAATTTATAGGTGTTGACAAAATTAACACATAGTATGAAAATGTTGGATGTCAGACTGCAATGGTGAGGACCTGAATCTTTTCCAAGCTTATTCAGTTCTGCTCTAAGCCTGTGATCATCTAAACACTTTCTTGGAAAGGGAGAATATGTATTTATGCTATACCTATGAAATAAAAGTGGCTGAATATGTGTGATATTTTTATTGATGACTGGCCAAGAGACTCTAGACCTGTCATTAACAGATATTCTCATTTTAGGGCCAATACTAGTAGCAGAGTTTGTCACCAGTTGCTGCTTCTTTAAGAGATCAGTTGGACATAACAGGGTGCTGTGGTGGAGTTGGGTACACACTCTGGTTTTTTGATAGTTCTAGTGGGCAGATTGGAGGAAGGGGTTACCAGCAGTAGGGCTGAGCACCCACCACTGGTTCTTTTAGAGTTCTAGTGGTGGTGATGGTCTCCCAATTGCTGTAAGTGTAAGGAAAGTGGGAGTCATTTTCATGACTTGAGACTGCAAAAAATGGAATCTTTCAATATTTCCATATTTTCTTGGAATGAACTCAAGTTAGCAAGCAAAGCAAAGTTTAGTTTAGTTTTAGTTTTTATTTTGCATAAAACTCTTTAGGCAGTGCCTATTTTCAAAGAGTTTAGAGTCAAGTACAACAAGTTTATAAAGTACAGAGTAGGATACAGATAGCAAAACAGCAGAAATTACAGTAGAAACTGCAGTTATATAGAGGAGAATGTATGGTTTTTGGTTAATAACCACACAGTAAACACTTCGAGAGGGTGCCATGACATCATTGTAAACCTTGAGAGCATAGTTCGAGAGGTTTTCAGATGTCATGGCAACCTCAAAAAGTATTTTCAGCACAGTTATTTTATTTATTTATTTATTTAATTTTGATGACTGGGTAGGCCCAATGAGCCCTGAAGGACTCTTTTTCAGGGGCGACCCGGGATACAGTACAGTATCAGACAGTCAGTTACAGCAGGTTACAGAGAGAATACAGTTGATAGCTGGGTTACAGTTTGAGCAATATTTTGAAGATTCAGGTACAATTAGGCATGCAGTTATAGCAGGGTTACTAAATAAGCAATTATTCAAGATTCAGGTAAAAATTAAGCATAAGTGCAGTGGTTGGATGGGTCAAACCGTGACCTTTGGGTCTATATGGGTAAGAAAGGGAGAGGGTTGGTATAGTTAGTTGGCCGGGGGAGACTATCGTATACCCTGACAGTGATAAGAGCTGGAGTCTAGCATGTGGATCTTGAGACTTATGTGAAAGTTTTGAAGAGACATGGCTTCCTGTACTGAAGGTGGGAGATTGTTCCACAAGTGGGGAGCAGTATAAGAGAAGGATTTACCACCCACATTTGTCCTGACTCTAGGGATTTCAAATAGAGACCGAGCTGAGGTCCTAAGCATATGAGAGTTGAGCTTAGGAGTAATAGTCCCTTTTAGGCTGGGAGGGGCAGCTGTGCTCTGTAATTTATATGCAAGGCAGAGTAGGGGGTATTGAAGATGAGATGCAAAGGAAGGCCACTGCAGCTGGGCAAGCGTATCGCAGGGGTGGCTTCTTGAGGGACTCTGGTTTGCTAACACAAACCGCACTACCTTGTTGTACAGGACCTGTAGCCGGTTGCTGTCTTGCTTAGACATTCCCTGAATAACAGGGGCAGTGTAAGTTAGAGTTGGGAAAAGGATACTGGAGGCTATGGCTAGCCCGGCCTTTGGTATAAGCTGGTCTTTGAGCGAGTATAGAGTGCCAAGTTTAGCATGGATAGTCCTGGTTACTTGGTCTATGTGGGACTTCAAGGTGAGACCTTGGTCAATATTTAGCCCAAGGTATTTTATATTTTCTACCACGTCAATCCTTTTTCCTGCAAGAAAATGGATCTGTATGGATGTGGTCCTGTCCTGACCAAGGGATCTGGGACCAAATAGCATGGCCATCATTTTATTTATTCATTTATTTAGTTTTTGTTTACCGAGTAAGTGCGCTAGTCATAGAGATGACTATTTTCAGATGCGACCAGGGATGCCTGCTTTGAGAACCATTCTATTTGAAGAAAGCCAGGCCTCGAGTGTCATTAGGTCAGCTTGGAGGAGAGCACCAAGGGCTGAGAGATTATCCATGGACCAATAGATGACTGTGTCATCTGCATATTGGACCACTGAGCTGCCCCCACAATGAAGGATGAGGTAATTTGTGAAAAGAGAAAACAAGAGTGGGCTGAGAATTAAGCCCTGGGGTACCCCCTCCTTGATAGGTAGCAGGTCAGACAGCTCTCCTTTCCAGATGGCCCTCTGAGAGCGGCCTCCAAGGTAGCTCTTGAGCCATTTTAGGGCCTGGGGATACAGACCTATTGTGTGAAGCTTTGTTAGTAATAGGTTGTGGTCCATTAGGTTGAATGCCTTGGACAAATCTATGAAGACTGCGCCTATGGGCTTACCGACATCCGTTGCATTGAGTACATCCACAGTTAGGTTGGTAAGGGCTGTGTCAGTACCATGGTTTGTCTGGAAGCCATGCTGAGAGGGGGCAAGGAACTGGTGGAACTCCAGATAGTCCCTCAGCTGCCCATAAACTAGTTTTTCTTGCAGTTGTGCAAGGGTACATAGCAGGGAGACAGGCCTATAGTTGCCAATGTGTTCCCTTGTGCCACTCTTGTGAATGGGGACCAAGTTGGCCTGTTTCCACTGGTGTGGAACATTTCCTTCCAGTAGAGACCTGTTGAGGATCCAGGTCAAAAGTCTGGCTAGGGACTGAGCTCCTTCCTTAAGTAGTCTAGGGCTGATACCATCAGGGCTGCCTGAGCCTTTGATTTTGAGACCTTTTAGAAGATTGAGAACCTCATTAGCCTTGACCAGTCTGAGGTGAAATTATGGTCTTTTGAGACAGGGGGGTTCATCGCTAACCTGTGTTGACATAGAAGGAGGTAGGCCACTCTTGTATTCATCTAGGTTGGTAAAGTGATGGCTGATTTCAGCGGCAATTTGCTGCCCATCACTGACTAGTTGCCCATGTATCTCTATAGACCCCTGTGCCTCCTTGATGTTACCCCTAAGCAGTTCATTGATATGAGACCAGAAAAGCTTTTGGCCAAAGACCAAACATATTTTATAGTGTATGGGCTACCAAGATTATGTAATCACGGATTTAATTATTTTTCTGAGTAATTCTTACCTTAAGCAGTAATAAATCATGCAGGAAGATTCCTCAACAATGTTTATTGTGTGTTCTTTGCAACACTATTCATCAGTGCAGCCTGGCACAAATCAATTAATTTAATACCAACATTTTAAACATTTTTCTCAAAGTGAAACACTGAATGTTATGAGCATTCCATTTTGTTATACCATTGATATGACATACTCAAGAAGGGTTAACAACAGAGTGATGTCATAACAATGGCATAACAAGATTGTAATCTGCTTGATTTCAGTCAGTAATAAGGGCCCCCCCCATACATTATATACCCTTATGCAGAGTTAAGACAATGATCAAACTGTTTGTGCTTTTATAGTTGTTAGCCAATACAAGATAATCATGTCAGACAGTTACAGTGAGTCAAGTGCAGAGTATATAGTTCCATCGTGTACCGATTGTGTATATGTTTAGAGGGTTAGCAGTGGCAATTACAAGAACCAGGTAGAGTAAGCAAGGAGTAAAGCTGGGATCTAAACAGTTCAAAAGAGCAATCAGTTTCTAAGGAGTCAGGTAGGTCATTCGATTGCTTTGAGAACCAGTACAAGAAGCAAGACTGGCCAAGAGAGGTATTTCTACGAAGGAGTAGCAGGGTGTGTCGCACCATACCCCAGATTGAGTATTTGTTATCCACAAAGGTGAACTTGGACTGAAGCCCTGGAGACAGCAGGCCTCATATGGCTTTATCCCCAGTGACCAGGGTGTGATAGAGCAGCCAGGAGCCTAAGTTCAACCAGTGCATGTTTCTGTAATTGTACACAGATGTGTTTATCATGGCTTAGTCCAAGCGCAAAGCAGAAGGGCCCATTTAGGAGACCCCTGACTCTGGCCAGCACACTGTCAGTTGCAGCACCATAAACCACAGTTCCATAATCAATTAAGCTTGCAATGAAGCACTCTACCAGTATTTTCCTAACTTCTGGCAGAAAGTTGTTTCTGTATATGTAGATTATCCCTCGCCTAGAGCGGACTGCCTTAACCAGAAGGTCTATATGCACACTGAAGGTCACTGTGCTGTCCAAAGTGATCCCAGGATATTTTAGTTGTTCGGGGTGGGGTTCCCAGTTGAGAATTTCATAGTTAGGGCCGTGGAGCTGTAGGTCATTCTTCAAGTGGTAAAAATCTTACATTTGTTTTTTCTGGTGTTCATTACAAGCAGATTGGTCGTGAACCATTCCTGAAAGGCAGTAAAATCAGTCTGAAGCCTCTGCCTCAGCTTCTGCAGACACTTATTACTGGAGAAAATGACAGTATCATCTGCATAAAGTAGTATGTTAGTTGCCCTGCATGTGGCTGGTATTTTATTTATGAATAAATTGAAGAGAAGGGGTCCTAAGGTTGACCCCTTACAAACACCTACAGTGACTTGCCTATCATCTGAGATTGGAGTGTGGCATTTTACCACCTGGGTTTTACCAGCCAAGTAGCCTTTGAACCAGCAGACTGAATTTTCTGACAGTCCCAGCTTAATTAGTGTCAGGCAGAGGAGGACATGATTTACAAGGTCAAAGACTTTGGTAAGGTCAATGTGAATAGACCCAGTCATTTCCGCTCTGTCAAGGGCACAATGAATTGAGTCTGTGAACTCAGAAAATGCAGTCATTTTCTGAAGTTTTTTCTAAACCCATACTGTTAATTTCCCAGGAGTTCGTGCTGACTCAGGTATTGAACAAGCTGATCATTCTCTAGGGTTTTAGATAGAGGTGGAAGGATGGAGATATGGCAGTGCTTTAAAAGCAGGTTATTATCACCACCTTTGAATACAGGGGTCGCATGTGCTTTTTCCCAAAGCTCAGGTACTTGCCTAGTGGAGAGGGGTAGACTGAAGATAATCTGCAGGGTGCAGGGGGACAGTGACTTCCTAATCACTAATTTGAGCAGCTTCATGTCTATACTGTCTGGCCCCAAGTCTAGTTTTGATTTTGGTTCTAGTTAAGTAGGTGTACCGATCAGTTCAAGTTAACCTTTTGAAGTAGAGCTTCAGTCTGGTTGTGTGGTCTGGAGCATTTATTCCTAGGGCTGGGTGGGTTTTAGGGTTTGGTATGTATGATGATAGGTCACTGAAAGTTTTATTGAAGGTGTCAGCAATATGCTTGTCCCCTTCAATTGTGGTGCACCAGCTACAATGGAATGGGGCAGAGATTTTTTGCTATTGCCTATGATTTTGTTGATGCCATTCCATAGTTGCTTAGGAGGGTTTATGAGGTTTATTTGCTGTGTCCTGTAGAAATTAGCCTTGGTTTCCTTTATGTGGAACTTTAAAGTGTTTCACAGTTCCCTACATTTTTGGAGGTATGTGTGTTGGCCAAATTCTTTCTACAGGGCCCTAGTTAGAGCCCATTCCCTAGTCAATGATTTTTTTTTTGCATTATTTATTTACCCACTGCATGCGACCGGACTCTCCTTCAGTACTTCTGCCAAGGAACTCCCCTGTTCTCCACTCTGAACCCACCCCAGCACCAGCTTCCTGATCCCATATTGCAGTCAGCCCCAGGGTAGCCCAACGCAACCCATTGTCGGGTGGGTTCCCTCCTTCCTGGGGGAAATTGCCTTCTGGCATTTCTTTTCTCAGCCCTGTGTGCTGCTGAGATTGGTCCTGGCTCTCTGGAGGCTCTGTGGAGGCAGGGACCCAGGCGGCCGTCATCCAGTCGCTCGTACACCATTTTCTGTGTTTTTCCTGGCACCCCTGACATTGCGCCACATTTTGTAGTGCTCCCAGTTTCCACCGGGGGCTGCTACAGAGTGAGGCATCACCCTAACCCACCCCAGGAGAGGAAAGCAGTCCTCCAGATGCTCAATCCTCTCCTGCCCCTGCTGACCCCCAGTGATCCAAGTCCATTCCTGAACCTGGGTCACCCCTAGTCAATGATTTGATGGCTGGAGTATACTAGACCTGTGAGCTACCCTTCCTGTGGAGGGTCTTGAAGGGTGGCAACAATGTTACATATCCTATTAAACTGAAGGATGAAATACTCCAGGGCTGCATTCACATCACAAGTACTGATCAGGAATGACAAGTCAACTTGTCATAGTAGGGTTCAGAAATACAAGAGCTTGTGGGTGTCAAACACTCAGGTTTTGATGCTGGAGGGCTCCCCTTTGGTCACCTTGGCAGATTATCTGCAGGTGGCAGGGTAGTGGTCACTGAGGAAATCAGGTAGGACTGCACTAGAGATGTCCCTGTCATTGTGACTGACAAGGATCCAGTCAAGCAGAGTGGCAGTATCTGTTTTACAATTTACCCTGGTAGAGGTGGTGATAACCTGTGTTAGGTACAGACTAGCCAATTTATCTTTGTACTCCTTGTTATTGCTTGAAAGCCAGTTGCAGTTTAAGTCACCTAGTACAGTTTTTTTTTTCCATGTTGCAGGTTTAAACCTGTTACAGCATTAATGAAGCCATCGAAGCTGAAACTGACATTCTTTGGCGAAATATATACCACCAATAGGTTGAGATTTCTTTTCACCCTTAGGACCCAGATTTAAGTTAGTTGAAAGAAGTTCACAGCCTTGGGTTCTAGGGGAGAGGGAGTCTGCTGGAGCTAATGGAAGACTTAACGTATATGAGACATCCACCCCCTTATTTCTGGCCCCTGTTTTGCCTAAATAGCATGTAAGTGTCAATCTCAGTTTCTCTGTCTGGGATCCTATTAGCGAGCTAAGTTTCTGTGATGGCTAGAGCATCAAACTGAGAGTTTGCCACCCAGTGCTTAAATTTATTCATTTGGCGCAACATACCTCCCATATTCACATGGGCCACCTCCAGATATCTTCTGTAGGACTTTACAAGAGTATGTGGGCCGGGATTTAGATGAACATTGCCTCCAATGATTAGAAGAAGCAGTAGCACTTGCAGAGTTGCAGGATAGCGCTTGATTGTTTTGAGGTGTTGTACACCTTTCCTGTATTTTTCCTTCAGCTTCATGCAACAAGATTGCTGAAGGAATTTTAGTAAGGTGTCTCCTGCTTGTTCTCTAAAGTTTAGCAAGGGAGCAAAGCAAACTTTATTTATAAAGCATCCATTCCCATTGACTATGGGAGCTGAACATTATAACAGTGTAAATTTAAATTAGGACATAAATAATATAATACATGAAAACTACAATATTTAAGTAAAAGTACTTAATAGAATAAAACAACTGTTTAAAAAAATATAAATATGTAAGCAGCCAGTAATTCAGAGTAATTCAAAGGTTTCCCTAAAAAGATGTGGCTTCAGGCCCCTCTAAAAGGCTTCCAGTGAGGGGGCCTTCCTCAAAGGTCTTGGAAGCAAATTCCACAATGTTGGGCCAGCTACATCAAAAGCCCTCTCACCACAGTATTTGAGCCAAACATTGGGAATTGTAAGTAGGCCCACCTCAGAGCAATGAAGAGGATGCAAGGTTTGATGAGGGGACAGAAGGTCACACAGGTAGCCAGGGCCCAGTCTGTGTAGGGTTTTCTAGGTCAGTAAACCAACCTTGAAGGAAATCTTCTACCTTACCAGCAGCCAGTGCAGCTCACACAAGACTAAGGTCATATGAAAGACATAGGAAGGCCCATAGGAAGCGTGTACTAGTGTGGGAAAGTCATTGTGCTGGAAAAATGGTTTAATTCAGGCAATTTTCCTAAGATGGTAAAAACCATTTTGGACCACAGACAACACCTAAGCCTCCATCATCAGTCTGCTATCCAGAATAACATACAAACAGAGGTGAGAAAGAAGTAAGTGTCTCAGCTGTGACTTGAACCCAGGCCACCTGGAATACTGTTCCAATTGCCCTAACCAGCTGCGCCACTGAGACAACTGGAACATGGGCTGTCCCCGAGCACATTACTCTTTTTCAAATGCACAACCCAACTGTTCCGATTGCGCTAACCAGCTGCACCACTTGTCTCAGTGGTGCAGCAGGTTAGCACAATCAGAACGATATTCCGAGTGGCCAGGGTTCAAGTCCCAGCTCAGGCACTTATTTTTTTCTCATCTCTGTTTGTATGTGTTCCATAAATATGCATACTGCACTCCTGTGTGATTGTGTTGTGGGTGAATATTTGTGCGGCCCATGGGATGTGCATTTCAAAAAGCGTAATGTGTCTGGGGACAGCTCAGCTTTTAGTTGTCTCAGTGGTGCAGCTGGTTAGTGCAATCGGAATGGTATTCCAGGCTACCAGGGTTCAAGTCCCAGCTGAGGCATTTACTTCTTTCTCACCTCAGTTTGTACGTGATCCATAAATATGCACACTGCACTCCTGTGTAATTGTTGTGGGTGAATATTTGTGTTGCCATTGAGTTGTGCATTTGAGAAAGAGTAATGCACTTGGGGACAGCCCAGGTTCCAGTTGTCTCAGTGGTGCAACTTCTTAGTGCAATCAGAATGGTATTCTGGTCTGCCAGGGTTCAAGTCCCAGCTAAGGCACTTACTTCTTTTTCATTTCTGTTTGTATGTGTTCCATAAATATGCACACCACACTCCTGTGTGATTGTATCCAAATTAAAACCCTCAATTTTCACCTTAGCAGAGGTGAGAAAAGGACCTACGAACAAGTTAGGTTTCATCTCCTGACATCCCTGCTCCCCGTAGACAAATAGGCTCAGTCATTAGTACCTCCATTTTATCTGGGTTAAGCATTAGCCAGTTGGAGGACATCTGATCCTGGATCCCAGCCAGTAGGAATTCAGAATAGAGACTGCACCCTATGTCTCTGGTGCAAAGAACATATACAGTTGGATATCATCCACATAGCTGTGAAAACCTACCCTGTAATGTCTAATGATCTGTCCCAGTAGTAGCATGTACACCACAAATAATGTGGGTGAAAGGATCGAGTACTGGGGAACTCCACAGGACATGGGCTTTGGGTGGGAGGAATAATGTCCCATCATAACCCTTTGCATCCCACCCATGACAAAGGACTCAAACCAGTTGCTGACCATGCCGGTGAGTTCACAGAGCTCCCCTAAGTGATCTAGCAACACCCTATGATCCATGGTGTCAAATACTTAGGAGAGGTCAAGAAGAACAAGAATTGACCGTCTCCTCCATCTCTTACTGTACCATAAGAAGATCATGTTGCATCCTAACAAGTGCAGTCTCCATACTGTGTCAGGACTGGAAACTGACTGAAGTGGCTCACAAATTTCAAAGACAGTGAGCTGTGCCTCAAGTTGTATGGCCAGTATTTTCTCAATAACCTCCTAAGAATACATCTGAGATACTGCATATTAGTAAGGAAAATTACAGTAACTATCTTGAATTATTTCCCAAAATTGTAATTGATATTGAGGCACACATAGGTAAAGAAACTAAGAAGGATGTTATGAATGGCTGTAAGAACCTCCTGTCTAATTGGGAAGCACAATAGCTTGACTGATTTTGGTTTAGTTGCTAGTTGCATCAAATGAGAATAATTCATATCATGATCCCATCACTAACTGTGAGAATGTTGAGCCTAATGCACTGTAAGTTATCATCTCAGATACTAGATCTACAATACAAAGTCTAGCACAATTTATATTTATTGATGTTGATGGAGTTAGTATTTGTGATACCTTTAAAAAACATCCAAAAAAAGAGTAAAGAGGAATCATGATACCAAGAGAAACATATATGTTACCTTAAGGGAGGTGAAAATGCAGGGGAACAAGTAATCATTGCTGGAAGCTTCTCTTTAACTTTATTAAATCAGGATTTAGGAAATCAATTAGATAAATCCCACTAATCAAACATTATCCTAATGGAGTAGATTTTATTACTTGAAAAAAAGATGGATACTATTCAAGAGGATTTGGCTTTGTAGGTAGCTAAGGTGGAAGGCCTGATAAATCTATTGAACATGGAGATGATAAGCAAAGATAGAGGAGAAATTAATTGTCAGATGATAATGGGAGTTTGGGTTGTGAGACTCATCATCATGAATATAGTGCACTCTAACCCCAGGAGGGGAGTTAGGGTTGAGTAGGCAATTTAATGTTAAACCTCAAATTATGCATATTAGTAACGTTGCAACCGTTCAAAGCATATGCACAAAATTTGTAATTCCTGACTTGGAGTTAGAAAGAAGAAAGAATACATTCAGAAAAAGAAGAATGAAAAGAAAAAAGAGAGCTGTAAGACATTGATTTTGCTCACAGTTAAATGTACACAAACAGAAATTAAAAATGCTAATGGAACCCTACAGTACTTATT
Source organism: Neoceratodus forsteri (assembly GCA_016271365.2). Taxonomy (NCBI): domain Eukaryota; kingdom Metazoa; phylum Chordata; order Ceratodontiformes; family Ceratodontidae; genus Neoceratodus; species Neoceratodus forsteri. The sequence continues at coordinate 1,572,291,458 of CM057452.1, forward strand.
CAATGGGATAATGAGTGGCAACTAGGAAGTGAGAATGAGCTGTCTCCTATTGGAACATTACAGAGTAAAGAGTCGTCATGTAGTGTGACTCAGACTGGGGAACAGCAAGGTACCTTAACTGATGTGCTGGATCAGAGTACAGAAATATGATGTAGGGCTTGTTTACAATCACTGGTTAAGGAAGGTGTGATCTACAGACATAGAATATTTTGGGGCTCTAAAGGGAATGCATAAAAAAATCATACGAGGATTTAAATGCACTTAGACTGTTAATTATTATCTCCTTGGTGTTAATCTAGGGCCGTACATTATGATGTACTGTACAACATTTGTAAGGATAATAGATATAGTGATATAGTTTTTGCACTGTCTACAATAGTATTAACCAACTCTAGAACTGCTAAATATATTTTGACTAACAGTTAAGGTCTTGGTAAATCTGAACTGGAATTGGAACCACTAGTGTCAGTTAAAGAATTTCTGGATAGATGGACTAGCCTGTATGATAATAGAAACCAACTTGATGAGTACAATGTTGACAGCCAGTTGCTGCAGGTTTGGGTGTGTAGTGATGTTGCTTTACAACAGAATATATGATTCTCTACCTGCATGGATGAGGAAAATTGAATAGAGAAACAGAGGATGTAATCCTCCTGGCAAAATGTCTGAAGAGTGGCAACTGGGGTTTAACGCAAAGAAATGCGAGATCATGCACATAGGGACGAGAAACCCTGAAGCTACCTGTAGGTTAGGAGGGGAATTGCTGTCAATTTCAAGGGAAGAAAGAGACTTGGGCATCATCATCACAGGTGACCTGAAATCATCAAAGCAGATCACTAAAGCAGTAGGTAAGGCTAGAGGTGTGTTGGGATGTATTAGTGGGGGTATCACAAGTCGTAAGAAGGAGGTAATAATCTCTCTTTACAAGACACTGGTTAGGCCCCATCTGGAGTATTGTGTGCAGTACTGGAGGCTGCACCTGCACAAGGACATTAACAAAATGGAGGCAGTCCAGAGAAGGGCAACCAATACGGTGCAGGGACTGCATCAGAAAACATATGAGGACAGATTAGTGGAGCTCAATATGTATACCCTAGAGCAAAGGAGGGAGAAAGGTGATATGATTGAAACATTCAAATATCTTGAGGGCATTAACAAAGTGAAAGAATCTAACATGTTTCAACATAAGAAAAATAGCAGGACAAGAGGACACAGCATGAGAATAGAGGGAGGCTGATTAAGGGGTAATGTGAGGAAGTTTTTTTTCACAGAAAGGGTGGTGGATATATGGAAAGGCCTACCTCAGGAAATGGTGGTAATGAATACAGTGCAGGGCTTCAAACAGGCATGGGATAGGCATAAGGGAGCAATACAGATAAGAATGAATAAATAGGTCATTGACAGAGCAAAGGTCTATGGCATATTAATAAGGTAGAAAAAATGGGAAGACTGGATGGGCCTTGCAGTCCTTATCTGCTGTCACCTTCTATGTTAAAGTGTTTCTGTTTTGTTTTGACACTATTATATGAACTAGTAGGACCAGGAGTAGAAACTGAAAGAATTTTGAAAGTTTAGAGAACAGAATGTTACTGGGATCGAGGGAGTTAAGTGGATGAAGTAGTTTGAAATAAATCTCTTGCTAATAAGATCATAAAAATATTGTAAAGTTAGGCTCTCTTGGGTTTGTAATAGTTGATATGTTGGGTTTACATAATAATGGAAATGAGGAAATAATATTTTTTGATTAGGTTTCTATTTTACTCTTTAGGTGAAATAGATTTGTTACTCTTAGAAATTGTTATGAGATGCAATATACGGTCCCTATAAGCAATAGATTTTGTACTTTGTAGACAAATGCACACTGATTTGTTGCTTTTTATTTTGATGAAAGGGCATAAAGGGTACCAATTATAATGGAACAACATGCACTTCCTGTATTGGTGGATTCCAATGAAGGTGGTGATTATTGTCTGTTGAAACTTCTTTCTTTGAATGTTGCTGCTGATTGAAACACAGAAACATAGACAGTGATGTAAGAAAAAGACCAAGGGTCCATCCAGTCTGCCTAAAGTTCCCTATCTGCCCTGGGACCTACTGCAAATAGGGGGTTTATCACTCCCTGTCCACCCCCCTGCTCCCCTCTCTACTGCTACCAGCCTGAGCATCCACCAGACCCTTCACACTGTCCCAGCCATGCTTGAAACCATTTATGGTCTTGACATCCATCACCTCTGCTGGCAGACTGTTCCACAGCTTCACTACCCTTTCCATAAAATAGAACTTCCTCACATCCCTCTGAAATCTTCCCCTGCCAGTTATTGCTCATGATCTTGGGTTCTTGACTCTGTACTCCTGTTGAATAATTCCCCACAGTTCACCTTGTTTATTCTCTTCAGGTACTTGAAGGTCTCTATCATGTCTCACCTCCCTTACTTGGTCTCCAGTGAATTCATGTTCAGCGCCTTGAGGTGATCTTGGGAAATGTGTAGATTGGGAGTGCAAGTCTTTTGTTTTGGAACTTGATATTACAGCATTTCAGTAAACTTGGCACTCCTCAAATCTAATATACCTTTAAAATGCCACACTTTCTCTATCCACGCAAAGAGAGATCATAGATGTGGGAGATACATGGGGGTCTTATTATATATTAAGGTTGGTCCCTTTATGGTTGTAAAATAAGTTAACTTGGATGATAACAGCTATTATTTCATGTTTGTACAAAGAGGACAGTTTAACTTGATGTTTGGCTATGTGTATGCATGTAGCCAACCCCTACCCAGTGTCGAGGGGCATAATGGTGGCATATCCCAGTCTGGGGGGGGGGGCGGCCACAGTAGAAACCAACTCGATGACTTACACTGGGATCCAGGGGTGCAGCAACCTCTGCGTGCAGGCCCCTCTCTACTGGGGAGGAAAAATCAATTATCAGCTCCTGTTAAAGTGACAATAAAATGCAACACATATAAAACAACAATCAAAGGATCCTTTAATAACAGTTAATAGCTCCAGGAGCTTTACAGGAGAACATCCCATGAGGGATCTTGCAGCATAGGACAGAAGAGTCCTGTTATATCTAAGTCCCAACTCTGTTCTTCAGTCCATACACAGTGTCCAGATCTGAGGGGAGTGAACTGGACAACCCCTAAAAGCAGGCAGCACATACAATATTTCACACTGAGCATTTTCAGAAAATCCCAGCACAATCCCAAAGGCAGTGTTTCACTCTACTCCTAGGTTGTCTCTCTCTCTCTCTCTCTCTCTGGCAGAGCCCCAAACTGAAATACACGCCACTTCGCCATAACTCAACATCTTGAACAACTGCCCCATGAACTATGGGACACATCCCCAAGGGGTAGTCTGTCACTCGCCTCAAATCACCATGGCTTGGAAAGCAGAACTCTATCTAAGGTCCAAAATATTCCTTTCAGGCCACATATCCTTGCAGCTTGAGCTCCCGGGGGCTCACTGCTCTTGTTGGTAGATTCCCACCAGGGATCCAAAATCCCAAACACTCTCTCTCTCTCTGCTCCACCATCCACTCTGTCATGACTTGGACTCAGATCCACAGCAGCCATATAACTTGTCATCCTGCAGGGTCACAGCTTCCCCGCCTTGGGGAAAAGGCTTCTACTCTACACAAGGCCTCAACCATGTCTTCTCCTGGGATCTTCTATCTTCCCCAGCAGACTCCCCCAAAATCTGATGCACTCAGTTGCCAATCCACCCTGCTTCTTCTACACCTCCAACTTCTTCCCACCTGCGTGTTCCCACACCAGCCCAAAAGCTCCCTGCCCACCCCAGGTGCTCCTAATGTAGACAGCTCCCTAGAAGTGGAAAATGTAACCCTTTAAGGGCAGCTATACAACAACCAAATATCCAACAGTGTATGAATTGGTACATTGACTCTGGCACTCTAACCCCAGGAGGGGAGTTAGGGTTGAGTAGGCACTTTAATGTTAAACCTAAAATTATGCGCATTAGTAACATTGCAACTGTTCAACAGATGTGCATGAAATTTGGAATGCATGGTCTGGAATGGTAGATCTTTTGATTTACCAAGTTGCATTTCAGTTGGACATACAGTTTATGCGCAGTGAAGCACCCAAAAATGCACTTTTCACCACTTTGACATGTTTTTTGCCCATGGCGCTGTGTGGTCTAGTGGTCTGAAACTTGGAACATAGAAAGTGATTGAGTCAAGGAATAATTAAGCATTAGATTGGTGAAAAAATATTAATCCGTTCTAAAGTTATTTAATTTTGAATTGTTGTGTTCTGAGCATGCTCCGTTCACAAAAAAATGTATATGTATGTTTTGCGAAAGAAGAATGGCCTTAGGGCTATCTGGTCATCCCCTTGCAGCTGAATATTCTGCATGCTCACGGTGGAAAATTTTCCGCTGTGAGAAATTTTTCAGCTGAGAGAGCCGCCATCTTGTTTTCAGTTTTCTGACTGAAAGAATTTTGTAGTTTTCTCCACAGGTGACTTTTGGGGCAAAAGAGGCATGGGTTTTGTTCAGGGGAACCCCCCCCTACAGAGCCATGCCTTTGGTTTTGTCAAAAAACATAGTTTTAAAATTAAAAATTTTTAGTTCATTACTCGCTAATGTTTTTCTGCTGCGAGCCTACAAAATCTCCTGCTGTGAGATGATTTTCAGCCCTGAGCTGGGGATGACCAGATAGCCAGATTTTCATGACCAGATGTCCATGGGGCAGACCAGATGGTCCTAGGGATGACCAGATGGCCCAGATTGGCGTGACCAGATAACTGCTCATAGCCGAAGATTTTGTTAGCTCACGGTCAAAGATTTTCTCGCAGGCAAGAAATTTGCTTTCTCACAACCGAAAATTTTTTAAAGGTATAAAAACTTTAGAATTGCATACCTCAATAGCAGTTTGGTCTTTTTACTTGAAATTTGCAGGGTGTTGAGAGAATGTGCTAGAGATGTGAATTAATTTGTTTAGGTGTTGGGGAATTAATTGGATGCACAGATATCCAATGATGTAACTGACAATTTTCCCATAGGATTACATTGTGGTCTTTGTCATGACTTTTGGCACTGTTATTTTGAAAATGAAGCGAGATACAGACTTTTCACTACTGGCGGCCTAGATAACCTATCTAGATCACCAGTAGCAAAAGGCCGCCAGTGTCTATGCCGCTGGAACAAGATTTTAAACCATACAGTGAGCCTGCAGTTGAATTTTTTTGATAGATTTCACGGTTCATGACATATTGTTTCATTTGTGTTCCAAGGGTTCGTTGCTGTATAGGGATGCTGTATAGCAATGCTAGATGTATATTGTTATGCAGTAATGGGCATCATAGTGGGCCCTGCGCTCCCACCAATATATGTTGTTTACTATTTATATCACACTTTTTCAAAAAGTAAGGACATTTGTGGCAAAAAAACTGCATATAATGCATCATTTAGGGTTGAAGTGACAAAAGTCAGGAAATGAGATGTTAGGTGTGAACACCTAACCTCCCCCCACACACACCTCTCCTCTACAGACTGACAGATGCAGGGTGTGGCATGGGATCATGCGACCTAACTCTCACCCCATTCTCCTTTAATGTAGCATGTCAACCTGCTTACACATGGAATGGGGTAAGAGTTGAGGGTGCACGACCCCATGTCACACCCGGGCATCTGTCAGTCTATGGAGGAGGGATATGGAGGGCTTAGGTGCTCACCCCTAATGTCTCATTTCCTGACTTTTGTTGATTCAACCCTAACTGATGCATTAAATGCAGTTTTTTGAGATATATGTATATATATATATTTTTTTCATTGCAAAAAACTCTGTTAATGCATCAGTTAGGATTGATTTCCACACCAACACAAGTGTAGAAATTCGATGTTAGGGTTTCAAACCCTACTACCCCATGCCCCACCCTCCACACACCAACAGGCATCGGGGTCTGTTTTGAGGTCATGGGTCCTACCTCTCACCCCATTCCATCTGTAAACAAGCTGAGTTGGTACAGTATAGGAGAATGGGGTGAGAGTTAGGCCCGGTGACCCTAACACACACCCCAATGCCTGTTGGTGTGTGAAGGGTCGGGAGTGGCGTATTAGGGCTGGAAACCCTAATGTCAAATTTCCACACTTTTGTTGGTGTGGAAATCAACCTTAACTGATGTGTTAATGGAGTTTTTTTGCAATAAATTTCCCTTCTTTTTGAGAAAGTGAAATGCTAGTCATATGGAATGCATAGGTGGGAGCATGGGCCCTCCGGGCCTTGCACTCCCACCCATCCATAACTATCTCCTCAGGTTTGCAAAATGGAATCCATAGGTGGGAGTGCAGGCCCCCCCACTCCCACAAACCCATAAGCATGTCCTCAGGTTTGCAAAATGATATCCATAGATGGGAGCTTGACCCTCCTGGCACTGCGCTCCCACCCACCCATGAGTGTAGTGCTCCCAATTTAGCATAAATAGAATGCATAGGTGGGACAGCAGGTCCTTTGGGCCCTGCACTCCCACCTACACATAAGTGTAGACACATAGCAGAGGCCTAAAGGCATTTCAAGCAACCCTCATAATGCTTATTTGCCAATATCTCAGTGACTGTAGCAAGTGCAGAAAAAAATTATTTCACAGATGTATTCATGACCATGCCACCTCCACATGTGCTTAGTAGCTGCATTTAGTGAGACATCTGTATCTTGAATTGTTTTTGAGACATAGGAGCTGAAAGGCACCATGACCATTTGGGCTATAGAGACGAGCAAAGAATTCACAAAAGTTGAGGATTTTTCACACTTTTTGACGCTTTGCAGCTCTGCAACCAAAAATCTGACCAGAACAACAATTTCCATATTCAGAGATCTATGTCCAACAATGCACATGCCAAATTTCAGGTGAATCAGACGAACGGTTGCAAAGTTATTAAAGTTTGAAATTTGGGGTTTAACATAGAAGTGGCCATGCAACCCTAACTATACCTGCCCTACCAGGATAGCTATGTATATATTTATTTTTATAACGTGGGTAAGAAAAATCAGTGAAAACCCAGTATCCTGATTGGGTGACACATGTCACATGACCGTGCATTGTTCCACAATGACCTCACACCTCCCAGTATGATCGCATGTCTGAACTACTTTCCAGTCCTCTGAACCTTCTCACCAGCAGAGAGATCACTCCACAACTGGCACAGATAGGCAGCCACACATACAGCTGGCACTCAGCCTGCCACCCATAGGCATAAGTAAATGAATATACCAGTCCCACAGTGTACACAATAATATGGTTGATCATCCTATAATTTTTAAATATGACATAATTAAAATATGTTAACTAGTGGATCCTGCCACTTTCCAAGTGTTTTATACAGAAGCACTTAAGTTTTATTGCTCTCCTATACCCTGACTGAATGCTCACAATACTGGCACATGAAGGTCTTCCAAACAATTAAAATAACCTAGTCTCTGTTCAAAAAGGTAACAAAACTTTGGCTTTTGTGTTTATTTTACTTATGTGTCTGTAGAAAAAGTCGCTGTCTCTACAGATAGGAAAGTAAGTGCAGAGGACTTTCACTTTTATTTATGAAATATAGCATGACCGAGTGGTGTAAATGTCTGTAGGTGAAGTGCTGCCAGAAGTATAAAGTAAGACTCCCTGTGTTCAGAAAAGTAAAACAGAGTGTCTTTTATGCTACTTTTACTTTGTTGCTGTAAAAAAAGCCACCAACTGTGGTGAGAGGAGAGTGAGCAAGTTGGCAACTTGAGAAAGGCAGACGCAAACCAGAGGAAGTATTATATTATACTGACACTGTAGTGCCAATATAGTTAGGGTTGCATGGCCACTGCTATGTTAAACCCAACATTTTGCACTTTAGCAACTTTGCAACTATTTGACCAATTTGCCTGATATTTTGCATGTGCAGTCTGGTACCACAGATCTCTGGATTTCTCAAATTTTGTTCCAGTCAGATGTGCAGTTGTGGAGTTGCAGAGTGCCAGAAAGTGTGAAAAGACCTCACTTTTAGGCAAATTCTTTGCTTGTTTCTACAGCCCAAATGGTTTGTGGTTCTGGTCTGAAATGTTCAGGGTATATGGAGACTGGGTCACAGATGAGACTTTGGAAGGTTTGGTGAAAAAATATGAATCTGTTCAAAAGTTATTAAACTTTTAAATTTCCCATTATAGCCTACGAGAAAAATATACTTGCAGCACAAAAACCTTCTCGAAAGCCCTTTTTACTGCTGCAAATGGGTTTTTGACTTTTGTGCTGCTGCCATCTTGTTTTCAGTTAGTGAGAGCAAAAAACACTGTAATTCAAAAAATACTGCCCCTTGGTAAACAACAACAGTTGTGTTTACCTAATCTGGGCTCTAGAAATATGATCCTGACATTAATTTAAAAAAAAAATATCTGGAAATATGGTTTCTCAACTTTTTCCATCATTTTATCTGAGGAACTTTCACAAAAGTTCCGCAGAACTGCACGAAAGTTTTCACAAAACTTCTGTAACATTTTGCAAAACTTTCTCAAATATTCAAAAGTACACAACAAAAAAAAACTTTCTTTGCCACTTCATATCAAGAGAACAGTTAGGACTTTTGGGTTGAGATTTGCAGGATAGTGAGGGCTAGCACCACAGATGTGCTTTTTGCTGGTTTGGTGAAAATATTTGCAATGGTTCCACAGTTATAACATTCTGAAGTTTTGAAATTCCCCATAGGATAATACTGTGGCAGCCTCGCCACCTTTCGGTGGCCATATCTCAGAAACAATTTGAGATACAGATTTTTTGCTAAGCATGCATGCAGGTTGACAGGTTGTGAGTACTGTACAACTGCAGTGGAATTTATTCCAACATTCCTATGGTTACTGAGATATTGCCACATTTGAAGCACAAGGGTTACTTGGAATGTCTATAAGCATGCACTATGTCTCTATACTTATGGGTAGATGGGAGTGGAGGGCCCAGAGGGCTCTGCATTCTCCCATATGGATACCATTATGCAATAATGGGAGTACAGGGCCCTCCATTATGCAGTAATGAGAGGGAGATGAGGGTTCATTACAGTGTCTCTACAGTTATGGATAGATGGGAGTGCAGGGCCCTACAAATGGATGCTATTATGGAGTTATGGCAGCTTGATGGGAGCACAGGGCTCAGAGAGCCCTGCACTGTCACAACTACATATGAGTAAGATTACACTTTCTCAAAAAGAAGGGAAATTCATTGTAAAAAAAACTCCATTAATGCATCAGCTAGGATTTCTATTACAGTGACAAAAGCCTGGAAATTCGATGCTAGGGTTACCAACCCCACCACCCCAACCCACCACACACAAACAGTCATCAGGGTCTAGCTCTCACCTCATTCTCCTATACTGTACCATCTGAACTTCCTGACACATGGAATGGGGTGAGAGCTAGGGTTGATTACCCCAAGGCACACCCTGACACCTGTTTGTGTGTGGAGGGTGGGGGGCGTGATATGGTTGGTAACTCTAACATCGAATTTCCAGACTTTTGTCACTGTAATAGAAACCCTAAATACTGCATTAATGGAGTTTTTTGCTATGAATATATAGATATATATATATACATATATATATATACACACACACACATATGGTATATATATATATATATATATATATATATATGTGTGTATATATATATATATATATATTACACTTTGTTCCTCAGAATACTTTTCACAAGGTATTTGGAAGGTGTTACAACTGAATCTAGAAAATTTACAGTATGATAATCCCACCTATGAACTGCTGCTCATGGGAAACATTTATGTCCATGTGAGTTCTCTCAATAACTGGAATCTGAACACGGATGAAGATGTTACCAGCTGGATGGCTTGTATCTCTATGAGGAATAGTATGGATTGTAAAGTAAATTAACATGGAACTAAGTTGTTGTATAGTCTAGAGAAAAGTCTCCTGGTAATAATAAATGGTGGATTAGAGAGTGATTCTATTTAGGTTTAGATATTTTTCCCCATAGTGCAGCCACAGTAGAATATGCCATCTGCCCCACTAATACATTTAGTGAATACAGTTCTCTAAAGATACCAGAGAGGGCCAGTTGTTATATCATTTTCCACTCATTTTGGAAAAGAAGACAAATACACAAATGCTAAGGAACACAGATTCAGATATCTGAGTTGTCAAGGTTAGATGAGTCAAGTAGAAATTCAGCTTTGAGGATGGTGCTCGTTCCTAGATAATTCCAGTCTTCAGTTGGCATTTTGATAGACCTGCATCCATTTTTTGGATATTGGTGCATGACGCCCACCCAGACCATTGGACCACCTAAAAAATGTTCTAACTTCTGAGAGAAATTGCCGCAACTTACACTCCAAAAATTAAGCATGCAAAAAAATTTGATGCATGCATCATTCTTTTGCCATGAACTGCAGCAAGTGTTGCAAATGCATCTGGATTTATGAAAATTGATGTATTTGCCCAAAAGCAACATGCATCAGAAGCAGGGGTGCAACTGTTATGTCCAGACTTTTGGAAATCCTAGCCTTTTCGTGCAGTCTTTCTGGAACTGTAGTCATTAATATCAAGAGAGTTATCTGCATGATATAGTTATGATGAAAAGTAACAGTTGTTTGGCAATTAATGGAAATTCTTAAGGAGTTATCTGTATATACAAAGAGTTCTAGGGATTCTTGCTTTAATAAGGAATAGAAACATAAAACATGGAAATATAGAACACGGTGACAGAAAAAGGTTTATCAGCCCATCGTCTTCCCACCCTACTGAACTGTCTAGTGGCCATCCTTTTCCCTTACCTTTGCCCATAACACTCTTATCATGGCCATCTGCCTGTCCCATCCTACTTTGAAGTTTCTCAATGTTTTGGGTGCTGCAATCTCCTCAGACAATCTGTTCATTTCTGAATCTTTCCCCCACCAGTTTAATTGTTCCCCCATATGCCTGTATTCCAGCTTAGGGCAGTTATGTCTTTGTACACTACCCTGTTTACATGGTGCAGGTATTTATGTGTCTGTATTATGTCTCACCTCTCAGGGGCCTGGTTGTGTCCCATAAAATCATCTTTAACAACAATTTCAGAGAATCCCACTACCAGGGGCCTCAGGTGACACACTGAGTGTGCCTTGACTTTACAAGCAAAGGGTCAGAGGTTTGATTTCAGATGAGAAAACATATTTATCAGGACAAGAGGGTATGAGGGGAGAACAGTCCTCCAGGGCACACATTAAAGGAAGCAGAAGCATGGTAGACAAATTAAAGGAAGCAGCAGTATAGTAGAGGACAATGGGGAGAAGAACAGAAGAGGAATAAGAGGTATTGAGGAGGCAGGGCATGAAGAGGGTAGTGAGGAGGAGGGTGAGACAGGAAAGTTTCAAGTGGCAAAAGTTAGGAAGGAAGGAAGGTGGGTTGCAGGCAGAGTAAGAGCAAGGTGTGGAGAGCCATGCGTGCCTACACAAGAAACCATGGAAATAAAATCCCAGACCTGGAGGCCATCGTGGAGACAGTAAACCTGGATCTGTGGCTATTACAGAGTCTTGAGGCACAGGAAGCCATGACTGGAACATGGCAATACTAGGCTACACTCAGTTCATGAATGCTAGGGAGAGGAGTAGGAGTAGGACAATTGTGTTGTATGTGAAGGAGGGTATCAGTGTAACAGAAATTCAAGGTAATTTTTTGGTAAAAGATGGGTGGGAGCTAAAATACCACCAACAGCTTAATCTGGTTCAAAGTCAGTTGGTATTCATCTGTATCCCCTTCCCCCGGGTCGTGCCTGAAAATAGGCAGAATTTGTCTAGTGCACTTACCGAGTCAACAAAAACTAAATAAATAAATAAATAGTGTGGATCAATGTGGACACAGGAGATGGAGTTACTATTCACACTGGGGTGACATACAGACCTTCAGCAGAGGGGGAAGAATTAAATAAGGCACTGGGTGAAGCCAACAGCATTATGATAGAAAAGTGGGAGGTGCTACTCATGGGGAACTTCAATCTGTCAGAGGTAGATTGGAACCTCCCAGCCTCAGCTTTGGCTTAGAAGCAGGGGCAACCTAAAATATCTGCATGGGCATTTCTCAGGAAACTAGTGAAAGAGCCAACAAGAGATGTGGCAGTACTGCACCTTATGCCCACAAACAGGGGCCGTTTTGCAGACATCACAGTGGAATGCCACCTGAGGACAAGTGATCAATGTACCATGTGCTTTAACATTAGGACAGTGGCAGAGACAAACCACTCAAGGACATGGTCCTGGATTTCAGGAGCTCAGATTTTTAAAACAAATTGGTGAATACATCAGAGATGACCTAGTTGGGGGATTGCATGGGTGGGTGGAGGAACAGTGGGCCAAATTAAGGGATGGCATAGTGAAGGCAACAAACCTCTGCACAAAAGAAGTCAGCAAAAACAGGAAGAAAAGCTGGTCCAGTGACACAGAGGACTGAGGTGCTGGGCACCTTAACTCTCACCATGCTGGTGACCCATGTTCGGACTGGGGAGATAGGCCTATCTGGCTCTTGACTGCCACCAAGTGGCAGCATGCTGGTAGTGATGGAGCATTGGAGAGGCTGACATTTGGCCGGGTGGGTGGATGGGGGGGCGCTTGGTTCTGGTGTGCGTGCGAGACTGCACACGCATGCGCTGCTGTGAATGGTTGAGGTCTCAGGGACATAAGGGGTGAAAACCAGATGGAAAAACAGAACCCCCGGAGGAAAGATGAAGACTGATCCCCCACAGGCTCTGCACCAGTGGCTGGGCAGCACCACAAATCCTGTGGCAGAAGACACCATTGCAAGATACGCCCCAGGGTAGCTGAGTGACGGGGCTGGGGTGGGGGTGGTCGGACAGACATGAGAAGCATGAGGAAGGAGGATAAAGAAATAATGGAAAAAAAACAGGAAGAAAAAGAGACCACAATGATTTTCAAAGGAAGTAGTTGCGAAGGTAAATGCTAAATGGGTGGTATTCAGGAGGTACAGTCAAATCCACTTTAACGCATAGCCTCAGGATGTCAGCCAATTATGTGTTTAAGTGGGTTATGCGTCTGTGTGATCTTGTGTATTATGGTAGCATTTTGCATTGGACTGGGTGACAAAAAAGCTGTAGCAATGGCAATGTGATGGTGGAAGGTGTGGAAGACATGTAATACAATTACTGAATTGGAGCAGATATGTGACTTTATTGTACAGTGACTGTGCTTTGCAATTTAAAAAGGCTTGCTTCATTAACTTTATTTCATGCCTTCAATTCTTTTTCAAAAGAGAGCTAGTGCTCAATTAAATGTTTGTATGCTGTATTGAATTGCTTGAACTGTTAAAACTGCAGTGAAAATACTGTAGCTTTATTTATCTGTGCACAAAGATTTAAAATGGCCAGTCAAGTTTAGAATGTCATTGACATTCTTTAGTAGCCCTGCTGCAGATATTCTCAAGTTCATAGAATGCTTTGTAGTCATCCTTGCTGCGGGCATTCTATTTGATATAGTGCTAGATTTGCATTAGATAGTGAAGCACTTCTTTTAAAGTTTTGGCAGGCTGTGCTGTCTCTTCCTCTCCCTCTTTCACCTCGTCATCATCTCTCGGACCTCCACCATCACCAACCAATGCTGCAATCTCCTCATCCATCAGCATGCCAGTACACTGGAGTTCATTGTCAGCAGTCAAAAAACTATTGAAAACAGATTGTGGAAAGTTTTTGGTGCTGCTACTATTTTCTCCTCTTCATTGGGCATATCAGTAAAGTCCCTGAGAAACTCTGCTTTTTTAAAGCAGTTTTGTATTGTCAGCACTTTTACTTCTGTTCAAGCCTGACTCAACATGTGGATTGCATCCAGTACTGTAAATTTTCATGCTAGCTCAGTAGCAGGCACAGAACTTCCATCATCAAATGCTGTGATGACAACAGACAGCATTCGACTTCGGTACAGGCACTTCAGGTTCCTAATTATTTCCTGATCCATTGGCTGGATCAGAGAGGTGGTGGTAGGGGGAAGGAAAATAATCTTAACATGGGACAGCTCGATATGTGGGTGCACAATTCAGTTGTCAACGAGGAGCACCTATAAGAAGGTAGAGTTCCTGTCCAGGGGAGATTGCTACTGCACTGAACTGACCAACTCAGCTCTTCCGGACTGTGGACCGGTTGTACAATCCAACCTGTCTTCAGTCTGACAGAGCTTTGTCACAAGAAAAGTGTTATGAGTTTGCTCGGTTCTTCACAGATAAGGTTGCAACCATCAAGTCTGGGATTCATTTGGCCCCCTCTAAGGGGTATTGCGGAGGTCAGCAGAAGATGACAGACACCCAGTTTGCCTGGTCTGATTTCAGCTGGCCGGAAATCATAAATGTCATGAGGGTCATCCAGACTCTGTGGCCAACCAGCTGTAGTTTGGATCCAGACCTTACATGCCTCCTTGTGGGGTGTGTAGATGAAATTGTACTGGTCCTGACTGAGATAGTCTTGAGGTTGCTGGTGAAGGGGATTTTTCTGGATCCCCTTAAGGAGGCAGTTGTTTGGCTCCTCCTTAAAAAGCCCTCCCTTGACCCAGACTGTACGGTTAACTACAGGCCAGTATCTAACCTCCCCCTTTTTGGGGAACGTTATTGAGAAGGTGGTTGCACTGCAGCTCGATGACCATTTGTCAGGTCATGAAATCTATGATTCTCTCCAGTCAGGATTTAGTAAGAGGCATAGTACTGAGACAGCCCTTGTCCGGGTACTAAATGACCTCCTAATAGTGAGAGATCAGAGGACTCTTTCCATCTTAGTCCTCCGTGATCTCTCCACGGCATTTGACACTGTGGACCATGGTGTGCTACTGGAGCACCTACTGTTCATCTGTTAACTATCCGGGATGGTCTCAGATGATTTTAATCCTTCCTCGAGGGTAGGACTCAAAGAGTGGTGTCTGGAATTTATTCTTCAGCCCCTCTTTCCCTGTCCTGTGGGGTACCGCAGGGCTCCATCTTGTCACTCATGTTGTTTGCAGTGTATATGCTGCTGTTGGGAGAGATCACTAGATGATACAGATTGAGTTTTCATTGCTATGCTGATGATTCTCAGCTCTACATGTTTTTTGTGCCTGGACAGGATGCAACCCTCTCAGTATTTACCAACTGTCTGTCCAAGATCCAGGACTGGATACATGCTAGCTGGCTGCGGTTCAACCCAGATAAAACTGAGGTGTTGATGGTGAACCCAGATTAACGGGCGGCAGGACTATCAGCTGGATAACCTTCTGGGATTTGGCTCAGGGGTGTTCAGCTGGTTACCTCAGACCGGGTGTGGAACCTGGACATTATTTTTGATGACAGTCTGACTCTAAAACCCCAGGTGTCAGCCATGGTCAAATCTTCCTTTTACCATTTTAGGAATATCACCCAGGTGAAGCATCTGGTTCCTCCTGATGATCTAGTAATGTTGGTCCATGCCTTCATCACCTCTCTTCTTGACTACTGCAATGCGTTTTACCTAGGACTACTGGAGGTTGATATCTGCCACTTGCAACTAGTGCAGAATGTTGCAGCAAGGCTATTGACAGGTACTTTGAGGGCCAGTCATATAACACCTGTGCTGCACGAACTGCCCTGGCTGCCAATATAGTGGCGGATCACCTTCAGTGTTGGGTTACTGACCTACAAAGCCATACACAATCAGGGATCCTGTTACCTGAAAGATCTCCTTCACCCTTACTGCCACCTCTGTCCTCTTCAATCCACCAATGAGGGATTGCTAGAGATTCCCAGGGTCCGTTTAAAGTTATTGGGGCCTGTTCTTTTGCTTTCGTGGCCCCAACCCTGTGGAATTCTTTTCCTCATCGGGTTAGAGATTGCCTGACTGTCCAGAGTTTTAAGATGGCTTTAAAAACATATTTATTTAACCTAGCGTACCCAGATCAGTTTTAAAGTGATTGAGCCTGTTTTAACTCTTTTATGTGATCTCATATTTGTAATATCGTGGTTTGGATCTGATATTTTATTTTTTGTATTTGTGCATTAATTTTAGCTATTTGTATTGTGTACAGTGCCTTGGTTTTGAGAAAGGTGCTTTATAAATAAAGCATTCATTCATTCATTCATTCATTCATTCACAGTGTGCTTCTTCAGCCATTGCATTTCTTTATTAAAATCCTTCACCCTCTCCATAAAAATCTTGAAGGTCATCCAGGCATTATGATTTGCATTGTAGGTCATCGGCAGCCTCTGCAGAATCATGCCCTTGAAACATCTCGGGTTACAGCTCTTAACAATGATGAGCAGTTTGGTTTTGTGTGAGTCATCCATGTTGGCACATGTGAGGACTGTTAGGCAATCTTTTGCCTTTTGCTGTCTGCTATGTTGTTAGACTTACAAGTCAGAGTACTGACAGGGATGGCACAATAAAATATGTCAGTTTTATCTGCATTATAGACACAGTCTGAGGGTAATCCAACAGTAAGGATGGTAAGACTGCCTTCATCAAGTGTTCTGCTGATGTTGTGTCAGCATCCTTCTCATCATGTACTTTTTTAAAGACAAGTTTGTGCCGTATCATAAAATGGCACAACCAGCCATTGCTAGGCTCAAAGTCCCACTTTCTGATGGCACATGCCAGTTTTCTTGCCTTTTCTTGCAACAACGGACCAGAAACCGGCAAGTCAGAGCCACGGGTGTGTTTGAACCATCGGAGAACAGTGTCTTCAACTGTGGTATCCTTGCCTTCTCTCTTGTGTTTCCTGTCAATATTGCCATTGATGTGGTACTCCAGTAATACCTGTGCTTTGTTTTTTATGAGCCTATCAATCTGACTCTGTGACACAACAAGCTGCCATGAAACCCCCATTTGACAGGTGCCAGGTCTTGAAAGCAGACTGAGAGCCTTTGCTTTTTCTAACAGAGACCACTCCTTCCTTTTATTTGGTGTCTCCTCCATCTTCACAAAGAAACAGACAATGGGAACTCAGATGAACTTCAAAATCTGCAACCTTTAAGCAGCCTGGATGTTTATATGGTTGCTAACTAAGTGATAACATTCAGCTGCCCTGGTAATCAACACATAATTGACAACTGACTGAGAGCGAGGTTGGGGTGGGGGGGGACGGAGTGTGAATGGCCGTGGTTAGTGAGAAGCTAGACTAAAGCACTTGTGATTTATGGGTTTATATGGGCAACATAAATGCATCTATATAAGCATAATATAATGGAACAGATAGGAAAGGAATCGGGGAATGGAAAATGTATGCATTAATGCAAGATTTTCTTAGAAGTGGTATATGATTAAGTGGGCTAGGCTGTTCAAGGAAATGCAGATGGAAGGGGATAGAAAACCAGGAAAACAGAGGGAAGGAGGTGAGGGGTGCAAATGAGCAAACAGAGGAAAGGATAGCCAAAGATGTAACTAAAGGTGACCAGAACTTTTTTAGATACATAAGAGAAAGGAGGAAGAGAAGTGGAAAGATTGTGAGGTGAAGAAGGGCAGGGAAACTGTGCAAAGGATCATCAGGAAAAAGCAGATATCCCGAACAGGTACTTCTACCTAGTCTTCAAGTTGGAAAGAGAGGGGGACAGACTATGTAAAAGCAGCAGAAACACTGGAGGGAAGAAGGTAGACACAAGTTCATTTACAGAGAAAAGAGTCCTTAAAGGAGTTGCAAATCTGAAAATGTGTAAGAGTAAGAGGCCAGACGAGGTACAGCAAAGGGTGCAGAGCAAACTCAGGGTGGTACTGGCTGTACCATTAACAGCTCAGTTCAACAACTCACTGGAAGCAAGAGTAGTTCCATAGAACTGGAGAAGGGCAGATGCAGCCCCCCCATCATAAAAGCAGCAGCAGGGAGGAGGCTGGCAACTATAGGCCAGTACGTCTAATGTCAGTGATGGGGAAGTTAAAGGAGATGATTTTAAAAGCAAGGCTAGTGGAGTATCTTGAATACAGCAGGTTACAAGACCCAAGGCAGCTCAGAATCACGAGAGAGGTCATATCAGATAAATTTGATTGATTTCTTCAACTGGGTGACCAGGAAATAGATCAGGGTGGGACGGTAAACATGGCCTACTTAGACTTCAGCAAGGCATTCAACATTATATCACACAGGAGGTTTATAAGGAAACTGGGCAGTTCGGGGGTGGCATTCAAGGTGGTAATCTGGATGCAGAACTGGTTGATGAATAGGCAACAGAAGGTGGTGGAAAATGACACATTCTAATGAGGGAAGAGTGACCATCAGGGTACCTCAGGGTTCAGTACTGGGACCAACCCTCTTCAATGTCATTATAAGCAACACTGCAGAAGAGCTGGATGGGAAAGTATGCTTCTTTACAAGTGATACCAACATTTGCAATAGGGTAGGGACTCCAGAGGGGGTGGAGAGAATGAGTGAAGTCCTGAGAAAACTCAAGGAGTGGTCAAGGGTATGGCAGATGGGTTTCAATGCAGAAAAGTGCAAAATCATGCACCTAGGGCAGAGAAACCCAGAAGGGGTGACCCAGAGGTGGTGTATAAAATGGGGGAACAGGTATTGATGGTCATTAAATAGGAAAGGGACCTTGGGGTTATCATATCTGATAACCTTAAGGTGATGAGGCACCATGACAAGGCAGTAGGCAGTGCCAGAGGGATGCTAGGGTGCATAGGGAGGGGAATCATCAACAGAAGGAGACAGGTGATGATACCACTGTATTGATTATTGGTGAGACCCCGTCTGAAGTACTGTGCCCAGTTCTGGAGGCCACATCTTAGGAAGGATATTGACATCATGGAGACTGTTCAGTGGTAGAGGAGGGCAACTAAATGGTGCAGGGGCTATATTATAAGCCCTGTGAGGAGAGACTGAGGGATCTCAATATGTACACCCTGGAGGATAGGATGCCGAGAGGGGACACGATAGACACCTATAAGAAAAGTACCTCATGGGGGTTAATAAGGTACAGGGGGGGAGTATTTTTCAGAAGAGAAGGAGCACAAGGACAAGGGGGCATGCAGTGAAGCTGGAAGGGGTAATTTAGGAGTGTGAGGAAGTACTTCATCACTGAAAGAGTGGTGGATGCCTGGAACAGTCTTCTAGTGGAGGTGGTGGGAACAAAATCAGTGGTGGGCTTCAAGCATGCAGGACATAGGTACAACGGAATCTTGCTAAGAAAATGGGGGGAGTAGAAGGAGATCAGGTAGGGTATGTGGTGACATTATAGGCAGGGACAAAATGAGAAGATGGTGTAGGACAAGCAGTCCTTATCTGCTGACAAATTTTATGTTTCTGTCTTTCTTCTAGTTTCCAGGTATACATGTTGAGAACCTGCAGTTTTTCCCCATTCCCTGGATCATTTTATGTGCCTTTCTCTGTACCACCTCATCATTTTCATATTCTTTCAAAGGTATGGGCTCCAAAACTTTGCACAATACTCATGATGTGAACGCACCAGTGATCTGTACATTGGAGGATCACCTATTGACTTCTTTGACTAATTCCCTCCCTACTCTATGTACCATGGAATTCTGTTTGCCTTCCCTACTGCCTTGTTGTACTGTATCATGGGTTTCAAATTTTATGATATTATCACCCCAAGGACCTTTTCTTTTGAAATATTTTCCAACACCACTCCCTCATCTGGTATTGCATTCTCAGACTCTCGTTTCCCAATGTACATTACCTTCCATTTTTCATATTAAAGCTCTGTTACCAGATCTTGGGCCATTTTTCCAGCCTATCTAGATCCTTTCTTACTGCTCTAATCCCATCTTTACTGTCCCCCTTGTGCAGATTTTACTACCATCCACAAAGAGGAAGATCTTGTCCTGCATGACCACCCCTATGTTGCAGATAAATATTGTATGTTAAGGAGGAAAGTACCCAGGACTGAGGTAGCATGGCATCCCATTGTGTGAGTGTCAGATGTGGCACCTGTTCAAGTAGCATCTGCAGGGACACCAGAAGATTGCAGGGGACTTTGCCAGTGCAAGATCCAGCAAGCCACAGGTTGTAAGCAGACCAGTTTCCAAAAGGAATCATCGTAATTCTCCATCACTGGCACAGCAACAATGCATTTCAGTGTGCACTTACAGTACTGAAACTGTACTAATTCATAACCTTAGAGAACTACCTATCTAAAAATACCACCAACAGGTTAATCTGGTTCAGTTTCAGTTGGGTTCATCTGATCTCCCATCCCTAGATAAGACTAAAAATAGGCAGAATTTCCTAGCACTCCTTTTCTGATCAACAAAAAATGAAATAATAAAAAAAAATAATTTAGGGTAGGGGTATAAGGAAAGCATAGCTGACCATCTATCTAGGGAATGGTTATAAGGGAGACATCCAAAGGAGTATCAGGCAGGTAACCATGCAATTCTGTAACATGGGATAAACTCCCTATAGAGGATATACCAGTTTGGGCCTAAGCTAAATGGTAATAGGCAGATAGAAGGAAGACGAGTAGTATCAGCAGTCCTGCACTTATTGTATATAAGGAGACAGCTAACAGTATGAGGCATAGGTACAGTGGGAGGTAGTCATCTGAGGGACTGTGGGGGCTCATCTCCAGGGTTATGCACTGGAAGAGGGGAGACTGTCCCATGTGTAGGACTTTTCAGGAGCTCCATGTACAATTGGTGGCAGCAAGAGAGGTGATAACTGTGACACCAATTGAGCTGGTGCCCACACCCTACACACCCACTCTTCCAGAGGACAATTGGCCTGGGAGGCTGAATGGTGATGTGGAAGGGGAGAAGAATGGGAAAGGGAGGCAGGGGCTGTCACATGGTGTTGACAAAACCCACAAAATCCTGACAGCAAATCACTTTGTACCCCTGAAGGAAGCACAGCTGCCTAACTACATTGGGGGGACTCTGAGTCAGACAGGCTGAAAGGGCAGGGTGACTTGATGCCAGCTGAGGTTGAGAGCTGGAGGAAGTTAGCATGGAGTGTTTTAGTTGTAGGGGACTCAATGATTAGAGGGGTGGAGTAGGTGGTGTGTGGAGAGAGAAAGGAATGGGAGTTGTCAAATGCTTTCCTGGAACATCTGAAGAACCAGCCATCCGGGATATGGGTAGGATAGGGGGATGGCAGGCAACAATGTAGGGGAGCTGGGGGTTGCTGGTACACCTTTGTACCAATTATCTGGTGAACCAGGTTTTGGAGGCAGTGAAGTAGAACTTTCAAAGGCTGGGGGCAGATTGAAGGCACACTCAGCTTCCCTGGCTTTTTCTGAGATTCTTCCTGTGTGGGGTAGAGAGAATGGAAATGATAGCAGGAGAAAGAAGTAGAAAGAGTTTAATAAGTGGTTGAAGAGATGGTGTCATTAGGAGGGGATCACTTTGTGGGTGACCAGGCCGAGGGTGGGACAGGAGGCTGTTTAAGGGTGTTGGCCTTCACCTAGGAAGAAAGAAGATCAGTGCACTGGGGCAGATGTTTTATGTCTACACTGGTGGACAGTTAAACTGAGTGCAGGGGAAGCTGAGGATATGGATACCACTGAGAAGGGTCAATAAGTGGGGAACCAAACTAGAACTCATCCTGAACCAGGGGTTAGAAGCATTGTGGGGAGAAGAAATGCACAAGTTCATAAAACGGTAGACAATGATGCCATGAAAGGGGGCTCACTAACCTTGCAAAAACTGGGGGGAAAAAGACAAGAAATTAAGGAGGACAGGGAAAAAATAAAGTGGTAACAATGTAAAAAAAAAAAAAAAAAGAAGTGTGGGCACAAGATGGAACATGGTCTGCCTTTATGTCAGAAGCCTTGGAAACAAAAGCAGTGGCCTCTATATGATGCAGTGGGCTCCACATGATGGTAGCAGAAACTTGTGCCAAACAGAATAATGACTGGGACCTGACAGTCCCAGGCTTCACCATGTATAGGCATGATGGGAGAAAGGTAAAAAAGGAGGGGTACCCCATATGTCAGGAAAGGAATCCAGGCATTGGAGAATGGATCCATCAGGGGAGGGAATGGGGTAATAGAATCACCATGAGTCCAGCTCACAAAGGCATATGGGGGGTGGTCTACAAACCAACAGAGCAGGGGGATGAGAGCGATGGAGAACAAGAGGCAGAATATGAGGACGGGGCAGCAAAAGGGGAGGTGTTAGTAGTAAGGAATCTTAACCTGTCAGACATTGACTGGGACATTCAAGCAGCTAACAACACTAATAGCTAAGCCCTGCTTGGTACATTGCAGGACTGCATGCTGGTGCAGCTGGTCAAGGAACCCCTAAGGCAGGCTGCCATTCTCGATGTCATGTCCACCATCTTGGAAAGGGTAGGCACAGCCACTATGGTCTCAAAAGAGGTGGCGGGGAAAGTCAGGGAGAAAAATATAGCATTCAGAAAGTACAAGGAAACACAGAAGGAGCAGGACAGAGAACTGTACCAGTTAAGGCAGAAGGAAGCAGGGAGGGAAGTCAGAATAGCAAAGGCCCAAACTGAGGAAAAGATTGCCAACTCGGTTAAGAAGGGGGATAAAACCTTTTATAGGTACATCAGGGAGCGTAGAAAGACAAAAGGAGGGATAATGAGGCTGAATAGAATGGACGGTGGGTGGGCAGAGAGGGACAGTGAAAAAACAGGGATACCGAATGAATATTTCTGCTCAGTATTCACAAATGAGAAGGAGGGGGAGGTGCCTAATCCAATTAACAGAAGCACTCTTGATGGGGGGGGTCAATCCTAGTCCTTTCACAGAAGAAAGGGTTCTGAAAGAACTCCTAAAACTGAAGGTGGACAAAGCAATGGGGCCTGATGAAATTCACCCCAGAATTCTAAACGAATTAAGGGAAGAACTAGTGAAACCACTTTTAAACAAATCATGGGAGGATGGTGTGGTACCTGAGGACTAGAGGAAGGTGGATGTGATTCCCCTTCACAAATGTGGGACCAAGACAAAGGCAAGAAACTACAGACCTGTCAGTTTGACCTCTGTGGTAGGGAAAGTGATGGAATCACTTCTGAAGGAAAGAATTGTTGAATACCTAGAGGCCAGTGGGGCACAGGACCCAAGGCAGCATGGGTTCACAGCGGGAAGGTCATGTCAGATGAATCTAATTGATTTCTTTGACTGGGTGACCAAAGTAGTAGACCAGGGAGGGGCTGTGGACATGGCCTACCTAGACTTTAGCAAGGCATTTGACACAGTCCTACACTAAAGATTAATGGTCAGATTAACCAGCCTGGGAGTGGGTCCCAGGGTGGTAGCCTGGGTAAAACATTAGCTGGACAACAGGACACAGAAGGCAATTGTAAATGGAGTCCACTCTGAAGAAAGAGGGGTTACTAGTGGGATACCGCAGGGTTCAGTACTAGGTCCAGTCCTTTTTAATGTCTTTATAAGTGACATTGCAGAGGGTCTGGAAGGAAAAGTATGCCTCTTTGCAGATGACACAAAGATCTGCAACAGGGTTGATACACAAGGTGGTATGGAAAGGATGAGAAGGGACTTGCCAAGGTTGGAGGAATGGTCAGAAGTATGGCAGCTTGGATTCAATGTAAAGAAGTGCAAAATAATGCACCTGGGAAACAAAAGCTCAGGGGAAGATTACACAATGGAGGAGAGGTAGTACTAACAACAAAAATGGAAAGGGACCTGAGGGTAATCATATCAGATGACCTTAAGGTTAACAAGCAATGTGAGAAGGCAGTAGGGAGGGCTGGGGGTACACTGGGATGCATAGGGAGAGGCATCACCAGCAGAAAACAGGAAGTTGTTATCCCTCTGTACAGACAGTTGGTGAGACCCCATCTGGAATGCTGCGTCCAGTTCTGGAGACCCCATCTCTGCAAGGACATAGACAGGATAGAGGCAGTCCACAGGAGGGCAACTAAAATGGTGCAGGGTCTGCAAGAGAAGCCATATGAGGAGAGACTAAAGGAGCTTAACAAGTATACCTTTGAGGAAAGGAGGGAAAGGGGGGACATGTTAGAAACTTTTAAGTACCTCAGTGGAATCAACAAAGTCCAAGAGGGTAGCATCTTTCAGAAAAAGAGATGTGCAAGAACAAGGGTACACAATTTAAAGATAGAGGGGGGATGGTTCAGGGGCAATGTGATGAAGTATTTTTTCACAGAGAGGGTGGTGGATGCATGGAACAGCCTTCCTGAGGAGGTTGTGGGGTCTAAAACTGTGGGAGAATTCAAGAATACATGGGGCAGACATAAGGCAATTCTTGTGGGGGGTAAGAAGAAATAGGCTGTTGGTTAACTAGGATCTGCAGCTTATCTTGTAGGTAGGGAAATGGACAGACTAGGTGGGCCAAGCGATCCTTATCTGCCATCAAAGTCTATGTTTCTATGTTTCATTGTGGGTTGGGGAATCACTGGGGTCCAGTGACCATACCACCATATGGTTTGAGATCACCCTTGTTACCAGCAAGCCCTCATCAAAGTCTGAAGTTCTTGATTTCAAAGGAGCAGACTTCAGTCAGATGAGGAAATCAGTGCAAGATGACATAACTGGAGAGGGCAGTCTTAGGTAAGTGGAGGAAAGTTGGAGAAAAATAAAAGGGGCCATTCTTGAGGCAACAGAGACATGTATGAGAATGGCTACCAAGAGAAACAGGTACAAGAGACCAATAAGGTTCTCTGAAAAGGTCAGTGAGGCAGTGAGAAGCAATAAGAAGGCCTTCTTCAGGTATAGGAGAAGCAGGGAATGAAGAATTGGGGAGTAACAAGTAAGAACTTGGGAGGCCAAAAGGTCAGTCAGGGATGCAAAATCATGGAACTGCGTATTGTGGAGGGTGGGGAGAAAGTTTTCCAAGTATACCGTATAAGGGAAAAAAGAAAGATGGAAGGGGTAATTATTAGGCTAATAGAGGAAGGCAGGGTAATAGAAGAGGATGAGCAGAAATCAGCCATTCTGAACAACTACTTTTGCTCAGTATTCACTGGGAGGACAGTAGGCCTTTACTGGAGAGTGGCATAAAGGCTGCTGAAAGGGGTGGCCCAGAAATGAGACAGCAGGTATTTACTAATAAAAGGGTCAGAAAAGGGTTAGCCAGCATGAAGATAGATAAGGTCCCAGGCTGGATGGAATGCACCCAAGGGTGATCAGGGAATGAGCATTGGAATTAGCTGAGTGTCTGGTAGGGTTATTCAGTAGTTCTATGCAGACAGTGGTGGTTCAAGATAGGGACTTCTCCCTCATTTTTTAAATGACTGACTCATTGCGTGAGTGCAAGAAATATAAGTGCAAATACAGCATCCTATCACATCTTCAAAACCTTGTACAGAAATAAATATTTCCTAGTGCATCTTTGTGTACTAAAAAACCTTTCAGTATAGCTAACTATACACAAAAATTTCAATATTTTTAATTACACATTTTCTACCTCACTGTACCATGCATGATGATCAGGCTGAAGTATTTACGCAGATACCATGTATTCTATCTCCCATAGTCAATGTGAGTAACAGAAGGACTGCAAATTTTATCAACAACATACAATAAATATGGAAAACTAGTTAATTTTCAAATACATACATAGCAACTAAGAGCATAATAAACACATATGTATAGTTAGTACTAAGTTGTGAGTGATGATCTAGCCTTGTTGGTCTCCATGAAGAAAGAAACAAGTTAAATACCTGTTTGCATCCACAAGGTGGTTAGCTCTGAGGAATGAGTGACATCCCTCTGAAATGTCAGCATGTCTAGGATGCCAGTGGGCATCACACCTGCTCCTAGTAGCTTCCTCTAGCCTGGGAAGCCTGTGAAAGCATTTTATACTCTATAATGTTTTAGTTGATATTTATTTATTTATTGAAATGTTTCACCAGGAGGGAACACTGAACAACAAGTTGCTCATCTCACGGTGCGACCTGGGGAAGGGGGTACATAAGGATGAGCACAGCAGTATACAAATTATTGGATGGAAGAACAGTTACAAATTGGGTGTGAACAGTTAGACAAAATGAAGATACAATTTAGGCACAATACAGGCAATTACAGCATATGAACATTAAACCAACAGAGGAGTCACGGAGTGTAGTATAAAGAACATTGGAAACAACCAAGAGATGGTAAAACTTTAGTGTGATTTTATGCCTGGAGCAAACTTGAGGAATAACTCAAGTGCTGAATGGGAATCTAAGTGCAGATCGGGCAAGGAAGAAGGGCTGGGGAGATAGGGTGTGGGGAGGAAGCAGCAGTGCCAATGGCCTCTTCAGGATGATAGGGAGACCCTGCAAGGGGAGCTGGAAGCTATAGAGGAAAGGCCACCAATCCGTGTTCCCCATCAGGATGCTGAGAACCCTGCCAGCGGTGAAGAGTTCGAAGGCAGGAACTAGGAGAAGTGGAAGTTGGAAGGTTAAAGCAGGAACAGCTGGGAGAGAGGAAATAATAGAGCATAGAGATAGGGAACTAGGTGGAGAAGCCCTGCAAGAGGGTTGGGTAATTTATTTTATTTATTTATTGAGAAATCGGATTACAACCTTTGAATCAGGGACTCATTTCCAAAGGCTCAACGTCAGATTACAAGACATAAAGAAGAAGCAGTCATTATACAAAATTACAATGGGGGTAGAGGAAGGAGAAGACAACAGAGTGTAAACAATATGTGTCAAATATAAGCAGTATACAACAAGTAGGAGACATGATAAAAATAACAGGGTATGAACAGTGCTGCTAGTTCTATATAGATTGGGTAGCTATACAAGTTGGGTAGCTATACAAGTCCTGTAGGGAGCTTGTGAACGTCAGTGAAAAGCACAATCAGAAATTATGGCATGGCCTATATGCTAGTAGGTGATACGAGCAGTTGTATTACCAACATTATCATTAACACACAGTAGCAGTAGTGGGATAGGGATATCTGTAACCAAAAGGTCTTGCCGTCTGGGCAGATATCTGTTTATTAGTGGGAACAAAGGCAGAGGTGGGTGGAGATTATGTGGTTCTTGAGGGCTGTTTTAAAGGGGCCTAGTCTGGAGATAGAGGTGATGGTCGGGGGAGTTCATTGTACCAGGATGGTGCTCTGTATGAAAAGGACCATTGTGCCAGGGTGGTTGTGACCCTGGGAACAGCCCATGTTAATTTATCTGCCACCCGGGTGTTTGCAGAGGTATATGCAGTGCGGAGGGAGGTTGAGACTCCAGTGGGAGTGAGGCCTAGGTGGATTTTCTTAGTAAGGACACATGTTTGATAACGTATTCTTTCATCTAGGGTGAGGATTTTTGTTAGTGCATACAGGGTGCAACTCTGGGTACGCTTGTCCATACCAGCAAGGAGCCTATAGGCTTTGTTAATGGATAGGTGGATTTTACTTAGTACAGTGTGGTCAGCAGCCGAGTAGGCGGTGAGCCCATAGTCTACAAGGGAGAGAACAGAGGAGGTAACAGCAATGTTTAGGGCCTCTGGGGGTAGGCAGGCTTTGTGCCAATACAGCAATCCTGTGCGTATATTTCTGGCAGAGGAAAGATTACTTATATGTGGGTGAAATGAGAGACTAGGATCGAAGGTAATGCCCAGATATTTATGGGTGTATACCTGTTCCAGTGGGAGGAGGGTTTTGGAAAAGATTGTTAGCTGGACATTATGGTCCTTACTCTGACGGTGGGAAAAGAGCATTGATTTAATCTTTTTTACATTGACCATGAGTCTGTGGTCAGTAAACCAGTTTTCAACGTGGTTGAAGGCAAGTTGTAGGGAGGACTGAAGGATTGTGGGATCTGAGTGAGAGGCATACATTACCGCATCATCTGCGTAGAGCAGGTTACAAGGACAGGATTTAGGCAGGGTATTCAAGAAGATGCTGAATAGTAGTGGGCCAAGGATGGAACCCTGGGTTTCCCCTGAGCAGACTGGCAGAGCGGGTGAGAGGGTGCTGTTTATCTTCACACATTGGGACCTGTCTGTGAGGTAACTTGTGAACCAGGTGATGGATCCAGGGGACAGGCCTGTGCGGTAAAAAGTATTTATGAGGAGGGTGTGGGAGACTGTGTCGGACGCTATTGACAGGTCTATGAATACAGCTCCTGTTAGCAGCTTTTTACCTAGGGCATTGTGCAGTGAGTTGGAGAACTCTATGAGGGCAGTGGTTGTGCTGTGTTCAGCTCTAAAACCATGTTGTTCCCTGCATAGGATGTCGTGCACAAGTAGGTAGTCTGTGAGTTGGGTTGCAACAATTTTTTTCAGGGCTTTCGAGAGGGGAGGGAGTATGGAGATGGACCTGTAGTTAATGGGCAGTGTGGGGTCCCCACTCTTTAGTATTGGTGTGATGGTGGACACTTTCCAGTCATTTGGGAACTGCCTTAGACATAGGGAGAAGTTAAGGAGATCAGTCAGGGGGATAGCACCGAGTCAAGTACCAAGTTAAGGATTCTCATGTCAAAGGAGTCTTTGCAGTAGCTTGAGCCCCCTATTGCTTTTTTAAGGTAAGAACTTGCTTCATTCATAGTAATGACCCTGAGGTAGGTGGTGCTGGGTTCAGGTAACTTAGGGGTGGGGTCAAAAAAGTTGCTTGGCAGAACTGTGCTCAGATCAGAGAATGCAGCATTTAGGCCGTTGGCGATTGTGAGTGGGTCTGATGTAATATTATTGTTGACAGTTAGCTGGGCGGGGGAGGCATCCTGGACTTTCCATTTAGTTCCTTTAGGTTGTCCCAAAACAACCTAGCATTCCCCCAGGATGAGGCCAGGATGGATTTGTAATAGTTGGATTTGGCCATTCTAATAGCCCAGGTACACTTGTTGTGAGCCATTTTATAGGCCAGCCTGGAAGGGAGAAGCAGCCAATCTGAGGTTCCCCTCAGGATGCCGAGAACCCTGCCAGGGTAGAGAGAGAATTAAAGGGCTAGAGGTAGAACTGGAGGGCTGCAAGTAGGAATAAAGGAAGTTAAGGAGAGTTAAAACAGGAACAGCTGGGAAAGAGAAAGTTATGGAAGGCATAGTGAAGGGAATAGGTGGAGGAGGAGTGACGTACCGGGGGGAGAAGGGAGTTCCAGATTTTAGGGAGGCAGTGGGCAAAAGCTGTCTGACTAGTGAGGGTGGAGCTGTATGGAACCATCAAGGTGCACGTATCACTAGATTGGAGAGAGTGGGAGGGTGGGGGAGGAGTTGAGAGCAAACATGAGAGGTAGGGAGGAAGTTCACCAAGCCAGAGTTTGGAGGTTAGATTAGCACAGTTGGAGATGCGTCTGTTTATTTTATTTATTTATTTATTTTTATTTATCATGTCTAGGATTACAAATATCTTTGAGCCTTCGCTCTTTTACAAAGGTTCCATGATAGTGAAGTGAAGGCAAGGGAGAGACAGAGTTCACAGTGATGGGTACGATGGGGACAGTCAAGGGCAAAGCGAAAGAAGAAATTAAAGAGAGTGTCTAATTTGACCTGGGAAGATTTGGGAGCAGCACCATATACTACATCACAGTAGTTGAAGATGGGGAGTATCATCTTCTGGACAAGTTCGAGCCTCACAGTCAGCTGGATGCAGCTACGATTCCTGTACAGTCCTGTTAATCAAGCATCAACTGGTGTCGGCAACTTGTAGTGCTTTTGATACTGTGACATCTAAGCATAGAAATATAGAAGATGATGGCAGAAGGAGACCATAGGCCCCTCTAGTCTGCCCAGGAGTTACTGAGACATTCTATGGGTCTTGGGACCTAGCCACTCTATCTTCTGTACCTTGTTGAGCTCTTACCCTGTCCCAACCTCTCTTGAAAGCTGTCACGATTTTAATGCCTACCACTTTAGTGGGCAGTCTATTCCACAGTTCAATGACTCTTTCTATAAAGTAATATTTTCTCAGATCTCCTTTGATGCTCTCATCCTGTAGCTTCCATTTGTGTTCCCTGGTGGCTGAGCCATTCTATTCTGTTAAAAATTTCTGAGTAGACATTTTTTAATGCCCCTCATGAATTTGAATGGCTCAATCATATCACCTCTCTCCCTTCTAGTCTTTAGAGAGTACATGTTCAATGACTTTAGTCGCTCCTCGTAAAAGAGCCAGTGGAGGCCCAGAGCCATAACCAGTCCACCTCACCAGATGCCTCATAATGATTAGGCAATTGAGCTATGAAGAACATTGTTGTCTCTGAGTACCTGTGTATGCTGCTTGAATACATTTTCTTACTGAATGAACTTGGTGATTTGTACACAGAAGATGATGTCAGATAAGGGCTGCAAGGCCAATCCAGTCTGCCCATTTCTTTTCTACCTTATAAATGTGCCATCGGCCTTTGCTTTGTCAATGGCTTATCTATTCATACTCATCTGTATTGCTCCTTTATGCCTATCCCATGCCTGTTTGAAGCCCTGCACTGTATTCATATCCACCACTTCCTGAGGTAGGCCATTCCATGTATCCACCGCCCTTTCTGTGAAAAAGAACTTCTTCACATTACCCCTTAATTGGCATCCCTCTAATTTCATGCTGTTTCCTCTTGTCCTGCTATTTTTCTTATATTTAAACCTTGTTAATGCCCTTAAGGTGTTTGAATGTTTCAATCATATCACCTCTCTCCCTCCTTTGCTCAAGGGTATACATATTGAACTCTGTTAATCTGTCCTCATATCTCTTCTGACGCAGTCCCTGCACCATTTTGGTTGCCCTTCTCTGGACTGCCTCAATTTGGTTAATGTCCTTGTGAAGGTGTGGCCTCCAGTACTGCACACAGTACTCCAGATGGGGCCTAACCAGTGTCTTGTAAAGAGGGATTATTACCTCCCTCTTACGACTTGTGATACCCCTACTAATACACCTAACATCCCCTAGCCTTAGCTACTGCTTTAGAGGTCTGCTTGGATGATTTCAGGTCATCGGTGATGATGACACCCAAGTCTCTTTCTTCCCTTGTGACTGCCAGCAACTCCCTTCCCAGCCTATAGGTGGCTTCAGGGTTTCTCTTCCCTACGTGCATGATTTTGCACTTCTTTGCATTAAACTCCAGTTGCTACTCTTCTGACCATTTTGCTAGTTTATCCAGATCTCTTCTCATTCTGCCCACCCCATCTGGATCATCTACTCTGTTGCAGATCTTGGTGTCATCTGCAAACAGACAAACCTTACCCTCCAGTCCATCTGCAATGTCACTGATGAAGATATTGAAGAGGACTGGCCCCAGGACTGATCCCTGAGGTACCCCACTATAAATGTGATACTTGGGTAAGCTACAATAGTTTCCATGTGTTTTTGTGAGTTCTTATAGACTCTGTTTATGGCTGTGACAGACTTTGCTAGCTACTGTCTCAGACAATATTGAGTTAAAATAGATTAAATGCAATGCAAGAGGGAGAAGAGTGCATCCAATTCTGAAAAAATATCATTTTAAATTAATTCAAATGTTTGTATGCAACAGAGATATGAGCCATAAGAGGCTGTGGGTCCCTAGAAGTTATCCTTAATCAGATCTATAACAGTATTCTTAAACTAAAACTTTCAACCCCTGCTGCAGCTCTTAGGGTAGAATTATGTGTGTTGCCCTTATTTGCTATTGCACTGTACTACAGAATTCCTTTGTCATATTGTTGGTACAGGGCAGCCAATAGGAGGCACCCTTCAGAGTGGGAAGGGAGGAGGTAAGGGTCCTCAGAGGTGGAGGCCCCATGGATGTAATGAGAGACCCCCCAGCCCAGGAAGAAGTAGCTGCTGGTGGGGGACTCTATTGTAAGGGGGATAGAGTTGGGAGTCACAGGAGTGAGGGATAGGGAGGTGGCATGCCTGAGTGGTGCTTCAGCTTAGAGAGGATGACTAGTATATCCAGAGGATTGCTAGGGCAGTAGGAGCTGAGAGGGAGCCAGACATCGTTGTCCATCTGGGTGTGAGTGTCATGGCATGGTGTAAGGTAGAAGTTGTTTAGGATAACTTCTGGGAGTTGAGAAGGGGCCTTAAGCAGATGGCATGCATGGTATTTTTTTCTGAGGTGTTACCTGTGTACGGCCTGGGAGATGCAAAGGTATGGTGCACCAGGGTATTTAATGACTAGCTGAAGGCATGGTTCATGGAGAGGGCTTTGGCTACACCAGGAACTGGGGCCAGCCTGAAAGAATATGGGTTTCTGTAAGGAAGACAGCCTGCATCCCTTCAGAAAGGGGATCACAGTCCTTGGTAGGAGGCTTAAATGCTGCTTGGATGAGCATTTAAACTAGCCAAGGGGAGAGGCAAAAAAAACAAAACATAAATATTAATTGCCCCACCTGGATGATGGAGCAGCAGGGAGGGAGGACCCAAGGGAAGAAAATTCCCCTATGGCAGGCATGCAGAAAGGCAGACATGGGAACAAGGCAGAAGAAACACAGGGTAAAACTCAGGTAAGTGAGGGTAGAGGATTGAAGGAGACAAGGAATGGGTATGGTAAAAAGAGAAGAGGAGGAGGGTCTGAGGGAGCTTCAGGGAAAAACACAGGCAGGGATGGGAGAGAGAAGCAGGGCAGCAGGCAGTTGTGGAGGGCCATATGCATCAATGCAAGGAATTTTGGAAACATGATTCCTGGTCTGGAAGCCATCATGGTGGAGGCTGACCTGGATTTAGTGGCCATAATGGAGTGGTGGTGCACTGATCACCATGACTGGGACATGGCCATACCAGGCTACTCTGTGTTCAGGAAAGACGGGAGGAGGGGTTGTTTTATATGTGAGGGAGGGAATCAATGCAATGGCGGTATAGGGGCACCATGGGCAACTTAGGGGCTGGAGTTGTTGTGGGTTATCCTGCAGATAAGCTCCAAGGCTGCTTACCTGTATTAGAGTGGTGTACAGACCTTCAGCACAGAAGAGAAGTTGGCTAACAAACTTGAGGAAGCCATCATTAGCGTGATGAGTAAGGGGGAGGTGCTGCTTGTTGGTGATTTCAATCTGCCCACTGTGGAGTGAAGTCTTTTAACTGATGCCTCGGCAAGGAGTAGATCCCTTCCTGACTCCCCACAAGGACTTTTCTTAGGCAGCTAGTCAATGAACCTACTAGAGAAAGTGCAGTACTAGACCTGGTGCTTGCAAACAGGGAGAGCATTGCATGCATCACAGTGGCAGTCCCCCTGGATACTAATGATCACTGTACAGTGTGGTTTAACATAAAGACAGGAACAGAGACTAACTACACGAGGACAAGTGTCCTGACTTTAGCAGTGTGAATTTTAAAGAAATGGGGACTACTTCAGAAACTGCCTCAAAGGGAGTGATTGCCAGGGAGTGGTTCAGGCACAGGGGATAAAATGAGGGAGCACATAATTGAAGCAACCAAGCTCTGTGGGAAGCAACTGAGCAAAAGCAGAAGGGAAAAAAGACCATTATGGTTCTCTAAGCAAGTGACAAAGATGATGAAGGAGAAAGTGGTGGCAATCATGAGGTATAAGGAAAAACAGAGGAAGGAGGACAGGTAGGTATACTAAGTAAAGCAGAAGGAAGCAGGCAAGATGGTTAGGGGAGCAAAGGCACAGACAGAGGAACAGAGTGCCAAAGGGGTCACCAGAGGGGATAAAGCTTTCTTCAGGTACAGAAGTGAGAACAGGAAAGCAAAGAGAGGGATAGAGAGGATTAGAATGGGGTGGGACTGCACAGAACAGGACCAAGAATTAGCTGACATCCTAAAGAGATACTTCTGCTCAGTCTTCACAGTTGAGGGAGGTAGGGAGACCATCAATGAGTGGCTGGAACAGGGGAGATGGGGAAGTGTACACAAGTCCATTTTCAGAGAAAGAGTCATGAAGGAACTTGCAGCTCTGAGGATGGGTAAAGCTATTGGGCTGGATGGGGAAGAAGAAGAAGAAGAAGAGGAAGAAGAAGAATCATCAGCATTTATAGAACGCTTTTAATATAAAGTGCTTTACAAGCAGTGCTTTAATTTATTTATTTATTGTATAATTGGATTTACAACCTTTGAGCCAGTGGCTCGTTTACAAAGGTACCTTGTCACAGAGAGGACACACATGGTTAACATAATTTACAGCGTACAGTCAAGACACAATAACAGATTTTTACATGTTTATAGAATACAGACATACAGAATCAACGTAGTTTTACATCGGTTGCATGAACAGAGATACAAAGTATTACATACAATTGCTTGAACACATGTGTAGTTAAATAAACATTTCAAGTAGTACCAGCAAGTACTGGCAGAAGAGAGAGGGCCGGGGGATTGGGAGGGTGGGGTGGGGGATGTTCAGCCCAGTGAGCCATGTCAATAGTGCCAGAAGAACAGCAGAGTATCTTTTAGTGACAGGTGCAGCAGCGGGTGTTGAATAGCAGGTCTTGTAAGGCAGCTTTGAAGGGGGCAATTTTGGTGGTGTTGGAAATGGCTGCGGGGAGTGAGTTGAACCAGGTTGGGGCTCTGAAGCTGAATGACTTCTGAGCCCGGGAGGTCCTAGTTCTGGGCACTAGTAGAGTGACCTTGTCCGAAGTTCAGGTGGTGGTTCTGGGATGTGCAAATTGGATGGAGGCAGACACCCTGGGGGGGGGGGAGAGCCCAAGTAGGACTTCTTGGTTAGCAGGCCGGTTTGGTAGTGGATAGGTTCGTCGAGGTTTAGGAGTTTGGCCATGTCAGAGTTGACAGGTGTGGGTGAGTCTGGGGGCACTGGTCAGTAGCCTGCAAGCCTTATTTAGCATGAGTCTAATCTTGCTGAGGGCAGTGGAGTCAGCAGCACCATATACTGGGAGGCCGTAATCAATAAGGGACATTCCTGCGGACATGATGGAGAGCCTGAGGGCATCTTTTGGGAGGCAGTCCTTGTGCTGGTAGAGGATGCCAAGGCATGCATTTGCGGCAGAAGCAAGGGCAGTAATGTTGGCATGAAAGGTGAGGGCTGAGTCAAATGTGATTCCAAAGAATTTGTATGAGTAAACTTGTTCGAGTGGTTGACAAGTGCTCGGGAAGATTTGGAGGGGACTTTTGCTGGCTTTGTTCTGGGGGTGGGCAAAGAGCATTGCCTTAGTTTGTTTGAGGTTAATTACTGGCCTGCTCTTCTTAAACCAATTCTCAGCATCATTGAAAGAGTGCTGGAGGTAGTCTTGGAGGGAGGTGAGATTTTTGTGAGCTGCATAAATCAAGACGTCGTCAGCATATAGTAGAATATTGCTAGAACAGGCACTAGGCAGGGTGTTTAGGTACAGGCAAAAGAGTAGTGGGCCCAGGATAGAGCCCTGAGGAACTCCTGAGTGGATGGGACAGGTTTCTGAGAGCACCCCATTGTTTTGACATGCTGGGAGTGGGCTGATAGGTAGCTCGCACACCAGGAGAGGGGGCCAGCAGAGAAACCTGCATGATTGAGGGCATTTAGTAGAAGTGGGTGGGAGACAGTATCAAAGGCCTTAAAGAGGTCAATGTACACTGCCCCAACTAGGGAGCCGTGGTCCAGGGAGGCATGTAGGAAGTTGGAGAACTCCATTAAAGCTGTGCCTGTACTGTGACCAGCATGGAAGCCATGCTGTTCTGGACACAGGATGTTATATTTTGCTAGATATTCCATGAGTTGGGTGGCCACCACTTTTTCTAAGGCTTTGGAGAGGGGGGAATGGAAATTGGCCGATAGTTGCTGGGGGCGGACCAGTCACCACCTTTGTGGATAAGTGTGACTGTTGCAGTTTTCCATGCTGTGGGGAATTGCCCCAGACAGAGGGATCGGTTCAGTAGTTTTGTAAGTGGGACCAGGACCTCATCCAGGACCAGCCAGAGTATTTTTGTATCCAGGGGGTCGCTGCTAGGACTGATGCCTTTTAATGCTTTAAGCAGGAGTGGTTTGGCTTCCCGAATGGATATGTTGCATAGGTAGAACCGGGGGTGCTGTGGATCTGAAGGCAGCGGGTTGTGAGTAGGGTCTAAAAAGTTACTCAGGAGGACAGGGCTAACATCAGTAAAGGAGGAGGAGTTAAGACAGTTGGCAATGTCAGTGGGGTCAGTGATGGTGGTGACATTGACTGTAAGGTGTGCTGGAGGGGACATGATTTCCCAGTTATTTCTTTTATATTGTACCAGAAGTTCTGGGCGCAGCCCCCTGAGGAGGTAAGGGTGGCTGGGTAGTGGTTTGCCATGGCTTTGTGGATGGCCCATGTGCACCTGTTCCAGGCAGTGTTATATGCCTGTCTGTCAGCAGCCCGACCAGTCTCAGTGGCAATATGCCAAAGGTTATCCCTGTCCTTGAGTAGTTGGAGTAGGGCAGCGGTGACCCAGGGTGCATTTTGTTTTTTGGAGCGGATCATGGTGAAGGGTGCAAAAAGATCACAGGCCTTGGTAAAAGCTTGTGAGAATACGTTGAGGGCAGTGTCAATGCTCATTGTATGGCAGATGGAAGACCAGTCAATGTGAGCAAGGAACTGCCTAAGTTTTAACAGTCCTCCTGGGCAAAGGCACCTGCAGTGAGTGGTTTGGGCTATGGGTTTGGGGTGGGGGTAAATCAGAGGAATAGGAGAAGGGAGTAGTCACTTAAGGAATCTGGGAGGACTTGAATATCTTGAACTTTTGGGGCGGTTTGAGACAATGATGTCTAGGAGGGTGCTTGTCCCTGAATTTTGGTTACGTATGGTGGGTTGTGAGACAAGTTGGGTCAGGTCCAATGCAGCGAAAGTGTCTCTTATCAGTGACGCAGTGGGACTGAGTCAGTTTACATAGAGGTCTCCTACTAGGACTTGTTGAGCCTTATGGGGGAGGGAGGAGAGATATTCAGTGAGAGATGATATTGCGGGGGTCTGGTTCCTTGGGGGGATATAGGAGACTGTGACATAGAGTGAGATCTTGGATGGGTCTGGGGTGAGTTTGAGGGTGAGGGCCTGGGCACCATCTACAAGCTTGGGAGCTGGGAGGGCATGGCCTACAATGGTGTCACGAGCATAGAATGCACAACCGCCTCCATGTTTACCTACTCGATCCTCGCGATATAGGGTTTAGCCTGGGAGGGAGACAAAGGAGTCTGGGGTGGATTTAATTAGCCAGGTTTCTACTAGGGCTAAGATGTCTGGTTGGTGTGATATAACCCAGCACTGAACGGCAGCAATTTTTTTAAGCAGGCTGCATACGTTCATGGAGGCAATTCGGAGTCTGTTGGACTTAGTTGGTGGATTGGTGGGGGCAGGGCCTGGGTTAGGGTGGATGTTACCAGAGATGAGTAGTAGTATGACTAAGGCTCTAGCCCTGGGGTGGCAGTTTGTTAGTTTCCTGTGGGTACGTTGAGGGGCCGGGAAGGCAGTGGGTGAACAGGGAAGGGTTTGGAGTGTCTGGAAGATACAGAGGTGGTGGAGCCAGGGGGAGCCAGGGTCAGAGGTGGGGTTTGGGGGCAGCACGGGGGTGGATGCAGGGGTCCAGGGTGCTAGACTGGTAGTGAAGTGACTGAATGTTTAGTGATGGCCATATCACACATCATCACCCACACACAGCCTGGACAATTGCATGATCTGGATTATGGAATGGGGAATGTTGTCCAGGACACTGGGAATATCCCCTACTCTACGAAGAGTGCCCTGGGCTCTTTTAGTTCCATCTGGACACACACCAGGACAGCACCAGGATGGGTAGAAGGGACCTTGGTTTAACTTCTCATCCAAAGATGGCACACCCCAGCAGTACAGCACCCCACCTAATACTGCACTCAGATGCCAGCATTTTAGGTATGAGTTCAATCCCGGTGTGGGACGAGAACCCATGTCTTTCTGGTCCAGAGGCGAATGTGCTACCAACTGAGCCACACTGACACCCAAGAGTTCTAAAAGAAATCATAGAGGTGCTAGCTGCCCCACTGACAGCATTGTTCAACATCCCGCTGGAAACAGGCTTGGCTGTGGAGGACTAGAGAAGAGTTGATATGGTTCCTCTACATAGGAGCTGTGGCAGGGGAGGAGGCTAGCAGCTGTAAGCCAGGTAGCCTTATTTCAGTGGTGGCAAAATTAATTTAAGCCCCCGCAAAAGGAAAGACTGGTAATATATCTTGAATCCAATTGGCTGCAAGACCTGATGCAGCATGGGTCCATAGGGGAGATCATGTCACACAAATCAGATTTCTTTGACGGGGTGACCAAGGAAATAGATAAGGGA
Source organism: Neoceratodus forsteri (assembly GCA_016271365.2). Lineage (NCBI taxonomy): Eukaryota > Metazoa > Chordata > Ceratodontiformes > Ceratodontidae > Neoceratodus > Neoceratodus forsteri. The sequence goes on from CM057452.1 coordinate 1,572,329,366, forward strand.
AGGGCAGTGGATGTGGCCTATATGGATATATTAGCAAGCCCTTCAACACTGTGCTGTGCAGGAGGCTGATGAAGAAACTGAGGGGGCCTAGGAGTGGGATCCAAAGTGGTAAACTGGGTTCGAAACTGATTAATGGATAGGAGATAGAGGGTGGTGGTAAACAGCCCACACTCTAACAATATGAGAGTGACCAGCGGGGTACCACAAGGTTCCAGTGCAGGGACCTGTCCTCTTCAATGTCTTCATAAGTGGCTTTGCAGAAGAACTAGAACCAAAGTTATGCCTTTTGGCATATAATGCCAAACTCTGCTACAGAATGGACTCCAAGGAAGGAGTGGACAGAATGCACAGGGATCTTGGGAAACTTGAGGAGTCATCAAGAGTGCAACAGTTGGGGTTCAATGCCAAAAAAGTGCAAAATTATGCACCTAGTACATAGGAACCTAGGAGCTGAGTACAGTACGAGGTGGGAGGCATTGATAGTCACTAAACAGGAAAGGAATCTTGGAGTTATCATATCTGATGACTTCTAAGTTGCAGAAAAGTCTAACAAAGCAGTAGGTAGGGCTAGTGGGATGCTGTGGTCCATAGCAAGGAGTATTTCCAGCAGGAGGAAGGAAGAGTTGTTGATACTGTATCACTCACTAGTGAAACCACACCAGGAGTACTGTGTCCAGTTTTGGTGGGTGCACTTCAGTAAGGACATAGACAGAGTGGAGGCAGTCCAGAGGAGGGTAAATAAAACAGTACAGGAGTTGCACAAAAATCCCTATGAGTAGAGACTAAGGGATCTAAATATGTACACCCTGGAAGAGAGGAGGGCACAAGCTGACATGATAGAGACCTACAAGTACCTCACAGGAGTAAACAGGGTGCAGGAGGGGAGTCTCTTTCAAATGAGAAAAAAAGCACCAGGACCAGGGAGCATGCAGTGAATCTGGTGGGGCAAGTTTAAGAGAGATGTAAAAGAGAGGCAGACACCTGGAACAGACTACCAGCAGAAGTGGTAGGGGAAAAAATATAGGGGGCTTCAGGCTTGCATGGGATAGGCATAGAGGTATATTATCAAACAGACAGGGAAGAGGGAGGGTGCTGAAGACCAATTAAGGTCTGCAGAGACAGATTAGGCAGGAAGCATCTGGGCAGGCTAGGTGGGCCAAGTACTCCTTTTCTGCCAACAAATTCTATGTTTCTCAATGTCTGTGTATTAAAGGCAACCTTGATAATAAACTACATGTCATCGTATACTGTCCCTAGTACGATGAGTCAAAGGAGAAAGTGTCTACTTACAATTATTTCTCAGTTAGAAAAATCCCAACAAGAACTTCTGTCTTACAGTATTTGTTAAACAATGTGGATGAACAGACATTAAGACTGGAAAATGTCTTGGATGCAGCAGCCCATACAAGGAAGAGGAAAATTGAACAGTCAATACAATGTTGATAGCTTTACTGCGTCTATTAATATTTGTGTATCTTTTAAATATATGATTCTCTGTCTAATCCATTTGTTGCACAGATTCTGTACTCTTTTTATTGTAAATAAGTAAAATAACTATATATATATATATATATATATATATATATATATATATTACTTGGGCTGGAGAAATTACACTCTTTGCTTACTCAGTGTCTGTCCATTGGATTGGTGATTCTAGGTGTTCTCAGTTCGGGTACCCATCCCAAAAAAGCCCTCATAGAAATAATGCTGTTTATATGCTGGAACATTCACTATGACATTGCTCCAATCCAATTAATTAAAAGGAATTTAGTGTACACTTTTTCTTGTTGGTTTATGTTTAATGTTACAGTATGTATCACATACTGCTAGTAATAATGGCAGAAGCTTATAGTATGTATTGATATAATATGGCCCTTATATCTTTGATTGTATTTTGTACATTGTAATGACATTTCTGTTGACCCAATAAAGCATTCTAACACTTTTAGAAATGTAAGTTAGAAAAGGGGTGTCTCCCTTCCAACAAAGAGTCATGATTCTAAGAAACATGAGGGTGGAGGTACAGTAGATTAGAAATATTTCCTTTTCTCATTCTTAGTGATATAGACTGGGAAAACATAGTTCTCAGAGGGTGGCAATGACCTGACTATGAGTTTTTCAGAAGTAATTTAGGAAGCTGGATTCACATAAAAAAATAAAAGTACAAGTTCTTTTTGATTAAGGATTTGATTTTCATGCCTTTTCAAAAACACTTAGATGATGTGCACAGACACTGACCCAAAATATGGCATGGCAAGGCAAGGTAAATTTTATTTAAGAAGACGCCCATCCCGGAGGCTCTGGGCACCGAACATATTACAATTTCACGCAAAACTTCAATCAATAAATTATATATACACAAATAACACACTACTGGACATAAATATACAGTACTTCACAGTTATTATAAAATTTATAAATACTACCCTCAACAACAGCTACTAACTCAGAAATAGCCATGGACCAATTAAGGCATAAAAGTCAGGAATCAAGATAAGGCTATAAAGCACAGTCCCGGAAGGCCTGATTATACAAAAAGGCCTTGAGGTGGGCTTTGAATGCTTCAACAGAAGTGGCATCTCTAACAGCTGGAGAAAGTGAATTCCACAGGACGGGGGCAGTGACACTAAATGCTCTGTCACCGGCTGTTTTTAGCCTCGTCCTAGGAATCGCAAGGAGGCCAGTAGAGCAGGAGCGGAGGACGTGGACCAAGACAGCAGGTGTAAGAAGGTCCTTCAGGTAACCATGCAATTTATCTTCAAGTGTGAGGGGGCAAAACCAAAAATTATGAAGGGCAAAGCCTCAAATGAGTTATGACAGTCCTGTTCCACACAAGAGATGACAGACTGTGTATTTTGAGTCACACCATTATGTGTTTAGTTTCAGGTCACTAGTATGAAATAGTGACTGTTGCTGAATTTACAAAGCATCATATACATATATCATATCATATAAACACTTTCGGTGTGTTGAAGGAGTGCTAGCTGTTTTGACACTGTCCAACATTATGATATTAAACATCAAATGATCTGTTACTTCACTCCCATCAACTAAAAGAAGGACATTTTGTTCAAAATATTTTTTCTTCTTAAGAAATTAATTTTCCAGCATTCTGCTCTCAAACCTGACCAGAATACTCCTGTGAGCCAATGTATTCCTGCTCCAGCAACATATAAGGTAGAGATATGCAACTGGCTACTTCCAAAGTTGTCCATCACTCACAAATCCCCCAACCCCCCACCCCAGTCAATTTGTTCTTGATTGTGGACAACTGGAAAATAAGTTTTATAAGAAGAAAAACAATATTTTCAAACAAAATAAACCTGGAATCAATACTTTCACAGGAGGCAAGTAAGTCCAGCAGGAGATTTCTTTTACCTTATGTTTAAAAAAAAGTGTACAAAATGACCCAAAAGCATGCACAAATACAGAAAGGTTACCTTTGGAACCCACTACCTCCAGAGCTGCATCTTTGGAGTAAGCTGAGGAAGTATCTCTTGGAGCAAGCCTTTTCCAGATTTTGTTTATCCTTGCCAGAGATCATGTACTGTACCTTGCTGTTTGTACACTGTCATAAAATGTGCCATTTTGGCAAAAATTGCACATGTACTGTTTCTTACTGCTGTATTCTGATCTTGATCTGTGATTTGTACTGTGATTTTGTTTATCCTTTCCTTTACTGATCATGTGCTATGATTTTTCTCTCCTCTCATTTCTAAATGTGTTTGAGCTCTCACTGTTCAGTGCCATAAGCTTATAGAAAGAGACTTTATCAAATAAAAATCGAACTAACTAATATGATACAGTAAGTGTTAAACAAATATTTGTTGTGATACAAAAATGACATGATTCTCTGCATGTGGCAGCCAGAATTTAATCCCCTGCATTACCTACAGGTCAATCTGAATTGGCAATGATGTCTGCTTGTACATAATGCATAGAAACAATAATTAGACTAAAAGAACAGCTGTTTGGAGTTTTAAAACTCAATCTGAAATTTAAGTATAATTGGCATATACTGAGCCTGATCATCCAGCCATTTTCTCTACTTCTAATTATGTTTGCATATGAAAACATCCCACAGGATATAGCAAGGTAGTAAGCTGTCAGCATTGCCCTTTGATAAGATTTTCATACATACTGTACAGTATACTATCTGTCTGTTCTTACATGGTTAATCTTTGCAGTCCAATCACAAACTACTGAAGCATAAAATATCTGGAGAGTTTCGCTTACCTGGGGAGCTTACTGACTGACCTGTAACATCTCCTGAGAACTCTCTCAGCTCTGTATGATTTCTTGAGAGATTTCTCTATGATAGGAGAAATGAAAACTAGAAATACTGTATAACTTCTTAATAGCGATTCCTAAATTATGCCTTTGTCACAGCTGTAGGGCAACATTGCATGATCTGTAGTCTCTCCAATCTGAGCTCTGCAGAGAGTTCCACAGTTGTAGGAGGCAATAAAGCGAACCAGAGTCTCTCTGGACTGAGCTTCCTAGCATCTCAAGAGGTACATTCCCACAAATGTAGGAGGTAGTCAAGGGAACTGTATTTGCCAGACTGAGCTCTGCAGCATCTCTGGAGAGTATTCCCACAGATGGAGGAGACACAGAGGGAATTGTGATTTCTCCATACTGCTGCTCAGATTATGAATGGAGGAAAAGTGCACAATGAAAAACTGCTGGAGTCAAAAACAAGTAATGCTCTAGGGGTCTCGTTTTCTGTATTTTGTGCACCATTAAACCATTGAGCATTACTTGTTTTTGACTCCAGCAGGTTTTTTTTTGCACCTTTCCTCAATTCATTGTGCTGATTCTGTTTTAAAGTGCTGCATTGAACTCTTTCTCACCTGAGCACCACAGGTTTCTCCTTTCCTGTCCTGCTGCTCAGATGGCAGGTTCTGCAATTCCTTCAAAGTGCTTAGGAATTACACCTGGATTTGTCAGCCTCAGCTTTATTCAGCATGACTGGGCATTTGCATCTCACTTTTCATAATTTGGATTTGCTGAAATCCTGGAAAACTAGAGATGGTCTATATGAGTAATACAGGAGTCAGACCAGGGATTGAGGACATCCATCAGATTCCAGATTGGATCTGACTCACTGTCATGCTATTCTTTTATGGTCTGTTAAGCACTGAAACAAATCATTAACAATAGTTGATGAAACCAAGTTCCCATCTGTCTTCAAATTATATAACTGCCTATGTTTCCCTTCCAATTTAAATAGTAGCATTGTCACTCATGTTACACCTTCTTTTCATGATACCCATACCATTTCCAAAGATTAGTTTTGACACAGTTATGTTCAAATATTAGTGGCATTGTTGATAAAAATTTTAATTATGATGCAGTAATAGAAAATGTTTTATTTTATTATGCTGACATAAGGGCATAATTAAGGGCATAATTCAAGTGTAATTTATTGATGGTGACAAAATTAACCCATAGTATGAAAACGTTGGATGTCAGTCTGCAATGGTGAGGACCTGAACCTTTGCCAAGCTCATTTAGTTCTGGTCCTAAGCCTAGAATCATCTGGAAACATGCTTGGAAATTTGGAATAAGTATTCATGCAATAGCCATTATAATATCAATGACTGAAAATTTGTGGATATTTTTGTTGATGTCTAGCCTACTGTAGAGGATCTAGACCTGTCATCAAAAAATATTCTCATTTTATGTCTGTCACAATGGTCGGGTTCAGATTAAATGCTATTGATCAAAATTTCTGTCTTTACAGAAGGTAAAATGACTACACTCTAACAATAACAATACATTAAAATTGCACTATCCAGAGACACACTAAAAAAGTGATGACTGTGCAAGGCTTTATGACCACACATAGAATTACAGTTATACGTGGTTAAGTGGAGAGGGTGGTCTTAGTAAATTCTGCGTAATGAATACAAATAGGATTTTTCCTCTGCCAGGTCTATGTATCTGCATTATACCATGGTTTTGGATCCTATAATCTCAAAAGGCTATATGTGCTACAAAAGGGAATAAGAAAATCCATAAAAGAGTCATCATTCTAATTAACCATTCCATTACACCAAACCAATTATGCAGTATTCCATCAGTTTTCAAAGGCAGAGCATTTTACTTAATAAGTTCTAAAAAAATCACCAGTCTTCTGATTGAATGAGGGTCTGATATATTCATGTGTTTGCCCCTTAGAGCATTATGGGGCAAATAAGCATTAGGCAGAACATCAGTGAGACAATGATTCTATTGTTTTGTAAATCTAGGACATACACAATAGTATTAACAATACATGCACTAGGTTTTCTCTATGGCCCGTACCACAATCATAGAATGGGTCTGAATCCACAAGTCTTCCATATTTCTTCTTTCACATATTGCTTCAGTAAAGCTCAACTTGAAAATAAGTAACCCACTTTCTACAATAGGGTGTGGCCAAAACACCCAGATAAGATTTCACATCAATATTTGATTTTTCTTAGGTAGCCAATCTTTGCTTTCAAATAGACTTTAGATCCTTTTGCAGGGCTTGGGAAATAAGTCTATAATCTAATGCATATTTCATTAACGCTATAGGTTCAAAAGCTAAAAACTCCCACATATATTTCAAAAGATTTGTTTTATCAAAGGTATGGTCAAATATTAGTGAGGCCATTGAAAAAAATAGACAAGGTATGCTGCAGTAATAGAAGATTGTTTATTTTATTATGTTGACTTTTAAGGTTATAATTCAAGTTTAATTTATAGGTGATGACAAAATTAACCCATAGTATGAAAACACTGGATGTCAGACTGCAGTCGTGAGGACATGAGTCGTTGCCAAGCTTATTCAGTTCTGGTCCTAAGCCTGTAATCATCTAGAAACATGTTTGGAAAGACTGAACAAGTATTCCTGCAATACCTGTAAGAACAAAAATGGCTGAGTATGTTTGACATTTGTATTGATGACTGGCTGAGAGGTTTTAGATCTGTCATCAACAAATATTCTCATTTTAGACCTGTCACAATGGAATACCTACCCAGTCAGACAGCAGTTTTCACTGTGCTTGATGACATCACAGAGACCGGCCCTGTACTGTATTCTAAGTAAAAAAGTGAAGCTCAGGTAGAAACAGTTTCATCTTTATCAGATCAGAGAGAGAGAGAGGCACTGCATAAAACAACTTGTCACATACTTTGAACATTACAGTGTCTGGTGTGTACAGCAGCATGGCTTCTGGAAGCTCCACAGCACCAACATGGTGCTGTTGAAATATACCAACTATGTTCATGAGGCCCTTGACAATAGCAGCCTAGTCAGAGCTATATATATTTACCTTACTAAAGCCTTCAACATGGTCAACAATAAGCTCCTATTTAGCAAACTCCATGGCATGGGTTTGTCACAGAACACAGCTGACTGGTTCCATAGCTATCTCACCAATCATTCCCAGCAAGTGAAATCAATAAATCTTTGTCCAACATTTGGGGAATCTCTATTGCTCTCCCCCAGGGCTTCACCATGGGCCCACTCCTATTTGGCCTCTTCATAATTCAGCCACTCTATGCTTATCAGACAGCCAACATACTCCACTATGCTGATGATGCAGTCTTCTATTCCAAAATCCCTGACCATAACAGCCTTACTGCTGCCCTCCAAAGTAACTTCAGTCAATTGAAAGCTGGTTTTCCAATAACAAACTGGACCTCGGTTACAAAAAATGTACTGTTCTATATCCTCCCACAGAAGAGGAAAGTTCCACCATTTGTCATCTGAAATGGCCAAGGATAAAACTTTGAACACATGGAGACCTTCAAATACTTTGCAGTAACTCATGATAACACCTTGAGTTGCTTTCCAAAAGTCTGGGAATGACACATGTTGCTTGTATCACAAAGAAATAATGCCAGGGGTACCGAGCACCACACTATGTGTCATTCCTGATTTTCATATGCAGGTTGTGCCAGAAGGGGGTGGCATATGTGCCAGCTGGGCATGCACCACACTTGTGTTAAACACACAGCTATGCCATGGCAGACACAACTGTGCTGCAGCATCCCCTTATTTTGGATTTTCAAAGCCCCCCCCCATGGCTGCAGGTCATGCCAGGGGTTAGACCAGCCAGAGCTGGTCTAACAGCCCCATATGCTGCCACCATCATGGCAATCAACTGGATGTGCACAGACATTGTCTGCCTAGGTATGCTAGTGGCCTGCAGGGGCTTTGTGCAGGTGGCCATTGACAGATTCCACTCATTTCAGCCCACAGTAAGTACTACAGTATTCACTGTTCGAGAAGTTGGCCGAGTGCGTGCAGTGCATGACATATACAGTAGGTAGAACAGAGTACTGTGGCAGTTAACACTTACAGCTGTACTGGAGCACTCGCTGTAGGTGTCATGACACAAAACCCATGCCATGTTAGAGTGACACTGCAGTAGTGAGAGACACTGCTATGATACATGGATGTCAGGGGGAAGATACCATTGATTGTACTGGTGTGCATGGTGGCATGATGCCTAGGCACTGCTTGTACCCATGCACATATGCATACATGCTGTCGATGCCCCTACTGTGGAAGTCCTGGTTTGGGGTCCTAGTCATCTGTGTTGATGTGCCACTCTGCAGTATGCAAATGCTGCATTTATTGTAACCCTTCACCTGGGTATGACAGCTGGGCTACTACTGTGCCTGTGCATTGTGTCTGATCATGCAGGTGGAGATCTGTTGTACAGGGCACTTGGGCAATGTCACACACACACACACACACACACACACACACACACAGGATCGATGCTGCATGCTAGGGCTAGTACAGTTGGGCCGGATTGTCCAGACATACAATGGTGCACTGTGGTGCACTATGGTGCCAACAAGGAGCCAATGCATGGGCTGTACAGTCTGGTGAATGGTGACCTACATGTGGCACTGGCTGCAGTCTGCACTTATTAGTGGTTGTGCTGCTGGGCCAAGGTAATGTGTTGTTTGGTAGCAATGTGCTAGGTATACTGCCCCAGACACTGCCATCCAGGAAGCACTGGTTGCATGTTGCAACCTTTTGACATCATGGCATGTACAACATGTGATGCTGTTGTGCAAGCCCCTGTCTGTGCTGTTGCTACCCTGTGCAGGGACATGGCAGATGTATGGCCCTTTGTTTGTATTGTTGTGGCCTGTGGTGACCTGCAATATCACTGCATGGAGTCTGCTGTGTATGACAGAGCTCAACCACTGGGAAACACCTGCAGGTACATGACAATGCTACAGAACTCAAGCAAAGGCTGCTGCCCAATGGTATATGTAGTGAAGTCCTGCCTTTCTCTATACCATGTGGCTCTACAGTATATGGCTTGGATGTACCACTGCAGAGCATGTAGGGCACACAACTGTATTTTGCATGGTGTAGGACAGGATACACATTGTTTTCATCCTCTTCTTCCCACATGCATATAGCTCACAGGGTATGGGGGTGTATGGTGGTCCTGGGTGCCAGCAGGCTCAATTTCCTGCACTGATCCTACACCCTCCTTGCCATTCCCATTTCCTTCTTGACACAGTGGGACAGGGACTGTATCTGGACTGACAGTAGTTGGAATGGCAACGTCCGCTTCACAGGCTCCATGTGAGGCAGTGACAGCAACTATAGTTGCAGTTGTAGTACGCGCATCGTCTGGCAGTATTTGTTAGCAAACATTTTTATCCTATAATTTTTAGCAATAATGTATTTGTGACATTCTTAAATGCACCCTCAGTGAAGTTTTAATTTTCTCTGATAGTTTTAAACCACCGTCATAAATAATTTTGTAATTAATGACTCAAGTCATTAAATATGGCTGTCACTCACAATTTTTAAAAATCTATTCATCTGAGGTTAAGGTTTTAAAGGTATACACTAGATTTCTATTGTGGAAGCATTAGGATGGTGCTACCACATTTTTCTGATGGTAAATGGCATAGATTCACACCAAGATATATATTTTTTTATATAATGGTGGGTGTGGTAAGGAAGCAGAAACTTTAAAAAAAATTTAAGATACCATATCTTAGTTCAGTAATGAAAGAAAATTAAAAAAGGTATATTGATAATCTTGCCAGAAAAACACATTATTACTGAAAAATCTACATGGTGACTAACAAATACTGCTGCTTTAAAAAGAGGCCAATGTAGTTCCAGAATTTGGACACTAGGTGACACCCACATAACTTGAAAATCTGTGTCAGCAATAAGACACAGTAGGATGTGGGATGTTATATGATAACCACATGCCTAGGTGCATTGTTTACACTAAGTGCCTGCAGCCCCAGAAGTGCATTTATCATGTAATAACTCACACTCTGGAGCATAACATTGCATTTATAAAATAGATAAACTGAAAAAGAATGACTTTATCTTAAAAACAGACTCTTTCTTTTGTTAAAAGTAATTAGTAAAATGTAATCCCTCCCCACCTGCCAGTCATCTATCTTTTCACACATTTGATCAATTGAATGTTTTGTTACTCATGCAATACAGCAGTTTAAAGTTCAGCTGAATTCCTCTGTCATAATGTTCACCCTCTTACGCACAACAGAAGTCATCATATGGAGTCAAGATTTCAATTTTATTTGTGGCAGTATAAGCAACAGAGACTGCACTGACATGGTGGTAATGATAGGAGGGCGATTGTTCATGGTTACAAAAAACATCAGTAATTTAAAACTGTGAATAGTTCTGTACTTTGTCTTTTATTTACGGCTGCAGTAGGTGGAGCCTGCAGATGTTTTGCATGTAAAGAAGGGGTCATATCATGTTTTTTGTCCGTGGAACTGACTGAAGGTGTAAATAGTCTCCTCCGCCTTACCCTCCTCCAAGAAATGTTTTCTGCCCTCAAATAAATATGCTTTCATGCTAGTCAATGGTTGCTGGGCACTATTTTCTTTCTTAAATGGGAGGTACAAGAACTGAAACCTGAGTAATGGGAGGCAGCATCAGTTTTTTGTTCGGGACTAAGATCCACCCCCACCTCCACCCAAGAAGCTCCTAAAGATCCACCCCACCTTTTTTTTGGTTCATGTGGGAAGGGCATGAGGTGGATCTATCATGTTGGAACAACTGACTATCAGAGCTGCCTGGGGAAGTAATTAAGGAGTGCCTGAAACTGCATCTAGGCATATCCCCCCCCCACACACACACACGCTTAGACATCATGATTTTTTTTTTTTTTTTTTTTTAACTCTGAGCATGTCTCTATTTGGCTCTAACAGTATGAGCAAGTTGGGCATAAAAATTTAAAAGAAAAAAAAGGATCAAGCAGGTGCCTTTTCCTTTGTCAGATACATGCAGACAGAAGGTCCCAAATCCTGTATGACAAGTTCATTATATGAATGTTTTCCATGTGAAACAGAAATTTTGTTAATGCCATGTCTGTAGCATCATTTGTAGACAGTAAATTTTATTTACATAGGTACTGTAAACAACAGGTTTTAATTCAGAAATTCTGTCCTGATAAATTTGTTTTTTAGCAGTTCTGTAAGATTGATGTCTCTCTGTTGTAAGAGTGCATAGCACAAAAAATGAAAGGGTTTCTGTAATTGATTGTTTGCATGAGAAGTAGGCATGACAGTGGTATGCAAGAGTGAAGTCTGAATTGTTTCTTGGCCATTTTGGGATCTGAAGTTTAACGGTAATGTGTGAAGAGAATAAAGTCTTGTGTTCTTTGCATTTGAATATAGGTTTAGCGCTTTGAAGTTAAAAGATATAAATATATATACATAGGCCCAGATATTCAAACTGCGCCAGTCTGAGGCGCAAGCCCCTGCGCTGCTCAAAATAGTTACGCAGGGGTGTGGCGGTGATATTCAAAGGAGTTGCGCTGTTGAGCAACTCCTTTGAATCTCATGGCTCTAACACTTGCGCGTAAGCGCCGTGGGATTCACGCTACCGCAAGTTGCCAGAGTTGAGCATTCAACGCGTTGGCGTTAAGTACCATTGCGCCATGCGCCATTCCGATATTCAAAAGGGTGACATGCAAATGGGGCCATAATTTTATGCAAAGGCGCGGGTGGGGCCATTTGCATCTCTTTATAGCCCCATTTGCATGCCATTTGCATGTAGATGCGCCGATCCCGAGGACTTGCTCCTGGCTACCCTGCCAGGCAGCAGCCGCCGGGGACCGACGACAATGCAGCCGATCGCGGGCATCACAGTTACGACCCCCACATATTAGCCCATAGCCCGATCGCGGGCAGAATCGTACATGTCGCCTTCAGTGCCCGATCGTGGCAGGAACCTGTATAGCCCCAGTGCCTGATCGCGGCAGAACCTGCATAAACTCCCCAGTGCCCGATTACCGGCAGATCGGGTTCTCCCCTCACTCTGAATACAGGGTCCAGTGACGATAAAGCCGACGCTGGCAGAATGCCCAGCAGGTTTCAACATTTCGTTAGTAAACTTTCATCATTCGCCCGCAGTCGGGCGGCGACATATCCTCACTCGTTACCCCGCCGCCTTCATCGGATGATCAGCCCGCCCATTGCGCAGAGCCAGCCAATGGGCGGTAGCTCATACCGCATGACAGTCCAGATTTGTGAAGGATCATTCACAAATCTGGACCGTCATGTACGGTATGGGCTGCACACTCCATTGGCTGTAGCTCTGCACCATGGGCTGCAGCCCTACGCGACAGTCAGTTGGTGGGCAGCGGGCAGGTGGGTGGATGCTGTTGCCCGCTGGCGCGCGGGGAGCGGGTGAGGGGTCGGTGGGTGGGGAGGACACTAGACACCAGGGAGATGTTTGGGGGTTCTGCTGTGACATTCTGGCCCGCGCGATCAGGCTTTTACGGTCCACTGACCACCAGGGAGTTATTCGGGTTGGGGGAGGGTAGCCATCTGCCCGCGATCGAGCACTGGGGGTTGGCAGGTTCCGCTGCAATCGGGCACTGGGGGTTTATGCAGGTTCTGCCACGATCGGGCTGTGGGAGGTGGGGGACATGATCTGTACTGCCCGCGATCGGGCTGGTGGGGGGGCACAGGGGAGTTGGGGGCCAGCCAGGGGTGGCAGCTGCTGTGTTGCGCCCTGCAATGCAGCAGCTCACCTGTGGGTGGCCCTCGACTTAAGCCTTTTTTTTTTGGCTCAAGCTTGTGCGGGCGCAGGTTGGGGGTTGCGCATGCACAACTCTGCACAACCCGACTGAATATCGGGTTGCGCAGGTTATGCATGGATCCTCCCCCTCCTGTTGAGCATGCATTCATTTGCATTGCTCTCTAGCGCAACCTGGTGCCAGTGGCGTAACTGCCTCCTGCTGAATATCGCAGAATGGCGCATTTTGGACTTGCGCATGGCGCTACCCTGTTGCGCATGGCGCAACCCTTTTGAATATCTGGGCCATAGTGTCATGGGCACCTGAAAAGGCAGGAGGTACTACTGAAATAAATGTTATTCTGATGATTTATTTATTTATGTGTAAGATTTTAAGTGTAGCTCTGCCTAGCTCACAGACACATAAGCTACTGTAGAGTAGGAAATATTAGCGTTCAGTTTATTTTCGCTCTTTTAGCTGAAATTGAAAAAGTGCTAAAATAAACCGATCGCTAATAATTACTGGAGCGAAATTAGAAACTGTTGTATCACGATTTAATGTCATCATTTAAGCATTTATTTCTGAGTGCACATCAATTTAAATAAAACAAAGTGTTGTTCAGATCCTGAAAAGAAAAGACTGTCTGTCTCAAAAATACTGCTCTCTTAATAGCAACCACGGCAAGCACTGTCCTTTATAAAAAAAAAGACTGTTGTTCTGATCCGGAAAAAGAAAATACTTCAGTAGTTTTCATCAAGAGCTCTTCATTCATTTTTTCATTCGGTGGTTGGTCATCTGTAAAATTAGAAAACAAACAATGTACTCCCTGACCTCTCTAAACTGCCATATGTTTGGCATACACTAGCAATGAGTGTACTCACGGTTCGCTGCTCCACACAAATCTCCTCTAGGGCTACACCTGTAATAAAATAAATGTTGCTCAGGACTCAGGACCAGGACCAAGACCTATACCAGTATTGCCCGAGTACATTATTACAAAAAGTGACTTACCGGTGTTATGTTCAGGCTCTCGGTATGGGCATCAAGAATTCCTGCTTCGGAAAAAATGCATACCACTTCATCTTTTCTGTCACAGAGTTCCTGGAAACTGGTGTGAAGCCACTGTGCATGCCATTCTTTGAGTGTCAGCATGCCCAAGTCAGGTTTTAACTCCTTGCTTGTCTCCAGCTGCTGTGATACAAGGTCAGCGTAGCAAGCTGTGAACTTCTGCTTCATCAGATCTTTTAGGATTTTATTAACCGAAATATCTAACGGCTACAAAGCGTCTGTGCATGAAGCAGGCACAAATATTGGTATTATACCAATATATGAGGCGATTTTGCTTTTAGTAGCCCAAGGGCTACTGTGTGAACAACTCAGGTGTTTACTACAGCCCCTTGTTCCCGCAAGCAACAAATGATTTTCCAAAGTTGCTCCTCCAGCTCGTGCATTACACTGTTTTCTGGGCAATGAAGGGGTGAGATAGGTGGGGTCAGGTGTTTCCCACAGCTGCTTCATGTAGTCCGATTTAAACCCTCTTACAGTGCTCTTGTTTATGTGCTTGGCGTACTTTACTGTGTAAAAATGCACTGCTGCCATCACGCCATTCTCCACAGCATGCTTGCCTATCTCAAAGCGTGTCTCAGGGCAATAGTTGGCACATGCAGTAGGAAGTACTTTTTTGGGAGAAGGTTAAGTGGGTCCTACAAGTTCATGGAGCATTGCCTTAGTGACACCTGGCTCAACACCAGCTTGTTCAGCCAGATCCTCTGGCTCCATTCCTTCACTCTCGAATGGATACTTTCTTTTGTCAGCCTGTGATTGTGAAATCTACCTCAGGATAGACATCGGGAAAATGGGAACACTTGTGCAGGTACTGTTCTTCAGTAATCACAACAGAGTGCTAATGATCGCGATCACCATTAAGTGCCCTTAAGTACCTGCTATTTGCGGGTAATTCTTGAATGTGCTGTAACTACAAGAAAGGCGCTCTCGCGGATTCATTCGGGTGCTAATAAGTACGGTACAGCCCACAGTGCTAAATAAAAAGGGCACGGATATAAACTACTGTACAGTATAAAAAGTACATTTAGGGATGGATGTATTAGTCAATGCTTGTAGTAGCAAAATAAAGCAATAAAAATAATATTTTGCATTTTTTTTTCTTTCAATTTCACTAAGCTGAAAGCTTGTTTTCAGGGGCAACCCGAGAGCACATGGAAGTTAAATGACTTGCTCAGGGTCACCCAGTACACAAGTGGGGGCTGTGGGATTCAAACCCAGATCTCCAGATTGTCAGCTCAGAGCCTTAAACCACTGTGCTATACTGCCTCTCTAGTTATGGCAGTCATCTGTTTTATGATTCATGATGTTGGTGTAGTAAGCAGCACTACATTGCATCGCAGATGTAAAATGTCAATAAGCAGATCATGCAACAGATGTGCTGAGCAGTTACTGAAGCAAGAAATGTATTTAGGATAGTAAAATATTCCTGTTTGGAAACTGATAAATGTGTAACATTTGCATCTCAATTTCAAGGAGGTCCTGATGGAGTGTCAATGTACAACATACAGTAGTTATAGTTTTCAAGTTGTTGGAGTAATTGCATTGTACTACCACTGTTACTAAATTTAAATTATTCTATGAAGGAAATTAAGTTTATGTAACTGTCTGTAAATGTATTAAAACATTAACTTGTCCTTATAATGTAATGCATTAAATGCTGCTGATGCTAGGTTAAGAAGTCACATAACAGCCACAAAATTGTTGTTTATGTTAAGACTGTTACTTTGATTGTATGTGTTTTTGCCAATGGTGTCCTGAGTCACCTACACTGCTCTATATCCATTTTCATTTTATTAGAAAAACTAATAAACTTTTCTATGATAAAAAAAGAAGTCATATAACAGCAGCAGAGATGAAAACAATGGGATGCATAGGAATTTGAAAAAAAGTATACATTAGCAGGAGCAGTGTCATGACTTCACCAATTTTGTTATAGTTTCACTCTAGATTTTCAACATTACCATTTTTTTACACCTCCTCATAAACCGTACACCTGTCATTTTTTAAATCCTGTTCAAAATGTGTTTTTGCACCTGTGGTGCCAAATGGCACAGTCACTGTGCAAAATCACCTTTCAGCGAATGAACTGATAGTGTCACTGTTCATGCGGTGGGTTCACAAAAAGCCCATGCTGAAAACTTGGAGTGAAAATACCAAGAAACACCCAGGGCATTAGGTTGTTTGACCATATCACCCTGCCCTGTAAGGACCGACAGGCATTAGGAGTGTGACAGGGATTGTCAACAGTAATGCCCACGCCATTCCATCCCTATCCCCACCCTGCAGCCAGTGACAGGTATCGAGGTGCGCCTTTGACTCTTCAGCCCCAAAGTTCACTCCATTCTCTTATACTGTACCCATTTCAGCATATTTTCTGATGGAATGGGGTGAGGGTAAAGTCTGAACACCCCAAGGCACACCTCAACACTTGTCTGTATCTGCAGGGTAGGGTGAGGTGAAATGGCATGAGCGTAATGGGCAATGACCCAAAGGCACACCCCAATGCCTGTCCATGTCTGCGGGTTGGGGGTGAGGTTGGCATCACTTCAATACTTCACTGCCATTCCTATTCTGCCTGTCTGTCTGTCTGTCTCTCTCTCTCTCGCTCTCTCTCTATATATATATACATATATGTCTATGTAAGTATCTAGCTTTCTATCAAATGCATGTATCGCTATTTTTACCTATTTCTAAAACAAACCTGCATATCATATTTGCCTGCACTCTGAGCACATACTTATGAAACTGTGCATATTTGTACTCCATTTCTGCATAGACCTCATACTTTCATAATATTCCCATTATCACAAGCATAACTACCTTGCCCTTATCAAAAGCGACCCCCTCTGAAAGTTACTAACACATTTTCTCTGCTAACAGTCCATCATTACACCTGACTTCCTGACATCAACACATTACTTAAATATAACTTACATCACCTTATGGACAAAACCACTGTTTCTCTAAAACACAAACAAAACAAAAAAAAACTGTGTAAATAATCCCAAGGCTGAACATATGCCAGCCATTACTTTTTCATGTACTGCCACCTTCTGAACCATTATGGGGATTTGCATATGTTTCCCATGATGCTTTGCATTATTGGGGTACGTGCAATTGTGTTCTCTTTAAAATTTGGCTGTCCGGCCAATATCATTTGGGATAACACATACATCAGTGGCATTTGCTCTGGGGTTCTTTTCTAAACCTATATTGCTTCCTATTGCTTCTATTAAAATGTACACTTGCATATATTTTCCTAATAATATGTATGCCTTCCTTAGAACAGAAACTAAAATAAATCTTACTACTCACAAATCATTCTGTTGTTTCTCTATACCTCCTTAATAATCTGGGATTCTTTTGTAAACCTATATTGCTTCCTATTCCTTCCATTAAAATGTACACCTCCATACATTTTCCTAATAATGTGTATGCCTTCCTTAGAACAGAAACTGAAACAAATCTTACTACTTACAAATCATTGTGTTGTTTCTCCATGCTTCCTTAACAATTCCACATAACTTCACTAATTTCATAATGCAACCGTGGTGGATCTGACCAGATTTTGTTTAATGTGTTAATGTGTGTAAGAAGGGGCTGGAGAGAGACAAAAGAATATTTATTTATTTATTTATTTCAAACTTAAGGGATCTTTTCCTTTGAGAGCCTTGCTGAGTGTTTTCAAGATAGCCCATGACATGGGTGTTGGTGATTAAGTGCTTGCAATAATGGTGACTCAGTCCTGACGCATGTCGATGGGACTACTTCTGAGGAAGGATGACCAGATGGGGGAGGTGGGCGCATATAGCAACAGGATGTCACTATATGTATACACGCATGGGGGGAGAGCAAGTTTGATGAAAGGGAGGAAGGGAGGGTTGGCCCGGCTTGGTTGGCATGGGGCTGCTGAGCTGGCCCCATAGCATGGTGGGTAGCAGCCTAAAGCCATGAGGGTTCCAGGTTTAGGTCTGGGTGTGCCTACATTTTTGTGCGCCTGGCCCCAAAAATTTTTTCTCCAGATTTTGCAGCCCTCCCCCAACATGCACCCCCCTGGAGTTAAGAATCCTTCAGTAGGGGGGTGCAGAGGGCAAAGCCCCCCATGGCGCGGGTGCAGGGTGAGCAGCTCCCCACATGAACAGTCAAAATTTAAGTTCCCAGTGCCGTTTTCTTGTGCACCAGGGGGTGAACATTGCTGAAACTGATATTCGGCGATGTATACTCGCCCTGCTGCCGATCGCAATTGTACTTTCGCAGTTATCACATAACTCCATTATCAATGGGTAAACTTGGCAACCATGTTTGAGATGGCAATAAGGGCAGCCATGTTTGTGATGGCAATAAAGGACGGGGGAAGTGGGTCATGAATTCTGTTATTTGCTCATATTCTAAATCTCACTGACTTAACTTGTTCTGACTTGTGCCTGTGTAGGAGAGGGTTCATATATAGGTCTCAGAACTTATTCAGCAATTCAGGAAGCAGAAAAGTTATAACTAATTTTCAAAACAAATTGCATAGTGAGGGCATTGACAGCTGTTGCTGACATCAATCCACCCTGTGTGTGTGTGTGTGTATATGGCTGTGTGTCCTCAAAGGAGTCAAGACCACAAAGAAAGTAAAATGCTGCCAGAAAGAGACACACACACACACACACACACACAAGAGATCAATAACCGTTTATGGAACACAGCTATTGACAGAGTTCACCAGGACCAGGAGACCAGGAATGAAGCGTGAAAGTGAGAGAGAGACAAAAGCAGGAGAGAGGCTTAGACAAAAATGGTAGCAAGAAGTTGCCACAGCATGTGATAGTAAGTAGCAGGAAGGAAAGTTTTAATGCTCTGAGCTGAATTTAAACAGGACCAGGGAGGGAAAAGTGTTATTCTGAGAGCCACAGTGACAGAGCAGTGTCACTGAACTGAAAGCTGCAAAGCACAATCAGAAAGAGTGCACAAAAGCAAGCCATGGTCAGGGACAGTTACATATATGGCATCAGGGCAAAGCCATTTTTTATGCTGTGGTCAGTGGGGATTTTGGCAAAAATTCAAGTGATGACTTGGGGTCTGTTTTTGATGTGTAAGGGAAAAGGAGGATTGAATTTGTTATCATTTTTTTGTACTGGGTCAGTGGAATTTGAATTGGATTTTGAGATCCTTTTCAGAAATTATACCAGTGCAGTCATGACATCTGTGGGCATGAGGCTGAAGCAGAAGGTAGATGGATAGTAGGTAAGTACTTATTTTTTATTTATTTATTTATTTATAGCATTTTGGTAACTGAGTAAACCCACTGAGACCAGAGGTCCCTTTTAAGGGGCGACCCGGAATTAATAACATGCAGCATATATATTAAAACAGTTTACGACAATCAAGAACAGAGGAACACATCAGAGATGGATACATTGTTACAGCATAATCACAACAGCAATGTCACAAAGGGAAGGCATTCAGTAATCTACTACATTGGTCAGGAGGAAGAGAACAGATGCTAAAGTACGTAGGCATGATGTAGACGATAGACATAATAAATAAAATAGTCCAGGTCATCATTTCCATAGGGTCTTGCAGTACTCTATATCCACATAAATTCAGTTTGATTGAGAACCAGTACACAGAATCATACCTCCAGGGGCAAGGGTAGTGGTTCAATGGTAGCAGCTGCAGTGGTAGCGTTCCAACATGTACACCTTTAGACCAGCCTTGAACCCTTCTAGGGTTGAGCTATTGGTCAGCTTCTCAGGAAGCGAGCACCAGTAGTAGGGTGCTGAGTACCTGAATGATCTTTTACCTAAATTGGTACATATCCAGGGAATTTCAAGTAGATTGTTACTTAAGAAGCAAAGATTTTGTCAGAAAACCTTAGAGTTAAGAGGGTCTACCAGGATGGGTGGGGTGTAAACATTGAAGAGTTTGTAGGTGAGACACAGTAGGGCATAGGAGAGCTTGAATTCAGGGGAGGGCCAATTTAAGTCAGCCAGGGCCTCACAGTAGTGCCTCCACGGGGGAGAGCGACTGGTGAAATGAGTTATCTTGTTATATAGTACAGTCAATTTGCAGTTTTCACTTTCCCTAAGGAAGTGTAGAAGCAGGGCACCATAGAGAAGGGTGGGGAGTAGGGTGCTTTTAGCTATAACAATCTTGGAATCATCACTCAAGGAGTTACTGAGCCTGTAGAGAAGGCCAAGTTTCCAGTGTATGGCCTTAGTTATATGACAGGATTAGGTTTCCTGCACCACAGTTTAGACCAATGTCATTAATGAAGAGGGTGAATAGTAACGGGCCTAAAATAGAGCCCTGGGGTATGCCATCTGCTACTGGTCAACAGCCAGAGTGTATTCCTCTACACTTTACCTTCTGCATTATGTTCATCAGATAGCTTGTGAACCAAGTGTGGGAGAACAAGTCAAGGGCTAGGAACTGCTGCTTGCTAAGCAGCATCCCATAACTGACCAGATCAAATGCCTTTGTCAAATCAATGAATATAGCCCCAGTGGGAGGTCCATTATCCATAGCACTTGGGGTTTCAGTTGTAAACTTAATCAAGGCTGAGTCAGTGCATTGGCACTTTCTAAAGCCATGCTGATTATCAGTCAGAAGGCGGTGGTGCTCCAGGTAATCCTGTAGCTGGTTGTAAACCAGCCTTTCCTGCACCTTAGCTAAAGGGCAGAGAATGGAAATTGGCCTGTAGTTCTCTATATTTCTATGTGGCTCTGTCTTGTGGATGGGGACTACCATGGCCACCTTCCACTTACTAGGGACACACCCTTCCATGAGGGACCTGTTGCTTAGCATAGTGACAGGTAGGACAATTGCTGGGGCAGCAGCTCTAAGTAGTCATGGTTCAAGCTGGTCAAAGCCAGAGGATGAGTCAGGCTTTATACACCTCAGAAGGGGCAGCACTTCAGATATTCTGACAAGCTTGAAATGAAATTATGGGTGGAGGGGGTCACCAGTAGTGGTGCCCTGTGTAGCTGGAGGGGGAGCAGGAGATTTGGGTTTATATTTGTCAAGGTTAGTGAAGAAGGCATTGAAGGCCTCAGCTACTATGGACGGGTCATCTGATAGTTTTCCATTGACCAGAACAGCCCCGTCTTGCGTATTGGCACATCCTTTCAGTAAAGCATTGATGTGACTCCAGAATTTCTTGGGATCATGCAGATGGCAGTCCTGGAGACCACGTAGGTACTGGCTTTTTGCTGCTTTGGCACCTTTCTTACACTTGTTCCTAAGATCCCTATATTTCTCCCAGTCAAATCGGAGGTGTAAGGCCTTGTAAAGCCCCCAGTCCTAATCCCTAAGCATCATGAGCTTTTTTTAGGTCAGTACTAAGCCATTTATGGCACTTTCCCCTCACTCTAAGTTTCCTGCAGAGAGCATGAATGTTGGCAACAGACATGAAGACATTGGAGAAGTAAAAGCAACAAGTGTACGCACATGGATTTCAGATGAGATGTTAAACCGTGGTCCCATCTGCCTGGATTGGTGGTAGTTCAGGTGGATGTTAAAGATCCCATGGCACTTATCGAAAAGAGTAGGGGAATTTCCATGGTGTCCTGGCCAAATTTCCCTCATTCACTAAAAAAATACCACCAACAGCTTAATCTGGTATAAGGTCAGCTGGCATTCATCTGTATCCCCCTCCCCCGGTCGGTGCCTGAAAATAGGCAGGATTTGTCTAGTGCACTTACCCAGTCAATAAAAACTAAATAACTAAATAAATAAATTAGTGGTGCTAAACGAACCACATGAAATTATTCTGCCATAAATTCCAAGCACACACTAAAGCCTTTGATAAAGGAATAACATCTGAAACATGTCAGGCATTTGTATGGTCCTGTGCTTAATAAAAATGTAAGTTATTGTTTTTCTAGTGTGGCATCCTTCTATTAGGCTTTAGTGTGTGCTTGGAAATTATGTCAGAAACATTGGAAAAGTAATCTGAGGCCTCATCTAAGCCAGTGAGTGTTAGTATCAGGTCCCAGTTGACTGAAGATAGGGCCAAGCAGAACTGGTCAGGGATGAAATTGGAATACTCCCTCATCACAAAGACCCTAGATGGTAATCAAGGAAACTTATTGGACCAGATACAAAAAATGGGTGAGTGATCATTCAAGGAGTCTAAGCCCTTTTTGACTGCAGGTTCTAACAGCATGGCTGCAAATACCTCTCAACAAATCAGGATTCAGGATTCATACCGTACATTTCATAAAGGCAATAATTAACTCAGATTGGATGGTCTAGATCAGCTATTCTAAAAACTCAGACCAAACTCCAATTTGTTACCCAGATTATTTGGAATTATCTAGTCAGATTACCCATTTTTCAGGCATTACTGACTGGAGTTTGAATACAGATTATGGAGTTATCAGCAAATAGTGCTCCAGTATATATTAACTAAAAGTCCATGTCTTATTCTAGCTTGGATGATGAGTAAACTGTCAATCATATGTACTGTATGATGTTGCAGAGGAAGTAATTACTCAAAACTTTATGAAGGGTGTCCTAACTTTGGTTTAAACAAAAATCATCAGATAAACAGTTTGACATTTGGTTGAAGAGATTTAATCTTTCATTTTCTATTGTGAGAAATATACACAGACAGGATTGTTTACTATTATTTCCATGAATTTCATTGACAGGCATGCTATCATGGTCTGATTTATATGTGTTACTCTAAACAATATTTCTATGATCCCAGCAATGAAATTTAGAAATATTTTTTATAGCAATTCATATAAATCAGATCTAAAATAATTAGATATAAATTATAATGAAATTGTGAGAATTGTTGTATGATGTGGGTTTTCTATGTACCATTGTCAAATGTAGCCCTGGAATGGGAACCTCTGAACATTAGAAGAAGGAAAACCTTGTTAACAATGATTAACAAAGTCTTAAGATCCCAACCCAATCACCCATTGAAAAAAACTGTTAATTGTAACTACTGAGACCATTGCATGTTTTCAATTAAGATAGGTCAAACACAAAGGTTTGCAAAAACCAAAAATTAGTACTAGATTTTGTTACATGACATCTAAGATGATGCTGCTGAGTCTTGGAACCAAATTGCTAAAGAATATGAGTAATAAGACCTCACTGAGAGGCTTTTAAAGGGCCATTGATATTGAAATGTGGCATTCCTGTTTATAAGCTTAGACAGACTTTAGCTGTATGGTATATTTTTTGATCTTGTTATTTTAAAGTAACTAAATGTTATAATAGTTTGTGTTTTGTAAAAATGGACTAAATGTAATGTTTGTGTTTCATGTTACATGCTATTTTATGTTAAGTTTTTATACATGAATACTCTTGAAAATAGGACCATGAGTCCTTATTTATTTGATCCTGTACACTGTAAAAATACATTTTGCCATACCATATCAATACTGACATTTGACCTGTGTAAAATGAGCCTCTTCTGGTGCAGTATGGTAAACAACAGTATTCATGTTTTTACTCATTGTTCTTGTTGATTAGGTGACATGTTAAGGTTTTGGTGATTCTTGATTTATCCAGAATATTTGTTTCATTGGCATAAGTGGAAAACCTTTTACCAATCCTCTATTGTACAGGTTAATCCATATTGGGTTAAAGCAACAGTGTGATGAACAATGTTTTCCATAAAGCTAGTGTCAGCTACAATTAATAAAACTATTGCCATACTTATCAAGTGTATTTTTCTAGCTAGCTCCTATGCTGTACACAATGAGTTTTTTTATTTATTAATTTACTTATTTTCCTGGATCTTATCCCTTGTTAGGTCTACAATGTTGTTTCTTAGCCAAATGAGGCAGCCATCTTTTTTTGCAAATAAAATAAAATAAAACATTTATAAAACATTAAAATATTGGTGTAACAAGAAAATGTTACTACCAAATAAAACTGGAAGATGCCTGAAATATTTTATAGTGAAGAAAAGGTAGGGTCAATATTTTATTCTTAATTTTGTTGCACTGCTGCTTTAAATGATTCTGTATAATACCTATGAAAATCCAAAGTAATACTATTTATTAGTTCCTGAGTAACAGAGAAGAAAAGCGTGAGCACAATAAATAAAATCAAGGAAAATTACATGAGAAAGAAACCTGTCTGACAAGGGCTGTTGGGAGTTGCCAGAGGAATTTAGGAGGCCTTAATTGCCTACATAAAAGTTAGACAGTTTCAGAAGACCATTACCTGACAAAGTCTTTTGTTTTTCTTTCTCTAATTTCAGGATCACTACCACAGCTGCATGCATGATGGACCTTCACAGATATCCACTGGATGAACAGAACTGCACGCTGGAAATTGAAAGCTGTAAGCCTTTGTTCTTGGTAGATGAGGGGTGCTTAATGTTTCTTTCTTATTAAAGTGAGAGTGGAGACTCGTAAGGATGAACCTCTATTGGAAGAGAATAATAAAATGTCAGTGATGAGAACTTTCATGGCATAGAAAGGCAAAATAATTGGACCACAGGCTTGCTTCATTGATCTGGTTTTATAAGTGGAAGCTTTGTACTGCTTCTTCAGTTTGTAGTGAATTAAAAGAGCGTGTTGGTGCTGTGGATAATGCATGAGACTTCCACCACTGGAGACCTATACTTTGGTCTTGGCTTAGATTGTATACTTTGATTGTACAAATTAGGTTCTTGACTAGTGCTGTGTTTAAGGTTGGTGATCTCAGTTCAGTCTCTAGTGAACTTTAGTCTTTAGTGAAGAACCACATACAATTCAGAATAACTGGTAAACTTGATTAAGGGAGCCTTAAGTCTTAATAAGCATGACCATTTAACTAGTGTCTCTCTCTCTCTCTCTCTCATGCCCTCTCTCTCTCATAACTTTATCGGTGTGACAAGATACACAAGTGTTATCAAAGTTTCTACAGCAAATTACTCATAACACATAAACACAGTATAATGTACATAAATGAATTCATCAATTGTATGTTTATTTCAAAGTTGGTGGCAGAATGCTATAGAGTTTGCAGCTAGTTCTGCTATTATCTCATGAAGAGATAGCTAATAGGATAAGCAGAGTATCACATACATTGTTGAAAGATTCACAATCAAAAAAGGATTCAGGAATGTTAGAACCACACAGTCAAGTGATAATGATGAACAACGACAGTCACTGGCATGTTTAGACAATGCCATGTCCATGAATTTGAAACATTTAGGGATGTTTACTACCAATAAGCTTGGTGACAGCAAAACATTAAAAAAAGGAACAATACAAAGAAACGTCTTGATGATTTTTTTTTAAAGGGACAAGCTATTGATTGGGGTGGATTACCTAATGGCATGTGCAACCCCTAAACATGCAGAGGATCAGGGTTCATGCCCTGTTCCAAGAATCCAAGCCCCTGCCAACTGGAGAACAGGTTAAGAATCCAAATAACCTGCAAAGACACTGTGGAGTATCTGTAGCTGTTTTTCTAGGTACTAGGCAGAGAAGAAACGTCCTTCTTTAGCCCCTACCCAATGTCAGAAAGGGAATCATTATCATAATCATAATAATAAACTAACATGTTTAGGATCTAGCAAATATACAGCTGGGTAGAAGCTTCCATTTTTTGGAGCAATCACCAAGCCTAAGCCATATTGTATGTAAGATTGGTAGTTCAATAGGTAAAAGTCAGGGATCAGAAATGTGAATTCAGGGCAAAATACTTTACTGTTGTACTGTTGGTGTAAGCTTGGAGTCAAAACAGGGGAATGAGGCAGGAAGTTTCCCTGTACATGTCTCTTATAGTGCCAAAAACTAAACACCATGAGCCTGAAAGATAAACATCTTAACTTTGAAGTTGGTTGACATGTATCCTCGTGTTCTCATGGTTATGACAATAATGGTGAAATATCAACTGCAAATACTCTGTTTTACAATTTACTTTATGCAACAAGAGGGGAACTAGACTTTATTGACTGCAAATAGAGTATGGGAATTATCGCAGATTCCACTTCCATGTCTTTTCCTTTACAACTAAGCTAATGTGGTCTCCCACAGTGATTCCTTTTCCCACTGCAGGATCCATGAGCTGGCCTTCCTTTGCAGCCTTATCTACCTGACAGTCTTTCTCCCTTCCTTTTGCATTTGTAATCCAACTGCCTTGGCCCACCACAGACTAAACAGTGCCAAGTTCATGCTAAGCCCCTTCTACTTGGTGGTGACCAGACTTCAGAAATCCTGGCAGTTTTATCAATAATTACTTAGTCCCTTCACTGTGCTGCACTGTGGTGTCAGAATCAGAATCATACCTTCTAACCCAGTGGGGTCCTTAACTGGTAGCTTCCCCTTCATGCTCCTCACCCTTGCTAGTCTCTTTGATTGTAGAACAGGTCCTGCTGATGTCTCATCAGACAAACCTGGGCTGGCAGTATAGCCCAGAGGTTAGAGTAACGAGGTGTGAATGAGCTTGGTACATCCAGCAGACCAGACCTGGGTTTGATTCTCGCAACCTCCACTTGCATACTGTGTGACTTTGAGCAAGTCACTTAACCACCCAGTGCTCCCAGGTCACCCCTGAAAACAGGCACTTATGCCTAGTAGGCCTTACCCGGTTACCAAGGACTGGAAAAAAAATCCTTTACTAACTGAGATTATCATGTCACTCACCTACCACCCTTTCTACATCAGCCATGACTACATTCCCTCCATGCCTTGTCCAGTTCTTCTGGACTTCTGGCATCATGGCTGCTACTTTACATAGAAACATAGAAACATAGACTTTGACGGCAGATAAGGACCACTTGGCCCACCCAGTCTGCCCATTTTCCTACCTACTGGATTAGCTGCAGATTCTAGTTAACCAACAGCCTACTTCCTGCCACCACCCACTACAATTTCCTTGTGTCTGTCCCATGCATGTTTGAATTCCCCCACTGTTTTAGCCCCAACAACCTCCCCAAGAAGGCAGTTCCACGCATCCACCACTCTCTCTGTGAAGAAAATGTCCTCACATTACCCCTGAGCCGTACCCCCTCTAACTTTAAATTGTGTCCTCTTGTTCTTACACATCTCTTTTTCTGAAAGATGCTACCCTCCTGGACTTTGTTGATTCCCTTGAGGTACTTGAACATTTCTATCATGTGGCCCCTGTCCCTCCTTTCATCAAGGGTATACATATTAAGCTCTCTCAGTCTCTCTTCATATGATTTCTGATGCAGACCCTGCACCATTTTAGTTGCCCTCCTCTGGACTGCTTCCATCCTGTCTATGTCCTTGCATAGATGAGGTCTCCAAAACTGCACACAGTACTCCAGATGGGGTCTTACCAATTGTCTGTACAGAGGGATAACCACTTCCCTTTTTCTACTTGTGATGCCCCTTCCTATGCATCCCTTCCTATGTTTCTCCATGAGTGCAACATTGACTTAAGATGTTACATTCTGCTGCATCTTTGGTGCCACATTATGCCCTGAGCCAAACCCATTAAATTAAATAATTGATTTATATCTCGATCTGCATTTTCATTACTTTTCATGTTTTCTCTGTGCCCAGCTGATATCAATTTGCTATTCTAATTGTGCAGTCAATGAAGCCCAGAAAAACAACTGATGGATTTGTTTCAGTTCAATGAAGTAAAAACTTAAACCAAAGAGACCATGCTGCCTTTGGTCCTCATTTTATACTATGGATCCTATTGTCTGGATGCTGGTCAATCCCCTATCCTAAAAGCTGCCTGCTCCATACAACCCTCTTCCATCTAATCAGATGGTCCTCACTTCCTTTCCTCCTTCCCCAGTGGGGTCCCTGATGACATGTAGATGTCCATCATCCACATAGTTGGGGCCCATGACATTTTTCCACAATTTCCGGTGCTACTTCCAGTCACTGTGTCTGGCAATAACTAACCCACACCTGCAGTATGCCTTTCTGGCTAGCCCAGAATCATAATGGACTACTTCTGGTCAAACACAAACTCAGTGCCTAGGCAAGACTGATATATGCTCCACATTTTTCCTGCCCTTCTCTCTTTGTCCACCATATTGGGTGGGGGGGAAAGACAATAATGGCCCACTGGAGGAACCAGTAAGCTCATTCATATAAGGTACAGCCAGACTTAGGAAAATCAAAATGCGAGAACCCCCAACACTCAGCAGGCTCTTATTAAAACAACATGATACTATGTAGCTGTAACTTTTTTCATACAT
Organism: Neoceratodus forsteri; assembly: GCA_016271365.2. NCBI lineage: Eukaryota > Metazoa > Chordata > Ceratodontiformes > Ceratodontidae > Neoceratodus > Neoceratodus forsteri. Next base: position 1,572,357,587 of record CM057452.1, read on the forward strand.
ATTTTCCCTTCTGATGTCCCCAGTCCCAGTAGTATCTCCCCAGCTCTGATATAAATCCATCTTGGAGACTTAAAAGTTAACTACCCCCTTCAGAGCCTTGTTAGGTGGCTAGCCTATCCTGTAGGGGTGTGCGGTATCTGCAGTGGGTGCCAAGGGGGCTGAGGCATTTTCCTCTTTTCTCAGTTCCCAGAAAGTCATGTGTGCAATGATGTTTCATGCATGCATGCTTGTGTCGAGGGTGTATGTGCCACAATTGGCTGCTCCCACCATTTCTGCTATCTGGCCTCTACCAGGTGGCAGTCAAGCAGCAGGATATAAAAACGCTCCTCCCCAAGGGAGGCAACCCATCATGGGATGATGGGGCTGGCAGTATAGCCTAGAGGTTAGAGTAACAAGCTGTAAATGAGCTTGTTACATCCAGCCGACCTGGGTTTGATTCCCACAACCTACACTCGCATATACTATATGACTCTGAGCAAGTCACTTAACCTCCTCAGTGCTCCCAGGTCGCCCCTGAAAACAGGTAATTATGCCTAGTGGGCCTTACCTGGTTACAAAAGACTAAAATTAATAATAAAAAAAAAATAAAAATGATCAATACTCCTTCCCCTGGCCAAACCCAGTAGGAGCCTGGTCTAGTCCTGAATCTGAGTTGCAGCTATGTTAGATGATGTGGTGACCGCTGCCTCAACCTGCCATGCCACGGGGCTGGCCAGTGCATTTGTAATTTAACATTGGTCAGTACTGAATAAGATAAAATCATTTTAAGAATCTAGTTTCCATGTCCAACAAGTACTTCACTTGCATGTTAATTTTCATTTAAGACCTCCTGGTGGCAGGGGTTAAAATCAATCCTCATAAACCTGGAAGTTCCCTAAATGACCCAGGCCACATCAACATTTGCCAGTGTGTCTGCCCACATTCTTTCATATACTACTCCTCATATAAAAAAGGGCACTTGCTATTTATCAGTGGTATGTATGAAGCAGTCCAAGTGGACCCCTAAGCGTTCTCCCTATGTTCTACACCAATGGCCCCTGTCTTTTTTATTTACCTGCTGCTATCAGGGGACATTGAACTGAATCCTGGCCAAACTTCCAACCCCGGCAGGGTCTTCTCCCCCCTTGATACCAAACTGGAATACTGTAAAGGATATAAAAATAGCTCACATGAACATCAATAGTCTTCGACCTAAACTTTCAGAACTGGAAGCTTGGGTACAGCACTACTCACCTGACATCTTAGGCATATCTGAAACATAGCTTAAACCCCACATTCTGCCATTGGAGGTAGACATCCCAGGATACACTATCTTCAGAAAAGACAGGCCAAATGAGAAGGGGGTGGAGTCCTCCTATACCTTAGGTCTACCCTCTCATCTATGGAGCTCACTCCATCTAATCTGTCTGACTACCCAGGGGAATCACTCTTTATCTTAACTCTTGGTATGGTAAAAACCCTATACATCGGTTGTGTTCATCATCCCCCCAGTACAGCTGCCCAAGCCCTAACAGCCCTTACAAATGGCCTTTAAGACCTGGGCCGTAAGGAACTCATAATCTGTGGTGACTTCAAATTAAACTGGCTAAATTCCCAACTGAAAGACTCCAAATCTTTCCTTGCTAATGCTAATCTGGAGCAGTTGATAGAGCCGATAGAATCAGGGCAGCAGGGATACTCCCTGATTCCCTGAGTGATCGTTCTCCCATTTTCTGTATATGGAAAAAGAACTACCCTGACTCTCCACCAGAATCTTCTCTGTCAGGGACCTAACATGCTTTGATGAAAATAATTTCATTGAATGCTTAAAAGCAGTAAATTGGGCACCTGTAAAAGTCCTTTCAGATGTTGACCAAGCCCTAGCCTACCTTAATCCACAACCTCAACAGTATGCTACACAGATTTTCTGCCCTAAGAAAACCTAGAGCCAAAAGCCAATGTTCAAAATGGATCGCCAGTGACCTCAGGAAACAAATGAGGCTCCATGAAAATGCTTGGGAAAAATTCAAAATATCTGGACAGGTACTGGATTGGCAAACGTACAGGAACCTAAGAAACAGCTGTAAGTATGGCCTCAGGAGCTCCAAAAGGCATTATCTGAAATCTCTGCAAACATCCAACTTGTCAAATCCTAAGACCTTCTGGGTCAAGTTAAATAGACTTTTAAAGGGAGGTCCTAATGTCCCAGTGGGTGAACTATCAATTGATGGACATGTCACCTCTGATCCCATAATTATTGCTCAAAATTTCAATGACTTCTTCACAAACTTGGACAATACAAAACAACCCAAGGCTACCTCAACCAATTCCCTGCCCCTACTCTTTCCCCATCCCAACCCAAATTCCACCTTAAAAATGTCACCAGGAGAAAGTCCTTAAACAGTTTCAGAAACTAAGAGCTGATGGTACTCGAGGGTTTGATGGCATGGAACCCAGGTTATTAAAAATAACTGCCTCATTGATTGCTTTCCTCAATACACGTCATTAACAAGTCATTCTTACTAAGGACTGTCCTCAAAAAAAGGAAGGTAGCAGTTGTAACCACAATTCAAAAAGGTTGATGTAAAGATCTACTAGAAAGCTACCAACCAATCTCACTTTTTAATATACTTGGTAAACTACAGGAGAGGTTGGTGTTCAACCAACTTCAAGAATACCTTAACCTAAATAACTCCCTAACACAAGATCAACATGGATTTAGAAAATATCACAGTACGGATACTGTAGTGTTATGGGTCTTCACAGACATCCTCAAAGCCATGGATACAGGTATGGTGACTGGGGCACTTTTTGCTGACCTGACTAAGGCATTTGACCTAGTTGTACCATGACCTTCTTCTACTGAAACTGCTTAACCTAGGGCTTGACAATCTCTCCTGCCAATGACTTACAAGTTATCTAACTAAGAGGAAACAAAGGGTAAAATGGCTAGGAATAAACTGGTTTCTCCATCCCATCTCTGAGGGTATAACCCAAGGCTCCATTTTGAGTCTTCTACTGTTCTTCCTCTTTTTCAATGACTTACCCCTAAATTGTGGTGGTGCCTCTGTACAGCTTTATGCTGATGATGCTAAACTCTACAGGTCTAGTGCTGATGGCAACTGGATAAACCACCAATTAGACAAGGATTTTCAACTCCTGGAAAGCTGGCTCATGGACAAGTTAGTATGCAATGTGAAAAAACTAAACTCATGCTTTTTGAAAGCAAAAAACTGGGACCCAGTAGAGACCATCTTCTTAAACTTTCAACCAGCTCAGGCGTTAACCTTCATAGGGTCATAGGTGTTGTATGAGTTTGTGAGGTTAAAGACCTTTTATCAACTCACCTCATGTAGTACCTACTTTTCTCCACCCATGTATTTGTCCAGTCTTTTTTTGAATATTTCCATAGTTTCACTGGTAACCACATTTTGAGGCACAGTATTCCATGTTGCAATCACTCTCTGGCTAAACCAATTACTTCTTTTGATAGTTTTATAAATGTCTCCTTTTGGCCGGCCCGGTGGCGCTGAGGCGCTGGTCGCTACAGCTCGTGCCACGCCAGCGACCCGTGTTCGGGAATGAGCACGGGTTGTCGGGGTCGAGTGGGAGGAGATGATTGAGCATCTTGGAGGACTGCTCTCCATCTCTGGGGTGGGATTCGGGCGGCCGGTGCTTGCCTGACCCCTAGAGGAGGCTGGGGATCACAAACGCGAGCCGCAGAGACAGGGAAGGCAGGATGTGGCAGATGTTGATTAGCACGCGTAACGGGAGCGCGCATCGCATTTCAGCTGCCAGCGCCATTGCACGCCATGCCCGCCGGGAGAAAAATTCAGGGAAAATGGAGCCGCAGCACGACGCCGCTCCCCGCCGCCATCCCCGGAGGATGCCTCCCTGGCATGGACCCGTTCTGGTGGGTTGAGTCACCCCCACCACCCCGCCGGAAGGGTAAGTCGGGGTGCTGAAGGGAGGGGGTCTCATGGCCGGGGATGGTGTCGGAAGAACGGCGGAATGCGGGGGGGAGGCTCCGGAAAAAATAACATCCTTAAAAAAAAAAAAAAAAAAATGTCTACTTTTAGTTTATAATCATGGGATCTTGTAATTTTATTTGTATATTGTCTGAGTAGTCCTACTGTTTCCACTGTGTGTTGATTTTGAATTGCATTGTACACCAGACAGAGGTCACCCCTAAGTCTTCTGTACTCCTTTGAGTACAGACCAAGTTTCTGCAGCCTGTCGCCGTGTCTCACATTATGCATGTTTTTAATTCTTTTAGTTGCCTTCCTTTACACCTTTTCTATCATTTTGTTTCTCTCCAGTGCTTTGAGGGGCACAAAAGGGTGAGCAGTTTTTCTAAGTGTGGCCTAACCAAGGTTGAATACAGTGGGACAATTACAGCCGGTTCCCTGCTTTTGATGTTTTTAAAGATGCACCCAAGTATCTTATGACATTTATTTTACTGTAGTTCTGTTATGTGTACAAAATTTGAAAATGTCTGAGATTATTACTCCCAAATGTATCTCATTAGTGGTTTCTTACAGCATTATGTTAATATGTACTTCCTTCTTTGATTGGTATGTCCAAGGTGCATAACCTTACATTTATTCTCTATGAATTTTAATTTATTCTTAACTGCCCATTGCTCTAGATATTTTATATTTTCTTGTAGCTTTGCTGCTGCTTCTTGGTTATTGACTACAGAGCCAATCTTACTATCATCTGCATGTTTACACAGCCATGCACTATTAGTGGTCTGCATCATAGACACCAATATATTAAAGAGGGTAGACCCCAGTACAGATCCCTATGGGACATCACTCATCACATTTCCCCATTCTGACATATATCCTCTAATTCCTATTCTCTGGCATCTATCTTCTAACTGTGAGTTCACCCAGGCTATAATTTTTGGCTGTAGTTGTATATTGATCAGCTGTTGCAACAGTACCTTGTGTGATACTAAATCAAATGCTTTAGAGTAGTCCAGAAAAACAGTGTCCACTGGCATACCTCTATCCAGTGCTGCACTTACTGGCTCAAAAAAGTGGAGGAGGTTTCTGAGACAGGACCTACCAGCAGTAAAGCCATGTTGTGTAATATCTGTAAATCCTGCTTGTTTTATGTGTGTAATTATATGATTTGTATCAACCTTTCTAATAATTTGCCTAAGACTGAAGTCAGGTTAACTTGATCTGTAATTTTGAACTTCCTTCCTGTCTCCTTTTTAAGGCTGTTGTCAGAGCCTACAGCCATCTTGCTGTCTTTAGCTGGAAAAATGGAGTATCGTGGAACACATATTTTGGAGTTTTCAATGTATCCTTCCACAACTACAAATCACTATGCCAACTGAAATAAAATACTCCCTTCTTTCTGTTTACAATGTTGGAGACATAACTCCAAGCTGCTTATCAGATGGCCATTAGGAAACTGAAACAGCTTGTTCAATATTGGTTGCCTATTAAACTGGAGATCTCTTTACCCCCTTCAAAATGCAACCACTTGCACATTTAAATACTTAGCATTTAAACATGTTCTTGCTACAAGCTTCAATTGGGCAGATATTGTCCTTCAAGAAAGATTCATACCTCATTAATGTCACCTGTTCCCAGCGAATCTAAAAAGATTTACAGCTTTTTTTCAACTCTTGAGACACTATCTGATAAGCACTGTCTCAGACATATGCCAGGTCTTCTGTGAAGTATCCAGGTGAAATATATAGCAACCAGCAGGCATTTTTTACTATGCTTTTTGGGAAAAAATATATTGAGCTACAGCAACACACACACACACACACACACACACTGTAAACACCACCCTCATGGCCACAACATTCAAAATAAATGCTGAAATCTAATATGTTATAAAATAATAAAGAAACTGTATATGTTAGTGAACACAGTGAAGTTCAGTTTACATTTATTATGTCCTCTTTGGCAACTTCTATTATTAAAATGCATTAAGTGTATAGTTTAGTAAATCTTGACCTCTGGATAACTCTTGAATGACTCCTAAATAAGTTTTAAGCCATTCCCTTTACGGGAGGTCAAGACCTGTGCAAAAGGTCACGTGTTTTTTTTTCCTATTTTTTTTTTTTTTACAAATTTCCACAGTAAAAGTGTGGAGAAATACAAAAGTATATACAACTCATCTCCTATGCTTTTACAACACAGAGAGAAGTTAATATTTGTGCAAAATCAAACCCAAAGTTTATACAGTTTTTGTTCTAATGTAATTTTATTCTAAGTCTTATTGGACTATTGAAGAACTAAGCAAAGAAATGTTTAGATAAAACAAACTGAAGACTCCAGGACTGGGAGGTCATTAAAATTGTAAAAGGTCAAATTATGAAACCTTAAATGAACTCATTAAGACCATTCTTCTTAGTGTGTAATTATAATGAAGTAAAACCATTTGAATATAGACCTACAATTATACAACCATTGTGATATATATTTTTAGGATCAAAGGAATGGTGCAAGGCTGCCAAAATCGTGATGATTTCACTGCTTTAATGCTTCAGTGTGCGTGAATCAAACCAAAAAGAGCCATAATAAAAGCTTGTATCTTCTCAAAAAAACAAAAAACAATTACATTTTATTATATTTGATTTAACCTGAAAATACAAAATATCAATAAGGAAGTAAAACAATCAAGATGAGATTTCAGCATTCTCCAACCATACTTTGAAGCTGAGCCATAATAAAGGCTTTTATCTTCTTCAAAGCAATTATATTTTATTTAGATATAGTTAATATTCTGTATCCAAGTAGACACTAGAAAAAAAGTTTATTGGGTGTTTGAAGACAGGCAAATGCAACCAGACACAGAAGGAAATCAAAAGAGATTATTGGTTGCGGGGGCTAGTAACAAGTGGAGGAGCTCACGTGACCTTTCCAACGGGGGACACCCATCGACACTACTGACCATTGATCGGCACTTGTAGCAGTGGAGTTGCTGGGCAAATGCTGCAAGCAGTCAGTGTAGGAGGAGGAAGAGGCAGATGGCAGGCTGCCTGCCATAGTCCAGCTTTTGTTTTAAATCCCTGGTGGTGCCTGAGTGGCTGTAGTAATCATCTGTGCAGCAGCCCTCCATCTGTAGGAATTAAGGGGACTCAGTTTAGAGTCCTGTTGTATTCAGGCATGCTCAAGCTCCGTTACAGCAACAGGTCTGACTGGAGCCCCAGACCCTCAACTCTGCGGAAATAAAATGGATGGTAACTGAGCTTGGGCGCACACTGTATTCCACTTCTCTGTTTTAGGGGGGTTGACACCATCTCTGGCTGAAACAGATTGGACCTGCACATATATGCCCCACTGGAAGTGGCTCTCACTGTTGCTGTGTCTCTCTTGGGTAGTGGGGGTAGGAGGGGTCAGGGCTAGTAGACCCTGCTAGGGGACAGGCCACCCATTAAATGAATGTTTTTTCAGGTGCAGGTCTGGGAGCCACCAGTCATCGTGGTTATGGTCACAACATTGAATGCCCTCAATTTCACACTGCCAAGGTGGTGCTGCAAAAGTGATAGCCTGTCACCTGGTGATCTCTCTCATTCTGCTTACTCGCCACATCTCAGCATATAGCTGTCACTGTTTGGGGTCTCTCTCTCCACTTTATCCCTGACAGTAGTACCACTCACCACCTCTTTCGATCCTGTGCTCTCTTTGGGGGTAGGGCTACTGCCTGTCCTTCTCAGTGTCTGTCCCTGCAGCCCATGTCTCTCTCTCCCCACTGTTCAGGGTTAAGCTACAGCTCTGCAGGCAATGCTGCCTCACTTCTCAGCACTCTTTTTCCCTGTACTGTGCAGTGGGGTGGCAGGCACATTGAGGCAGCATGGACACTAGGAGATCCACGGGGTGGGTCAGTGGGTACCATCACAGAGAGCAATGATCAGGTCGGGCATTGTGGCACACATAAAGCACTAGAGAGAGAGGAGCTCAGGGACAAGAACACACACTGTCATTCACACAGAGACACAAACAAGTTCAATGCAGATGTCTGCCTGGGGAAGGATAAATAATATTTGTTTGTTCTTTACTGCTAGGACTCTTTACTGCTTATGGCACACAAAGTGGGGATGCAGTGTATGGCTGGGTACCCGGACATCTGCAGGATGGGTGGGGAGACAAGCAGTAAGATCAGTGAATAAAAGCAATGAAGCACTCTCATTCAAGCACTTTATTTCTTTCAAGTAGAGGATGGCTTCCAGCTGTGAAGCTGTAACTGGTGTCACAGTCTGGTTGCATGCTCATTGGTCTGCCAGGGATCAGCCCACTGTAGATTGCTGTGTATTGGAATCATCCCTGACACACCTCTGAAATATCGTTCTACCATAAGATGTTTCTTGTACACGCACAAGGAAACATAAAAAACTATAAAGAATTTAGATTAGTGACTACCCTCATTAGAAAAGCATTTTTGTTGTGAACACAAAAATGTAAAAAATGCACCTGGGGTACAAAAATCCAGGGGCAGAGTACACATGGGTGGAGTGGTATTGACAACATTAAGAAAGCACACATTAAAAAAAGAGCTTTTACATACAGTTAATTACTGTTTAACAATAGTTTGCATCTATGGCTGCCACTGTACATCTGAAGCAAACCCATAATGACATTCCTCACTTGAAGCAAAAAAGGGAGGGGGGGTGGAGGCCATAACTGACTCTTTGTTTTTGTGTTAAAGGGGTCAGTTTCTTTACAGAAAAAAACAAGGAAAGGCATCATTTCTACAATGTGCAGAAGAGCATTGGGACCACTTTTTCCAGAGCATGCCACCACCAGCAGCAACCACTTCAAGACTGCTACTACCCCTGCCTAATACAATCAGGGGAAAACCAGAAGTAGTCTACCAGCACTGAGATCAATATGGTTAAGGCACATTTGCCAGAAATTACTGCTTAGAAAAGAATGAGAAAGTGACTGTGATGATGAGCAAGTCCCAGACCAGATCTCTAGTTTGTTAATAGACTCCTCCTGAATTTGATTTGTACGGCTGCATGGGCCAGACTCCACGGATGTTATGCCATCATCAGATTTGTATAACAGCACTGTGGAAGCACGTAACCAGACCACTGTCTGATGCGCTGCCACAGTGCTCTGACATAGTTTCTAGTGATTCTGTTTATGCAGCCCTTCACCTCCATGGGTCACATAAACATACCCACTTCCCGGCACACTACATTTCTGTTCTGCAACTACAGTTCTGATGGCCACCATGTGCAACATGGTGATGTTGATGTAAACTGTGCATGCATGACTATGATGCATATATAGTTATGTCAGCATTGCCATGTTGTGCAGGACTGACTACAGGGCAAATTTCACATGTGCAAGTATGACGCATGCGCAGTACTGTAATTGCTGCAGTATTACTTACGGCTGACTGGTGCAGCGAAAGCACCACATATTCTTTTCGATGCTCTTGTCACTCCTAAAAGCTCTCCATAGCCATATCGGCTCTGACCAGAGTTTGTTCATATATAGGTGTTACTGTTGCCTCCATCCACTCAGGTAAGTCTTACCTTCCTCTATGGATGCATTAAATAGAAATGTGATAGGTCTCACTAATTCCTCTGATAGTTCTTTTAAGATTTTTGGATTGATGCCATCAGGCCTTGCCAAGCTATTTTGCTTAATGTTTTTAATTGCCTGTAGTACGTCCTCCATGTGAAACCTATTGTCATTTATTGGGGACTCAGTGGGAGGGGATCACTAGACCACCAAGGGACATCATATTGTCATTTATCGGATTGGGGGACTAGGGGGGCCACTAGACTACCAGAGTTTCTTTATAAACATAAACCCATGATTCTGACTCACGGGCAAGGGATGTTCGAGATCCCACAGTACATGTCATGCTGTGCAGGGCATCAGGCACAGAATCGCCAAACTGCCCCCACCCAAGGCATGCAAATGGGGTCATAATGACGTACCGTGGCCCATTTGCTGCCACATATTATGCTCATTTGCATGCCCCTTGCTGAATATCATAGGTGATGCACCTAGTGCAACTGCACTTGTACTGGTGCATCCCCATGCTCCCTATCTGTTGCTTGCACTGGCACAGTGCCCCTGCACCATGTGCAGTTTTTGCGCTGACCATGCCATATTCAATGGCGCTGCACCATGGCGCATCCCCGTTGAATGTCACCTGGACCTGGCCCCGGTGCATCACAGTTGTGCTACGCCCAGGCTTGTGCCACTGCCTGGCACAGTCTGAATATCCTGGCCTCTGATATTAGCTGTCCTAGCAAGTCACTTCCAGTTCCATTTAAATGAAGTTTGTCACAGCAGAATAAGTGTTGTCCATGTTGAAACATTTCCCATGACTTTATGTTTTTGATACCTTTTATTAAACACCATTGTCTTATCCAGTTGTTGATTTTGATTATTTTAGTATTTATTATTTGATTCATCCTAGGGATGGGTAAGATCTCAGACAGTATTACTTCACAGCCATGTGCTGACAACAGTCTATGAATCTCCCCTATTGCACTGAATATACTTTTGGCTAAATGGTGCCTTATGTAATTTGTCCCAATGTGAACTATAACTATAGCATCTGGCAACACCTGCTTAGGTAGGTCAGGAATTATTATTAATAGGTCTCATACTCCCATGCCTGGGAAGCAGCAGCTACTCACTAAATCCTTCCCTAGTTTAGTAGTTTGGTGGTCGGTGTATCTAATTACAGAGTCCCCCAGGATGCATACCTCTCTTGTAAGTCTATTTACTGCGTTTGTTTGTGTATCACTGTTTATTCCAATGTCTCCAATATTCTCATTTGTGGATGCTTTGGTACTTTCATTTGGACATGGTTGTACCTGTTCAGTTTGGATTCCATTTACTGTATTCATACTGTTAGCTATCTCCATCAGGTCATTTGTTTCCTGTTCTATACTATCAATTAATTGGGTATGCCACCCTAACAGTACCATTTCTATGGTGACATGCATCAATCTCGACAACAGCGCCATGCCACCCGTAGAAGAGCTGCGGGAAGGGGGTAACCACTTCCCCCAACCTGCACTCCCTCCCTGAACTAACTCTGACCTGGAGTTAGAATTCTTTAGTTTGGGGGTGCGGGGAAGAAGCCCCCGATGTTAAAAATAGAGTCAAACTGTGCGGCTCCATCCCAACTGCAACTTGCAGTCGACATGGAGCTTGTCGTTGTAATACCGGTCATGATCTTTCTTGTTGCGCCAGCATGGTAGAGCCAACTAATTGTAGCAACAGTGCAAACTGATTTTGTGTGGGAATATCAAAGTCCATTGCTCTTCTGTTCTTTTTAATCCTGTTAGTCTGTTCTTTTTTATAGTATTGTTTCTTCTTCTTCTTCCTGGTTTCTGGAGGTTGCCTATTAATTCTGAGCTGGATTCTCCTATAGTTACACCTTGTGCGGTTTGTTTTGTATTGTTTAAAGAGCAGCCAACGCCTTCAGGAGAACTTTAACAAAACATAACATTTAGACACAGTTCGGCTTGTATTTCACATTATAGCAGTTCTGTATTTCTTCTCCCCATTATTTAATACTGAGGTAATCTGCATGAAAACATGATATTTGCTCCTGAAGAGTTCATCTATTCCTGTTGCCTTCTCTCTACCTGAAGTCATATAGCACTGCTTGTGACATCACAGTTACTCCCATGGCAACAGACTGTGATGTCACAACAGAAGATTATGATTTGAAGTAGGGAGTAAGCTATAAAGGCAGATGAACTCAGGTATAAAGATCATGTATCCATGGAAATTGCTTCAGTAATAAATAATGTGGAGGAGAAATCTATAGAATATATATGGAATGCAAGCTGAATTGCAGCTAAATATTATGTTTTTCAAAGTTTTCTTTGAGGCATCACCAGCTCTTTAAATTCTTTAATACATTTCAGTTCGAGTTCCAGTCCTATCAGCTTTATTCTTAACTCTTTTAACTCAGTACATTGCTCACATGTACAGTATATTGGTCATAGCACCTAATCGCCATCACTCGAAATTTGGAACAGACACAGCATTTGACTCCCATTTCTCCTCCCACTAGAGTAACATAATTAGTGTCCATTGTAGGCATGTTTGGGTTAGTTATGCAAGAACTGTGTACTTTTACTCTTCCTTAAGTCCCTTACTGTTTGTATTCTGTACTATTTTCTGAATAGAGTGCTCTGTTTTTGCTTACTATCACTTATCCCCGTGTACAGGCTACACATGTATAAGTTCTGGCCCTGCTCCTCTTATTCCCCATCTGACACCCTCAGACATCACTGGCCTCTGCCTGCATCGCCTCTGCTTTGCACTCGACTCCGCTCACTAGAGCCAAGCACTAAACAGGGTGCAGAATGTAATGTCACCGGTTGCTATGGTAACCCGAAAATTACTTCCCCATGGGGCCAGACAATGTATATAGGCTGCCTTTAAAAAGGCAGTCTAGCCAACATTAGGAAAGCTTAAAACAGCTCCTCCAAAGCACCACTCACTGGTATCTGTCCAAGTTCCTGTCCCCTTTATGAGCGGGGATTCAGGAACACCTCTACACAGGTACAGACCTTATTGCCTTCTTCCCCAGTCCACTCTTTCACCCTGTGAGGTTGAATCACTTGTGCACCAACTAAAATCAGTGCTGGCTACACCTGCAGCACTTCCTGACTTCTCATCTCAACCTTGAAGTGGTGCAGTCATTTAAATACTTAGGTCTGTTATTAGACTAGGAAATGTTCCTCGAACCACATGTTGACATCCTCATGAAAACCCTAAATAAAAAGCGTGGCCTTCTATATGGAGTCTCACCCTACCTCTCTGGCCCTGTGTGGCTCACTCTAACGAGCAGGATATTACTACCTAATCTCTTTTATGCTGCCCTATCATACACTCTGCTCGTGACTCCGTCCAGACTAAATTAAAATCATGCTACTATAGAACACCATGGTTTGCTGCTGGGGCCTATCCTAGAAAACTTCACTGCAATGTTCTTGCCTCCGTGAGATGGCCCTCCTGGGAAGTGAGGTTATGGTACACCCTATACTGTTTGATCTATAAATTATTACAGCCCACAGCCCCCACCAAACCTTTCCACCCTACTCCACTATAGGCAGACTGCTAGGTCTCTGTGAGCACTTACAAACTTACTGCTTGATACCCCTAGAGTCTGCTCTACCACTGGTAGTAGTTTGTTCTCGGCAGCTGCCCCACCACTTTGGAACTCCCTACCTCTGGAAGTTTGCACAAGTTCAACCATCATGCAATTTAAAAGGAAATTAAAAGCACACATTTGGCAAGTTGTCAATGTTAACGCCAACCATGAATTCCTTGAATCTGAATGTGTACCTTCCTGTTCTTGATCGCATAGCATGCATAACATGATAATATTTATGTATCACCTCAGTAGTTTCTAAAATGACTGTGACTAATTAGCATGGTGTGGTTATCCCAGACTGATCCCCTGTTCTCTGAACCTGCCTATTTTGTGTAATCTTGGTTGTTGTCTCTTACTTTATAAACTCTGTAATTCTTTGTTATGTTTATGTCTATGCACTGTACTGAAACTGTAAATTATTATTGTATGTAACTAATACGGGCCACCCCTGAAAAAGGGAATCCATTTGTCTCAGTGGGATTTACCCAGTTAACAAAATTCAATAAGTAAATAAATAAATAATTCCCTCTACGAAGTGTTTTACTAATGATTATGGACAATTTGGATAAGTACTAACTGAGGGCGTGTATCTTTCAGTGATCTGAAATGTAAAGAATAAGTATGGGTAGAGGTATGGAGGATAAAGGTGGGATAATATTAGCAAAGACAGACATACAGTAGGAGAATATTAGTAAATAGGCAGGAAGTGGGCAGGGTCACTTCAGACAATTTAGGGTCTGCAGAGACAGATTAGGCAGGGAACATCTTGCCAGACTGGTTGGAACAAGTGGTCCTTTTCTGCCAGCAAATTCTATGTTTCTATGTGTAATGGATTTCTGACACAGACAGACCCGAGGTGTGTGAAGTCTCATAATCCCCAAGAGGAAAGCTTGATGTGGTTTATCAAGGAATCAAACATTGAAGGTTGTGTAAAAAAAAAATTTACACATTCCATACCCATGTACTGTTTATTGTAATTGCTAATTTGCTGATCTTGATTTTCCTGTGCACACTCCTTTGACAGTGCTGTCCTGATATTGAGTGCTGAGATCTTTCTGTATCCCATCCCCGCTGCTGTTTTGAGGCTGGGAAAGTCCTTTTCTTGCCTCATTGATGGTCCTTAAAATCTGGTCACAGCTCTGCCACCTGCCCTGGAGTCCTGAACCCAATAATGCTGCAGGCAGCTTGTTTGCTGAACAAGTGGTTTCAGTTTCAACAGTAGTTCTGGCAGCGGGTAGTTATTCACAGAGTGCTCTCGCTCTGCTGAACTCTGGTTGATAACTGTCTCATGATCAGCGTTATAACCAGCTGGTCATAACAGTGGATCACACCATGGTTATCTGGGAGTAATCAAGCCAAGGTAGTAGTTACAATATATAGAGAGTAATACATAGGTGGGTGTGTGTAACCAGATTTTTTCACACACCCGAGGTATAGGATGGTATATACACCCAAAGAATGAAATCCTCTGATGAAGCTCAAGAGGAGCAAAGCACTGGGGCACATCAGTGGCTGAGGACTGTTAGGCAGTCCCGTTTAATCTGTTTGAGCATTTTAGCAGTGTTTGGCATGGATGGAAAATGTGCACAGGAGTATGGATTGAAGCACTTCAGCAATGCCTGTATGTGTTTGACATCTTCAATATCAGATATAAGAACTGCTACCTGTGTTCTATTTGGACATGCCATTGTTTTATGCAGCGTTGCTACAATCTGTCTTTATCAATCTATATGATGAACTAACCATTACTACATGTCCTTACAAATAAATTATTGTCTTCTAGATAGAACTGTTGCAGATATTCATTTAAGCTAATTTGTTCGTAGAAGGTAATTGTTTAACCCTTGACTTCTGATAACAGGGATTTAGCATATTTTAATTAAGAATATGGAATTGTTTTTTGTGTATTAGTTTATAAAAGTATCCCATACTGAGTGTGTGTATGTAAAATCTGCTTTACACATGCCCACCCATGTCTTGTTTTTCAGGATTACTAGTGAGCATTTTTAATTAATGTAGTGTTTTGCTGATTTGCTTGGGTTGAATAAAACCATTGAATTGGAAATGCTTATAAATTGTATTGTTTTTACACAAAACACAAGCATAAAGAAAGAAGGTACACTTTCAGTCTGATGTAGTGCTTTAAGGGGGATTTTGATATATGTAACTGGTGGCAGTTGTGGGACTGGTGTTCACACTGCTCACAGCACAAGCTTGATTGACAGGGAGTGATTACACCTGGGCAGTTGTAATGCATAATTACAGTGGGGCAGTTGTAACACATTTTAACAAACCAGTTATCTGAGCATTAAAAGTATTCACTAGTAATTATATAGAGAATAAAGGATGGGTAGGCAGTTATAATGAGGATTTTGCACCCCCCCGAGGGGTGGGATGCCACATAAACCCCAAGAGCCAAGCTCAAGGGGTTTATTAAGGCATCCCACTCTGAGGAAGGGGGTGTAAAATCCGAGTTTTACACACGCCATTTTTTCACCACAGCAATTATACAAAATAAGTCTAATTTGGTACAGAGTCAAGCCACGGACCATTGGAGTTTTAATGTGGTCCATAGTGGCTGGCTCGTAAACTGAAGCAGCTTTTTTTCTAACTTGGGGCTGATTAGTTAGTTGTTTTTTTTTGGTGCCCAGTAGTATTGTGTTAAAATAAAAGAACTTACCACCGACTTCTGCCAGAGAAGTTGAGAGCGCTGAAGAGCAGGGACATACCGCGTAGAGAGTAGGAAGTTTGCGGCAGGGGCATGCGATAAAGTAGGGAAACCGGGCAAGTGAATGTCATTATAACCTGGTGGTTATAACACTAGAATTATAACCCAGTTTCCCTATGGGAAAAAAATGGTAACCAGTTATTATATGGCAATAATAGTGTAATGGTGCCAGAGTAGTGCGGTAATGACCATATCCATGAGCTCATTCACATGGAGGCCTCAGGTTGTGGTGTTTTTTAGCCCACCGCTATCATCTTTACCAAGTGAAAGAGGGACACTGTTCTTCAGCAACAATGAAATTTGCACTTTTCATCAGCAGCAGCAAATTTAACCTAAAATACATGATGGGGTGTGTGCTGTTATGGTAGAATGGCAAGCTTTGGGTGTTCTGGAAGGAATGAGGAATAGCCACATGCTTTCAACCACCAGGGAAGTGCCATCATATCTCAAGAATGTATACCCTGGCATGTCTTATTGTGGTTATGACATGAGTTCAAGATTTGTGGGGATGAACAATAACACAAAAGTTAAATAATTTTAAATATTTGTGATTATTTTTTTTAAGTTCATCTTCCCCAAAACATAGTTACACCACATCCCAACGCTGGCATAATCTTCTGATTTAAAATATTATATCAAGTAAAATAATTAGTTTTTTAAATGGGAATCCTTATAAAAAATAAGAAAAACAACACCTAAATGAGGGGTTTGTATCAACCCATATTTGTATTGTATTATTGTATTGCATTTTTCAATCTTCTTAAAAAAAAATATGTGCAATATAGCATTGTGTGCTATGTGATGAAATTCATATATTAGATACTTTCTCAGTGTTGAGTTTTTTTAGGGGATTACTATTACGTACTGTATAATGCTTTGTATATTTATAATATACATTTTTTATATTAGTTTATTTAAAAGAAAATTTTTGTAATGAGCGTCAACCCATTAAGTTTTCCTGATGAGTTGCATTTATGTTGTGATAAATACACAAATAAAATAAGCACTTAACAAAAAACACTTCCATTTTATATGTAAAACAAAAATCAGTGCACTGTACTCCCACCTGATTGTGCTCCATCAGATCACATCTGTTTGACCCTGCCTGTCCCCAGCCCAACTTTACTAACAGCAGCCACTGCAGAAGTATCCAATAATCCTCCACAGCTGACATCAGACTCATTACAGAAGCCATGGAAGATTCAGTTGACTGCATTACAATTTATGTCCATACCTCCAGTCAGTTAGTCATCTGTCCTACTGCCTTCCTGAGCATGAGGACCTGCACTTATTTCCGGGAGTACTGCAGGACCAGTCAACAGCTGAGTGGAGATGTGGAAAGAAACTACATATAACTAGGTCAGTTAAAAACTTCCCAATCTACAGTCCAGCTCTGGTGTCAGTCATGAGTGATTCTATGATACAGTGCAGGGTGGCCACTGCTAGTAAATGTTGGACTAGGGACAGGCAGGATAAACCAGATATGAACTAATGGAAAACAACCTGTAGGACAACATATATACATACTTATTGTGCCAATAAAGCTGTTTTTCTGAGTTTCTATTCCACTAGCCTACAACCCCCATCCCAGTCCCACAGTAAATAGTTGGACTATTTCCCATGGAACATAAGAATTCAAAATTCTGCCAGTTCTGCAGGCAGGATTATTAGTTACCCCCACCAGACACACACACACACACACACACACACACACACACACACTCACATAGAGCCAGAGACGTGCTTTATGATTTGCAGGCTAAGCAAAGATATCTCCAATAAGCAGGTAAGGATAAGAGGATGATGTTTCATGGACTGAAGAGGAACCCTAGAAATTAAAACAATGATAATCACTTTTTTAATTTGCATATGTGAGTAAGGGAAGGATCATAAGAGGATGCAACATTTAAATATTGTTATTAAATTTAGAGGAGTATTATAAGGTCCTAGCTGAGGCTTTTGATGACCATGATCATGGCAACTATCAGGGTTGAATGAAGTGGCCCAGGCTTGCACATCAGGCTAGGATGGAATAAGAATCTATAATGTGAAGAGACTGGTGGTGAGGAACTATTTCCAGTTCTGATATTGTGCTAGTATAGAATCATGGGATGGAATGGTCAACAACAGCAGTCATAATCCAAATAAATCTTAAACCATTCTTCACATTTTAATGGCCATGGGCAGAGCCTACAGCCATCTTGCTATCTGTAGCTGGAAAATGGAGTATCGTGGAACACATATTTTGGACTTTTCAATGTATCTTTCCATGCCAACTGAAATAAAATACACCCTTCTTTCTGTTAAGAATGTTGTATACATAACTCCAAGCTGCTTATCAGATGCTATTAGGAAACTGAAACAGTTTGTCAAATATGTGTTAAATACTGGTTGCCTATTAAACTGGAGATTTGTTTACTCCCTTCAGAATGCAACAACATGCACAGTTAAATACTTAGCATTTAAACAGCTTCTTACTACTAGTTTCATTTGGGAATGTATTGTCTTTCAAGAAAGATTCATACCTCGTAAATGTCATCCCTTTCCCAGAAAATCTATAATTTACACTATTTTTTAACCTTTAAAGACACTATCTGATAAGTATTGTCTCAGACATATGCCAGGTCTTCAGTGAACTACCCAGGCTAAATATGTAGCAATCAGCAGACATTTTCTACTATGCTTTTTGGGAAAAAAATATATTGAGCTACAGCACACACACACACACACACACACACACACACACACACACACACACACACACACACACCATCCTAATAGCCACAACATTCAAAATAAATACTGCATTCTAATATGTTATAAAACAAGAAACTGTTTATGTCAGTGAACACAGTGAAGTTCAGTTTAGACTAGATTTCCTTTAAATATTTCTTATCCTATATTTTGTATCCTAGACACACACACACACACACACACTCTCTGTAAACACAGTTCTCATGGCCACAACATTCAAAATAAATACTGCATTATAGTATGTTATAAAACAATAAAGAAACTGTTTGTTTATGTCAGTGAACACAGTGAAGTTCAGTTTAGAGTATATTCCTTTAAATATTTCTTATCCTATATTTTGTATCCTGGATAGCACAGGGGAAATGCTATATCTAATTGTCATATGGATCTTCATTTACATGTTTTTGCATTGTATTTACTCAGGCTGTGCCAGATTAGATGCAATATCTTGTTTTTAGTGGGGTAATGATTTTACCATTTTAATAATGTATTTCTTCAGGATAGCCTAGTCCTGGGCCCCCATATTCAAAGGAAATGCACAGCACATCCTGGCAGAAAAGGGAGATGTGCCACACAAATCCAACAATGTGCCACAGCATGATATTTAAACATGTGGGATGCACTGGCCACAAGGGAATGGACAAGGGCACACACAAGTAGTATGCCGTGCAAGTCAAGGGTGCATTCACATGCAGTCCAGAGCAGCGTGCCCTACAGTTAGGACATGAACAACTGGCCTAACTTGGCCAACCACCCACAGGCTGGCTATGGAAATGCACTCAGGTGCACAGCAGCCTGGCAGCCCTGGTGGACTAGAGGTACCCTCTCCCATACCCATTTGATCCAACTCCATCCCTGAAGAGCTCAATAGTGTAGGGCACTCCCAGATCCAATTGCACAGAGGAAACCATGGTCCATATCCATAGCATACAGAACCCCCACCCACCACCTTGGTACATAGACACCCCCGCTCCCCCCATACCCAACCTGTTGTGGAGACTGGCACTGCCCTCCACACCCTGACATTAATGGAAGGTCAGCTGTAACATGCCTGTTCCAGAACATGTGTGAGTGGGTACAGCATTGGCTGTCACTGCACTGAGCAGTGCAATGGCACCAAGATGATGGATCCACATGGGAACTCCTGAGGTGTTTGGCCACAAGGCATTATCACCTGCACACAGCTTGTAACTATGTATGACACTTTCCAGCATCCTACTGCCAGTGCTCCACCACTCAAAAAAAAGATGCCATTTCCTCTATGAAGTATGCAGACTAAATATATAGCAATCAGCAGGCATATTCTAGGAAAATACATTGTAAAAATATGTAAAAGGAAGACCACATTGAAACTGCCTGTCAGCAGATCTGCACAGTGCAAATTCATTAGAAATAATGGGTAAAAGCATCCCAAAAGTTCTCCACAGCCATATCAGCTCTGACCAGCGCTTGCTTGAAATGGGAGCCATTCTTAATGTTTTTCTTTATTTTTTAGTGCCATCTACGTGGAAACTAGACTCTTTTCCCCTAACATATTTGTTATGGTGCCTTTTGAAGCCATAATTCCCTGCTTTTGACATCACATTCTGTTGCTGTAAAAATGACTGTGATTTCAGAAGCAACGTAATGTGACATCAGCCTCAGAAATAAGTCTTACAGTATAATAGCTGTAGGGGGACTGCAAAGTCCCATGTAAACTCCCCTAGTTAGCATTTGTTCTATATGCTCATCCTGTGTTTTCAAAAGTTATTATTGATAGTGACATAGAAACAATCATACTGCTGGCATATAAAAGGATTCATGATTGCCGTAATGTATGACTGTTATGTCACTAGTGAGAATAGCAACATTTTAAATGTTGACATCACCTCCTTGTCCCACCATTTGAATGCACCAGACTACACTCCTATTCTTACCTCTAGCAACCACCAGCTGCTAATGCTTCTAAACAACCCACCACCAACAAAAGACACATTCATTATAACTTGCCTTATAGCTTAGGAATAAAACCAATCGAATATAAAAAAAAAAGTTAGAATAGGGTTTCTTTGTTCTTTAATGGAACAATCACTAGTATATTCAGATTGTGAGTGTAATATATCTGTAATCTTACATATTATCAGTATATAATTTCATCTTTTGTTCCGCTTACAGTTTTATTGTTGATATAATATGTTGGCAAAAAAAAACAGGATTTTAAAACTGCTTACACCATTTTGTTTTTCTTTTTCTGTTTAAAATAGTTTTTGAAATTACAATAAACATATAAAACTGCATACAGTATATTCAACAATACTGGTAAGTACTGCATCCTAGAGGAGGAAATCCCTGGAAGCACAATACTACAAATTTATGCTTTGAACACTATCTATACAAAAATTAACCTGACTACCAAAGTATAATACAGATTAGATAAACTGAAAGCAGTGCAAGTAAAACATAACAACAGTCCTTTGGCTTCCAAAATGTAAAAATAATTTATATTTTACATAAGGTTATCTCAAATCCTGCTGACTAGTTATGTTGAAAAAATGTATTACCTAAACAAGTATGAGGCAATAAAAATAAGTTAAGTATATCTACATGAGAACAATATGGCCATATCAGACACTTATTCTGAAACTCTACTTAAGAAACTGTGATAAAACATTCAAAATATATCTATAGCCTATGAAAATCCTACAGTCCTTTACCCTAAGCTTACTTCATGTGATCTAAGAATTATATCTAACAATCAATCTAGAAATGACCCAACCCCTAGTCTATTATATTTAAAACAAGAAAGAGAAAGGGAAAGAAATTTAGAAGATACTGGAGAATGCAATTGCCCTGTTTATGCATCAGTGTTTCTGAGCAGACTGTTAGCTATTTACTGCTTCCTAATTCCAGAATGCCCTGTCCAGGTAAAAGCAGAGCTTGTTGCATGAAACTAGAGAAATAACTCCTGTTCCTTATCCTGCACACATGCTTCAAGCTGATTCAATTTGTGAAATGGATAAAGGTAATAATCTGGAGGATGGGGATGATGGGAGGGTTAACTGTAGAAGGCATAGAAGAGGGTCAAGAATGGTATTTCTGTCCCACTCCTTGTACTTCCCTGGCCCCTGCCCTGTAAGCTAGTCAATAAGCAATACAGAAACAAAGAACTTTTTTACCTATTGATGAAAACATCTGACAGTTATACTGATAGCCAGCATATGGAGTGCAACATGTAACAGAACTGCTACTTGGAAGCAGAGAATTAGCTTAAAGCATTCTCTTGTTAAAGTTTTTCCTCTCTATGTCTCATACTGTTGTGTCAGTTTGGTGTCATCCGTGCCTCTGTACAATTCAGTAAAGAGACCCTCCCCAAACACACATTGAAATACATTTAAAATACAGTCCTCCCACTTAAAATAAAATAAAAGTATTGCAAAAATGTAGAATGACTTTTGGTAGCACATTTAAAACTGCAAGACATCACCCTTTTCATCCTTTCCACCCCACCTTGTATATCAACTCTGTTGCAGATCTTTGTGTCATCTGCAAATAGACATACTTTTCCTTCCAGTCCTTCTGCAATGTCATTTATAAAGACATTAAAAAGGACCGGACCCTGTACTGAACCCTGTGGTACCCCACTAGTAACCCCCCTTACTTCACTGTGGACTCCATTTACTATTACCCTCTGTTTCCTGTTGTCCAGCCAGTGTTTTACCCAGGATACCACCGTGGGACCCACTTCCAGGCTGGCTAATTTGTTTATTAATCTTTTGTGCGTGACTGTGTCAAATGCCTTGCTAAAGTCTAGGTAGGCCATGTCCACAGCCCCTCCCTGGTCTACTACTTTGGTCTCCCAGTCAAAGAAATTAATTAGATTTGTCTGACATGATCTTCCTTCTGTGAATCCATGCTGCCTTGGATCCCGTACCCCACTGGCCTCTAGGTACTCAACAATTCTTTCCTTCAGAAGTGATTCCGTCATTTTCTCTGCCACTAAGGTCAAACTGACAGGTCTGTAGTTTCCTGCCTCTGTCTTGCTCCCACTTTTGTGAAGGGGAATCACATCTGCCCTCCTCCAGTCCTCAGATACCACAACATCCTCCCATGATTTATTAAAAAGGGTTGTCAGTGGTGTTACTAGTTCTTCCCTTAGTTCTCTTAGAATTCTAGGGTGAATCCCATCAGGCCCCATTGCCTTATCCACCTTCAGTTTTAGGAGTTCTTTCAGAACCCTTTCTTCTGTGAAAGGACTAATATCAACCCCCCTATCCAGAGTGCTTCTATTGATTGGATTAGGTATCTCCCCCTGCTCTTCCTTTGAGAATACTGAGCAGACGTATTCATTCAGTATCCCTGCTTTTTCAGCCTATAGTCTGTTTCTGTTACTCTAATAAAGTCTTTCTTTATTGTATGTACTATATTTACTGCCCCATTGCCATTATTTGGTTGCATTGCACTTACTGTGTTGAATGTGTATCACTACTGTATAACAGGTGTATTGAGCTATAAGCTGGTTGGATCCTCATCACTGTAGGTGGGGACAGATAAATTTCCTGTGGGCCTGCACCTTGGCAGCTTCTGTCAGAAGGATACCTGCAGATGAAGGCATTGCATCACCACTAAACCACAATAATGTCATGAAGCGTATACTGTTACGACAGTGACACTGCAACAGCGAATCCCCACACCGAAACTCCAACATCGACTGACTGTTCATTGATGGGGATTTCATGTCGAAGGGGATTTCTCATTGACAGGGGAGCATGCATCTAATGCCACTGTCTGTGCCACATGGAATTAGTTATTTAAAGAAGGGGGTAGGGGTCATAGCCCCCACATGGTGGGAGCATGGAGGTGCTTCCCCCACATTGATGCACTGGAGTGTTGTGGTCGGTGTTGGTGCGTAGCAGGATTGATGTCAGGATGCATTGGTGTCTGGGATGTTGGTGGGCCTGCATCACTGTAGGGGATGTCGGCGGGATTGCTGTCACTGCAGCTTGGTGGAACCATCATGAAGCTAGGCACCATCTATACAAAGTCCTAAAGATCTTGCCGCTCCCTTCCAAATAACTGGCTGTGTCACTTACTTAGTAGGTGAGGGTGGCTACAAACTGGGGGCACTGCTGGGATTTGGGGGACATTTCTTTGAGGATGCATCTTGGTGATGAAACTGTGACTGTTCATAGTGGTGCCCTCCACCCCACACATAATCTGTTTTCAAGATGGCTCATGAAATATCGGGTGCAAGAGCAGCACTAATTGAGCATTTCATTTGTGTCCTAGAGGTCCTTTACAATGGAGAAATGGCTGGCACCATATATGTCAACTTGACAGAGAGCCTATGATTCAGTCAGTCATAAGCTTCATCTCTACAAACTCCATGGCCTAGGCCTGTCACAGGACACAGTCACCTGATTTCAAAATTATCTCACTAACAGCACTCAATGAGTTAAGATAGATGGCTCTTTGTCAGACATAAGGAAGGTATCTATTGGTGTTACCCAGGGCTCTATTTGTTGACCCCTACTATTTGACTTACTCATAAACCACCTGCCTGATGCCTGTCAGTCTGAAAAGGTACTTCTCTATGCAAATGATGCTGTTATCTAGTCCAAGAACCCTAACCTTGGCAGACTTAGCACTGTGCTCCAGGGTAATTTTGAGGCCCTTGAAGAATGGTTCTCCCAAAACAAACTGTTTCTAAATTACAAAATACTGAGACAATGCTCTTCACAAGACTAAAAATGAAGAAAAAAGGTACCCCCACACACACACCTTATCATCCTTAATGACCAGGGACATTTACTTAAACAGGTGGAAACCTTTATATACCTCAGGATGATCCTGGATGATACCATAGCTTTTGCTCCCCATGTTGACCACCTTATGTCCTCTGTAAACAGAAGATTGGGAGCCTTGTACTGTAACTGGGCCAGCCTAACTGCTGATGCTAGATGCCTCATAGTGGCAAGCTTAGTACTGTCAGTAGTTGACTATGGCCTCCCTGTCTACACAGCTGCCTGTGACTCAATTATCAGCAGAATAAATCAGATCTGTAATAGAGTTTGTTGCTTTGTCACTTTGTGCCTAGGGCTGACAAGTGCACCCACAGTTGAAACTCTACACCCAAACAAATTGGTTACTCTTACCTCGTAGAATTAAGCCCAGACACGTCTGCTGGCCAAGAAGGCACTACTGGGCCTAATCCCACCCCCCAGGCCCTAACTCACTGCTTCCATCCTGTTGCCAATCTCTACAATACCAGACGCATGGCTTGGAATGCCCTTGAACTGCATTTTGACTTTACTTAGCTGGGCAAGCGTTCATTCACAGTTAAGGCCACTGTCTGGTTAAATGAGCTGTCTAATACCTTGCTCAGTCTATTTAAGTTTGACCAGTCTAACACAGCACT
The DNA here is from genome assembly GCA_016271365.2 of Neoceratodus forsteri. NCBI lineage: Eukaryota > Metazoa > Chordata > Ceratodontiformes > Ceratodontidae > Neoceratodus > Neoceratodus forsteri. The sequence continues at coordinate 1,572,382,564 of CM057452.1, forward strand.
ACAGGTAACTCTAACAATTCAATGCAACTGTAACTACTAATCATCTTAACTAAAGTCCCTCCCTGTATACGCTTTGAACTGTGTCAGACTCTGGCTCTGAAGCCATGTACCATTACTATGCTTGTCCTACACTGATTATTTCTACCTGCCTTATTGCAAAATTGTATGTAATTGATTCCAGATTTGTACTTGTTCATCTATATTTGTACTTGTTTGACTTCATTCCACTGGAACTTGCTTATTTTATTTGTTATGTTGCTTTATTTTAATTAAATTTTTTTTTTTAATAAAATAAGCATCTCATTCAACCAGAATGTCTCACATAATATCAAGATATCCTGTAATACAATCTCACTATATCCATGTATTCAGCTTGAATAGAGGTACAAGATGGTGTTTGTCAGTATGTCCTTGAAGTTATACAAATGAATCCATGCAGATGTGTATCCTCCCATTTAGATTAATAAGTCTAAGGAGGTATGGGTTACATTTGAATTAAGCAGTACTCAGAGTGCTCTTTACAAATACATTGAATTCTCTACAACATGGCAGACAAAGAAAGATAGCAATGCATGTGGTATGCCAACTAAGTAATAAGATAAAAGGAGAGGAAAAGTGCAGTAAGAGGATAAGAGTACCAGAGACAGAAAGAAAAGAAGGGGAGGAGAAAGGGTAGGAGTTGCCTGTATATCCAAATCTGGGACTTATACTTGCAGTTTACAATCTAAGCAGGTAAGGAGATGATGTCCCTATATATGCCACTAGCTAGCATTTCTTGAAGCCTATGGCACAAATTCTGGGTAATGGTCCAGTTGAAACAGAACCCATCTGTGCCATCTTGTGTCAAAGGCTGAAAGACGGGCTTGGAGCCTTGCAGAGAGCTGCTCTAGGTTATACACTTCATATGAATTTATTATGTTGCTTTGTAATCTCGGTTGTTGACTTGGAGCCTTTGTAAAAGAGCACTTGTGCTCCAAAGTATTCTCCAACATTTTCAGGAAATCAATAAACCAATCAATAAATAAATAAGAGCAAAGGTCTTGACCTTCTAATGTCATTCTGGTTTATGGTATCCTTGAAGGGACCAACAAAGAATGCTTGGGAAGCACATTTGGTACCATTAAGTGTTTGGGATCAGTGACTGTCCAAAGAAGCACTTACTGTGCAATTTTGCCTGAAAAAGTGTGAACATGATGTGGAGTGCCAAGAGGATGTTGTCCACTTGAAAGTATGTGATCAAGTGACTGCTAATTGGGACAGCTCCCCATGAATTATTCTGACTTATGAATATCTAGATCCTCTGTCTGAAGGCCCAAATCAGCCATCGGAGTTTGAAATAAAATATCAATCCTTCCTGAGTGTAGAGGGAAAGACCCCCCAAACTTAAAATAATCAACTCCACGGGTGTTGTGGATCCAGGGGAAAGTTGTTGTTTTTTTGGTGTTTTTTTTATTCTTTTCTCAGAAAACAGACCTGAACCTGGTTCTGCTGGCATCACAAGTGGTGGCTTACACTACTATGCTAAATGGCCAGCTCGGCAGGAGTTAGCCACACAACATCCCATATTTTGTAGCAGTGAGTGTAGCTCCCTGTTACACTCGTTCTACATGATATAGCAATTTTTTTCACTGCTCGCTGTCAGTGTGAGTGGTATTACTGAGTCGATCATATTGATGTGCTCAGTAATACTCGCTCATATAGGATTCTACCCCCAGGGCCAACTGTGCCTCTAGCTAGATCTGTAGCCTTGGGACAAGGTTGGGCACAAAACTAACAAATGTCCTATGAGATTAGCCCTTACAAATAATTATGTGCAGTATGTTCTCTTCGGCTACCCCTCTCATGCTGGGGAGGAAGACAGTGACAGATGTATAAATTAGGCCACTTAAATGGTACATGAGTGGAAGTGACTAGATGATGAGAAATGCAAGAGTAGTAAAGATCATTTGATGCATGGCTCTGGATGCTGTCAGGTGATTATGCATGAGCTGACTCAAATGTGCTGTGCATGCCTATCAGGCCATGAATAAGTGCACCTATGGAACAGCTGAGAGTTGAGATCGCTTTCTTTTTCATGTGGGAGCTACTGTACCACCCAGAAAGAAGAAAAAAAACATTATCATTATTTGACATGATTTGAGATTATGCTACTGCATGTTATCAATAGTTAATGGGATCACCCCTGACAAAGCCAGAAGAACCACGTTGGATCAAGTTCTGAGTAAAGCATTGTATTCAAGACTGTAGCTGATTTTGTTTTGCCAACGGGAGCTCATAACTAAGTACCCCATCTTTTGTGCAACTGCTTGATGAAATACTTGGAGATGAATAGCACAAGGCTGTGATAGACTCTTTGTGGTGCCCCTGGGGAATGGCAACCTCCCTTGATCCCCAAGCCACTGCAGGAAGAACTCAGAACAATGCCCTCAATCAGGTAGCTTAGTTCAAAGAATTGATGGTGAAAGTATTAAAGACTGCACAGCAACCGTGCCTGTTACCCACTTTGATGTTGCCCAGAAGAGAACATGCCACAAATCTGCCTTTCAAGTCAGACTCCAAACTTTGACTCTGCCTGGGGATGCCATATTCTGCTACTGATGTGTGGAGGACTGGCACATACCCTGAGGATGCATTAGCACAGCTTATCAGCATCTAATTGAACAGAAGTGGGAGAAAATAACAGAACCAGCAGGGAAATGACTGTGAAGCAAATGAGGGAGCAAACTGGAACTCCAGCAGTGCAAAGCTCTGTCAAATGCACCAAACCTGTTTCCTCCAGAAAGTAAGTTGCCACAGGGATTAGTGGGTCCGCAAGCAAACACATGTTTCCCAATCGAAAGGTACCCATGCAAGGCCTTTCAGAACACTGGCTCTGAGGTTACCATCATCTGCTCTTCCTTATGTAGGATCTTACTTAGATTCCTGACTTTGTTGCTTTTGAAAGGAGTCACCATTTGGGGTTTGAGCAGTGCCAGTTATTAGAACTCTCAGCTTGCTTTAATAAATTAAAGGATGTTTCTGTTAAACATTCATCTTGCTTTCACACATTTTGCTGCTGTTGTGTGCAGAACATGAGATCACTTTAGTTACTTGGAGTAAGTAAAACAAGTAACAGGAGCACTGACAGAACAATTAGTTTTGTTGTAGTTTTGTTGTAATGCTTTAAGGACGTTATCTGCTATCGAGCACCTTTGCTGTGAATGGAGAGAGGCAATGGGGGGTATTTCAAAGCCTATGTCAAGATGCAGTTTTATATTGTACAACTTTGGACACAAGCAACATTGCCTCTAAGTCCAGTTTTCAAAGCTAAGACATAGGTGATAGCTATACCCAATTTTCAAAACATTGACTTATTGTAGTTATGTCTAGTTTCCAACAGTCAAGTATAAATGTGCTTGGACACAGTTTTCAGACCCAGTGTAACATGATCTATCATTTACATCAATTTCTAACATTTTTATTATCCAAACAGTAGATAAAAGTACCATAAAACAGGATGTAATTCTGCAGATAAATCCAACTTTTGAAACCTGCCCCATGTTATGACTTTTGGAAATCCCACCAGACATAACTAGGAGTTGCATCAGGCTGAATCTACCATCTCCGATCCTGAGGATAGATTTATTATGATAAAGGGTTCCCTTCTGCACACTGAGGTTGTCCTAGGAAGTGTTGATGGTCCAGTCGGTGGAGACCCCCCTTTCCTAATGTACTTAGCCAATAGGCTAGCATCTCTTCTACCCATGCCCCTAATCCTGGGAGGGGACTGGAATATTCCTCCCACACAAGATCTAGATAGGTCTTATCTTCCACTGAAACCCCCCTCTCCACCCCAAAGAGCATTGAGGGATTTTACAGACCTACTCAACCTGTGTGATCCATGGAGCATCCTCTATCCCACCCATCGTCTCTATTCCTACTACTCCAATTTTCATCAGTCCTGGTCTAGACTCGACTATATTCTAGTCAGCCTCCCCTTCCTGGATGGCCTATACCAGGCAGAGATATAATTCATTGTTTTATCTGACCACTCAGTGGCCTGGGTTGTTCTTGCCCCTGACCCCACTCTGCAAAGAGATAAGGCTTGGAAGCTGAACACTCAGCTCTTAAAAGACCAGTCTGTCATTGCCAAAATACAATTTCTCATACAGTCCTTCATTGACTTGAACAGACAGTTGGTAAGCAGGGAAGATCTCCTTTGGTGTGCACTGAAATGCTATCTCTGAGGGGAGTTTATTAAATCTGCATCTAGAAGGAAAAGGCAGAGAGAAGCAGAGGCCTTATCTCTCCTAACACAGATCGGGTTGGCTGAACGTACTCTTTCCTTGTTGACTTCTCCCAACACTTTGGTGAAGCTGCTTTCACTCAGAAATGATTATGCTGACCTAATGAGAGAGAAAGCAGAATACACCATCCTTAAAACACGGGCCAAATATGTAGAGCAAAGTGAGAAAGCTAGTAGGCTCCTCACAGTGTGCTTGCATAAACTGAAGGGCTTCAGGTTGATTTCTTCCATCTTAGCCTCAGATGGCTCTACCAAGACCCTACCTCAGGATATACAGTAGCTTTAGTATTTGAAGGCTTCTACAGTGACCTATACGGGAAGAACCCCTCTCCACCAGCTCCTCCTGAATTGGAGGAATATTTAGATTCAGTGGATCTCCCTTGCCTTCTCACTCACCAGCAGGCTTTCCTTTCCACCCCATCACCTTGGGAGAAGTGAAAGATGCAATTAACAATTTAACTTTGGATAAAGCTCCAGGACCAGATGGTTTTCCCTCTAATTTTTATAAATCTTTCTCTACGGAACTCTTTCCCTTACTACTCAGATTGTATTCATACATGTTTACTGCCAACATTCTTGACCCCTTATTATTAGAAGCCTCGATTGTCCTTCTCCTCAAACCCAACAAACCACACCTTAGCCCAGCAAGTTATCATCCTATCTCTCTCCTTAACTACAATATCAAGATTCTTATCAAAATTCTCTCCCTGCACATCAGGAAGGTGAGGACACACCTTTTAAGTCCAGAACAAGTTGGGTTTGTTCCAGATCATTCCTCCGTGGATCATCTAAGGAAACTGAAGCATATATTCCAAGCCGCTCAGTCATCCCTTTCTCCCATGGCTCTGGTCTCATTAGACACAGAGAAGGCTTTTGATAGGGTCATCTGGGAGTTTTTCTGGTCAACTCTGTGAAAGATGGGGTTTCCCACAGACTTTTCTTCAATGGCTTAGAATCATATACTCTTCCCCCTCTGCTAAAATATTTTACAATGGGGTTTTTTCTTCTCACTTTTCTCTCTTTACTGGTACCAGACAGGGCTGTCCATTGTCTCCTTTCCTTTTTAATTTGTACCTGAAGCTGCTCTTGAGACACATTAATATGGCTCCCCAGATACAAGGCATTCATGTGTATGGTTCCCCTTTAACTTTTTTGGCATATGCAGATGACATCCTTCTTCACTTAGAGCACCCTGCTGCTTCTTTCAACCACACGCTAAAAGTGATATCCAGGTTCAGTAGTCTCTCCAATTACAAACTGAATGTTAACAAGACCGAAATTTTTTCCCTCAACCACCACACTCACAAGGCTGCTTTCCATCACCTTGGTATGACATGGTCTCCAAAGTCAATCAGGTACTTGGGGATACTTCTAAACACTGACTCCTCTCTCACCAAGAAAGTAAACCTAACTGATCTGGTGACCCCACACCCAACAAGATCTCCAGAGATGGGAATCCCTCCCAATATCTTTATAGGGTAGAATTAACATTGTAAAGCTGAACATCCTCCCCAGGCTCTTTTATCCTTTAAATATGTTGAACCTCTTGCTTCCTATTTCCGTCTTCCAACAGATTCATTCTCTTATCTCCAATTTCATATGGCTACATAAAGCACCCCTGATGCTCTTACAGTAAGTTGAGTCTTCCCAAAGACATGGGGGGTTTGCATCTCCCCAACTTCCTAATATACTACTGGACTAGTCATTTTTCTAAATGTGGCAGATGGCTCTCGAGTGTTGAAAGGGATTATACCCCAGCTTGGTTATAAATTGAGGATCAGATCCTGCAATCTCATAACCTCACCATCCCAATAATTTTTTGCCTTCAATGGAAATCCCTGCCAGTTACACTCTACCACTCAGTGATTGGCACCTCACTTAGACTATTTTCTCAGTTTTGCTCTTCTCACAAAATTACCCCCTGTAAAGACTCTATTCAATCTGTTATCTTGAACCCTAACATTAAGATAGGGGATTCTTGTATTGTCCCTAATTGGATACTGCAATTAAAAGAAGTCACTGTAGCTGATCTATACTCTCAGGAATGTCTTCTCTCTTCTCCAGACATCCTCCTTAAGTATAGTATAAACCAGGTGCACATCTTCAAGATCTTCCAGCTTAGACATCTGTTAACCCAACATTTGGCACCACTCCCAAACCCTCTGCACTGTCCCCTATTCTGGACCAGCTGAAGGTTTTAGCTTCCAAGCTACATGCCATATCTAGCTTATACTCCTGCCTCCTAGTTGTTGGCCATCCTGAGCCCCTTTCGAGTTCCAAGGTGTGGAGCTCTTTGCTCCCAGATGTTACCCTAGACTGGTCACAGATCTGGAGGACCTATACCTTTACAATACCCAAGACAGGCTCAGACTCACCTAGTTCCATATCCTAAATGACATGTATTATACTCTCGTTAAACTGGCCAAAATGGGACGTCTTCCTTCTCCTCTCCTCTTCGTGTGGCAATGCTGAAGGGAATATCCTAGACAATTTCTGGCTTTGTGAAAAGGTCTCTCCTTTGTGGCAGCTAATCCAGGAAAGCATCAACCCCCTGCTCAGTCTGGATGATCTATTTACAGCAGAAATTTGCATCCTAAGGTGCTATTCCTGTCTTCAGGTGAAAGAGTGAAGATATGCTATGGCTTTAATTTCAGTGGTGGTTAAGAAGCCGGTGCTCAAGCACTGGATGGACCAACTAGATATTTCTTACAATTAATGGTTGAAAGATCTCTCAATGTGCTTCCGGACCGAATGTATGATTGTCAGCTCCTGTAATAGACTCAAACCTTTTGACAAAAGATGGGGCAACTTGTATGCTCTTTACTTGCACTAATTGCACCAGATTTACCCGCTCCTCTTATGTCTTGTCTCATTTCTATCTTCTTTTGAAAAATATGTTATACTAGTATTTGTCTCCTAGGGACACACTCCAGAGGTGGTATGGGTGGGGGGTGGGGAGGGAGGGATTGAGAGGCTAGATATTAATCTGTGTCAATTGTTAACTTTTACAATCTCTGTTTTTATGTATATTGGACTCATTATTATAAAATCAATCAAGAAGTTGAATTTCAATAACTAGGAGTTGCACCTATTTTATGCCATTTGAAAATCCTATCTGATGTACAGTAACTTCAAGTTTTGCTATTTTTTTTTTTTACTTTTGAACCCCATGTGTATTTGTAGCATCTACTGTAGTTTTTAGCTGTGGAGACAAAAACATTGTTGCAGGGCTTTAGAGAGGATAAGGTTAATGTTTAAGAGAGCACTATGGGCAACTCTAGCAGTTCAATGCAACTGTAACTGCCAATCATCCTATTCTTGAGCTCTTCTCTCAGATCCTTAAGTTCTCTTCTCTTGGATTCTTGAGTTCTCTCTCTCTCTCTCTCTCCCTCTCTCCCTCTACCCTTGTAGTTTGTTGTTTGGATTTGGTTCTGTTTCCTCATGCTGCAGTTTTGTGTGTTGTCTTCTCAATGATGTTGGGTTACCACATTAGTTCTGATCTGGGTTTGAACTACGCAGCAACAGTATCTTTCATCAACCATCTGATCTGTACCTGCAAGAGTAAGAGACAAAAGAACAAACCTATTTAAGAGGCAGACGGGCAAACTGTACAGTTAAAGTAAACCTTTTCCACCAGTAGCTTCACTCCCCCCACAGTGAAGAAAAATTCCCCTTGAATACTTTCCCATTGCTCTGAGGAATCGATGTATGTTAAGCCCCACCCCCAGAAAGGAAATACCCACACATAATACTTACCTTTGCTGGAAGGACAACATGATATTCAAAGATCACCACCAGATCCTGTTTGGGCAACTGTACAGTAGCAGCAGCAGAGTAGTGGTGGTCTAGTAATAACACTCATCTCATCATCGATCACATCAGTAGTGGTGAGTTGGATATGGACTCACAGGGTACATCAAATTCAGTCAACATCATAGGTAATAGTAATTTGGGTGTAGCAGCAGGACTTAAGCTACTTCAGATCTGAAAAATGCTGCCATGGCTCATACCATGACCTTGGCTCTGGCTGCCATTTGAGTTTTAAGAATCTCTGCTTGACCTTTCCTTGGCCAGCCCCTGAAGCCTGCTTTTTGTTTTTCATGCTATTTAACATTGAGGCATATGCTTTCGTGCTATTTAACATTGTGGCATATGTTAGTAATAATATACAAAAATGTGCACAATAATCAATGATAAGTGTAACAGGCCAGGCTGGCCTGTGTGAAAAAGGATTTTTACCTGACAATAATATAGTAATAATGACTAACTGCAGTCAAGTCACAGGGTCAGGCAGTATATGGAAATGATACCTGAACATGAGGTAATGAGAATGAGACAAAGTATGTGATGGAGCTAGACACCAGCATAAATAAGATAAGCTAGGTTTGCAAATCCTCCTTTTTTTGGCATGATGCTAATGATTAGTAGTGTAGGAGGCCACTTACTATAGTCTGATTTCTTTATTACCAACTATATCAAAAATTCTTGAAATGATAGTTGCAAAACAAATTCATGTTTTCCTATCTATGCATAACATTTTTTTTTCAATTTAATAAGCTTTATTAAGTTTCAGTACACCAGACAAAAACAGACAGTGTTACAAGACAGTTTTGATACATGGTGTCAAGTAGTCCCCCCCCCCTCCCCTCCCAGACCACACACCATTATTACTTTAACACAGAGCCCAGGGTTCAACCAGGACGTCAGGGTTTCCAGACTGCCAGAAGGGCCTCTAGATTGCCCCAAATTGCCAAATAAGTTCTTAATCTATCCTGCATAGAGGCGATATGCCTTTCCAGTTGCAAGGCAAGCATGGTCTCCCTATACCATTCCAATATGGTGGGGGGGTTGTCATCTACCCAATGCCTCGCAATAACCAACTTAGCCACTGCCGAGATAAGTAAGATATGTGCTTTCCTAACTCTAGGGGTGCCACTGGATAGATAACCTAACAGACATACCTCAGGGGTAAACATAGATTCCAATCCCAGAATGGGATAGAGTGCTTCTCTAATAGATTGCCAGAATGTTTGCACTTTGTGGCAAGTCCATAGCATATGGTAAAGAGAGCCCCTATCCTCCTTACACTTGCCACAAAGTGGTGTGGTCAACCTCCCCATTCTAAACAACTTAGTTGGGGTTAGGTAAGTATTATGCATAATATTAAAATGAATTAACCGCAGTCTATCCTGTTTAACATATCTGTATATTGCTTGCCAGAGACTTTCCCATAGGACAGGGTCTTCCAGTATACTCAGTTCCTTCACCCAGTGGTAACAAACCCCAGTTGGTAACCTAGAATCTAAGCCTTGTAAGGTTTTATAACAAATGGAGACTGAGTGGGGTTGGGAGGCTATTTGAAGCAACGAGGTCACCTCTAAACCCAATGAGTCTTTCAATGGAAAAAGGGCATCAAAGGTACTAAAGGCTTTGCATACCTACGCATACTTAAAGGCGTTTTTATCAGACATCCCAGTGGTGCTCTGAAAATGGGCAAAGGGAAGCGGCCTCCCATTCACCCAGAGGTCAGAGATCTTATAACCAATCAATTGAGGCCAAAAGGAGGAGGATATCAGTGCCCCTCCAATCTTAAAATGCGGGTTACCTATTACAAGTTGGTCCACCGATTGGCACCACCTTACTCCAAAATATTTTTGAATCTGCAGAGAGGCCTTTAATGACCAGCCCATAGGGTTATTCTTCAGGGGTTTAGGCAAGTAGGAGGGGGAGGTATATAAAAGGGCCCCCTAATGAGCATTTAACTCTGTTCGCCAAATGTTCCTCTATATTAAGCCATAAAGGGGTATATTCTGACGGCTCAAGTTCTTTATACCAAAAGGCCAGTTTACTCATATAGAACGCTATATAGTATAGGAAGAAAGAGGGGGCAGCTAGGCCCCCCTGGACTTTGGAGCTGTTAATTTAAAGTAGGACCTGCGAATACTCTTCCCCCTCCAAAGAAACCTGTTCAATAACCTTTGGAATTTGAGAACCACATTTTGGGTAAAGCACTCTCAGCATTCCCATTGGATATAAAATTTCGGCAGGATATTCATTTTACCACGCTAATCTACCCCACAAGGAGAAGGGGAGCAGGCCCCATCTCTCCATATCTCCAGCTATCGTTTTAATTACAACACTGAGATTGTCTTTAATCATAGTTCCAATGTCTCTAGAAATTTTAATACCCAGATATAGCAAGGACCTTGCTTCCCAGGAAAGACCATAAGGAGCCAACTCCGCTTTATTCACTCTACTATTTAAGGGAAAGATCTTGGATTTATCTCAGTTCAGCTTATAAAATGATACCTTAGCGAATTCTTCAACTTCATCCAGTATAGCTGGTATTGATATACTAGGCTCTTCCACATGAAATAAGATATCATCTGCATAAGCTGACAAAGCATATCTCATGGTTCCCACTGGAATCCCTCTAATGCTGGTATTATTTAGTAGTCTACGGAGCAAAGGCTCCAGGTATAGATTAAAAAGTAATGCAGACAAGGGGCACCCTTGCCTTGTACCCCTAAACAACTGAAAAGTGGGAGACATCACACCGTTGCACTTGACTTTAGCTAAAGGGGTGGAATAGAGAAGTCTTATCCATCTCAGAAACTCATCAGGCATGCCAAATCAGGATAGGGTGGTAAAAAAAAAGTCCCAGGAGACCCTATCGAACGCCTTTTCTGCGTCCAGAGACACCAAGACCATGGGTATGTCGGAATCCCTGGCAGCGGAAATAAGATGTAACAATTTCCTCATATGATCTCCAGACGATCTTCCAGCCATAAACCCCACCTGTTCACAACCTATGAGATTGACCATTACTCTTGAAAGTCTGGCGGCCAGGAGTTTTGCCAGTATTTTGATATCCGAATTTAATAGGGAAATAGGGTGATAACTACTGCATTTAAGTGGGTCTTTCCCCGACTTCAAAATTAGTGATATTACTGCTTCTTGAAAGCTGGTATCTGATATACCATTGTCATACCAATAACTAAATACGTTCCATAAAATTGGGCTTAATATAGGTAGATAGATCTTATAAAAATTATTTGGAAGTCCATCAGGCCCAGGGGACTTATCAATTGGTAACTGGTGGATAGCCTCTTGGATTTCCACTAAAGATATTGGCTCACCCAAGAAGGCAGCATCTGCTGGGGTAATCTTAGGCAAACTCACAGAGTTGAGATAACGTCCAATGTCTGTATTACTGGGGCACGATGACGTATCTGTAGCATAAAGCTCCTGAAAATATTTACCAAACCCTATTGCAATTTCTTTCGGGTCAGTACACACCGGACCCTCCTGACTTTCTCTAATCCCTGCAATGAATTGTGAGGACTCTAGCTGTCGGATACATAGAGCAAGAAGCTTCTCTGGCCTCTCCCCCAACTCCAAATATCTGAATTTGGTTCTCCGGAGGGCCAATTCGGCACTCTGAGAAATTAGACCTATATACTGAGCCCGCATCTGGTGTAATCTGGCCCAGTTGTCTGCCGAGGAGTTTTGGGACAAGCTAAACTCAAGATTTTTAATAGAAATCAGGAGATCATCGATTTGAGTCTTCTGAGAGCAGGCCCTTCTTGCCGCCATTCTTATAAACTCACCCCTCAATGAACATTTTAGTGCCGCCCAGACCAGATCAAATTTGGTGAACGATCCCTGATTGGTAGCAAGGAAGGAAGTAATAAAATCTCTAATGCGTTCCTGGGAAGCATGATCTCACAGTAATTGAGTATTCAATTGCCACAGAGGCGACCGTTTACATCCTGCCTCTAGCCAGTAGCTCATACTGACAGGAGCATGGTCAGACAGAACTCTGGCTGTTATTTGAACCCAAGAAACCCTCGAAATTGCAACAGCGCTTAATAGAAGATAATCAATTCTGGAATAAGTTCCGTGTGCTGGAGAATAGAAGGTGTATTGCCTCTCTGTTGGATTGAGGATTCTCCACACATCCAGCAAAGCTGCCCCATTAAGCAACTCTTTCATGGCACGCTGGGCTGGAGAGAGACCCCGCTTACTACTGTCTGACCTATCAAGCTGAGCCTGGAGCACCAGATTCCAATCCCCGCCCAGTACTGTCAGCTTTGGAGGATTAGTCAACACTAATTTTAACAGGTGAACAAAGAAAGAGGGATAATCAATGTTAGGTCCATAAATCGACCCAAACAATACAGGATGGGATTCTAACATACCATGAATCAGGACATAACGGCCCTCTGGGTCCCAGATTTCATGGGTTAACTTGAAAGGGACTCCCTTAGCTAACAATATAGCCACTCCCCCTTTATTTGTTGCTCTCCCTGCTCCAAAGGCTTGCCCCACCCATAACCTTCTGAAAAGAGTGATGTCCTCCCTCCTCAAATGAGTTTCTTGTAGAAACACTATCTTAACACTCAATTGCGTTAAATGTTTCAGAATTATTTGCCTCTTAACTCTATCTTTGGTCCCTCTTATATTCCAACTTACAAACTGATATTGATTACTCATATTCCGGGAATGCTGTGGAATAAAGATCGTCAGAATCTGAAGAATCAGGCTGTGCTTGCCTGCCAATCACCCCTGAAGCAGAATCAGCCTGTGTTTTCACTGAGAAGGGCACAATGCCCCTTAAAGCATACCTAAATCCAAAAAAAAAAAGGCGTGTGGTCGCATCCCATTCACCCTCGCCCCTCCCTCTACCCACCTCCCCATTAACATCACTAACGTTATCTACCCAGAAACCTCTAAAACCCCCTTAACAAACAAACCCCAGTTCAATATAACTGCACTCCAATCATCTACATGCCACATGATGTTAAACATAAGCAACCTGGCATGGCTTCTCATCCCCCAAGGCCCCTTCCCCGCCCAGCAATCTCTTATATCAACGAAGCTAAGTAAACTACCTTAACCTAACTTGCAGTTTCCTTATGCCCCAATAAGTTTGCCCTAGAGCAACAAGAACCAAAAGGGATGAAAGGAAAAAAATTAAAAAGGGGGGGAACAGCCACCCCTGACAATCAGTCTTTACACAAGGAGGTACTAGGTCCCAATTCAGTTCACAACCTCCTGGGTCACTGAAATGCAGGAAACATGCTAGTAGTCATACTTTAAGGCTCAGGAACTTAAAGGACTTTAAGAGCCCTCTTTCCTCAGCTAGGCCCATACCAGTGGAGGCTTGTAAAGTCCCAAAACCACAACCGTCAAAACCAAGCATCTTCAATTGCCGATTTCCTTCGTCCGATACCCAAAGCAATCAGGGATCAAAACAAGTGCATTTCTCGGCTCCGATGCACTACTTCCCTTGCAGTAAATGCCACACTTCAAAGCGTCTCCCTCCAACTGCCATTAAGTACAAAACAATTATGCGATTTCATTCATCGCAACAGAAATATGAGCTACCGAGTTTTCAGCTGAGTTCCTGTTGCTCTCTTATTTTTGCCATCTCAGTAAAATGAAGCAGAGAAACAAAGTTCAACAACAACACTGTTAACAGTGACTCGGGGCTTATACCTTCCCTCACTTGAATAGATCAGGGAGAAGTCCTTTTAATTCTTCCAGAGCTTGTGCAAGGGAATCGAATGAATGCCAACTATCTTCCAGCTTGACCAACAGGATTGCTGGGTATTTCATCCGAAAGGCTTTACCTGCTGCCAACAGCTTGGAGACTATCGGATGAAGCTCTAACCGTCTCAGATGCACCGAGTACGGGAGATCCTGAGTAAAGCAGATTTTCCGATCTTCCCACATAACTTCCTTGATCTCTTTCACTCTGGACAGTACATGCTGCTTATCTTGATAGTTTAGTAATTTAAGGATCACTGGTCAGGGTGGCTGTCTAGCTGCTGGCATAGGGCGTAATGCTCAGTGAGCCCTCTCAATTATATAGTCTCCACCAGTCGAGGATGGCCCTGCAATTTTAACGCATAACTTCTGTAGAAAAGCAATCGGAGCATTCCCCTCTTCTTTCTCTGGCAAACCAACGATAACTAAGTTGTTTCGCCTACTACGCCCCTCCAGGTCCTCAAGTTTATCTTCTAGTTTTTTAAGCCTGCTGACAAAATTCGTCATTTCCCTTCCAGCTTTTTCCTGTTTTTTCTCTAGGGATGAAATCCTCACTTCAGAGTCTCCCACTCTGGTAGAAAGCAAGACGACCAAACTCTTGATTGTCTGCAAGTCCTCCTTTATCGTGTCGACTGCAGCCTGTAGCGGCTGCATAATTTCTAAAGATCTCTCTTCCGAGAGCACTGATGCTGCTGCAGACATCTTTTGTATGCTAGCGGCTTATGATTTAGGCCTCTTCACGGCCTTGTCCTTCTCGGGCGTGTGAGGGGGAGAGTGCCATGGCGCCGCTTTTTTCATGTAGAGTTCCATTCAGACCTGAGCTAACAGGTTCTAGATATGTTTCCCCAGTCAAGAGAGCAATCTTGAGTCAGAAATCTTATGCAATCTGTGGAAATATCAGGTGGGAGATGGAGCTCTAGGGGCAAGCTGCTTCTGCTCAAGCTGCCATCACGTGACCACCTATGCATAACATTTTTAATGAATTTCAATTGGGCTTTAGGCCCTAACATGGAACTACAACAGCATTATTGAAAGTTACAGATGACATAGTTGCGGGTCTGGACAGGGGGATGTCGGTGAGAGCAATATTTATTGATCTGTCCAAAGCTTTTGACACCTTGGACCACGGCATCCTCCTGTCCAGACTAAAGTCCTCTGGTATATCTGAGTTGGCCATGAAATGTTTTAAAATTATCTGGAGGACAGATTACAGCAAGTAACCATTCATGAATGATCCTCCAGAATGAAAACGGCCATCTCAGATGTACCACAGGATCCATAATGGGACCCATCTTGTACAACCTGTGCATGAACGATTTTGTATTGTTAAAGCATGGGGTGGATTACCACCTTTATGCTGATGATACTATCATATATGCTAAAGGGATGTCAACAGCATGTATTCAATCATCTTTACAAGAGGCCTTTAACCAGTTGTAGGACTTTCTTCTTAAATCCAAGCTGGTATTAAATGAAAAGAAATCACAAGTGATGATGTTTCATAGGGGAAAAGTGGTGAGTCTGGCCAAGAAGTCTATCCAAATTAAAACTTTCTCAGGTTCCAAATTAGAACAGGTTGGTTATTATAAATATTTGGGAATCCATCTGTATGAACATATTAAATGTGATATACATATTAAGGTAACTGTAAAGAAGGTTGGAAAATACTTGGGGTCCCTGTATAGAACAAGAAATTGTATGTCAAATGAAATTAAAAAGCATACCATAAATTTTGTGGTAATAACTGTGTTAGAGTATGGAGACATAGTGTATGCTGGAGCCTCACAAATGTAATTAAATAAATTGGATATTATCTATAATAAGCTAGCTAGATTCATTTTAAATGTTCCCAGAATAACACATAGGATGGACATGTATAGGGTTTTGAAATGGTTGTCATTGTATGATAGAAGCAATCTTCACATCTTGTTATTTATGGCAAAATGTATTAAGGAAAAGATTTGTGAGTACACAATGGAATGCATCCAATTCAGAACCCCTAAGCTAGGCCTCAGATCAGCTGAAGGCCTAGAATGTTTACTACTTAAATTTAGAACAGGATTGGTAGGAGCCATTTCATTTATAAAGGGATAAATCTGGAATAAATTATCGATTTGTTTGAGACCTATCGACAGGAATATTCAGATAAGGAAAATAAAAGCCTGGCACATAATACAAACCAATGAGGAGAATTTAATTAAATGAATTGATGATAAGAAGGTTAGGTAGGATGGGTGGAGAGCTCAGAAATATATAATTTGATGGAAGTTATATGTAATAGGATTAATGTCCTACTTTGTGTAACCAGTGACTACTGTATGAATCTGTGTGTATGTAGTTCCCTATTATGGAATCTATATTTATCTTATTGTGTTTTAGTATTTATCAAATGTTTATTATTATGTAATGTACATGACGTGTAGTAAGTATAAAAATAACTGGAATTTTGCTTTTGGACCTCACTGCAAATGAGCCTAGGGTCAGTTGAGATATCCAATTAATTTTATTCATGAAAGGAATAAAAGTATTTCTACTACTACAACTTCTCACTCAGCAGTTGCAATTTGTACACAGTCAAAAAATACAGAGCATTTCCAACATTAAGCTATTAATTTTTTTCCATTAAAACCATGCATATTAACCCCAACATTTCACTGATAGCTCTTGGTTAGGGGAGTGCTTTGACAGGTGTTATTATTTTACTATCCCTTTCTTGCTTGCAATTACATCACACAAATAAAAAAGGTCTACCCAATTTAATGGCTCTTTTTATATCCTTTCCTTTATCATCAAGGAGGGTATAAGGGCAAGACCTCACAGAAAATGTTTGATAAAGCACCACGTTCGTCTCCTGGCAGGGAGTTCCAACCCGCTAGGAAACCAACCTGGTGCTGTAAAAATATTTTGGTTGTGTGGCTGCCCCAGTGGGCCAGGTTCAGGAGCAAAACTGTGTGCCATGTTGGGGGATGAGCCTGACTGAAAAAAAAACTCCTTGCTCTCTCAATTATAGCCCATAGAGTCTGAATAGGGTACATCCCATTCCCTGCCTGACTAAAGGCAGGATATATACCTGTCTGATCCGAGGGTACATCCCTGGTGGATATCATGAGGGGGAAAAAAATAACATAAAAAAAGATTTTTTTTCTTGTTAATATGAAAAGAAAGAGCCAGCCCCATAGCACTACATCATGTGCTGATGCCAGTTCAAAATTTTGACAGGAATGACATTACAGCGACAATTGACTGGTGCCACTATGTAATGCCTCTGTGGGACCCTGGTATTGCTTTCTCCAAGGTTTGCACCCCCTCCCTGAATCAACTCTGACTCAGAGTTGATAATCCTAAATATGAGGGGGGTGTAGGGGCTAGTGCCTCCCACATGGGAGGTTCAGGGATGAAGCCCCCTGAAAAAAAGAAACACCTTACTGGATGGCTTTATGTTGACCTTAGTTGCGGTTGACATAAAACTGTCACTGTAACATTGGTTGACAACTTTTTTTCGAACCAGCATCATGGATCCACACTACATTATCAACAGTACTGCTAACTACTCTGGCAAACCACGTTTCTGAATAACATACTAACATACTAAAAAGCCAGCAGCAGGGGGGCGCTGATCAGCAGCTAACTAGACAGACACGTCTCTTCGTCGCTCCATTCCAAAGGCCAAAAATTAAAAGAAATAATAAGTATAAATACCTCGAAATGGTGTAATTGCAGCACCAGTCAGTGTTGGAAGGTGCTATGGATGAATACCTAACCCCCAACCCAGCCAAAAGTCAGCGTCTCACAGGTTAAGTCAGCGGCAAGTACCTCCGGAGACAATGAGGGCCTGGTATCACTATCCACTGCAGAGGTTGCCGTGCTTGGCCGGGAGCTCACCAGTCAAGTGATAGTGGTGCTAGAACCATGGCTGATAAAGCTAGAAGATAAGCTAGATTCCCGACTGCAGGAGGTACTTGAACAGCAAATCCAGCCAGGCAACCAGTTAGCGGAGGCTGAAGAACGTATTTCACAAATGGAGGATGAGCTGATGCCAGTCCCTGGGCAAGTTCTAGCCCTACAAAAAGAACTCAAAGCATTCAGCAAAGCCTATGATTACCAAAAAAATTATCACAGGTGCCTCAATCTGCACCTCCGGAGACTGCCAGAAAGTCGGAAAGGAGATGATGCCCTGGATTTCTGTGGCCATGTGCTGCCGGAATTGCTGGGACTGCAGCCTAAGAATGGCAGAGTGAAGCTGGAACGAGCTCATCGAGCAGTAATGCCGCGGTTGCCAGCAGACCAGCCACCGAGGCAGATTATAATGAGATTCCACCATTTCCAGGATCTGGAGGTGATACTGAGGGCATATCGAGAAAAGGGTACACTCAGTTATAAGGGCAATTGCCTATTTATCTTGCAGAACTACTCGGCTCGATTGCTCAAACGAAGGAATATGTTCAATGCTATCATGGCACAAATGAGCGGGCTGAAAATAGAGAACTTCTTAATGTACCCAGCCACACTGAAGATACGGCATGAAGGTGCAACCTTTTCTTTTTGGGAAGTGGAGAAGGCCGAGGAATTTGTGAAGGCCCTACGGAAGAAAGTGGGATGAGGTGCAGGCTGGAGGAGTCGCTCTACTGCTTTTTTGCTGTGACTTGCTGCAAGTAGTTTTGTTTTATTGTTATTCTGGGTTTGGAGGGCTGGCATGTTCTCTGCCTGCCACTTTGTTATAGTTTCCCTGATGAAGTGGGCCCCCCACTGCTGTGTGGATGGAACTGGAACAGGTTAGACTAAACAATTTAATTAAGAGCAGCCACATCTTCCTGAGGTTGGAGGCTTACAGAACAGACTGTGTTTGGGTGCGTGGAAGAGACTGTAGGCACAATAGTTCCCAAAGAAACATCTTTTGCTGGACTGGACACTATTTCACTGGTTCCCATTTGTTGTGATGCAGCTGTTTTTCAGACCATGCGGTCTTTCTTCCTTCTTGGCATGTGGCTGCGGGAGATCGGGCACTGCATGTACGTTTGATGGTGCGGCCTGATCTCTCCTTAGCTCACATGCTGTCAGGAGGTTTAGAACATTACTTTTAAAGTATGGAGACATGTTTGTTGGATAAATTTAAAGTTCACATTTTTTTAAATGCTGGTTGGCATATTGGATGGGGCAAAATGGAGGGTGGTTGGCTGAGGATTGGAGGCGGGAAGCGAGGAGGGGCAGAAACAATGATGGGTGAATGCCTGCAAGCTGAAGGGTGTAATGTAGCAGATAACACGCCTTGAGGATTAATTACTTGGGTCTGGGAGTGGAGATGGAGGCTGGGACCTCATTGGGGGAGCATATCTGAGGCTGGAATGGGATAATTGTCCCAGATATGAAGCGACTATGAGGAAAAGTACCCTGTGGGTCGGCACAGCTGTTGGAAGGTGACAGGGTGCAAATGTTATGTGAAGGGGTTATCTTGACACTTGTGCTAGACTGGCAATTAGTGTCACGGGAAAAGAGAGAGAGAGAGAGAGAAGGAAAAATGACTATAGATGCTGGACTACCTAGTGGAGAACTTAGTAGTACTGTGGGGAGTGAAGGGGACACCTGATGCAGAGGTGATATGGGACAGAGGGTGGGTGTGTGGAGGTGAGAGGCTTCATGCAGGGCTAGTAACTATTTTTAAGAAGAGATCCTGGAGGTCTCTTACAGGGTGGGTGGGGGGCTTGGGAGACTTTGCGTTCTATACTGTTTACAATAAAGGGAGGACAATCAGGGGATGAAAAGGGGGGCTTGTTGGGACTTGCTTTTGGGGAGGAGGGGGAGGAAGGAGAGGGTTAGTTCATGTTGTTGTTTGAACTGTTGTTGTTTTCTTGTTTATGGATGCAATTGATGCTGTGAACAGTACTAAAACTGTACAGTATAGTTGGGGTCTGACAGACTGGGATGATCACTCCTATATGCTGAGATGGGGTGCCTGGTTGCTAAATGGAGGGTGGTATAGGAAAACACATTATAAAGGTCATGGCTAATGTACAAACTGTTATTATCATCTCATAGAATGTTAAGGGGATAGCAAGTCCGGTAAAGAGAACATTGCTTTTGACTGCCCTGAAAAGGGCATGAGCACAGGTGGCTTTATTACAAGAAACCCACCTAATGGATTTGGAGCACACCAAGTTGGTCCCGAACTGGGTGGGGAGATGTTATGCCACTTCCTTTTCATCCCATAAGTGAGGGGTGGCAATACTCTTACATATAAACCTTCCTTTTGAAGTTGAACGGGTAGTTAAGGACCCGGGGGTGAGTAAATTTTTATTTCTGGAGTACTAAACGGAGAAAAGATTACATTTGGATGTATTTGGTTTCCTACGGTTTATGAACCATAGTTCTACGTGTCTTTGCTGGACTTGCTGATTGGGGAGCAATTCCTGTGACAAATTTTTTTTGGGGGGAGATTTTAATTGGACAATGGATGCCCGAATGGACCACTCAGAGCGAAAGGGGAGGACGTCAGAAACCATGTGTCAATAGCAGACAGGGATAGCGGACCTGGATTTAGTGGATGGATGGTGTACAGCCAATCCAGGAGCAAGACAGTATAGGTACTATTCTAATCTGCACAAAACTTGGTCCCAAATTGATTATATATATATTTGCCCAGAAGTTGGTGTGGATGGATCGAAAATATCTCTCATAGCCCTATCCATGTCTCCAACCATGCCATGGCGGTTTTGAAGCTATTTGGTGGGAAGAGTAGGGAGGGACCTCCACAGTGGAAATTTCCCACGTATATGGTTAAAAATCAAGCCTTTAAAGAATACCTGCTGGAGTAGTGGCAATACTATGTGGAGACCAATACTAGTCCAGATATATCTAAGGCTACCTATTGGGAGGCCTGGAAGGCTTTCAAGAGGGAAGCTGTAATAGCATATATGGCCAGGGTGAAGAAGAAGAAAAAAGAAGAGGGTGGAATTAGAGCAGCAGCTTAAAAACCTGGAGAAACAGGTGGCTAGTGGGGAGCAAGGAGAAGTGGCTAAACTATTGGCAATGGTGAGAGAAGCCCTGAACACATTGCTCAGAGAGGAAGCTGGAAGGACCTGGTTTTATTGTCAGCATCAGGTTTTTGAATGGGGAAACAAGCCAGGCACTCTTCTGGTGAGATTAATGAAGGGAGGCAGGTGCTCAAGTCGTATATTGGGAATTCACGATGGGGAGGGATGGCTTTGCAAGGAATCAAGGGACATTAGAGGTTGCTTTAGAACCTTCTATGAACAGTTGTACAGGGCAGAACATAAGGGCAAGGAGGCTCAGATAAAGGAATTTCTGGATAGACTCCATTTATCTAAAGCCTCAGAAATGCAGAGGGAGCAGTTGTGTCAACCTACTACCAGGGCTGAAATTCTGGGGGCTATTCAAAAATTGCAACAGGGGAAAGCTAATAGCCCAGATGGCTTCCCCATTGAGTACTATAAGATACTGGGAGGTCAGTTCGTGGGGACGCTCTGTGAGCTCTTTACAAAGGAGGAGGGAGTGGAGATACCTACTCTGCCTGATACTTACTATGATGTCACAATCTACCTAATAACCAAACCAGGCAAGGATGAGATGGAGTGTGCGGCATATAGACCTATTTCACTGCTTAACTGCAATCTAAAAATTCTAGCAAAGGTCCTGGCTACCAGGTTGGAAACTATCTTGCCGGACCTGATTCACCCAGACCAAACTGAGTTTATTAAAGGCCGCCAGTCGTATCATATAACATGCGTAGGTTACTCAGTATTGTATGGAGGGCAAGCCAGGGACAGGAGAAGGTGGGTGTAGTAGCAATGGATGCTGACAAGGCGTTTGATAGGGTGGAATGGGACTACCTGTTTGAAGTAATGGCCCGGTTTGGTCTGAATGACTCTTACGTGGGATGGGTGAAGGCAATGTATGAGAACCCCAGAGCGCGAGTCTTGGTGACCAGCGGCCTTTCAGAGCAGTTTAGTTTGGGGAGTTGTACGAGACAGGGGTGCCCCTTGTCCCTCTTTGTTTGCCCTAGATTGAACCCTGGTGGCAGTGCACCAGCATGCACAAGTGGAAGGGGTTGGAGGGGTGCAGAGTTCCCTGCATAAAGTCACTTTGTACGTGGACAATATGCTCCTATATGTCCGGAACCTGCAGAGGTCCATGGTCCCATTGTTGTCCCTTATTGAGGAATTCATCAGTTTCTCTGGATATAAGGCTAACCTGGAGAAGTCGGAAATGATGTGCTACCAGTGTTGGGTAAGTTACTTTTTCTATTACTTTCTATTACGTTTGGAAACTTGTTCCAGGAAGCTCTATGCAGTCACTAGCAAGGATGGAGAAGTACTAGAAAAAGTAATACACCTTACATTTATAGTTACTTATTTCTTTTAATACAAAAACAATACAAAAATAATAAATAACTATAACAGATTACATTTTTTGAAAGGAACAGGTTAGTTACTAGTTAGTTTCAATTAAATGTAATCAGTTACAGTTACATATTTCTTTTGTATAAAAAGACATAAGTAAATGTAACTGTAAGGTGTATTACATCTTCCAGTACTTCTCCATCCTTGCTAGTGACTGCACAGAGTTTTCTGGAACAAGTTTTCAAAAGTAATAGAAAGTAATAGAAAAAGTAACTTACCCAACACTGTGTGCTACCCAGATGGAGGTAGAGAAGTGGAGCGTCTGGGGCTTAAGATGGTGCAGACTAGCTTCACGTACCTGGGGGTATGGGTGGGTTGAGGGCTCGGTGCCCTATACAGTTTGAACTACACCCCCTTGATAAAGACAATCATAGTTGATCTTAAGAGATGGGCACAACTTCCTGTGTCTTGGCTAGGGAGGATCAATTTCATAAAAATTAATATCCTTCCCAGGATTCTGTATCCAATGCAGATGCTACATCTGGGACTAATGAAGGGGGATATTAAGCGGGTTGAGAAAGTGTTCTCAGAGTTTATATGGTGAGGGAAAAGGCCGAGAATCAGCCTACGGACTATCTGAAAGAGCTTCTGGTTCCTTACTGCCCAGGTCGATCGCTCCGCTTGGCTAACGAGGGGTTGTTAGAGATTCCAAGGGTGAATTTGAAGTCATCTGGTTGTAGAACTTTAGCGTATGCAGCCTCCACCGTTTGGAATTCTCTACCGCGCCGGTTACGGGAGTGTGCAACTGTGGAGGAATTTAAGCAGGGTTTAAAAACCTACCTGTGGAGAAAAGCTTTTATAGTTAACTGAAATGAGCAACTGTTGTATAGGTATCTGATTTTAATTGTATTAATTTGTCATTTCATGTTGTATGACTTCTTTTTATATTGTTAGGCGCCTTGGCAATGGAAAGGCACCACACAAATAAATGTATTATTATTATTATTATTATTATTATTACAAAGGCTGAAGGTCAAAAGGAATAGGGGAGGGCTCAATTTCCCAGACCTGGGTATCTACTATTTAGCAGCACAACAGAAGTGTATTGCAAACTGGATGCATCAACCCCTGGTGGCTTGCAGGGTATATTTGGAACAAATGGGAACCCCAGGAAGACTCAACTGCATACTTATACAGTAAGGGGCCATGGGCATATAGAGACATGGGTAGTGGCAATCCACTTGTAGAAGCAGTATTGGAAGCCTGGGGACAGCTTAAAAGACAGAAAGTGATTTGTCAGGGTGAGACCTTGCTGCCACCAGTAGCTAAAACCCCTTTTTTTGTACCGGGCCTGGAAGATAAGGGCTTTAGAGAGTGGGAGAAGAGGGGAATATGTAGTGTGGGTAATCTGGTGGTAAAGGGGGAACTGTGCACCTTTGAGAATATGAAACAAAGCCTTCAGATCGAAGAGCAACATCTGTATAGGTATATGCAGGTTCGGGCTTTTGTGGGGAGGTTGGGCAGGGGAGAACAGGACTGCCTTGAGCCTGAGCCAGTGGAATAGTTGGTATATCAAGCCAAAAAGTACCCCAAGGAATTTTTAGGGAAGGCAGCTAAACAGGGTAAGCAAGGGCTACCGGATTTGACCGGAAATACAAGAGCTTTGTGGGAAAGAGAACTGGCTCAGGGTATTTCTGAGTAGAACTGGAGGGTAGTACTCCACATGCCCGAAGGGATCATGGTCTGTAACAAGTTCAAAGAGGCCTTCTTTAAGTTTCTACACAGGCTGTACTACCCCTTGATATTGTACATAAGGCACATTCCTCAATATCTCCTTTGTGTGGTAGGTGTGGGAAAGAGAGGGGCACATACATCCATAGTTTCTGGACCTGTCCTGTTTTAGAACACTTTTGGGATGGCATAGTAGCAGAGGTGGCTCAGATGGCTTGCAAACCATTGGGAAGAGATCCATTAACCTGTCTCTTTGGAGTTGAGGTTGCAGAGGGGGAGGAGTGGATTCCACTTCCCAGGTGGATGAGAACACTGTTTATACTGGCGCACCATTGCATTCAAAATACCTGGGTGTCCAACATTAAACCCACAGTCTTTCAGTGGCACCAGTTAACAAAGCCTTGGAGAGATTAATACAGGCTCTCAGGGATAGGGAGGAGGCCTTCCTTTGGGACTGGGCCCCCTTCTTGTCCTCCTTGAGTGTGGCAGAGGAGATGATGCTGAGGACTGGACTGGGTGCATGTTTCAGTGGGTAATATTGTTATATAATATTATGAACTATTAGGCCTGAAAGAAGATAATTACTTAAAATGTTTACATGAAGAAAGCTCTCCAAGACTCTACAACAATGTACTGCAATGGCTAAAGTTGTAATTGAAAGGATTAATTGTGCACACCCGATTGCATCTGTTTGTGAGTTGTTTGTCTGTGTATGTCTGATATTTGTTGTTTGTACTGAGTACTTAAAAACTCAATAAAGAGGTTACTCCAAAAAAAAAAAAAAAGCCAGCAGATTAGGCCCTATGGTCTATTAAGTCTACTCGGGAATCAGTGCATACCCAGTGCACCGTTATAGCCCCCTTCCCTCCCTACAAGGTCCCCCACCCCCAACCCCCAGTGGGGCTCTGGGATGCACCTTCCCCCTATACCTATCCCACCCTTTCTTGAACCCCTCCACAGTTGCAGCAGCCACCATCTCCACGGACAGTGCATTCCAGGGCTCCACCACCCTCTCAGTGAAGTAGTGTCTCCTTGTCTTCCCCTTAGTCTCCCCCTGTCCTGCCTGATTGAGTGTCCCCTGGTGGCCCCTACCTCCCTCAGCTGAAGTACCCTCTCAAGGCTTACCTTACTCATTCCCTTGAGATATTTGAAGATCTCAATCATATCCCCTTTGTTCCTTCTCTCCTCCAGTGAGTACAGTTTGAGCTCCTCCAGTCTCTCCTCATAGGGCTTTTCCCCTAGTCCTTGTATCATCCTGGTCACCCTCCTCTGGACCCTCCCCAGAAGAGCAATATCCCTATTTAAGTAAGGGCTCCAAAACTGCACGCAGTATTCAAGGTGTGGTCTAACCAGTCAATTATACAGTGGGAGGACCACCTCTCGACTCCTTGAGGTTATCCCCCTGGCTATGCACTCCAGCATTTATTTGCTTGGGCCGCAGCCCTTCTACACTGCTCTGAGTTATTCATTTTGGCATCCACCACCACCACGAGGTCCTTCTCCCCCCTAGAAACCTGCAGTGCTTCCCCTCCCCCCAAAGTGTATACATGAGCTGGGTTTTTGGCCCCCAGGTGAAGAACCTCTCATTTTCCACTACTAAACTTTAGTTTCCAGGCATGTGACCACCTCCCCAGGGTCTCCAGGTCCTCCTGAAGAGCCAGCTTCCCCTCCTCCCCTTCCACCACTGCCCACAGCTTCGAGTCATCAGCAAAGAGGCTCATACCACTCTTGATACCGCTTCTAATGTCTGAGATATAGACATTAAATAGGAGTGGACCCAGTATCAATCCCTGTGGGACCCGACTAATGACTCTCCTGGGGCATGAGACCTCTCCAACCCTCACCTTCTGTCCCCACCCCGCTAGCCAGTTTCCTATCCACCTGACCATCTGCCCCAACCCCCTATCCCCCAGCTTCCCCAGCAGCCCAGGATGTGACACTGAATCAAATGCCCTGCTGAAGTCTAGAAAGAGGACATCCACTGGCCTGCCCTGATCCAGCGCACTCGTCATCCCTTCATAGAACTCCGCCAGGTTGGTCTGACATGATCTGCCCTTAACAAAGCCATGCTGGCAATCATCTAGGTGTCCCGGTGCCTTCAGAATCCCCTCCAACCTCTCTTTCAAGATGACCGCCATCACTTTGCCCACTACCAATGTCAGGCTAACCGTCCTATAGTTGCCCAGATCCTCTTGTGAGCCGCTCTTGTGTATAGGCATGATATGGGCTATCCTCCAGTCATGAGGCACCCACCGTGACAGAAGGGAGGAGTTAAAGAGGTCCACCAGAGGTGCGGTCAGGGTATAAGCCAGCTCCTTAAGCACCCTGGGATGGATGCCGTCTGGGCCCGGTGCTTTATCTGCTCTTAGAGCCTTGAGGGCATCCCACACCCTACCAATGGGGATTTCAACATCCATTTCCCCCCCTTCTACTGCTGATCCCCTTCCTCTCCCCTTGCTGCCCCCATCCTCCTTGGTAAAGACTGAGGCAAAAAAGTCATTTAGTATCTCCGCCTGCTCCCTTGCCTCCTCCACCCACCCACTCCTCATCCTCGGCCTACTAATCTGCTCTTCTCTTTTCTTCTTTTTCTGATATACCTGAAGAACCCTTTCCCCTCCCTTCAAATCCCCTGTGCCAATCTCAGCTCCGCCTCTGCCTTGGCCGACCTCACCACCCTGGTGACCCTCCTGGCTATTTTATAATGCTCCCCCTTGGATATAGCCCCCTGAAAATGTTTGTATCTGCTACAAGCAGCCTTTTGCTCCCTCACCACATCATGGACCTGCCTTGTCCACCAGCTTGGCCTCTTATCTTTGCCCAACTTGCGTCTCTCCCTCATGCAGGCCTTGGTAGCCTCCAGGTGCCCCTTTTTAATAATTTCCCACTGGGCCTCTGTGCCCATGCTTGGCCGGATCTCATCTGGGTAACCCCTAAGGACCCGCTCCATCTCTCCCGAAGTCCACACCTCTAAAATCAACCACTGACATTTTTGTTTGTTCTACCCTGCCCCCAGGTCAAGGGAGAACTAGACCATGGCGTGATCACTTTCTGTCAGTGAGTCCCCAGCAGCTAGGTCCCTGATAAGCTCACCGTCTGACAGGACCACATCCAGGACATGCCCCTCCCTTATCAGATTAGTCACCAGCTGTGCAAGAAACACATCTTGGAAGATGTCCAGCAGGCACTGCTCCCTGCCCGATGAGAACGCCATAGTTTCCTAGTCTGCTCCTGGCATATTCAGGTCCCCCAGCACCACAGGTTTGCCCTCTCCCCTCTCACAGTGATCCCTAAGGTTTGGCACCAGGCCTTCCCCCTGTTTCTCCCCTTGCCTGTGTGGTCTATAAGCTACTCCCATCTTCACCCGCTTAACCCCTGGAGCCTGCAGGGTGACCCATAAAGCCTCCACCTGACCCCCCACTTCCTCAACCTTACTTATCCCTATGCCATCCCTAATGATAAATGCAACCCCATCCCCTTCCCTCCATCCTATCCCTTCTGCACATGGTGTATCCTAGTAGGTTTAGGTCCCAGTCATGTTTGGAAGTGGCCCAAGTCTCTGTGACAGCCACCACATCCACCCCACCCTCCACTAACAGTACCTGAAGCTCTGGCATCTTGTTCCCCATGCTCCTGGCATTAATCAGGACCACTCTCCATCATGCCCCCTTACCCCCTTCCCCTGCCCTGAGGGCTCTTGGTTCTCTGCCTATAAGGACCCCCTCATGCACTATTGGGTGCTCCTGTCCTGTGCCCCCTTCCCCCACTTGTTGGAGAAGGTCAGGGCCATCCTGGCTTGGCCTGCCCAGAATTGACCTTGGTCACCTGGGTACCAGCCAGGGAAGGGCGGATTGAGAAGTCCATGGATGTCTCTCTTCTTTTGAAGTGGGGTCACAGACAATGTTGCCCTCTGGGACGTCTGCACCCCTAGCATACACTGGGTTACAGCAAAGTAGATGTGTCAAAAATGAAATGATTTTAAAACAGCAATAAAAGCAAGCAGCCTTTTTTTCATTTGTGAGATAAAAAATTGCAAGTAAGAAAGGGATAACTAAATGATGAAAACAATAAAAAACGTTCCTCTATTCAAGCCATATCAGCAAAATGTTATGGTCATGTGAGTCTTTAAATAAAACTAAAAGATTTGGGGAATGTTATTTTGTAGGCTTTATGCAAAAGCAGAGTGGTGAGTGAGTGCACAGTGCAGTGCACCCAGTTTCACAGCTTCGTTGTTAGGAAGTCATAATGTGAAAAGCAAGCACCCACTGGGTTTTAACTTTACCTTGGAGCTATTACAGTTTTTTTTTATCTATTTAGCTTTTGTTTGCCGAGTAAGTGCACTAAACAAAGCCTGCCTATTTTCAGGCATGACCCAGGAGAGTACATTTCAGGTAAACAACAACAATACAATGACTGGAAAACAATGATTGGAAACAGTAGAAAAAAGTGCACAATGGCCACCATCAGGTAGGTACAATGCAACGACAATTAGCACAAAGTTAATGAATACAGGTAGGGACAAATAGCCTAAGACCAACTGGCAATGACAGGAAACCTCAATTTATGGGCCCTGAGAAAAACAAAAAAGAATGTGCTAGGCTTTACACAACAGTCAAGACAAGCAACGATTAAGTAAAAATAAGTAAGGTAGTTACAATCAATCAATCAATCACTTTATTTAACCAGGCATAAACACCATTGAGCAAGCTCATTTTCATGGTGGCCCTGGGCATTAATACAATACAGTACACTTCATAAGATTACAATTACGGTGGACAGCGGTGCAAAAAAACAAAAGTAAGTAAGCGTGCCTAGTTCCTGCCCATACAATAATAAAGCTACTTATACAGAAGAATAGACAGGTGTGGGGACAGTGCTTAGTAGCAGGAGGAACAGGATAGACAATAGGATTAAATGAAGTCATGAGCAAGAAAATTTATTGGAGGATCTAAGGTAAAATAAATCTTTTTTTAAAGATAGAGTGAGACTTGGAGACCCTAAGGTGATAAGGCAAGGAATTCCAGGACGTAGGGATGAAGCAAGAAAATGCCTGTTCACCTGTCTTGGTGGAGAACTTGGAAACTACCAGGAGGGCCTGAATGGAAGACCATAGTTGATATATGTGGTATGTGGGCTTAAACATAGAGGCCAACGAGGCTGACTGGGAGGGCCTGATGATGTCAGTTAGGCAGCTGAGGATGTAAGTATGCTGGGAGGGGGTGCAGTTTAAATCTGAGTAGAGCATGCAGTGGTGGGTGAGACGGGGAGAAGACAATGCAAACCTGCATACACTGTTGTAGGCAACAACCTATTTTAAAAAGAAGCTGGCGCTGTCTTGGAAAAAAGTAGGAAGTACATAACATAGTCTATGCAATAATACACCCTGGCCTAATGCTATTCTAGTAGCTGGGGTCAGGGCATGGTGGATATGTTATGCGATTTCAAGCTTATAATCAATGGATTTACAAATATAATTTATGTGTTGGGAGAAATCTAGAGCTTGGTCAAGCACAATGCCAAGGTATCGGAAAGAAAAGGTTGCAGAGACAAGGGAGCCATCAATACATTGGATGCCTTGCCAAGATCAATAACTGGATGGCCTCCAGCCAGTGGCAATTGAACCCCATAAGATGAAAGTACTGGTTGTGGAGTCAAACGTCAAACAAAGGGTGTGATAGGATGGCCTCAGGTGCAGAAATGGGCTTGTTCCTGGGATCTGTGCCTTTGAGGGCCTCTTCTAGGGTGCGTGATCTTGGTGTGACCTTTGATAGCGGATTGACATTTGTAGCTCAGGTGTCATCCATTGTCTAGACCAGCTTTTATCATCTTAGGAATATTACCAGGATCAAGCCCCTAGTTCTGCACCTGGACCTCCCCACCTTGGTGCACGCATTCATGATGTCAAGGGTTGACTACAGTAATGCGATGTACCTCAGGGTCTCAGGAGGTACCCTCTGCAGGCTGAAGTTGGTGCAGAACATGACTGCCAGGTTGCTGATGGGGCAGTCAAAATATTGCCACGTTACCCCAGTGCTATGTGAACTGCACTGGCTGCCAGTCAGGTGGAGGATCCTCCTTAAGGTGGGCTTACATACATTTAAGACCCTATATGGGCTGGGACCTGGATACTTGTATGACCTTCTGTCACCCGCTGCCTCGATCTGCTCCCTCCACTCCTCCTCTAGGGGCCTCCTTGTGATTCTCAGGGTGAGGTTGAAAACTGCCAGCGATAGAGCATTTAGTGTCGCCAACCCCATCCTGTGGAATTCACTTCCACCACCTGTGTGGGAGGCCCCTTCCAGTTGAGGTATTCAAGGCCCACCTCAAGACCCACCTGTTTAATCAGGCCTTCCCAGACACTGTATATTAGATCTTATTTTCAGGATTGCCCATTCTAGCTACTGTTTTTAGCTTAGGCCTTATTTATCTAATCATATGGTCTGTTAATTTATTGCTGATATTTGTATTTTTTTATTGGATAGTTGTAGTGATATATACGGCACCCAGAGCCTCTGGGATTGGGCGCCTAAAAAAATTAAATTTGCCTTGCCCTTGCCTTGCCTAACTCAGAGGCGTAGGTGTGATAGTAGGATTTTTGCTCAGCATTCTTGCTGTTTCTAGTGTACTGTACAAGGTAATGACATATATTAAAACATCAAGAGGAGAAGTGATAGCTGGTTCAGAAAAAAATATTTATATTTTAATGATGGTGCAACACTGCAGGAAAGAAACTGGGGGAAATATGCCACTGAACTTTAAGAAGAAAACTAGTCAGCAAAAGCATGCTAGTTTGATTTTATGGGGGTATTGTAAGTCATAATTGCACCTAAGTAGTGGCAAATTAAGCTTGATGAAAACAAGGTGTTGGACATGTTCATGGTCTAGCACCGTACAATGAGGCCCAACTACACCACTCATTTGGTTAGTGTCACACCAGTACCAGCACCACTCTTTGGGCCCACACTAGCCTTTCTTGTTTTGAAGAAGTTGCAAAAACTCATCACTCACTCCAAACACAGAATACTGCATTTTTCATTTACAAAATTTATTGTGGTAAGGAAGCCTGGTGAAAGCATCCTATGTCCCCAGTGCTTCAGCCCAACACAGGCCTTCCTCAGGGTGCGGGTTTGAGGAAGCACATGACAGAAATCATTTATAAGGCATATTACAGTCGGCTTCACATAATACGGATGCAGTTTTGATGGACAACTGCTTACTGTGGACAAAAATTGCTGCCTCAACCCAAACAGTATCTTTTGCTTTAATTTTCAGCCTGTTTAAATGGACATTATTTATTGCTTAGGTCAGACACATTTCAGTGGTATTTTTCATGGCTGTTGAGCAATTAGCAGCTTTCAGGCCAACATTCATACCCTTTAATTGCCTTAATTGCCATGATACTTAGGCGCAACTCTGTACTCATCTCTCAGACTTACACTTCCATTCACACTACCAGTACCTTTCTGTGAGTTAAACTGTCACAACTCTGTGATGGCAACTAAAAGAAATGCACTGTGTCTTGAAAAAAGCTTGAACTGATTCGGCAGATTGAGTCTCTGCTGGAAATGAGCATTAGAGACATGGCTGTGCACCTGAGCTTGCCAAATCCACAGACTCCAATATGTTGAGATGCAAAGAGGAACTGCTTGCTGAATGGCATGAAAATCAAAACCTTAATCAAAAAAGAAAATGGGAAGGGAAGGACGGAGAGGTGGAAGAAGCTGTTGGATAACTTTAGGAGTCACACTGATGTTGCGGGTTTATGTACTGTAACATCCGTCTAGTTTCCCTACCCCTGAACACTACCTCTATCATTCAACCCTTGGATCAGGGAGTGATTTATGCCTTCAAGCGGCATTACGTTAGTGCTGTGAGAAAAAGGATTTTAGCAGATCTGGATGGAGAGAGGGGATAGATTAGTGCTGCTGATTGTGTTCACAAGATTTCTGTGCTGGACACTGTGAGAATGATGAAGATGGCATGGGACTGTGTGATGACTGAGACCATAGTGAGCTGCTTCAGAAAAGCTGTCTTTACCTTTCCAGATCCACTAGCCATCCAAGAGGAGGTAGGAGAGGAGATCATATTGCCACCTGTCGGCCTTTCAGAGAGTGAGTTTGATAGTCTTGCCAGACTTGGTGAGCATGATACGGACCCTGTCATTGATGTCCAAGCAGTGATACAAGCAATAAAGCCAGAAGAAGAACAAGAGACCGACTCGGATGATTACAAGAATGAGCCACAACCTCAGGTCTCAAGCTCAGAAGTTTGTCAGGCATTGATCATATTGCACCATGAGATGCAGCAACGTTTGGATATTGTTCCCAATTGGAACATGCTTGCAAGAACAGAAGCAGACTGGAAGGCATACACTATGATGAAAGAGAAGCAGACCAGCATCACAGCATACAATGATCATCAGCCCTCCTCCGACATGTAGCAAACATAATGTTCCACAAAGCACTAAGCACAATGAACACTGTTTTTATCCTGAAACTATGAATAAAAGAAACTTTTTAAAATGAAATCTCACCCAAAGTACTGTACACAAAACCCCATCAAGTTAACAGAAGCACAACCCACTGAAGTCCTCCTACTAAAACCTATACAGTACCCTTGACACTGAAATGACACATAAGTCCTCCTACAAAAATCGATAGAGTAACTCACATCCCTCACACAGCACCACTCAGTGAACCATAATACCAACTGAAATAAGTGCAGTATAGTACTGAAATCTAAAGCTGAAAATGAACTCAGAAGCTGCTTTTCACACAGTACTGTACTGCAAAGAATATTGTATGGGGGGGGCGAGAAAACAATGTTACACTGCGCAGAAGACCTATTTTGTGTAATACAGACATTGGTTACTGCGATCAAATTTAGCTGACACCGATAAGTTTGCTATAAATGGCTTCCACTGTATTAAAAACACACTCACCCAAAGTGAAAATTATTCAAACTAAGTTACTACAGCCAAAGTATTCACAATCTAAGTCACATATAATGTTTATAAAAAAGAAGAAATTTATCAAAAGTCTTACTGTGCTAGTCATTCATCTGACAATTTTCATTTTATATTGTACATTGTTTTGTTTTTTATGTACATTTCATAAGCACATTGGCAAAGCAGGATAATTACAAACAAGATTACAATTGTATTTTAATAATCTTGCTATAAGATAAAGAGCTGAAAAAAACAGGTATTTCTTGCTTAATTAGCTCTATATACTATTATTTCTTTGTTAAAGAGTTAAATACATCAGAGCAGCAAAGCAAGATAAAATGGGGGAATGGGGAAAGAGGGTAGAGCGGTTTAACTAGTCACAACTGCACAGAAAAAACTGTTTGCAAGTAAATTAAGTGGTACAAAGTAGCATAGTTTGCTTTAGTTTAAGTGATCAAATTCTTAAGGTTTTCAAAATCATGTTATGACATTAACTGGAAAAATACATGCACAAAAAAGTAAGGGTATTATGTACAAGCTGCTGTTTTTTATGGTGGGGTTGACATCATTGGTAATAAGGATGTTATTGTGCTTAAAGTCCTCTTTTGTGTTGCTATGCATGGGAGTTCAAATTGAGCTACCAAAGGTCATATATACCAAATTTGCATTTCTACTAGAAACCACAATTTTGATCATTCTCTTGCAGAGAATGGCTTTTCTGAAAATAATCAGCTCATTGTTGTCTCTTTTTTAGGAACTTTCAAGAACTAGCTAACAGATACAAAACAAGTTTTGAAAAACAACTTATGTGATAAATATCACAACCATGAGTATGATTATTATCTATGAGCAAATTGGTATGTCCAAAGTGTCATACTCTCAGATACTTTCAACAGATATAATGGATATCAGTCTGAGTTCCATGTAGTTTATCTGTGGAAAGAGGAAGAAAAGAAAGAGACAGTGTTAAAATGTTTTTATGTTCACAAATATGGAGAAAAGTCAATCTCCTCATTCAATCCTAGTGGTACTGCTGTTTTCAATTTCAGTATCCATTTAGTTTCCCTTTGTGATAAAATCTGGGTCCTATTCCCACCTCCTGGGTTGTGTTTAACATGTTCCAGCCCAGTGTATTTTAAACAATCTGGTTTATTGTTATGTTTTTCAGTAACGTGTGCCACTATAGAGTTTAAACAGTTAGCATTTACAATTGCCCTGACGTGTTCCTGTACCCTAAGCTTTGCAGGTCATGTTCTTATGCTTATATACAGTAATAGCATGGACAAGAACACCAACACACATAAACCACAAATGGTGTTGTACATGTGGTGAATTTGTATAATTCACGTCTGTCACTCTTTTTTCAAAGATTTTACCAGTCTGGGCATTTTGGCACACATTACATCTGCCACATTTAAAATGTCCTGTTAGTGTTACACCAAGCCATCTATTTTCCTTTGGTGTGCTAGGTTAAAAGTGGCTTCTAGTTATTCTAGCTCCTGTGCTTTTACCTTTGCTAAAGGTAACTATTTGGTTTTGATTGTATTTGTTCTTCTAAGATGTTATCACTGAGTAAGACTGGCCATAGTCTGTAAACTATGCCACCTACTCTACCTGAAAGGGGATTCAAATCTGTGACAAATGTTACCATATATTTTTTGGTTCTGGTTTTCTCTCCTTTCTAAGTTTTCTCTCATTCTCTCTTTCTCTGTCTCTCTCTGCTTTCTTGGAATTAGCAGCTCCTGTCTATTTAAAGGAAAGATTTTATAACAGGCTCCATCTAATACTTTTTCAGTATACCCCCTAGCCGCTAGTCTATTTCTCAGTTCACCCACTTATTTTTGAAATTCATTTTCATCTAAGTAGTTTCATTAGAGCCTCACCATTTCCCCATATGGTATGGAAGAAATCAATTTTTAAGGGTGTGCACTCTGGGCATGTAAAATGGAGTTTCCTGCTATTTCTTTTCTGTAACCTGCTGTCCTTATTAGATCCCTATATTTCCCCATAAGTGTCAGGTCTAGAAATGTTATTGTCTCTGGGTTTGCTTCATATGTAAATTCTAGACCAATTTTGTTATTTTTTAGAAAATGGGCAAAGTGTATTCATGTTCCTGATTGGCTGCAAGAGCCAATTTGCCGGTCCGGTATGAGACAACAGAGACTGGGAAATAACTAGCCCCAGTCTCAGTTGCCTCATAAAGTTCTAAATATTAGTGGGCTAGTAGAACGTTGAAAAGGCAAGCACCACCATGTTGTATTTTCGTTTAGCGAGTGTAGCGAATGCGAGCCCCAAAGTGAGTTCATCTTACTATAATTTAAATAAATGAAATAAACTAGACACCAAACAGCAAACTAAATGCACAATATTTTATTTTTAAGTAAATGGTAAGCTGTTATTAATATAAACAGTTTCGCGTCCCTGTAGTAGCTCCTGATCGCCGTCCTGGGCTTACTTTCTGCCTCTCGCTTACATTGTCTCAATTATAGGTAAACAAACTTACAGAACTGCCACCACCAGCCCTTGGCCCGATTCCCCGATCCCTTCATTTGTAACATTATTGTCCGGCTGAGTACCCCGCTCCAAACTGAACAGCAACCGCAGGAGAAAACAAAATAATCTACCTGTTTTTACAGGTTTACTTTTCTTTTTAGCTGCCTTATCACCCGACCTTCTGTACGTTCCTACCCGATACAAGCCACTGACCGGAAAAACTCTCAGAAACTCGGGGGGGACAACTGCCCGAAAGCAGGCGGTAAATTGTATTAAAACGTCTCATCATGCGATCTCAATCGGGGCGGGGGGTGCATGAAAGCAGTGGATCACAGAGTCCCTAAGCTCTCGGCATAAAACTCTACATACCATGCCATTAGCTGTCCGGCTCCCCTTCCTTTCCGCTGTACTGCACATACTTTCGCCCGTCGCCCCCACATCTTAAATCCCATAAATGGGACATGTTTGCCAGAAAATAAAACTACCTTTTCTCTCCCGACTCCTGTCTTGCTGTCCAGTCTCCATGCTGATCCCCAATACATTTAGCTTTCAAACTACTCCCTTGCACTTCCAGCACCGTGTCAAACATTTTTTTTGTTGTTGATTTAAACCCCTCGTAGTGCCTTGAATCCTTCTGACACACCCACTCATCACTCTGTTTTTTTTTTTAAATGGTAGGTGTTACGAAGGCTGTACTAGGACAAACATCAGAAATCAAAAAGAAACATATCATTGTAATATTGGCGGAGGAACTATTTTTTTACAAAATAAATATAACACTTAATAGTTTTAACATTTTAGCATGTACATTTATTCTTTCAAACATAGATAATAAAATGGCCCATTTTCTAAGCGCAATAATACCCTTCAGGGTGGGCGGTATTGTGCTATACCGGACCTTCCAGGGACTATAAGGCCCTCCACCTATGGCGTCGGGCCTCATTACGCCCCTGGGTGGTCCGGTATAGCACAAATACCACCTACCCTGTCGGGTATTATTGCTTACTTAGATGCTCCATGAATTTCCGTATGTTTTCGATGTCCCTAGTCCAAATCATTAATATATCATCAATAAACCTGAGCCATAAATACATATGGTTCAGGTATTGATTAGTATTTGCATCAAATATCCATTTTTCTTCTAAGTAGCTCATTACTAAATTTACATAAGATGGGGCAAAGGATGCCCCATTGTTGTACCGCACTTCTGTAAAAAGAAGTTTCAATTAAATATAAAATAGTTGTGGATAAGTGCTTATTTTATAGTGTATAGGAGGAACTCTGTGGGATTTTCCAAGTCAGTATTTAGAAAGTGTAATGCTGCTTCCAGCCCTATTTCATGTTTTATGGATGTATACAGGCTGCTGGCATCTATTCTATTGTTACCCAGGTCCAATTTCTGACCCACACCTTCCCTTCAAGTTTGTTCGTAAGATCCATGCTGTCTCTGATACACAATGGTAACCTTAGTAGATGGGATTGTAAATAATTGCCTACTAGCTTGCCCAGATTTTGTGTAAGTGAATCTATCCCTGATATTATGGGTCAACTAGGTGAATTCTCAACATTTGTTTGTGATTTTGGTAACACATAAAATGTTGGTACTAGTGCATAGTGCACTCTAAAGAAATCTGCTTCATTTTTGTTTATCTATCCACAATATGTAGATGGATCCATGAACTCAAAATATCTGGGTTTGAAATTTTACTGTGGGATTCCCTTTCAATTTTACATATTTTTCTGCATCATTCAAGAGCTCCATACATTTTCTAACAAACAGTACATTTCTTCAGCCAGTATCACTAAATCCCGCCCATTGTCAGAATTTTTTATAACAATCCCATTCATGTTTTCCAATTCCTTTAATGTCTCTATTTCACCTTTCTTTAGATTGTTATGATAATGAATTTCTTCCAAAAATAATTTTTCAGTTTCATTAATTAACATCTGTTCAAAGGCGGCGATAGCAGCACAACTTACTTGAGGACAAGATGCTGACTTTGGTTTAAATTTCTGTCTCTAATTCTCTATGTCTGGTGTAATAGTATCTTTAGAAATACTGACCACTTCATCAAGTAATGCAGTAACATCTATATTGTCCAGGATGTTAAAGTCCCATTCTTCAGGTACCCAGGTGTCCATTATTTCATTCATTTCTTCACCACCCATTTGTGTGGATGGGGCATCACTGTCCCTGTGACATCATTAGGTGGCAAAGCATCTTCTACCTGTCTCCCCATGCTTTCAGTTGTCTGTGCAGTTTTTTCTCTTCACCCAAAAAAGTACTTGAGTTTAAGTTTCCTAATTAATTTGAATATGTCCACCGAGAATTTAAATCGGTCTGGCATTTGTTTTGGCACAAAGCTGAGGCCTTTTATATAAAACTGTTTTTTGTTCTACTGTTAGAATTATATCTGAGTAGTTTGTGATGTCTGTTCTTTGTTCCTCAATGTTCTTGATGTACCTGCTGATTTTTCTTGTCCCCCTTTAGCATCTCCTTGTTTTTTGGCCTGTGTTTTTGTTTTGAATTGTTTTGGGTATTGCACTCTGTTGGTCCTTGGGTGCCTTGGCTAATATAAACCTGCTGGTTTGGGGCGGGAGTACCTGATCCATCTCAATCAGGTACACTGCTTTGTACTGCAGTATTTTGATTTGTTGTGTTAGCTTCAAGAGTCACAACTTTATCTTTATTCTTGTTATTTTTGTTCCAACTGGAATTTCTATGAGTACATGATTTACATCTCCCTCTACTTTGGGATTGGTTCTTTCTCTCCCAAATGAAGACTTCTTTTTGCTCAAAGTCTCTGATATCTCTATTCAGTTTTGTTTTCTTTTTTGTAATTTAAATCTGCCTCGTGTTGTTATTTTATTAGAGTAAGCTTTGTTTAATATTTCAAAGTCACGCTTACCTTTATGTTCATTAAGTAAAGCCTGGATAAGTTCAATCTCTTCAATCACTTTCTTTCTTATTCAAATGTCTCCCTTAATAAGCACTCGCAAAAGTGCCTCTGTGCAAGTGGTGGCCACTTCTTCCCACTCCCGTCTAAACTCTTCCACATCATCACAACCCGATGATGGGGTTTTGTCTATGCATAGACCTCTCAGGAAAATGTGAAACTCCAAGGATTTCTCCATGTTTTTGCCCAGAATCCTTGCTGTTTCTAGCATACTGTACAAGGTAATGACATATATTAAAACAACAAGTGGAGAAGTGATATCTGGTTCAGAAAAAGTTATTTATATTTTAATGATGGTGTAACACTGCAGGAAAGAAACATAGGGAGAATATCTCATTGAACTTTAAGGAGAAAACTAGTCAGCAGAAGCATGCTAGTTCTATTTTATGGGGGTAGTTTAAATCATAATTGTACCTAAGTAATGGCAAATTAAGCCTGATGAAAACATGGTGTTGGACATGTTCATGGTCTAGCACTGAACAATGAGGCCCAACTACACCACTCATTTGGTTAGTGTCATACCAGTACCAGCACCTCTCTTTTGCCCCACACTAGCCTTTCTTGTTTTGACCTGCTGCTGTGGATCTTCCCTTGGCACCACTGGTGCCCCTTCACATTCTTCACTTGGCTGTTCAAGCTGGGATGGGTTCTGCTGAATAAAGTGCTGAAGGGTAGATTACAAAGTTTTGTTTTAGTGGGAGGAGCCATATTCTTCTTTCTCTTGCCACTGCAACCTCGAGAAGTTGAGGTTTTTTGACCACCTGACTTTCTTGCTCTGTGCCCCTTAAGGTACTCCCCATACTATGTCTCATCATCAAAGCTGCTTAGGTTAGCCTCCTCAGATGATGTGTTAGTGGGCAATTCCTCTGCTAGTGAAGAGTACTCAGACCCAGATCAGTGCCCCTCCTCATTTGCACTGTCAGTTTCTACAGTACTCAAGACAGGCTAAGAAACAAGAGATGTCACAGTAATAGTGAACACAGTACTGGAAATAGCTGTTCAACTGGCTGGGCCAACAATGGTAGTAGGGGCCCATGTCACCGTAGTAGTATTGGTGATTGCAATGGTTACAATGGCAGGACTAGTTTAGGTGACAGTGGCAGAGTAGTCCAGGTGACAGTGGAAAGACTGATCTAGGTTATAGTGGTAGGAGTGGTCTGGGTCACAATGCCTGGACTGGTCTGGATGACAGTGGCAGGAGTGGTCTGGGTCACAGTGGCATGACTGATCTCAGTCACAGTGGCAGGAGGGGTCTGGATCACAGTGACAGAAGTGCCTGGCAGAACCACTGTTACAGCAGAAGTTGGGATGCTAGTAGTTACAGTGCATATGTGGTGGAACAGAGTAGTGAGGGGTTATTAAGGATGAGGTGATGCTGGTACTGGTGGCAGTGACCCGAGATGAAGAGGACATATTACATTTGGTGGTATCAGTTGCAGTTACTGATATTGTCCTCCTAGCAGCACTACAGTATTAGTAGTTCTTGTACTTTTTCCCTGGTATCAGCTGATGCCATACTGGCGTTAGAAGCAACAGGCTTTGATGGGGCAAAATACAATTTTGTGAGTGAATGTGTCCTGAGCATTTCTCTGCTGTACACTCACCCTCACCTTCTGCTTGCTGCTGTCCACCTACTGCAGGTTTGATTGGGCTACTGGGCCAACTTTATTTTC
Source organism: Neoceratodus forsteri (assembly GCA_016271365.2). Lineage (NCBI taxonomy): Eukaryota > Metazoa > Chordata > Ceratodontiformes > Ceratodontidae > Neoceratodus > Neoceratodus forsteri. Next base: position 1,572,422,553 of record CM057452.1, read on the forward strand.
TGGTACATCCACCATCTGCCATGGTACCTCATGGTAAGATTAAATGTTTAAATTATGTTAATAAGAGGTCATATAGTTCTCAGTGTCACTCGCTGTCACAATGCCAGTGAGCTGACAAGTCTCACTCTCACTAGCCAAGCCTGCCTAGTAAAGACGTTCAGAAGGAAAATAATTTCTGTGAGAAAGTTTGTCTTTGGCACAAAGTCTAAACTTACAAGAATGTATTTCTTGAGTGCACATACACTGTCACCCAGACCAATTCTGCCACTGTGTCCCAGACTACTCCTGCTAATGTGACCCGTGTACTGTCTTTCTGTACTTTGGAAGATGAGCTGTTTCAGCAGGTCAGATCCTTCTGTTGTAGTGGCCTGGTCCTTGGTAGGCCCTTATCATATGCTGAACATATCGATTCTGTGGTGGGAGTAGTAAACCAAAATCTGGAATGCTTCACAGAAATATAGTACTCTTCACTGAAGAAGCCCAACAATTGCTGGTGACATTTTTTTATGTAATAGAGTCTGACCCAGCAGTCTACAGTGGTGCAGGAGATAAAGATCTGGTCCATAATTACTATACAGTATCAATGAAAAAATCTTGCAGATTTGTTCTCCAAGGGACCTATGCATGAAGCCTCTGCACTGAATACATGCAGCACGTAGGCTTCCCTACCTCTACTTGCCACACATTGGGGGTCCCACTGGACTCCTGCAGCATTCACAAAGAGGTACAGGCACCTTCCATGCCTGATCTCCCATCAGTTCACAGCTCTGCATGATTGTGTGGACCAGGGGAGTGATTGGGGGGTGGTGCTAGACTCCACACCATGCACAAAGGTGCAGTGTGCTGGTGGAGGGGGCTAAGCTATGCAAGCAGGGACCAGCCATAGCTGCTACCTACCCCCTCTGTCCCACAATGGCTGGTCATGGCAGAGTAAGCAACCCCCTTGCCATGATGCCCCAACCCTCTGGACTTGCAGTGGTGGCTGGGGGCAACCATTGGGGCACTTGCCCAGCAGGGTGTCCTTTTATGGGACTGCCTATGTTCCACAATCCCCTGCTCTGCATGGAGCAGGAGATCCAGTTGGCCAGCAGGGCATGCATCTGATTGCATGCCTGCCAGTGTCCCCAACTCCTCCTGTGCCCCATCCCCTGTTTCCACCATGCTCCTATACACCCGTGGGTTGGAGCCATGGACAGGCAGCCAGCAATGGTGCATGATGTGTGGTGTTCTGGGTGAGTGCAGGCAGGGTGCGTGCCTGTTGCATGTAACTGGTCCACAATGGTGCACAGGCTTCCAAGTGGATAGCAGAACACATCATTGGTTATTACTATATATCAGAAAATGGACAGTCTGTCATTTGAATCAAGACATACAGTATACTAACTAAATGCAAGTGTTAATTGAGGTTTTTAATTAATGATGTGCCACAGGAGATGCTTAAACTGTTGATGAAGTTTGCAAAACTTAATCATAACTCATTTACGAGGTCACAAGACAAGAGTACCATAATACTCCCACTAAGAAAAAAACAGATACTGCACAATCATTCTTTGATTTTAGGGTCACCATACATTGAAATGCGGTTCTCACATACTGTAATAAATTGCCCAACATTCGATAAATTTAAGCAAGCTTTGAAATATTACCTACAGGACTTGCTTATGCTTTAAATAATGTTGTACTGTCATGCAAACAAATTTATTGTTTACTTTAATTAAAAATATGCATTTTGTTCTGTCATTATTATATGTCTTATTCTGCTATGTGCAAGGATGCTTATGATAATGAGCACATGTACTCATAGGGTTTCCTGTGTTATTAAACATGAAAATGATTAAGAAGGATGGGAAGGATCCCTTGATGAAGCCACCCAGAGCTATATTAATGGTAGAGAGGACTGCTAAATACTATTCAAAGATACTGTATCAGGGAATGATGTTTGTGTCACCCACAAAAGGACTGTTTGGAGAACTGATGGTGCAGGAAGGGTATCTGCCTGTTGTGGATATATCCATCAAGAGGAGGTGTCGTGTCAAGTGAGCGAGTGAAAAAGAGTGAGTAGACAAGAGCATGTCAATAATAGCGAAGTAAATAAAGCTACTGTGTCCTTACAGCAAGTAGTTATATTAGCGAGGTAGGGAAGAGTATGCAGTAATGTAGTTGATGGATGTTGTTCAGCCACTTTGGGCTAAAAACCGTGCTGCCAGGATAACATACTGGTTAGTGTCACCACCTGTGTGTCTCTACTACTTGCGGTAGAGCTGGGTTCAATGCTGGTGGGCTCTTTTTTTCCCTCCTGAGTTTGTCCCCATCCCAGAGTTCATATCTATGTGATTAAAATCAAGGCTACAAAGTACCCAACAGTGCAGCCTGGAACAGCTCTATCTAACGGGTATGTTACTGACACTGTGGTGACCTTATCACCCAAGGAAGTGACCTCACACATGAAAGAAGGGTTTTTAAGTTGATCTCCTCACCTTTCCCTCCAGATGGAAAAAATGGATGCACAGAAACTTTATTTACTGGTTAGATTTGCTTTCATGCCACTAACTGGATGTGGGATTTACCAAGGGAGGAGAACACTGGATCTACCTGTGTAAGACTGACATTTCTAAGAGAATTCCAGGAGGTTTGACAGATACTGAGGATGCCAGGTGACACTTTCAAGAACCGATGTCCAATAGGATCATCAAGGAGTCTTAAAGCCAATATGCTTTGCCCATGATGCTGACCCAGAAGAAAAATGGAACTGTCAAGAAGTGCATCATTTGCTAGCCTTGAAACAAAAGAACTGTTCCAGATCAGTACATGATGCCCAGAGTCAGGATACATAGACTGCCTTACAGGAAACGAGTGGTTTCTGTCTTGGATTTGGACAGTGACTTCAACCAGATCTCATGGTAGAGGAGAAGAAGGAGAAAACAGCATTCATCTGTCCTCTAGGATTCTACCGGTTTGAGTGCATGCCTCAAGGAATCTCTAGTGCTACATTTCAGTGCTTGAAGGAAAAGGAAGTGAGAGACATGAACCTAAGGTAATTATGTGCCTGGGTAAGTTTGTTGTGTTTGGAGAGATGATGGAAGAGCATGAAGACCAGCTGATGAAAGACTTTGATTGCTTAGTGGAGTAGTGGAAAAGGTAACCAGGTATTGTGGGGGATGGCAACCACTATTAGAAATTGCCAGCTAGTAAGAGAATTTCATCAATCTCTTACCAACAATCAAAGGAACCATGGCAAAGTGTCAAAGTTTAATAATTTAAAATGAAAAGGACAAAAGCAGTTACATGTGAGGCTGAAAGTTCAGTGCTACCTGGGAGGGGGGGCTAATTAAACAAAGTGTGTAACAGTGGGAAATAACCAAAGGACAGAAATTTAAGTTAAAAATTTTTTTTGTTGTGCTAGTAGTTTGTTAAACACTATTTGCAGGCTATTTAAAGCACATGGGTGTCCATTTTTCAGATCGGACCACATTTTTCAGTGGGCATTGCATGTATTAACTGATATTTTTTAACGCATGGTCATCTCGTGGCACTGAATTTGACTTACACATTTGGTCACATAGGCTGTAACAAAAAGCCATTTTAAGAACCAAATACAGTGTTTATCCCAAGTTAGGAATGGATAAGGCATTGCCGCCTACCTCAGTAACCTTTTTCATGCTTATACCCTTTTATTAACCCCAATCTCAGTCCATCTGAAAAAATATCAAGTCCATAAACTGGAATTTCTGGCACTGAAGTGGGCAATGGTGGACATATTCCAGGGGGGGAGTGGGGTGGGCAAGGGGTTCTGTGTGGGTGGGAGTGGTGGGGGGTGCCACTGGATCACCAGGGAATTGTATTATGGGGTTTTACCGTGATCGTGGCAATGGGCAGGGGGAGTACCAACAGACTACCAGGGACTATTACTACGGTGATTAACCATCGATCAGGGACACAGGAGGGTGAGGGGTTCCACTAGACTACCAGGGAGTTGCATAAATGTCATCTACCAATGATTGGGGACATGGGAGGGAGGCGGAGTTCTGCTAGACTACCAGGGAATGTTATGTTTTACATATGCCATGATCAGGGAATCGGGCGTGAAGGGGGTCCACTAGACCACCAGGGTGTGTTTTCAGTTACATTACTCATGGAGTCAGGAGGGAGGGAGTACCATTAGACTACCAGGGGGATGTGGGTGCTTGTGGACAGTGTGATGGGTGGGCGGGTGGACACCCAAGGCTGGTGGCTGCTGTGTTGCACCCTGCAATACATCAGCCCACCAGTGGGTGGCTGGGATTTGTTCCCACTTTTCACAGGCTCAACTTTGAGCCCCCCAATGTGGCGCAATGCAGGATTGTGCCAGCATATGTGCTGCACATCCTGGGCTGAATATCGGGATGTACCGCATATGATTACTTTGTGCCACGGTGCATCAGGAGTTGCGCTGTGCTGGGCAGCCTTTTCAATATCCTGCTGAGGCACAATGCGGGGTAGTGCAGGTGCAACTCTGTTGCACCATGCGTAACCCCTTTGAATATCTGAGCCCATGTGTTTTGTATTTTTTAACCAATATTTTTTTCTATAAAGTTAATACTGGCCTGAAATTGCTATATTCTGTGCATTTAACTTAAAAAAGTTCAAAATCCCTATGGAGGCTAACAGCTTCTTTGTGTGGGATAGCCATTCAGATTTTTTACATCCTAGTGATTCCCATATTATTTTCTCTTCCTAACATTATTTTGCCCAATGCTGATTCAAAAGATGATTCAGTTTAATCCAAAAATTAATAGTTCTAGATTCTGCCAGAGCTAATATATTCGTATGACCTTTCTCTGCTCTAACAAAAGGAGCAGGCATGGACTTTGGGAATCTGATAGCCCCTCTAGGAACTTGAATAGCTGGTTTTCAAGGTTAGTTAAATAATTGTGTTCCCAAATTTTAATACCATAACATGCCTGTGTATTATATTTTGCCACAGTTGTTCTAACAAGAGGTAACAGGGAGTTCCCCCATATTTATAATTAAAAGCTTTAAGGGCTAACGTTGTATGAGAAATTTTTTCATATATTGATTCATAATGTTTCTTCCATTTAAATGCAGAAGAAATGACCAAACCCAGATATTGATAAATCTTCACTATCTCCATCTTTTCTGTTTTAATTTTCCAGGTGCCCTTATATTTTACACCACCCAAAATCATTACTTTAGATTTATCCATGTTGACTTTTAAATCTGCAAATCTGGTGACATCCAGCAGACCAGACCTGGGTTTGAATCCCACAGCTTCCACTTGCATACTGTGTGACCCTGAGCAAGTCACTTAACTTCCCTGTGCTCCCAGGTCGCACCTGTAAACAAGCTTTCAGCTTAGTGTGCTACTCCTGGTTAAACAAAAAAAAAAAAAAAAAATATTTATGATCTGCAAAATCAGACAGTAAGTTAAGCTTTAGTTGCAAACCCTTTGGAATAAGAACCATTTGAAGAAGATCATTGGCATAAGCCAAAATGCCACCATATTCCTTACCAATTTTTGGAGAGTCAGATGGAAGGATAATCATTTTCTCTAACAAATTATTAAGATACAGTAAATCAAGAAGAGGGTAGGTGCCAGGATACAGCCCTGCCTCACTGCATCATTAGTCTCAAAACGCTCTGCAATACTACCCTTACTATTCCTAATCTGTGCCCAAGTATGTGAATAGAGGACTTTTATAGGTTTAATAAATGCCAAATTAATACCTTATTCTTTCATTGTTAACCAAAGAATCTCTTTATTGATGGTATCAAAAGTGGAAGAAAAATCAAAGCTAAGTATCATTTTTGATGGCTTAATTTAACATATTTTTCATACAGATGCTGTAGTATGAAAATATTATCAAGGGTAGAATACGATTCACGAAAACCAGCCTGAGCTTGTAAAAAATCACCTAAAGCCTGAATAGAAATCAACAATCTCTTAAGAAGAATACTGGACCGAATTTTTTTCTATGATATCCATAAGACTTATAGGTCTATAGTTAACTGGTTTGGTTCTGTCCCCTTTCTTAAAGATAGGAACAATTATAGTCCCTCTCCATGACTCCAGGATATAATCTTTTGCAATACACTCATTGAAGAAGTCAACAAGGAGTTCTGCCCATTTTAGGTCTTGGCATTTAAAGATTTCACTAGGAATTAAATCTGGGCCTGGGGCGCTGTTATTTTTAGTGACTAAATTACCTCTAATACCTCCAAGGGTGTAATTTCTGTAAGTTTATCAGAAATAAATGATGGTATGGTCATGGTAGATGCTTCATATTCATGAAAAAATATGTTTGAAAAGTAATCCAGCCTAGTATGTTCATCAATAAAGTTTTCTATATTGTGCATATTTTGTTTGCAATCCTTTGCAAACTAGTTGCCAAACGGCTTTATCATCCCTGTTGTTAACCACATCATTCATTTATTGCCATAACAATTCAAAGTGTACCTTTTTTTGTTCCAAAGAAATTGTTTGTACTTTTTTCTTCCTATCTTTACACATCCATAATCAAGAGTATTACGTGATACCTTATATTTTCTAATTAGGACTGTTAATTTAAGTTTCTCAGTAACACATTCACTGTCAAACCATCCTTTGTAAGTGATTCTTTTATTCCCTCCTTTGGTTTCCTTGTATATAGTTTCCTGAATTTTTTTTAAGAGCAGATTATAAAATACTGTCTCTAATGAACAAGTCTGCACCCAAATTGTCCTGATAATAATTAAATAATAAATTCAGCTCGTTTAAGACCAAGCTCTCACAGTCACTGGACCATATGATTCTTTTCCTATTTCTAATTTCTAAATTATTCTCTGTTATGGTATTAATCTTTCCTGAATGGTAGAAGGAGTTATATCATATTGCACCAGAAGACAAATGGGAAAATTATCACTTTCAGGGCGACAATTGACTTTCAGTGATCTCCAATAGTCAAGAGGACCTCTCCATAATGCTAAATCTGAAGCAGATTCAGTATTGGAGGTATGAAAGGTACCTTCACCCCCAAGATCACCCAACAGGTGCCCATTTAGGGGAAAGATACCATTTATTTTTAGAAACGTACTTAATTTTAATCCATTAGTATTAATTATATTATCTTTGGAACATTGTGAGAGAAAATTAGCAGATGAATACATATAATTTAAGATAGTATCATCAGCAAGCCTATCATAGGTTTCTATCCTTGCATTTAGGTCTCCCATAAGCAGAAAGTAATCATCTGGATATTCACAACTGAGTTTAAAAATAAGATCCTCAAGGATCATCCAAGTCTGGGGATTATAGAACTTATATTTGACAGGTGGAACATAAGTATTACATAATTTTGTAGACAAATTTCCCTTAAGTCTTATTACATGAAATATAATCATTTTTATCAATTATTATTATTTGTGAGAAAACGTGGATCTTAACACATGTAGTTAAACCTCCCACACATCTACCAAGTTTGGAAATTCTTCTGCCAGGAATACGGAACATATGGTAACCATTTAGCTGAAGCTTCTCATCTTGGGTATGCCATGATTCCTACAGACAAATCACTGAGAAACTGTTTAAGTACTCAGTGAACTCTCTGTCAAAAGCTTTTAGTTTGAAGCCTGCAATATTTCTGGCTACGCTGTCATTCGGCTTGATCATAATGACAAGAGAGGCAGTGGATGTGCCTTCTATGTACAGTAAATGACTCACTGCATTACCAAGCCCTGCCTGCACCCTCCCTAGACCATGGTGCCCAATCTCTCTCAATAAAACTCTCCCCTGACCAAAACAGTGCTCCTCTTACTCTCACCGTTGCCTACATCCCACCCGCAGCCAATCCCTGCCTGTAAAGCACTTTCCGACTATCTAGCCAGCCACCCCCACAAAATGGAACAAATCCTAGTTGGGGATCTCAACATAAATTGGCTAGCAAGCTCATCAACACATGCCAAATATACATTTACTGGGTTAGATATGACCCAACTGGTATCCCAGCCTACCAGGGCCAACCTCACTAATGGAACCCACACCCTACTAGATATCCTGCTCACTAATCCTCCCCACCACATTACCGACCTGGGTGTCCTACCCAATGCCTTAAATGACCACTCCACAATCATCTTCAGCTGGTCCTGTCAGCTACCTAAACTACCACCAAATATCACCTTTCATCATTGACTATGCCAAGGAGGCATAGCCAAACTCAAACAATATTTAATTAACTGGGGCTGGTCCCCTATTTCCCAAGCCCAGCACATAGATGATGCATTGCACTGCTTCACCACCACCTTTAATACCACCTGTGATGCTTTTGCACCAACCATCAAAGTGATCACTAAGAAACAAAGTGCCCCCAGATCAACCCATAACTCCTACAATAGTTCAAAATGTGTGACAACCTCTGGCATCGTGCCACTGCCTCCAGTTTACTAAGTGATAGACAGGCCTATAATGCTGCCCGCAATAAGTGTACCTGGGCAATCTGCAAGGCTAAGGTGAAGCATTACAGAACCACCCTAGCCACCTCCTGGGGTAGCACAAAAAAGTTGTGGGATAACATCAAGGAGCTTAATGGTAAATCCTGCTCCCCCTCTACAACCTAGTGATAATGGTACTACCACCACAAACACAATTCACATAGCTAACTGCCTCTACTCCACCTTCTCAGACCTCAGCTCAGTCCTCCCTAGCAACTTTTTTGATCCAATTCAGCCTACCCCACCACCTGAGCTCCTCCACCTCCCCTTCAAACTCAGAGTCATTACCCCTACAGAAGCGAAAGCCTACCTGTCCAAAAGCCCTCCAGAGCTCCAATTACTGCAAAGATGCCTTCGATATGCGTATCCTATACCTTGCGCTAGACTCAGTTATCTCCCCACTCACGGACCTTCTAAATCTGTCCCTGCTCTTTGGCCAGTTCCCAACCTCATGGAAAATGGCAGTGATAACAACAATATTGAAATGTGGTGACAGCTCCCTCTCAAACAACTATTGGCCCATCTCGATTCTCCCCCCACTCTCTAAAGTCCTTGAAAAAATCAAGGCCAGTCAGTTCACTGACTACCTCCTCTCACACAACCTCTTATGTAGGAAGCAGCATGATTTCAGAGCTGGTCATAGCACTACGACTGCCCTCACAGGATTCGTTAACTCCCTGCACTCCACACTTGACAAGGGGCACCTTGCATGGTCCGTGTTTATAGACCTCACAAAGGCCTTCAACTCAGTTTCTCATCCCCTCCTTCTTAACACATTATAACAAATGTGGGTCTCTCATTGTCCACTGTCATGGTTCTCCAGCTATCTTTCATCTAGAACCCAATGTGTTAAAATTAATAATACCATATCTACTATGCTGCCTGTGCACTCAGGAGTTCACCAGGGATCTATCCTGGGTCCCCTGCTATTCAGCATCTACCTTAATGCCCTGCCTAAATCCTGCCCGGCAACCTTCTCCTTTATGCGGATGATGCTGTTCTTTATGCCTCACATCCTGATCCTCTCTCCAGAGTACCTTACAAAATTCCTTCTCTCAGATTGAACACGGGTTTGCTGAACACAGATTGGTGGTCAACATTAAAAAAACTAAGATGATTCTCTATGCCCACCACCAAAACAGATCAAAGGATTTCCCCCTGGAAATACTCTCCACATCTCTCATCCCACTGGAACAGGTCCAAAAGTTTAAATATCTAGGTATTACATTTGACTCTTCCCTGTCATTCCACGAACATATAAAAATCCTCACCTCCACCACCAACTCCCACATTGGTCTACTTTATAGACATAAAGACTGCCACCTGAAGCACTTCACCTAGCCGTTACCTCCTCAGTCTTAACGCTGGTGGACTGTGGCCTCACAATTTATGCTTTTACTGACCCTATGGTGTTTCATCAAATACAAGTAGTCATTAATAAGGCCTGCCAGCTCCTCTCTGGTGCCGACAGAAATACACATACCTGCACCCTATACGAGCTCACCAATATACTTTTCCTTGAGGAAGAACTATTATACCAGACCTGTCTCTTCACCAAAAAAATCCACCTGGGTTTAACCCTAGTAGGTGTCATGGCTTCTTTTCAGGCAGCCACCATCTCAGCATCCACATGGGCTGCCCCAAAAACTATTTGGAAGGTGCCTAGGGTTAGGACCACCCTGGCCCAGTGAACCTTCCCCCTTAGAGCTCCATTCTGGAACAATGCCCTCCCTCTGGCTGTCACATCAATCACCAATCTAGGTCCTTTTAAAGCTGCCTTTAAGGGCCCATATCCTCTCCTCTCCTCATGTCAATGCCAGTGTAACCGGTAACCTGTGGATCCTGCACCATGCCACTAGGCCATGCACCTGCCCTTGGCCAGGCAGTGGAGAGCCCTCACTATTTGTAGCCTACAGGCTCCTCACCTCCCTCGGTTACCATATAGTTGCACTGGACTATGAATGCATTGTATTATATATAAGACAAGGCCTCCCTGAGGTGGCTTACTACCAACTCATATCATGCATTGCTTTAGCTACAAATTGTATAGATCTTAACCGCTCATTAGGTGACTATGTTGATAGCTCTGCCCTGTTTTTGCTACAAAATATATAGGCATAAACCTGTGCTCATTGTACTTATACTGTGTATGATTGCTCACCCACATTTATTCTATGTATGTACTGTATAAATGTCTATGTTTTATTCTGATGTGGAGCCTTTGGAAATGAGTCTATGACTCAAAGGGTTGTAATTCCGATTTCCTAAATAAATAAATAAATAAAGGATAACCCCTGGCCAAGATCTAAACAAATGGACTCATTTGGTGACACACTGTCTTTTATAGAACTAGTTTGAAAAGTTGTTGGCTGTCAATAATTAACTTCTGAATTAGCTTTATGTTTATTTAGATGGTTAGCCTATAGGTTCTGAGTGCCAGTTTGCATTGCCAAGCCATCATGCCTATGAGAAGTCCAAGAACTCATCGGACTTTTAATGTTTATGTTGCTACTGTGAGGAACTGCCATAATTAATGATGATTCTACAATATGTATTCACATTTGATCCAAGATATCCAACCTTGCTAGTATTCTATCACTGACCCATCTATTACCACAGAGTAAATCAACCTGAACATCATTGTGGAGACTTGGATGTCTAAAGACATCCAAGATTCCATTCCTTCCAAGTTTAATACCTAATATGTTGGAAAGAAGATTACATATTGCAAGTCTAAGTTTTGTACTAGTCTCTCTGAACATTTTCTTTAGACCAAACATCGAGAGTGAGAGAGGGCTGTCATCCAAGGCCCCTCCCCCTTCTGCCTCCTCCTGATAATTATCCAACAGTTCAACCTGTAGGTTCCCAATTTGATGTTCTGAAATGTTTCTCTAGATATAATAAAGAATTCTCTTATGGCTACAGTACACATCAATGTACCCAGACATATTGGATGCTGGAGTATATTTAACATCAGAGATGTCACTTTCCTTCAGGTTAAGACCCAAGATGTCTCTTAGAATTCCCATAATTCTAGACTTCATCATTTTATTATTATCCAGCTCACCAGACTCACAAGATAGACCCTTGAATCTTAACACGCTCAATGAGACTGAAGGGTCTGTTCCACTGCTTGTAGCAATTTTTTTAAACAACAGCTTTCTCTCTCTCTCTCTCTCTCTCTCTCTCTCTCTCTCTCTCTCTCTCTCTCTCTCTCTCTCTGTCGCTCTCTCTCTTCGCTCTCTCTCTCCTGTCTCTCTCTCCTCAGTGGAAGTAATACTCTCCAAGAGTGGGAGAGTTTCCTTCTACAGAATTTAACTCATTGTTCCCAATATTATGTTGCATCTTAGATATTACATGTTGTTGATTTATGATAGTATTTTTTTTTCCCCAAGTGGGCATTTCAGAGTTTAATTCAAGATTTACTGTCCCTAAATTCTCTTTATCATACACTTCTGACTTTACTACAAAAGGTACTACACCATTTAGATTTTCCTTTTCTTCATTGTTTTCCTTTTTTGGCTTTCCTAGCTTTCTTCAATCTCTGCATTGTATTATGAGGTTTTTTTTCCCCTTCTGAATAACAAATCCATATTTTTCCCCTATTTTCTTGTTATTCTTGTTCTTTTTGTTGTTTTATTACTCAAGGAAATTTGTTTTTTAAAAATTATGGATGAGAATTCTGGTCTAATTTGAGGCTCAGAAAGCAAAGCTTCCTCAGGGACCAACATAGAGATGGATGAGGATTCCTTGTTTGGATGACTATCCTGTAATAATCTAATAATGTATTCCATTCTGGCCGCATTAACAGCAATGTTTACTTTGAGATTATCAATTTCCTCCCTAACAGCTATAAATTGCTCCATTAAAATTAAATTGGCAGCATGTTGATTCTTCATAATATTAATAATATCTTGGCTTAGAGCAGTAGGTTAATACATTAAAGATTCTTCCTTATTTGGGACTGACCCAGAATCAGAAGAGCTAACCACTATTGGAACATGTTTTGTAAGATTCCACTTTAGGAGCCTTGTTTATATTAATTTCCGAATCAAGAGCTTCCAGCCCTTGGATTGCATTATGTAAATCAATCCTAATAGTATCCAAATTGCTGTTTGGTGGAGTTTTATTAGTGAAAGCACCCACTTTATCAATACATTTGGGTATACTCACTGTTCCACTAAAATGTGATAAATTATCATCGTTTTCTATAAAGGAAACTCGTCCAACCAAATCAGATAAAGTTTCTGTTAAGGATTAATTTTTTACCTCAGTATCCTTAGGAGTGGAAAAACCCTTACAGTCAAAGGGGTCATTTTCAATGTTAAGTAGATCTAACCTAACAGACACATCACTTGCCTCCACATTTACTGAATTCTGAGAACTACCAGAGAATACTAAAGTAAGACCTTTATTATTTTTATTACTCAATGATGTTAAGAGCAGGGAGGGAGTCAAGGTTAGGTTTATTTTTGATTTTGCATCTACAAGTCCTTCCATTTCCCCCACCTCAAATATAGTTATCACATTTTTTTTAACATAATGAGATGTGTTATGTGTCTGAATGGCCTGTTTGGCTTGTTTACTTGGAGGTGGAAGATCCTGATTTATAACATCAGCCAAAGCAGAAGCTGCTTCTCCAACTTGAACCTCCAAATTGTTAGTTTTTAAATTTTCCTTTTTATTAGGTCTGAAAACAAACCCATCAATTTTACCGTGCTTATTCTTAGTTTTTGGCTTTTTTAGATTTTTCCATTTAGGGTTCATCAAAGATGCTTTGGCATCAAATGGCTTAGCCTCTGGATTCAAGGAGAAAGGGAGGATCTTACTAATACCCATTTATTTTTGGGGGGGGCTGGCATCCCCAAGCCCTGTGAATCAGCTCACCAGGTACTGGCAACCACCCCCTCATGCTCGGGGCTTGCCCCCCAAGTGGGGCCATCACGTTGGACTTAGGTGGCCTAGATGGGGCAGTACCAGAGCCAGCTCATTAGCAGGGGCTGGTATTTTAGCTGCTATAGTTCCCCTTTTGGGAGTGGGGATGTGCAATGATGGCCCGCATCCACCCCACCCCGTGCATGCTGGCACCAATGCTGTGGCACCCCTGGTCTCTGCTAAGGGTCCGTGATGTGTCGGAAATGCCACCCCACCTCCCCCAGAGTAGGAGAGCAGTGAAGCAGACACTCTATCCTACTCCCCCCCATGGCCAGCCCTCTGACTTTAAGATCCATTCCCAAACCAGGGTCATCGGCAATGCAGATGGCGGACATGCCTCTGTGCCAGCAGGCCAGCCACTAATACCCATTTTTTGGGGGGGCTATTTCCCCCTGCTCAGTCTCCACTTCAGACAGACTATGCACTCTTGTTAATATCATCTTGAAAACTTATTTGGGAACTTATTTTAAGATCAGGATTTAAACTACTTTTCCCAGAAAAATCCTGTAAACCAAACCAATTTCTAAGTATAGAAACAAGAATATACGACATACAAGATAGCGCCTAAAGTGCCTGAAGTGCTTTAAACAGTATCTATAAATACTTTCTTTCTAAACAACTCTGCTCCACACTAGTAAAAATACAAATAGAATAAAATAAAAACAAATGTCCCAAAATGTCCCAAAAAAATTTCACTTAGCCAAGTTGTTAAAGTCCATAGCAGGCAGCTTCTAAGAACTTCCAAAAAACATCACCTTATCTACCATGTGATGGTTCAAAGTTGATTCCACCCAAGTATTAAAGTTCTAGTTCCACAGCCTGGATGCAAAATATATTGCAGATAGTTCAGAATAAAGTCACAAATTAATCTCAGTGGATCACCTAGTAACACAGTTGTGCACAAATATTTTCTCAATGCTTCCAGTATGTAGACCAATGATAAGCTGAAAGACAAAATTAAATGGCCAGCGAGGAGAAAAATAAAATAAAAATATTGAAACACTATGAAGTATGCACTTATTAATCCTCCTTAAGTGCTTTAAGTCCTTGTAAGAGTAAAACAAAAAGTTGTAGCTGTAACACTATGGTTCTGTCACTCAGGAGTTAAATTATCTGAGGCTTACTGTAAATAACTAATTATTTCAGTTTTAAAGTGTATAACCCTCTTTACAGTTCTGTAAGCCCAAATGGAATCCTTTAAATAACCCCAACAAATTTGCCATATGAAAAAGCCAGATTTGCCAAATATATCTTTCAAACTGGACATTTAAAATTATTTTAAAGTGGTCAATCCAAAAAAAACCTCTTCACATGCAGCAGCACGCCATCCCAAAGACAATTCTCAATAAGCTATAACACAGCAGTAAAAATTATTTGCTTTAGGGAGGGTCTACTAACTCAACATTTTAATATGTTTTAGTATGATTCTTTTTACAGTTTAAATAGATCATTAGGAATTCCAAGACATTAGTTATCCTACCATTTTCCACGGCTGACTGATTATGGCTCTTTTAGAGAATGTTTAGCCTCTGAAGTCTCACAGCTCCGCTACAGTGAGTAGTAAACCAAATGAGACTTACTACACCTGGAGTACAGTAAACACCTAAAGGAACAACTAAAGTGATGTACTGTTTGGCCCAGGAAGCCACTGGAAAGGCCTATGAATCCAGCAAGGTCAGGTATGACAAACATGTATGAGGGCAAGCACCACAGCACAGATATTGATATTAATGAGAAACCTTTGGAGTCCCTGGAAAATTTAAAATAGCAGACCATTGGAAACCTGAGCCCCAATATAGTCGCAAAATCATGCTGCACAATAGTCACAATGGCCTTGTTTTGGCAAAGTTTAACCATGCAATTCTTTGTGTCTTACACTAAGGGAACTCAAGGCTTTTCCTGTGCTAGTACAATGGCACTGGCACCAGCACAGGTAAAGGAGCTTGGCTAGTATAGTAATAAAGCACTGTGCTATGCACAGGTACTTTCTGGCCTCCAGGTCCACTGTTGCACACTACACTGAATGTCTTCCCAGAATAGCCACTAAAAGTAATCCCACAGGGCTGCTGAAGATGTGTGTCAGGAAGAAAGATATTGTCAAGGTGGTAGTATTAGACTGAGATTGGTGAGTGACCAATTTTGTTTTACCAGTGTTTGAGGGGCTGGGAAGGTAGGGGGTTCAGCTGGACACCAGGGAAGGAATGTACCCATCCAGATGGCCACAGGGCTACTGGCCCACCAAGGAAGAACATTGTGTTTCAATATATGTAACTATCACCTCAGCCAACAAGCAGGCCATATGATATGGGGCTAGTGGGAATGACTGTTGTGGTAGAGTCTCTGCTATGGACATTTAGGTATGGCTGCATGACTGGTACACTGCAATACCTAAATATGTGTGGGTGTTACAAGTCCAGTGTTTACAGTCACAAACCCTGTTTGCAACCATAAACATCTGGTGACCAACATTTGCATTGTGACTTAAGACTCTTCTCCTTATGAATAAAAAGGGCCTTTATGTATGGCAGTTTTCAGAGGTGGTGAAGCCTCTTTGTGTCCCCAAAGTCCATTATCTCTGACAGCAAATGTGCATAGGGCTCCTGAGCACTATGTAATGGTTGAACAGTTATCAAATCTGCCAGTGTACTAATTGCATCTGAAAAAGGGAAACACTATGGTACAGGTCCTGCATAGCAAACCATCAATTACCATTCTGACAATTGTTGCCTGGACTAAGAACTGAATACTTTCTTCACCACCCAGACTACCAGTCACTAGGAGTGAGACATAAAGAAGGAGACTTTGTAATGTTCAGCCTGGAACCCCCTGATGCCAGTCCAATAACAAACCCTGATGTGGTCAACTACAGTACAGTTTGGATGACGAGGGCCAGTTTTGCTAACTTAAAGTACAGTGAAGTTAATCAGAATACAGCACTCTTATCACAGTTTCTGCCAGTGACATACTGCAGAATACTACAGGAGCACAATGTAATCCTTAGTGAATTGTTCCAATTTGTCAAGCATGAAGGTGTGACATGCTTATTACAGAGCATTGCATCCTGTCAGACTCCACTGTATATAAGCAGATAGAAATAACTCAGAACTTAAAGTTTCATTAGTCAGTACTGAGAAATATGGACTTAACCCTGAGGCAGAGCCATTCATTCCACCTAATTATGTATACATAGTTGACATGCTTACCATGAGGAGGATGGTGGAGACCAAGCCAAGTTAGCTGAACAGGATGATGAGAAACCAGAACTTTCTAAAGGTACTTCTGTGCAAGACACAGAACCTGCCATGTGAGAAGAAGAAGGAGAAGGAGAAGAAGAAGAAGAAAGGAAGAAG
Organism: Neoceratodus forsteri; assembly: GCA_016271365.2. Lineage (NCBI taxonomy): Eukaryota > Metazoa > Chordata > Ceratodontiformes > Ceratodontidae > Neoceratodus > Neoceratodus forsteri. The sequence continues at coordinate 1,572,439,301 of CM057452.1, forward strand.
AAGAAGAAGAGGAAGAAGAAGAAAGGAAGAAGATGATGACTGTTGGAACACTCTTGAAGAGAAGTAAAACTCATCAAGAAACTTGTCTACATTAAGATATCTCTGGTACCTCTGCTGACCTACCTAGTCTCATGCTCTTCACACTGTTGTACTGCTCTTAGGTTACAGTTGGAAGCTTTCTTTATGTTGCTTAAAAATGGTATACACTGGGAAACTGCATGCTGTGGATACCATGGTAATTTGCCATACTAGTTATGCACATTGGGGCCTATGAATGAAGGTGCGGATTGCCTGTGTCCCACAGAACAGTGCCACATAAGCAATCCTACGTGTCAATGGCATGCACTGGGAGTTCCATAGACCCCTAAATAGATGCATAAAGGGATGCATATCCCATTTTACTGGATCCCCTGGACGGTCATGCAGCTACACATGCAGCAAGCCCAGGGGCATATCTGGGGGCATGCCTGCACTCCGCGCCATTTACTAAGGTGCAGACTTCCAGGGAGAGGGATGTAATATATGGCAGTGGGGTCCCTGATGTATCTGTTATTTGCCCCTCAATGACAGCCACTTGCTGTGATGGAACAGGGACTCCCTCCACAGTGCTGTTGCAGCCCACCAGGCTGACACAGAGGGCTGGGGACAGTGATTCGGGTACTCGCCCATACATTAAAATAATAGCAGTCCTGCACGTTCCAGAATCCCCTGCTCACACTCAGCAGGTGCAAGAGACATGTTTGTTAAACCAAAGTTGTCTCTGAGGCAGATCTTGCTCACCTTGTCTCTGAAGCAGGGCTGCCTCTGAGATAAGTCTGTCTCTGAAGCAGACATTATAGATAAGGCTGCTTCCCAGGGAGGCCTTTAACCTCTACAGCTAAAGAGTTGAGCTGCATTGCTGTGCTGGCTTTGTGGTGTAGTGGGAAGATCTGCTGCCTGATAAACAAGAGACGGAGAGTTTGAAATTACACGTGGTTCTTTTACTTCTCTTTTGTCAGAATTTCACTTTAGTGCTGATCCGTGGCAGCATTGTGTTAGAATAGTTAATCTAGAAGAGAAGGAACTCAGGGTGAAAAAGAATAAGTGCAAAAATCTAAGTTTTGCATTGCAACGAGTTCTGCTTCTGAGGTAGGGCTACCTTGGAAGCAACTTGTCTCTTGCCAGAGCAGGTGGTTCACTTGGGGACACAGGACAGGCATCTGACTGGATGTTGGCCTGTGTCACTCAAACTGCCCCCCATGGAGCCCCACACCAGGGAGGATAGGGCTATGGACAGGCACCCTGCGGAGGTGCACAGTTATGCATACTTTGCACCTTGTGCCTGTTCCCCAGAATGTAACTATGTGGGCTGAGGAATGCACAAATCGCATGTATCCAGCTCACCTTTATGTATAGTGCCCAATCTATTTCGATATGAACCTGGTGTATCAGTCTGTTGTTTTTTCATGTTTGGTGCTTTTGTCTTTCCTATCCTTTCTGTGAATACTAAGGGTTTCAATGATTGGAGATTGTTACCCCACCCCAAACAAGGGGCTTACCTTAAGCTCCCTGCCCAAAGTTTGGTCCCTCCAGCCTCATGGCAGTCACCATATGACCTTGCTCCCATTCACATGGGCTGCAGCTAGGGGACTAAAAGAACAAGGAGGCTCCTCTTCATTTCTTTTTTAGCAGTGGTGCACCTCAGGATGATGTCTCAACAGTGAGCTTTACTCTTGTGATTCCATGATGTCACCAAGGTCTGTTCATTATTCTATGAGACATAACAGTATGTGCATTATTGTAAGATACTGCACACCTTGGGTGTACTGTAAGGCCTGAGGCATCACCAAGTATATTTTACCACCAGATAAATATTGTTATCCCACAACAGCACATACCCCGGAATGTATTATTGTGATATTCTGTAAATGGAGTCTAAGATTATTTGGAGATGCCAATGTGGGGCAATTTTACTTACACATCACTTGTAGGTTTTCTGTTACCCCTTTCCTCCCTAAATGGTAATTGCTGAACACTTAGTATCTGCATGTGGTAGAATGATTGAAACAGATACACACTTATGTGAACCACAACTTGCAGCCTCAGCATTTATTAAAATAGACATCACACCCTTCAGGCAAGGGGCAATTTGATTTCAGCATTAACAGTGAGATTAATCAGAGACATGTTGCTATATGAATAGAAACAGCTGGAAAATTTCTGGTGTAGGTGCAGTTTCTGAGGGACAGAATAAAAATGGCAGATGAGATTTTAAGTCTCAGGCGCTGATGGGAATGGAAAGGATCGGAGGACTGTGCCCCCTGCACCCCCACCCCCACACACACACATACAGTACATTGGTTTGTTTTGGGGGCCAAAGCCCCCCTGAGTCCCCCTTCCCACTCCTCCTCCTACCAATACTACACTACTGCTACAGCTAACACTAATAGTCACAGTGCTTACAAGATCACAGAAGTAATCAGATGATAATTTGTTATGACGCTGAAACCTCATCTGATGATGTCATAATCTTGTCCGTCCTCAGAAACTGCACCCCAGCTAAATTTCCTGATGGGAGCAACTTCATTGATGTTCAAATGCACTTTGAGCAGCATTGTACTGGTTTTAGAGTGATCCAAACAAATAATATTTGCATTACGCATGTCCACTAGTTTTCAGTCTCCACCAAAAAAAGAAGGTCCTTACCTTAAGTGAAGAATGGAGACTATACACTATCATCCTGCTCAAGCTGCCCTGTCATGGGTGGCTTCATTGAAACACAAATCAATGACTCTCTTCTTCAGAGACTGCCAAATTTGTTTAAAAGGCAGACCAGATCCTGTAAACAATTACATAATGCAGTAGGCAGTGATTCATTTGTAGTACCACAGCTTGGCACCTTGTTTCTGATTGAGGAGTTCAATGCCCTCCATTGCCCTCCATGCTGATGGGCTAGGCATGAGATTCGAGCCTACTCAACAGCTGCCTTACTGTTGTAGAGAGGTGTATGCATTCATGCCTAGCAGATACCGTGGCATTATGACTGGTTGGCTGGTACAGCAAATAACATGGACTGCCTTGGAGTCTGTTGCTCCCCATTGGAGATATGTGCCTGCCATCAGGCCCCTGATGCCAAACCCAGTGACACTACTGGTCAAAGCCAGATGATTGTCCCTTAGAGGGAGTTCCTCCTTCTTCTCTGCCCAAACTAGGTGGTCAGAACTTCTTTATATATTTGCCTCCTCCATTACTTACCATGCAAAGAGCAGAACATGCTCAAAAATTCAGACGGCAGGTGGATCACCAACTTAAACATGGGTTAGTAAGATCTTAGAGAAAATGGTTATTTGTTTATTAGAGGAACACATTATTAAAAATGATTTTCTTACAGAACATCAGTTTGGATTCAGAAAGGGCCACAGTACAACACTGGGCCTGACAACATTTACAAATGATGTACGTGACAGGGGCCCATGAATTGCAGTTGTATTTGCAGATTTTACCAAAACAGTTTGCTGTATATGCCCTACAAAACTGATTTACAGATATTGTACTTTGCAGTTAGGAGTACTTTCTAAACTCCGAGCTACAGTATATGTCCTACTCCATTTTACTACAGTCTAGTTCTTTAGTGATTAAGGATCCTTGACTCTGACCTGTGTTAACCAAAATAAATGCAGTAGGTCCTTCGCTCCTTATTCCATAACATTTTTTATGCTGATGTAAAAGTATCCCAAGAAACCTCATGTCCCAGTGGTGATGTACTATACCTGCACATCAGCATGGAGTAAATAGATGCTTAAGGAAGAAGGACTGCAAAGAGAGATTTGGGCTCTGCTCCTGGCTTTTATTAACCATAGGAAACCTGCATATGAGGGTGCTTGGTAGCAGGAGCAAAGTTCAGTACAGTAATTGAATGCGTCGGTGTACCTGCATCCATAACACAAGTCCCATATAAGGATACCCAGCAGTAAGAACTCACAACAAATATTTGCTCTTAGTGAATTTGTAATTTGCTTGACAGAAATACTTTTACACATGGCAGATGAATGGGCTATCAACAGAGTAGTCAATTATTTCTGTGCAATAATGAAAGTGAAGAAGAAGCTTTTAGCGAATCAGCCTTATCAATAATTACCAGTGAGATTTGTCCTTATTGTAGCAAATTTAATGTTCTACTTGTCTGCATCATATAGATATTGTAACAGATGCTGATTTTAGTGCTATTTATTTTATTATGTACTGTATTGCATATTATTTATTTATTGTAATGAATGTGAATGGCTTTGTAAGCTCAACAATAAAGCTTTACTTACTTACTTGTGTGAAATGTTATTAACTTGACAACCCATATACTTGTGTAGATAGCAATCAAAAGGCCTCTAGCAATCATATCAACATCAATCCCAAGTAGATGAGTGAGCAGCCATCTCTATCAAATAATAACTTTCCTATTGCACAGTGAAAATACCCAAAGAAATTCATATATATTTTTTTTTCAGAATCCCTAACCAAGAGTAATTCCAGGGGGGAGGATTAGGACACACTCACTCAAATGTTCACAAAGCATGGACTGAGGTATTTTCTATGTCGTCGCAAGTTCCATTGAAGATAGCTACTCACTTATATACTTAAAACTGATGTTGGTGTGATTGCCAGATGCTGGTTTGCTTTTTTATCTACACAAATACAGTGAAGCCAGTGAGGATGTAACTCAATACTTTGCACTGAATGACATGTCACAAAATGCTGCTTGACAAAAAGGTTTAATTACCATTGACTTACACTGCCCCCTGCAGCATACTGCAGTAGTTTGCAGTAATAGTGCAAGGTACTTCATTGCATCCTGGCTAGCACCACTGTATATGAAACACAGAAACATAGACTTTGACGGCAGATAAGGACCACTTGGCCCATCTAGTCTGCCCATTTCCCTACCTACAGGATAGGCTGCAGATCCTAGTTAACCAACAGCCTATTTCTTCCTACCCCCCACAAGAATTGCCTTATGTCTGTCCCATGCATTCTTGAATTCTCCCACAGTTGTAGACTCCACAACCTCCTCAGGAAGGCTGTTCCATGCATTCACTACCCTCCTGTGAAATAATACTTCCTCACATTGCCCTGAACAGCCCCCTCTATCTTTAAATTGTGTCCCCTTTCTTCACGTCTCTTTTCTGAAAGATGCTACCTTCTTGGACTTTGTTGATTCCACTGAGGTACTTAAAGTTTCTATCATGTCCCCCTCTCCTTCTTTCCTCAAGGGTATACATATTAAGCTCCTTTAGTCTCTCCTCATACGGCTTCTCTTGCAGACCCTGCACCATTTTAGTTGCCCTCCTCTGGACTGCCTCTATCCTGTCTGTGTCCTTGCAGAGATGGGGTCTCCAGAACTGGACGCAGTACTCCAGATGGGGTCTCACCAACTGTCTGTACAGAGGGATAACAATTTCCTGTTTTCCGCTGCTGATGCCTCTCCCTGTGCATCCCAGTATACCCCCAGCCCTCCCTACTGCCTTCTCACATTGCTTGCTAACCTTAAGGTCATCTGATATGATTACCCCAGGTCCCTTTCCTTTTTTGTTGTTGTTATTACCTCCCTCCCATTGTGTATTCTTCCCCTGGGTTCTTGTTTCCCAGGTGTATTATTTTGCACTTCTCTGCATTGAATCCTAGCTGCCATACTTCTGACCATTCATCCAACCTTGTCAAGTCCCTTCTCAACCTTTCCATGCCTCCTTGTGTATCAACCCTGTTGCAGATCTTTGTGCCATCTGCATAGAGGCATACTTTTCCTTCCAGTCCCTCTGCAATGTCACTTATGAACACATTAAAAAGGACTGGACCCAATATTGAACCCTGCGATACCCGACTAGTAACCCCTCTTTCTTCAGAGTGGACTCCATTTACAATTACCTTCTGTGTCCTGTTGTCCAGCCAATGTTTTATCCAGGCTACCACCCTGGGACCCACTCCCAGGCTGGTTAATATGACTATTAATCTTGTGTGTGGGACTGTGTCAAATGCCTTGCTAACGTCTAGGTAGGCCATGTCCACAGCCCCTCCCTGGTCTACTACTTTGGTCACCCAGTCCAGTCCAGTCCATATGAGTTTTCAAGTTAGTAACTTTTCCCATGTGCAAATAATTCACTATGAGCAAAGGACTACTATGAGTTCTTTATGCTGGGTATCCTTGTATCAGAACAGGTATTTAGGTGTGCAGATACACCAGTGCATTGGATTAATGAAGAAAGATGCCTGTTGGGACTCAGAAGTAACTGACCAGCAGCATGTGTTGGAAACATGTTAATTACAGAGGGACTCATTTCATTTAAACAAATGTATAAGAATGTTGGAGGAGGGTTACAGAGCTTGGAGTTTCCTGGGAGGTCAGAGAAGAGGATAGGGAAGCTATAGTTCAAAGAAGTGGCTTGCATCACTTCACCAGTGTATAGGCAGTAAACCGGAGTGAAGAAGAGACTATATTATTGCTTCAGGTCTACTAAATGTTGGGCCATTCACAAGATTTGTATCCCAAAAGCTACAGGTGATTGCATTGCTCTGCAAATTGCAGCTGCCATTCTATTAAGAGCACCTTTGAAGTAATAGAGATCCACTGTACCGATCTTCCAGTAATATTCACAAAGAAAACTGCAATTAACATAGAAACATAGAATCTGTTGGCAGAAAAAGACTGGTTGGTCCATTCAGTCTGCCCTAGTTTTCTTGCCTTGGATTACACCCTGGACCCTATTTGATCACAGGATGTAGTACTAGGTAACGTAGTACTAGTGTCCCTACCTCCTCCCCTGCCTCCACTTATTATGCCAATGTGCCTATCCCATACATGCATGAAGCTCCCCTCAGTCTTTGCCCCCACCACCTGTTCTGGCAAGCTGTTCCAGGTGTCCATCACCCTTTCTGTGAAGAAGTATTGCCTTACATCCCTCTTAAACTTCCCCGCCTGAAGCTTCATGGAATGCTCCTGTGTTCTACTGCTGCTCCTCCTCTAATAGAGACTGCCCTCCTGCCCCTTGCTCACCCCCATGAGGTACTTATAGGGCTCAATCTTCTCCTCTCTGACTTTCCTGTCCTCCAGGGGAATATGTATAGAGCTCCTGCAGCCTCTACTTATATGGTTTATTGTACAACCAATGCACCATTTTGGTAGCCCTCCACTGTATCATTTCCACTTTGTCAATGTCCTTATGGAGATGTGGCCTCCAGAACTGGAGACAGTACACACGTGCAGTCTCACTAGTGAGTGATACAGTGGCAACACCTACTGCCTTCTCCTGCTAGAAACCTCCCTTTTCTATGCACCCCAGCACCTGGCTAGCCTTGCCTACTGCCTTGTCACACAGCCCTGCAATCTTACAGTTATCAGATATGATTATCCCAAGATTCTGCTCATGCTTCATGACCGTAAGTACCCCCCCAACTTTTTTCTTAATTTGATATATTCTTTATTGAAAAATGCATAATACAACACACAACCAATACAATGATACAAGAACAATAAAAGACAATACAATACATAAACCATGTTATCCTCACCTCCGCCACCACCCCACCCTCTCCAGGCAGAGTGGCACCCCTGTAAGAGGATCAGGAGGAAAGCAGTCACCCATAATAATGTACAATCTAAACTACCATAGGTAACAAATAGTACATCCATTAGGGACCGCGATTAACCTCCCCATCTTAACACAGGCCCCTGGTTTTCCCACCCCAGGTGCATGCCTTTGCATTTTTTTGACATTGAAAACCAGCTGCCACACCCTAGAACGCTTCCAGTTTCCCAAGATCCCTTTGCATTCTCTCCATCCCCTCTTGGGTCTCCACCTTGTTGCAGATTTTTGTGTCATCCACAAAGAGACACACCAGTTGCTCAGCAATAGTACTTGTGAAAACACTGACGAGGGCGTGACCAAGTATCAACCCTTGTAGTGCTCCACCGGTCTCTGCTGCATCACCCAAGGGACTGCCGTTTACCACCACCCACTGCCTCCTATCTTTCAACCAATTTGATACCCATATTAACACCTTTTGCCCCACTCCTAGGTTGCTAAGTTTCTTAATCAGCCTCCTGTGTGGTGCAGTGCTAAATGCCTTACTAAAGTCTATATAGGCCACATCCATTGCCCTCTTCAGTCCACCTCACTAGTTACCCAGTCAAAGAAATAAACAAGATTTATTTGACATGACCTCCCACCTGTGCACATAATTTGTAATTAAGAATGCTTAGTGCCAAAATACAGTTGGATGGCATTAGAGTAAGGATATTTTGGTTAGCCACATGCTACAAGCCCAGCAGGACAAATTCTTAAAGTTGTAATGTTTTAGAGCCACAGTAATATCCCATTAAAAGGCCAAGATCTCACACAGTTATGATCTCAAGTTCACAGAAGTTCCTTTATTAGTCAGTACAGACACTAGGCCTATTAACCCGTGTAGCTGGGATGCTTGATAACTTGTGTCCCAAAGGATGACTGGTGAAGTGGTCTTCCTTGCCTTCCTACAGTCTGGATTACAGAAAATACAGTAATTTCATCTGACAAGATGTTCCAAACCAATGAGGCAGCAACCACAAAGGCAAGGCAAGGCAAATTTTATTTTTCTGGCACCCAATCCCAGAGGCTCTGGGCGCCGTACAACACACAAAAGTTTAAAAAATATAATCTCACAATATAATAAATAATCTATGTCAAAACAGGCAATGTTCTGCATATAAATAATACCCCTACTTACTTTAAAAAGGGACTGATAGTCTATGTTCTAATCCAGCATCCGAGAAAGCCTGGCTAAACCGATAGTACTTAAGGCAGTCTTTAAATACTTCCACAGAAGGGACCTCCCTCACCAACAGCAGAAGCAAATTCCACAGGATGGGGCTGCTGATACTAAAAGCTCTACCACTGGCGGTTTTCAGCCTCTTCCTGGGAATTTCCAGGAGCCCCCTCGAGGAGGATCGCAGGGAGTGGACCGAGGCCATGGGTGTAAGAAGGTCCACCATGTAGCAAGGGCCCAGTCCATGTAGGGCCTTAAAGGTGAGCAAGCCCACCTTGTAAAGCACCTCCACTGAACCAGCAGCCAGTGCAATTCACACAGCACTGGGGTGACGTGACAGTATTTTTACTGTCCAGTCAACAGCCTGGCAGCTGCGTTCTGCACCAGCTGCAGTCAATGGAGGGTGCGTCCAGAGATCCCGAGGTAGAGCACATTACAGTAGTCAAGCCTAGATGTTACAAATGCATGCACCAAGGTGGGGAGGTATGGGGTGGAATCAGGTATTTAATCCTGGCAAAGTTTCTCAGTTGGAAGAAACTAACCCTGACAAGGGATGACACTTGATGTTTCATTGTCAGATTGCTGTCTAGAACCACGCCAAGACTGTGCACCTTAGAGAAGGCCATCAATGGGACAGAGCCTAGAACTAGTCCAGTATCTGCCCCAGAGGCCATCCTATCATGTCTCCTGTTTGACTCCAACACCAGTACCTCCATCTTGTCGGGGTTCAGTCACAACCAGCTAGAGGCCATCCAGTCATTGATCTCGGCCAGACAGTGGTTTAATACTTCCACTGCATTGGATGTCCCAGGGGCAAAGGATAAGTACAGCTGAGTATCATCAGCATAACAATGAAACCCCAAGCTGTACTGCCTAATGATCTCACCTGGGGTAGTATATACATGACAAACAACATCGGTGACAAGAATGAACCCTGAGGTACCCCACAAGACAGAAGGCTAGGGTAGGAGGAGAAATTCCCCATCACCACCCTTTGCCTTCTGTTTGTCAAAAAGGACTGAAACCAGCAGATGACAGTGCCAGTGAGTCCACAAAAGTCCCTCAGGTGGTCAAGTAACACACGATGGTCCACCATGTCAAAAGCTGAGGAGAGATCGAGTAAAATGAGAACTGTTCCTTCCCCTCGATCCCGCGCCCTGAGGAAATCATTATGCACCTGAACTAATGCAGTTTCTGTAGAATGTCCTGCATGAAAACCCGACTGGAGTGGCTCATAGATATCAAATGTCACAAGGTGTTCTCCCAACTGTTGCACCACAATCTTCTCCACAACCTTTCCCAGAAATGGCAGGTTGGAGACCGGTCGATAATTCACCTTGATGTCAGGGTCCAGTGATGGTTTCTTCAGAAGGGGTCTCACCAGCACCTCCTTCAAGGCACCTGGGAAAACCCCCTCCCACAAGGAATGCCGGACAATCAAGGCAAACACCGGGCTAACAGTGTCAACACATCCCATTAAGAAACGAGTCAGTACCGGGTCCAGCTCACAATATGTGTGCTTCAGTTTTGAGGTCACCTCAATGACATCAGCCACCACCACTGGTTTAAACCCCCAACCAGGCAGAGTGCCTCGTCAACAGTTCAAATGACCACTGTCTGACATAACATGGCTCACTGGCAGAATTCCCTGCCTGATGGCGGACACCCTGTCCAAGAAAAAACAAGCAAACTCATTGCACAAGGCCTCAGAAACTGCTTTTTTCAGCTGTAGATAGGCTGGATGTAAAAGCCTGTCCACAGTCCAAAAAAGCGTAGCTGGTTGGTTACTCCCGGCAGCAATCTCCCTAGACAGGAACACTGCCCTCTTATGGTTGATTGACCCCTGGTACACACTACTGTGTGTATGCAGGGCCAGTTTGTCCACCTCCAACGTGGTCCTCTGCCAGCAACGCACCAACCTCCGACCCTTGATCTTCAATACCTTGAGCTCCCCATAAAACCATGGGGACCTCAAGTGAGAAGATCTGGGTCATACACAGACCAGTTCAAGGGAGTCGAGTGCCTCAGTCATTGACCTATTATAGGCAGCAACTGCTTCACCCAGACCTCCCCTGCATGCACTGTCCACACTAGATAGATCTACTTCTGCCAAAAAACCCTCCAGGGTTAAACCCCTCAAAGGGCAGTAGCTTACCATCTCTGCAGGGGGAGGGATCTCGGGAAGGGGGGCCCTGAGCAAGAACTCCACTGTGCAGTGATCAGACCAAATGACCCAATCAGTCCTGAGATTCTCAATCTCAAGCCCCAGTGAGAAGACCAGGTCCAGCATGTGGCCATCTTGGTGTGTCACGGTAGTAACTACTTGCGACAGGCCCAGAGATGTCATCATCTGGAGGAAGTGATAACCCAACCAAGATGACTCATCGTCTAACCCAAACATTGAAGTCCCCCAGGACCAAACACCTGGAAGACTCCAATGTTTCACTGATGATGAAGTCACCTACTTCCCACAGGAACTCTCCTGCAATCACAGGAGGATGGTAAATCAGGAGAATCCTGCAACTTGCACCCAGACCCCCATGGATGGCCACACATTCAAAAGAACCCAGTGTTTTCACTTGGTGCACGGTGAAGCCTAGCTCAGCTCTAAAACAGATAGCCACTCCTTTGCCCCTGCATTCTACTTTGGGGCAGTGAACAACAGAGTACCTGGGGGGACAGCGGCCTCTAACACTGGTCCAGCATTGCCCCCCAACCAGGTCTCCATAATGCAAGCCAGGTCGACCAAAGAAATCAGATCTGCAATAATTGCAGTCTTATTATTGATCAACCTGACATTGCACAACACCACCCTCAGGGGATTGGTGGACAGTGCAGCCCTTTTAGCTGCCTGCCCACTTGGTCTCATGGGAACCCTGGTGATGGGAACTAAACATATCTGGCCTCTCTCCAAGCCCGTCTGAATCCCAGGGCACCTTCTGCACCTAACCATCTCTATACTGCTCCCCTCGACCATGCACAGGGTGTCCTGCCAGCTTCTGCATAAGAGTCTTCTTCCAATCCCGACCTCCTGGCAACAACAAGCTGTAGTACTGGATACCAGGAGGGATGTGAAGAGCTGCAGGTCATAAGGCCAGGACACCCCATATACGATCCTAGCCCGCCCTGAATTGCCAGACACCCCCGACACATATTTGTCAGTCCTAAAACAAAATATATCCCACCACACTCAACCATTCAAACACTAGATAAATCTTCCCCTTAACCATACACCCCACACACACACACTACCACCCAACCCTCTCCCCTCCAATAAAATGTAACATTAACAGGAAAAGTACACCCAACAAGAATAAACAATAACAATATAATAAATACAGCACCATACAAATATTAATCCACTAGAGGTCAACAATTCAACACAGTTCTCAGTCAGATTATCACAGTCCCTGTACCCAGATTGCTCAAGCGAGAAATAGGAACATAACACAAGCCCACAATTGTGGAATGGAGATGGCCAGGATGGTGTGCAGTGCATCAAGAGATCTTTTAGGTACCTTGAGCCCAGACTGTGTAAGGGTAACTGTTCTTTAGGGTAAATGTAACACTGTAGCACTGTTTCCAGCCAGTGCACCCCTTCAGGTCGACACCCTGACGGCGAAACATGAAAAAAGACCATTACGGCGACAATCGCTGTAGTGGTCCTTTTTCCATGTTTCGCTCTACCCCAGTGTTCTTCCCCCTCCCTGGACCAACTCCATCCTGGAGTTGATAATCCTAAAGTCCAGGGGGTGTGGGGGGGCACAGCCTCCCACAGAAACCACTTGTTCAATGGGCAGCACAGAACCTGCATCGGGTATTGTGCCATCGCTGTGTGGGAGGTCGGCATTTTCACTGTCAACCTCCCTTGGTGCTTCTGTTTCCAGCATGTACACTGTATGCTGTCTTGCTGAATTTAATTGAATAGCCAACCTGCAATAAAATATTGGCAGCTTATGTGAAGTGTGTTGACTGCTTGTTTCCAGCATTGGGAGTGCAGCTGAGTTTGAAGTGAACATTGAATGTTAACAAGCCTTTTTTGAAAGTCAGGCACCACCACACAGGGAGGCAGTGCAGACCACACAACACCGGCATGATGTGGTCCCTTTGAGAAGTTCCTTTCATGAGTCAGGCCGCAGCATTCTAGACCAACTGCAGGCATTGCATCAAACCTCCTGACAACCCTACATGGAGGTGGCAGTACAGTGTAGTGGTTAAGGGCACTGAGCTGCAAGCCTGGAGATCTGGGTTTGAATCCCATCAGCCCCCACTTGTATACTGTGTGACCCTGAGCAAAACATTTAACTTCCTTGTGCTCCCAGGTCGCACCTGAAAACAAGCTCTGGCTTAGTGTGCCTTTCCTGGTTAAACAATTTCCCCTTCCCTTTCCTCTAAGTAAAGAACATAGTAATAATCAAGTCTGGAAGTGACAAAGGCATGAACTGTTATCTCCAGATCGTCTAGCGCAAAATGTGGTTTGATCCGAGTGATATTACAGAGATTGTAAAGACCATTCCTGACTACTGCTGACGCTGCTGTTCTAATGTTAGCTAGCAGTTCAGAACAATGCCCAAATTTTCACCACATCCACAGGTCAGAGTAGCAGACTATTTACAGATGGCAGCGGTGGGCCCACACTCAACATAGCCGACCTATACTGACATGGATCAACAGTCATAAACTCTGTCTTGCCAGGGATGAGACACAACCAGTTGGAGGCCATCCACTTGTTAATTTCTTGCAGGCAATGTCCAAGCATTGAGACAGCATTCAAACCATCAGGGGTGCAATATAAGCATTGTCAAAGTCACATGAAAACGGAAAGGATTATAATGCAAATAATTCTCATATCACTTGATTCTGGTGACTATTGTTTAAACTAGAGCAAATTAACAGTTTATCTTGTGATTTTTGTTACCCGTCATTATGTTATGCTTCAGAAATTAGATTGTCTTTCTCAGAGGTCTTGGTGAGAGATTGATTGGTTCATGCTTGTGATTCAAAGTCATAGCGTAATGGTCTTATAGCTCCTTGCTTGTCTGCTAAATTAATTGCCCAGAGTGCTTGCTGTTGTCTTAGGGATATCACACAGAGGACTTTAAATAAACTGAAACACTTCTTTGTGCAAGACAATTTATCTTTGGCTTATTCTGTAGCCTCATTAAAAAACAACCTGCCCCCCGATTGGGGGAACACACAGCAAACGCCTTGGGTGTTAATGCAAACTCTTGTTTCTAACCATAAAAATGTGTATAGTGATTTTAATTCCTGATGTTTGAATTCACTCTTTTCATATATTTACCATCAACTCTCCTGCACTGGCTTTTAATGCAAAGAAAAGGCAAAACCAACAATGCTTCATGCAGTTATTAAAACCCTAGACACAACATAAAATACAATCACCAAGGTTCAGGAGAATTGTTTCCCTTATGTTACATTTCCCTTCTTTTGTGGTAGTGTGTTATAACATTATCTGTTCCATTAATATAGTTTTTTTTTGTTATTCATTTTCATCTTTTTTAAAGGATATCTAATAATAGATATGCACTAATTTGTATTTACAGAGTGGTCTGAATTAATTTTGTCCACTACTATGGGGTCCAATGGCACCCCAACCCCCTTCCAGTCTTGTGACAAGTGCTCCCTGGTAACCAGTGCACCACTTTACCTGTACCCATCACAAGCCAAGCTCTCTCTGGTGTCCATAATCAAATACTTCTTCTTTCTGTCAAATGCCAAGCACTCCTTGGTGTCCAGAGATATCACACTTCTTCAACATACCCCATGCCAAGCAAGCTAGTCTGTCCAGTATCCTCTACAGTACTTCTTCTCCCTGTCCAATACCAATCAATCCCTGGTGTCCACAAGTACTGTATCCTCCACCTTAATCATACCCCATGCCAGGCACTCCATTGTGTCTAAACTCACCTACAGTACTTCCTCTCCTTGTCCAATGCCAGGCAATCCCTAATGTCCAGAGACATCCCTCTCTTTCACCATACCCCATGCCAGGCACTCCATTGTGTCTAGTTTCACCTACAGTACTTCTTCTCACTGTTCAATGCCAAACAACCTCTGAAGTCCATAGATGAACCCCTCTTTCAACATACCCCATGCCAAACAGTCTGTTATGTCCAGAATCAGCTACAGACTCCTTCTCCCAGTCCAGTGTCAATCACTCCCTCATGTCTAGTGACTCACCTATCCTGATTCCCATCATATGGCAAGTCCTCTTTGATGTTCAAAGACACATTTCTCCATCTCCATCTTCCCATTCTATTCTAAGCATTCCCTGGTGCCCAACAACACCCTGAGCGCGCACACACACACACACACACACACACACTCTCTTAATTGAAAATGTATTTTCTAAGCAAAGTTGTGAAAGTTAAAATCTTCATATTGACTAATAATGACTTTATTTTATCTAAAAGGGGTTGGAGTTTTTGCATTTCTTTATTTATTTATTTAGTTTTTATTTACCGGGTAGGGTGCACTAGCCATAGCAATGACTATTTTCAGGCATGACCCGGGAGATTACAGAACAGTGAAGACGAATACAGAGCATCAGTAGTAACATAACTATACACCAAGACATTACATTAAATGAACAAAGTTACACAGATTGGAATACATTGCAAGCAGAAGATGAAGTAACAAGCAAGGTATAAATACAATTTAGAGTAAAATTCAATTATCTAAGAGGGAAAAAATGATACATTTGCAATGTCATATAATCAGGATATTAATCAAATTAAGTTAGGAGAATGCAGGGAGATACTGTGATGTAACACAAGGTGGACATATTGGATAGATAGATAAAGAGTGAGGTAGTTGTGAGGACTGGAATGAGGGATTGGAGCATAGTAGAGAAATGAGAGGATGCAGACAGGTGAAGAGGAGAGGACTACGAGTGGACATGAGTAGGCCAGACAGGTGACTAGAAAAAAGAAGTGCTGAGTGTTTTGGGATATGACTGGAGAGCAATGGGTTAAGGGGTCAGGGTAAGGGGGGATGAACAGGCTAGGGTGGTTGGAAGCAAGTGCAGTTACATGAATCAGCTAGGTGATGGAATATCAGTCTCTTGAAAGAGGCATGGGAAGGGGCAAAGTGTAAAGTTAGAGGGAGAGAGTTCCAGAATTGGGGGGCATGATACGCAAAGGCACTAGCCCCTTTAGAGAAGTGATGCCTAGGGATGAGGACAGGCACATTGACCATGGAGTGCAAGCCATAACTAGATGTCTGAGCCAGAAACAGTCCTGCTATGGGCTAAGGTATATGAGTTCTGATGATGTTACCAATAAACAAACCATATGCAAAGGACCGAGATGCAAGGGGCGAAAGCCATCCGAGTTCGGAGTAAAGGAGGCAGTGGTGTTTCAGCCAGTGCAAAAGGAGGCATAGTGACAGATGTTATTGTAGGTAACATCCCACTCCCGAAGACTAGATTTACTTGCGGCAGCATAGGTTGTAACTCCATAGGTGAGGGATGGGAGGAGAATACCATGAGCTATAGCTATCCTAGCAGAAGGGGTTAGCATATAGCTGGAATGGTAGGCAATGCCAAGTTTCATGTTTACAGACTTACAGGTCTGCTGGATGTGAAAGTCAAAATTAAGAGCCGGGTCAAGGGTCTTACCCCGGTATTTAAATGAGTTGACCACACTTACAGATGAGCCATTAACTGTGGGGATCATGTAATGTGGTAGGGAGTGTTTGAGCTTGGCATTAGTACCAAATAACATGGCTTGGGTCTTTGCTACATTGAGGACAAGCTTATGGTGGTCCAGCCATTGCTGAATTAGTGCAAAGTCCTGAGAGAGACACTGGTTAATGTCAGAGATGTTTTTAGAACTAGCGTAGAGAACAATGTCATCAATGTGTAATAGGGCGGAGGTCTGCTGGAGGTTGGAGGTGACATTATTTATAAATATGGAGAAAAGCAGGGGACCAAGGATAGACCCTTGAGGCACACCTATGTTGACAGAGGTTAACTCTGATAGGGTGGAGTTGTATTTGACTACCTGAGTCCTATCGGATAATTAGCTGTCAAACCACATAACTACATTCAGGGAAAAACCAAGAGATCTCAGTGTCATTAAGAGTAGGGCATGATCAACCAGGTCAAAAGCTTTGGTCAGGTTAATAAAAATCGCACCTGTTAAAGAGCCGGAGTCCATGGCCACAAGGGTATTTGACATAAATTTGACTAAAGCAGTGGTTGTACTATGACCCTTGCGGAAGCCATGCTGGGCAGAGGAGAGAAGGTCATGTTTTTGGAGAAAGTCAGTGGTTTGGGAGGCAACAAGTTTCTCAAGTATTTTGCTGAGAACAGATAGGATAGCAATAGGCCTAAAGTTTGATGGATCTTTATGATCACCTTTTTTTTAAAAGGGGGTTACTCTAGCCATCTTCCCTAGCATGCTAGCCAAATTCATTTAAAATGTTTTACTTTCCATACTGTAGCATTGATATCAGGCATCTCATAGAATTCACTAGGTCTGCTCTTCTAAAAGTAGAAAATGTGTTTTTATAACAATTAAAACATATTCTTCTGGTAACTTACACTATTCCAATAAAGAATAACTTTGTTATCCTTTTTATTATGAACCAGGCAATGGACTCACAAAATATTTCACCCGACACAAGAAAAGTAATAAATATGTTTGGCCTAAAAAAGTACACTTATAATGCAGTGTGATGCAAACACACTGGAGGATGATGTCAAATGAGTTATTAATGTTTTAGTTATTCTTGTTGTATTATGACTGATTTTATAAGTCTGATTCTGTATTCATTGTGAATTTTTAATATTATTCTTACTGTTTTTTTTACTATGACATTATGCTTATTAGTGATTTTTTATAATACAGAAATAACCAGATGCCAACAATAGTGAATAATGCAACAATCTGAGTTGGCCACAGCAAAGAAAATATGGGTTGTGGTCGCATGAATGCGGCCAAATAATTGATGATGACAGGCAGCTGAAGATGCCGTAATTGGGTACAGGTCCAGGGACTGTAGAACAGTGAAGAAGACATGGGTTGTGGTTAAATAAATAAGTCTAAATTCTTGATAACAGGTGGTTGAAGACAGATATAATGGGGTAGGATCCCCAGTGAAGTATATGGAAGTTGATGTGGTTGTGGTCATAGGAATAAGGTTGAAAAATGTTACAAAATAAATAAAAATATGTACTACTTATTGGTTAGCACCTTAACTGAATGGCAATGATATGGGCTCCATGTTTCAAGGTCCACTGCTTATACCAAAAAAGTAAATGCAGACTACTATAAGGAACTATACAGGATCAGTAAATCATATCCCCAAAGTTCTGCCAAAATTTGAAAGAAGTTAATGACCTACAGGATGCTGGTTCTGATAAATAATAAAGAGAAAACATGAACATCACTCTCTTCCACCATGAGCTGCTGGGAAGCAGTATAGCGTAGTTGTTAAAGGCCCTGAGCTGCAAACCTAGAGACCTGGGTCTGAATCCCAAAAGCACCCGCACTTGCATACTCTGTGACCCTGATCAAGTCACTTAATGTCCTTGTGCTCCCAGGTCACACCTGGAAACAAGCTATGGCTTGGTGTGCCTTTCCTGGTTAAACAATTTCCCCTTTCACATCATTGATGATGTGGTATGTGATCACCCTAGAAGTCCTGAAACTAAAGACAATGTATGAAGTTTTTACTATCACTGAGTGATATTCCTCCTTCCCTTCAGTTCAGTAAGTTACTGTATTTGAAGAGGTGCTGTGGGACACAGTGAACAAGAAACAAGTAAAAAGAGAAGGAGACATGAGAAAGACATCCAAGAAGACCTCCTGATATAGTGATGCAGAAGCATTCCAGTCCAGTATGGCTGTTCTTTGAAACTGATAAAGATGGTCAGATTCATGTGTCATAAACCCCCTGTGGAGAAAAAATATTCATGGGAGGCATGACCAGCCTGGAATGTTATCTATGCTTAACCACTTATAAAACAAACACTGAAGCTGGCCTAGTGGTGTAGTGGTAGCACTAACACCCATCACACCAGCAACCTGAAATCAGGAGTGATCTTAGGTTGATGGGGGCCAGCCAGGAGGAGAGGATAGATCATCTGATGGATTGCTGTCCTCTCCCAGGAGAAAGGCTTGTCAGCTCCATCATGTGACTGCCACCTGGTGGAGGCCTGGTGGTAAGACAGTTAGGGAGCAGCATGAAGGGAGGAAGCTACAGGACATCTGCAGCATGTGTGTGCTTGTACATGCATGTGCCAACATGCACACTCCAGCAATGGGGAAGGAGAAAACTAAGGAGGAAAATCATGGGTATGGACTTCATGAAACCCTGCTGTGCAGTTGGGCCCACTTTGCCATTCATCTGGGGGCACTCTGGATGTTTGCTGGGGGGAGGCAGGACAGCCCTCCACTCTTGGCCCCACTGTGGTGGGGAATGCATGGGGGATCTAGCCTCTGGCGGGTCAAGGTTGGAGATGGCTGTGACCCATGGGGACATGGCTGACAGCTGCATGTTCCGCATGGGAGGATAACAACCTTTGTGGAAAACAAAACGACAAACACTGTCACAACAGAGAAGAAGCAAATGGTCAGTCTGGATTGAAAACTGGCAGGTAGATGATGGTGCCACAAGTCAAGAACCCAAGTCAAGAAGATAAAGAAAAGGAACCCAATTTTTGACTATTCTGGGATTATGTCCCATGCCTCAGCTGCCACTGAATTACAACTTCTATGCACCTGCAGTCATTTGTATCTTCAACCCATGCTCCACTAGGGTGGTAGGCACAGCTGCAGGGGGATGTTATTCTTGGTCCAACCAGGACCAACATGTTGGTGCAGCTGCACCAGAAGACAGATGCAAGCTGCCGTAAATCATGGAGCTGGTCATAAACCAGCTCCAGCATTGAAAGTACAGCACCAGCAGGAAAAACTGCAGCTCTGTAAGGGAAGCTGCACTTGCACCAGTTTGTCCCCGCACCTGTGCCAATTTCTGGGGGGATGAAAATCCAGCCCCAGACATACTAGTACCCTATGAGAGTAGACACTGAAGTATTTCACAGTTTTTATCCCTGTCCTACTCAGTATAATCACCAGCCTTGTGTGGTAGGCAACAATAACTATAAGATACTCCTGCCTACTGACCATTGTTCTTTGTGTGCCTTCCTCTCCCTTCACTCTCTTGATGCCAGGTGCCTTGCCCACTGTGGATCCTTTATCTCCAATTTTTGGTTTGGCTCCCTCAACTCATATCTTGCTTCTCTCCTCTCTTCCCCCCCTTTTACTTCTTACTTCCTTCGCAATGCTTGCTTTTCTTCTCTTGTTCTCCTATCTGTGAAATCTACTGCTAGCCAAATTGCCTTCTTGTTCTACTTTCCTAAACTATGAAGCTCTCTCCTCCCTTTCAGTTGCTCTGCTCCTTCCCTTCTTGTTCTGTAATCTCTCCTCTGTGATTTCTCTATTCATGGCTGTAGTTTTTTTTTAATATTGGGGTGGACATTTGTCACCTGTCTCTCACCTTACCTGGACACTTTCACTGTCCTTCTCCACCAGTTGATCAGTCACTACTCCACGCTCCTCATACTTTTGTTACTTCTTACTGTTTAATATTCTTTCGCCTGTTCCACAATTTACTGTATGCTAATTTTATTCTTAAGTGTTTCTTATAAATTGTATATTCTGCTATACTTATTTCCATATTATTGTATTTTGATTTTGTACATTGTATTTTGTTATCTCTTCTGTTGTCTTACCCCTTCTCCCCAGGGACACAACTGGAAATGAGCTGATACCAGCTCTGTATCACTTTCCTGGAAAAACCTTTTAAATTTAAAAAATAAATATATACCAGCAAACCATGAGAGAAATGTAAAGTAAGTTGGCAGTTCACTCTGGGAGAATCTGTAATATGCCCACTGTGAATCATAGTTGAACCATAGGTATAAACAACGTTATAGCAATTTTTTGATATCTAGAAAGAGTTTTACTTTTTCTTTCATGTCCAGTGAGTGTTTTATTTTCAGTTTATGGCCACTGTGAAAACATAGTACCCTTCAGGCACTTTTTCAGTCATGGTGCTATTCCAGGGTTTTGTGAAAGTGAGTTTGCTGAAGTATATAGAAAATACTGGATGGGCAACTATGCACAACTAGTGTGTTGTGCCGCAGAGGGGTTCTGATTCTTGGAGACCTCGAGAGCGAAGCTCGAGGCTCCCTGAAATCAGAAACCTGAGGAGGCACAATACACTGTTGTTGACAAGTTATTATCCAGTATTTTTTATAGTGTATAGTATCACTATAAAAAAAAGTTTTTCTTTTCAAAGAGAAAAAAAAAAGTAACTGTTTGGGCAGCTCATTTAAAATGTGTGGGTGCCGGAGCCTTTGCACGATTGTTAGAAAAGAGGATGTCTGATGTTGGGCTGCTATTGGCTGCAATCAGCATATGGGAGGGGCTTCAAGGGGAAAACAATATGGTGGCTGGATGTCTCGCTAAGTGAGACGAGTGTTACTTGTATTACATGCAGCACGTTAAAGTTTTTATATTAAAATACCTTACCTCTGAAATGTAGAAAATACATTTGAAGCCAGATACCTTGGGTGCAGTGTTCGTTTACTCACATCATGGTGAACATTTGAAAAGACTGCCTCCACCATACTGCATATTACTTTGCAGTTTACTCAGTCAGCACCATGTGGCGGGTGCAGTTCAACAATACATTTAGCTCACAAAGCAGCGCAAGAACATCTAGAGTGTTTCAAAATGTTGTTGTGCCACACTGTGGTACAATCACGATCCATGATCTTTTGAACTGTGGTACAACATTTTTAAATGCTCTGATTGCTAGGCACAACAACCCCTTACTATACACTATATAGTGTTTTGGTTACATTTTCTTGCAAATGCAAATATATTACCACTGACGTTATGACCAATGGGCAGGTCCTGGATTACATTGCAATGTCAGCACACTTGGTATCATTTAAAAGTCCAAGGATTACAAACTCTTCTAGCAAACAGGGCCGCAAAACAAGTCAGCCAGTTTACAGGAGGCAGGCAACCCTGCGTGTGAATGGATTTAAAAAAAGCTCATATGCATGACAATTAATATATATATATTTTTTTGTGTACATTTTATTTGTGGATTATATGATACACTGAAGACATCAGATATCACAACAGTTGTCATCAAGAGGTCACTAATAAGAATGTTCAGCAGCATTATTCCAAAAATGGTTACACAGTTAATGTATTCATTCAGTCATAATAAATGCCAGAAAGCTAAACAACAGGAGTAAACTCCAGCAGAGTAAAACCATAGATGGTTAATAGACTCACCCACTCTTTATCACAGATGTCCATTTGCAGATTTTTCTTGCTCCCCAGAGGAGCTAATATGTCCAGTGGTTAGGCTGAATGACCCAGATAGAAAGCCCGACCAGAACACAGCTGTCCTGGGATCCTTTACTATCTAAGGCATCTGAATGTGCCTTGTAGAGATACAGCAGGTCTGAAGGGCAGTTTTAATATGTTCACCAACTCACGGGTGCCTCAGCATACCTATAAATATTATAGCAAAACTTTCTGGGTCACAATAGATGTGTAACAGATCAACATTTAAACACGCATGCAGAACATGGTACAATTCAGGGGATCTAATGTTCTCCTTTCATACATGTGCAGTGAAATTAGTCAGTTGATATAAATCCCTCTTTGACTGCAACTCCATTTTACAACAACATAGTCTCTCCGGTAGCCCAAGACATGTGTGACGGTGACTGAGAGAACCACAAAATGGCAACTCAATTGCGATGCATGTCATGGGGGCTACTGACAAGGTAGGGTGACTAGATGGGGGTGGGTTAATACATATAGTAACAGAATGTTGCTACTTGTACGCATGAGTGGGGGGGTGGGAGCGAGCACACTCAACGAGGGGCAGGAGAGTTTTTGAGGGGTGATGCCACAGTGGACTGCCGAACTGGCCCTGTGTCATTGGGTGGGTTCGCAGTTTAGGTGGACAGGGTGCTGAGTTTGGGTCTGGGCAGAGGTACATTTTTGTTGTGCCCGGCCTGAATTTTTTTTTTTTACAATCTGCAGCCCCACCCCACAGCATGCACCCCCTGGAGCTGAGAATCCTTAAGTAGGGTAGTGGGGGCAAAGCCCCCTGTGGGAGAGGTACGGTAGGCACAGCCTCCGCGTAAAACATCATAATTGTAAGTCCCCAGTACCATTTTGCTGTGGAAGTCACACTGCTAAAATTGATTTTTGGTGATGTGACTTCACCGTAATGGCAGTCACCATTATGACATAGAACCATCTCACCCAACTAATTACCTCTCACATGTGCCACAACTATTGGACTAATAAACACACTATTCTTGACTGGATCCTAATGACTTGAACTGACAGAGTTGCCCACACTGACATGTTGTCTGACGCCATTAGTGACCACTCCCCCATCTACTGTGTCTGGTGCACCCGACCCCCACCACCCCCCTATCTGACTTTCCACAGCTTCTCTGTTTATGATCCCCTCAGTCTCCAGAATGACCTCAGAGCAGTTGATTGGTCTACTCTCTATAGTGCTACTGACACTGCACAAGCCCTGGACACATTTGTCTCTGCCCTCTCACCCATCCAAGACAAGGATGTTCTGCTGTCTACCCACAGAGTGCATGGGGGTGGAACTCATTAGCTCACATCAGACCTCCTCAAACTGATGAAGGACTGGAATGCTAAGTGGGCCGCTTATAAAGCCATGCCATCCCCTACCCTTTGGAATGGCTACCATCATTTGCTAAATCAATGCAAGCACCTCATTCACTCAAGGGAGCTGGCCTACTTCCAGTCACTCCAGTCCAAGCACCTAGGTAACCCCAGGCATTTCTGGTCCTTGATACATGCCTTGTTATCCCCCACCTCTAAGCAATCCCTTTCCCCCCTAAATACCCAGCAACACTCCCTGACTGACCCCTTAGATAATGTGAATGCACTCAATACCAATTTCTCCAATCTTAGCAACTACCTGGCTAAACTTCCACCCTCCTCTCCCCTGCTTGCAGCACCCCTTTTTACTTCAAGACCATCTCCCCCTGGGACACTTAAATTCCTCCTCAACCTACCATCTAGAGGGAGTGCTAGTAGTGATGGTCTCTCCCCATGCTTCTTAAAACTAGTGGCCCATGACATTGACTATCCACTCACATTCATCTTTAATCTTTCCCTTTCTATAGCCTCTGTCCCCATGCCTGGAAACAGGCCAAAATTGTCTCCATCCACAAATGGGGTGACCCTAGCCGTATGGATAACTACTGACCTATCTCCATATTGCCCCATCTTGGGAAATTCCATGAAAAAGTGGTAAACTAAGAAATCACTGAACATGTCACTAAATATAACCTCCTTTGCCTGCAGCAACATGGCTTCAGGAAGGGGTACAGTACAACCACTGCCCTTGCCTTCTTCACTAATCATGTATTTAGAAATATAGACAAAGGGAAGTTGACTGGAGCAGTATTTGTTGATTTGTCCAAGACATTTGACCTTGTAAATCATAGCTTAATTACAAAACTTGACGCCCATGGCTTCTCTGCTGCTTCCACTGCTTGGCTCACAAATTAAATCTCTGATAGAACTCAAATGGTCTGTTTTGGAAGTGCTATCTCCCCCCTTTTACATGTCTTAGTGGGTGTCCCACAGGGCTCCCTACATGGCCTCCTCCTGTTTTCCCTCTTTATTAACTCCCTCCCATTGGAGGACCTCTTGTGTAATTCTCTCCTCTATGCCAATGACCTAATACCAAAGTGAACCCTCCCCCTCTTCTCTGTCCTCCTCCCTCACTGCTGAATTCTATAAGGCCCACTGCTGGTTTTCCTCCAATAAACTATTGGTTAATGCTTCCAAAATGAAGGCAATGCTATTCGATTCAAACACCCAAACTCTCAGCCCTTGATCACTCTTGCTGCTTTCTCACTGTTCACTCCCCAGATGGATCTCCCCTCCACACTGTTCCTACATTCAAATATCTGGGGGTAATAATTGACCCATCCCTTACCTATTCTGACCACATTGCTTCTTTAATCCATCACATCAGTCAAAAGATGGGGCTCTGCTACCACTTAATTGCTAATCTAATGACTGACACTCACCTTGCTAAAGCCCACAGCAACCTCCTCCCCCTCCTTGATTATGGGTGTATGGTGTACTCTCTTACCTCCACTGCTAACCTAAACCAGCTGGACACTATATACAGTACAACCATATATGCTGCTTTGCCCTTCATGCTCCTCTCTCCACTCTCCACTCTCCACTGTTCTCTCTATCAGTCCCTTAAATGGCTCCCCCCTCAATCCTGGCACTCCTACCTGCTGGCCTGGACACTCAGGGGCACCTTATATAGTCTCTCCTACTCCACTCTGTCTCTTCTTATTCAGCCCAGAACTTACAGTTGCAATCTTTGCCAGTCCTCCCACCTCCAACTAGTCTGTCCTAGGATAACCACCAGGATGGGCCAACGAGCCTTCTTTGTTGCTGGACCCTTGCTATGTAATGACCTCCCCCTTCCTCCAATCCCCCTCTAAATCTAAATGCCCTACTAAAAACCCATTTCCTGTCCTCCTTGACCTGCATCTGTCATCTGGCCACTGGCTCTGCTGTGCCTCTTATGCTGACATTCTTTACCTCCCACACTGCTAGTTGCCACTCTCTACCACCCTAAAACTTGATCGCTGGTCACCATCTCTTATCCCCGTTGTCAGCTATGTCTCTACCAGTAAACTTATTTACCTTGGACACTGTGTATTACTTGATGCTTGTAGCGCTGCTGATGTTTTTGACCTGTTGTTAGAGGACATTGATAATTTGCCCAGTAATTAGGTATAAATACATGTACTTATATTTTTATTTGTCCACCTCTGTATGTTGCCTGAATGTACTAGATTCTTAAGTTCTTAAGTTCTTGCTTATGTATGATTCACTGTTGTTGTTCACAGTATTTTATCATTGTTTGTGCCAGTCTCTGGCCCGGGGCAATGTCTGAAAAATGTCCTTGGCCCAGTGCACTAACCCAGCTAACAAATGAATGAATGAATAAATAAATAAATAATTAGACCTGTCTGGTTATAGTGTAATAAAACACTTTTGGTTGTAAAGAATAAAACACTATCATTCAAAGTTCAGGTGTCCTCAGTGTGATCAGATGCCTGCTCACTTTCTTTGGAAATCAAGTCCTCAGTGAAAGCTGCTGCCCATACTGGACCCAAGAAATAGTGAGTTTTGTTGTGCACCCTGAAGTTGAACCAGAAACAACAGCTGCACTCCCACGCCATGCTCCAGCAGTTTTTTTTTTTAGTTTTTTTTATTGTTGTTTGCAAATCCTTTTTGCAAGCCTGTGTCTGGGAGGAGATATTGGGGAACAGGGCAATCCTGCTGCTCTCCCAGACTGTCACCTTTGGCTCTCAGCTTGCAGTAAAAGGATGTGTGCCTCTGCATTAAATAGAGTGAAGATGGCTGGCAATGGTCTTGGTGAATCTTCTCCACATGGTCTTTGTTTCATGGGAATGACAAAGGATTTTAGAATTAATACACTGGATTTTGCCCATGGCAGGCACGGGTCAGTGAATATCAGTCACTTAGTATTTTGTAGAAGTTCCATTTTTCCAGTCAGACATGGGGGGAAGCCAAGCACTCTTACATTACCTTGTTGCCCTGAGTTTTGCAACAATTCAACTTTTGCCTTGAGAAACTGCAGGCCTTTTACTACCAGGGAATTCATCTCCCTCTGTCACTCTTCATTCCCTGTAAACATAGAACATAGAAACATAGAAGTTGATGGCAGATATGGACCACAAGGCCCATACAGTCTACCCATTTCTTTTTCTACCTTATGAATGTGCCATAGGCCTTTGCTCTGTCAGTGGCCTATCTAGTCATACTCATCTGTAGTGCTCCACTATGCCTATCCCATGCCTGTTTGAAGCCCTACACTGTATTCATATCCACCACTTCCTGAGGCAGGCCATTCCATGCATCAACCACCCTTTCTGTGAAAAAGAACTTCCTCACATTACCCCTTAATCGGCCTCCCTCTAATCTCATGCTGTGTCCTCTTGTCCTGCTATTTTTCTTATATTGAAACATGTTAGACTCTTTCACCTTGTTAATGCCCTTAAGATGTTTGAATGTTTCAATCATATCATTTCTCT
Organism: Neoceratodus forsteri; assembly: GCA_016271365.2. Taxonomy (NCBI): domain Eukaryota; kingdom Metazoa; phylum Chordata; order Ceratodontiformes; family Ceratodontidae; genus Neoceratodus; species Neoceratodus forsteri. Next base: position 1,572,466,281 of record CM057452.1, read on the forward strand.
CCCCTCCTTTGCTCTGGGGTATACATATTGAGTTCAGTTAATCTGTCCTCATATGTTTTCTGATGCAGTCCCTGCACCAATTTGGTTGCCCTTCTCTGGACTGCCTCAATTTGGTTAATGTCCTTGTGAAGGTGTGGCCTGCAGTACTGCGTGCAGTACTCCAGATGGGGCCTAACCAGTGTCTTGTAAAGAGGGATTATTGCCTCCCTCTTCCAACTTGTGATACCCCTACTAATACACCCCAACATCCCTCTAGCCTTACCTACTGCTTTAGAGGTCTGCTTGGATGATTTCAGGTCATCAGTGATGATGACGCCCAAGTCTCTTTCTTCCTTTGTGACTGCCAGCAACTCCCCTCCCAGCCTATAGGTGGCTTCAGGATTTCTCTTTCCTATGTGTATGATCTTGCACTTCTTTGCGTTAAGCCCCAGTCGCCACTCTTCCAACCATTTTGCTAGTTTATCCAGATCTCTTCTCATTCTGCCCACCCCATCTGGATCATCTAGTCTGTTGCAGATCTTGGTGTCATCTGCAAATAGACAAACCTTACCCTCCAGTCCATCTGCAATGTCACTGATGAAGATATTGAAGAGGACTGACCCCAGGACTGATCCCTGAGGTACCCCACTTGTGACTTGCATCTCTTCTGACTGTATACCATTTACCACCACTCTCTATTTTCACCCAGTTGACCGATGTCTGACCCACCCTGAGCCTACCCAGTTTATTAATCAATCTTCTATGTGGAACAGTATTGAAAGCTTTGCTGAAGCCAAGGTAGGCAATATCAACTGCTCCCCCTTGTTTCAACACTCTGGTTACCCAGTCAAAGAAATCTATGAGATTAGTTTGACAGGACCTTCTTTTTGTAAACCCATGCTGTCTTGGATCCTGTGCTCCTATGGATTCCAGGTGTTGCACTATCCTTTCCTTAAGGAGTGTCTCCATAATCTTGCCCACTACTGAGATAAGACTGACTGGTCTGTAGTTCCCTGCCTCCTCCCTGCTACCACTCTTGTGGAGTGGGATCACATGAGCCCTTCTCCAGTCTTCTGGGACCTCTCCTGTGCTCAGAGACTCACTAAACAGTTCTGATAATGACTCTGCTAGTTACACCCTTAGCTCCTTTAGTACCCTGGGATGTATGCCATCAGGTTCCATTACCTTGTCCACCCTGAGCTTATCAAACTCTTGTAAGACCCTTTCTTTTGTGAAGGGGCATGTGCACACCTCCCTCCCCCCTGTGTCCATGGTGCAGAGTTGTGGGCCCTGCCCTACCTTCTCTTCAGTAAATACTGAACAGAAGTATCTATTTAGAATAGATGCTTTTACATGGTCCTCCTCCTCACATGCCTCCTTATCCCCTTTGATCTTAGCAGTACCCCCTCTGGACTTTCACTAATGTATCTATAGAAAGTCTTGCCACCTTCTTTTACTGTTCATGCTAGTGTTTCCTCTGTTTGGGCCTTTGCCTCCCTTACTGCCTTCCCTGCTTCCCATAGCGAAGTTTGGTATGCCTCCCTATCTTCATCTTGCTGTGTTCCCTTATATTTCCTGAAGATCAGCCTTTTGGCTCTGACCTTTTCTGCTACTGTGTTTGAGAACCAAAGTGGTTTCCTTCTTCTTTTGCACTTCCTTTTCTCATTAACACAATGGGATGCTGCTTCAAGTATTGCATCTTTAATGCTTGTCCACTTTGCCTGTACCCCCTCACCTGTATTTCTTTTTGCCAGGGCTAGCTTAACTCTGTTGGCCATCTTATCGAAGTCAGCTGCTCTGAAGTCCCATATTTTTGCCTTGGAATGGGATGATTTTGTTCTAGTTGGCAAATTGAATCATACCATGTGATGGTCACTGGTCACCCGGTGACCTTCTACCTGGAGATCTGTGATCCTTTCCCTGTTAGTCAGTACTAGATCTAGTATAGACCTGTCTCTTGTAAGTCCTTAGTGGCCTTGGAATTGTTCGAGATGTGTGTTTCAAAGTCACTCAGCTTATTTCTACTGCTACTAGACTTTTGTTTGTCTCCTCCTCTGTTCACAAATTTTCTGGAGCACAGCCATGGGAAGTCTAATACTCTCACTCCACCAGCCTGTGTAGGCTCTGGTACTTTAATGCTGGTTGCAGTACAAATAAAGACAATCCAGCCTGTGCGTTTATCATTTCTGGTCTCTTTTTGACCCCGTATCATTCTCAGTTCTGAGCTGCAGCTGGGAAACCCAAACTTCAGATTGTAGGTGCTGAAAGTAAGAGCTGTTTTAAGTCTAATGTATGACTGGCTCAGAGCTCTACCCAGAAGTGCCATGCCGTGCTTTGCTCACTGTCTCAGTGTATTGGTGCTTGGTATGAGATCTCCTGTTCAACAATTGCCAGGACAACAACATTACTTGTGCAATAAAAATAATTGCCACTCTCTTGAACTATTCAACAAAGCATGAAAGGGTCTTAGAGGCATACAATAGAAAAAAAAAGAACTGCTACTACATAACCTTAGACAGAATGCAGTAAGTTGATAGAATTCCACCTTCTGTATATTAGGACAGTTAGTGGAACTACTAATTAGTATTACCAGGCATAGAATTTGCCAGCAGATAGGAAATGCCACTTGTATGAGTAAAAATGTTAAAAATAACACTTTCACCAGTTCAGGGATTGTAGTTGTACACAGGGACTTAGTCCTTGGGTAGGCCATGCCCTTCAACAACTGGACCCCTGGTTACTAATTTGAAAACATTTGAGTTGGTCACGTGGAAAGACTGCTCAGAGATTGCATGTTTATATTCTACCATACAGTACATTCATTTTCTGAGCATTGCTCTCTGCAACACACTGAATCTGAATTTTGAGGACAATAATGATAGTGTAAACTCATGGAGGGCTTACAGGACACAATGGCTATGTTCACAGTGTATCCCTACTGTATGTGCTGATGTCATTGCTTTGCCCATATTTCAAGGAGGATAATCTATAAAGAAATTGAAGGACTTAGTTACAACATGTCATTCAGTGACAGAACAGTGCAGAACCAGAAAAGGATACCTCACTGAGTAACAACCAAAAAGACAGTCAGGCACTGGATATAAGACCAGGCAAATAAAGTCAAATTCTTAAGGAAGGAAAAATCTCTCTTCAACTGCATGCAATCCTTTGACATGGCCAGCATACAGTAGTAGGTTAAATATCTTGGCAATCCAGAAGGGTGCAAACTAGTGTAACTGCTGTGTTGCAGGAGTACTTAAAAGACAAGAGAACCCTCTGTGTAAATGAGAATAAGAATCAATTGCATAGTCACAAAGAGAAGCAGACGTTGTGGTCAACCTTGGCAGATGCTGACATCTCTTATGTAAAAGACAAAGAACCTCTGTGCACAAACAATGAGGCAAGGGTTACCCCAAAGGGCATTTGGCTGGGAAGCCAAGTTTCAAGAAAATACAAAATCACACGCGCCCCCAATGCAAAGCATCATGGGTTGCATATGCAAATCACCACAGAATGTTATGCTGGTCCAACTTTAAGCAGAATTGCATGGTGCCGAAAGGCCCTCACACAGTTTGCAAAGGGTGCTAACAAAGACATAAACACGTATTTCGTCCTACCAGGACTCATCAATTATGCCTCATCTGTTTGACACCCCAGCGGAAAGGACCAGCTACTCTTAAGACAGTGTGTCTTGGATATGTTGTGGTGAACCCATTAAAATAAAAAACTATTTAAAAGACAAAGAACATCTGTGCGCAAACACTGAGGCAAGGGTTACCCCAAAGGGCATTTGGCTGGGAAGCCAAGTTTCAAGAAAATACAAAATCACACATGCCCCCCCCCAATGCAAAGCATCATGGGTTGCATATGCAAATCACCACCGAATGTTATGCTGGTCCAACTTTAAGCAGAATTGCATGGTGCCGAAAGGCCTCTCACACAGTTTGCAAAGGGTGCTAACAGAAGACATAGACAGGTGTTTCGGTAGGTCGAAACACGTATAGAGAAAATGTTAGCATGTTGTGGTCAGATGATCAGTGAGGGGATGGATATAGCACAAGTGCTACTAAGCAGTTAATGTGAATTACAGTGAATGGTGGCAGTTTGGAGAGACAGATATCGAGGAGGGGAGAGAGCAAGTGATACAGAGCAGGTAAAGTGAATCATGGGGATAAGGTCATGTTGGGGGCAGAGATTGGGAAGGGGAGAGAGCAACTTCCCCAAAGTGGCAAATGGTATGGTAAAATTGTATTTATACAGTGATATAGCCATTAGGGTTCCAAAAATCCCTATTCACAAGGCTTACCTGTTTACATAAAACAAAAAATAATTACAACTTTACAAATGTTTGACACAATACAAAAGTACAAGACATACAAAAAGTACAAATACATTACAATTTTTACAAAAACTTCAAAAACAGGCTAATAGTCATTTAACCTCTACATTATTTTCACCTGTTACAATAACAGCGAAAATTGAGTTCATGGTTCATACCATTTTTAAAAACGTTATCAGTGATAGTTAATTCACGTAGAAAATAATAGTAGCATGTTGGGGGGGGTTAGAGAATGGCAAAACAGGGATAGAGTCAGGGAGTGTGTCATGTATATGGAGAATGGCGGTATGTTGGGGGTAGATTAGGAAACAGAGCAAATGGCACACAGCAAGTAATATGAAGTGACAATAGTAGCAAGATGTTTCAGGGTGGGTGGGAGACAATAAGTGCTACAGAGCAGCTAATGTGCATGTACAATGCTGTCCTTTTGGATGCAGATATCATGGAGGGGAGAAATAGAGAGCAAGTGCTACATACCTTATGATGTGAATGACAATGAATGGGTTTTTGGAGGCAAAGGTCAGGGGGAGCAAGTGCTGCAGAGTGGCTAATGTACAGGGGAAATGTTGGCATCTTGGGGGGCAGAGATCAGGAATGGGACAGATACAGAGTAAGTGGCACAGAGCAGCTAACGTGAATTGCAGTGAATGATTGCAGTTTTGGTGGGGAGATATTGAGGAGAAGAGAGAGTAAATGTTAAAGAGCAGGTCATGTGACTGATAGGGAATTGGGCACATTGAAGGGCAGACACTGGTGATGGGGAGACACAGTAAGTGCCACAGAATGGAAAGTGTATACAGAGAATGGTAGTATGTTTGGGGGGATCAGAGATGGGGTAGAACAAGAATAGAGCCAGCGAGTGTGTCATGCATATGGAGAATGGCAGTACATTGTGGAGGGAGAGAGAGAGAGAGATCAGAGAGGGAAGGGGAGGGAAGGAATAGACAGCAAATGGCACCCAATGGGTAATATAAAGCATTGGGAGTGGCGAAGTGTTTGAAGGTGGGTGAGAAAGTGTTAAGTGCCACACAGTGGCTAATATGTAGGGACAATGCTGGCATTTTGGGGAGAGCAGATATCGGGGAGTGGAGGAATAGAGAGCAAGTGTCACAGGGCAGCTAATGTGAATGACAGTGAATGACACATTTTGGGGGGGCAGAGATCAGAGAAGGGGTAAAATCAAGTGCCACAGTACAGCTAATTTATTTGGAAAATGTTGGCATGTTGTGGAGAGCAGAGATCAGAGAGAAGATGGATATAGAGCAAGTGGCACAAAGCAGCTAATGCATACAGAGAATGGCAGCATGTTGTGGGGTCAGAGATGGGGTAGAACAGGGACAGAGCCAGAAAGCATGCCATGCATATGGAGGATGGTGGTATGGTAGGTGGAGATCACGGAGGGGAGGAATAGAGAGCAAATGGCACACAATGGGTAATATAAAGTATCAAGACTGACAAGATGTTTCAGGGTGGGTGGGAGAGAGAGACCAAGTGCAGCTGAGCAGCTAGTGTATATAGAGAATGGCAGCAGTTGGGGGAACAGAGATCAGTGAGGGGGAGTGATACTGATTAAGTGGCAAACAGTAGATAATATTACTTACTAGAAATGGGGGACATTGTGGAGGGCAAAGATAGTAGAAATGGAGGGGACAGGGCAAGTGGCAAACAGCAGGTAATGAGAATTATGGGGAACAGTGCCATTTTGGGGTGGTGGCATAGATTGTGGAGTGAGGGAGATAGCAAATTGGGAAGAGTGGAGCATGGAATCATGGGAAGGGGAAACAGCAGAGATTGAGCAGGGCTGTAAGAAGGAAGTGCCACTGTGTGGCAAATGTAAAGTAGCAAACAATTATGTTTGGTGTGTTCACCACAGTGCATAGTGTGTCAAAAGCACTGGGCAGAAGCATAGAAGAGGAGGTAAAAGGTTGCAGGAATTGCACAAGAAAACCTTCTACTTTGCATTTTCCAGCCTTGTGATTAGATTAGGTCTTCAAAAAAGCAAGACAGTGGGTGGAATTAGGAAGGAGATTCTGTATTCAAGAGCTGTGCTAGATGAAGAATGGGACATGCTCCTAAAACTAAGCCCCATTGCAGTTCAGACTGATACCAATGTATTCATTTGCTTTACAACCATATTCACGTTGCTTCCTGAGAATACATGTTAAGCCTTGTTTATGCTGTGATTATCAAAATGCTTTCATTTTAGTGTTCAAAACACTGATAAGTAGTGTAACACAGCTCCTTACATAAAGTAATTGATGAGTGTTGGAACATGTTAGAATATGTTTTCCTTGCTTTTTACCAAGTATGAGAACACATTAATTCCTTGAGTTGCAAGCACTGCATCACTGGTATGCAAATGATATGTTGTGCTACATCTCTGCAGTTCCCTGAGAAACAGTTCACCAAACTGTAACAGATACGGTATGCAACAAGTACGCAGCAGCACACATATGGATCGAGAAGCAAGGATAAGGTTTCATACAGTCAGAATTAGAAGTTACACAAGACACTTGCAGCTTGCATTTTCCAGCCTTGTGATTGGGCAAGGACTTCAAAGAGAAAAGGAGAAGAAAGGCAGAGAGTGCGGGGAAATAGGAAGGAGAGTTGGTATTTGAAGCTGCGATACACGGAGGAGGTGCACACCCCAAAAGTCACTTTCACAGCACGCTGATACCAGTATGTTTGCATGATTTGAAAGTGAACATAAATCTATTCAGTTATACACTCTTACTGTACAAGTAGTCCATTCTGAAAGTATGATAAAACATGATTTTGAAACAGGAGAAATGTGTGCAATCAACCACATTTATCAGAAGAGAATTCCAGACTTTGGCAGCTCTTATTAAAAATTATTGCTGACTAACTACTGTTTTCCTAAATGGGCTCTAAAATCTGTGATCACACATATTACAAGTACAGGAGTATACTTCCTCACAGTATGTATAAAAAAGTTCTGGACACTAAATGTGGTCGAGGGAAGGAGGAAGTACCTCAAAGGAGTGAATAATGTACAAGTGGGGAGCCTCTTTCAAATAAGAACAAGCAAAAGGACAAGGAGGCACGCAATGAAGCTGGGGGTCATGAGAGATTGAAGAGTGATGTTAGGAAACATTTCTTCACTGAAAGAGTAATCGCTGCCTGGAATAGACTGCTGGTGGATGTGGTGGAGGCCAAAACAGTGTGGGCTTCAAGCATACTGTACATAGGGGTATATAAGATAGGATGCAAGGAGGCAGGAAGTTCAACAGAAACCAGATATAGTCTGCAGACAGAGAATAGGTAGGGAACACCTGGGCAGACTTGGTGGGCTAAGCACTCATTTTCTGCAATTAAATTATACGTTTCTGTGAGTGCCCAGATTATTTCTTTTTGTTGTATTGTGCTTTACCTGGCAGCACCTGGCTGAGTGGAATGGCCTTGTGGAGATTTAGTAAACTCTAAAAATTCAGTTAGCATATTTGTGGCCCATACAACTGACACAGACAAACATGGGTACTAGGATCATTAATTCCTGATGGACCCAAAGCCATCCACCCTCCCCTTATTCTACATTTCTACTATCATTATCTTTATTGTATGGAGATTACATGTTCTGTATGTTTTGCTCTTGGATCACCCTTGAAAATGGGCACTTGTTGCCCAAGGACCTAGCTGGTTAACAAACAAAAATAAATAGAATGTGCCCCAAAAGGCATCTACCCCTGTGTAACATTAACCACTGGATAGCTGATCTAGCCAGCAGAGGCTGAATGGTGCAGCTAATGCACAATCTGATCATCTCTAACTCAAGCTGTTCTGATTTCCCCATGCTGCTCAGGCTCATTTACATATGCCAAAATGCAGCAGAGCAGATGCACCATATACCTCTATAGGAGAACTGCACTGCTTCCGTAAGTCATTTTCCCTTGTAGAAGCTGTTTTTTGAAATACTGGTTCCAGTTCTGTTATTTTTCCATCTCTATAGGCTGTTAACATCTTAATAGGTGTTTATGATTTACACTCTGATGTTAAGTGTCATTTTAGATACATAGACGCTGTCGGCAGATAAGGGCCTATGGCCCACCCAGTCTGCCCATTTGAGCTTGTAAATTCACTTAAATGTTTTCCTAGAAGTCTGCTGCCCCTTACCCCTGTCCTCCAGAATTCATTCATGTCTATCCCATGCATTCTTAAATCCCATGATTTTAGAACTGTATGATGTAGTTTAAGTCCCTCTCAGCCACAGAGTTCTGTAATAGATCATGGGTGCATTGTGCCAACAATGGAAGAACTGAACAGGGGACATGAACTGCATTACACAGTTCTAAAATGGTATTTACCCATGCTGTGTAAATCAGAAACACCCACTAGGATAATTAAAAAGCCTGTACAGATGGACCAGTAACAGAACTGGAACCAGTGTTTAAAAATCATTTTCCACAGGGGAAATTGCTTAAAGGTTCATGACAGTTCTCCTTTAAAAGTGTTCAAAGAGCAACTGTACATATAACTGGTATTTGAAAATACATTGCAGTTCATATTGGGCATAGCTGCATGAAAAATGCAGATTTTATTTGTTTATTTATTCAAGCATTTAACCAGGAAGGCATACTGAGCAGGCTACTGCTCAATTCCAGATGCATCCTGGGGAAGGGGGGGTACATACAATTGAGGTAGGTAAAACAATGTATCATACATAGTACATAGTGCAAACACCTAGGTAAGGACAGAGCCAATAGAATAGGTACCAAATATAGAGGCATAGAATAAGCATGAGAGAACAAGTTGATACTGACGAGATAAGACAAGATAAGGCACTTTGTGCCGGGAGCAGCTGACAGCATTTCTCAAGTAACATGCCCATTCAACAGAGTGGTACTTGCATGTGCCATGCAGTCATCCAGGGGAATAATATACTGCCCATCTGAATCTCAAAGCAGCTGTGTTTGTTAGTCAGCAAAAACAATTCATCATACAGTATTTTAACTGTCCAGTGAAAAAGACTTCAAATCATAGTCCCATCCCATTGGAGTCAACAACTGTCTACATTCCATTTCAGTTAAATGTCTGAACATATGAAGTAACATGTCTCAAACATTAAAGAGATCCAGGTTCAAGGCTTTTGGTAAATGTTTAACATTCATGTCTTTACATTATTTTAAATACAGCAAATTACAAAAAAGACAAAGTAGAATAACAAAAATAAATAAACTAAGCAAAATATCAGAAGAAAACAGAAAACAAATAGAGAACGAAACCTACTGAAGCATTTAGTTACATGTGTCTGTGTATACTGAGAGGAATGAAGGTCTGCCAAAGCTACTGGATGGATATTTCAGTATTCCATCCCTACTCATAAAGCTGGGAAGCAAACATGATGGTCATAGAGTGTCTTCAGACCTGACATTCCTATGTTGTTATGATTGGATACCCAATTTAAGATTCTGCTCTGCCTTCTGGACTGCCCCTGGTAACAGTGTGGACCTCCACAAAAATGTATCAAGGTGGCTGGAAGCTGAGGGTTCTGTCAAATGTGGCCCAGTCCAAGAGTGAAGATCATGGCAGCAAATGCCAAGATACTCATGATTCGTGCATATCCTAGACCTTTTGTGAATGAATTGGTCCCTAAATGCTAAAATGTAACCTTTCTAACTCTTGTCCATATTAAAAATTTTCTGAAGACCTATGTTCAAAGAAGTGATCCTAACTTTATATTTTGTTTTCAGTTGTTTCTAATGTAATCCTTTTGTTTTGTTAGAGGCCCCTACACTGACACAGTATTCTGTGTGTTTTTTTTTTTTAGTTGACTGAATTGCACACTTTGGTACAACGTTCCTTAGTATCAGTATGCTGCAAATTATTATTAGCCATGGAAAATGATACTGTGCAATGCCCCACCATCTCATGGAATGGTGTGCTGTGTAGTGCTGCCTACAATTAGTGTAACAGCACTGACTCTTCATGTTTGCTTACAAAGCAGGCAAACGTATTTGTCTCAGTTTGAACTGTAAGAGAGCTTTTGGCAGCACTCTCATCCTTCATCTCTCATAGAATACAGAATCTTGTCCCTAATTTCACCCACTCTCCAACTTTCTCCTTCTTTCCCTTTGAAATTCTTGTCCAATTACAATGCTGGAAAATGCATGGTAGATGGTTTTCTTGTACAGCTCCTAATTCCCTGATTAAGCCCGTACCTCTGCTTTTTGTTCCACATGCATGTTTCTGTTTACTTCTTTCATGTGTACTGCTGTTTAATGCTTTGTTTCTCAGGGAATGGCAGAGATGTTGCACAACTCATATTATCCCATGATGCAGTGCTTGTAACTCATGGAATTATTGTATTCTCATACTGAGCTATAAACAAGTAAAACCAATGTTCTAAAATGTTTCTACACTCATTGATCAGCTTTGGTAAGGAGCTGTGTTACGCTGCTTACTTGTGTTTTGAACAATAAAAGTCAAACATTTTGGTCATTACAACATAAATAAACATAAAAGGATAATACATGGTCCTTTATTTATAGCAACTGTGTGTTGCTATTGAGAGGTTGACAATGGCAACCATTTAAACCTCAAGAACGAAGCTGAAGTGGTGTTGGTCGCCATGGCAACCTTGAGATGTAAGGTCTGCTATTGCTGATAAAAGGAGCAAGGGAGTGCACAGTTGTGTCCTTACTTTGTGTTTTTTTGCCTCCAAGCTGCTCTCCTCGTCTCTTGCTCTCACCACTGCCACTGCTTCCTGACCGGTGGAGGTTCGCGTAACACACATGCGCAAAGGTGTCCATTGTTGTTATGCTGCAGTAGGTATTTAGCTAGTGCAGCATAAAAATGCTATTCTAGGGATGGGTTTCCATCCCTAATAGCATTCCACCATACACAATAATGTGTATCACTTATACCCATATCCTTGGAAACAAGTCGATTATTTTTGCTTGTAAAGTTTGTGAATAAGTGGTGCTCGTCTAATCTGTGAGAAGGGTTTTGGGGTTATGCCCCTTCATCTATCACTAATTCAGAATACTGAATTTCATTTTTGCCCACTCTCTGCTTTTCTTTTGTTTTTCAGTACTATGGCTGAGCTACATAATTTCCTAGTCATGACAATTTTATTATTATATATTGCATTAATAATCGGTTCATGTTAACTGTAGCACTTCCAATGCTGAGCAAAGCTGAAAAATGCAAGGTAGAGGGTTTTCTTGTGTAATTCCTAATTCCTGCTTTTAGTTTCACATACTCTATGTGCTGCTGTTTAGTGTTTTGTTTATTAGAGAATGACAGAGGTGTAGCCCAACCCATATCACTTGCATACCCATGATGCAGTGCTTGCAACTCGTGGAATTCATTTATCTTCATACTGTGCTAAAAAGCAAGTAAAATGGATGTTCTAAGATATTCCTACACTCATTGATCAGCTTAGGTGAGGAGCTATACTAATCTGCTGACCTGTGTTTCTAACACTAAAAATTAAAGCATTTTGGTCATTACAAAATAAATAAATAAGGCTTAGCACGTATACCCCTGTCCTTGAAATTCAGTTGGTCATGTTTGCTTGTAAAGCATGTAAACAAACTAGTACTAGTCTGAACTGTGAAAGGGGATTTCAGGATGAGCCTCTGCTTCACCTATTACAGCATCAGAATACTCAGCCCTTATCCTCTGTTTCCTTTTGAAGTACTTGCCCAATCACAATGCTACAAGTGAACCTCTTTATTTCCCAATCATGATAATTTTACTATTATAATTTGTACTATTAATTAATTCATTTTAGCTGCTGTGCTATCTATGCCCAACAACTGCACACCAAATATAAGCAAGCAAACATCTGGCACTGGCTAGTGCTTGTTTGAAACTGGTAGGATATGCAAATAACTGTTTTCAAATGTATGACAAGTGTTCATGATCGGCAATCCAGATACCCAGCTATTTCCCTGGCTGAAACTGTAGCACTGCCTAGTGTCTGCATGCTGCCTGGTCTTTATTTATTTAGTTTTTGTTGACCAGGTAAGTGCACTAGACAAATCTTGCCTATTTTCAGGCATGACCCAAGGGGAGGGGGATACAGATGAATGCCAACTGACTTTGAACCAGATTAAGCTGCTAACAGTAGCAGGCCTGAAAATAGATGCCTGTAACATGCATATAGTCTTCCTGAAAGTGATGAAATTACACAGAAAGTGTGCATATTAAGTAACAAAAACAAACAAGCACTGCAGTCACCACAGGCCTGAAACAGGAACTGTCCAAGAACTGCAGTATGCCTGGATTTGGCCCGATGCCTGCACAGGCAGAATATAGTAGCTACATACATGGCACACAGCCTGTTTGTACCTTTTTAAAAACTGAAAAGGACTGATGTAACATCTGAGGCATAAAACAGTGAAACATGGGAACTAAACATTTTATTATCAGCAGGGTTGTTATTGCTCGTATTCTGATGAAACAAAGATAAAACATAGCTCTTGCCCTCCCAGGTAGCCAGAACTTGTCCCTTGGCCTCTTCTCTCCCCACGTCAGCCATTTCCTGCTTTTTATCTTCTTTCTCATCCTCCCACATAGATTTTAAAAAATCAAAAATTGCTGACTAATTGTGCTGGGAGCCAACACCATCTTTTTTTTTTAATTTGTGTTTATTGTTTTCACGTAAGGCAAAACATTACCACCTCATACAGTGCAGTGGGAATAACATTCAATAGCAGCAAGTTGCTAAAATGCATACAATTGGTAATCCTACCTTCCTTCATAATCTTGTACAGCAGGTGATGGGGAAACAAACAATATCTGCAAACTGGTTCAGCAACAAATTCCAGCCTCTTCAGAGTCTACGATGTTGAAACACAAGGAGAATATCCACAGCCCACCAGTGGCTGCTGTTTAAACTGTAGAAGCAGGATCTTAAAGGGATATTTTGCTCTCTCCATAGACCTTTGCCTCCCCAGTCATTTCAACAACAATACATAGTTTTCAAACATCAAAGTACAGAGATCTGCTAGCAAGTAAGCACAAACCTGAAAAACAAAACGTTGTGTTTGCTAAAGTCTGGTACTGGCTGTATTTATGAGACTATGTATATGTGCGATCTACAGTAGTAGTGAGTTAAGCACAAGTATTTATCTACAGGTATTGTATATGTGGCTTGTGCCATGCAGTCAGTGTCATTACTCCAAAAGTGAATGTACATCCCACCCCCAGTTACAAACTCACACTGTACAGTTCCACAAAATGCCCCAGACTGTATAATGCTAGAGTAAAGTCCAGTCTTGACACAGTCCTGGAAAAGCATGAAGAAATTTTAAATCAATCTAATATGGAACTGATTAATGCTCATCAAGGGTAAGTAAACCATGCAATAACCTGTAAAGAGAAAAATGTCTATTACTGAGAGTTCCTTCTCCCTCGTATTTGTCTTCTTGTGGTTCTGGCTAATTCTTCTTTCTAGCTGCAAATTCTGTCTCAGACTTCTCTAGCCACCTGTCTGCATCTCTTTGATCTGAATATTGCCATGCCTTACCCCTCCCCCATATACTATTTGGAGGTGGGCCGGCAGAATGAAGGTGTGCACATCTACTAGGCCCTGCATACTCTGGCAGACCAGAGCAAATCTTTTCCTATGGGCCCTGGTCTGAAATAAAATATCTGGGAACACTGTGATATTGGCACCCTCAATATCAATAGGGTACACAGCCCGGGTAACTGCCAGCACACAGTTCCATACTTCTTCACCTGGTGTTTTCAGTAAGATGGTCCTGTGCTAGTTAAGAACCTGGGAAGCCATCTGTGGGTTAACAATGAAGCCTCTTCTGAACAGCAATGGGTCAAAGTCCTCTGGTAGATGTAGTTTGCTCAGGAGCCAAGTTTGAATAAACTCCAACAAGTTAGGGCCCTCCACCCCTTCCGGGATGCCAACCAGCCCCAGATTGCCTGCTCTAATTTCCTAGGGCCTCCAAATCACCCCAGAACGGGATGTTTTCTTATGTTAAATTTGTCACCATTGCCAAAGGGGAAGTAATGTATCTCTGGTCTCTGTGTCAGCAACTCTTGCCGACATGTTCTTTGTTTGCAGTGTTGGGTAAGTTACTTTTTCTATTACTTTCTATTACATTTGGAAACTTGTTCCAGGAAGTTCTGTACACTCACTAGCAAGGATGGATAAGTACTAGAAAAAGTAATACACCTTACAATTATATAGTTACTCATTTCTTGTTATACAAAAACAATACAAAAATAATAACTACAAAAGATAACATTTTTTGAAAGTAATAGGTTAGTTATTAGTTACTTTCAAAAAAATGTAATCACTTGCAGTTATGTATTTCTTTTGTATAAAAAGACATAAGTAATTATAACTATAAGGTGTATTACATTTTCCAGTACTTTTCCATACTTGCTAGTGACTGCACAGAGCTTTCTGGAACAAGTTTACAAAAGTAATAGAAAGTAATAGAAAAAGTAACTTACCCAACACTGGTTGTTTGTGTTTGTGTTTTTGAGCCTCCAGCTTTAGTAAAGTTTGATACATTTTTTTCATCCATGGCTTTCGTGGACTTCAGTAGTGTCTGCGGGGGGTTCAGCAGTGGAGGTCAGACTGCCAGCTCCAGTGCTGCCAAAGTTCTCCATGGCCTTCCCTTGCTGTTGCTGTCACATCTTTGACATTCCTGGCTGCTGATTCTTAGGCCAAACAATAGTGAAAAGTGATATTATTCAATTCCAGAAACCTTCAAGAGCACACTTCTGCCTCGTTAAATCTGGTATTTTCAATATTTAAGATGTTTTTCACATGTTTGAAGGATTTGGTCAGAGAGCCCATGTGAGAGATGTCTACCTTAAAGATGGCTTTCTAGCACCCCCAATACCATCTTTTAAAAGATCCAGCTTCTTAGCCCAAACTCCTGCCCTGCCCATCCCCACATTTATTAATAAACATTGTTTGGCCCTATCCTGATCCTAAATCCTAGATTTTTTTAGACAATCCTGGCTAACCCAATCACCCACAACCCCAAGCCAAGCACCAGAATTTTAACAGTTATATAGTATGACTGAAAAATAACAAAGTGCACATGACCAGGAGGGAGAGACTGTCAATCTGCCTAGCATGATCAAAATCTCAAAATACTACCCCCCCCCCCTTCCTGGGCACCCACACCTTGGCTTTACCAGTCATATCACTGATAGAACTCTGGTACATGGCTGAGGACTGAGGGGTGACTGGGCTATCTGGGACTGTCTGCAATATCCCCTAAATCATGGATTGTGTGTGGGTCTGAACGGGGCCAACCATGTTTAATGATACGTTTAGGGATTGGGGATGGTGGGCTAGGTGGATTCTTTTAAGGACAGTGCTGGCTCTTGACTCAGTGCTGGTAGATGACCATTTCTTTTTATTTTAATAAATCTATATGGGTGGACTGGGAGGGGGTGCAGGACAAAAAATGGCTGAGGTTGGAGTGGTTCACCAAAGGACTGTCTGCTCCACCTGGGCAGGAGCAGAGATTTTTTTATATTTCTTTTGTAACTTTTTTTTAATTAATTCCAGGTTATGATTACTATGAATACAGTAGTGCAAAAAAAGAAAAAAAAACTGATACAGTACTTGGGCCCAAGTACTAAGTATGTGTGGTATTCAGGAATTAATATTCATCCCATGTACATCTCTAGAAACTGTCAGTTTGAGTAACCCCTAAAGATAATTTTCACAAAGGATTTCATGACTCTGACCTAATATACCTGTATGACATTTACTAATCTGAATACTCAAACACAAGTTTGTGCAGACAGGGCCACAGTTTTCAACAATGATAAATTATGGTGGTGTCTCTGGAGACTGAATGCAAATGGCTGAATTAAGGCCATCACTGAGCAGCTGCTAAGGATTCATCATCTCATTCAGCTGCCCTCTACATAGTTGAAAATGCATGTGAACTTTAGGCAGGTAGCAAGAGAACTCCCTGAAAGGAGGCGAGGGATTGCATTTTCTTGTGAGAGCAGGTGATATTTGACAGAACTTGGCCTCAGCAGGAGACGGTCACGTCTGACTTGTAAAAGAGCAAATGAATGTTTAATGACCTATGTTTTGGCATGTCCACTAAAGGTACATTGCTTTTTTTCATGAAAAATACTTTTTGATAGACAACTGAAATGAAAATAGGAAAGAAATAAAAAGTAGTTTGGAGAAACAAGGGGCCCGGCTGCATTTATTTCTTGAGCTTTTCAAAAGGAAAATGTGCACATGCCCCATTCAACTTCTTCAAGTACCAATCTGTTTAAATGAGACTGTCTCAGTGGGTGTCATTTTTGTGACTTTCTCCCCCAAACATACTTTATACTTATATCTGACACAGTCTGCTTGGATCTTGTTCCACCATCATTGATTGACCACTTCCCAGCCACCAAATCCCAGCCCTTTGCTCTCCCCAAGTTGCTACCATGCTGCAGCCCTGTTACCTCACTAGACTCATCTCTATGGGTGGTGTATGTAACTTTTATTCTTGGTGTGCCGTATCCAGCCGGTCATTGTGGTCCCCCAGATGAGCTCAGTCAAAAGAGAAAGTGAAAGAATAGGACCTTAAGTTACCATAGGGCAGCATGCAGCTGCTATATCTTTTTCCATCTTCTGCCTCCTAGAAATGTGCCAAAGATGCTCCAGGTACCAGCATGTCAGATGCACCAAAGTCAGCACATTCTCACCTCCCAAGGCACCCAAGTCTAATGCACTGCCACCTGTGTGCACACCGGTGGCACTGTAGCAATGAGAGACACTATGCCCACTCCCCAGAGGAGGACAGCATCTTACGGGAATGTAAATCCTCCTTTTGCCTGTCCCCCAGCATATTCCTGCTTTTGGCATGAACTGGGATGCTGACCCCACAAACAGAAATGTTGCCACTGTACTGATTGGCTGGCCTCCATCTTGGTGAATTTTTACATAAATAACTAAACTGATACCACTAAATTTGGATGGCCACAGCTGGATGTACCATTTGAAAAGGGAAGAAAAGTTTGCCAACTAGCCAGTGTAGTGAGATATACTAGTCTCAAAACTACAAATATGCCTTTTTTCCTTATGTTTGGAGGATAAAACTTAAAGTTTGAGCTGACGATCCAGTGAATTGCAATATGTTATCACAGTGTAAACGACTTCACATAACCCCATGGCAGATGTAACAGATGACAGTCAGCCTTGGAGAGCTTATATTTAGTCTCTGTTCTTGCAATACAGTTTTAAAATGCAGGGCTGCGTAACAAAGTTGTTTCTGAGATGATACATGTTGTGTTCTGTCCTTGTTTGTTTAGTTTTTCTGGTTGCTGTGATTTCAGGAGAAGCATCTGACCCAATAAAAAAAATGTATTATATAGCAATGGGATGTGTTAGGCTAAAGGCATAATGCGATTATTTCCCTGCTAACCAAACATGTACTACCCATGTGACAACCCTGGCAGAACTATGATGTACACCTTCTGTGAGGTGTACACATTAAGTACACCTCACCTGCTCCTTATACACACCTTAAAAATACAGTGCACCTCAACTGCACTTGAACAGCTTTTATTAATATTCAACTCATCTGCACCTTCCAGCCTGCTTCAAGGCTTCTTCCACAGATTCACAGCTGCTGTTCAGGATTTGACTGTCCATAAAACTTCATAACAAACAGAGTCCCTTGAATTGTTAATCTTTTGTACTTTCGACAACCAGGCTTCAACCAGGATTATTCAAGGGTGGTCTAAAAATACAGGGCCCATGTTGCCAAGCAGCAATTTCATCCACTACCAATGTCAAGGAGGACTGTAATCTTCCCCAGTGCTTTGGTTCTGTCTCTTGCCATTGTTCTTCTGTAATCTTGTGGACTGTGCTACTCTGTTCACTTCATCATTTAAGGCCACTATAGAATTAAAATAATTTATGTGTGGTTCATAGCTCAGTGCTTGTGCTGTATACAGTAGAGCTGAATGATGTAAGTTGTGCTTGGATACATAGGAGCCAGACCAGTAAGTGGGACAATGCCTGCAAGGTATAAGTTGTATGAAATGATTAGTGCTTAGATACTTCAGCATAGACATGACCAAGTCAGTGACTGTAGTACATATGAGCTGGATAGTATATGCATAATGCTTAGGTGCTTTGACTGATGAGTAACTTGTTAAGACTTGATGTTTTGGCCTTTCTCTGTATCCCACCTTAGGAAGGGTGCTTAGTCGAGTAGGGTGAGACCCCCAAAATGAAATAATGATTGCAAGTATGATTATATCCTCCAACTCCAGAGAGTGTAGCCAGTAGTATGCAGGAGAAGAAACCCCCCCTTAGTGGGAAACCTCTGAGGACCCATGGCTACTGACCTGCCCATCCTTCTGGGTATACTAAAGGAGAGTAATCCTAAATGAGCAATATATACATAATATTGGCTAGTCTAAAACCCCAAGAGAGGAAGCTCAGAAGGTCGAGAAGAACAATGGAATCCAGTACTGATGATGAATGGACAGCGAAGATGGTAGCATATCAGGATCAATACCCAGGCCGAGCAGTCAATGTCCAGGGCAAACCATCAATATAAGGTCATCCAGAATCCAGGTGAATGCACAGTCAATCATGAAGTAGAAGTCCGAGTTCCGATACATGAGGTCATGGAAGCAGAGAGTCTGGGAAGGTGAGGTGAGTAAGCTGGATACAGGTGGGAAGTTGAAGAAGGCAGAGCACCTGAACCCCTGGTCTTGAGTGGGAGAGCAGTAAATGGACATAAGGCCAGAAGCCCAGAAAACCTCCGACTCATATGGTGAAGCAAGTCTGGCAAGGGACAGGATTTCCTGCCCCAAGCTGGGTGAGGGAGGAGTACAGCAGAAATAATCGAACCTCCAGGCTGATGGTTGGGCAAGGCAGGTGTACAGCAGAAATAGTTGAACCCCCAGGACCCAATACTGGTCGAAACAGGTGAAGGGTAGAAGAATTGAACCTCCAGGTACCGATACTGGGTGAGGGAGGTGTAGAATAGAATAATCGAACCTCCAAGCCCCGATACCGGGTGAGGCAGGTATAAAGCAGAAATTCAAACCCCCAGGCACCAGTGATGGGTCAGGCAGATGCAGGTTAGGCTCCCGTGTGGCCAGTGAGAATGGCCTGACCCCAAGTAGGCCAGGTGGAAGGGATGGAGAATGGCCAAGCCACCCTCTATGAAGGTGAGCAGGACCGGGGAACACTGCCATGGAGGGCCACCCAGCATAGCAGACATCCCAGAGGCTGAAGCTGAGGGGATGGAGACAAGGCTGCCTAAAATACGGTAATGGATGTAGAAGAATGTCTGCACAAGGATAGATTTTCCTTGGAGAGCTCCGATCAAGTGCAATCAAGTAAAGCAGCCTTGTGTAGTGGTAAGCTATTCCCTAGAATTGTGTCCAGAACTGGTAGAGGCAACGTAGGAATGAAACAATACAAAGCAGTACTGATGCACTATGATGGGAGGGAGAGGTGCAGTTGAATCCGCATAAACACAGAAGCCAGTGTAGAGTGTCCAGAAAGGCAGAGGAGCTGTCAGATATTGCCGCTTGCAGAACTGAAGAAATGATTAGCAAGGTACGTTCAGAAACATATAAGGCACTGAAATGAAATGCAGAAAAAGGAGCTAAGCAGGAAATAAGGGGCCCTGGTAGCAGTCATGGCAAGCACCAAATGGAGGAAGTCCAGGAGACCACGGGGCAGCATGAAAAGGAATGGAAACCCAATTTGGTGGTGGCGTTGGTCAGCCATGGTGGAGGATCCGAGTGGAGCAATGCGGAACTGCGGGCGGGTCACAAGAGGTGCAACTAAGCTGAAGCAGCACAGATTCAGTGGTGGCATGGAGCGATGGCTGCATGAGGAGAAAGAGTAGAAGCTAATGAAAAAGAGTGAGGACAGAGCAGTCAAGCATTAAGGCAGAACGAGAAGAAGCGAGAGGTCACAGGAAGACGAGTCTCAACAAGGTAAGGAAGCAGCAGTAGCAGTAGCCCCCAAGAAGGAGCTAGGACGGAAGGAGTAGCAACAGATAAAGGAGGTGGGGGGACAAAATAACCAACAGAGAGGCAGGGTGGGACACAGAACATGGGACACAGCAAACAGAAACAAGAAAAGAAAGCAGCCAGGCACCACGCACTGCAACAAGCGAGTGCGACTCGCTCTAAGCGATGTGGCGGAGCCTGATGCACTATGTAGGATGTAGTGGAGGAGCTCTTCCCCCACATAACTACAGGCATGCGCCTTTCCATTAAATCAATAAACCAGTTGCAGCTGGATTTAACCTCCACTTTGATTTCTGAATTAGTCAATTAAAATCAAGTTCTAATTAATTTTAACCAGAGTTTTAATTTCTAACTCCTTTCTAGCTTATTTAAAAGTTAATTCACAAAACATTAGCTGTGCAAGTGTATTTATTATGTATATTTGTAAGAAATACAAAATCATACATAACCCAACAAAGCAAAGCATCACGGGATATATAAATATCTGTCTGTGTATATATATATATATATATATGTATATAAATTAGAGGCAAAAATCTCTGTTTAATGCATCAGTTAGGGTTGTTCCACAGCGACAAAAGTGAGGAAATTAGATGTTAGGGTTGAAACCCCCTTTGCACCCCTCCAGTCCACCCCCCAACTGGAATCAGGGTGCGCATTGTGTCATCGCCCTAACTGTCACCCCATCATATGTGGAAAGAAGCTGAGTAATAGGAGAATGGGGTGACAGTTGGGACCGATGACTAATGTCACCCGATTCCATTAATATTTTCCACAAAATCTTCAAAGGCACATCGAGGACCCGGCTGCATGTTCCCTGAAGATTTTGGGCTGGTCAGCAAACCGTGCCAGTAGGCGCAACCGTAGAATTCCAGAAAAAGCGTAAACGCACGTGCAGATCACGCTTAATAACTCGGCAGCCGTGTATCTGACCGGTATGAAACTTGGCAGATCTTGATCGTGTATTCCAAATTTCAGGCAAATCTGTCAAATGGTTGCAAAGTTAAGGTGCAAAATTTTTGGTTTATCACGTAAATGGCTCCTCAACCCTAACTATAGTGGCACTACCGTGCCACTATTATATACATATTTATGCAACATGTGTTTAGAGATAAACTGTGTGATGAATCCATTTATCAGGTCACTGTGTGTATAAATTTATTTATGCATACAGTGACTGCGGCGCAAAGTTAGCAAAGTCTACTAAGTCGCGCAAGGCGTGCAATCAGCAATGGCGAATATTTCAATTTTCAGGAAGATGGATATAAACCCCCAAAAACCTGTTGCATAAATGGAATATGCGGGGTTGACTGTGTGATAACTCATTTGTGATACAGTTGCCAGTGACCTCTGGTAACCATCACTCGTGGCTTACGCCACTCGGTAGAAGTGCCTGAGGTCACTGGCAACTGTAGCATATAAATGAGTTATCACATAATCAACCCCCTCATATCCCTATATATATATATATATATATATATATATATATATATATATGCAAATCATCTCAAACATTTAGGCTGGTTCTGCTTTAAGCAGGAATGCATGGTGTCAAAGTGCCTCTTATACAATCTGTAAATGGTGAGAGCAGAAGACACACACGTGTTTCATTCTACATGGGACTCATTTATTTATTTACTTTATTTATTTGAAATATCGGATTTAAAACCTTTGAGCCAGATGGCTCATTTACAAAGGTACCTCATCACATGGAGGACAGAATAAAAACAGATGGTACAATTTACAAAGGAAATAGCTGTCATGTATGGGTTTCAGACATTGTTCACAGACATCATATACAGTTTTGGATATAGATATTTACATAAGCATAGCAGAAAAACATAGTTAACATGAGCTAGCATGCATTACAGTATAGTCCATCATATTTATGGGACAGACATTGTTGTAAGAGGTTGCAGTCCATAGTGGACTTTGTCAGAGGTTTAGGTCATTGTGGGCAAGAAAGAACAGGCTAGTTGCAGTTACAGGAGTCGATATTGAGGAGGTGGTTTCAGAGAGCAACTTTGAAATGGGCAATCTTGGGTGTGCTAGTGATGATGGCTGGGAGCGCATTAAACCAAACAGGGGCCCTGTAGTGGAAGGATCTCTGGGCAAGGGAGGTTTTTACCCTGGGTACTTCCAGTATAGCTTTGTCTGAGTTATGGATAGAGATAGAGGGTGTAGCAAGTTGGAGAGAGGTGGTGACCCCAGGAGGGGAGGTACCAAGCAGGATTTTCTTGCTGAGTAGGCATGTCTGGTAGTGGAGTCTTTCATTGAGGTTGAGAAGATTGGCAGAGGAATAGAGGAAGCAGGTGTGGGTGAGCCTAGGGGCATCATTTCGGAGCCTGCACACCTTGTTGAGGGAGACCTGAGTTTTCTGGAGTGCGGAAATTATGTGCTGCCCCACACACAGGAAGCCCATAGTCCACTAGGGACAGTATTGAGGAAGTAATGGCAAGCCTAAGGGCATCAGGAGGGAGGCAGTCTCTGTGTTGGTAAAGGAGTCCAATTTGAGTATTAGTGGCGGCTGCTAGGGTGTTTATGTGGTTATGGAAGGTAAGGGCAGCGTCCAGGGTAAGTCCAAGATATTTGTAGATGGATACCTGTTCAAGGGGGTTCTGGATGCTGGGGAGCATGAGGAGAGGTGCACTTTTCACTTTGTTTTAGTGGTGGGAGAAAATCATTGATTTTGTCTTTTTCAGGTTTATGACCAGTCTACGGTCCTTGAACCATGTTTCGGCCTGGAATAAGGCATGTTGGAGGGAGTCCTGGAGGGGAGTGGGTTTATGATGCGAGGCATAGACCCTGATGACCTGGCCACACTGATACATGCATTTGTTTCCTTGAGGCTCAACTACTGTAATACTCTTTACCTCATGGTTAGAGGGGATGCATTATGGTGTCTGCAGCTGTTGCAGAATGCTGCATCCTGGCTATTGATGGGTCTTCTGAGATCCTGTCATATTACGCAAGTGCTGCATGCGCTGGGTCCGAGTTACCTGAGGGAGCTTCTGCATCCCTATTCCCCTTGATGGTCTCTCTGGTCAGTTGGGGAGGCCTTCCTGGAGGTTACCAGAGCAAGATTAAAGTCTTTGGGAGATCGGACTTTTGAAGTGGCTTCTCCGATCCTCTGGAATTTTCTGCCAGGGCACCTGAAGGAGGCCCCCTCCCTAGAGATATTTTTAAAGGAAGCTTAAATCTTTTTTCTTCCAACAAGCCATTGGGGACTAAGCAATGACTAAGTATGGTAAGCGTTCTTACTGTTTTAGATTTATAGGATATATTTATTTATTAGAGGATGTTATTTATATTTATTTTATATTGTGTGTTTGATTATTTTGTTACATGTTGCCTGCTTGTCTTTATATTTTGAAAGGCGCCCTGAGCCTTTGGGGAAGAGCGACCAAAATAAATAAAAACAACAACTACAACTACAACTACTATTACTATTACTACAACTACACCTACTACTACAACTACTACTACTACAACTACAACTACTACTACAACTACAATTACAACTACAACTACTACTACTACAACTACTACTACTACCACTACCATACATCCCTGCTTAAAGTGAACCAGCCTAGATTTTTGGAGTGATTTGCATATGTATCCCACAATGCTTTGCATTGCAGGATTATGTGTGATTTTGTGTTTCTTGGAAACCTGACTGTGTTGCCAGTGCCCTTTTTGGGTAACCCTTGCCTCATTACTTTTGTACTGAGGATCTTTGTTAGAAATGATTGATTGAATCTAACATTAGCTGAAGGCTTTCGTACTTTTCTAGCATTGACATAAACAATTTCTGTTATAAAAATGGAATAAACATACTGATGTTCTAAAACTTAGTAAATGTTGTATTTGTGCAGTTGCTGTTATGGTGCTTTCAAAATCTTTAAGCACAATTTTCTCCTGTGGCACTTTTTGTCCTTTGAAGATCGTCTCAAGAGGAACTGTGTCTTGCAACAGTAAGCTGATTGCATAAGTAGATTTACTCTGGTTCTGATTCACAGAGTCTTAATCAGGGAAACAGTGCTAAAATATTTTTTTAAAGTGGTTCAGTGGCTTGCTTGCTTTTAAATACTTTGAAAGCCTTGTCTTTAAAAGGTTTTAAGGCTATAATTCAACTTCAAATACACTCTTACAGCCACATCAGTTAAGAAATTCATCATGCTAACGATGGGCCATTAAATCAACTTAAAAAGCAAGCTCTTTCACTTATAGTGATATAGGTTGCACAGTTAGCTCGCACGTGCTCACATCTCCCTGTCTGACTGCAAATTAAAAGGACTGTGCATGGTTGAGGTTTTTATACCTGCAGTGGATGACGTCATTAGTCACGTCACTCAGAAGGAACTTGGGTTTTACCTTTTCCCAAATATGGAAAATGCCAATTTCTAAGCAAGAGGAAACAATACACAGTGAGTGTTTTCTAATGTCTCTTTTATTTTTGTTTATTGTAAACAGTGCTCCTAGCAGGTTATGCCTTGTTTTATTTGTTGTTTCCTAATTGTCCCTGGATCCCAACCCAGAAATAACTCAGGCCGTTCAATTATCACTTTTGGATGCTCGCTGGCAGTATTTTATTAAAAAGGCACAATCATCTAATTTTATGTGCATCCCAACTTCATGTCCAACAATAAGTATTTCCATCTTTTTACATAACAGTCCAATATCCCTTCTAGGACATAACAGTCCTGTCTTTCCTCTGGTGGTTCTTCGTCATGTGGTCTTCCTCTTCCTCTTTCCTTCTCGGGGTCTGGACACCAGGATCCGGCCCCCCTTTTTCATCACTCTCAACCAGGTGTCACCTTACCAGGACCACTACCCCCCGCCAAGTGTGGACACAGAGATCCACCCCATAGCTCTATATCCCTCTCCCTTCCCCTGTTACTCCCATGCCTGGGTTCCTTTGTTCTAGCCTGTGCTACCTACACCCTCCCCCCTCTGCCTGCCCCCCTTTTTTCCACTTGTTCCCAAACCCCTTCTCACCCCCTCCGAGTGTCTCTCCCATCATCTCTACCATCCTCTAGCAGGACTCCACTTAGTCCCCTGGACCCCACAGGCCACCCTTCTGTGGCTCCCTGGCCTGAGCAGGGCCCCATCCTAGGCCGGCACCTTCTTGGCGCCTTCTTCCCCCATGCCTATTCCCAAATTTATTCACTCCTCTTTCTTGTCAGGAAGGTGGGTTGGAAATTACAGCAGAAAGAGGGCTTTCTGTGTGTTACCTGACCTTAAGAACCCCCCAGGATTCCTTATTTTGGCCTCTCCCCCTGGTCAATGGACGGTGAGCTCCCAGGCCTGGTTGTTTGACCCCCCATGAAGTCATCCCTCCTCCCCTTTCCTGCAGCCCCCCCCCTCTTCCTTTATTCCTGGCTGTGTCCCAGGACAAACTGGCCTGCCTTTTAATGGCAAGCCTAATTATCATTAAGACTAACATTCACTGAAAAAAAGGCCATGGTATTTTCTGCAGCATAGGACTGCCTCAGACACAGAAAGAATAAAGATGCTAAGGTCACAGTACAAATATTTCAGTTGTAAAACCCAAAGACAACCTCAACTTCACCTATGAGCTACTGTTTCTAGCTCTCAACTCTCAGTCTCGTCCACAGTCAACACCGACACAGGCTGGCAACAGGAGATCTCCATTACAGCCAAAGCAGAATGGAGCTTCAAATTCTAGTTAGGTATCTAACCTATGTCATATGTATTTAGGCTCATGTTATTTAAAACTCCTACTAAAAATAGAAGAACTCTAAAATTGGTTATAACACTAATAGGTTATGTCTATACTTACAACAACTAAACTAAATAGACTAAACTATAAGCATAAAAAAGTTTTTTTTAAAGCTATATAAAGACAAACAGAGGCCCAACAGTTCAGCCATCCATCATTGCTATTTGAATTTTCAAGTGTCAAAAAAATCATTATCTGGCATGTCATCTTGAACCCATTAAACTTTATATTGCTGCCACCTACTGTATAATCTTGAGAGAGCTAGCTCCCTTGCTATGTTATTTTGGCAGTTTGGACTCCCCTGCAGCTGTCATTTACTGTACCATACTGGGAGCATCAACTCCTCCTGCGGCTCCCATCTTTTTTGCCATCCTGGAAGTGTTAACTCTATCTGCAGTTGCTATCTGCTGTGCTTTCCTGGGAGTGCCATCTCCCATGTGGCTGCCACCTGTGGTGTCATTTTGGGCATTCTGGGCCTCCTGACATTGTCTTCTGCTGTGTCATCATGGAAGTGTCAACTCTGCTATGGATGCCATCTGCCGTACCATTCTGAAAGGTTTAACTCCCCTGTGGCTGCCTTCTGTATCACCCTCCTCAAATCATCAGCTGACCTGCAGCTGCCTTTTGAAGTGCCATTATTGGAGTATTGACTCTCCTGATGCAGTTATTTGCCATGTCACCCCAGAGCACTAACCAGTCCTGCCTATGGCTGCCATCCGTACAACTTTAAAGCACCGACTACTTTGTGGTTGTACTCTGTAGTAACTGACATCCCTGTGAAAGCGTTTCTTTACGTTGTCCTGGGAACACAGACCCCCTCCACCCTCCACCCTCCACCCCCACAGGCTGTAGCTTGTTGTGCTGTGATCCTAGTCTCTCCAAGACTACTGTCTGGTACTTTGCTTTGGAATATTGACTGTTTAGAGAATTGTGTGCCTTGAGACTCATTTATTGTATTGTTCTTATGAATTTTGTTTTTTATTGTAAGTTTACATTTTAACTTATTGTATGTGTGTCCTAATCCAGTTTATACTGTTTTTCTGCTCTTAGCTTTGTTCAGTGTACATATTATGATTTTTTACAGTTTGCTATTTTTCCGGGTCACTTTCTCTTCAGGTCTTGTTCAACACATGTTCTGTACTATGTTGGGCCCATGTAAAGACTGCCTTTGTCAAAAAGAGTGGAGTATCCTGAGGGCTGTCTCATGAGGATTTCG
Source organism: Neoceratodus forsteri (assembly GCA_016271365.2). Lineage (NCBI taxonomy): Eukaryota > Metazoa > Chordata > Ceratodontiformes > Ceratodontidae > Neoceratodus > Neoceratodus forsteri. The sequence goes on from CM057452.1 coordinate 1,572,493,524, forward strand.
GCTGGACTTTGTACCCTAAGTGTGCCATTCAAGCACCGGTCTTGGTATCCCTTATGTTTCTGGCACTCGCTGTAAGATTTATATTCCTTTGGGTCTCTGGTTTGCTGCTTTCTCCTATTATCCAGCTTTGTATAACTCTAGCACAATCTCTATAAAGATTTGTCCATTTTCACTTGCCTCCAATATTAAACTGACTTATTTAATTGTATGTTTTGTATGATTTATACTGTATGTCAAAAATTTCAATAAAAATTTGATTGGCAAAGAAAATGACCTAATAAATTACAACGTTGCCTCCAATAAGTCTTTAAGTAATAAAGAGCACATGTCAGATTTAAATTTTGTTATTTTATGCTTTAATAAAACCTGGCTCTCTTACACAATTCTGTGATTATAAACAACTCTGTGTCTCAATCCTTTAGTTCCAGTTTTCTAGCCTGACCTATCAGCTGTGGTGGTGGACTAGACTTGACTTGGAAACCCTAAAAATAGGAAGCCACCACTTATTCAGATCATTTGAACATACCGTATGTTTGTGAAGTTTCTTTTTTTTGCAGTTAAACTTTTTTATTAATTTTTCATAAGATATACAGACAAACCTCTTACAGTACAGTACAATGTGAGGATTTTTTTTAAAGAAATTAAAGCAGTATATAATAAGAACATTGCTACAATAATACAAGGAGCTTTTGGTTTAAAATATAGTAAACAATACAGGTCATGTAATTAGCATATACTTGACATTTGTAGTGAACTTAAAGCAGATAGTATGATTAGATACGGTTTATATTAAAATGTTACATAATTATATATGATGCTGCAAAGGAAAAAGTACATTCGTAAAAAGGATTGTGGAGTAATAAAAATGATTGAGAACAGAGTATAGGAAAGAAAAGATATATAAGAAAGTTAAGAAGAGAGAGAGAGAGGAAACTATAAAAAGGGAAAAAGCTAGACTACAATGATGTATCAGTAAAAGGGAAAATCCATATATATTAAGTCCATACATTGGTGTTGGAAGATTTAGTTGATTCCAAAATTAAAAAGCCCTGCCAACAATTGTTATATAACATGAGTCGGTCAGACAAGATATATGTCATACGGTCCAGAGAGGCATATTGCAATAGTTGGTTAATGATACCGGAAGGGTAGGGATTATGTTGCATCTCCAATGCATGAGGATTGTGCGCTTAACTTGAAGGAAGAGTATATTTAACCATCTGCTCTGCAATATGAAATTTTATAAGAACGGTGATTAAAAATACCAAGAATGCAATGTTTAGGGTCTAGTGTAAAGGTTGACCTACCACTTTCATTGCAAATCTGTGAGTACAGTGCCAAATCTTTTGTATGAGGGACAGTGCCATAAGATATGCAATAAATCCCCATTGGGGAACTGCAGCCAGCAATTGTTATTGTTCAATAAACCCATTTTTGTAATACAACAGGAGTTCTGTACCACAAATGAAGGATCTTGGTTTGAATGAGGGAACTCGTTTATCATTAAAAGATTTGTGACAGGAGAGCCAACATCTGGACCATTGTGCATTGGTGATATTATATTGTAGCAAAGTACTCCATCTGTTTTTAGCATTGACAGAGTAGTCAGGAAGGATATCACAAATATCTTTGTAAACAGTGCTATTTAAATTGGATGTTGTTTTTATCCATTTAGAGATGTGCTTATCATACAGAGAATTGATAGAGAAGGTGTGAGGTAAGAGTTGCATGCGTAACGAAGCTGTAGATATTTCCAAAATCCTGATGGGGAAGATTCCATATGCCTCGTAGGTCGGTGTAAGATTTTAACTTTAATGACTTGGGTTCAAGTATATCCTGCAAAAAGAGAATACCCTTATTTTTCCAGGTACGACAAAAAATGGGGTGATTATCAAGAGATATATGGTGGTTACCCCAGATGGGGGTGTAAGCTAAGGGTTTAGGTTAGATTTAATATGCTTGTGAATGATTTTCCAATAGAATATAGAAGAGCTATGGTAGGGTGAGACTTTAAAGAAGAGGTAAGGGTGTTATAAAGGAAAGAAGTCACCACATTACCAGGACATAAGGATGTTTCCATATTGACCCATAAAGGAGACTGGATGTTGGGTTTGTTAAACCATTTAATTGTTTGAGATGTACGGAAAGCCCATAAGTAGGCTTGGAACCAAGGAAGGCCAAAGCCACCTTTTGACCAATGGGATCTAAGTTTATTACGACTAAATCTAGGTATTTTGCCTTCCCAAATGAAGCTGCTGATAATTTTGTCTATTTTGGTAAGAAAACTAGAGGGAAGTATCAAAGGGATATTGGAAAATAGGTATAATATTTTAGGAGTTATTGACATTTTAATGGCGGAAATTTTACCATTAAAAGAAAGTAAGTATAGCTTCCATCTATCAAGTGTTGTTTGGATACTGGTTAACAGAAGGAAAGATTAGCATCCCATAATTTATTCAATGTCGGGGTGATCCGAATGCCAAGATAAGATATACCTTGGGGGGCCCAATGAAAGCCTAATGAGTTGTTCATGAGGGGACTACAAAGGGTATTCAGTGGTAGCGTTTCGGATTTGTTAAGGTTTAGAGCTAGTCCGGAGTGGGAGGTGAAGTCATTCAGTAGTTTAACTAAAGGTTGCCCAGAACTTTCGAGGTTTTCAAGTAAAATAAGGAGATCATCTGCATATGAGAGTGAAGTATAGTGAGAGTTACCAATAGTAATGCCTTTAATTGTACCGGATTGACGAGACGCAGAAAGAGGTTCCATGGCAAGTATAAACAATGAAGGCGATAAGGGGCATCCTTGTCTGGTGCCTCTTGCTAAGTAAAAGGAGGGGGACAAAATAGAGTTTGTGAGAACTCGAGCTGAAGGGGAGGTATACAATAATTGAATCCAAGTACAAAAATTATTTGTAAAGCCAAAATGAGATAGCACCTGATATAGATATTCCCAATTGAGAGAGTCAAATGCTTTCTCAAAGTCAATGGCTATTGCAGCTGCAGGGGTTTTAAGAGTTTTTGCTTTGTGAATTAAATTGAGTAATGAGCGAAGATGATCGGAACTGTTTCTATTTTGATAAATCCTGATTGAGAAGTATGGATGAGTTTAGTCATTAAAGATTCTAAGCGGAGAGTTAATAATTTGGCAAAGATTTTTCCATCAGTATTAAGAAGTGAGATCGGTCTATATTTGAAGGAAGTAAAGGGTCTTTATCTTTTTTGGTAAGACTGTTATGATGGCTTCGTCATTGTGCATGGAGTTTCTTTATTAAGGTTGCTTCTTGGAATACATTGACTAATACAGGACAAAGAGTGTCAGATAGGGTTTTATAAAAATCAATAGGAACCCATCACTGCCAGGTGCTTTACCATTTTAAAGATGATAAAGCAGTTTGGATTTCCTGTAAAGTGATTGGTTTATCAAGCACAGCTTTGTCCTGAGGGATAGGTGGGGTAGATTCAATTTTTCCAGAAAATGTTGTATTAGGTTGGGATTTGTAGTATTAGGTTGCGAGTATAGTTGATGGTAAAAGGATTGCATAATACAATTGATTGAAAGGTTGTCTGTGTGTGTCTGACCTGATGGATCTTTTAGACCTGCTATATGTCTCTGCATCTGTTGAGTTTTTAGCTGGTAAGAGAGCAACTTTCCGCATTTATCCCCTTGTTCCCAATAACCGTGTTTAATCCTAAAAAGGGCAAGTTCAGCTTTCCTGGATATCAACTCGTTAATTTTAATTCTTAATTGTAGAATTTCCAGATGAAGCTGTGAATTATGATTGGGTTTATTTAATTTATAGTATTGGGTTTCTTTTTCTTTAAGGGATTTTTCTAAATTAGCTAATTGTTGTTCTCTTAATTTCTTTCTATGCGCTGCATAACTAATAATTTTACCTCTAATAGTGGCTTTTAATGCTTCCCAGATAGTACCTTGAGACATATCTGGAGTATCGTTAATAGAAAGAAAATCTTGAATCTGGGTTTTAATCCAAGGAGTGAATTCAGGGTCTCTGAGTAAAAGTGGGTCTAAACGCCAAGATGGGGATTTAGAAGAAGGTGGACCCCAGAGTAAATGCAAACTGATAGGGGAATGATCAGATATAACAATAGGGAGAATCGATGTATCAATAATTTTTTCAGTAATGAGGGGAGAAGAGAACCAATAATCAATCCTACTATATGATTTATGTAAAGAGGAATAAAAGTGTAATCTCGTTGTCTGGGATGATGTAGTCTCCAAATGTCAGAGAGACCTAAATCCTTCATAAGCATTGATAGAGCATTAATACTACGGGGGTGGGCATCATGTGATGAGTTACTTCTGTCTAAATATGCTTGTAGTGCTAAGTTAAAGTCACCACCAATAAGAATAGGTGAATTATTTTTATTATTAATCATAATTTGTTGGGATAGATTATGGAAGAAAATGGGTGAATCAAAGTTGGGTGCATATACATTCACAAACATAAGCAGACCTGCTGTGGTGTTTAATAGGGTTATAATCCACCTACCATCTGGGTCTCTAATGATTTTTATGGGGGGTCAATTAAGAGATTTATGTATTAAGATAGCAACCCCATGTTTTTTGGATGGAGAAGATGATGCATATACTTGACCGACTCAGTCCCTTTAAGTCTGTCGACATCCTCCTGATAAAAGTTTAGTTTCTTGTAAGAAAGCAATATGTGTTTTATGCTTTTTAAGATAGGTAAGTACTTGCTTATGTTTACAAGGCGAGTTGAGTCCCTTGACATTCCATGAATGTAAGATTAGATCACTCATGGTACTAGGATATAAGGTAATTAGTTACAAATAGGAATGAGGGACTCAATACCATTAATTTGGAGGATGTCACAGATTCAAAAGGTAAATATATATAATAAATAAATGTATGCATGGCCCTTAACTTGTATGGGTTCGAGATGATTGAATATTTGTATTCATTTTGTCTCGCAGAGGGAAAGTATAGAGATAAGAATATCAAGTAATTAAACATTAGAACCAACAAACGTTAGTATAAACTCAGTAACAAGAATATTAATTTGAAACTTTTATGAAATGCAGAGCAATAAGAGTCGGTAAATATACCAGGACTCTCACTCTACACTACTAGGCGTGTACAGTAATTAGTGAATCTCAAGATACGGTTTACCCTATAATCTTAAGATACTAAACTTTATATAACAGTATATTAATGAAGTGTAATTGAGATTTGTGCTGAGGTAATTAAAGCATTACCCTGGAAAAAAAACAAACATCATTCTACCAAATAAAAAAGGATAATTATGTAATAGTGTTAAATTCCAAACATAATGAATTAGCTTGGACCTAGCAATAAGTCCAATATTAAATAAAGTATACCAACATGATGGCAGATAATGCTGAAACAGTGTGAGCCAGATAAAAGGATGCCCGATGTGTATTAATCCACATAAGCTAGGTTAGGGATTGCAGTATGTACTATAGGTTCATAGTGCATCAGTGTATTGTGGAATCATTTTATAAGTTCCAATGATTTAGAAGAAATTGGGATGAAGAATAATGTGAAAAGGCGGAAAAACTCAATGTATAGAAATACAATTGGAAGCATACTTTGGCAAAATCTGTGAGATATAATGGGAATGCACCGATCACTACATACCAGAAGTGATGCAAAATAAATATTAAATAAGTAAATGATTTTAGAATATTTGTCTAATCATCCTCCACATACCAAATGATAGGATTTATGTGGAAAATGCTATAATAGTAGGGGTTAAGGGCACACTGAAATGAAATACAGAACTCTATATATGTATGTATGCATCTGACCACATGGTGGCGCCAAAGCTTATGAAAAATCAGAGTGTAAATAGCAATTATATATACTAATGTCTGGCATCACACAAGGATTAATTAGAAGAGATCTTCTAAACATTGTAATATTTATTCTTTCTCTCATTTTTTTTCCATTGAATACATTGAGAGTAACTCCCACATGGATTAAATACCTCCAGTGTCAATTGGCTCACCTCCCACAGACAGATACAGGCTTCTCAGCAGCAATAGTGATTTACTGCATTTAAGTGCTCCAAACCTGTTGGGTGCGATAGAGACTGCACTTTGCAGTAAATATACCGAAGGAATCGAGTGAGGTGGTGTGAAGAGGAGGGATTCTGGTGAGAAACTGCTATATCATATCTAATTATGGGCCATAGTATTTATTACAAATTTTTTTTTTTTTTTTTAGTGGGAAAAGCCTCAGGTAGCCTTGCTCTTCGATGTTCTTCTCCTTTTCTTTTTGGGTGGTTAAGATGATTTAAAGGGAGAGCTGGACACAAGATCAGCCCAGGAAGAATCGGGAGAGTCATTACCCATTGAGAGCTTCTTCTGGTCTTGAGTAAAGGGGTTGGATACAGTCTGTCCAGATCCTCTATAGATGAGTGCAGATCTTCTTGGAGCAGATCTTCTTGGAGTGGGAGAATTTGTTAGACAAGGTAAGAGGAGAAAAACTGATGTGACGTTCCACATGGGAAGCTGGAGAGGTGGAAATATTATTTAAACAGCAGGTATTATTATTTAGAGAAGAACCAGATGCTTTTTTTTCTTGTATGCGTGCGGAGCTTCTGGCAGGAGCTACAGTGGCAGATATGATGGCTGCAGATTTCTCAGGGACCTGAAGGACAGTTTCAGCAGGAAGGGCAAGACATTATAATTGTGAAGTGCCTGTGCTGGAGCAGGAATGAGCTGCATTAGCATCGCAAGGCAATGTAAGTGCGGGCTGTGTCCAATTCAGAAATTCAGAGAGATTCTAGGGTACTGAAACTCTGGTAGAATCATTCAAAAAAGACGCATTGTTGCAGGGTAACGCGAGTGCAAACTTAATTCCACGCTGATGAAGGATTGTTTTAATGGGGTTGTAAGCTTTTCGTTTGTTAGATAATTCTTTAGAATAGTCTCTGAAAATTAGGATTCTGTTTTCTTGCCAAGTAAGTACACCTAATTGCCTCGCTTTTTGAAGAATCAGTTCAGTATGTGCGTGGTTTAGAAATCTGGCAATGATGGGCATCGGTTTCTGGTCGGGTCCAGGCCTTGGATTTAAGGTACGGTAAGATCTCTCGATGATTAGGTCTTGGCCAGCTGGTAATTTAAACAAAGAAGGAAGTACATGAGTTAGAAGAGCACTGGTGTCTCCTAGTTCAACACCTTCAGGAAATCCGAGAAATCTAAGGTTGTTACATCTGTTTCTATTTTCAATATCATCTATTTTGTCCTGAAGGTTCCTAATAACTCTGTCCTGCTCCTGATGGTAGCCTGTAATGTGTTAATGGAATCTTCATTTTGAGATGCTTTAACATCAGTAGCTGATTTTTGATCAAGTGCCTGCATATTATTGATATTTTGTTGAGATGCAATTTTAATACATTGATTTCACTTATTAGTTGCTGAAACATTGCCTCCTCTCTATTAAGAGAACTGTTATGTGGAGATTGGTCTGCCATTATTGTAGGCCTTAATAGAGAAATTGAAAAGCTGTAGATAACTCGTTCAGTAATTATGAGGCAATAAAAATACTGTACCAGAGCTGTTCTGCGATGTACATATAGTAAGATCTCAGATGTTGGTGGAGGTAGGAAGTCTGGAATCTGTAGGATGGATGATGATATTTGGTGAATCCAGGGAGATGAAGAATCAAGCAGCCATCTTCAGCACAGCGCCCTCTGGCTGTCTCGTTTGTGAAGTTTCTGAACCTTTGATTTCACCTTACCACTTGTGTATCACACTCTCAAACTTGTATTGTCCTTTTTTGAAGACTTCTCTGAACTTGTGGCTGCTTTTATACCATTATCCTCAAGACTTTTAATTTTTGGTAGTTTTAACACTCACCTTGAAAGAACTTAATACTAAGAGGTTTATGGATCTAGAAGATGTTTTTTTTTTATTTCATTCAACACTTTCATGGTCTTATTCATTTCAAAGTGATTGTTGTGGTCTGTTTTTTTTCCTTAGCCTTCTCATTTCCATTGTAAGCTACATTATTTGAGCTCTCTCTGGTCATCATTTGCTTCAACTAAAACTGAGCCCACTGCTTAACTGGAAACTGTTGATTGCCTGCTTTACTCCTGACAAAATGAGCTCTTGCATCCACTAATCAGTCAGATCTCTGTAAAGAATTCACTAATATTCTGGCTCTGTCTTACACTCATGGCAGCCCTAGGGACGTGGCCTACTGCTACAGCTCTTCACTAATCTCAAGTATGTATAGACATACACCATTAAAGCCAATCAAAATCCCTACACATTCCTATAATCTTTGGTAAACTCACCATATGCAAGAAGAAGCAAACATTGGCTATAATATAGCCAATTATGTCTGCTTTTGAATTTTGTTGTAAAGAGTAACTTTTTGTAAAAGTACATACAAATCTACCACACAGAAGACAACTATACAGTCTATCAAGTCTACCCGCTGCAATGAGTAACTTCTACTTTCTAGAAATTCTTTTAAATCTTCTTAAAAGGTATAAGGGGAGACTACACTTTATATATAAAATGAAACTTAACAAAGTCCCATTATGCTGTCATGAACTCTTATAACATGGTGGGAAAAAAATGGCAAGATCAAATGACTTGAAAACTTTATGAACCTGAATTGTACTTACCTGTATACAATTGTTTTTATTTATTGCTCTGGTGATGGGCTGTCACTGGTGTTAGTACAATAAAGTGGTCTCTTTTAATTTTCAGTACTTTCCTCAGACTATTGGCTGGCATGACAGATGAGATTATAAATTATGATCTCATCTGTTATGCCAGCCAGTGCCCTGAGGAAAGCATGACATGATGCTGAAATGTTCACCTTTGACATGAATCTGGCAATATGGGATCACAATGCTGATTTAGTTAATTATTTTGTGGTTTATCCTTAGTAAAGGTTTCTGTTGATAATGAGCAGCATTTTTGCCCTTTATAGCAGTATACCTCCCTGTTAGTGTCAGTTAGTCCAAGATGTGACTTTTAGAATAACTGTCGCATGTACTGTACAGTGACTGTAGCCAATGGAGCAACCTACACATCAATCAAACTGAATTGAACCTGTTTAGAAATGAAAATATACCGTATGGCAGCTTATATGAAGCAACTCCAACATCAACCTGGAAAGTGTATTTTTTCCTGTTTTTCACCCAACAGTGCTGGCCACTTATTACTCCTTAGTAGTAGTGATTGTACGCTGATATGCTGTGCACATATTAAGCTGAGCTGCAGCGATGTTTGTATGTTTGATAAATCACTACCCTTTACCTGGGGGGAGCTAACATTTTGAATCCACTGTTCTCAGACTTACCATGGCTACAAATAACCTTGGGGTCCTTTTTGAGGAGACATTTCAATTTCATACTTAAATTAGCACTATTATTAAAGCAGCCATTTTTCTTCTTAGTAATGCCACCAAAAGTTGACCTTACCTAAATAATGGCATTGCAGTAATTCTCATTTACTCATTCCTGGTTTCTCAATTTGATCATTATAACATAATCCTTGGTGGCCTGCCTGCCATGAAATTCAGTGACTGTAATCTGTTTTAAATACTGCTGCTGTCAGATTTTGAAACAGTCTAAAGGAAATTGATCATATAGGGGCCACCATTTGTCTCAATGACAGCCAGTTACACAGCCATGCTGGCATTCCCAGTTCAGAAGCAGACCTGGGATGCTTGGCTTGTGCAGCCAGGCTGGGGAGAAGCTGAATGGGAGCATTTCCTAACACAGGAAGGGATTGGTGCCACTGCAGTAACCCTTGTGCTTTGCCAGACAGCTTGCTGCACCAAGGGAAAGCTGCATGCATAAGGCCGCTAATGGGCTATGTGGTGCCACAGTGTGGGAGGTGGATGGCAGAAGGGAAAGACAAAACAAGGAGAAAACACAGGCTACTGTCAGAATGATGATTCTGGTGCACTACAGCCCCACACCATGGAGCCTGCCACATAGACCAGATCCTTTAAGTCACTGAGGTGAAGGTGAACCTCCCCCTGAAATCTCACAATTGGGGGATGAATTTGTGGTGGAACATAGCCACATGTTAGTGGAGGATTGGGCTACTGGTTACCAGGGGCCACAACAGGGATGACGTTTGGCTACCAGGAAATAAGGCTACTATACAGAGAAAGGAAAATCAGAAACTGATCATATTGTATAACCCTTGTCCTAGCAAATCTTCATTGGTAATTTCTCCAGCAGTGTATAGATTTGAATGTATTGCTCACTGTTCTTAAATGTTACCACTGTCTTGGCAAAGTTACCTTAATGAGTTGTTTCTTGAGCATGCAACAACTAGACAGCTTTATTCCAATTTATGCACCTCCTAACTGGGCAAGAAACTAGACCTATGGCAACAGTGTTTTCTCAGCTTATGATCCCCATCTGTGAGATTGACTCCCAATCCATGTCCATTCTTGTGCGGAGACCAACACATTTAAAATAAAGTTAAAAAAAATGTTTACTGTGCGGCCTACAATATTGTCTGAATACCTGCATAATATTTGTTCCACTTTCTTTTTACTGTATATTTTTGCAAATATTCATGCTTACTTGTTCTACCATATCAAGTGCTTTGAATTCATGTATATGGGTGTTACACAAATGAAGATTATTATTATTTTTATGAGAGTTGCGGCACTGTATCAGTGAAAGGAACCAAACCAGAATTTAGAAAGGAAAGAAAGACAGTGACAGAGGCATTTACCCTGCAGGGAGAGGTGAGAGAAGGAGGAATATAAAGAACAGAGACAGGTGTGTGGAGGACATACAAGAGCAAAGTGACAAAATGAGTGGAAGAAGGATCCAATCTGGCAAGGTGATTTGGAGGCAGTGCTGATAAACCACATTTCTATAATCAAACTGATTCAGTCTGATGACCATTTTATTCATAAGGAAAATGTGTACTATGGATCCAGGAAGATGGGTGGACTGGGCTATTCTGATTTTGACCAATATTGCCCCCCCCCAAATCATGGATTGGGTGATTAGGAGGGGGATCCAACTTGTAATGAAGGCCCGTTTAAGGCCTTGGAGGACCTGGCAAAGGGGAGTCATAACAAAATGGAAATTGTTAACAAAAGATGCTTTCACTCCTGGAGAGCTGCAAAGAGCCAAGAACTTTATAACACGATCTGTTTGTTAGGAAAATGGGAAGGTGGGTGGAGGACAGGAAATAATTGTTATGGGGGAAGGGATACACACTGTTTTTTTCTTATTCTTAAACCCGAATAATGAATACTGAGTATCTGGGGGTATTGAACATTTGAAAAAGGTAATATCACAACATAGTCAAAGAAAATAAAATTATTTCCATAACATGGTAGTACAGTACTGTTGTCTACATGTAAGGGGTCATTCTTCCAGTACTGATTTAAAAATGGAGTCACAGTGCATAGTAACAGCATGCCATACTGCAACTTCAGATACTAGGGTATGTAAGCAAACTCCTTTTCCCCACTCAGGGACCAGAAGAAGGCATGGCTTGTCAATATAGATGAGCGGCTCAAATCCTGGAGAGTGAATATGTGCTGTCTGGCCTTCAATCCTATTCTCTTCCAGTTGACCATAGGGGGCTAATGGCATCTGATACAAACTAAACCACTTGCCCACCTTTCTGGATGTATTTGTTTATTTATTTAGTTCATTATTTAAGCAATAATGCATGACAGGGTGTGGCCTGTGCTGGGATAACTTCACACCTCCGGTGGTTGGGGCCAAGTGCATCCAACACCCATGAAATGAGGTTATCCGAGCGCAACCCACACACTGGAGTGCATTATTGTTATTATACAATTACTCATTTGTAAATAAAATAGATAAAAGGAGAAAAAAATATATTTTTTTAATTTTTTAATTGTTTTTTGTGTGTGGATGTATACATATAGAAAAATGAGTCAACTGTTTTTCTCTTTGCCACTAGGTGGTGTTGCTTACTGAATGATGTTGTGTGTTGAGGAACATAGGCTTTCTCATGTGAATACTCAGTTTTAATCTTTGTCTACCTCCCAAAAGCAATTGGGTATTCTGTTTCTGGCTGTTTATATTTTTCTTTTCTGCTGCAATTTAAATTTAAAGAGTTATGGCTTTGAGCTAGTTAATTCATGGAGCCAGCACACCACTGAAACAGGAAGCCATTTTGTCAGTGAGTACAGTAGTGGGAGCTGATGACAGTAGACTTGGGAGGTATACCGCAGGTGGACAAAAGGGGCTGTCTTTGTTTGCATTTTTGAGATATTAACACCAGAATCAAGAGAAATGTGTGAGGCATGAGAGTGGACTCTGAGGTTTGCTGTCAGCCATTGTATAGCACAGCAGTTACTTGTGCACACACTGTCATCAGGGGGGACAGAAAAGTAATTTTCAGTTATGGCTTTCTTCTATTTTGGTTTTTCTCCTTACTGTTTGAATTATTTTGAAATGACTGGAACCATTGTAATAAATGTTAAAAGTTAGTGAACAAGGCGCCGGTGTTCTTAGGCAAGCCAAGTGGGAATTGTGAATGTGGTTGGGAATGCTACATGAGGCGGATTGCGATGTTGGCGCATTTCAGGGAAGCCACTTGGTTCTGAGAAAAAGAAAGAGAATGACAATTTCATTTATATTATGTCCTTCAGTACTCTGTTTTTTTTTGTCATTATTAATGAGATTGTTTGGGGGTGATGACCTCGTCAGGGTGGGGTGGGGGAGTCATTTACAGCAGCAACTTGGAACGGTGGTGACCTGAGAATGGAACGCATAATTCTCGACTCTGTGATGTAGTCATTTGTGTGCCTGGACTTTATACAGTGTGGTCATGCTCAGATAACCTCACTGTTTCAGGCATATAGTGACCAATCAGAGTCCAGGAAACTTTCTTGCCATTGTATAATTTGTGATTACCAGGTAGGATAAGTTGAGCTTGTGGTTAAAACAGGGAAAACTTTTAGAAGGTACATGGCCTGCCCCTTCAGAAAATTAATGTAACCTAGAGGTTAGAACACCAAACTGTGAACCTGGAGACCCAGCAGAGACATAGATTGGAAACCAACAACAGTCATTTGAATAATGTATGAACCTGAGCAAGTTACTTAACCTCTCTTTACTCGAGTGTCATGCCTACATATGAGCATTGGCTCAATGTATCTTTCCTGGACCCCAATTTTTAAAAAAAACCTAAACAAAAACAAACAAGCCAACAAACTGAGACTCACACATGGTCTTGTACTGGGGTTATTATTTATTTAGTTAGTTTTCGCATATCAGGCAGGTATGCTAGACCACTGAATGCCTACTTACATATACAACCTGAGAGTACAAAAAAGTGGCAGATTACAGTAGAATCTAGTAGACCAGACAATAACACTGTACAGAAGTAAGATTATTTAGCTGGCATTCCTTTAAGATTTCCTATTGAAACTGTTAAGTTTATGTGGAAGCCTGTGTCTTGTGTTTGAAGACTATATACATATTTAAGTGCAAAAGAATAATGTAACATTTGTTTTCCTGTGCATTTTAATAGAATGTGGCACCACTAAAAGCAGGCACTATAATCCTTTATGATCAGGCAAGGAGACACTGATATACTGTTTATTCAGTCATTATTACCTGTACTTGATTACTACTATACTAAGATCGATGTAAAATGTGCACTGGGAGCTGATTAAAAGAAATAAAATACAGTATAGTCTCTCATAATATTATTAGGTTTGCCTTGAACTGCCAGTCAATGCCTCACCATTGTGACCTGCATAATAGTAAGGGTTGATTGACCTTGAGGTGTTGTACAGCAGAGAAATGTGCAGACTGCAGTTCCTTACTGCATAGCTTTGGGGGCTTTACCATCTTATTTATCCTCTGTGTTGTCATTATAGACAAGAAGGTATTGCTTGCTCTGTCAGAATGCCTTACAATGTAAGATGACCATTGTTAAACAAGACAAACTGGTTTAAAAGTGTCGTAAGTCACAGGAAGCTTTGGGGGAGAGAAATGTTTGAGACACATTTCTGCTATTATTTTCCAGATTTTATTATTCTGCTTCACCTTTTCATTTTAACTAAAGAAATAAAAGTTTAGCTCATGCTTTTTGCTCTTTACTTTATTCCCAGCTAGGCTGGATGTCTCTGCTTTCTCATCTGCCATATTTTTGAGGTTGTTTGGTCCTTAAAGCTATTTACAATACTGATTCTTTCACCTTACGTGACTTGCTGTCTGCCACATCTTCAAACTGTAATCTAGCTGAAAGACTTTGTTCAATCATAAATCTTGCAGAACTAAGATGGGAGAAAGAGCATTGTTTAATTCTGTGCCTACCTTTTGGAATCTCCTTCCAATACTATCCATAGTATCAGGTCACCATAAGGGTTTCAAAAGTTAAACATAACCACTTGCTGGAAATATCTTATTGTACATGCAGTATGCATGAAATTCTTAAGTTCCTTTTGGCCCCTCCACTTCTGCCAGCAACCTTTTCTTCAGTTCCATCACCCTTTCTGTGAAATAAAACTTCCTCATGTCTCTCTTCAGCTTGCCCACCACCAACCTCCAATCATGCCCCCTAGTGGCTGTATCCCTATTTCTTACCAGTAAGTCTTTACTATTTACCTTGTTTTTACCCATTAAAAACAAATACTGCATGTTTCTATCATGTCTCCCCTTTCACTTCTGGCCACCAGGGAGTACATATTTAGGGCCACCAGGCCAGTTCCTCTCAGGATCTGCCTTGCTGGCCCTGAATCTTCTTGGTGACCATTCTCTGCACTGACTCCAGTCGGTATATCCCCCTTCTCAGGTGAGGACTCCAGAGCTGAGCATAGTACTCCAGATGACACTGCACCAGGGATCTGTATTGGGGTATTATCACCTCACTCCTCCTATCAAAACCCCTTATTGTACTAGACCACTGAATGCCTATTTACTGATATAATTTGAGAGAGTACAAAAGAGTGGCAGATTACAGTAGAATCTATACAGTTCAATTGATGCCTTGCTTTATATTTTGTTACAGTAACACGTTTGCTTGAGAGACTCATTGATCATTACTCCCAGATCCCTCTTCTCTATTGTAGCTGCCAGCCTAACCCCTCCCATCCAGTATTCTGAGTGTGGGTTCTGTCTCCCCTAAGTGCACTATATTGCATTTCTTGCTACTGAATCTTAACTGCCAGATGTTTAGACCATCTCTCCAGCTACTCTAGGTCCATCTGAATGTCCTGCACCCCTTCCTTGTGATCTACCATGCCACAGAGATTTGTGTCATTAGCAAAGAGAAGCAACTTGCCCTGGATACCTTCCCCTGTCACTAAAGAACATAATGAATAGTACAGATCCCAAAACTGATCCATGAAGCACCACTCATGACCTGCCTGTCCCTGGACTTGGTTCCATTCACTGTTACCCTCTGTTGCCTCCGCCAAGCCAGTTTTCTACCCACCTGACTAGACCCTGTTCCACTCCAAAGTCCTCCACCATTTTCAGCAGCCTTCTTTGTGGTATCAAATTGAAAGCCTTGCTAAGCTGAAGTAGAGCAAATCTGCCACCTGTCTTCTGTCAATCACCTTGGAGACATGGTCAAAAAACAAGTATCACATCAGATTGGCATAGATGACCTCCCTTACACAAGACCATGTTGCTTGTTGTTCTGCAGTCTATAAACATAGAATATGTTGGCAGAAAAGGACTGTTTGGTCCCCACAGTCTGCTCAGATATTCCCTGGCTAATCTGTCTCCGAAGGCCCTAACTGGTATTCAGCAACCCTCCCTCCTCCCTGCTTATTTTCTAATGCACACCCATGTCTAATCCAAGTATATTTAAACCCCACCACTGTTTTTGCTTCAGTCACTTCTGCTGGCAGCCTGTTCCAGATGTATACGCCCTTTCAGTAAAGAAATAATTCCTCACATCTCTCTTAAACTCCCATGTTCAGCTTCATCTCATGTCCCCTGATCCTGGTGCTCCTTCTTATTTGAAACAGCCTGCCCACCGCACCCTATTCACCCCTGTGAGTTACTTCTAGGTCTCTATCATGTCACTTCTTGCTCTCCTCTCTTCCAGGGTATACATGTTGAGATCCCTCCATTTCTCCTCATAGGGCTTCTCATGTAGCTCCAGTACCATTTTAGTTGGCTTCCTCTGGATTGCCTCAGTCCTGTCTATGTCCTTTCAGAGGTGTGGCCTCCAAAACTGGACACAGTACTCTAGTTGGGGTCTCACCAGTGAGTGATGCAATAGCAACACTACCTCCCTCATCCTGCTGGATACACCCCTAATTATGTACCCCAGCATCCCACTAGCCCTACCCCCTGCTTTGTCACACTGCCCTGCCACCTTGAGGTCACCAGATATGGTAACCCTAAGGTTCCTTTCCTGTTTAGTGACTGTCAATATCTACCACCCCCAACATTTCTATACTCAGTGCCTGGGTTCCTATGTCCTAGGTGCATGATCTAGCATGTTTTTGGCATTAAACACCAACTGCCATGCTTTAGACCACTCATGGAGTTTCCCTTGATCACTGCTCCCACTCTCCACCCCCTCCTAAGTGTCCACCCTATTGTAGATTTTTATGTCACTGCAGAAAGGCATGCCTTCCCTTCCAGTTTCTCAGCAATGTCACTTATGAAGACATTGAAGAGGACTTGTCTAAGTACTGAGCCCTATGGCATCCGACTGGTCATTATTCGAGTGAAAGCTATTTACCACCACCCTCTGTCTTGTATCCATTAACCAGTTTCTAACTCAGCTCACTAGTTTGGATCCCACCTACAGGCTGCTCAGTTTCTTTATCAGCCTCCTGTGCAGCACAGTATCGAAGGCCCTGCTGAAGTCCGGATCAGCCACATTCATTGCCTTCTATTCTATTTCCCTGGTCACCCAGTCAAAGAAATCCATCAGATTTGTTTGGCATGACCTCTCCCACATGAATTTATGTTGCCTGTTTTGCAGCCCACTGGGTTCAAGATACTCAACCTGTCTTATCTTTAGTAGGGTTTCCATTGATTTCCCCACCACCGATGTAAGACTAGGCAACCTACAGCTGATAGCTTCCTCCCTGCTGCTACTCTGTAGAGGACACACATCAGCTCTTCTCCAGTCCTCTGGAACCACACCTGTTTCCAGTGAGCTGTTGAACAAGGCTGTCAGTGGGGCACCTAACCTCTGAGTTCCCTTAGAACCTTTGGATGTATCCTATCCAGACCCAGAGCTTTGTCCACCTTCAGAACTTTACATCCAATCCAAAATCATTCTTCTAAAAATAGACCTCTTCCCACACCCATTCATGCTACCCCCCCACTGTAAAGACTCAGCAGAAGTACCTGTTCAAGATGTCTGCATTTTTATGGTCCTGTTCGGTGTAGTCTTCTCCCTCTGCCCTTCGAATCTTCACTAACCCTCTTCTTACTTTCCTCTTCTCACTTATGTAGCTGAAGAAAGTTTTGTCCCCCTTTGTGACCCCTTTGGTGATTCTTTCCTCTGTCTGTACCTTTGTTCCCCTCACCACCTTGCCTGCTTCCCTCTGCTTTAATAGGTATACCTCACTGTCCTCCTCCTCCTTCAGAGTTTCCTTATACCTCCTGAATGCCACAATTTCTTCCTTCACCACCTTTGCGGTTTCTTAGAGAACCATAATGGTCTCTTTTTCCTTTTGCATGTATTCACTTCCTTCATGCAGAGGTTAGTTGCTTTTGTTATACCCTCCTTTTTTGCCCACTGTTCCTCCTCCCCTACCTAACAACCCCCCTTCGAGGCAGTTTTTGAGGCAGTACAACATTTCTTTTAAATCCTCCCTTCTAAGGCCAGGACCCTCATCCTTGTGTGGTCAGACTCTGTTTCTTTCTTTCTTAATGTTAAATCATAGTGTATGGGGATCACTGGTACCCAGGGGACAGCCCTACGTGATGTCTACAATGCTGTCCCTGTTTGTAAGCACCAGTTGAGCACTGCCCCATCCCTAGTTGGTTCTTTGACTACCTGTTAGAGAAAAGACCCTTGTAGGAGTCAAGGATGGCCCTGCTCCTTGTGGAAGCTTTAGTTGGAAGTCTCAACTGAACAGCTGGCAGACTGAAGTCACCATCTAGCAGCAGCTCCCTCTCACTTGTCATTCTGATGATGGCATCCCCTAGTGCCATATCCAACTCCTCTCCCTGTGCTGAAGGCCTGTACACTACCCAGGTACAGATAGCAGCCCTGGAGCCTATCTCCACGGTGACCCACAGCACCTCCAGTCCTTCATTTTTTCTCCTGCTGCTCCAGTACCCCCATAGCCTTGATTCCCTCCCACACATTTAAAACAACCCTTCCTCTCCTCCTCCTCCCTGCCCTTTCTCTCCAGTAATTAGAGTAGCCTAGTATGGCCATGTCTCAGTCATGGTACTCAGCGCACCAGAACTCCACAATGGCCACTAAATCCAGATCATCCTCCACCAAGATGGCTTACAGGTCTAGAATTTTGATTCCAAGACTCCTTGCATTGGTGTACATGGCTATCCACACCTTCTCCCCCCCCCCTTCCTGCTGCCCTGCTTCACCCTCACAATCCTGACTGCGTTTTTCCCTGAAGCTTCCTCTGACTTTCCTACTACCATTTTAATTTCTTCATTTCTTGTTCCCTTAATCCTCTACACTCTCTTACCTGAGTTGTATCCGGTTTTACTCCATCTTGTCAACATACCAGCCTTTCTGCACTCGTGCTGTAGGGGAGTTTTCTCCTCAAGCCCTCCCTCCCTGCTGCTCCATCATCCAGAAAGGGAGTAATTTTTGCATCCCTTTGATTTACTGTCTCCCCAGCTAGTTTAAATTTTCATCTATGTAGCATTTGAACCTCCCACTGAGGACTGCAATCCCCTTCCCAGAAGGATGCAAGCCATCTCCCTTATAGAAGATTATGTTCTACCAGGCTGGCCCCCAGTCCTTGATGTATCTGAAGCCCTCTTCTGTACCCTATGCCTTTAGCCAGTCATTATATGCCCTGCTGCAGAGTACCCTTGCATCTACCTGGCCATACACAGGTAATACCTTAGAAAAAAAACAAACAGCTACCTGCTTAAGGCCCCTCCCCAATTCTATCTATTATTCTCTAAGTAGGCCAACAAGCTTTCTTTGACTATGGTCTCCATAGGTTTACCTACAGTGGAGGTAAGACTCTCAAGCCTGCTGCTGCCCGGATCCTCGCTGCTCCCCCCTTGTGAAGTGACACTACATCCGTGGACCTCCAATCTGCTGACACCATTCCTGACTTCTGTGAGTTGTTAAATAGACAGGTTAAGGGTACTGCTAATTCTGCAGCCAATTGCTTAAGTACCCATGGATACAGCCCATCCAGACCCAGTGCCTTATCTACCCTAAGGGCTTCTAGTCCTTTTCTCACAAGGACTACCATTAACTGTACCCTGCCCATTTCCTGAACCCTCTGTGTGGCGATCTTAATATCCCTCTCCAGTAGAAGTCTGTTATCCTCTACTATGAATGCCGAGCAGAAGTAACTGCTTAGTATATTTTCCTTCTGCTCATCGTCTTCAACTACCCTCTCCCTTATGCTAGCCTGACTATCCTCCTTGGTTTCCTTTTTCCCCAAATGTATCTACCAAACTTTTTTTCCCCACCATTTATACCCTCAACAATCTGCAGGTCTGTGTCTGCTTTTGCCCTGTTGATCACTACTCTTACCTCTTCGAATCTAGCCTGATACTTCTGCCATATTTCCTCCCCTTGTTTCTCTTTTACCTATTGAAGGTCCTTCTTTTCACCTTCACAGCCTTACCCTCCACCTGTGAAAACCAGATCAGCCTTTTGTGCTTGTTTCTTTTGATGATGTTTCTTGTCCAGGTTTGGTTACTCTAGAAGTGACCCCTTAATCCTAGCCCACTGTTCTTCTATCCTGCTGTTCCGGTCTACACCCACCAATCTTTCTCTAACTAATTCCTAAAGCTGGATGAATCCCACTCGTTTGTGGTCCACAACTGTCTCTGAGGGGGGCTCATTGTTGCCCACTGCCAGTGTGAACCATACAGTGTTGTGGTTACAGGACCCCAGAGGTTCTCTTATTGCCATTCTCCATCATTTTCGAACTGGTGAGTACCAAGCTGAGTATGGTGTCTGGCCATTTGGCATCCCTGACAAGCTGCACTAATGAGCAGTCCTGCAATGTGTCAAGCAGTGCCTGACTCCTGGTGCTCTTTGTCTCAGGAGTATCAGTTTATAGCCAACAGGTTCAGGTCCCCAACTAACATTAGACCCCTTTTTGCTGTTCCCCTCTTTATTTTCTACCCCAAGCTCCATGTCCCCTTCTTCTTTCTGCTTTGTTGGTCTGTAAACCACCCCTTAACTAATCTTCTTTACAACAGCTGATGTCAGCTGCATCCTGATAGACCTCACTCCCCACTTCTTTTTTCTGGACCCCCTCTTTTATTGCCTTAATACAGTCCATAATACACAGGGTACTCCCTCTTCTTTACGCTTGCCCCTGTCTCTCCTAAGCAAGGTGTACACCAGAACTGCCTGATCCCAGTCTTTATTACCACTGCCAATGTCTCCATGATGGTCACTAAGTTTAAATCACCCTCTGCCACCAGTTCACTGATTTTATTGTTCAAACTTCTGGCATTTAGGCAAACCATCCTCCCCCCACCTGACTCCCTCCCTCCCTCCTTATCTGACCACCTCTTAGCTCAATCCCTTTCTTTTACAGCCCATCCAATACTGCCAGCTGAACAATTGCTCGCCCCTTCTACTCCCTTTCTCTATGTTCCCCTGTCCCCCATCCCAGCGACTGCTGACTTCTCCTAGTCCTATGTCCATTTCCAGGTGATCCTCTGCTAGGTTCACAATGCACCTACCTCCTCCTAGGGGGTTCCCAGCATCAGCCTCCACTTCTTTTGGTTTAAAAGCCTGTCCATGTAAACATCAAGTTTCTGCCCCAATGCACTACTCCCCTCCTTGTGAGATAAAGGTCATGTCATACCCCTTGAATAGGCTTCTGTCCTGGAAATTTCACCAGTCACCCACAAATCCAAATCCCTCTTCTAGACACCATTTCTTCTACCAGGTATTGAATGCCATGATTTCCTCCATCCTCATTATTCCCCCTTCCCTGTGCCATATAGGCAGCACCCCTAAAAAGGACAATGTGGCTGCCTTCCCTTTCAGCTCCCTCCCTAGCCTTTGGGAGTTGCACTAAGTAACCTCCAGGCAATGGTTTGCCCTGTCATTTGTACCCAAGTACTGTATACTAGGACATGTGGCACCTACCTAATCACATCTAGTATCCTCCCTATCCTGGCCTCATCCCTCAGGGCTGATGCTCCAGGAAGGCATCTGACCCACCTCTCCATAGTCCCATCCCACCAGACCACCCTCTCCATGCCCCTCATGATCAAATCCCCAACTATGAAAACCCTGCTTTCTACTTTCTTTACTCCCTTTACCATGTTAGGTTCCTTTCTCTCATCCTGGGTCCTAATAGGAGTCTCATCCCCTGTCTGGTTCTTTTCACTGACTGGCTTGCAGCCTCTCCCCGATGAGTCAGATAACTGTGCCTCATTGAGGGGGTGCAAAATGGTTTGTGGTTACTATTAGAGGACCCTGTATCCCACCCACAATCTGCTTCCCTCCCTCACTCTTCCCCCTTGTTCCCTTTCCCACCACCCTCCACCTCCCTGAGCCAGTAGTCCTTTGTGGGAGGAGGAAGGGTTAGCAGTTCAGGAGCCCACCTAAGTTGTCTGCACAGCAAGAGAGTTTCTACTAATTCTGGACATAACTGTGCATGGAACTTTTTGAACCTCCTGCATATGGGGCAGTGACCAATCCTCCAAAGGGTAGACCAGGGGATGATCATCCCCCAGTCCCTGCAGCCAACTAAACCCCTGCCATGCCTACTCTCCATCCTTACTTCTAGCTGCTTCTCCTACTTCTCCTATACAGACCTACCCCAGCTAGGGTGTTATGCCTAAATGATGATTTTCCCTTCTCCTACTGCTTACCCCTTTGTAGGCCTAACTTGGTAGGATGTGGTCCCTAATAGGTGCTTTTCCCTTTTCCTCCTGTTTACCCATCTGAAGGCCTACCTAGATAGGGTATAGTGACTAATGTGGGCTTTCTCGTTTTGTTCCTGTAAATCTCTTCTTAGGCCTACCCTGGGTAGGGTGTGTTGTGTGGTGTCTAGTGGGTAATTCTTTCAGTTCTTCCTCATACCTGCATCTTGTTACTTCTTCCCTTTTGTGACTATCTCTGACTACTGCAAACACCTATCCCCATCTGCCAATTGCTTTACTCTGATCCACCTCTAAAGTGTAGCTCCCCTGCCTACCTCTGTGCTCTTTCCTTGGCCTCGCTTGTCCAGTCTATTGGCCTGTCCCTCCCTTCCCCATGCAGAATTCCTTGCAGAACTGCAGACTTACCTGCAGACGTCCCTAGGTCAGACGCGACTGTCCTGCTTCCTGGCACATAGGCTTTAGATCCAGTCTCAAAAGGGGTTGCTTGGCCTTCTGAGATATTTCAAGGAGACTGCAACCACATGTGTGGCTGACTGCAGTCATGTGGAATTTCCTGTCAGTAACTGGCACCAGAACTGGTTGCCTTTTAGCCCACTCTGTACCCAGCCTTGAGCTAGAACTCCCTGTTCCTCACTTTGCACACACAGCCCCTCAATAGGCCAGCACATAGTTAAATAAGTTCTGGCAGAGCCACTATGGCTGCAAATCCATTAACTAGATAACGGTGTTTCATGGGCTTAAACAAAAACATGAATTGCATTTAGTAAGCCCTATGATACCATTCCACATATGACTTGTGAACAAGCTGGGCAGCTTGAGAGTGGGTCACAAGGTGGTAAACTGGGTTAGGAACTGATTGAATGATAGAAGCTAGAGAGTCATGGTAAATGGTGCTTAATGTAAGGAAAGGAGTGTGACCAGCAGGGTGCCACAGGGATCAGTCCTGGGCCCAGTCCTGTTTAATGTCTTCATAAGTGAAACTGCAGAGGGGCTGGAGGGAAAAGTGTGCCTCTTTGTGAATGATACTAAGATCTGCAACAGAGTGGACACTCCAGGAAGGGTGGAAAAAATGAGGAGGGACCTAGGTAAACTGGAGGAATGGTCCGAAGTGTGGCAGCTGAGATTTAATGCAAAAAAGTGCAAAATGATGCACTTGGGTTGCAGGAACCCAGAGGAGGATTACGGGGGGGGGGGAGAAACTGATGGTCACCAAACAGGAAAGGGATTTGGGGGTAATCTTACTGGATGACCTAAAAGTGGCAAAACAATGTACCAAGGCTATGGGGAGAGCCAGTGGGATGCTGGAGTACATAGAGAGAGGTATCACCAGCAGAAGGAAGGAGGAGGTGATGCCACTGTGCAGATCACTGGCGAGGCCTCATTTGGAATATGGTGCCCAGTTCTGGAGGCCGCATCTCTGTAAGGATGTAGACAGAATGGAGGCAGTAAAGAAGGGCAACAAAGATGAAGCAGGGACGGCATTAAAAGTCATATGAGGAGAGACTGTGAGACCTCTATATATATATATATATCCTGGAGAAGAGAAGAGACAAGGGTGCTATGATAGAAACCTTCAAATATCTAAAAGGCATAAACAGGGTGCTGGAGGGTAGCATCTTTCTGAAAAGGAGATGTCCAGGAATGAGTGGGCATGACATGAGGTTGAAAGACGGTAGACTAAGGGTACTGCAAGGAAGTATTTCTTCACAGAAATGGTGGTGGAACCTCTAGAGACTACACAAGTCCTTTTCATTATGAAAGAGAGAAAAAAAAACACAATTGACACATTTCACATCATGCTACTATACACTATAAAAAATATAGGATGAGCAACTTTCTGCATAATCAATGTGTTCTGTCACCTCAGGGTTCTGATTCCCATGGACCTCTTGAGCTTTGCTCTCCTGGTCAGAGGGAATCAGAACCCTTCTGTGGCAGAAGACACTGGTTGTGCATAGTTGCCCATCCAATAGTCTCTATATTTAGTGCTGCATTGAGGATTTGTAAGTAATAAACCTGTGTCATACAATTGCTTTAAATTAGACCAAGATTCTGGTCTGTTCAATTCAAATTTGTTAAGATGAGGAGCAAAGTTTTTGGAAGAAACCAAAGGAATAACAACCCTATAAGTCAGGAGGTAATGCCTTGTAAATTACTTTCTATGTAGGTATGAAGGGCTACCCAGCTGTCAGCTGTCCAGCAATATCAATTTTGACAGCTCTGCAACAAAGCAATAAAGAAAGGCAGAAGACATTTCACAAAACCTTGGGACAGAAATTGATGCCAGAGTTTAACTAATTATATGCTGCCCAGCACAGCTTTATCGATTGCAGAATTTGTTTCAGTCTCATGGTTCTATGAGATGGCTACTGCCTTGATTTAAGATAAGACTGATTTAGACGGGGATATGCCTGGACAGCTGACATCCAAAGGTAAGCCCAATACCTCATCCCCTTTGCACCTATGCTCCACTCTAGAAATTGAGTATTTTAATAACTTTTTTAATTCTTTACTTTCTACCAGTTGTACAAACACAGTAATCCACTGCACAGTGTGGAGTGCACTGGGACTTATGCACACCTGGCGATGTTGGTCACTTGCCAGGTGTGAGTAAATCCCAGCCCAATCCACACCTTGTTGTGGATTATTAAAGGAAAATTGCATGTTAAAATTAGGAAAATATATGTACTATTACCTTTTTTGTGTTCTTACTTCATCCCAGTGTTTTTTTTCTGCTCAGGCTGTGAGAGGAGTTTTTTCTAACTTTCCCTGGCTGTTTTATGGCCCCTGGGAGGGCTGCTATTCAGGTTTCTTTTATTGCATTTTGTCCCAGAGAGTCTTCCCAGAGTTCACTTTGCTTTGATGTCTAATAGCCCCTGTAGGAGGCCAGTGCCTTGTTACAGGGACTTTATTACAGCTCAGCCACAGCAGGAGAGAACACAGCAGCCAGGAGTCATACTGCTAGTCTTTGGGTAAGTGTAATAAGTTTCCTAAATATTGGTACCTTATCCAGCTGTGTTCTGCTCAGAGTATTGCATGTGTGTGTGTGTGTGTGTGTGTGTGTGTGTGTGTTGATTCAGTTGCTTGTGTCTTGCATGGAAGACAGTGCTTGTAGACAAATGTAATCATTTTGCATCTCAGGTCTTCCAATGGCTAACAAAGGAATTCACACCTCTGGATGAGTGGGGTAGGGGATACCAGCAAAGCAGGAGCTTCTCAGTTTGCAAAAGGTAGTAAATTAAGTACTGAAACTTAACAAACAAAGAAAAGGCCCATAAAACACTTTGGAGGAGGTTTCAATTTGCAAAAAATTGCAGTACTGTGGAGGGCTCAATTAACTTCTTAAGCCATAGAAAAAATTGTGCTCTCAAGCTCCCATACACAGACAGGCAGGGTAGTAATGAGGCTTCAGTGGAGAACACAATTTTTAACACTCTATCATGTTGTTTGGAAGGTAATTTATGCAGGGAGTCATTTTCTGAAAGCAAAACATCTGTAGGACTAAGCCCACTGCAGCCGTAAAAAGCACAGTCCACTAATTAATCCCCATGAGTTCACAGTGCACCAACAAAAATGCTGCAACATAGCTGTTAATGTGCCTTGTTCTCAAACTGAGCAGCAGCAGCTGTACCTGTATGGAATGAAGAAATTAAGTATGCCTTTTATTTTGGAGACTGAGCAAGTGGCTGACTGCAGTAACTTGGCTTTCCCCCTCAACAAATGGCCCCAGAGACAGCTTCCTTTTAGCCCACCATTAATCCATCATCAAGGGAAACCTCCCTCTTCCCCACTCCCTTAGCCCACACAGTTCCCTCAATAAGTGACTATACAGTAAAAAAATGCACAATTCATTAATTAATCCTCAACAGTTCACAGTGTCTCCAAAAAACTTTGCAATGCAAATGTTACAGTGCCTTATTCTAACATCAAGTGACAGCATCTGTACCTGTAAGGTAAGAGGTAATAGCACGGTAAGCCCATTTTATTTTGGAGACTACAGCAGTATGAATGTCTAGGTGCAGCTACTGTAAGTGGCCTTTCCCTCAGCAAATAGCGCCAAAACTTTCTCCCTGTTAGCCCACCCTCAACCCACCCTCTAGCAAGACCTCACTCCTCCCCTTCCCTTTTCCTACACAATCCTCTCAAGAAGTCAGCATATAGTAAAACAAATGCACAATTCACTAATCAATCCTGCAAGAATTCACAGTTTCTCTACAAAAATGCAGCAGCACAGCTCTTATTGTACTAACTTCTCACACAGAGAGGCAACAGCTGCACCAGTAAGAAAAGAAGAAATTGCTCGGTATGCCTGTTTTGATTTAGAGGTTGCAGCCATATGAGTACAGCTTGGACAGTACTGTGACAATACCATGATGCCATAGCACAGTTCCACCAATAGAATCCATGAACACATGCATCTACTTAGTAATCCTTCTGCCAGTCCTTTTGCTTGACCTGAGATAATGAGTATGGCACAGGGTATCTCTGGATGATGTGGAACAAACCAGTGTAACACCAGGCCAAGCATCCCAGATTGACTGCTGCAAGTCATATTTCACCCAACACAGCAGCTTGGTGAATCTCTCCAAACTCAAGTTATTCTCACCTAGGTGTACCACCAATATGTCAGGAGGAACACGATGGCAATCTTCAACATTCTTAGTGGGAAGCAAGTCAATTCACCACACTCCCTGCTTGCCCATCCTCTGCACCTTTTCATCTGAAGGGATGAAGAAGACAGTATTGTCCAGTGCTGCTCAGTAAATGAATCAGTGTCATAATATCTTAATTAATATTGCCTTGTGGTGAGGCTCAGTTTTTAAAACAGAAACAGTTACAGTAAATGAGGTTGTATAGATCTCTCAAATGCATTTGACCTCCACTGCCTGAGGTACTGATTTATTTATCCATTGAAAACTGGTAACCAGGAAAGGCACACTGATCCTGGGTTCAATCCGAGGTGTGACCTTGCGGAGAGGTACAGGGGACCAAATATGCATAATGATGAAGTGCAACATGTGCACTCAAAAACAGTGTAACATGAACATGATGCATCTGCACTGGTCACCAAAAGGATAAATAAGCAGAACGAATTAGCTGTACTGTAACCTTTTGTGATAATACCAAGCCCATGGAATGCACAACTTTAACATTTTTTGATACTTAAAAAATCTTTTTCCAGTCTGCTGAAAGGAGTGTGAGTGCCAATACACACATTAATGGCACAAAGTAAAATGGTTTCTAAAATGTCAAGACTAAGACTCAAATCAACATATGCAATCAGCCTGTGGCAAGCTACCAAAAATCTTAAGTCTTCAGATTTAAAGGGATAACCAATCAGGACACACAACTGAATTGCAGGGTGGAGAAAGGCTGCTAAAATAGGCACTTCTATTCTTGGAATAGTCCTTAGATTAAGATGATGATTTCATCAGAAACCATTATCTGTGTCAGCCAAGTGGCATGGTGAGCTGAGGCCTTGGGAGCCTCACCTTCTGCCATTCTGGCAACCTTGTTTCAGGAATGGACATGGTTTGCTCAGGGGCTGGCTGGAAGAGGGAGGATTGAGGATCCATAGGACAGCTCTTTTCCTCGGGGATGTGTCTGTCCCAAAGCCTGACTGCCACATAAAGGAATCTGTGCAGCAGCACTAAGGGAAAGCAAAAGAAGGGCACCCCATGTCCAAATATCAGGGCTTCTCCATGGTCGTGAAGCATGCATATTGTGTTATTGCATGCACATGGGCAATTGGGGAGAAAATGGAGGAATACCTCTCTAACCAAGTGGCATGACAGACCAGTACCTTGCAGGCCCTGCACCAACTGGGCACCTCCAGTCAGGTCCTATGACAGGATGTAACAGAACATTAGGTAGGGGGAAGAGGCAACTACCTAAACATGACCAGAGCCACAGATGTAGACACAGTCACAAACTGAAGCAAATGTTGGGCTTCATGGTCTACCAAATTCCATATAATACCTCAAACAATAGGTAATGTTAAAACGCACATTTATTGCCAAACAAGAATAAAAAGTTAATATTCTGGTACAGCAAAGCCCTCCCACTTGCACCAATGTTTCACATCATACCAAAACTTTGTCAAAGCTTCAGTATGACATGAAATGTTGGTGCAAGTGGGAAGCTGCTGCTATACCTGAATTTTAACTTTTTATTCCTATTCAGTAGACTGTGAAGCCCAACTTCTGCTTCAGTTCATAACAGAACAGGTAAGTCCCAGGGATGGCAGGTGATGGGGTCAGGGAGACCAGTCCAGGTAGGAGCCAGTCAAGGTGACTGGAGGATAAACACAGGGTGGGGAAAAAAAGAAACCATGATCTGGTTCTTGTCCTGCATTTGATCATGGGCTGCCTTTACTTCAGAGGATGAGAAGGGCTTATATTGTCCTTGTTGAGTGACTCCATCAAGCTTTTCTGCCTGATGGACTGGGTAGGCTCAGCCTTGAATTCCTCAAGCAATACAGACTTAAACAACTCTAACCTTTCATCTGCTAGCCTGACTTCTTCTACTCTGGTCTCCATGGGTTCATCTGTGCATTCGGGGGGATTTAGGTATATGAGCTTGAATATCTGGTGTTCCCTCCTCTCTTACCGAAATAGTAATGGTCATAAGACTCGTCTTCCTTTGATTTTCTTCTCCTTTGCCGCTCTACATCAGCGGTACATATTTGCCTCTTCTTGCTTTTTTGCTGCCCATACTGTTGAGTTGCTGCCTCCTCCTCTCTTCCTACTGTTTCTGTGTCTTAATTGTCTTCAGTGCTTTGCCTCCATCTACAGTTCCTTTCTGAAGTACAGTAAGCATACTGAACCTACTTCACTATTGCCATGGCATCCTGCATATCAACTGCTTTATTCATCCTCACCTTAGCATTGGCTAAGAGATGAATCATAGTCTCTAGTGAATGGGCAGTGATAGGAGAAGTCCTGTCAACATTGCTGCTCATCTGGTCCTGGCTGCACAGCCAATAGTATTCTTCTGCAAGTAACTGTAAGCTTCCTGGACCAAAAAAGGCTAGATAATGTTCACCACATGGATGCATGTTTTCATGAAATCCATTTTGACAATCTTCTCCTTGTGTATCTTGGCAACATGGAGAAAGTTGTCATGGTTCTCAAAGACTTGAAGTTCCTCCTCCTCTTTCTAAATGATGTTAGGTTCTTCTCTTATCATACTGGGTTTTCATACTGGGGAATGGATGGAAGAAGGCTATTGGCCCATTATTACCATCCACCCACATTAGTGGGTCCAAGGCAGTCACTCCCTTTAGCAATCATGTATCCAGTCTTTTCTTGAACATATCAAGATTATGACTCTCTACTATGTCTGCAGGTAGTTTGTTCCACCGTCTAGCAGTACAATGCATAAAAAACTTTATAGCTCCCATTTTTTACGACATTATCTAATCCAATCTGTAACTTATGCCCTCTTAGCCCAACCGATTTAGCCTGAATCTTTACTCCTAGCTCTTCTTATAATTCATTGTCATGCACAATTTTGTACCTTGTCATCAGATCTCCTCTAATCTTTCTCTGCTTCAGGCTTTACAAACCCAGCATTTTTGGCTATCATTGTACTGTAGACCCTTAAGTCCCCCCATCATTCTCATAACTCTGCACTGAATAACCTCCACCTGCTCCACCTCTACCTTCAAATAGGGGCTCTAAATGGGAATGCATAATCCAGGTGTGGTCATATAAATGACTGGTACAGGGGCATTACGTATGTGGCAGAGCGATTCACAAAAGTTCTTTTTACATTTCTGATCACTTAGTTTGTTTTCTGAATTACTTCTGTACAATGTTCTCTAAAGTTCAAATTCTGATTCATGTGTATGCCAAAGTCTTTTTCCACTACCACTTTACTAAGTGTAGTGTTGTGAGTGTGGCAATCTTGCCGTTCATTTTTATTTCCCTTATGTAAAATAGTGCATTTCTCAACACTGAACTGCATACTATTGCCCATTGCCCATTTCTCTGTTCTTTCTAGGTCTGTCCTAAGCATCTCAATATTATCTACAGCATCCACTGCCCCCTCTCAATTTAACATCCTCAGCAGCTACTGATATTATGGTGTAAATCGCTGATGAACAAGGCGAACAGCACTGGTCCCAGGACAGAGCCCTGTGGGACCCCACTGATCACCCCGCTCTCCTCAGAGTGATATCCTCTAACCCTGAATCTTGGTTTTCTCTCACTTAACCAGTTACTGATCCATTTAACTAGCCTAGTGTCTATACCAGTCTTTAATAGTGTGTATATTAATAAATCATGCAATACTTTGTCAAAAGCTTTCTGTAAGTCCAAGTACAGTACATCTACAGGAATGTTTTTATTTACGTTTTTGTAGAAGCATATTTGGTTTGCTATGCATGACCAATTTTTGCAAAGGCCATGTTTGTTTTACATACTTGTGGCCCATATTATGTAAGTTCTCTTTCAGTTTATTTTTCAGGAAGCTTTCCACCACTTTTCATATGATCGAAGTTAGGCTAATTGCCCTGTAATTTGATTATGCTGCCCTGTCCCCCTTCTTGAATAATGGTATGACTGCGGCTGTTGTTCAGTCATGAGGAACCTCTCCTGTGGAAAATGAGGTGTTAAATAAATAGGCCAATGGTTTTGATATTTGTTCTTTTACTTCTTCCAAGAACCTTGGATGCAATAGATCTGGGCCAGATGACTGATTTTCCTTCAATTTATCCAATAAGTCCTCCACTTCCAATGGGCTAATTTTGATAGATAGACCAATCTGTTCATTTACAGTAATGATGCTATCTTTGACAATATTTTTATTGAACACTGAACAAAAGTATTCATTAAAAGGTATATGCCATCCTCTTTGGTGCGGTAATGTCTTGACTATTATTCACAATTGGCCCCACTTGTGTATTGCCATGTTTATTATTATTTATGTATGAGTATAAATTTTTCCCATTATCCTTCCGGTGAGTGATGTTAAATTCTAACTTGTTTCTCTCAAATGTAATCATTTTTTTAAATATCTTTAATTCCCTTTTGTATATCGCAATTCTCTCTTCTGTTTGCTGTTTTTTTCATTTTATCATATGCCTTTTCCTTTTTGTCACACTGTCTCAGACTCCTATGAGTACACCACATAGGCAGCTTTCCCCTTTTGTTATATTTTTTTCTTGCTGGATACAGATTTATCCTCTACCCGTAGTAATAGGTACTTAAGAGTGCCCCACATTTCTTGTATATTTTTATTCTTGAATGCAGTCTCCCAATCCCATTTTAATAGTTTCAGTCTTATCTTTTGGAAGTTTACTCTATTGTAGTTATTAATTACAGTAGATCCTCTGGTTTTAATCACATCTGCCTTAATGCAAAACTCTGTCATACTATGGTCACAGTTCACAGTTACTCAAATCTACCCTGATGTTTATGTTTTTTTACTAGTTCATCCACATTAGTTATTACAAGGTCCAGTACATTATTTCCTAGTTTTAATTTATACACCATCTGATGCAAGTTAGCTACCTTTAATTGTCTCTATAAACTGTTTTTCAATTCTCACATTCGGTACTTATTTATCCCAATCAATGTGTGGATAATTAAAATCTCCTGTCACAATTACATTTCCTGTTTCCGCCATTTGTAATATTTGCATATGAGTTTCATTGTCCATTTCTATACTTGCATTTGGGGCTCTATAATAGACAACAATGTACAATTGTTTTTAAAGATTGCATTTCTACTGCAACCCAAAGTGACTCAATGTTTGACTTCTTATCACATACAGTGTATATAGTACAATTAATTGTGTTTTTAATATAAATTGCTACATCCCCACCCTGTTTTTCAATTCTGTCTTTAGTGTACAGTGTATATTCATCTATGTTTTTATTCCATGTATTTCTACTATCCCGCCATGTTTCCATAATAGTGCATACATCTATATCCTCTTTGTATAATAATACCTCCAGCTCTGATTTCTTTTTATCATTTAGGCATGGAGCATTTAAAGCCGAGACTTTAATTGCCCTGTTTCTAATTCTGAGTGATCTTTTTTCTAAGTGCAATGATCCAGCAAGTGTATACACTCTACATGCAGCACCTCTCCCTTTTTTATTCAATTTAAACAGTCAGTCTATTATTAGCTTTAATTTTGTTTCTAGTTTCCTGCTGCTCATTTTATTAAGGTGTAGCCCATCATTGCTAAAAAGATTTAAATTGTAAGGGCCAGATATTCAAAGCGTAGTGTGGGGTGCAAATCCATTGTGCTGGACTAGTGCTGAATTTGCCCCCGACTGCCATATTTAAAAGGACATTTAGTGCCAGCGCTAGGTGTTAGTGCCGACGCTAAACTATAATGTATGCAAGTGAAAGACTGAGGGGAGGGGCCCTGAATGCTGGTGCACCGGCATATTCAAAGGTATAGCGCCGTTCTACAGGCATTAGCGCAACCTGTAGTGCAGTGCTGAATACCACCGAGAAAAGGCCAGCGGTAATGTGCCGGTGGTAAGGTGGTGACAGTGCCCCCCCAGCACGTATCCTGTACCCCTTTAAAATATATATACTTATTCCCTGGTAGTCTAGTGGTCCCCCCACCCCCACACACGTATCAGACCCCCATTCACATATAAGATTAACAATTTCCCTGTTAGTCCTACTGGTCCCCCTACCCACATGAATGTATCACGATCCCATTCACATCTAAATATTAAATATTTCCCTTGTAGTCTAGTGGTCCCCACCCCGATTCGTGTATCACAACCCCTTTGCACATCTCTATCAAACCCTTTCTTTCCCTGGAAGTCTAGTGCCCCCCCCAACCTGGCAGTAACACCCTGCTGATGCCAAAACAGTCCAAGAACAGAGTCAGTGACCGACTCAGCCCTCCTCTCACCACCATGGCTGGCTGCCAACTGAGCTTCCTACCTAAGTCGGTGGCCAGCCGTGGGTGATGAGAGGAGAGCTGAGCCGGTCACCGGCTCTGTTCTTGGACTGTTTTGGCATCAGCAGGGTGTTACTGCCGGTTGGGGGGGGCCGCTAGACTACCAGGGAAAGAAAGGATTTGATAGAGATGTGCAAAGGGGTCAGGATACATGCATCAGGGCAGGGGGACCACTAGATTACCAGGGAAATATTTAATTTTATATGTGAACGGGGTTGGATACATTTGTGGGGGTGGGGGACCACTAGACTACAGGAAATATTCAATTTTTATATGTGAACAGGGTTGGGATACATTTGTGGGGGTGGGGACCATAGACTACCAGGGAAATGTTTCATTTTTATATGTGAACGGGGCTCGGGATACATGCATGGGGGTGGGGGGACCACTAGATTACCATGGAAATATTTAATATTTAGATGTGAATGGGGATCAGGTTACGTTTGTGGAGGTGAGGGGACCACTAGACTACCAGGGAAATATTTAATATTTAGATGTGAACAGGGGTTGGGATATGTTCATGGGGTTGGGGGACCACTAGACTACCAGGGAAATATTTAATATTTAGATGTGAACGGGGGTCAGGATATGTGCGTGGGGGTGGGGGGACCACTAAACTACCAGGAAAAAATGTAATATTATTATGTGAATGGGGGTCAGGATATGTGCGTGGGGGTGGGGAGACCACTAGACTACCAGGGAAAAATTATTGATTTCATTTTCAACAGGGGTTGGGAGCCATGCTTGGGTGACCACTGGAACATGTGGGGTTTCAGTGTGTTTTGAGGCTACCGGGGTTGGGGATCATGCTGGCCTGGCTGACACTAGCCTACCAGGATGTCACAGGCACACACTGGAACAGGGACCATGACAGCAGAAAAGGACTGCCTGGTCCAGCCAGTCTGCCCTGTTCCCTATCTACTGGATATGCTGCACATCCTAGTGAATCAACAGCCTATGGCCTCCTGCCCCCACCAGGTTTGACTTATGCCTGTCCCATGCATTGCATCCCCCCACTATGTTTCACCCACTACTGCAGTGGGGTACCTATGTTGTTGGGGTAGGCAGCTTCCAGGTCATGTATGGCCATAGGCAGTGTGTCTGTTTAGCTATCGATCTGTATATGTATATGTGTATATATATATATATATATATATATATATATATATATATATATATATATACATACATATATACAGGTCCTGCTTGCACAGCTGCATGGGTGTGTTGTATGCACTGACTGTTCCTGTTGCTTCCAGCTTGTACTTCAATTCTGACCAACAGGGGATGCTGTGGGCATGCCTTGGCCTGCAGCATCCAGCCTGCACTTCCATTTCAACCAAAAGGTGGAGCTGTCTGCACCATACAGTAGCACCGGGCAAACTGCATGGTACTGTATGCTAAGCAGCACATAATGAGATGCAAATGTGCCTGTTTACCCACAGATTACCTAAGTAGGCTCATTTGCATGGGAGCTTTGAATATAGCTCCCGTTTGCCCCGGGCTAACCAGTTTGCACTGGGCTAATGTGTTAGCACTATGCAATCAAGTTAGCACCGGGCAAACCTCACTTCAGCATAGCACACTAAGCACAGTTCTGCAGTGTGTGGCTTACATTGTTGTTTGCAGTCATACCTTTCAACTGTCCCTGATTTTCAGGGACGTCCCTGATTTTA
Source organism: Neoceratodus forsteri (assembly GCA_016271365.2). Lineage (NCBI taxonomy): Eukaryota > Metazoa > Chordata > Ceratodontiformes > Ceratodontidae > Neoceratodus > Neoceratodus forsteri. The sequence continues at coordinate 1,572,528,114 of CM057452.1, forward strand.
CCTCAAACCTTTACTCTGTGTCCCCTACAAATTGTGTTTCCATGACCACACAGTGGGGGTTGTAAGCATAACATAATGTCAGACATTAATGTTACAGATGTGGTCTTCCTTAGAAAATGCATTTTACACTACACCACTTATTCTACCAGCTTCTTGAGTGGATATCACCAAATGTTAAGGTGTGTCCCTGATTTTAAACCTTTGTCCCTGATTTTTATAAGTCTTTTCCCTGATTTATGAGGCAGGAGGTTGAGAGGTGTGTTTGCAGTAGATGTGATACTGCTCTGTGCAATCATACACAATGTTCTCACCTGCAACACTGGCTTGCTACAGAGTCTAATGAGCTGCAGTTGCAGTTTGCACTTCCCTGTTGCTATATTCAGTGCTGTCTTATTCCCGGGCTATTTCTGCCCTGCACTCCCAGGCCAGTTTGCCTGACTTCCTTAGACTGCTATATTCAGCAGGATTAGCACTGGGCTATTTCCTTTTGAATATAGCTTGCTTTGTGCTCTGGGACATGTTTGCCCACTGGGTAGCACTAATTTAGCCCCAGGGCAAAGTTTTGAATATCTGGCCATAAGTCTCTTGTCAGAATGTCCACTGCACTACCCAGAGGCATGGCTTCCCCATCATGTTCCTTAGCAGCCCCATATTGGTGCATGCATAAGACATGTTCCAAGAAGTCACTGTCCTGTTCAGGGTCCATCTGATCCAATATGATGAACAGGTGAGCAGGTCAAATCAAGAAAGCAGAAGCATCTTGACCAATGTTCTCCATGGGAGTCTTGAACTGATCATGCCTGCCATTCACAGGATTATCAACAGCCTGCACAGTCCAGCAGGCAGTCAGCTGGACATGGATTCCTTCTTTGCCAAAGGTCACACGGCCCTGCTCCATGACCTCATTGAGAGCTTACACCATGGCACCTGACTCCAACTGCTGTTCACTTGTTTCCTGAGCTATGCTGAAAGCAACAGTCAGCTTGACCCCAGAAGATCTGCATCTGACCATCAGTCAGCCCACTGGCCACTGCATTGATTTCAGCCTTGATGCAGAAAAAAGGGGTATTAACCACCTTTGAGTCCAGCCCCACAATCCCCACCAACCTATTCAAAACATGCCTACATTGGTCTTCCGTCACCAGCACCCTGCCCTCGTGGCAGAAAAAGACTACCCCAATGGCTGGTATTTAACAATGAGAGCCCATAAAGTCATATAACATCAAGCAATCTTAGCCCTAAACCCCCACCCCAGAGATGGAACCCAGAACACTCAAATTCAGACTCTGAACTATGGTCCGCATCCCATGTTTTCTGTCCTAAAATTAAGAAAAGAAGGCAGTTAAACATGAGTTGCTGTCTTCTCCAGCGTGTACAACAGCATCGCAGTAGTGTTCTCTTGCAAAAACATCTCAGTTATCAGAGTGGTGTTCCAATATGATGGAAAGTTTGAATCAGGCAGTTCACTATCCTCCCAGCAGCCCACAATTTTAAAATGAGCTGAAATGATGAGGCAAGCAGTTATCTCTACCCCAGGAGACTAATAATACTGTGAAGTCGTCTTCAAATCTCAGTTCACAGCACAGAGTGTCTAGTTAGGGTAGCCCTGATGCAGGTGACAGCAAAATACATAACAGGACTTCTGACCAGCTATTTCCTTCCACATCTTGAAAAAAGAAGCAAAAAGAGAGACATTGCACATCTTCTCTGCCCATGGGTATAGAGAAGCAAATGCAGCAACTCTCCATTCTTCTGCAATCCCAAGCAGAGCAACCAGGGTCAGAAATGAGAATGCCCTCCATGGAGGACATCAGGAGAATATACAAGTTCTTCCTGGCTATTCAGGCTATGGGAGTCCCTACTGCTGCCCACCTCCAAAACCATGTATGTGGAACAGAGTTATGTGGAGCAGAAGCAGGAACAGGAGGAGGACTCAACTGAGTCTGATGTGTCCCGAGGATAGAACTTCAGTTTCACTTGCAGGGTTAATGAGGATTTGACCTTATACTCCAAATTTGTGGACAGCTCTGCTAAATAGGGTCTCACAGTCCTAAAGTTCTATCCTGTGGAAAAAATGACTTGCATGCTGAACATCAGACACAAAGTCTTAGGCAACTGAGGCAGCTCATCAATTTTTTTATCTGTTTCTCAAATACATATATGTATTTTTTTCATTGAAAAAAACATCATTAATGCATCAGTTAGGGTTGATTTCCACACCAAAAAAAGTGTGGAAATTTGATGTCAGGGTTTCCAACCTTACTACCCCATGCCCCCTCCATCCTCCACACACCAACAGGTGTTGAGGTGTGTGTTGGGGTCATCGGGCCTAACTCTCACCCCATTCTCCTACACTGTGCCAGCTCAGCTTGTTTGTAGATGGACCAAGGTGAGAGTTAGGCCCGATGATCCCTTAACACCCCAACACCTGTTGGTGTGTGGAGGGTCAGGGGTGGGATGGTAGGGTTAGAAACCCTAATGTTGAATTTCCACACTTTTGTTGGTGTGAAAATCAACCCTAACTGATGCATTAACAGAGTTTTTTTTGCAATGAATTTCCCTTCTTTTTTGAGAATGTGAAATGTTAGTCATACAGAATGTATGTTGGGAGCGCAGGCCCTGGGCCCGTGCTCCCACTCATCCATAAATGTCTCCTCAGGTTCACAAACTGGAATCCATAGGTGGGAGTGTGGGCCCTCCAGGCCCTGTGCCCCCTCCCACCCATAAGTATGTCCTCAGGTTTGCAAAATGGTATCCATAGATGGAGTGCGGGTCCTCCAGGCTGTGCTCCCACCCACTCATGAGTGTAGTGCTCCCAGTTTAGCATAAATAGTATGCATAGGTGGGAGTGTGGGCCTTCTGGACCCTGTGCTCCCACCTACATATAAGTGCCGACACATAGCAGAGGCCTAGAGGCATTCCAAGCAACCCTCGTAATGTTTATTTGCCAATATCTCAGTAACTGTAGAAAGTGTGGAAAAAATTCTTTAACAGTTGTATCCATGACCTAGCCATGTCCATTCATGCTTAGTATCAGCTATGTTTAGTGAAAAATCTGTATCTTGAACCGTTTTCAAGATATAGGCACTGAAAGGTGCTGTGCCTGCCACAATGCAATCCTAAGGGAACATTCGCAACTTTGAAGTGATGTAACTCTAGAACCAGTACAATTTATTTCACCAAACTAGCAAAAAGAACACCTGTGGTGCAAGGACTTACCATTCTGCAAATCTAAGCTCAAAACTCCAAACCATGTAGTGGCAGTGAGGTGACAAATAAATCAAGATTTTTGGGGAGAGTACTTTTACAAATTGTGAAAGTTTTGCAAAATTTGCTAAAGTGCTGTGCAACACTTTCACAATTTGTGAAAGAGTCATGCTCCCATTTGCGACAGTACAAATGACCACATCAAAATATGCACATTTTTGGATCTTTTGGAAAAAAACTATAGCATGGGTGCTTTTCCTAGGACCCCATTTAGGTAAACACAGCAGTTGGTGTTTACCTACAAGCACTATTTATTGAACTATAAAGTTTTTTCTCCACCACTAACAGAAAACAAGATGGCAGCAGCATGACACTACTGAGGGCATTTGTGACAGAAAAAGGTACTTTCGCGACACTACAACTTGCTGTCATGTGGAACATATATTTTTTCCCATAGAATATAATGGGAAACTTTAATAACTTTTGAACAATTCATATTTTTTCACCACACCTTCAAAAGGCACTTTCCTGACCCAATCCACATATACCCCAAAATTTCAGACCAGATGAACAAAGCGTCCAGTCTGTAGAGATGAGCAAAGAATTTGCAATAGTTGAGATGTTTTCATGTGTGTAATATGCTCTGCACCTCTATAACCGAAAATCCAACTGGAACAAAAATGTTCACATCTGGAGTACTATGGTATGACAAAGTGCATGCCAAATTTCAGGTGAATCAGATGAAGGGTTGCAAAGTTATTAAAGTGCAAAATGCTGGGTTTCATATAGAAGTGGCCGTGCAGCCCTAACTATACCTGCCCTACCAGGCATGCATAATATATGTGTATAATATATATATATATATTCTTTTTAAATGTCTGTCCCAACATCCCATATTCACTTACTGAAAAGCTTATGAGTCTGCCTAATACTATTAAAATTCTCTACATTTCACTGTTTAGTTTTAACTGGTTTTTGCCTATAAATAATTTAGCAAAAGGTGAATTTTGGTTTCTTAACTATTTTTCATCCTTAACATATTTTCACGAAACTCTTCTCCCTTTACTCGGCATCCTGGGGCATGGTGGATCATGCTTGATAAATAGGCATTGTATCGTCTAGTGCACCTACTCAGTAAACAATCACTAAATAAATGAAGAAATTCATAAATAAAATAAAATAAATGGCAGCTGGCAACAGCCTGTTCACCTACATCTTATTTACAGGTATACATTTCTTCCTTACATGATGATCTGAGCAATAGCAGGTGCTACACACAGAGGCACTGACATCAGCGCTGAGTGTGGGCCTGCACAGCTAGACCACATTTCCCCATAGCCTGCCCATCCTGTCTCTCTTAGTGGACAACAGTAATAATGCTGTTTTCAATAGATCCTATATTTTTAGGGGCTAGAGAGGGCTCTTCCCACAGCAACTCACACATTTATAATTATTGTGATTCTATGTGCAGTCTAACTTAAAGCCCTCACAATCTTAAGATGTCCCTCTGTTATTTCAATAAGCTATGTGTTAATTAACCTTCTTGGTTTGCCTTTCATGCAACAGGTGCAAAAACAAATTTGTTAAGATAAGCATGATATTTTGGGCAAAATGAACAAGATAAATAAATAAAGTCATTGAGCATGCTCATAAATTTATCTTACTCATTTTGATCACACTGAGCATGTTCATAAATTTAGTCTCAAAAGTGAAGATAAATTTCTGAGCATGCTCAGAGACAATTTTATTTATTTTCCCCAGAGTACCTACGAAAATAAGCTATTATAGCTCAGTTGGCCTTTCCTGGTAAGGTGCTTTAAAAAATAAAAAAAATGTGAGATCAAAGTGAGATGCCATTTATTTATTTTTAATATGTGGGTCTTTAAAAGAATACCCTTTTAAAGCATACAAAAAAATCTCTGGTAATACTATCGCTCCCGGAACGATAATACCACCATTCATGAGTGATAATACCATCATTCAGGCCCCATAATAGTATTGCTCGAGACCTGAATGATAGTATTATCAGTAAAACTTGATGTTCAGCTTCAAGTCTGCCACCTGACATTTCCCAAAATGTGCCTTCTGATTGGCTGCTTTTCCTTTGTGGCAGGCAGAACAAGTTTTAAAACATGGTGTCCATCTCTCACTTAATGGGAGTGAATAGCCTACTCAGCATTTCCCCAATTTAAAAAAAAAATTTTCATTGTTGCCAAAAGTGGTAGAAAAAATGTGCGGACTAGATGAACGATGAGGTCCTTATCTGCTGTCAACTTCAAATGTGTCAATGTTTCTATGGACTTATCTGGTTGACTCTGCATTCACAGTAAAAAAAATGTAGGACTGCCACAAACCTAACTAATATACCCTGCTTATGGGGAGGAGGGGTACCAAGTGATACCAATACTGATAGGAAAACCAGGACAGCCAGGGAGACAGTACGGTGATGGTCAGTCAGGACCAAAACACTCCTTCGCTGCAGTGTCTGACTGCCCAAAAGGAAAAATAAATCGCATCCATATATTTAAAAAAATAACGCATAGGTCACTGGGCATTACTGGGCAGATACAATCTCGAGGGTCTGGACACAGGAATCGCTCGAGCTTTGCTCTTCAGGTTCCTACATGTTCAAAACCTTTCAATGGTATTACTCATCAATTATTCTATTTGTAGTTTGTATTTTTAAGTTTTATAGCTTTTACCAGTTCTATTAAAAAACACCTAAATACCTGTTGTATAAATCAAATATGCCATGGACTGACTTAAGATATAATATTTATCTTCATTTTGGGTATTTGTCTCTTACTTTCTCACTTGTAGCTTTGCCACTTACGAGATACCAACAGACCAGTACCTTCTCCTAAAGATGAAAATGGTATCTTACATCAGCCCATAACATATCCCTTGTTTATAAAGCATCTGAACTTTGAATAAGAACATCTAAGGTGTCAAATGTTATCTAATAGATAAGTCTCATAGGTCTTTTTCAAGCATTGTTAGGCAATGTCACCATTTACTGCTCTCCATAATCTTAAAGGTTATATCCCTTTATTATATTCCTTTTGCAATATTCATCAGGTTTAATCTTGAAATCTTCCACTGTCTTACTTCCCATTACTTCTAGTGGAATGCTATTCAACATGGACGCCACCCTCTGAGAAAACCATATTGCCCTCTTTTTAGAATGGTTCAGTTCACTCTACAGTTGGAGTATATGTGACTAGGTGCCATGTAGTAGTTTTCTTGTTTCTAGCCCTATACAGCCCCATAGGTCGTGGTTATTAAAAGCTCCATAAAGTAGGCATAAATTTCCTTGCAATTTGTGATACTTCAGTGTATGCAGCCCTAATTTATCCAATCTTTCCTCATACACTAGGTTTTGCATTCCTGCTACCATCTTGGTTGCTCTTCACTGAACCCCCACCAAAGTTTTTATCTCAGTCTTTGTACATGATGCCCAGAACTGGACACAATAATCCAAATGCGGTTTCACCAGCGAACTGTACAGTAGCAGGATAACCTTTCTATCTCTGCTATTTATATGCCCCTTATGCTGTCTACAATACCATAATATTTTTTTTTGCTGTTAACTGGCAATGTTTTTTTAAAACTCATTTGTTGCTAAATCCTAAAAACCTTAACCAGAACTGAATAAAGGAAACAAGAAAATAAAGTGGTCATAGGTAAAATAAGGAAGGGGAGGGCTATAAATATACATTACTCATTATTAGAGGGAAACCATCGGTCATATTCCATCTAGAGAGTATATATTAGTTAATCCCCTATCTATACAGTCATAATTCTAAAATATGAAAAAAAAATCAAACTGGTAAAGCACATATTTATTTATTTATTTCTTTAAAAGTTGGTGACTGGGAGCGGCATGCTGAGTTGTGGCCTGTTTCCAGGTGTGATCTGGGGGAAAGGAGAAGTGGGGAGTACAAAGTTCTTAGGAATTCATAAAACAACTCTATTAGCATATGATACAACAGGAAAAGAACAAAACATAGAACATAGGGTACAATAGTGTAGACAATAACAATAAATGGGATATATATATAAACCTGATATTACTGTAATATACAATGCATTCCACTTATAACGGACTCTGTTATAATGGACAATCAGTTATAGTGGACAGAAACTGATTTCCCAAACCAAATATATCAAATCCAATGCATTTTTCTCTGGTTGTGATGGACAGAAACATTGCTTATAGCGGACACTGTGAAGCTTTTAAGGGCATTTGTAGTGATTTTTTTTGGGGGGAGGGGGTGTGCAGAGCTGGCGAGGAGAATTGGCAAATGTAGAATTAAGAATGAGGAGCTACAGAGATACCATTTCTAACAAACCAATTCTAAATGATTTTATATTTCAATAAAACCCATAGAGTATACTTGCCTTTGTTCTTAGTGTCCCAGAACCCCAACATCCAGCCACTGGAGTTATTATTGTCCTCTTATCTTCTGCAATAAACTTCCTTAACAGAACTCATGCTCCCTGACAGTTCACTCAGAATACATAAACATATACTAGGTAGGATTCTGGGTAATCTGTTAAGTTTTATAATATGTTCTCATTCACTCTGAACCCTTGCTCTCACACATCGACACACCTAATACATAGGCTACACCTCCTCTGGATATAATGGACACTGGATATAATGGACAAAAGTTGTATGCACAGATGCGTCCATTATAACAGGCTTGCACTGTACTATGAACATACCGAACATATGAAATTGCCAGCAGAAATAGGCCTTGTGGTCTGTTGAGTCTGCTCTATTGTGCAGCTAGCCCCTCATCTTGCAGCTGCCCCTCCCACTCCTCCCCCCTTAGATTTACCTTCCCCTCCCCCGTCACCATCCCCTCTTAAAACTGCCCCTGTCTTACAGTCCACCACCTCCTGTGGTAGAGTGTTCCACTTGTCCACAACCCTTTCCATGAAGAACTGTCTCCTTACCTCCCTCCTGAATCTTCCCCCCTCCAGTCTGAGACTGTGCCCTCTCGTGCCCCTTCCTCTTCTTGATTGGAAGGTCCCCACTGTTTGAAATTTGTTCATCCCTTTCAAGTACTTAATGGTCTCAGTCATGTCCCCCCATTCCTCCTCTCCTCCAATGAAATCACATCTAGCTCGCTTAGTCTTTCCTCATAAGGCTTGCCCTCCAATCCCTGGATCATGTTTGTCACTCTGCGCTGCACCCCCCTCCAACAATCTGACATTCTTCCTTGGGTATGGGCACCAGAACTGCATGCAGTACTCCAGGTGCAGCCTGACCAGTGACCAGTACAGGGGGAGGACTACCTCCCTACCCCTGGAGGAGATTCCCCTCGCTATGCACCCAGCATCTTGTTGGCCTTCACTGCCACCTTCCAACACTGAGCAGAGTTGTTCATGTTCCCAGTTATAAATACCCCTAGGTCCTTTTTCTCCACAGTGGTACCCAACTGTACTCCTCCCAGATGATCATCCCTCCCCTGGTTCTTTGCTGAAAGTGCATTACTGTACATTGCACTTCTTAGCATTAAACCCCAGCTGCCATGTTTCTGACCATTCCTGCAGTTTAGTTAGGTCATCCTGTAGCCCCTTCCATCACTCAATGTCATCAACCACTGACCCCATTTTGGTGTCATCTGCAAATAGGCTGATCTTACTTAGGATCCCATCTGAGATATCAGCTGAGAATAACCCAAACAACACTGGCCCCTGTACCTGTGGCACTCTGCTGTCACTGCCCTCAGTGCTGAGAGTTCTCCTCCCATTACCACCCTCTGTTGCCTATCACTTAGCCAATTCTTTATCCATTTCATCATCTTCACTCCTGCCCCCACAGCTTCCAGCTTTCCCCCAAGCCTCCCATGTGGCACAGAGTCAAAGGCCTTGCTGAAATCCAAATACAGGACATCCACTGCATGGCCCTTGTCCAGTTCCCTTGTCACCCAATCGTAGTACTCAATGAGGTTGGTCTGGCAGGATCTGCCCAAGACAAACCCATGCTGATGCCCATCCTGGAGTCCATTGTCCTCCAAAAAGGTCACCAGCCTCGCTTTCAGGATTGTCTCCATGAGCTTCCCCACAATTGATGTGAGGCTCACTGGCCTGTAGTTTCCCAGTTCATCCTTTGGGCCACCTTTGTGGATAGGCACCACATGGGCCATCCTCCAGTCCTGTGGTATGCATCCAGGGTCCAGGGAGGCATTGAATAGGTTGGCCAGTGGCCCTGGCAGAACCTCAGCCAACTCCTTGAGTATCCTAGGATGAATGCCGTCTGGCCCAGGTGCCTTGTCCACTCTCAGTGCCCTCAGTCCTTCCAGTACCCCATCCTCAGTAATCCTCGCATCTGTCACCCCACCCCCCATGCCTATCCCACCCCATCCCTGTGGTACCTGCCCCACTTTCTCTTGCGTGAATATAGAACAGAAGTATTCATTTAATGCCTCTGCCTGATTCTCCCCTCTCTCCACCCACCCCTGTCCTTTTTTATCCTCACTATTTGGTCATTGTTGTTCCTTCTTTCCCTTATGTATCTGAAGAAATCCTTGTCTGTGTTTTTAATACCCTGTGCCAGCCTCAGCTCTCTGGAAGCCTTGGCTGTTCTGACTAGTTTGGTGGCCTCTCTGGATTTGTTCGGGTACATCTCCTTGTCTTCTTCCCTTCCTGACTTTTTGAACCTCTGGAATGCCTCTCTCTTGGTCCTCACCCCCTCCCTGACCTCCTGAGTCATCCAACTGGGCTTCTTTGCCCTCGTTTTATTGCTCTGTGTTCTAGTACATGCTTCCGTAGCTTCCACTAGCCCCTTTTTTTATGACATCCCACTTCTGACTTGTGTCCCAGTCTGGTTGAATCCCCTCCAGGTCTCCGCCAGAATTTCTCCCATGTTTTTAAAGTCTGCCTACCTAAATTCAATCACCTTGGTGCCTGTACCCTCAGCTTCCCTTTCCATTTTTAGTGTGAACCACATTGAGTAGTGATCACTCCCTGCCAGTGGGTACTCCACCACTAGATACCTTATCATCTCCCCATTGGACAGTACAAGGTCCACAGTATTTCCTATCCAAGTTCGCCCATGGACCAACTGTATCAAGAAGCTGTTCTGAAATGCCTCGAACAGGGCTTGCTCCCTTGCACTTGTGGTGGTTGGGGTACTCCAATCCACCCCTGGTAGTTTGAAGTCCCCCACCACCACCGTGTTACCCTTCCTGCAGACCTTTCAGATTTGCACAGCTAACTCCATGTCTGGGTCCTCCAGTTGAGCTGGTGGTCTATAAACTACCCCCATCCTCAGTGTCCTGCCTTTTGAGTCCTGAAAATGCATCCATTGAGCCTCTGTCCTGCCCTCTTCCCCCTCATCCCTTGCACACCTTATCTCCCCCCTTACATAGATAACACCCCCCCCCTTGGTCCTATCCTTTTTGAATATCCAATACCCCAGGATCATCAACTCCCAGTCCTGGTACTGGGTGACCCATGTTTCTATGATAGCTGCAATATGCACCTTGCCCTCTGCCAATAAGGCCTGACTTGTTTCCGAGGCTCCTTGAGTTCAGTGAGACCACTCTCCAACCCACTCCCTTCCCCTCCCTAACCCTTCTCCCTTCTTTATCCCCCAGTGTCCCCTCTTCTTTGCCTTCCCACTTAACTAGCGGGGTAATCTTGTCAGGCCCCCCACTCCAGGACCCCTGTCTACCAGCTGACCACTCTCCACACCCCCTTCTAGTTTAAATCCATCTTTGTTTCTGCATATTCCTCGATATTATGCTTCAGTGCTGCTTTCCCTTCCTTGCTCAGGTGTAGTCTGTCCTTGGCATACAGGTCATTCCTGTCCTAGGTTCTACGCCAGCCATCCACCAAGCCATACCCACTTGAGCAACACCATTCCCTCAGCCAAATATTAAACTCACCTATCCTTCCTTTCCTTGCTGTACTCATGGAGGGTACTGGGAGTACCTCCAAAAAGGCCACCAATCCCCCCATCTCCTCAAACAGCCTTCCTAGTTCCTTGAACCTCTGTCATGCCACTCCCACTGTCTCCCCTGCCAGGTTGTTCATACCTATGTGCACCACAACATGAGGTCCCCTCCTTCCATTCCCAGCACATTTAAGAAGAGATTGCTCCACCCTGTTGGCAGTCAGCCCAGGTATGGATTAGACCCAGATTCGGCTATGCTTTTCCCCCTTACTGACCCATCTGATCCCCTTCAGTATGGAATACCCCAGCACTAGAACCCACCCTCTTCATGCCTCATACTTCCCCCCAACTTCTTCTCTATGTACTCATTAGTAGACTCCCCTTTACCCTGCCTTTTAGCAACTCCATCCAATCCCCTGTACTTCCCCTAACCTCTTCACCTGGCCTGCATCCCTTCCCCCCAATGCTCCCTCACTGTCTTCCCCCTCTCTACTCTCTATCCTGGGTCCCCATTCCTCTCCTGCTGTGTCTCCGGCATCTATCTCACAAGCATTGCCCTTCCCCCCCATTACCCCTGTCCCCTCTGTCCACCAGTCCAACTGAATCCCTCTCCCCTTCTCTCCTTCCTCTGTCCAACTGCTGTCACCTGGGCTGTCCCTGCCCCTAGTCCCTCCTGCCCCATCTTGGAGATCCAGCGCCTTTCCCTCCACCATTTCTGCCAACACTGCAAACCTGCTATCTGCCCTCTCAGTGCTGCTGAAACTAGGCTCCTTCCTCGGTCCCTGAAGCTTTTCTCCATTACTAGACCTCCTAGTCATCTTGACCCCTCTCCCCTCCTCCCTGCCTCTCCCCCTTCAGTTCTGTGTCTCCTCCTATGCCTTGGCATCATGCTACCTTGTGCCAGAGGCCATCATGCCCCAGCTCCCCCTCCCTTCACCTTCTTCAACTCCTTCCCAGCCACTGCACTTCGCCCTCCAGCCTCCTCAGCCTATGACAAATTGGACACCCACCTAGCTTCCATAATATGGTCATTCAAACAGCCATGCCACAGCCATTGCAGCCTACTACTCTTCCCATGCCGACCCCACTAGCAACCTGCTGCTCCCTGTACCCTCAACCATTACATTGTCCCCATCCTCCCCTATTTCTGTAATGCCACCCTCTGGCATGTCTTCCCTCATCTCTCTTCATTTTGATACCTCTGTGCTGCCCTTATCCCCCTTTGTGCGTTAAACTCCTTAAGTGGTGCCCGTACCCCGCTTCAGTTTATAGTCTCCTATATGCAGCAGTATCCCCTTAAGACCCTTGTTCCTGACTATTTCCACCCACTCAGCATATCAGTACAGCTTTTTCAACTACATTAATGGTGCAGCCTTTACTCCTGTGTGATTCCACTCCAGCTATGTGTTTCTGTGCCTTGTGTCTTTCAGACATCTGGCCAAAGAATGAAATGAGCTGCACCTGGCAGTCCTGACCATCAATTATAGGGTAGCTCCCCCCCTATAGATGTGCAATACTCTGGGGTGGGAGGGATGGGGATTGTGGGGTTAGGGCCTTACCCTGACTCTTGTGAGAGTCAGTCAGCCCTGACCTTTTCCCCACCAGACCTCTCAATCCCCACACACAGGTACCAGGCCAAACACAACTTCCTGCATGAGGTTCAAATCTAAGATGGTCACCCAGCCAGAACTCCTAACATTCCACAGCACAGATTAAATATCACAGCCCAGGATGCTCCTCAGTACCAGTTCTAAATCCCAGTACTGATTTCAAATTTCCACCACTATCTCCCCTCCTAGCACAAACAATTCCAGTATCAAAATTAAAATAGAAAAGGAAAAAGCCAACACTGTCCTGAAATAGCTCCTTCCCTGCTGTTGGATCCCAAGTGAGACTGATTGTCAAAATGGTGCCTGTTAATTACCCACCCCCCTCTCTCCAGGCCAACAACAGCTTCCTGCCTGAGTGGAACTCACCCAGCCAGCCAGCCTTCAAAAACAGCACAGATTAAATATACTGTACCTAATCCTGATCAATAACTATAGTGTATGCCTATACTTCAGAAATGTACTCTTTCCATAAATCATCAAGTGGTACTTATTATGTAAACATTATTTTAACTTTCTTAGAAAAGTACCATCCAGCCGGCCCGGTGGCGCTGAGGGCTGAGGCGCTGGACGCCACACCTCGCGCCACACCGGCGACCCGGGTTCGTGAACGGACTCGGCTCGTCGGGGGTCGGCAGGGGGAAGGAGGATCGAGCATCCCAACGGATGCCTCCTCCTTCGGGAGGGACACCGGTGGTGTTTTATGCACCCGACGCCTGGAGAGCCAGTGGAAGCACCGCTCGGGCAGCGCGGCCCCATTGGGGCAGTCGGGGATGCCATTGGGCACTTAAGGGCGTGTGATGCTCAGCTCAGCCGGACGCGCCCTCAGGGGGGAGGAGGGAGAGATGAAGAAACTGAAAAGAACCCGCGGCACTTTGGATGACGGCCGCTCCAGCCACCCAGTCTGCAACCACGGGCAGACCCCACTGTGCAAGGTGAAGGAGGCAGGTTAAAGAGGCACTCTAGGGGGCAGACCCAGTGGGGACTGGAGGGCATTAAGCGAGCCCGAAGGAGTAGAGTGACAAGGGCAACCAGGAGGATAAAAAGAAAGTTAAAAAAAAAAAAAAAAAGTACCATCCAGTCTAACTCCTCATAAATACTAAATCTCAAATTCAATGTTTCTACACAACCAAGCCACCTAGCCTCTTTTTCCAGCATCTTCTCCCGGTTAAGCCCTCTCCTTGGTTTTCAACTTCTCATACCCATTTTGTAATAATTATTCACATACACCTAACATTTCTGCCAAATATTCAGTGCCAGGATTGCTGTAGTCCATCCTTTCACCACATGAAACCCCTAGCTTTACATATGTTAAACTGAAAGAAACCATGTACTTATACCAAATCTGCAGAAAGATTTGTGAAGTTTGATCATGATGAATCAGTGTAAAGACTGTCATGGAAACATAAAAAATAGAAACATAGACTTTGATGGCAGGTAAGGACCACTTGGCCTACCTAGTCTGCCCATTTCCCTACCTATTGGACAAGCTGCAGATCCTAGTTAACCAACAGCCTACTACCTCCTACTCCCCACTATAATTGCCTTATGTCTGTCCCATGCATTCTTGAATTCCTCCACAGTTTTTGACCCCATGACCTCCTCAGGAAGGCTGTTTAATGCATCTACCACCTTCTCTGGGAAACAATTCTTCCTCATGTTGCCTTTTTAATCCCATTTTCACACTGTGCCCTCTTGTTCTTGCATATCTCTTTTTCTGAAATATGCTACCCTCTTGGACTTTGTGATTCCCTTGAGGTACTTGAAAGTTTCTATCATGCCCCCCCCCTTCCCTTGAGGGTATACATATTAAGCTTCTTTAGTCTCTCTTCACATGGTTTCTGGTGCAGACCCTGCACCATTTTAGTTGCCCTCCACTGGAGTGCCTCCATCCTGTCTATGTCCTTCCAGAGATGGGGTCTCCAGAACTGCACACAGTACTCCAGATGGGGTCTCACCAACTGTCTGTACAGAGGGATGACAACTTCTTGTTTTCTACTGGTGATGCCTCTCCCTGTGCATCCCAGTATACTCCCAGCCCTCCTTACTGCCTTCTCAGATTGGCTGCCTACCTTTAGGTCATCTGATATGACTATCTGCAGGTCCCTTTCCATTTTTTTTGTTGTTAGTGCCTCCCACCCCCACATTTGTGTAGAGGGTTTTTGTTTCCCAGGTGCATTACTTTGCACTTCTTTGCATTGAATCTAAGCTGCCATACTTTTGACCATTCCTCCAACCTTGCCAAGTCCCTTCTCATCCTTTCCACCCCCTTGTGTATCAACCCTCTTGCAGATCTTTGTGTCATCTGTAAAGAGGCATACTTTTCCTTCCAGTCCATCTGCAATGTCACTTATCAATCAATCAATCAAAATCTTTATTTATCCAGGCGAACATCATTGAGCAGAGTACTTTACAAGATGGACCTAGTTAGAACAGGGTCAGGTAACATCCATCATAAAAACATATAAATACATTTAAATAAGTATATAAACACAAACACAATGGTGCAGTAATAAGGGAGTCAAATGATGTGGTAAAAATTATTACCTTGAATTAGAACTGTTACTTGGGCTGTGATATTGTAACTTTTTGAGGTTTGGGGACAGTTGTTTGTCAGGGTTAATTAGAGGAAATTTAAATGTGTTGTTTGCCTGGTGTTTGGTAAGAACCCTCCCACCCACCCTGTTTTGTAGGCTTTCTTAAATACTGAAAACCACTGGGGTTGGGATTGAAAGGTTAGTATTTCTGTTTTAGGACTGAAATTTGAAGCAACAGCAGCTGAGGGGCCTGTGATGTCATGGGCGGGTATCTGATGTCTGCTAACACACACTGTTAGGGACCGAACACACACTGGACTGTATGTGTTTGTGAGACTTTGAACTTTATTGTTGGGGTGAAATTGGTTTGTAAATAATCTACAGTCAGTATAGAGAGAAACTGTATTCCAGGGAAAGGGACTGAGAAAAGGGGTGTGCCATTATAAACAGAGGGATAAACAGGGTGGCCATATTCCACCATGGCAGCATCTTTGGAAGGGTTGTAGGCTGTACAGGCTGTGGGATGGCAATAATTCTAAATGGGCCTGGAGAGGGAGGCTGCCCACTCTGTAGACAGTTATCTTGTATCAGGAGTGAGGTATATTGGTTAAGGAGTAAGCTGGGGAGCTGGTGGGGGTGTCCAGGACCAAGGGTGTGGATATGGGCAGCAGAAGGGTGGGGACTGAGGAGGCTGGGAAACGCTCTGAAATTACAGGATGTTATGTTACAGCAAGCAGGAGGGGGATATTAGGACAGAGGACCCTTAGATAGTGAAGTTGATGCTAAGGGAAAGCGACGGGTGAACATTCTGAATACAAAGATAGTGGAGGGAAGAGGTCAGGAGGGGCTGTTGGCTGGAAGCCTAAAACAGCAGACTGTGGAAGGGAGCTCCAAGGTGAACAGAGTAAGAGGGAAGAAGAGGGCAGTTTAGAGGTGCAGTCAGGGGAATCTCGGTTACTTGATGGAGGCTGACATAGAGTGTCACAACAAATTTGAGCTACTACAACCTAGAGGGGAGGAAGGGTTGGTGGAAATGAGAAACTTATACAGAGGCCGGGATAGAGTCTGATACCCATAGGGCATCACAGACCGCAATGGAAAGGATAGAAATAGTCCCAGAGGGAGAAGGGAAACATATATGTTAAGCAAATGGGGAGATGCAACATATTCCAGACATGAGAGAGGAGAGCATGATTGGAGAGAAACTGGGAGACAAGGAGGTGGGAGAGGAGCCTCTTCAGCAGGGGGTCAGTACTAAGGAGGGGCCCTAGCTAAAGGGGACTCACAGAGAGCCTCTGGAGGCAGGGGCTATTACAAGGGGAGGATGGCAGTGTGGGGAAGGAGAAACCATCAGGCCAGGATAAATGGTTCTGATAAGAGAGGGTTAAAGGGACACCTATTCAGAGGGAGTTTGAGTTAAGTGGGCAAAATAGCAAGGGAGGCAGAAAGGGAGGGTGACAAGGGGGTCTCTAGTAAGAGGCAGACTCCCATGAAATTGAGATCATGAATAAAGGGGGGAAGGGGCTGAGAGGGAGTAGGAGGTAACCATAAGGATGATGGCGGTGTTAAGGTTCTGTTATTGGGAGACTCAATGATTAGGGGTATCCAGTGGGAGGACAGGGGTGGATACCATAGCCAGGTGAAGGTAGTGTGTATCTCTGGGCTGACACTGCACAGAGCAAAGTTCATGGTGTATGAAATGGTTAGGGATTGTGGAGGGAAACCGATTTCTGGTGCATTTGGGAACTAATGATCTAGAGGAAATAGCATTTTGGAAATCACACAAGGTTCCAAGAACTTGCCAGAGTCTGTCGGGATAATGGATGCAACATTTCCTTTTTGAGATATTGCCAGTACCAAAGGCCTCAGTGGAGAAAAATGAATCACAGAGGTTAATGACTGGCTCAGGAAGTGGGTGAAGAGAGTGGGTTGGGGGTGTTAGGGAACTGGAATGGAGTTTGGGAGGATAAGGGACTATATGCCAAGGACAGGTTTCATCTTGCCCCATTAGGGAAGGAAGTCCTTAAACAGGGATGGCTGACTACATACAAGAAAGGTGGGGTTTAAACCTTGTGAGGGGGAAGGGATAAGGAGGGCTGACCAGAAGCCCCTCCAGATGAGGGGAGTAGCCTTCACGCCCAAGGGGAAGGGGAAACAGATTGGGGATGGAGGTTTCAGGAGGAGCAGAGGGAGGATGGAAGTATAAGGAATCTGGGTGGGGTCTCGACAAAGAGAATCAGGGATAAGGGTGGGGTTGGTGTTAGTAAATGCCAGGAGCTTGGGAAACAAGTTGCCAGAGTTCCAGGCCATGCTGTTCGAGGGGGTGGATGTGGCGGCGGTCACGGAAACGTAGGCCAACAAAAACCATGACTGGGACCTAAACGTACGGGGTACACTATGCTCAGGAAGGATAGAAAGGAGGGCAGAGGGGGTGGAGTGGCTATGTTCATTAGAGATGACATAGAAATTGCTAGGGTAGAAGAGGCAGAGGGAAATGTGGAGGCCTTATGGGTCACTTTACGATCCTCAGCAGGAAATAAGGTCAAGCTGGGTGTAGCATAAGGCCCCCAGGATGAGTGGGTTCTAGAGGATGGTTTGCTTGACAACATCATTGCCCAGTGTGACCAAAGGGGAAGGAGGGTGTTGATGGGGACCTTATATGCCAGGTACAAACTGGGGAACCATGTCCCCTAGAGGCCAAGGAGCAGAGGCTGCTGGATGGCTTCCAGGATGTTTTCTTAACACAGCATGTGATGGAGCCCACAAGGGAGGGGGCATGTCCTGGATGTGGTTCTGGCAGATGGGGATCTGTAAGGGACATGGTTGTACAAGACCCCTGACTGGGAGCGACACAATACTGTCTGGTTTCAAACACGCATGGGGAGGGGGAGATCTGGGACACTGGCAGTGGACTTCGGGGGGCAGACTTCATGGGCATGGGAAATATTCTCAAGGATCACTTGATGGGGATTACCTCAATGACAAGTGTGGAAAGGAGATGGGAGGTCATAAATGGGACTTCATGAGGCAGTCAGATCTGCACTTAAGTTGAAACGCAGGAGCAAGGTCACATAAACCATGCTGGTGGTCCAGTGAGGTACAGGTAGCAGTCAGAGAAAAGAAGGCGCTCTACAAAATTATAAAACAACAAGAGGGGATAGGATAAGGGAAATGTACCAGCTTGCATCTAGAAAAGTCACCCGATGGTGAGGGGAGCGAAGTCCAGTAAAGAGCAGCGGCTGGCACAGGGATACATGGAGGGGAAAAAGGGTTCTTCCGTACATTGGGGAGCTGGAGAAAACTAAGGGCCATCTCAGCAGATTGAGATCAGAAGGAGGGTGGATGGAAGAGGCGAGACCAGGGCAGAGGTATTTAACTAGTACTTTGCCTCTGTGTTCACGTTAGGGAGGGGATGGACATCTACAAAGCAAGGGTACGTAGGGATAGAAACATCAGTAAGTGGATCAGGAGCAACAAAATGGAGCAAGAGGAGAGAGAGGTACTTCAGGGGTGTCATATCTGGGTAAAGATAAAAGGCCAGTAAGGTGGAGGGGACGGATGATGCTATCTCCGCCAAAGTGGTGTGGTTAGCCCTCAAGGCCCTAAAGAAAGACAACTTCCGGCTGATGGCATTCATCCGAGACTACTATGGGAATTGGCGATATACTGGCTGCAATTTCATGAGCTTTTCAGCAGGTCACTTGAGACAGGAGGGTACCTAGGGATTGGCGAGAGGTACATGTGGTACCAATCCATAAAGGGGGGTCGAGGGAAGTACCAGGTAACTATAGACCCATCAGTTTGACCTCGTGGTGGGAAAATTAATGAGAGGTATACTAAAGGAACGATTGGGGTGTACTTGGAGGAGGTGGAGGTCTGGTAGTCAGCAACATGGGTTTGTGCCAGGTAGATCATGTCAAACCAACCTTGTGGAGTTCTATGAATGGGTAACATCAGAACTGGACAGGGTAAGCCTGTGGATGTATTATTCTTGGACTTCAGCAAGACATTTGACTCTGTCCCCACAATGGTCTGGTGGAGAAACTGATGGGGTTAGAGTAGGCCCTTTGATGGTCAGGATGGATTGAAACTGGCTAGCTGGATGCACTCAGAGAGTAGTGGTCTGTGGGGAGCCTCGAACCCCAGAGAGGTTGGTAGTGGGTACCGTGAGGGGTCGGTCCTGGGTCCGATCCTGTTTAATGCATACATATCGGACATCAGGGAGGGTATAGGTGTGAAATGAGTCTTTTCGTGATGACTCCAAGATGGGAGCAGTAGTTGAGGGAGAAGAGGGAGGTTGGCCCTGCAGGGACCTGACACCCTGGAAAGCTGGGCTCACACATGGAAATTAAATTAATATCACCAAGTGCAAGGTGTTGCATCTTGGTCGGGAAACCCTAAACACAGGTACACCCCTGGGAGGAGGCACTGAGGCCTCAATAGGGGAAAAAGACCTAGGGGTCATGGTGGATGGCTGTATGAATAACTCTGAGCAGTGCAGGAGAGCGCTAGCAAGGCAACAGGATGTTGGGATGCATTGTAAGGGGATCACCTCTAGGAGCAAGGAAGTGATTCTGTCGCTGTACAATGGACTGGTTAGACCACACCTTGAGTACTGTGTACAGTACTGGAGACCACACTTAAAGAGGGACATACAGCTCCTAGAGAGGGTACAGAGGAGGGCAACAAAGATGATACGAGGGCTAGGGGATTTGACGTATGAGGACAGACTTAAGGAGCTCTGCCTGTTTCACTGGAGGAGAGGAGAGACAGGGGGGGATGATTGAGGTCTTCAAGCACCTCAAGGGAACAAATAGGGTAAACATGGAGGGATCTTTGACTAAAGCAGGGAGGTATCACCAGAGGGCATGGTTTGAGGTTGGAAGGTGGAAGGTAAGGGGGAAAGAGGAGGGTTTTTCACTGAGAGGGTGGTGGACCCTTGAATGCACTGCCTGGTGAGCTAGTTCAGAGATCCACAGTGGAGATCTTCAAGAGAGGATGGGACAGACACAGAAAGTGGATGTAGCAGATGATGTCCTGTCCCAGGGGGTTGGGGATGGATGATACGGGTTTCTGGAGCACAAGGGATGGGAGGGTCTCGGCACCCAACTAAGGATCTAAAGTTCGAGCAGACTCGATAGACTGTAAGGCCTAATCTGCTGGCAAATAGTATGTTAGTATGATAAAAGGAAGACAAGACAAGCCATAACAGAGGATGATTCAAATACAAGGGGGCAGGTCCACCAATGAACCATGCAACTGTATATAAACCATATTCTCTGTATAGAAGTACCAGTTAGTTCATTTACCAGGGGCAGTCACTAGTACTAGCCATGAAAATGGCTTGGAGAACCACCAACTAATGGCAGATGGGGTACCAGGAGGGGTATGAAGAAGTGAAGCCCCAAGGATAGGTCGGTAGAACTGATGCAGCGGTGGGGGCCTCCGGGGAGAGGGAAAGGGGAGCTAGGACTTTTACAGTATGATTGCATGTAGATTGTGGATGAGTGCAGCATAGAGTTGTGAAAAGAAGGCTGGAGAAAGCGGGAAGATAGACCAGTATCAAAGGGAGGACAGAGGCATCAAGGTGTTACATGAAAGCATGATGACAGACCAGGGCCAAGGAGGAGACAAGCACTAGAAATAATTTGTTCATGGTTAAATGGTACAGGTTAGCATGATGACAATTCATGGTCATGGGAAACAATTGCACTGATCATTTCTGAGATGTGAATATAAGAGCTTGAAAGATGAGATGCCTATGGGTGACCTCAGTTTAAGTTTTTTTTGCAATCTATTCCACAAGGAGGACAGTGTAAAGCTTATACAGCCCTGCCAAAGCAAGAGCTAACTTTGGGAACCATCAGTAGGAGAGATTTGCAACTTCTCAGGGTGAATTGCCTATTGGTTTTATAGGAAGACAGTCCGTAATGTATTGGGGCAGTTTTTTGGAGATGGCTCTCAGGGTCCATAAGGCTGCATTTTTTATCACACCTGAATTGAAGAGAACTCCACCCCACTGATTGATATAGGGAGCAGTGGTGAGTGGAATAAGGCAGGCCTGTGATGAACCTCAAAGCTCTATGATACAATGTGTCAAGTTTGGTGAGGTAGGAAATGGGACAGTGGCTGTAGAGGATGTCAGCATAATCTATCAAGGATAAAAAGGTTGATTGTACCAGCTGTAGTTTGGCATCTCTAGTTAGGAAGCGGGCTATCCTAAAGAACAGGCCAAGTCTCTGTCATCATTTTTTTGAGTAATTCTTCAACATGCTCTATAAAGGAGAGCCTATGGTCCAGCCATATTCCCAGGTATTTGAATTTAGGGACAAATTTCAACTTCTCATCAAGAATTGTAGTAATCTGCAGCACAGGATCTGATAGGGCTGAATTTACCATTTGGGCAGAGGGAGAAAAGAGCATTGCTTTTGTTTTCTTGGCTTTAAGTACTAGTTTTTTGTTTAGGAGTTGGTGTTGCAGCAGGTTGAACTCAAATTGAAGGTCATTACATGCAGATTGTAATGATGGGCGGCTTACGTAAAGAACTGTGTCATCTGCAAGCAGATGAATGTTGGCCTTAGTTATGCTTTCATCAATATTGTTGATGTATATTGCAAATAAGATCAGTCCTAAGATAGAACCCTGGGGAACACGTCTTAGGAGAGGTTTGAGAGTTGAGAGATCTCCTTCCACTTTCACCTGCTGGAAACGATCAGAGACTTAGTTGTTGAACCACTGTAAAGATAATGGGTCAGCACCAAGTGAGGTCAGGGAAGAGAGTAGCAGAGAATGGTCGACAGTGTCGAAGGCCTTGCTTAGGTCCAAGAATACAGCGCAGGTGTAATTTCTGTTGTCTAGCTCTCTTTGCTAGTCATTAGTCATTTTGGCAAGTGCTGTGATGGTGCTATGTTTAGCTCTAAACCCTGATTGGACTGGATTAAGCAGGTTATTAGTTTCTAGATACTGCCTCAGCTGGTTACTTATAACGTTTTCCAGTAATTTTGACAAGACCAGGAGAATCGAAATTGGTCTGTAATTATTAAGATCACAGGGATTTCCAGACTTGAACAGGGGTATGATGTGCGTTGTTTTCCATATTGAAGGAATGGATCCTTGAGTTAATGATAGGTTAAATAAATGGGTTATGGGCACGGCTAACACATGGATGGCCACCTTCAAAAAATATGGGTCAAGGGTATCCGCACCCACTTTTTTTTACATCCAGTTTTAGCAATAGGTCTTCAACTTCTTTCAGAGTAGTAGGACGCAAGGAGAAGACTGAATCGATGGCGCTAGGATCTGCACCTTGATTATCCACCTGAGAGTGTATCAGATTTGCAGGGAAATTATCAAAGGATAAGTCTGCAGTCGCAAAGTGATTACTGAAGGCATCCAGAACTTCCAGTCTGTCACTAACGGTGTTATTGTTTAAGGAGATTTCATCAGGTAGTGAGCCACTGGACGTGTGACCAGACAAGTCCTTGATGGTTTTCCAAAATTTTGTAGGATTTTTGGAGGCAGAGATAAATTCAGAATGATAGTATGCAGCTTTTGTATCTCTAACCATTCTTGTACATGAGTTTTGTGCCCTTTTGAACTTGCACCAGTCCGCAGCAGACTGGGTTTTGCGTGCTTTTTTCCATAAGTTATCTCTTTCAGTCAATGCAGATTTTAATAATGGTGTGAACAATCTACATGCATTTTTTGCCATTTGCACCTTAACTATAGGGGCATATTTATTTAGGGCGTCTAGAATAATTTTGCTGAATAAATTGAATGCTGATTGCGTGTTTTTTGCTAAATAGAACTCTTGCCAATACAAGGAGTGTTTCAGTTTGTTTATGTAGGCAGTGAGATCAAAGTTCCATCTAGATCTCTTGGCAGCAAACTTCGGCAAAGTAGTAGGTTTGTTGCTTGATCTTATGCAAGCAATAAATGAGTTATCACTGATATCACTGAAGAAGGTGCCAGCAAAGGTGAAGAGATGTGGTTTATTCACTAGGATAACATCTACTAGGGAGTTGTTATCCACGTTCTTTTTATTTACTCGTGTTGGTTCGACAATGAGTTGCGATAATCCATGGGTGTCACAGAAAGTTACGAGAGGAGCGGCGGTTTTAGATAGCCAGTCTAAATTAAGATCCCCAAGAATAATAATTTCTGAGGATTGTTGTTTGATGATATTACTCAGATGAGGTAACAATTGTAGATCGGCAGAAGGAGGTCTATAGCACCCTATGATACATAATGTTGAAGTATGCGAGATGGTGACTTGAAGAGACAGACATTCATAAGCATTTGCAACAGATAAAGTACTCAGACAGGATGCCGTATACCTATCCTTGACATAGATGGCAACCCCTCCACCCCTGAAGTGTCTGTCTGCTCTAAATAGTAAATAGTTAGGGATATTGACTTCCCTGTCGGAGGTGGCCAGTCTAAGCCAGGTTTCTGAAACCACTAGGATGTCTGCTCGAGTATGGAGGACCCAGGTCTGGATCATGGAGAACTTTTTTAACAAACTGCATATAAAGACATTAATAAGGATTGATCCCAGTACTGAACCCTGCGGTACCCCTCTAGTAACCCCACATTCTCTGGAGTGGACTCCATTTACTATTATCATCTGCATCCTGATGTCCAGCCAATTTTTTACACAGGCTACCACCCTGGGACCCACTCCCAGGCTGGCTTACTTGTTTTTTAATCTTTTGTGTGGGACTGTGTCAAATGCTTTGCTAAAGTCTAGGTAGGCCATGTCCACAGCCCCTCCCTAGTCTACTACTTTGATCATCCAATCAAAGAAATCTATTAGATTCATCTGACATGACCTTCCCACTTTGAATCCTTGTTGCCTTGGGTCCTGTGCCCCACTGGCCTCTAGGTACTCAACAACTCTTTCTTTTGGAAGTGATTCCATCATTTTCCCTACCACTGAGGTCAAACTAACAGGTCTGTAGTTTCTTGCCCCAGCCTTGCTCCCACGTTTGTGAAGGGGAATCACATCTGCCTTCCTCCAGTCCTCAGGTACCACACCATCCTCCCATGATTTGTTAAAAAGGGTAGTCAGTGGTGTCACTAGTTATCCCCTCAGTTCTTTCAGAATTCTGGCATGAATCCCATCAGGCCCCATTGCCTTGTCCACCTTGAGTTTTAGGAGTTCTTTCAGGACCCTTTCTTCTGTGAATGGACTTCAATCAACCCCCCTATCCAGAGTGCTTCTATTGTTTGGTTTAGATATGTCTCCCTTCTCTTCATTTGTGAATACTGAACAAAAGTATTCATTCAGTATCTCTGCCTTTTTACTGTCACCCTCTGCCCATCCCCCTCCCCTTTATTAAGCCTCACTATCCCTCCCTTGGTCTTTCTTCACTCACTAATCATAGAATCATAGAATCGTGCTGGCAGAAAAAGAACATTTGGCCCATCGAGTCTGCTCAAGAAAGCCCCCCAACCCCACCCTTTTACCTCCCCCGCTGCCTCTCTCTCACCTCCCTTCCTAGTCCCATATAGTCATCCCATGCTCTTTGAAATTTTTTAGCCCCCTTCTTTACTGAGTTGGCTATCTTTTCCACAGTTTGGGCCTTTGCTATTCTAACTGCCTTCCCCGCTTCCTTCTGCTTTAACTGATAGAGCTCTCTTTTCTGCTCCTTCTGTGATTTCTTATACTTTCTGAATGCTATCTTTTTCTCCCTAACCTTCCCCGCCAACTCATTTGGGAACCATAGTGTTTTTTTCCTTCGTTTTGTTTATTTGCTTCACACAAAGGCTTGTTGCCTCTGTGATGGCAGTTTTGATTTTGCCCCATTGTTCCTCCCCCCCCTTCTTACCCTTTTGCTAGAGCATTCCTTAGGCACTCTCCCATTCTGCCAAAATCAGCCCTCCAAAAGTCCAGTACCCTTGCTTTGTATGGCTTGACTCTATGGCTGTGTTTATTGTGAACCACACTGTCTGGTGGTCGCTTGTTCCCAGATGGCTACCCACTTCTAAATCTGAGATCCTGTCACCATCCCCATTTGAGAGTACCAGGACTAAGACTGCTCCCTCCTGAGTGGGTTCCAACACTAGCTGCCTGAGACATGCCCCCTGTAGGGCATAGAGAATGACTCTGCTCTTGGATGTGGCTACAGCAACTATGCTCCAGTTAACATTTGGCATATTCAGGTCCCCCATCAACATTATCTCCCCTTTATCCACCATTCTAAGGATACTTCCTATAATCTTCTTGCCCATGTCCTCCCCGAGATGAGGATCTGTATATAACCCCTGTGCAGATTGTTGTGCCATTTCCAGTCTCCAAGGTGACCTACAGTGCTTCCTCAATTCCGTCATCAGGCTTTAATGTGTACACAACCCAGTACACAACCCTGTAATACAGTTCTAATTTTGATAAATGTAATGCATACTGACTGCATTAAAAACCAAAAAGTAACTTATATTCATCCTGCAGCTTACCCTTAAACCTTCTGCACAAATCATTGCCATACTTCACAGGCACTGAAAATAAGAAAAGAAAGCTGTTTGCATGGTGAAGAGGTGACACTTTAGAATCTGTAGTCTGAAGTAATTTTCCACTAAGTGCTTTCAGATAAAACTAATGAATGCAATTTATAAAAATAATCTTTCACGTGTTTTTTTTTCTAAAAGTTAGATTTGCTTTTAATCAGTCTCATAAACATTTCTCCTGACAGATGGTAAGGTCTCTGAAAGTGTTGTATAACATTCAGCCTTAAGCTTGTATTGCATCCTTACCCAGCCTTGTTGCTAGATTAGCAGCAGGAGTTACAAAACAATGAGTGCTCAATTAAAGGGGAAAGGAAATTATTGTTCATTGACAGCTGTTTGTCATGTTTGTATTTATAACAATGAAATTCTCACCTCCAAAGAATTTCTGTTTAACAGCACTAGAACAAACATTTATTAGAAAAAGTGTTTGTATTGTATTCTTTTTATGAACAACATTCTAAACAGTTCTGTTCACGGAAACAATAATTAGGAGTTTTCAATATGCCACATTTTGTACACAGAATATTAAGCAAAGGCTGTTCACCAATCAGAGCAGTGCTCATCATTCTGCACACAAACCATGATATAGACAAACTCTACATTATTGGTTCCCTAAAAAGAGCTCTGCAGAATGTTTCACATCAATAGAAAACCATACAAAATAAAGTTTTCCACATTAACATTTATTCAGATACAGTTTTGAGTCTGGGAGTCTTAGGGAGTTGATGGTGTGGTGTTCCTCAATGCTAATACCCACCACACAGCTCATAGCCTCCTATGTGAAGCACAAGGTACTGTACAGCTCCAAGCCAGTGCCTCATAGGCACATACCCTTTGAAGGCAGAAAAGTATGTCTCACCATATTGTATGTGACAAATGGAATCAGCCAAAGATTTCTTCACACGGCACCTTGAGGGCCCTGCATGAAACAAAAGGTCATGTTTGTCTGCACAGAAAGGGGGTGGGCATTAGGGTTAACAACCTCATGGAACACTATATCACCGATTCACCAAGGGTCTTGAGATTCCAAAATCTAATTGTTTCCATTTCCTTACTTTGTGTGCTTTGCATTCTTCAACCCTAATGTGTGTACTAACAATGTTTTTTTTCAATAAATTTCCTTTTTTAGTGATAGAGGAATTGTATCCTCATTTACACAGGTCCCTTTAGTACAGTGCAGATGTGCAGGACCATATGGGCCCTGCGCCAAGGGAAGTTTGTCTGTCTGCAGACGTTAAGGGCCTTCTGGGCTCTGCACTTCCATGAAACTATGGGTGCAAAGAAACCATGGGGCTGTCTAGGGGGCCGTGAAGCTTCCATGTAGCTACAGATGCAGACACACACACACAGCCAAAAGTCCATCCGGCTTCAGAAGTACAGGGCCCTGCCACATAGCTATGGATGCAGAGACGCAGGGCACTCTAAGCAGTATGCCAAGAGAAGAGGTCTCTTCACTATATGTTTACTTATTGTCCAGGTGGCCAACACTGCCCCATCCCACCTAGAGATGGGTGAAGTGGCCCCAATTCACTCTGCAAAGTGATTCGCAGAGTGAAGGCGAATTTGCGGAGTGCTCCACAACGCAAAGCAGAGTACTTCACGTTACAATGGGTAATGCAAAGTCCATTGAAAACAATGACTTTGCATTACTCCACCTTCCCAAACCACTACTCCACCAATTCTTAAGGCCCCCCCCCCATGGCCTGCCCCAACCGGCAAAGGTATTCTTTTCCAGATTTCCAGATTTGAATTTCTGATGCTGAGTACTGGTTAGGTGTTGTGCCTTTGCATCTGCATCTCTTCAGTGCACAGCGCAATCTTAATCTGTCCATGCATTTGCATCTCTTTAGGGCCCAATCCCCATCTGTAACTTAAGTCACAGTTGTTTCTTTGGTTTCTCTTCAGAGTACTGGACAGGTGTGGTGCATAATTCTGCATGAACATTGTACTCATTGATATGTGTTTTTAAGTCAGGACCATCATCACATGATACATGTAACCCCCGGGGGGTGCTATCCTTAGGGTTACTACCCCTGCCTGCCTCCTCTGAGACAGGATGAGGGGCCCAGATCTGTTGACGGGTGCCTCCACCCAGAGGTCGGGGTTAGTACTGTCGAGATTGCCTCAGTTACAGCCCTCTGGGTTACTGCAACCCCCCTTTTGTCCCGCTAGTGGCTCACACAGTGTATCCACAATACTTTTCCCCAGTTCACTTACCCCCCCGGCTAGTATCTCTCAGTTCACTCCAGGGACCCCCTGTAAAGTAAGGTACAGTTTTATCACAGTCACTATGCAGCAGTTCACCAGCAATGCACACAGTAGCCAGTGTGTAGTTGCAGAACAAACAATCTTATTTATGCAAAGGGAAGTAACCAGGACAGGGGGAAATGAAGTTGATTGGCTTTTCACTATACCTATCTACCTAGGGCTCTGTGCACAGGCCTGAACCTAATATTTACTGTCCCTGGGTACCCAAGCCCTAATGGCTAGTCCACCATGGCAGCTGGTTGGGGCCCTGACACAGATAGCCTTTGCAATACTGAACGAGTCAGAATGAGAAACAAAACTCAAGTAGACAGTGCCTCTGCTGAGGCAACTGAAGGCCACTGATTGCAAACTTAGCAGGGAGCTACCCTGGTTCAGTGCTCACGACTCCAGCAAGCAATGATTTCTTCACCTCTGGCAGGGTTAAGCCTGAAGTTCACCAGCCTCCTCACACATTTATATGGCAAATAACAGAGGGGTACCATACCAGGCCGCTGCTTCCAGACCTCACACGAACTTGCAGTAGACTCGGGCAATAAACAGCAACTTCAACCTCATGGGTGGACCGAACGCGATTCAGCAGTTTATCCAGTCCTCTCAAGTTGAGCCTGGTAGGTAGCTGGGCTGGCACCAGCCTCCTCTGACCGCGCACCGGCGGATTTAGTTCGACTCAGTTTAAATGGCAAAAACGGCTGCCTCAGGCCTTCACGTGCTTCCTGCGTGAACATTCACACAACGCAGAAGCCTAGAGCTCCTCTCTCCTTCTCAGCCACAACGCATCTGCCCCTAGCAGCATGAGGCACACCTTACAGTTGGGGCACTTCCTGATTCCATAGGCTGGCTGCACATGCCAGTCATGTTCTCCTGTTCTCACTGGTGTGAAAAAGCGCCATAGCCCATAATACCTTTCTCAAATGGCAAGCAGTCCTCCCATTGGTCAGCCGGCTCAAAGGAGTCCCGAGATACTGATTGGTCCAATTCGGCAGTTCGGGACCAAAATGGTGGAACCCAACCGAACAGTCCTTTGCTGCAAAGAAGGCAGGTTAGAACAACCACATTATTATTATTACTCTAAACAATATCCAGCAAACAATTAAATCTTTCAGCAGGGCTCCCTCTGCACAAGTAGCGATGGCAGCAACGGAGCAAATATCCAGCAGCCCAGGCAGGACTCAGGCATGAAAATGCACAGTCCCCCCTTCTGATTAATTACAACTGCAAAACAGGCAGCCCTTAAAGGGACAGTACGTGGAGGCCACATAGGCACTCTCAGGCTACCCATTTAAAACGGCTTAAACACCGAACACCAGCCAGGCATGGAGCATTCAAACAAGCTCAAGGGAAGCATTTAGGAACCCCCATTTGCAAGGGGGTTACATACAAATCACATTCTTCATCATCACAGTCACAAATGCAGTCACAAATCACTATTCACGATCATGTCACAAATCACAGCATTAATTTTTTTACTAGTTACTTCGATGTATTGTAAGCCTGTTTTGTAGTATCTCTCCAGGCTTCACCACCCCACCATTGTACTCATTAATGAGCATTTTTAAGTGGGGAGATTGTGCTACAGCTCATCGTTGAAGTACAGCCATAGGCATTTTCGTTCCCAATACAGTTCCATATTGTTTGTCTCACACCGTCGACACACTGAGTCACATTCTTCATCATCACAGTCATAAATGCAGTCACAAATCATGATTCACAATCACGTCACGAATCACAACACTAATTTTTTTGAGTGGTTACTTGGATGTATTGTAAGCCTGTTTTGTAGTATCTCTCCAGGCTCCACCACTCCACCATTATACTCATTAATAAGCATTTTTAAGTCTGGGAGTTTTGTGCTAAAGCCCATCGGGGAAGTACAGCCATAGGCATTTATGTTCCTTCCCATACAGCATGTGAGTTATAGTACTGTAAGTAGTGGTGGGCGAAGTGGCCCCAATTTGCTCTGTGAAGTGATTCACTGAGTAACGTGAAATCCGCGGAGAACTTCACAATGTGAAGCAGAGTACTTCGCTTCATAATGTGGAATGCAAAGTCCATTGAAACCAATGATTTTGCATTATTCCACCTTCCCCAAACCACTTCTCCACCAATTTTAAGGCGAAGTACATTGAAATCAATGTAATTCACCTCACTTCGCCATGTAATTGAGCTCCAAATGAAATTCTGCAGTTATTCATGGGATTGCAGGTCATATGGGCTCTGGATTGTTCGGCACAGCCTCAGTTCTGGTTTGAGTAGTGTGTGTGTGTGTGTGTGTGTGTGCAGTGGTAGCTGGAGACAGTTTGCTCTCAGAGCTCTGTGATTCAGAACCTCTAAAAGTTGTTTAAAATGCCTTTTTGAGTAATGTTTTTGCTCAAAATTTAGTGCATCGATTGTAGGAAACCCTTCTGTGCTCATATCATAGAGTGTTTATTGTTGTGTGTGAATTTTGAATTTTAATTTAGAACAGTCAGTCTGTGTACTGTGAAGTGTGTTTTTAGGGAGGGGCGTATTTGTGGTGCAGGTAGATTAACTGGGAGAAAAAGACAGTCTTTCTGTTTTGGTTATATTTTTCTTGTACAACTGTTAATTTACACACAGTAATATTTTCAGTAATTCTTGCCATTTTTTTGCTGATTGTTGTGGTGCAGCAGTGTAAAATTTGTCTGTTTAAAACAGTTGGTTGTATTACTAAAGGTTTTCAATTTGCTGCGCATTACTTGAGTGTGTGTGTGAGTGTGTGTACGATGCGTGCCATAAAATCAGACACCTTTTATTGTGTTGCAGAGTAATTGCAGCAGTGTGAACCTGCTATCCACCCACCTGCATTAATTTTTTATACTGCTTTGTGGTATCTATACTGGTAGTGGATTGTTACTGCCGTGCACTAATCCGCCAACTGGGAAAATGTATTCCTTTCCAGATTTGGATTTGTGACTTGTGTACACTGGTTTGGTGCTGTTGTGCCTTTTTGTGTGCACCCCTTGAGTGTGCAGTGCAATCTTAATCTGTCTGTGCATTTGCATGGCACCATTAATTCTGGGAGACTACATTTCTTGTTACACTCTCATTTCACTTTGTCAGCACTGGGGAATTTTCTGGACACAAGACAGTAGAATTTTAGGGATGCACATTAACTCTGGTGACTCTGTGTGTGACCTGACCGCTGCTCGCATGACTGTGTGCGCCATTAATTCTGGGATACTTTGCATTTCTTGTTACAGTCTCATTTCACTTCATCAGCACTGGGGAGTTTTCTGGACACAAGACAGTAGCATTTTGGGGATGCACATTCATTCTGGTGACTGTGGGTGGGATACTGCCAATATTGTTGTCACTCCACCATACTTTGCGTTTAAGGTGGAATGACAATGCAAAGTAATAATAACAAGGCAAAGTAAACATTTCCTATGGGGCACTCTATGTAGGGAAGTGCCAACGTGAAGTGGCCACTTTGCATTCACTTCGCTGGTGGATTTTAAATTCACTGCATTTCTAATCCCACCCCAGGCAGGAAGTGGTACCACATATCACCCCCATCCCCCCAGCCTCAGTCCATCCAGCAGGCTCACTGAATCACAACATACTACTCACTGAGCCTAAAGCAATCCCTCCACACAACATTTCTTCATAACTTTTTTCACATGTGGACTCCAAATTTCCAACGTAGTGGATTTATAACAGCCTTTCTGAATAGTACAGGTATTATTTGTAACATGCTGGCTGAAATGCCATTTTGTGCCACAAGTGCGAAAACACATTTTGGGCAGGATTTGAAAAATGTCACCTGTCACATTCATAAGGTGGTGTGAAAAAAAAGTGCTATGCTAAGCCGGCCTGGTGGTGCTGAGGGTTGAGGCACTGGATACCACACCTCGCACCATGCTGGCGATCTGGGTTTGGGACTGGACTCGGGTCACTAGTGGGTTGGCCGGGGGGAGATAGACTTGAGCGTCCCATGACAGCTCACCTTCTCCAGGGAGGGGGGAGGCCAATGCCCACATACTTGCCTGACTCCGAGCGGAGGCTCAGAGTACTGCAAGCCCCAATTGTAGGGGATGGGCGGCCACTACACAGCATGGGCATCAGTGCCCTGCGCCTTGACATCAAGGGTCGCATGCTGTAGGGGAAGAACAGGGAAAAATCCCTGCCAGCTCCGGGAGGATGGGCTTCCCAGTGCATGCCTCCAATGTGCCCTGCTCGCCGGACTACCTCCTCTGCCCAATGAAAGGAAGGATGTCAGGTTGTTGGGGCCCCACCTCATCCCCGCTTGGGGGGATAACTGTAACTCCATGGGGGATCGAGAAGTAAGTCTCAGCGAGTGAGAGGCAGGACAATGACTCCTTGGATGCTCTGAAGGGTTGGAGTTGGCAGGCAATAGGAGGAAAAAAGAGCAATTTCAAAAAAAATTGCTATGCTGTAGATTTGAGGTCAAAATATTGAAAATTACCAAAGTTATGTGTGAATGTTGAAAAATGTCAACATTCCCTCATAACTTGGTAATTTGAACATATTTTCTCACCAAATTTTCAACATTCTCTTTTTATGACCCCACCTCATAAACCTGGTAGATAAAATTTTTCAAATCCTGCCAAAAGGTGATTTCATTGAGTGACTTCAAAATAACCTTTTGGGCATGCTCAGATAATGGCACAGTTTTTAATTTATAATTTCAAAACTGTATAACTCAAAACTTTAAACTTGCAAAAGTATGTACCTTGGGCCAAACTCAACAAAACCTGTAAAGTTCCAGTTAAAAAAATACACATTTTTTAGTTATAGATGACCAAAAACAATGGTCTTAAACTTGATGAATTTTAATATATTTGTACCTCGGTAACTACACTCCCCCCCCAAACTGACTGACACAAAATTTTCAGGATCAGCAGACCCTAACCCAGACTCAAACTTCAGGCAAATTTGTTGAATGGGGGCAAAGTTGTTAAGATGCAACAATCGGGGTCTAACATAGAAGTGCCTACTCAGTCCTAATATGTATATATGTTCTGAAGCTAGGAACATCACAGACATCTGCAAATGAAAAAAATACTGTAATACTCTGTCTGTTTTGAGGTACATTACACAAAAGACAAACCAAGGTATAGAGAGAGAGAGAAGAAAGAAAGAAAGAAAGAAAGAAAGAAAGAAAGAAAGAAAGAAAGAAAGAAAGAAAGAAAGAAAGAAAGAAAGAAAGAAAGAAAGAAAGAAAGAATCCCTGTTCCACCATGTACTGTAGGACTTGATCAAGAAATACCGGTAGATTGAATTAGACAAGTTTGTGATCAGGGCAGCAGATGATTTATTCTGTTGTTTTAATTATTTTATTCAAAATAGTAATGTTAAGCAGATGTAACCATGCTCTCACCCCACTGCTGTTCAGTCCCAGTCAGTGAATGGTTAATGTTTGAATCAGAGGCTCTGAGACAAGGGATATTCCAGGCTTCCCCCAGCTTTCATAGGCTGTTGTGTCATGCATGGCTGCACCTGTGAGGACTATACAAATGCTGGGAAGCTTCTTGCCATTCCCATCCCTTATTCAAAGGAGAGGTCCATACATCAGTCAGTTCTAGTCTTGCCTGGGCTGAGTTCTGAGCCTCATCTCAGAGGAGTAAAGACATCCTGCCCTGAGAGGAAGAGGGAAAAGCAGAGAATGCCCAGTAGCCCCCCCCCCCGAGGGGAAGTAGAGGTGATTTTGGCTACAGGGGCCAGAGGAATGGAGGAAGCAGAAAAAGAAAATCATAGATTTAAAGAGTGAAAAGAGAAGAGGGCTGAAAATAGGGTAACCAAAAGACAGGGAAAGCGAGTGAGATCCAACCTAAGCATTCATACAAGTTAGAGGAGAAACATAGAATCAGAGAGTGCAGAGTAGGGATAACTGAAAGTTCAGAAGCCCAATAATCTCAAGAAGGAGGGAGTTTCAGATGGAGAGGTAGTGCGTGCCTCTCAAAGGAGTCATATGGGGTTCATGAGGGCCCCCTCCAGGTTTCATGGTGTTGGAGGAAAATATCCTAGGTGGAGTTAGGGAGAAATCCTCCAAGCAACAGCCATTGAGCTGCCCAAACTGTGTCGGTCACACGTGTGCAGAGCATGACCAATAAGTATATGTCTGTGTTCCAGGAGGTTCATGAAAGTTTGCCCCAATGTGAGCTTGAGACGGGACAGGTTGCAAGGAAGCCTGGAGAACATTTCTTGAAATTGAACAAATGTTATTAATAGTCCTGAATAATACAATTCAACAACCATAACAAAACAACAAGGTACAAGAAATCAAGGAACATAAATAAATAAAATTGAACAATTAAGACAATAGGAAACATAATTAGCCCCTGGAGTGCAGACCAGCCAGCTAGACCAAAAGTTGCTTCCATCTTAATAACACCGAAGAAAAGACTGGAGAACAGATATAAAGCAAGGAGATACCCCATAATAGGGCAAATCTGGAATAAAAGATATCCCAGTAAATGTACGAAAAACAACACATTGTTCCAAACCTAGAAACATTACCAAAGAAAAAAAAGTTGGGCTATGATAACAACAATGCTAAGAAGATGGAGCAGAAGAAAGAGTACAGAGAGCATGAAGCCTAGCACACTTTCTTTCATGTGCTAGCAAATTATTCAGAAGACTTGCAATCATCCTTTCCATGTGCAAATTATACAGAAGTTTGATTAGCCACTCCATATAAAATATGGACTGAGGATCTTTCCAATGACGGAGCACTAGTCTTTTAACTGACATGGATATAAGTCTATATGGTATCTTCTTTCTTTAACTGGGACTAAGTGAAAATCTTTGACAGTATAAACTGCAGGAGTAAAGTAATCTGTAAGCCCTAATTGTAGATCCAATATAGTTCTAATCTCAGACCATAAGGGTTTTATCACATCACAGTCCCAAAACACGTGTTATAGCATGCCTTCCTCACGACCACATCTATTACATAGGGATGGCAGAGATTTACATCAGCGTGCATAACTATCATTTTAAGGGGTATCACCGCAGTTTTATCCAAGTTTGGTTTATAGTTGGATAGGGTGCTAAATTGTTTTATAGTGTCTAAAATAGCCGGAAACACTCTGATTGGGTCCATGACATGAAGTAATATGTTGTCCACGTAAGAGGATATTTGATAGGTAGAGGATCCCAAGGGAATTCCTTTAATAAGGGGATTGTTATTTAACTTCCATAAAAGGGGTTCTAAATATAAATTAAATAGTAATGGAGATAATGGGCAGCCCTGCTGAGTCCCACAAAATAAAGAAAAAAGTGGAAAACACTCCACTGCAGTATATTTTATCTGAAGAGAAGGGATACAGTATTTGAATGCATTTTATAAATTTAGGAGGAAATCCAAACTGTTTTAAAGTTGTGAATAAAAAGGGCCACAAAATTCTATCAAAATCTTTCTCAGCATCCAGGGAAACCAGCGCAGTTGGTCTCCCCAGACCCCAAGAAGCTGAGAGTTTATGTGCTAACTTACGAATATGATCCACAGCAGATCTGGTGGGCATAAAGCCCACTGCTCCAGGCCAATAAGTGGAGCACACACCTCATTAATTCAGGCAGCTAATACCTTACAGAGAATTTTAGGTCCTGATTCAGTAAAGAGATTAGTTAGTAATTTGACACCTGTTCGAGGTCCCTGCTTTGGTTTCAGTAACAACACAATTGGTTCTTCAGCAAAGAAGGATCCAAAAACCCATTTTCCAGGATATCCATAAAAACCTGAACTAGAGTTGGAGCCAAAGCAGTCAGAGCCCATGGCTTTGTCCAATTTTAGGAATGATATAGCAGACAAAACTTCCAACAGGGTTAAGGGTTGGCAGAGATAATTCCTCTGAGCGTCAGAGAGAGTTGGCAAGGGAACAGTCTCCAAATACTGATTAATTTCCTCCTGAGATGCAGAATCGAGAATGGGCCCTTACAATATTCAATAATAGTTAAAGAATACCAGGGCAATATCCCTAGGGTGCGTCTTCACTGTGTCATCTGAGAGAGCGCATATAGAGGCAATCAACCTAGATGTTTTCTGTTTACGTAATTGAACTGCCATTAATTTTCCAGCTTTTTCTCCCTGATCAATATACATTGATTTTGTTTTAAAAATGGCATATTCTGCCTCCTTTCTCAATAACTCGGCATAGCGATCCCACAGGGTTTCCTGCTCCAGTTTAACTTCAGTAGTAGAAGACGGATTTATAGATGTTTCCAATAATCTAAGTTTATTAAGTAAAAGGGACATTTCATTTTGACAGATTTTCTTTCATTTGGAGGCAAGTCTTATAAATTTTCCATGGAAAAAGGCCTTGCAGGCCACCCATTCAGTATCCTTACAAGAAATTGAACTCCAGTTTTCTTTTACGATGGAGGGAATAATCTGCATTATGTGCGCATTCATGGAACAGTCCTTTAGAATTTGATTATTGAGTTTCCATGCAGAATCTTTTTTTTCCCTACTCCGGGTAAAAGAGTGAATGAGCCATACTAAAGAGTGGTGAGACAGAACTCTTGGGGTGATTACTGCAGAATGGAGACCACCCCCCCAATACATGTTGACTAAGTAAAAAGAAATCAATTCTGGAATATAAATTATGTACTGGGGAGAAAAAAGTAAATTATTGGCCAGATTAAATACCCTCCACAGATCACAGCGGCCCAAGGAGTCCATTAAGTCCAAGATGCACCATTGGGCAGGGGTCAAACCTGCTGATAGCTTGTGTGTTCTGTTCATGTCACACGTCAATGTAATGTTCCAGTCACCCCCCCAAGAAGGATCTCTAAGTGGGCAAAAGGAGCTAACATGTTAGCTAAAGACATAAAAAAGATGGGGAGTCAACATCGGGTTCATAAACACACCCCAGAATTATGTTACTTTGCTCCAAAATACCCTGTTAAAAAACAGAATGACCTGCAGTGTCCTCAATAGTGGAAATGAGGGTAAACAAAACAGTTCTGGCAAACAAAATTGCCACCCCACGTTGTTTATTTATGTATTGAAATGTTTCACCAGGAAGGCACACTGAGCAACAAGTTGGTCATCTCCCAGTGTGACCTGGGGGTAGGGGAACACGAGGATAGTTTACAGAGATTTGATACAAAATATAAATGTACAGTACATTACATTCAAATAATTTGAGCAGACTGTACAGAAGTAATGAAATAGTAGAATGCTAACAGTTTTGAACTAGATAGATACTACGCCAATGCTTTTGGACTAGATAGATACAACAGCACAAAATAACATTTAGGCATACACTAAATGACACATAACTGTGTAGCTAGAATATGGCTGAACAGAATTGTTGTAGTTTGATCTAGCGAAGTTAGTAAGGAGTAAACACAGGCAGAACAGGTTGGCTAAGGTATAACAGAAGTGCAAGTTAACTACAAGTGCAGTAGAGATTAGGGGTCAGCCAAAGACATACAGAAACATAGAAGTTGACGGCAGATAAGGACAGCAAGGCCCATCCAGTCTGCCCATTTTTCCTACCTTATGAATGTGCCATAGACCTTTACTCTGTCAATGGCCTATCCATTCATACTCATCTGTATTGCTCCCTTATGCCTATCCCATGCCTCTTTGAAGCCCTGCATTCATATTCACCACTTCCTGAGGTAGGCCGTTTCATGCATCCACCACCTTTTCTATGAAAAAGTACTTTCTCACATTACCCCGTAATCGGCCTCCCTCTAATCTCATGCTGTGTCCCCTTGTCCTGCTATTTTTCTTATATTGAAACATATTAGACTCTTTCACCTTGTTAATGCCCTTAAAATGTTTGAATGTTTTCAATCATATCATCTCTCTCCCACTCCTTTGCTCTAAGGTATACATATTGAGCTCCGTAAATCTGTCCACATATGTTTTCTGATGCAGTCCCTGCACCATTTTGGTTGCCCTTCTCTGGACTACCTCCATTGTGTTAATATCCTTGTGCAGGTGCGACCTCCAGTACTGCACACAGTACTCCAGATGGGGCCAAACCAGTGTCTTGTAAAGAGGGATTATTACTTCCCTCTTATGACTTGTGATACCCCTACTAATATACCTCAAAATCCCTCTAGCCTTACCTACAGCTTTAGTGGTCTGCTTGGATGATTTCAGATCATCTGTGATGATGATGATGCCCAAATCTCTTTCTTCCCTTGTGAATGCTAGCAACTCCCTTCCCAACCTATAGGTGGCTTCTATTTCCTGAAGGCCAACCTTTTGACTTTGACCTTTTCTGCTACTGTTTTGAGAACCAAAGTGGTTTCCTCCTTCTTTCTAGTACAATGGGATGTCGCTTCAAGTATTGCATCCTTAATGCTTGCCCCCTTTGCCTGTAGTCCCTCACCTGCATTTCTTCTTGCCACAGCTAGCTTAATTCTGTTGGCCATATTATCAAAGTCAACTCCTCTGAAGTCCCATGTTTCTGCCTTGGAATGGGATGGTTTAGTTCTAGTGGCTAAATTGAACCATACCATGTGATGATCACTTGCCCCCAGGTGACCTTCTACCTGGAGATCTGTGATCCTTTCTCCATTAGTCAGAACTAGATCTAGGATAGCTCTGTCTCTTGTGGGTTGTTGTACCAGTTGTTTGAGACCCTCCCCCTGAAGGAAATCCACAATGTGTCTAGTTCTGGTGGATGTTCTGCTGGTGTTGACCAATCTTTATCTGGCATGTTGAAGTCTCCCATTATCGGAACCTCCCATTTACTGTAGCTATGATGTTTTGTATACAGTATCTTCTAACAGTAACGTGTCTATGTCACCCCCCTGGTCTGGAGGCCTGTAGACAACCCCAGTTCATATGGCTTTCCCATTTTCTGCTTCCAGGGTGACCCACAGTTCTTCTGGCTCCTTATGTGTATTCTGAATTCCTATAGCTTTGATATTCTGATTGACATAAAGGTCCACTCCCCAACCCCCCTTTTGCACCTCAGTCTCTTCTGACACTATATAGCCAGGTACTGAAGTATCCCAAGTGTGGTTACTGGTGAACCATGTCTCACTAATGGCTACTATGTCTAGTTTAGCCTCCATCATTCTTGCCTGCAGGTCTGGAATCTTGTTTCCCAGACTGCATGCATTTCTGTACTTGATTTTTCATTGGCCATATTTTGGTGCATTAGTTGTTGGGAGAGGTCTAGCATTTCCCCTGGGTGTTGTAAGGGAGCCAGACCTTTTTTTCTTTCCTGGTGATGCAAATGAACTACAAACATGCTAAACTCCTGTTTGATCACTAGCTGATGGGGGAAGGGTATTCTTACCATTCAATGTATCGGGTGCTGCACCTCTCTCCCCATTTGCTAGTTTAAATATTCTGAAAAGACATCAAACTTCTGCCCCAATGCACTGACTCCCTCCTTAGTTAGATGCAGTCCAATGAATTTAAAGAACTAGGGTTACGTAAGGAGGAGAAAGGAAGGTGAGAGAGAGGTAGGTGTGTTGGAAGGCAGAGAAGTGGGGTGATAGTGGTGAAAGGGGATGGAACAAGGAGGTGAAGGAAGAGGTAGGAGGAGAAAGGTCTGCTGGGGCCTGACCCCTCCAGTATGCTGAGGGACCTGCCTACACAAGGCAGGGGTCAAGCACAACAGGAAGGGAGCAAGTTGTGGCAGCAAGAGGTAGAGTACAATAGGAGGGAAGCTGGTTGGAGGCAGCAAGGGGGAATAGGCTTCAGAAGGACAGAAGAGAGGGTGAAGGTGATAGAGAGAAAAGAGATTGGGATCCCAGCCCTTCAGGATGTGGAGAAGTGGAGGGAAGAGTTGGGTTAATGGTGTAAGGATAGGGCATGGACTAGCCCTTGATACAACTTTGGATGATAAAGAAATCACAGTAAGATAATAATGGAAGGTCTGAAGGGGAGGAATTGGAGGAAGGGAAGGAATGCTGGTTTTTACATGGGTGGGGGTGGAGTTGCAGCAGGGGCATTGCATGGGTACTGAGGGGGTAGGGTTTGTCGGGTTTAGAGGGGGGAGTTAGGAAGGGTTGCAGAAGGAACAGATAGGTGCAAGGAAGTTTTTAAGGGCAGATGGAGTAGTAGAAGGATGAGTGATTAATTTGCAGGTGGAGGGAATTCCACATTTTTGGGAGGCAGTGAGAGTAAACAGATTGGCCGATGAGGGTGGCTCTGCAGGGGACCGCCATAGTGTGGGAGTTGGATGATCTAAGGGAGTGACAGGGAGTGGAGTTGTTATAAATGGGGGGAGAGATAGGAAGGGAGTTCACCCAGCCAGTGCTTGGATATGAATTTAGTGCAGTGGGAGACTTGTCTGTTTGTAATACAGGGAAAGGATAGAGCATGATAGAGATCACAGTGGTGGGTGCGAGAGGGAGCATCAAAGGCAAAACAGCAAAAGCAATTGAAGAGGGTATCCAATCTGGCCAAGGAGGACTTGGGGGCAGCACTGTAGACTTCATTATAGTAGTCAAAGATGGGCAGGATCATCTTCTGAACAAGTTCACACCTAACCATAGAGAGGATACAACAACTATGGTTCCTGAACAGGGCACCAAACTTGGGGCACAATGTTTTTTTGGATGGCATCAACATGTCTGGAAAAGTTTAGGTGTTGATCCAGCCAAACTCCTAGGTACCTGAAGAAGAATGTGTTCTCAAGTAAAGTCCCATCAAGGGAACGTTGTCTAGTATTATCCCCAGCCCCATATACCTGACCAATATAACACCTTTATTTGGAGGGCAATAAATGGGTCTCCCGAAGGCATGCTACCTGTATCCCTAAATGGGCCAAATGTTTAAGAATTTGATAACGTTTGGCCTTATCCCATGCTCCCCTTAGATTCCATGTGGCAAATTTAATACTATTCGACATATTCAAATGGAATTGAAAGGAAAAAGGAAGCTACGGGTATTACCAGCCACCACATTCATGTTATTAAGATCTCCAAAAGGCATGCATTGGTCTGCACTCCACCATACCCTTCCCCCCAACAGTCTACCACTAAAGACAAAACACACAAATACAAACAAACAATATGAAGCACAAAGGGCACCCAGCACTACCTCCTAGTGCATCCCCCAGTCCCAGGACTGCACTCCTACAGTCAGGCCCATGATGATGTAGTGGAGTGGCTCTCATCCCACTCCTGACCTAATTACCACAATGCCGTAACCCTAGATAACGTAAAATACACTAATCCCTAAAAGGAAAATCTGTTTGGAGACAGCTAATAAGTGCTAACCCAAAAGACCTTAAAAGACCCTCTGGTTACAGAAGTGAAGAAACAAACTTACCATCAAACTTCCAAGATGTAAGATAAGCTATACAGATGGCATTGGACTAAAATTCCAATGAAGTATATTATAAAGTGTAAAAAACTGTCTAGTGCCAAAATAGGAAAATTGTTAACAAACTCGAATAGATTCAGTAGCTGTCCATATATTAATAACTACTGCAGACAGTAAAAATTAGAAATACAATAAACAAGTGAGTGATTGCAGAAATTAACTTCAAAAAATGTGAAATCCTGGCAGGCCCAGTGGAGCTGAGGGTTGAGGCACTGGGTGCCTTACCTCAAGCTATGCTGGTGACCCAGGTTCGGGAACGATCTCAGGTAGCTGGGGTACCAGCATGGGGGGAGGGTGGGAGCAGGATTGAGTACTGGCTCTCCTCTCCTAAGAAGGGGGGGTCACCCATCTGAAGTCCTGCCATCACAGGTGTAGGCAGTTCCTGGTATGACTGGTAGGGTGGGGCACCCATTGGCATGGGTTCACATGCCTCCACACACATATGTCATGTCAGGGCACATGTGTGTGGGACAAAAATGGAAAATGCCAGGGCTCCACAGGACCTGTGATGGCCCAGTCACACCAGTAAGTCTGCCTCTGCCACCATATTTGATGTACCAGGGTGGCAGGGGAATGCTGGCACCCCCACCTGGCCCTGCTGTGGAGAGGAATCTGTGTGGGACCCTCAGGTGGCGGACGAGCTGAGGGTCAGGCCAGAGGATGAACCCCCCTACGGGAGGGGTCATAGCCCCTGTAGAGCCCATGGAGGAGAAGAAAAATACAATTAAAAAAAATTAGAAAGCCTGCCATTGAGTGCAAATTATACCAAAAAGAGATCATTGCAACAACCATGGCAAATGTTAGAGATTAAGTACCTAAAATCAGAACTTGCTACCACAGTATCAATAATAAATCCTAGAAAATGATTCAGTCCAACAAGTAAAAACGAGGAGCTTGGTAGTAATATTTGTCCATACCAAAAGAGTATTTAGCTGCAGCTACTTAAATGTGCAAGGAAACATTCCACTCCAATGCAAAAATCAAGTCCAGAAAAAGATTCTGGTTCAAAATGAAATTTTCCACCGAAGCATACAGCCTGCCTCTGTGTTGGTGAACTTCTGTGTACTCCGCAGAAATCAATCATACACCTGGAAGAAAAAAAGAAAAGGGAGGAGGAGAAAAAAAAGAGAGCACCAAGACAGGCATTTCTTCATAAATGCAGACCATCATCCTTCATCAAAGTTTTGTGCTCTGATACTTGAAATATATACTAGATAGAGTTGGTGCTAAGAAATAATGTAGTTATAAATGATAGCAGTGTGACAAGTATGCAGCTTACTTCTAAAACCAAACAAGGAATATTAACTGTACTTTAGTCCATGCAGCTACAAAGGGTTTAACTTAAAGGTTGCATCATCTAAGTCCATAAAGTTTAGAACTGTTACTCCGGTGAACATTCCAGAATATGGGCTTATGCGAAATAAGATCCCAGATCGAACTGGGATCCCTGTTCGTAACAGGATCTTCAGTCGAATGGACACTTAGCCTCCATGCATAATACTTTGTCCTCTGCCAAAATGAATGTCCACCACACATGAACACTGAGGAGACCTAATCCAATAGCCAGAAACAGAAAGGCACGCTCCAGCAGCAAAGTTACAGAATACTCAGCTCTTGATTCTGAAGGACGCATTCGAGTTGTAGTACATTTATTTATTTATTGAATTTTGGTAACCTGGTAGGCCCTCTGAGACAAGAGAGTCCCATTTTCAGGGGCGACCCGGGAAGTGCAGTACATTGATAGTGCATTCATTGCCACAAGAAATTAGACAAGGAGTAATCATATAGTAAGAAAGTACATAAATTACATTCAGTTATGCAAAATAAGAAATTTAAAGCGCAGTCAACAAAACCTTACGTACATACAGACATCATTTACATTTTTGTTTTGTCTTGTACATATTGGGAGATCACACTTCGGAAGCCATCTGCCCATGCTACCACTGAAAGTAATCACCAAGCGTGTGTCTGTGGCTGCTTAAATAAATTCGGAAAAAGCTTGGAAAGTCCAGTTAAAGCCTTTGCTGCAGACTACAATTGCTTTTCTCCAGTGGTAGTAACAACTGAAAGTACCACAGAGATGCTCCTTCCACTGTATAATTGCCTGGCTAGACCACACCTTAAGTACTGTATGCAGTTTTGCCATCCTTACTTAAAAAGGGAAATTGCTCTTCTGGAGAGGGTCCAGAGAAGGGCAACCAAGATGATGCAAGGACTAGGGCAAAAGCCCTATGGGGAGAGACTGGAGGAGCTCAAGCTGTGCTCACTGGAGGACAGATGGGACAAAGGGGATATGATCAAGGTCTTCTAATATCTCGGGGGAATTAATAGGGTAAGCCTTGAGTTGGTGCTTCAGCTGAGGGAGGGAGGTAGGAGCAACCAGGGGACCCTCAATGAGGCTGGGCAGGGAGAGATTAAGGGGGGAAACAAGGAGACACTACTTCACTGAGAGGGTGGTGGAGCCCTTGAATGTGCTGCCTATGGAATTGGTGGTGGCTACAACTGTGGATGGATTTAGGAAGGGCTGGGATAGGTATAGATGGAGGGTGCATCCCAGAGCCCCACTGAGGGTTGGGGTGGGGGACCTTGTAGGAATGGACGGGGGTTGTGAAGGTTCCCTGCATAGGCACTGATCCCTGAGCAGACTTGATAGACCATAGGGCCTTATCTGCTGGATTTTTAGTATGTTAATATGTATGTTAGTAGGATACTGGAGCTGAAATCTAATACCTGATGCATAAAGTGTCTTCTTGATGTCCCAGTAAGCTTGTTGTTTTGCCCTTATATCATGACTAAGATCACTGAAAATTAAAATTCTGGAGCCTTCTCACAACAGTTGCTTACTGGCTGTTATTTTAGATAGAATGTAATTACTTATTTTGTCTCTAACGTTAAGCAGTCTAAATATTATGACGCAGGGCTTTTCACCTGGGTTAGGGATAGGCTTTAATGATTGATGGGATCATTCAGTAATGTAGCTTGGCCCATATGGCAATGGGCCAGCAAGTTCTTCTAGTAGAGCTTGTACAAATAAAATACAATCAGTACCTTCTAATCATTTGGGAATACCCGATATGATCAAATTGTTTCTTCTGCTGCATAATTCTCTGTCATCCAGCCAGTCCTCAAGTCTTGCTACCGTCTTCCGAAAGCTGACTATTTGGGGGTCAATCTGACTTGATTTTCGAGTGAAGAGATTC
This sequence comes from Neoceratodus forsteri, assembly GCA_016271365.2. NCBI lineage: Eukaryota > Metazoa > Chordata > Ceratodontiformes > Ceratodontidae > Neoceratodus > Neoceratodus forsteri. Next base: position 1,572,572,636 of record CM057452.1, read on the forward strand.
TAGCCTCTGAATCAGAAATTCTTTGCCCCAACATCTCCAATGTAGGTTTTACTAGCTTGAAATCAGTCATGAGTTCGAATAAAGCTTCTTTTATAGTACTGAGATATTGAGAAAGGCTTTCGAGCATGAGCGATGCGATCTCTGGAGCCAGGGTCTGTGGTGGTGCGACATCCTCCTTTGGGAATTTGGAGGGTGGAGGTCATTGTGGTAAAGCCTCTGATCAACTGGAGACCTCCATTTCTGCTGTTTCTGATGCAATTTCAATCAGAAAAACACAGAAAGGATAGACATATAGACAGTCAGACTGCAGATGGCAGAGGTGACAAACACTGTGAAAACTGGGTTGTAAATGAAAATTATGCTTAAAAATAGAAACTCTGTCAGCAGCTGTAGTGAAAGTATCCACTCCTCAGCCTGCCATCATGTGACTCCAAGCCTGGGGAAGGTTATCCCATTAACTAAGGCCTCCCATGGGAAGGCAACAATGACGTCCTCCTTGCCACTGGTTGCAAGACTGGTATTGTTGTGCTTAGTGAAGGGAACATGTGTAAGACAGAGTGCCGTAGTACAGGGACCATTATGAAAGTGCCCCCCTGGAATGAAGCATCCCATATAATAACGAGTAATATTAAGGACAGAGTGAAATGTGGAGGTATCCCCCTTTATGGGATCCCATGTGTATATGTACCCTGAATGTGTATATGCTTTAGTTATAACAGACTGGTGTGTGTCTGAATTTAATAAATTTTTTTGCTGCTTGGCTTTACTTCTGCAATAGCCTTCTTGTGTGTTTACATAATCATTGCATCTGGCACCGGATTTAAGTGACCTGCTATTCCCCCCATTCCTGGACACAAATAAGAACCCAGTCCAATTCCTCACACTACCAATTTGGGCCCATAGACCCAGTATCTGGGGCACAGCCTGCACAATCTGAAAAGATCCTTCTTGTTCCACAGCACAGGGCTAGTTAAAGTTCTCCAGACAGATAATATAATGTACATAAGTCTCTTAACTGCTGCTAGGAATTTTTGTTTTATGCCAGCCTTTTAAATAACTTATTGTATGTCAAGATACTTCTGGCACTGCCTTGACTTACTTCTGGTCCAGTTCCCAGTGGATTTTTCTACCCACAGATGTCATCTCAGCAGACTGAAATGCAAACAAGCTTTTAGGAGCATAAAATTCCCCGGCATGTATCATTTTGGGTCACAAGTGATTCCCTTTAAATTCAAAATAAATGTCATTGTTAGTATAAAAAGGAAGTAAAATAAACAGCTTGGTAACAGGGGGTTGTAAGTAGATGTGGATAGCAAGAGTTTGGAAATGTCAGCAATACACAGGAGTTTTTGTTTAGGACTCAAGTTATTGTCCAAAGACTGAGTGTTATCAAGCAAAAAGCATGCATTTTTTTGTAGGCCAGCTTTTCCAGAAGATTTGGACAACAGCATTAAAAAGGAGGTACATACTATTACTGCATTAAAAATATCTTGTTTGCAAGTATAAGACCTTTTTAGTACAGTGTATCCTTTTGTATGTTGAAAATGTTTAAACAATTATTTTATTAGTCTGTTAAAATTCTAACCTTATAGTAGAAAACCTGCAGTTCATTTACCACACATTTTATAAGTTCTATAATGTCACATGAATTTGATGCTGTTTTATCAGAAAGATTATCTTTGCTGAACAAATTGCTGAGCAGAATTTTAGAAATAAAAGCTTGAGACCATGAATCTTGCCAAAAATGCTCAAGTCAAAATAGGGAAACTCTGATATAAAATGTAATGAAAGGCAATGCAATTCATTTAGCTTTACTTCACGCTCTTTCTTCTTGACCTCACTTTTACTGAGTACACCCCAAAGGTGCTTGACTTTACGCTCTAATGCCCCATCCTTAAAACCACCTAATTTCCCATTATTTATGTACTTTTTTTCATGCTGAACTTGATTTAAGTACAGGCCCACAGCGCAAAGAAAAATAAAGTTACCATTAGTGTTTATAGATAATAACACAATGAACATACAGTGGTGCCAGCCAGAACCAGGATTCAACACCATACATTGCAATATTACTGTTGAGTGCTGCAGTGTGCTGCAGAGAACAGTATCACTCAATGGCAATTAAGACCTTATGTCACGCATTATTTGGCCTAGTCCGTGCCCAAAGGGATATCTTCCTTAGAAGCCATAGTTTTCAATTTAGACTTACTAATCTCAAAAGTCAGATGAGAAGAAACTTTTTCACTCAAGGAATTATTCCTATGTGGAATATTCTACCTAAGGATACTGTAGAAGTTGACTCCTTCAATAATTTCAAGACTAAACTTGACGATTTGCTACTTTATTCTAGGGGAAAGCAATAATCCTGCTATGGTAGGAGATGTATATATGTATGGCTATAAATACTGCATATGTTGCTCTGTTTTGCTAGTCACCTGAAGAAGGAACCTGTGAAGCCTGAAAGCTTGTGCATAGTTCTATCTTTGTACAAAACACTTGTTGGTCCAATAAAAGGTATAACATCTTCCATCATCAACCACTTTTATTTAAAAGAGAAATGTATTCTTTTAAAAGCATTTAGAACATTTTGAGTGCTTGTTAGAACCACCACATTCACACCTTCACCTGCGATAGATATATAGATAGATAGATAGATAGATAGATAGATAGATAGATAGACAGACAGACAGACAGACAGACAGACAGACAGACACATACATACATACATTTTTTACCAGTAAGCAAAATGGTCCAATAAATCTTTTTCAGGAATGACCCAGGCCTAGGTATAAAAACATAAAAACATAGAAGTTGACGGCAGATAAGGATCACAAGGCCCATCCAGTCTGCCCATTTCTTTTTCTACCTTATGAATGTGCCATCTGCCTTTGCTCTGTCAATGGCCTATCTATTCATACTCATCTGTATTGCTCCCTTATGCCTATCTCATGCCTCTTTGAAGTCCTGCACTGTATTCATATCCACCACTTCCTGAGGTAGGCCGTTCCATGCATCCACCACCCTTTCTGTGAAAAAGAACTTACTTATATTACCATTAATCGGCCTCCCTCTAATCTCATGCTGTGTCCTCTTGTCCTGCTATTTTTCTTATATTGAAACATGTGAGACTCTTTCACCTTGTTAATGCCCTTAAGGTGTTTGAATATTTTGATCATATCACCTCTCTCCCTCCTTTGCTCTAGGGTATACATATTGAGCTCTGTTAACCTGTCCTCATATGCTTTCTGATGCAGTCCTTCACCATATTGGTTGCCCTTCTCTGGACTGCCTCAGTTTTGTTAATGTCCTTGTGAAGGTGTGGCCTCCAGTACTGCACGCAGTACTCCAGATGGGGCCTAACCAGTGTCTTGTAAAGAGGGATTATTACCTCCCTCTTCTGACTTGTGATACCCCTACTAATATACCCCAACATCCCCTAGCCTTACCTACTGCTTTAGTGGTCTGCTTGGATGATTTCAGGTCATCGGTGATGATGACACCCAAGTCTCTTTCTCCCTTCTGACTGCCAGCAACTCCTCCCAGCCTATAGGTGGCTTCAGGGTTTCTTCCTATGTGCATGATCTGCTTTGCATTAAACCCCAGTTGCCACTCTTTCAACCATTTTGCTAGTTTATCCAGATCCATTCTCATTCTGCCCACCCCATCTGGATCATCTACTCTGTTGCAGATCTTGGTGTCATCTGCAGACACACAAATCTTACCCTCCAGTCCACCTGCAATGTCACTGATGAAGATATTGAAGAGGACTGGCCCCAGGGACTGATCCCTGAGGTACCCCACTTGCGACTTGCATCTCTTCTAACTGTGTACCATTTACCACCACTTTCTGTTTTCTGCCCATCAACCAGTTTGTCACCCAGTTGACCAACTTCTGACCCACCCTGAGCCTACTCAGCTTATTAATCAATCTTCTATGTGGAACAGTATCAACAGCTTTGCTGAAGTCAAGGTAGGCGACATCAACTGCTCCACCTTGGTCCACCACTCAGGTTACCCAGTCCATGAGATTAGTTTGACAGGACCTTCCTTTTGTAAACCTATGTTGTCTTGGATCCTGTCTTGGATCCTGTGCTCCTATGGATTCCAGGTGTTGCACTATCTTTTTTCTTAAGGAGTGCCTCCATAATCTTGCCCACTATTGAGGTAAGACTGACTGGTCTGTAGTTCTCTGCCTCCTCCCTGCTACCACTCTTGTGGAGTGGGATCACACGAGCCCTTCTCCAGTCTTCTGGGGCCTCTCCTGTGCTCAGAGACTCACTAAACATTTCTGATAATGGCTGTTCTAGTTCCACCCTTAGCTCCTTTAGTACCCTGGGATGTATGCCATCAGGTCCTATTGCCTTGTCCACCCTGAACTTATTGAGCTCTTGTAGGACCCTTTCTTTTGTGAAGGGATTAGTGCACACCTCCCTCCCCCCGTGTCCCATGGTGCTGAGCTGTGGGCCCTGCCATACCGTCACTTCAGTAAATACTAAGCAGAAGCATCTATTTAAGATAGATGCTTTTACATAGTCCTCCTCCTCACATACACCCTTATCCCCTTTGATCTTAGCAATACTCCTTCTGGACTTTCTCCTTTCACTAATGTAGCTATAGAAAGTATTGTCACCTTCTTTTACTGTTTGTGCTAGTGGTTCCTCAGTTTGGGCCTTTGCCTGCCTTACTGCCTTCCTGGCTTCCATTAGGGAAGTTTGGTATGCCTCCCTATCTTCCTCCTGCTGTGTTCCCTTATATTTCCTGAAGGCCAGCCTTTTGACTCTGACCTTTTCTGCTACTGTTTTTGAGAACCAAAGTGGTTTCCTTCTTCGTTTGCACTTCCTTTTCTCTCTATATGCATAGGTATGCAAAGAAAAGGGTGGAACTAAGAAATGCATGGTTGTAAGCAAGTTGTGAAATGTATTTTAAAAGGTAAATGAAAGTACAAATAAAAACAAGTAAAAACATTAGGACACCATTTCAATAAGGTGGAACAAAATTGATTGGCTAGTATATTCAGTCCTAAATAAAAAAAAAAGCAGTCAGCAGGCTGCAGAATGACTTCAGTGAAAGATGCTTTGTACTGTAGACTGAACCAAAAGTTAACTGTTCCTTACTGAGCTGGTTCATGGTGCAAAATGGGGAGCAAGCAGTCATCCTGTTGTTCTGTCACCTAGTTGTCCTATTCACAAACAATATACCTAGTAATGGGGGATGATTTCTGCTTCTGATTCAGCTGAAATGCAAATACAAATGCAAATACGGTAGCCAGATGGTAGTGTGGACAAACAGTGTTTGACCATACAAACAGGCTGGTGCATGATACCCACAAAGTTGCAGAAAATAGCATAGTGTCACCTACAATACATCTCCATATACCATAAGAACTTACTGTAACATACAGAATATTATAAAATGGATAGAAAAAATGGTGAAAGCTGATTAGTGGAAAGGTAGTTTCACCTTTTTATCAGTGTCAGTGGCTCAGCAGGTAGCACACTCGCCTCTGAGGCCGGGAGATCAGAAGGCTGTGGGTTCTATCCCCACACCAGGCACTTGGGTAAAATCCCAATACTGACACTGGTAGTACAGCAAGGGAAGGGGGGTGCTGCACTCCTGAGGTGCCATCTTTCAGATGAGATGTTAAACCAAGGTCACATCTGCCTGTTCTGTTGGTAGCTCAGGTGGATGTTAGAGATCCCATGGCACTTCTTGTAAATGAGTAGGGGAATTTCCCCCAGTGCCCTGGCCAAATTTCCCACCATTCACTAAAAATACCACCAGCAGCTTAATCTGGTTCAAGGTCAGTTGACATTCATCTATATCCCCCTCACCTGGGTTGTGCCTGAAAATAGGCAGAATTTGTCTCGTGCACTTACCCAGTCAACAAAAACTAAATAAATAAACCTTTGATGTCATATTACTGATTTATAGTAAACGAGCACATGTATTTCAATGTAACATGTATATCAATGCAACTCAATTCACTTATATTTTTTAAAAGTACAATATATGTCATCTACTTATAGAACAGCAAAATTACAACAGCTCAATAGGACTACATTTTCCTTTTTCTCCTTTCTACTTGTTTTGTATTTTTACTAACATGAATGTCTTTATAAAGGTTTCATTTTTTAACATTTCTTCACTGTTTCTAATGGACCTATTTCATAATTGCAAGAGCGCACCGCATGGTGTTCTTCATGCTTGCTGTAATAGCACTTCTTGGGCAATGGAAGCACTCAGGTTTTGGCCTTCTGCTTCAACCCACCTGAGGCATACTTTTATCCTAGCACAATAACACTAGTATTGTTTAATTGTAAATGCCACCCATAACTAAATACAATCTACAAAGAGCCTATTTGCTTATGTATTTGTAACTGTTGACCAGGTAAAGCCGACTGAGCTGTGATAGATAATTTCCGAGACTGTCCTGCTGTGTTGGTCATACTGAGCTATTTGATTGATGGGGAATTTTGGCCAAAACACCAATAAACATCCTTATTATTACTGAGAAAAACTGATGATCTGGGGTGTTTCCCATTGTTATATATAGATAATGCAGATTGATAATGATTTTCTTCTATTTCCTTATTTTTCTTTATATCATATATTTTCATTTGCACTTGGTATTGACATCCGATATTAGGGTTAAAGATGGTGATGGTTGTTTTCATTTGAAGTTTTGTTTATGTTTCGTGAGATATGTAACATTTTATTTTAATAAAACTCCTCTATTCCTATGATAAGTGCCGTGGGTCATTTAACTTTCACCTGGACAGCATCCAGAGGTAGGCAGAACTGACTTTAGTTTAACATTTCATCTGAAAAAAGGCATCTAAACAATGTAGCAATTTCCTCTCCATGCTGCACTACAGTGTCAGAATTCAGTATGTGCCCAGGTTTCTCATATGGGACTCAAGCCCACAGCCTTTACAATATCTGGCCTCAGAGATAAGTAGGCAACAAACTGATCCACTGACTCAGCCTAGCATGATAATCTATTTTAAAAGGTAGGTCCATTTTGGTCAGAAACAAAGGGAACTTAAGTCAAAATCATGTTCCATATTAGTATTCGTGGAGGGTTAATATGCTTTTGGCAAACAGCTACAGCAGAGTATAATGTGATTATTGAGACACAACTGATGTCTTAGAGTGCACGGGTCATTGCTGATCCATTCAGAGGGATTTTATTACCAAGTAGGCTGAGAACCCTAAAAGCAGATGTGGTCTACCCACACGACACACATTAAAATATGATGAAGCATATTAAAGGAAAAAGCATGTGTCTTTGGTAAATAATCCTCATAGCCTTTGGGAACAGGTCAGCATTGGTATAGGTTTACATTGGTATAGAAATTTTAATTAAAATGTCTATCTCTTTGATGTGTGAATAAAAGTATACCTTCAAAGGGAATATGCAAATATTGTATTACAAAAGGACACATAATATTATATTGTTACATAGCAAATGATAACACATAACTATAGACAGACTACAAATAATCTATTTATTTGTAACTGATAATCAGAAAAAAAAAACACTGAACTGTGATAACTCATTTCCAGGTCTGTCCTTGGATGTGGGTTGCACGGGAACCCCCCTATTCTTACTAGGGCAGTGGTGGGCAACGATCAGCTTGAGGGCCACAGGCGGCCCCCCCAGGGGTTAACCTGTGGCCCCCGCATCCATCCCATAACATAACTTTTAATGATGTTTATAAATGTTAATGTTGTTTCCAGTCCTTTAAATAAAGTTTATTGCATTCTAATAAATAATTTCTGCTTGATACAGAGGTAAAGGGGGTCTTCAGGGGTCTTGCAGCCCTTGGGGGTGTTTGAGGGCCACATCTGTGGCCCTCTGATTATCTTAGGTTGCCCAACACTGTACTTGGAGATGGGTAGGCAATTAACTGAATGGAAAGTAGAAACAAGAACAAAGGTCTTGCATAATAATAATGCATCAGAGCATGATGGACTGACATCGGAATTTTACAAGCTTTGTATTGACCTATATATTTCTGCTCTAACTGCATCATTTAATTTATTTTGGAATCAGGTAAGCACACTGGAATAAGCATTCTTTTTTTCAGGTATGAGCTAAGGTCCAGCATAATAAAATTACAAAAAGTTTTGAGGATAAGAATCTCTTGGCAGCCACATTTGAAACTACATTAACTAAGACAAATACAAACATCTAATTCTGTAAAATATTGGAAAACAGCAGAAGAAAAATACATTTTAGGAAGGCAAACATTTGACATATGTGGGGAGAGTATTCAAAATTGATGCAGGACAAAACGTGAAAGTACATTGTCCAGCAACAGTATGATCAAAAGGCAGAGATAACAAGCAGCAAGGCAAGGCAACTTTTATTTTTCAGGCACCCAATCCTAGAGGCGCTAGGCACCATACAATAAAAATGTCAAACTTTAAACATTATAAATAATCAGCATTCTAATTAAAACTTATATAACATCATTAAAAAAGGGTCCAGATTGTCAGCAAAATTCAATAATAGCAGTTAAATAACTCCTACATTAACTACAGAACAGTGTCTGGGAATACCCAGCTAAACAAGAAAGCCTTGAGGCAGGCCTTTAATGCTTCAACTGAAGGGTACTCCCTTACTGATGGAGGAAGCAAAGTCCACATGATGGGGCCAGTGGCACTAAAAGCTCTGTCTCCAGGCAGTTCTTAACCTCATCCTGGGAATCGCCAGAAGGCCCCTAGAGGAGGAGCAGGGGGAGCAGACTGGAGCAGCAGGTGTTAGAAGGGGTCTGTGAGGAACGTGAGTCAAAATGTATATATAGTTGATAAGCTGATCGCTTAATCTGCAAGGGACACCAGATTTTCTAACTTTGAAAGCAAACTGCAAAATAATAAGTTTGAAGTTGGATTGTACTAATAACCAGTCTAAGCTGTTTAAGACATCACACTGATGGGTATGGTTTGGGACAAGACAAATTTCACAATTTTTTGAAGCAATACTCCTTTCCTAGCTAAAGTGCTATACAGAGCTGACTCAGTCAAAATGGAAGTGTAATTCAGTACAGGAAGATGGTGGAATGCTACAGGCTAGTGATATGAGTTTAGTAAGGAAGTTTTGTTATAAAGAGTACACATTTTGGAATGACTTGTGGGGTAACTTTGTCCAAATGCGGGCCATAACTCAAAACAGGATCTAAAGTAAATTATCTACACAACCAAGAGGAGAGCCATGGACAACAAGATTTTTTAAATCATCTGCATATTTTTTAACATTCCAAGCAGTTCCAAACAGCATAACCTTCACTTTAAATTTATTTAAAACCATATTATTTTGGATCAGTCATTTCTGCAGTATGTGAAATTCCTGGGTAAGAAATAAATTTGTCTCAGCCATGGAGGGAGTGTGGAAATAAAACACAATCTGATTCATATAAAGAAAATGATCAGATTTGCAGATAACACTTGCTATGGGATCTATGAGCAAAGAAAATAGTAGTGGGCCCAGTATAGAGCCTTGAGGAACCCCAGACTGAACCCCCTACAAGATGATATGGCACCTTCATATTTAACACTTTCATAGCTATCATATAGATAGCCCCTAAGCCATGCCAATGCTGGTTTACAAACACACAGTTGTTCAAGATGATTGATTTAAAGAGAGTGATCAAATAGGTTGAATGACTTGGTTAGGTCCACAAAATCATCATCAGTAAGACATCCAATTTCCATAGCTCTGCTTGCTACAGTATGTCCGTGAACCTAACCAAGGCAGTCTCTGTACTGTGTAACCCTTCAACACCCATGCTGATTTGTAGAAACCAGATCAGTTAATGTATTCATTTAACTGACTGTAAACTATTTTTTCATGAACATTAAACTCCATGCAAGTGGGGGATGGCATGCCTCATTCTATGTATGAGCCCTTAATCATTCTGTTGTTTAAGAAAGGAGATGTGTTAGACTTAAGTAATGTTCAGAAGAACCTGATTTTTGTTAGGAAGGTTGTGGAATGAGGCAGAATGGGCAGTCACAAGGATTCTTTTTCTCCTTGAACCAGGAGAAAGCTTTCCATAAGGTGTACCCTGAATATCTTTCCAAAGTGTTACAGCACCTCATACTTCCTACAGTATTTAACTAGCTCAGAATTCAGTATAGTAAAAAAATGAAGTGTTCACAGTACTAATGGATGGCTGAGGGACCACACTCCAATCACTTTGGGGATAAGACAGTGAAGTCCCTCTTAGTCCATGATCTCAGTTTGGATCCCCTTCAAAAGTTTCATATCCCTGGGTTAAAGAGGAAAGAAGCTGTACATCCTTTTAATGTAGTAGATTATGCTGATTATGTTTTGTTTTTGGTTATAAAGGGCAAACACTTTGTGCAAGAGGTGGTCTTGGAGCTAGAAGTATGTTCTTAAGTCTCTGAGTCAAAAATGAATTATAAAAAAAACTATGTAGATGTCATTAATATACAGGAAGGCAGTACCGAGTCAGGTGGTACTGGAATTAGAATACCCTGTTTCAGGTCCCCAGTCACTAATGCACATCATTCCCATACCCCAAGCCACCCATATGTTCCGGGCCCTGCAATATAGCTCTGTATCAAGGAGATCTGCCAGGTGGAGGCCACCAGCCCAGATAATGCTCCAGTGCAACACTGCATGCCACTCAAAACCCTTGGCAACATGTCCTTAGCCACTCAAACACCCAGTCATAAGGCTTCCTTCCACTCAAGTAGTTACAGTGCCCCCAAACTACTGATACACCACAACAACATGTTCATAGCTACACAAACACTCCATCACCAGATCCCTAGCCACCCAATCACTCTGGTGCAATACCTAGATCAATCCACATGATTAAGCGCCAGACATCTAGTAAAGCAAATTCCAATGTACTATGCCCCTGCCACCCAAGAACATTGGTACCAGGCTTCCAGTCACCCAAGCACTCCCGCATCAGGCTATCAGCATTCAAAACACTCTGGTATAGGGCACCCAGTCACTCTGTCACCACACTACCACCACTTAAACACTCTAGTATTAGGACAGTAACCAACTCAAAATTCTGGTGTCATGTCCCATGCCACATAATGGCACAACACAATTACCTTAGCCACACAAACACCCAGTCTTAAGGTACCTTCTACACAAACACCCTAGTACCATGCCCAAGCCAGCCATACACCACAACAACATGCTTATATAGTAGCCACCCTAACACTCCATCACTGTTCACCAAGCCCCCAGTCACTTTGATGCTATGTCTACATAAATCTACACATGCCAGCATCAGACTCCCAGCAATCAAACAACCAGGTATCAGGCCCATACTTTAGTCACCCACACATTTCATCACTGTGCTCTCTACCACCCAAACACCACAGTACAAGGGCCCGGCCAGCCTAACACTCCAGAGCCATATCCTACACAACCAAAACATCCTGACACGCTGACCCTAGTTACCCAATCATCCAGTCATAAAGCTTTCATCCACCCAACAACTCAGGTACTATGCCTCAAGTCATCAATACACAACAACAACATGCAAATAGCCACCCTAGCACTCTATCACCAGGCCCCAAGCCACCCAGTCACTTTCATGCAATGCCTACATGAATCGAAACACCCCAGTGCCATGACCCTTGCCACCCAGCCACCAAGTGATAAGGTTCCCATCAACTCAAACATTCCATATCCCTCCCTTCAATACAGAGTGAGGTAGTAGCACCACATCATAACCACCACCCATTACCAAAACAGAAGCATGCACTCACCTTAGCCTAGACAGTAGAATATCTGCCATTACCCTAAGTCCATTCAGTCCTTGTGCCACTCAGGATTGAAAATAGTTTTATTTTAGGTATGCAGATGTGATGCCTATGTTGTACAGCCTGTATCGTCTGCAATGATTCCCCCCACTTTTTTTCTAGCCAGAAGATCACAAGAAATTAGTGTACACATTTAATAATATGATTGAATGCTGGCATGTAACATAGGACATGAAAGTGACTTCCCTTCTACACCTCTACTGTAAAGAAAAGCAGGCTGTCCTCCATATTTAACTAACTGTAGCCACTGCATACCCACCACATAAAAGTGAGAAGGCAGGACTGGATCTCGGCATGAGAGACTAAAAGGGGTCAAATAGAAATTATTGATCCTCCAAACAAATGCATGAGAGCAGTTTTGGTGCTGTTAGACAGAAAAAAGTTTAACAGCTGCAGTACCGATGGATGCATTTCTAGCTGTTATGAAATGGGCACATCAGATTGACTGCTGCCATTAAGTACCTTTATTTTAAATTTCAAAATCTGAAAAAGGAAGAGTCAGTGCCGCTCACCACATGAATTTCAGTTTGTCTTCATACAGTATAATTTGTTATATCCAACATTTTATTTATGCTATTGAAAAAGAATCACTGTTTGTGGCCCTGAACAAAAATCAAAAGCAGAAAACCGGCACCTGCTTTAAAACACATATAGCAGCAGTGGCTCTATTATGGCTCTCAATTAAAGGACTTAGCCGAGAATGCTAATATGGTACAAATACTTTAATTTTAAAAAACTCACTGCAGATATGGCATCAGACAAAAAGGAGTTTGTTTTTAAGCTGTAGTCCATAAAGCATAAAGTTCCTTTAGTCTCAAAAAAACGCCATGTAAACCAACACATAAACGGCTGTAAAGTCCCAACAGGTGTGAGTAAAGGCTGAGGGTCGCTTCCAGCTGATGTCACCTGACGCGTTTCGCTGATAGCTTTTTCAAAGGTTGACATCCACAGGTATACACCTATATTTAAACACAGCCCTTAAAGGGAAAACACCCTTATTATACTAAATACAGGCAAGTCAAATATAGAAAACATATAATACGTATAACAAACCACTAAAAAAAAAAAAAAAACTGTGCAAAGTATCCATTATATATCACCAATAAGCAGTAGCACAAATAACTGTTGGAAATATTCCACTTTAACAAAAGGTATCTTTTTCCAGTAGATCATAGTACTCAGTGCACTGCTGAAAGATAGAAAAGAAGGACAGAGATATTAGATAGAAAACACCAAAAAATAACTTCATTTCTTATATTTTAAAAATGGACGAATCTCAATCCTTTCATTTAAGCCTGGTTCATACATTGCTCTCATTGCAAAAATCCAGTATTGTTCCCTACGTAGAAGATTATCTAGATCCCCCCCCCTCTTTTAGTAAGCATAGGTTTTTCAATTGCTGTGAATGTAAACTTATGTGCACCCTTATCACTAGCTCTTAATATATGTAGAGCTAAGGCATTCTTTTCGTCACCATTTAAAATAGACCTGGCATGTTCACCTATACGTGTTTTAAAGGGGCGTTTGGTTTTACCAATATAAAAACTGTTACAACAACATTCTGCAATGTATATGACACCAGAAGTACGACAAGTAATAAGTCCCCTTATTTTAACATCAGTTCCTGTTTCATGGTTTCTAAAAGTTTTAGTTGCTTTAACCCACGAACAATATTTACAGTGGCCACATCTGTTACAGCCCTCCAATGGTTTATCCAACCAGTTTTTAGATTTTTCCACATTTGGTTGTACAGAGTGTACCACTACATCTTTGATGTTTTTACCCCTTCTAAACACTACTCTTGGATCACTTACATTATTTTGATTCAAGTTAGTGTCCAAACGAACTAGATGCCAATGTTTTCTTATGATCTTAGCTATTTCCCCTGATTGCGGACTATAAGTGGTGACAAGTGTAGTCTGTGGGTCACCATTATTAACCCATTGTTTACCAATCAGTAACTCTTCCCTTACTAGTCCATCAACTTCACATTTAGCTTTTTTTAAAAGATCACTGTTGTATCCTCGATCTTGTAGTTTGATAGTCAGTTCCTTCGCCCTCTTATTATATTCATCTGTATCACTACAGTTTCTTTTGGTGCGAATAAACTGACCTTTAGGTATGGCATTAATCACATGCCTGGGGTGACAACTGTTAGCCAATAAAATAGTATTTCGGTCAGATTGTTTAATGTAAAGGTCCGTCTTAGCACCACCAACTCCATCTTTATAGATCCTTAGATCCAAAATTAATTTCCATTATGACTGGAGTTAATAGTGAACCGTAAATGTTCATTACTGTTCTCTAAATATTCACAAATTCAATTAATTCTTCCTGAGTCCCTTTCCATACCATAATAATATCATCAATAAAACGTCTCCATAAATCAATCTTATGTAGAAAGGGTTGTTAGGGCTCCTGATTGTGTCCAATTCCATTTGCCATGTATAGATTGGCATAATTAGGTGCCATCACTAGCCTCATGGCCGTACCATTTCTGTAAGTAAAATCATTCTTATAGAAAAGGTATTGTATTCCAGTATAAACTTAGTTAATTGGATCAGCACTTCTGTTGGTGGTTCTTTCCCTATGCCTTCAAATAAAATTCTAAGGCTTCTAATCCTTGTCTGTGTGGAATATTCAATAAAGAGATGTAACATCTAATGTGACTAGAATACTCTTTTCTTCTATGGCCAAATCCTCTAATACCTGCAAAATGTCACTTGTGTCTTTTATGTAAGCTGGTACCTGTTCCTGAACAATGTTGACTAAAAAGGAATCCACATACTTTGCTAGTGGTTCAGTCAAACTATTGTTACCTGACACAATCGGTCTTCCTGGTGGATTCATCAGGTCTTTATGAATTTTAGGTAACACATAGAAAGTGGCCCTGGTTGGATACTCAACAGTCAAAAACTTATAAACTCTATCAGAAATAAGCCCTGCATCTTTAATTCGCTTCAAATAAATGTCTATACTTTTTTTAAAAAGTAAAGTATTGTCCGACTTTAGTTTCTCATAATAAGTCTCATCTGAAAGCTGTCTCAAAATTTCAAAATCATATTTAGGAGTGTCCATGATCTCAATAGCCCCCCTTTATCTGCTGCTTTTATTGTAATGTCTGTGTTTTTCCCCAGATTTACTAAGGCTTCTTGTTCAAGTCTGCTAACATTATGATAATAATGCAAATCTAAATTTTTATTTAGAAGCCGTAAATCTTCCTCACAGCATTTCAAAAACATCTGTAGTGCAGGAGAAAGTGGAGGACAAAAATCAGAAACTGGTTTAAATGATTTTACAATATCAGAAGACATATGTATGTCCATATTACCAGTTCCCTGATTCACAGGATCCTGACCCCCGAGAAAAAGGCTTTAAGTCCTAAGTTATGTACCAGTCTATGGAGGTCCAAAACCGTCTCAAAATGATTAAACCTTTGTGCTGGGGTAAAGGAGAGACCTCTATTTAAAGCAGCAATTTCGATTTCATTCAGTTGATAACTAGAGATATTGATCACTGAAACCTGCCCTGTCGTCGTCTCCCTCTCCATCCTCTCCACGGTGTTCCTCTTTGACCTCCTCTTTCTGCCCCCTCTTCTGGTTCGTTTTGTTGCATATCTTGTCTCCTTATTCATTGACTCCACCATGGAACTGAAGGTGGTGGGACCCCTGGGATAGCACATGGTTCCTCTTCTTCCCTTAAAAAACGATCCTGATCTTGTTCATCTATGGTAGCAGTGACATAAAACAGTTGTTCTCCAGTCTGTGGCAAACTCTGACTTTCTGTATTGGTGGTTTGTGCGGACCAATTAAACACTTTATCGTTCACATAGTCTTTTTCATCTCTCTCAAACTTTGCCTTTTTAATATTTTTATCTTTTCATCATATTTGTATATATTTTCTGTAAAGTATCCAATTGTTGAGAGAATAGTGGAGCACTACTAAAAGAATATAGTTCCTCTTCTTGTTTCTTTAATTCAATTTCAATCTCAGACTGGAGTAAGGCATTTTCTTTTAAAATTAATTCAATATATTCGACTTGCCTTCTCACTTATTTGGCCACTTCTCTAAAAAGCCATCTCTTTTCTGGCCACAAGTTGGATTCTTTAAGATCCTTAAACCTCGGTATCCGATTAACTTCTAAATATGCCTTCAAAGATATTTCTTCCCTGCAGCAGCAAGTTTGCATGCATTTTTTCAAAGGCTATAAAAGCTAGGACTGTTTATCGATCCTAATTGTACTGTGGTGCTGTTTAAAAGTTTAGTAAAGTTCGTAGTATTACGCTGTGTTTCTTAAAATAAATTCAGAAAGGCGGGAACCCTCAACCGCTGACCCTGCATGTACCTCAGACATCAATGGGCCTGCGTTAAGCAGGGTGGAACTTTAACTCACAAAAATTCAGAGAGCTTGTTTTTAAATTTTTGATAACCCATGCCAGTCCTTACAAAGTCAATCACAAAGTGGAGAAAAAGACTGCACAGGGAAACAAACAGTGCTCGGTTTCAAGAACAACCCTGAACAAAAATCAAAAGCAGAAAACCGGCACCTGCTTTAAAACACATATAGCAGTAGTGGCTCTATTATGGCTCTCAATTAAAGGACTTAGCCAAGAATGCTAATATGGTACAAATACTTTAATGTTAAAAAACTCACTGCAGATATGGCATCAGACAAAAAGGAGTTTGTTTTTAAGCTGTAGTCCATAAAGCATAAAGTTCCTTTAGTCTCAAAAAAAGGCCATGTAAACCAACACATAAATGGCTGTAAAGTCCCAACAGGTGTGAGTAAAGGCTGAGGGTCGCTTCCAGCTGACGTCACCTGACGCGTTTCGCTGATAGCTTTTTCAAAGGTTGACATCCACAGGTATACACCTATATTTAAACACAGCCCTTAAAGGAAAACACCCATATTATACTAAATACAGGCAAGTCAAATATAGAAAACATATAATACATATAACAAATCACTAAAAAAAACAAAACTGTGCAAAGTATCCATTATACATCACCAATAAGCAGTAGCACAAATAACTGTTGACTCAGTTTTGTTAAAGTGGAATATTTCCAACAGTGATTTATGCTACTGCTTATTGGTGATGTATAATGGATACTTTGCACAGCTTTTTTTTTTTTAGTGGTTTGTTATATGTATTATATGTTTTCTATATTTGACTTGCCTGTATTTAGTATAATAAGGGTGTTTTCCCTTTAAGGGCTGTGTTTAAATATAGGTGTATACCTGTGGATGTCAACCTTTGAAAAAGCTATCAGCGAAACGTGTCAGGTGACGTCAGCTGGAAGCGACCCTCAGCCTTTACTCACACCTGTTGGGACTTTACAGCCGTTTATGTGTTGGTTTACATGGCATTTTTTTGAGACTAAAGGAACTTTATGCTTTAAGGACTACAGCTTAAAAACAAACTCCTTTTTGTCTGATGCCATATCTGCAGTGAGTTTTTTAATATTAAAGTATTTGTACCATATTAGCATTCTCAGCTAAGTCCTTTAATTGAGAGCCATAATAGAGCCACTACTGCTATATGTGTTTTAAAGCAGGTGCCGGTTTTCTGCTTTTGATTTTTGTTCAGGGTTGTTCTTGAAACCGAGCACTGCTTGCTTCCCTGTGCAGTCTTTTTTCTCCACTTTGTGATTGACTTTTGTAAGGACTGGCATGGGTTATCAAAAAATTTAAAAAACAAGCTCTCTGAATTTTTGTGAGTTAAAGTTCCCACTCCTGCTTAACGTGCGTCCATTGATGTCTGAGGCACGGCAGGGTCAGCGTGCTGAGGGTTCCCGCTCCCTTTCTGAATTTATTTTAAGAAACACAGCGAATAGTACAAAATTTACTAAACTTTTAAACAGCACCACAGTACAATTAGGACCGATAAACAGCCGTCAAGCTTTTATAGTCTTTGAAAAAACCGCATGCAAACTGAAGCGGCTGCAGTGGGAAGAAATATCTTTGAAGGCATATTTAGAAGTTAATCAGATACTAAGAGGTTTAAGGATCTTAAAGAATCCAACTTGTAGGCTGGAAAAGAGATGGCTTTAGAGAAGTGGCCTAAATAAGAGAAGGCAAGTCGTGAATATATTGAATTAATTTTAAAAGAAAATGCTTTAATCCAGTCTGAGATTGAAATTGAATTAAAGAAACAAGAAGAGGAACTATATTCTTTTAGTAGTGCTCCACTATTCTCTCAACAATTGGATACTTTTACAGAAAATATATACAAATATGATGAAAAGATAAAAAATATTAAAAAGCAAAGTTTGAGAGAGATGAAAAAGACTATGTGAACGATAAAGTGTTTAATTGGTCCGCACAAACCACCAATACAGAAAGTCAGAGTTTGCCACATACTGGAGAACAACTGATTTTTGTCACTGCTACCATAGATGAACAAGATCAGGATCGTTTTATAGGGGAAGAAGAGGAACCATGTGCTATCCCAGGGGTCCCACCACCTTCAGTTCCGTGGCAGAGTCAACGAATAAGGAGACAAGATATGCAACAAAATTAACCAGAAGAGGGGGTAGAAAGAGGAGGTTGAAGAGGAACACCGCGGAGAGGATGGAGAGGGAGACGACGACAGGGCAGGTTTCAGTGATCAATATCTCTAGTTATCGACTGAATGAAATCGAAATTGCTGCTTTAAATAGAGGTCTCTCCTTTACCCCAACACAAAGGTTTAATCATTTTGAGACGGTTTTGGACCTCCATAGACTGGTACATAACTTAGGACTTAAAGCCTTTTTCTCGGGGGTCAGGATCCTGTGAATCAGGGAACTGGTAATATGGACATACATATGTCTTCTGATATTGTAAAATCATTTAAACCAGTTTCTGATTTTTGTCCTCCACTTTCTCCTGCACTACAGATGTTTTTGAAATGCTGTGAGGAAGATTTACGGCTTCTAAATAAAAATTTAGATTTGCATTATTATCATAATGTTAGCAGACTTGAACAAGAAGCCTTAGTAAATCTGGGGAAAAACACAGACATTACAATAAAAGCAGCAGATGGGGGGGGGGGCTATTGTGATCATAGACACTCCTAAATATGATTTTGAAATTTTGAGACAGCTTTCAGATGAGACTTATTGTGAGAAACTAAAGTCGGACAATACTTTACTTTTTAAAAAAAGTATAGACATTTATTTGAAGCAAATTAAAGATGCAGGGCTTATTTCTGATACAGTTTATAAGTTTTTGACTGTTGAGTATCCAACCAGGGCCACTTTCTATGTGTTACCTAAAATTCATAAAGACCTGATGAATCCACCAGGAAGACCGATTGTGTCAGGTAACAATAGTTTGACTGAACCACTAGCAAAGTATGTGGATTCCTTTTTAGTCAACATTGTTCAGGAACAGGTACCAGCTTACATAAAAGACACAAGTGACATTTTGCAGGTATTAGAGGATTTGGCCATAGAAGAAAAGAGTATTCTAGTCACATTAGATGTTACATCTCTTTATTCGAATATTCCACACAGACAAGGATTAGAAGCCTTAGAATTTTATTTGGAGGCAAGGTTGGTGAAAGAACCACCAACAGAAGTGCTGATCCAATTAACTAAGTTTATACTGGAATACAATACCTTTTTCTATAAGAATGATTTTTACTTACAGAAAATGGGTACGGCCATGGGCGCAAGTATGGCACCCAATTATGCCAATCTATACATGGCAAAATGGGAATTGGACACAATCAGGAACCCTAACAACCCCTTTCTACATAAGATTGATTTATGGAGACGTTTTATTGATGATATTATTATGGTATGGAAAGGGACTCAGGAAGAATTAATTGAATTTGTGGAATATTTAGAGAACAGTAATGAACATTTACGGTTCACTATTAACTCCAGTCATACGGAAATTAATTTTTTGGATCTAAGGATCTATAAAGATGGAGTTGGTGGTGCTAAGACGGACCTTTACATTAAACAATCTGACCGAAATACTATTTTATTGGCTAACAGTTGTCACCCCAGGCATGTGATTAATGCCATACCTAAAGGTCAGTTTATTCGCACCAAAAGAAACTGTAGTGATACAGATGAATATAATAAGAGGGCGAAGGAACTGACTATCAAACTACAAGATCGAGGATACAACAGTGATCTTTTAAAAAAAGCTAAATGTGAAGTTGATGGACTAGTAAGGGAAGAGTTACTGATTGGTAAACAACGGGTTAATAATGGTGACCCACAGACTACACTTGTCACCACTTATAATCCTCAATCAGGGGAAATAGCTAAGATCATAAGAAAACATTGGCATCTAGTTTGTTTGGACACTAACTTGAATCAAAATAATGTAAGTGATCCAAGAGTAGTGTTTAGAAGGGGTAAAAACATCAAAGATGTAGTGGTACACTCTGTACAACCAAATGTGGAAAAATCTAAAAACTGGTTGGATAAACCAGTGGAGGGCTGTAACAGATGTGGCCACTGTAAATATTGTTCGTGGGTTAAAACAACTAAAACTTTTAGAAACCATGAAACAGGAACTGATGTTAAAATAAGGGGACTTGTTACTTGTCGTACTTCTGGTGTTATATACATTGCAGAATGTTGTTGTAACAGTTTTTATATTGGTAAAACCAAAGGCCCCTTTAAAACACGTATAGGTGAACATGCCAGGTCTATTTTAAATGGTGACGAAAAGAATGCCTTAGCTCTACATATATTAAGAGCTAGTGATAAGGGTGCACATAAGTTTACATTCACAGCAATTGAAAAACCTATGCTTACTAAAAGGGGGAGATCTAGATAATCTCCTTCTACGTAGGGAACAATACTGGATTTTTGCAATGAGAGCAATGTATGAACCAGGCTTAAATGAAAGGATTGAGATTCGTCCATTTTTAAAATATAAGAAATGAAGTTATTTTTTGGTGTTTTCTATCTAATATCTCTGTCCTTCTTTTCTATCTTTCAGCAGTGCACTGAGTACTATGACCTACTGGAAAAAGATACCTTTTGTTAAAGTGGAATATTTCCAACAGTTATTTGTGCTACTGCTTATTAGTGATGTATAATGGATACTTTGCATAGTTTTTTTTTTTTTTTTTTTTTAGTGGTTTGTTATATGTATTATATGTTTTCTATATTTGACTTGCCTGTATTTAGTATAATAAGGGTGTTTTCCCTTTAAGGGCTGTGTTTAAATATAGGTGTATACCTGTGGATGTCAACCTTTGAAAAAGCTATCAGCGAAAAGCGTCAGGTGACGTCAGCTGGAAGCGACCCTCAGCCTTTACTCACACCTGTTGGGACTTTACAGCCGTTTATGTGTTGGTTTGCATGGCGTTTTTTTGAGACTAAAGGAACTTTATGCTTTATGGACTACAGCTTAAAAACAAACTCCTTTTTGTCTGATGCCATATCTGCAGTGAGTTTTTTAATATTAAAGTATTTGTACCATATTAGCATTCTCGGCTAAGTCCTTTAATTGAGAGCCATAATAGAGCCTCTACTGCTATATGTGTTTTAAAGCAGGTGCCGGTTTTCTGCTTTTGATTTTTGTTCAGGGTTGTTCTTGAAACCGAGCACTGCTTGCTTCCCTGTGCAGTCTTTTTTCTCTACTTTGTGACTGTTTGTGGCCATAGCTACTTCTTCAGAGTGGTTGGCCAGTATTACTCTGTAAACACGCTGTATATAACAATTACATTATTTTCCAAGCAGTGCTTTTTTAGTGACATTTATAAAAGGTACCTGTCCGCAACTGTTATGTATCTACTGTATGCATCATCCAGCTGCTCCTGCTTATATTATTAAAATGTCAAATAGAAATTCATTTACCCAATACTTTGTTTGGTGCACACCTTTCTATAGTGCTAAATAGCAATTTTCAAGTATCCTATAATGATAGTTCTAAGCACCATTTAATCATATAGTTTTGTAGGGAAACCAGACTTTGTAGAGATAATGGTACACTGTCACTTATTGGCATATTAATCATTCCTAGAAACATATAAAGATGTGAATTTATCTCACTCATTATGTGCCCTGTGGGTTTAAAAAAACAGCAATTTTTCCTGACTTTTTTGTATCTACAGAATTTAGTAACAATCTCAGATTGGTAATGTATACTGTCAATTCTGTGCACATAGCACTAGGCCAAAGTTGCCTTTCTTGGCTAAGTTGGTGGGTCAGGTCATGCAATACATTGCCATGATATGGCACTGTATGATGTCATATGACATCAGCATGACCTGACATGCCTTCAGAAGGAAGTCCACTTTGAAAATACAGTAAGAAAATCTGTGACATGCCTGCTTTGAAAAAGCTACCCATAACAGTTATGCATGCTCATGTTACTCCTCCCCCTCTCATTTTTTCTCTTCAACAGTTTGTTTAGAAATTTTAACCAGGCCAGTCAAGTGCTGTTTAACCAAACTATTACTAAAACTACTGAACAGATTTCAAATATTCTCAGTCAAAGGCACATAGTAAGTGACATTAACTTACTCAACAGAATGGCTCACAAAAAAAACATATGAATCCAGAAAAAGCCATTATATACCAGTTGACCAATTGTAAATACTACTAGAAAACACCACCCTGTCATTCAAGAGATTCTACAGTACTCAGTATAGAGTAGATTATTCCTTATATACTGGAAATTGGGTTATTTTCTTGTTACATTTAGTGCATGGCACTAATTGGTCAAATTTGCACTAATTTAATTTAGCGCTAAACAATTAGAGCCCAATTTACTTCCTCGGAAAATGTAAATCAATGCCATTTTATTTTCACTCAGATATCACATTTAGCAAATATAGTGAAAATATGTTTGCAGTGAAATTACAACATTTTACAGTATATTTTTGAATGTTAATTTCCACGTAAACTACAGGCATTTGCAGTCATATAAACTGTGAGTTTATATGTCATTTTTAGGGCTGCATAGGAATTTTATGCAGTTCTTCAGGGATTACATCACAGAGAAGGAGAAACTAAGAATCATGTGGCAGGATACCTAGACTGTTTGCTTCTACAGTTAGAACCAACATGCAAGTACATGAGGTCATCTCCATTTAGTACAGTGGTGCTTTCCCCTCCCCTCTGCCCTGGACTATATTGTTGGTAATAATTCATTCACTGATTAAAATGATTCTTTCTGCCTTTTGCCTCACATGTGTTCTGGTATGCAAGAGTATCAGGGGAACATTATTTACCTTCTATCAGGCTGTCCCACTTAGTGAGGGCAACAAGCATCTGGTCTTAATCAGACTTGTCATGAGTGAAATAGATTCACTTAGTTGATTTATTTTTACCAGGGAGAAGGATTGTAGTTGGGGGAATTCAACCAAACCTAATTACTTATGTAAACAAATGTAAGAGAGACACTTGTTAAACTAATTGTTTAGTTCAGTGCTAATGTTAAAATCAATACTGCTGCTTTACTGAAATATGTATTAGCTAGTGTTCAATGTTATGTACAGTACTTAATTTTATTCTGTTTTTTATTTTCTTTTGTTTAAAAAAAGCAATAATCTTTTTAATGAAAAAAGCCTATGTCCCCTTGCTCTCCCATTCTCTGACATGTGTCTCAAGAGTGGCAGTACTCAGCCACAT
The DNA here is from genome assembly GCA_016271365.2 of Neoceratodus forsteri. Classification (NCBI taxonomy): domain Eukaryota; kingdom Metazoa; phylum Chordata; order Ceratodontiformes; family Ceratodontidae; genus Neoceratodus; species Neoceratodus forsteri. The sequence goes on from CM057452.1 coordinate 1,572,596,042, forward strand.
CTTTATAGAAACCAGGTCAATAGAAGTTTTGTATCAGCCTTGGCCTGGTCTTCCCACTTTCTGACATGTGTCACAATGTATGACAGCACTCAGTCATATCTTTATAGACACCAGGCCAGTAGAGGTTTTGTATCCACCTTTGCTTTGTCTGTTTCATCCCCCCCCAAGTCCCACAAGTGGAATGTTAAGTGTAATGCTGAGTAGTTGTTGCCTGTACTCCTTAGGTACTACCAGCTGTTTGAACATCTGCCAAACACTGACTCCTTGAGCTGCAACCTGGGGTGGGATCTGGAAAAATGTTGGTCCTGAGGCAAACATACTTGGTTATTGTATCAGCAAAATTATATATACTTGGTTATTGTATCAGCAAAATTACATTTTAGAAGGTGGATCCTGTCTACATATGCATCCACATCACAGTTTTATTTTATTCTTTGGTAACTTGGCAAGGCCCGCTAGGCACAGATACTTGTTTTTGGGGTGACCTGGGGGTGCTGTGGAGGTTGAGTGACTTGTGTGTGGTTGCAGTTCCTGTGGCAACTGTACTTGTTATTGAAGCATAAGGATTATTGTAGCAGCATAATTACATTTTAGAATGTGGATCCTGCCCATGTATGCATCCACATGGCAAATGGCTACAGGCGGCCTACATATTTTCAGTTATGAGCAATGCAGATGTTTATAATTCTAACCTTGCAGGACAGAAACTGGCTCATTTATTTTATTTCCATTTTATTTTATTCTTTGGTAACTGGGCAAGGCCCACTAGGCACAGGTGCCTTTTTTCAGGATGACCTGGGGATGCTGTGGTGGTTGACTGCCTTGGGCAGGGTTGTACGTAGGCAGGTGGAGGATGAAGGGTTCAGGCCCAGGTCTGCTGAGTGTTCTGGGTGTTACATGATTGACCTGTATCCATTTATGTGGGTTCATATTGTATATGTTGTAATGTACTTTAGAATGAAGACTCTGTCCCTTTGAAAGGCTTTAGGAATGAAATTACAAAAAATAGCCTTAATTGTACTAATGGCTAGGGTGGATCTAATACATGTCTCAAGATAAGGGAGACAAGTATATAGCACAGGAAGGCATACAATATCACATTGTGGCTTTCCATGACAAGGAAAGGTAATGTAGTGACCTAGGGATTGGGGGTCAAGCCAAATGCATGGACCAAATGTCACTGGGTTGACATGAAACCTGACATGGAACCACAGTGACACCTACAGGGAAAGGTAAACTATTGCACCCTAATTTCCGTATTGTCTTGGAATCATTAACCCCACCCCAGAGAACAAATAAGGTAGGTGTGTTCTAAAATGACCCTCAAGTATATCATCAGACACACACTTTGAATGCAGAGCAGTTGAATAGTATTTAGGTTGGAGTCAGGTTGTCTGGCCCAGCTGGCATATACTTTTTATACCAGAAAGTATATGTGTAGGCCTGGAAATATCTCTAAAACCAGACCTGAGTGTGTGGGAATTAGACTCTTCACATACTGAACAGAAAATTCTAATTTTTAAGTCAGAATTTTGGAAACCAAGACTTTGCACCAAGGAAGCACCTGAAGTTTGTTTTAAAAAGGACATTTCAGAGACTTGACTTGAAATACACACTTGCTATACAACTGTTGCTTAAGGACTCATCTCTACAAGAACATTTAAAATCTTGTCTGGACTCTAACTTCAAAACAAGGTATAGTTTAGAATACAGTATCTAGTGTTTTCTGTAAACTATCCAGTTTTACTTTTGTTATTGCCTGCATTTCAAAGTTCTTCCAAACTGCAGACTTTTCTATATTGCTTTTATTTTAAGTAAACTTTTATGATTTTCTTATCAACTCTGCCTGGGGTCTGGTTGTGTGATTTAACATTTTAAACAGAAGGGTTTTAATAAGACTCTGTGCCTGAAAGATAGAACCGCTCATCTATCATATAAAAACTACTTAGGCAAGATGTAGCAAGTGACTGTGGCAGGATTCAAATACTGAAAGTAGTGGAGAGCCAAGGGAACTCAAAACTACAGAATTCACCCTCCCACTGGGAAAAGGAATGCTGGTAAGTCTTCCTGAAACCCTTACTCCTGCTCAGGAGTTCCTGAATAGGGGGACCTCTCTGTAAACAGGAGGTCACACCGGGCTGCCTGAGGTTTGGGGGCCAGGGGCTCATGACACTGGACTCATGCACAACTCATTGCTCTAGTATCAGGGCTATGCAAGAATTTGCATCATTACAATCAATTTGTCTTTGCATTAAATGTATAACACATACATTTACCAGAAATGGTATGTAACAGCCTGGCCACCCACCTGTATGTAGAGGTATTGGATGACATCTCATCCAGGAGAGTGCCCGCCTTACACTATGATGACGACTACTGCACCAACAGGGGCAGTGGGGATCACTGGCACCATAACACCACACTCTGGAGTACCAAAAAAAGAGACCACACACACAAACTAGTTTGTCCATACCAGAGCTGGGACTAAGCATAGTGGTATTTTATTCTTTAGCTGCAAGAGGATGCACAGTTCTCTGGGCATGTCTCTGTCCATTACTTTTTTCAAGGCATTTTGCCCATCATTCTCACCCCATTCAACATCATTTTGCAGCCCTCTTGGCTCTGACCAGAGTTTATTTAATTAATGGACAGTTTGAGCATAGAAATTCACTGAGTATAAGGTTAGAAACAACAAGTTTCTATTTCACTACTGCCTTGTGTACCAAAAGTGAGAGTAAAATGCCACAGATTGTCAGTGGCACCAGAGCAGATATAGGCACACCAGTCATTGGAACAAAATATAATAAATTAAATAAACCACACATGTACGTTAAAGGTCGCAATGGCATTTACGGGTCCTGGTGACAAATATAAACCTCTCATGCTTTTTATTTATGATTTGTAAATGTTAGCAGAACCCCATCATTGTCATTAGAACCTTAATATGGTATGTACACTTGGTTGTGGTTTGCTACATTGTTAGGCATTTATTTTGTCTAAAGCTTTCAAGTTCCAGCATTGCTAAAACTGTCATAAAATAACCTTGCCACAACTTTTTAAAGTAGCAATCAGTATGAAGACTTGTCTGTGTGGGCAGTGATATGTATTTTATCTAGAGGATAGAAGTAACAGTGAAGGATGTGGTTGTTCTATGCATAAAACTGCATTAACGTGTTAGGAGAAATAGGGGCTAGTATACAGGTCTCAAATGCAACCTGAGATTTATTTCCATCATTTGGTTCCAATACTATTTTCATTATGCCTTCTATATCAAGAGCAACTGCAGGAATGGGGGTTGACTGAAGCAATATCAGGTTTTCAAAGGAAGCCCTTGATCTGCGTCAAGTGGACTTTGCATCCTCATGTCTCTGAGTGTACTTCCATATCCTTTTTGGGAGGCAGTATAGCATAGTGGTTAAGGGCACTGAGCTGCAAACATGAAGACCTGTGTTTGAATCCCATAAATCCCCACTAGCAAACCGTGTGACTCTGAGCAAGTCACTTAAATTCCTTGGGCTCCCAGGCCACACTTGGAAACAAGCTCTGGCTTAGTGTGCCTTTCCTAGTTAAACAATTTCCCCTCATAGAATTCTTATTACATAGTATGGGTTATGTAGAGTGTTATATAATTTCCTTTTCTAGCGACCCCACTATTTTTTGCTTATGGGGCATTCACAGTAGACATTCTAATGATATATGTAATACTATATTATATTGCTTTAACAATTATATTTGTTGTGTGGGTATTTTCCCATCACTTTTCCCAGCTCCTTCAAGGTGGGCATTCTCCCATAATTATTGTTTAGGAATGTATATATCTAGCTGAGAGCTGATTCCTCCATGGGAGATTTGCTTTTGTGAAATTCTCAATTGTGTGATATGGGTTTTTTGTATCATTCTTGTTTAAAGAATGTTTATATCTCCAATGGTATTGATATAGAACATCTTAATAAAGAATAAAAAATAAAAAAAATAAACAATATCCCTTTTCTCTTCTGCAAGTTGAAAAATGTACTAAAACTGGAATAAATAAACAAACAAAATAATTTCTAATATTACATTTAAAATTAAATGACACTGTTGGCTTTACTAAGTATGAGTGTATCTTACTGAACTAAAACTAACTGAAACACATCTTTTTTGAAGTACTGTAATAGTATATACAGCCTCTATCATGTAGGTGTAAAATGCCTCCCCCCAGAAAAAGTGACTGCATAAAACTGAGCTGAAACTCTAACACAACTATTTTTGCAAAGGACTGTACTAGATCTAGCAATATTTATACAACTCATTAAGTAATGCAAAAGAAACTCATTGGCATACCAAATACCATACACATTTACTGAAGACAGTACTGTACAATGACAAACATTGCCTTGATAGATACCAAAGGTATGTATCTGGACACGGACCCTCCCCCCCAAGCAAACATGTACTGCCACACAACCCATGGCATTTCTGACCCATGGGCTCATCACTACATACAAGGAGGAGAGAATGGAGTGGTAAGGGTGTGCCTTGGGGCAGACTGGGGAACAGTGAAACTGACTAGTTAGCATCCACTGGGATTTCCATGTCAACACTTGAGTGGATTCCCTGCTCCATGAGGAGCAGTAAAATATGGGATGTGTTAGTTCTCAGAACCTATTTTTTTTATTTTTATGAAACCCCAGACTAGTGCCATCTTAGAGGGCAGGAGGCATGTGGTACCAGGGCAGACTGAGCCCTGGAAAGGCACCGTGGAGTATGGCTAGAGGAGTCTTTTGTGGTGGGCACATGAGTGTTAGTGCTGTCCTCTGTGCCCTCTCCCTGGTGAGCAAAACCTTTTTTTGTTTCATGAAGATGTTTGTCCCTGCACCCAAGCCCACCCCTAATTCTTGCCTGTGTAGTGGCATGGATTGGATCAGGAAAGCCTTCCACTGGAGGCTGTGATCACATAGAGGTCTCAATATTTTCAAAGTGGGACCTCTATGCACCCATAGCCTCCCTACAGTATGTACTTCTACTTTTTTGGACTGGGAACTTAGTATTATATATTGAAACAGCAAACAAACCAGCCAAGTACTCACCACCAAATATTTGTACTTAGATGCAGAGATATGGATGCAGAAGGTATCAAAATGTTATTTCAGTACCAAAAATAATGTTGTAAAAACAGTCCTGCTGGACAGGTGGCTCTGCCTAGCCGCATGTTTTACCACACTGTTTTTTTTGGGGGTTTGGTGCTGAGATAGACTTTTGGTACCTTCCTCCTTATTTAGGCACCTCAGCATCCTTATTTATTTATTTATATATTTATTTATTTATTTACTTTTTTTAATTTGAAAACTAGTGACCAGGAAAAGCACACAGAGCTGAGGCTCATTTCCAGGTGCAATTTAACGGAAGGGGACAGGGGATTTTTTGGTGGGAGTGCTTGGCTGGTTTTCTTGGCTATTTGTTTTCTATTGTATTCCACTAGCACTCATTCCCACATATGGCTCATTTCTCTGTCTATATTATACTGTATATTGACACTACACCCACCTTAAAATAAAAAGCTAGTATCTTCTAAAACAAAAAGGGTTAAAACTTTTATATTTACACAGTTCCTTTGGGGGTGGGCTATTTTTTGGGGCAGACTAGATGGGCCAGGATGTCTTTTTCTTCCAGCAGGATTCTAGGATGCTATGACAAAACTTTATTTTTATACAGATATATACTGTTAGGATACAAAATCCTGTTTTTAACCGTAGACCTGTTCTGGTTAATATTGTTAGGTTGTGCTACTTTCTCCAGTTCTTGATTTTCAAACTATTTATTTTAATGCAGCACTTCTTTCACTAGCATCTGACTGTCCCAAATTGACCTCAAAATTTCTGACTGGGACATAACAGTCTGTTATGAAGAAGGCAGTAAGGCACTATGATGTTTTAAATGAGTACTAAGAGGTCAATTATGGACACGTAAATGCCCTCTATACAGTCTATATGGAATGGCTACTAGGATTTGCTCTAAACCATTGAAAGAACAAGTGACATTTCAAAACATTTAATACCTAGTCAATCATAGCAATTAAGAACTTGGGGGTTATGGGTGGGGGCAGTAGGGGACAACCACCAGGACATTAGGTCAGGTTGGGTAGTATAATATGGTCAGACTTGATAGACCATTGCTCAATTTCTACTGACAGATTCCATGTTTCTCTGTTTTTATAACTGAAACATTGCATATAAAAGTCCATACTGCAGATGAAACCTGCTCTTCAAATTTAACAATGGATGCAGAGGACAATGTAGAATCTGACCTCTTGCATTAGAGGCTACAAAACAATGAACAGCTCACTAATATAGCAAAAGAGAGTAAGGTAGAGTATATTCTTTTGCTACTTATAGGTAAGTAAACTACTGATCAAACATGTTATTTCTAAAGTGATCCAAAATCACCCACATGTCACTTGTAGAATGGTACAAGCTAGGGTTTTTCGGTTAGTTCCTCTGTTATTTAGTCTAGTAATAAAACCATTGACAAAGGCAGTCATCAAGAATAGAACAGCGTGAGAATGTCATGAATGCCTCTTCCAGTGAAGTGCATGAGGACACCTACGTCTTCATACTTTTGTAGATGACATTGTAGATGACACTGTATTGAAAGAGATGAAGGCCTGGTTAACATGGTGTTGACCTTAAATTACATGATGTTAGGGTTTGTCAATAAAAAAGAAAGCATAACAGTGTTCAAAAACCCTTAAAGAAGCAACTCTTAAGCTATATGATATGTCATTTAAATATCTTTTGAAATGTGGTTAAAGCAGTAATATTTGTTAGTGGCCATACAGTTTTTTGTTTTTTTGGTTTTTTTCCAGCAATTAAATATTTATTTATTTATTTATGTTATTTAAAATCGATAGCCAGGAGAGGCACACTGCGCCATGGCTCATTTCCAGGTATGGCATGGGGGAAGGAGAGAAATGCAATTACAAACAAAATACAGCAGGTTAGGTGATGTGATTCCAATTAGGGTGACATAAAGAGCACACGTTGATTGCAGTGCAGACAAAATGGCAAAACTTAGTATATGAAGGACAAATTAATTGCCATACAAGTCATCTGTGCAAACTGGGCAAACTCAAAGTGCATAGTACCAGAGTAAAGGGAGGCCGAGCTGATGCTGAAAGAAAGAGATAAAATAGGTTAATAAACTTCAACAAGGTTGCCAGAACTATGAGGTATGGGTGGTCAAATGCCAAGCAAGGCAAAGAAGGGTTCTGGAAGAGGGTTGGCAGCAGTAGGGGAGAGCAGGGAGGAGTTTTAGCTGGCATCAAATGGAGGGAAGGGAGAGGAAGAGATGGATAGAAGAGGGTAACTGGTTCCAGAGCAAAGGGAGGCAGTATGAGAAAGAAGATTTCCCAGCTCAAGAATGTGAGTTTGGAAGGCAAAATGTACATGGATTTTTGAGCACAGGGAGTAGGAACAGAAGGGGATGGGAGAGAGGAGATGGGATAGGTATGAAGGAAGGGACCTGAACCAGTATTTAGAGATGAAGAAAGCACAGTGTTACTGGCAACATGAGGGGAAATGAAAGATGGTTTTGGGGAGTAAAAGAAGCAGTGGTGGGTACAAGAGAATGAGTTGGTAGCAAAGCAGCAGAAGACATTGTAGAGGGTGTCCAGTCTGCAAGGAAGGTGGTGGGTTGGTGCAATAAACCACATCCACATAGTCAAAAACTGGGAGAACCATTTTGGTGATCAGCTCCTGGGGGACCTAGGGAGAAAGGCAGTCTTTATTGTGGTAATGGGCACCAAGTTTGGAGTGGAGTTTGGCACTGATGGCATCAGTGTGGGCAGAGAAGCCAAACCTTCTATCTAACCATACATTGAGGTATTTAAAGGCCGGGACTACTTCCAGTGGTGTGCCATCCAGTGTGGAAAGAAGGGTGAGCTAGGCCAGCTTCTGTCTGGTACCAGTGAACATAGACACCATTTTTTTGTGTTGACCCAATGTTGGTTAGACTGGAACTAGTGCAGAATATTGTGATGGTTTTGGTGAAGCAAGACTTTTAGAGATACAGTCAATGGATTGAAAGTGTACAGAACTGTATCATCTGCATACATGTGAATACACAATTTGGCACAGGTGGAGGGTGGTCATTTAGGAAGATGGAGAGAAGGAGGACTGGACCCAGAATGGAGTTCTGTGGGACCCTGGCCTGGATAGCGAGAGGTGGAGAAATGGTGCCTCCTAACTCTACTGACTGTTGATGGTCTAAGAGGTAGGGACAGAACCAGTTGACAGCAGGGGCTGAAAGGCAAGTGGAGCTCAGTTTATATAGGTGGAATGAGTGGGACACTGAATCAAAGGCTTTGGCCAGCTTGATGAAAATGGCTGTTGAGATATTTCTCTGATGCATCACTAAGAAGATGGAGTCAGTGAACCGAAGTAGGGAGGAGAAGGTGAAATGATCCTTCCTGAAGCCAGACTGGATGGGGGAGAGGAAGTTGGAGGAAGTCTGCAAACTGTGACTAGACTAGTTTCTCCTGCAGCTTCACAAAAGAAGAGAGGAGAGAGATGGGGTGATCAACCCCTTTTTGGAAGGGGAGAACTTTGGCAATCTTCCAAAATAGAGAGACAGTGCAAAGGGTTAAGGAAAGATTTAGGAAGTGACTACGGGGAGAGGTGATGGTAGGAACTGACAGACAGAGAAGTTTAGCATCCAAGCCATCCAAGGTAGATTTGGGGGGACTGAGTAAGGAAAAGGTGAATAGGGTCTCTTGGAGAGTGATTGGGGAAATTAAAGCCCACAGGGATGAGATAAGGAGGAGGGAGAAAAAGGAGAGAGGGGAGTGGAACCATGAGTTGAGAGGGAGGGAAAAGCTCAATTGGTAAACTGAAGTGAACAGCAACAGAGGGAGTGTCAGACACTGGTGAGTCATTAGGCATGTGAATAGAGGGAGTGGACAGGGCTGATGGGGTCAAAAAGGGAATAAATCACCTCCCAGAATTTGGCTGAGGAATTAAGATTATTCTTGAGGTTGGCCTTGAACTAAAGGGACTTGATGGTGCAAACAGCTGTAGTGAAAGAGTTCCTAAGTGCCCTGTAGGAGAGGAGGTCCAGCAGGGAGTGATATAATTTATACCTGGACGAGGCTTGGTCATAGATCTTGCATAAATCGATGAGATCAAAGGTAATCCAGAGGTGGTGAGAGGATTTAACCCTGGATTTTCTCATGGGAGTGGGCCTGTCCCAGACAGAAGTAAATCTTGAATGGAATAGGGAAAAGGCCATATCAAGGTCTGGAGTGGTGAGCATGTGGGACCAGTCAGTTGCAGCCAGGTCGCTCAGTAGAACTTCTTTGTTCAGTGACCCAAGGGACCTGGACCAGATGTACTTTGGGGAGGAGTGAAGGATTCGGACTTTCCTGACACAAAATGTCATGCAGGAGCTGCTGAAGGTATGCAGCAACATACCTGCTGCAACAATGCAGTGGGGGTTTGATGCAAGAACCCAGACCAGGAGGGTATGGTTTGATGAGTGGAAATTGAGTTGGGTGGGTTCTGTGATGAGCTGTGAAAGCTTAAAGGTCTCAGTCCTGTGGGCGGTTGGCCTGGAGGTCAGAGAAAGACAATTAATGTTGAATTCACCCAGGAAGATGAACGCATCAGATGAGGAGTGTGAGGAGAGAGAGGAGAGTAAGTCCATCAGAGACAAGGGTGAAATTATCAGTGAGGCATAGAAAACAACAATAAAAATGGGTAGTGTTGAGGGAAAGGAGAGTTTAGCTAACAGAAACTCGTAGGAGGAGGGTGCAGCCTCCCTGAGAGTGATGGTGCAGGAAAGGTTCTGGCAGACATATAGGGCAACCCCACCCCCTTATTTACCCCTGTCCTACCTAAACAGGGTGGTAGTCAAACAAAAGCATTCTCTTCTCCTAATAGGAGGTTCAGTTAGAAACACCATTTTAAAATATTGGATAGAGAATACCCCATCTTTTAGGGAATGTTAGCTCAGTTCATGGAAAATCTCAGAACAGAGAAACTGGCCCTGTATATGAATGGTATACTGTAGGTCACAAATTCCTGAGTAGATATGCAATGATAGAACAACTAATTAAGGGATAAAGATTTTCCATAACAATTTTATGCATAACTTTTTCATCTACAAATGAAAATAAAAATTAAAATAAAGCTTTTAGTCAAGTGTCAGTGGAGATTCTAGAAATATTCTGGCTTCCTCGGTGGCTTTGAACGCACTTAGTAAATAATTTGCGTTGAAGGTTTCTGTTGGCTTTTTTCTTTCTTTTTCTTTTCTTCTTCTTTCCTTTTTGGTGACGTTTCTTCTGAGGTGAAAAGGGGAAAAGAAAAAAAATGTCATGATTCTTGTAACAGTAATTCTTAAACCAAAGGATTAATTTGTTATTTAAAAGATATTTTTAGTAAGATCTAAGAAATACCATATATATGCTGTTTTAAAGTTTAGACATGTTAGTTGTTGATTATGACTGTTTATTACTGATTGCTGTTAACTTAAAGTGAATATATCTTTTCTGAAATGGCCAAGTTAGAATCAAGAATCCTGGAAGATACCCAGCATTCTGTGATACAGAGGAGGTCTGGAGAATGATGAGAGACCCATGCAGTGATGAGATCCAGTTTAGGGAAGAGGCTTTTTTCTAATATTTGCCTGACAAAAATATCAGGATACCCCATTTTCTTTTCATTTTCATTCATTCTTGATTCCAAGATAAGGATTTTGAAGTTTTTAGTTCCAACTCCCATGCCATTCCCACGGTGAAACAAATAAATATTTTGGAACAACATGGTGCTGTTTACCATCAGAAACATGAGATAACACCATCTAAATACAGCCATAGTATGAATCTAGCATGCACATTCAACAGGTCACCTTAACGATAGAGATTGTTAAAAATTGTGAGTGGTGGCCATAGTTAAAGATGTGAGTCAATAATTAAAAATATTAGCTCTGAAAGCTGTTTTTATCATGTCTGAGTAAACTAAAACCAAAAAAGGATGTCAGAAATACATTTTGCAAAAAACTATATGATGAAATTTTTTGCTGAACTAAAAATAAACTGAGCATGAATCTAAGGATGTCAGAAATACATTTTTGCCAAAAAGCTGAATGATAAAAATGTTTGATGACTAATAAATAGTACTGCTTTTTTGGTTAAAATAGATAAAAACCGACTAACTTTGTTAAAAACAATTTGACCCTACTTTTTTCACTATAAAAGATTCCAACCATCTTCCACTTTTATATGGTTGTAAAGTTTTCTAGTTCCTACAAAATTTGAATGTTGTATGAATGCTTTAATTTTGTTTTGTTCTCAAAACAAAACAAAAAAAAAGAAAAAGGATGACCACCACATTTGGCTCAGAATTAACATCGTACACCTGTTAAGTGTTAGGATTGAGAGAAGTTTTCAAAAATCCTGGTGTGCAGCATAGGAGGTACCTTAAAAAGTAGATTTGTCAGGTGTGCTAATCTTTTATTAATTTTAGCTGAAACTAGCTGTTTGGAAAATATGTTTCATTGCACTGCTGTTTTAATCCTAAATATATGTACATTACCATCTTAATTCAGTATCATTTAAAATGAGGTGCTGATGACTGGATGATATAAAATGGCTAAGGAAATTCCTGCCTTCTGACTGTCCAAAACTTTGTCCTAGCCATGGCTTAAGAGACCACTACCAATTGCTAAAAACAATTCCCTGCCAACCAGGGCATACAGAATTCATATGAACATACAACAATGCCAGCAGAAATAGGCTTCAAGGTCTATCTCAACTGCTTGAAACACTGCTCACTGTTTAGACAACTACTGCTGCCCTGCATCCCTTTTCCATCCCTTCCACCAAATTCTCCCTCCCTGAATTCACCACCCTAGTCAATTCTCTCCCTACTTGTACTTTGCCCATGAACCTACCCCATCCCTTCTTAAAACTCCCCACTTAATACAGTGATATCACCTCCTTAGGCAGCACGTTCCTAGCAGCCACCACCCTTTCCTTAATGTAATGCTTCCTCAGCTCCCTCCTGAACATCCTTCTTACCAGTTTCAGTCTGTCCCCTCGTAGTCCTTCCTCATCTTCAATCTAAACATACACTCAGTAATATCTTTGTTTATGCCCTTCAAGTACTTAAAGGTCTCGATCCTACCTCCCCTGTCCCTTCCATCATCCAGGGGGTACATGTTGAGCTCTCTCATTCTCTCCCCATATGATTTCTTCCTCATTCCCAGGATCACCTTGGACTCCCTCCACTGGACTTCCTTCAGGAGCCTGACATCCCTGTTTAAGTATGGGCACCAGAACTGCACACGGTACTCTAAGTGTGGCCTCACCAATGGTCTGTACAGTGGCAGAATAACCTCCTCCCTCCTTGAACTGATTCCTTCTAGCAATCCACCCCGGCATTCTGTTTGCCTTTGCCACTGTTTTCTATTTATTTATTTAGTTTTTGTTGACCGGGTAAGTGCGCTAGCCAACAAGTGACTATTTTCAGGCACGACCCGGGAGGTACAGTTACAGAACACAGTGATACGTAAGAGATTACACAAAGCAGGATACATTTGCAGGATACATAAGAAATTACACAGAGCAGGATACATTTGCAAAGGACAAAGTCACACAGTGTAGTCAAGCATAGCAATAAGGATAAAATTACATGTATTCAGTTGTTGAGAACTAGGGGAGAGGTGGTAGGGACAGGTGTAAGGTAGGGCAGGAGAGACAGAGACAGGGGTGGTAAGTGAATAGCAAAGGGAGGACAGGAGGAGGCTAAGGCGCCAAGTGCGGCATTAGCGGGAGAAGGTTACCACCTGTGGCGGAACGTGGAACCGGGAGTCGGCAAGAGAGCGGAGAGGTTGGGGAACAGGACAGTGAAGCTATGGGTGCAAAAATAGAGAGGGAGAGGATGATGTGCAGGGGAGGGCGGTGGGGGACTAGGTGCAAGGGTGAGGAGGGATTTGAACTAAAGGAATGGGGAGGGGAAGGGTAGGGTGGGAAGGGCAGGGTATAGGGGAAAAGGGATGAAGGGCACAGAACAGATAGGGAAATGAGTGGGGGTAGGGAGATAGAGTGCACCTAGTAAGAGCAGCGCGAGCAGAAGAAGGGAGGAGGACAAGAGGCGAGGCAGTGAAAAACGGCATTGGCGGGTAGAGTAGTAACCTGGGCCGAGGCGAGTGGAACTACAAGGCAGCAGGAGAGAGAGGGAGTCACGCAAACTGGTGGGAGGTGGGATAAAATAGGAGAGGGAGGGGTGAGGACTGAGCATAGGGAGAGAGGAGAAGAGGAAGAATAAAGAAGGAGGGAAAGCTGGCAGGGAGAGGGGCAGAAAGGTGAAAGAAAGGTAGGAAGGGTGGCGGCAAGTTACGGCATTAGCGGTACAAGGTAGCAACCTGTTACCGGGCTGGTGGAACCGAAAGACGGCAGAGAGGGGAGTGGAGGGCGGTTAGAGGGGGTGATTCATATTCCCTGTGATCACCTCACCCAGATCCTTTTCCTCCTAAGATATGGATATCTACACCCCCAAGTAATAACTGTATCCTGGGTTTCTGGCCCTGAAATGCAGTACACTGCACTTTCTAGTATTCAGCCCCAGCTGCTATGTATTTAACCACTGTCCAAGTCTTTTCAGATCCTCCTGGAGTACCCTCCTTCCTTCCTCACTGTTCACCACCGCACCTAATTTGGAGTTGTCAGCGAACAGACTCATCTTGCTCTTAACTCCCTCCACTATGTCCTCTATGAAACTATTAAATAGCAGTGGACCCAAAACAGATCCTTGTGGGACCCCACTAGTGACTTTCCTGGGTGACAAGAACCCCCCACTACCACCACCCTCTGTTGTTTGTTGCTCAGCCAGTCCCCTATCCACTTTGCCAGCTTCACCCATACCCCCAGGTTCCTCAGTTGGCCAATCAGTCTCCCATGTGGCACAGAGACAAATGCCTTACTAAAGTTCAGATACAGGATATCAACCTGGAAACCTCCATCTAGAGCTTTTGTCACCCAGTCAAAAAATTTGACCAGGTTAGCCTGACAAAATCCCCCTGCACAAACCCATGTTGCCGGACATCCTGAAGGCCATTTATTTCCAGGAATGCCACCAACCTCTCCTTTAAGATGGTCTCCATTAATTTCCACACTATGGGCATGAGGCTGATCAGTCTGTAATTTCCTGGCTCATCCTTGGGTCCACTCATATGGATGGGCACCACATGCGCCGTCCTTCAGTCCAGTGGTACATATCATGATTGAAGGGAGTTTTTGAACAATTCTGACAGAGGTGATGCTCGTACCTCTACCAATTCCTTCAGGACTCTGGGGTGGATTTCATCCAGCCACGGTGCCTTGTCTGTCTGCAAGGACTTAAGGCCTTCCCACACTCTCTTCACTGGGATCGCGCCATCTGTTATTTTGCCCCATTGACTCCCCACCCACCCTACCATTCCCCTGTGGAATTGGCCCTTCCTTTTACCTTGTGAAAACTGAACAGAAGTACTCATTTAGTACTTCTGCCCACTCAGCCCCTTCCTCTGCCCTCCCACCATCTCTCTTTGTCCTGGTGATCTGGCCCCAACAATTTCTCTGCTCTCTAATGTACTTAAAAAATTCCTTCTCACTATCCCTGATCTCCGGTGCCAATTTTAGCTCCTTTGATGCCTTGGCTGCCCATACCATCCTGCTCACTTCCCTCAATCTCTTAATGTACTCCTCCCTGTCTTCCTCCTTGCAGGTTCTGTTGTATTTTCTGAAGGCTAACCTTTTCTCCCTTACCTTCGCCTGCATCTCCGTTGTCCACCATCTGGATTTTCTGGACCTTGCTTTCTTACTGCAGGTCTTTGTGCCAGCTTTTTTGTCCTCTACCAGGACCAACATCAAGATGGCTCATTTGCTTTCCATATCCATGTCTAGTCTGATTGTCGCTATGTTCCTCTTAAGTATAGATGCCATCATTTCAAAGTCTGTACCCCTAAAGTCAACTACCCACATTTTGGTAAGATTTCTCTCCCTCCCCCAATCAAGGAAGAGCCACACAGTACAGTGGTCACTCTCCGCCAGCGGGTCCTATACCACAACATCCCTTACCTGGTCAACATTTGCAATTACCAGGTCCAAAATGTTCACCTCTCTGGTCATCTCTTCCACCTGTTGTGTCAGGAATACATCCTGGAATACATCCAGTATTTGTTGTTCCCTAGCATTAGTGAAAGCCATTGCTCTCCAGTCAACCCCTGGCAGGTTGAAGTCACCTACCACAGTCATCCTGCCCCTGCAACAGTGATTCTTTAGGTTAACCACCAATTCCCTGTCAAGTTCCTCAGGCTGAGATGGTGGTCTTTAAACAACTCCCGGACTAACCTTCCTGCCCTTTGCATCCCATATGATAACCCACAATGTCTCCATGTTTCCATCCTCTCCTTCCTCCCTACTATACGCTATCCCCTCCCTAATGAAAAAAGCCACCTCTCCTCCCTTTCCAATTTTTCTATCCCTCCTATACAGTCTATAGCTCTTGATTATTAAGTCCCAGTCATGATACTGGGTGGCCCATGTCTCTGTGATGGCAGCTACCCCCCTTCTGCCATCAATGCCTGAAACTTGGGTAACTTGTTATCTAGGCTTCTCGCATTTGTGGAGACCACTCACCAACCAGCTCCCCAATTGCTCCTATCAATTCCTTGCTCTCCCCCTTTTATCCATCTGCAATTTCCTTACTCTCTCCAAATCTCCAGTTGAGGGGAGAGGCACAAGGCCTCCCAAACTTTGCATCTCTGCTTGCTCTACAAGTATAAGCCCACCCATACTTGTTAACAATAAACTTTCCTAGTTTCTTCATTAAAGCAACAGTGCAAGATAAATGATACCTTAGCTTTTGGCTTCCTGTTCCTGAGTCACTGTTCTGTGCTTGATTTTTCCCATCTGCACTTTTACCTGCTTGTTTACCTAGTTAAAATTATAATTTATTATTTGGGGTTTGTTTATCCCAACTGTCATGATTGCCTGCCATTTCTGGATGTTGCAAATGTAGGGAGAAGCATTGTGGGAAGTGCGTGGCCAGTTCTGCTCCCTCCTCTTCCAGTTTTTCGGAGCAGTCCCGAGAAGCGGGTAGTGGGACAGTGAGATACACACAGAAATGCTGCCAGTTAAATTGACACTCATCTTTACTGTGGGAGATCTATAGGAGTACTGTGACCCCAGTAAAAAACATGGCACAGTACCAAGGATTCAGTGAGCCCATCAATAAAGACGGACATGGCTAAAATCAGATCAAGCAATATTACTTGACTCCGGAGATAAAAAAAAGCATACTGAAACAGTGTCAGGTCCAATACTGAGGGAAAATCTATTGGTGGACTACACTATGCTGACTGGGAGCATGCAACCATGGAAACAACCTGAAGTAGACACTCTATGTCCAAGTCAATATACATAAGGAAAACAAAATGAAATATGGCACAAACTGTCTTTTTTGTAGCGCTACAACAATGGTAAATTTTTATTTGTTATTCGAAGAGTAAAAATGCTGGGGACAGAACAAATACAGATTTGGAAACTGGAATTATTCCACAGCTACACCAGACCAAAACTAGAATTTTGATACCCACTTCCTGGTTCTCCAGCACTGCTGCCTAAAGACTCCTGAACCCTCCCTGCTCAGATGAAATCTATCCTTGGTGTACAGATCTTTGTCTTCCCATGTTGCCCCCCATCCCCCACCAGTCCAAACCCCAGAGTTTTACACTATTCCCCCAACCATTCATTAAAATCCCTTATCCTTTGTTTTCTTTCTGTGCTTGCCCTCGGCACTGGCAGAACTTCGGAAAAAGCAACTGTATTCCCTTCTATTTTACATATCCTGTCCAGTTCCCTAAATCTAGCCTGTACCTCCTGCATACTATTTTCTTCAAAATCATTCATGCTGAAGTGCACCACTACGTGGGGTTCCCCCCCCCCGACCCCTCACTGTTGAGTGAACTATGTGTTTTGCTTTATTAAGCTGTCATGCCGGCATGCATTCTATCCAGATGCAGTGCCTCCATCAATCCCCTTCCCCCCAAACCGATACCCTTAAGTATGGAATCCCCCAGTATGATAACTCTGCTGCCATCCCCATGCTGGTCCTCTTCGAGTCCTCCCTTCATCCACCCCTTGTCACTTTCTCCCAGCTCTCTCTCCATGGCCTTGTTCCTCTCCTCATCTGATTCCTCATGCCTTGATCTCCTTACTGGGGCTTCATCTGTCCTCTTTGTAGATATATTTTACATCACCCCGACTGCTATTTTCAATGTTTCCCTCAATTGATCCCATTTCCCCCTTCCTCTGGAACCCCCCTGACCATTCATTTTATCACCACCCCATCCCTCTCCTTCCCCAACTTCTTCCCCCTCTCCCCGACAGCTACTGTAGCTCTAATATCCCCCCTTTTCCACATTTCCAGTACCTACTTTACCACCTCTTGCTTTCTCCTTCACCCTCAGAGCCCCCCATGCATCCCTATTACTGCCATCCATCTCCCACTCTTCCCCCTTCCCAAAGTACTTGCACTCCATGGCCCCCTGCCCTCTTTTGATTTCCCATGTCCTGCATAGTTTCTAATGGTGTATACCTAGTTGACACACTAACCCCACAGCCAGCGAAAACCTTGTTTCCAGCACGTTCCACATTAATTCCGTTTCTCTTTTTTCCTTGTACAGTTTCAACATGCTCCCCACTCTTCCTATTCACCACCTGCCACCCACTGCTCCCCCAGCAGCCCAGTCTGTCTCCCACCCATATACCTCCCCCTGCATTTCTCACACTCTCCCTGCCATCCCTGTCTCAGTTATTCAGTTTTACAGTGCTGTTACCCCTCCAACTCCCACCATGCCGTGCCTCACCACCTCCCTTCTCAGCCTATTTATTTCTGTTTCCAAGTACACTATTCTTATGCATACTGGGCAATCTGTGATTCTTCACAGTATGTCCATGAATACCGGTGCTCTGTATCCATTGCACCCCACTGTTCTCTGTGATCCTCTCCTTTCCCCAAGAGCACTCTGTCCCTGCCTTACCCCCTCCTCCACCCTCTCCTACTGCCATAATAACCCATCTCTAAATGTATGAACTGCTTCTTTTTGGCTTTATGGTTAGTTAAGTTTAAGCATTATGAATATACTTATACTATATTGATCACTATCCGTACTAAATCTTTTACAACCTGTAGCAGTACTAGCCTAATTTGGGGTGATATCATAAAAAAAAAAAAAAGATTGAACGCATTATAAAAACTAGCTATTTTCTAAACTAATACAATCAGACATAAACATTAGCAGTATTATAAAGGCTAGCTATAGTGTATGGGAGCAGGCTGTTGTGTATAAAAATCAATGGAAACACAATGCTGTTGTACCATCAATGCGACATCAACATGTTGTTGTACCATCCTGAGGACGTCACATTGATGGTACAACAACATAGAACTAGTCTTTATGTGCATAAGTTAAGTGCCACATTTCCGGGAAAAGGCAGTGGCAGTAAGAAAGAACCCAAAAGTGAGGAACGCAAGATAAAGTAAGGGAAATCATAGTTTTCCCCTACCAAACAGCAGCCGTATTTAAATGTATTTAACAAAAAATGTTGTCTCTGAGATCGGGAGAGGGTCAGGGACCGATTATGACTGGTTGGGGGGGGGGAGTCAGTGTTGGAAAGCATGTCTTTCTTATTTTTTTTTAAACATAAAGTAAGCCTCCAGCAGTGAATTTTCTGTGTACTGAGCCCATACACTATACAAGATAATGTATGGGCATCAGTTAACAACATTGCTGAATTCACTTCTTGAGGTTACCAGGCAACAGTAAACCTCTCGCGCTTCACTCTCGAGGTTTACACAGTTGCCATGGTAACCTCTCGAATTGAATACAATGTTGTTGTTAACTGATGCCCATACATTATCCTCTATATTTTCTAAATGACTAAAATCAGACATAAACATTAGCAGTCACTTCAGAAATGTGTAATCTTTCACTTCTTTAGCAGTCACTTTTACACCGTGCTACCCCCTTGCCTCAGACTCTAATTATTATCAGTGAGTTCTAAACAGGCTGTGAGACTTCCTGTTCATCAAGCATGAAGGAAATGTGAAAGGAAAATGTGCTTCCACCACTGGGTACACATTTTCCTTTCACAGTTCCTTCATAATTTGCTTCGAAGTGGCTTACTGCACTGAGAAAGTTGATTTGTGTCTGATGTGCCTAGTTACTGGTTCACACAATACTTAAAAAGGAATGTGTGGGCCTGAAAAGGATAACTGGTCCTGCTAATTTCTGAGTTCCTCCATAGCTCAGGGGTTAGAGCACAGCATGGAATACTGGGGGCCTGGGTTCAATCCCAGTGGAGAGCACACAGTTTCCTTTCACAGTTCCTTCATGATTTGACTTGCAGTGGCTTACTGCACTGAGAAAGTTGATTTGTGTCTCTGTTCATCAAGCATTTAATAGACGGTGGGGGAGGGGTGGGTAGGCAAGAAAACAATCAGAACAGCACAGTTCATTTCCTAGATAAAATCCTCATAGTAGTCCAACTCAAATCCATCAAACTCCATGATCCACAGCCAAACAGAAATGATCCTCTGCCACAGCAAAATTACATGTCCACAAGCAAATGTTTTTAGCAGTAGTAGCAATCACCTGCTAAATCCACAGCCACAGAGACACACTTGATTTTGCACTCAGACTTCTCACTCTGACTGTAAAATCCAATCTGTCACCACACAGCTTCTCAGAGGCTGACTTAGAATCTTAGAACTTCCAGGTTGCCAGGACTACTATTTAAAATTAAATGTAACTCCTTGGAACTGAACATTAGCTCTTGTTACAGGAACTATCACTTAGCACAAATTGAAGTCAGTTCCTTGTTATTACAGGAGCAATCTTTTGCTACAGACAAATTTCACAGTTAAAATAAGAGCAGACAAAGTTAGTGTAATGGCACACACACGAGACAGTGGTGCTCAAGCTGATAAGTAGCCAACTTTGAACTTGAAACAAAAAAGAAAAGCTTGGCACTCAGTTCTGTGATTTTAAATGCAATAGTGCAATTCATTGCTGGCAAGATAGTCTTGACAAATAATGCCCCTGCGCGTTATCCCAAAAGCGGGCCTTCCTCAGGGAGCGTGTATGAGGAGATTGAAAAATGTGCTACATTTATACAATATACTATTTAAAGTGACATTAACTATATGTGAACTAATACTATATAACATACAATTCCAAGAAGCAATATTTGATCGAGGGGAATACAAAGACTGTTTGGAGTATTTTCTTTAGTAAACACTGTAAATTGCATTTGTACCAGTTAAATATATCTTGTAATATACTCCATAAAATGGATATAAAATAAAGTTTCTTCTTCTTAACTTTTTCCCTTTTCTTTCCCCTTGTAACCTATATGTCTTCCCCCATTTAAATCTACACTTTTAGAAATGTTTTCTTGTCTGTAAAATGCCTAGTCGTTTCTTAAAAATATATTGATTGAATTTATTTTTGTGAAGTTGTAAATGATACTGGCACCCCTAATATTTGGAACAACACATCAGTTATTGGTATCTACATGTGAATGAACATGTGATGACAAATTGGAATTGTTTATCCATATATGTGTATGCATATACATTTTTTGATGTAAAACCTCTTCCCATGGAGTGCCATGTTTAGTTTAGTTTGAATGGTTCAAAGAAATACATGGAAAATGCTTTGTTCCCCCTTCCCTCTCCTTTATCATTCTTCACCCTCCCTTGCCCTAGTATTCATATATATATATATATATATATATATATATATATATATATATATACAGAATTAGTTTTTCTCATCATATATACCACCCATCTACTGTATGTCATCATAACTCAAAGGCAGAATACTTATTATGCAGCTGTGCTGTGATTTTTTTCCACCTGATAAATATTACATATTAAATTGTGCCACATCTCAGTAGCAGGAGTCTGTGGTGTTAATCAACATTTGGTGACTGACTTGAGTACTGCTAATATTAAGATATATGCAATAAATTATGAGTATCTGGAGTACGGTAGCCCTGGAGATTGTCTAATAAAAGGAACAGAGCAACATTTAAT
Organism: Neoceratodus forsteri; assembly: GCA_016271365.2. Taxonomy (NCBI): domain Eukaryota; kingdom Metazoa; phylum Chordata; order Ceratodontiformes; family Ceratodontidae; genus Neoceratodus; species Neoceratodus forsteri. The sequence continues at coordinate 1,572,617,161 of CM057452.1, forward strand.
TTCAAATCAGAATCCCTGAGTTCTATAAGGGCAGATTGGACCTTCTGGAAAAAAGGCTCCAAAATCGGACAGGTCTGCAGGATGTGGGCTAAAGCTGCAGGGTTAAAACCACACCCTCTCCAGCACAGAGCTCCCTTATGTGGTAAATATTTAGCCTGCCTTGCTGGGGTAATAAAATATCAAAGCAGATCCTTCCAAGAGAATTCATGCCAAAAAGATGAAGAGGTAACGGTATGTATGAAAGACAGAATACAGTTCCATTGCTGATCATTAAAATTCATATTAAGATCCTTTTCCCAATTAGTTTTACATGAGCTATAGAATGAGTTTGAAGAGCCTGAAGTGTTTTTCTTGAATTTCTTCTAGAAGAGTGTGCATTATTAAGATGACTAAAGCAGGGGGGTTGCCGCTCAAAGATTGTATCTGGAGCTGGGCTTTGAGATAATCCTGCACCTGCAAATACATGAAAAACAATGTAGATGGCAGATGATATTGATTTACCATTTCTGCAAAAGGTCGAATGGTCGAGCACTGCAAGAATTGGCACTAATAATTAAAGCCAAGATTTATAAAATTTATAGATTAAAGCCATCTATAATATGTTAAGTCCATGCTAGTAGGGGTAAAGTCTGAAGACCCCACAATTGAAAGAAGTCTAAATTTGTGTGATTGTAATTCCTTTTTCTGGATTATTTGAAACCAAATTCGAAGTGTATCTGTGGTATATGGATCTGCAGATGGGTTAGTTGTGTGTAAAGGGACATTTGTTAGTAGAGAATTAGGGAAGAATAAAAGACTTCCCTCTTGAAGTTCTAGAGTTTTCCAATGAGCCTTGTAGTTATTTCTTAACCAATATAGTGCAGCCTGGTGGTATAACAGTAAATATGGAGAGCTAATTTGCTTAGGTAATTGTAATACATTATATCAAACACGAGATTTCTTCCCTTGACAAATATACCTGGCAATATGTTTATTCCAATTATGGAAGTACGACAGGGAAGGGGAAATAGGTAATGTTTGGGCTAAATAAAGAAAGTAAGGGAGAATGACCATACAGATGCTGTCTATATGCTGAATCAGAGATAATGGTAATTGGACCAACTGGTAGGTTCTTTACATTACATTTTGGTAAAGGTGTCATAATTAAGTTTACAATTCTGACTAGGATCCTCAGACAATAATACTCCTAAATAACATAAAGATGTAAGACTCCATTCAAAAGGAAATTGGTTTTGAATATTCTAGGAAGGGGTATAATGTATAGATGAGACTTCAGTTTTTGACATGTTTAAATTACATCTTGCCAATTGACCAAATTGGGATAATGATGACCAAAGATGAGGGAGGGCTTTATCCAGCATGGTTAAATAGATCAAGAGGTCATCAGCGTAGAAGGCTAGTTTATGCTCCTTATTGCCAACATGTACCCCCCGTTATGTTAGGATTTGGACAAAGAGTTTGAGCTAAAGGCTCCAAATAAAGGGCATAAAGGAGTGGAGACAAGGGGCAACCCTATCATGTTGCTCTACCAAGGGGAAGGTTGAAGAAAGTTGTCCATTAATTTTCACACATGCTAAGAGGTGATCGTAGAGGATCTGTAATATCTGAGCACAATGGGAGGGGAATCCAAAACTAGTTAGAGCCTGAAATAAAAAAGGCCATGCCACCTGGTTGAACACCTTCTCTGAATCTAAACTAAGTAAAAGAAAGGGATTATTCTACTGGGTGGCATGATGTAATAGATGAAGGGTTCTTTTGATATTATATTGAGTTTGGTGGGAGGAGATAAAGCCAGCCTGATCTTTATCAAAAAGAAAGGGAAGGTCCTACTTCAGACGTTTAGCCAAGATAGAAGCATAGATTTTATAATCAATGTTCAATATCAAAATTGGTCAGTAGGAAAAGCATTGATCTTTATCCTTTCCAGGTTTTAGCATCACGGAAATGGTGGCTTGTTTCCAAGTAGAGAGAATCTGACCCTTCATCAGGGCAGCCCTGCAAACTGGTAGAAATTATGGTCCCAGAATTTTTGTAAATGTCTTGTAAAATTCTGCTGTATAGCCATCTGGGCCAAGGTTTTTATTATTGTTAAGATGTTTAATTGATGCCAATAATTCAGTTTGAGAAATAGAGAACATTAGGCTTTGTTTCTGTTGCCCAGATAAAGAGGGGACATGTAGTTGAGTCAGATATTGCCTAATAGAGTCTTCATCTGGAGTACAAAATTGTTTTGTGTTTACCAGTGTGCAGGCAGTCCAAATTCTGGAATGTTACTGGGTTTTCCAGTAAAAACCAAAAACCAGTGACTTGCAGACAGATAGACAGGATAACGTGTCAATACCACACATGTAAGACAGCGTGGTATTAACCACACTTTATAGCGAGTGCCAGGATTTACAGTGACGGGGTAGAACAGCGGTACAGGAATACCACTACCCTTACCGCTGCATACTTAACTAGAGAGTGGATGAGTAGCCATGTGCTGGGTGCCTGGTTGAGTCACACCCATGGAGGAGTTGTTAGGGCACCAGCACATGACACAGTCGAGAGACCTGGGACCATGGTTCAGTCCCACCCCGCCAGGTCTCCCCTGCTACAACTTTTTACTGTGATTTTTTTTTAAAACAAACTCCCCCTTCCCGAATTTTTCCCCATTCCAGAGGTTCCCCCCCCAGAGTTGGTTATTTAAGTTCTAGGAGTGTGAGGGGGTGAAGACCACCGCAAAAAACATAACTGCCCATTGTTTTGAATGAGAGAGGTGCGCAAAACAGGTTGGTGTTTTGCCTGACTCTGTTTTTGTTGGTCGCTGTTTAGCTGCTGTATTTTTAGCCACACTGTTTTGACTTGACCCTGTGGTGATAGACAGACAGATAGACAGATTGACAGACAGATAGAAACTCTGGGTTTTTACCAGTGTGCAGGCAGTCTGAATTCTGGAATGTTACCAGGTTTTCCAGTAAAAACTGAAAACCAGTGGCCTTGTAGATGGATAGACAGACAGACAGACAGACAGACAGACAAACAGAATGACAGACAGATACTGGTATGTTTTAAGAATGTATTAAAAGGTGTGGGCTCTGTGCATGTATACATCACACACGCAAGGCCATGCAGCGCAGAATACGATGCAAGGCCATGCATGCCTATGCAGGGCAGGATGCATGAAGAACACACAATGGATACATGCACACCCATGTGGAGCACACACATGGAGCTGCAATGCAGGGGGCATGGCCACGGAACCAGAGGCATAGCGGAACCAGCCAGCATGCACCAACACAGGTACAACAAACAGGCACGCAGGCCCATTGTTGTACAGAAATGTGAGAGCAGAGGCAGATGTAAGGACCAACGCACAGATGCACACAGAAACATGACTAGGCCACTGAGAACAGGTGGCCCATGCATGACCTAGTAGGACACAAGCATGTCCAAGAGGTGGGAGAAGGAACCAACCCTGCCACCGGATGGGTGTGGATGTGGCCAATATGGACAGCAGATGTGCCACTGTACCATACAGAAGGTGTGACATCTGGCATGCTGCCGTACAGAGGGTGTGCCATCTGGCATGCCATGCATGCAACCACCACCCACGTGGTGCACTGCATGCCATGGTGGTGCCACAGGCACAGCGGGACAGACCCATACAACATGAGTATACATGCCCCATGGCTTGCACAGTGACCATGCATGTGGACCCACCCCTGCTGGACCAATGACCATGACAGGCCATGGCCACACCTGACACACAACCACCCTCCCATGGACAAGGAGAACACTGGTCGTAGATACAAAGCTTTAATGCAGCGCATACACAACAGTACTGGAACCCTCCCCAACACCATACAGGACAACAACAGCTCCCCCAGTTCTGCCAGCAGCCAAACATGGCACCCAATGTTGCATCCACAGTGTAACACACCACAGGCACAGTCCAGAACTCCACTGCATCATGGCAGGATGGTCCATGTGTCAGTGCCGTGACCCATCATGGTGATGTGGCCTGGACACTGCCCGTGTCCCCATCGCTGTCGATGGAGACATCTTCCGACTCCAGCTCCTGTGGTGGCTGTCTGGTGTTGCGGAGCATCATCCTCCACACAGGGGCCCTGTATCTCTGAAAGACAAAATGGCACAGGTCAGACCTGGGACACAACAGACACCCCCCCCAAGTACAACAGATCACAATACCCACCAGTGATGGGATGTAGACCTCACAATGGCTCTACCTCACATCCTTGTAGTACAGGAGGCTGCCATCCCCCTTCATGTACAAGTAATTGGGGAACCTCCACTGGTACCTCTGGTGCTGCTGTCCAGTTGCAATGACATGGCATGCTTCCCTGTCTGGCTGCACCTATAGGCACAGCTCCATTCGTTCAGGCCAGCCATTGGAATCCTGCATGTGAAAGATGGTGGTGTAGGTTAGACACACAGCCACACATGCATTGATACAGCACAGCGCACACTGCTGTCATGGTACCCACCTTCCCAAAGGCACGGGCCTGCCACAGGTCCGTCGCACCCCAGTTTTGGGTGTAGCGCTCCTCCAACACCCAAAATAGGTGCTGGGGAAAGAGCACCATCCTCTCGACCACACTGCCTGCCAATGCTACACAAACTGCACAACACCACGGGCACTGCATGGACGTGAACACTGCCATGGGGCAAGTGGCAGTGGAGGGTGGAGGGTGTCCTGGCCCTGTCAGCAGCCATGCCCACGTTGCCACAAGGATATAAGGGTTTGGAATATGCCAGCATGCTAGTGTTGGCAGTGTACAACACAGTGATGGAGGATGTGCCCAGGAGTGAACTACATATGCTACTGTTGGAGGCTCAGAAATGGGGATGCTGGAACCAGCTGCCATGGCCCTGGGTATTCCAAGAAAGGTTGACGCTACAAGGTGGCAGGACACGCATTGCCTGGAGTGGTTCCACTTCCTGTGGCCTATTGTTGCATGGCTGTGTGACCTGGTCTACACAGCCACGGCACCCAGGACCCGGCGCTCAATGGCGATGTCGGTGGAGACCAAGGTGATGTGCGACCTGTCATATTATGCCATAGGGTCATTCCAGCGCATGACCGGGGATGCAGTTGGTGTCAGCCAGTCCTCTGTGTCCCGTGCCATGGCATAGGTGATGGATGCACTGCTGCCACACTTGGGGGACCATGTATACCTGCCCCGGGATGCACAGGAGCTACATGCTATGCAACAGGCATTCTATGCTATGCATGGGATGCCCAATGTGTGCAGGGCCATAGACTGCATGCACATTGCGATCATGACACCCGCTGAGGATGGGGAGGCATACCACAACAGGAAGGGGTTCCACAGAGTAAACTGCCAGGTTGTGTGTAATGCGGATGGCCTCTTCACAGATGTGTGTGCCAGATTCCTGGGGTTGACGCACAATGCCTACATACTGGATGCATCTGGGATTGGTGCACTGCTTTAGGATGGCCACCTCGATGGATGGCTACTGGGTACATATACATGCAGTGGCAGCGCACACATCGCCACATGTCCCAGTGCCACTCGCTGATGATGTACCACTACTCCCTGCAGGTGACAGCAGCTACCCCTTGCATGCCCACCTCATGACTCCATTCCTGGCACTGGGGACACCGATGGAGGAGGCGTACAACAATGCACACTGTAGGATGTGCAGCATCATGGAACGGACTATAGGACAGCTGAAGATGCACATCAGGTGCCTCGACCTCATGGGGGCACAGTCATGCTCAGCTTGGTGAGGGCCTGCAGGGAGTTTGCCATGTGCTGTATGATGCACAACCTGGTCAAGCGGGAGGCTGTGCCGATGCCCCTAGGACCAATGCAGGACCCCAGGCTACAGGACTGTGTGGATGACAATGACCATGGCATGCCTCACAGGGACCAGGGCAACATGAGTGGCTATGCAGCACAGCATACACTTGTAGCAGGCACAGTCACATGGTGATGTGGGTGCACCACAGCGATCCCGCCCTGCTCCCCCAGTGGTACTCACATGGCCGTGACTTGGCTACTGCCATGGTGCTGCATGTGCCTCCCACTGCTGTCAGTGGGGGCATGGCCATGATGATGACAACACATGCTGAGTGGCCGCCAAGAGTGGGGTGGGTGGGCCTTTGCCATGGGTTGCATCATGGCCTGTCCTGCATGGAATGTCACAGCCAGGCTCCACACACATCAGGGGTGCAGGACTGCCATCAGGTGTCCATCGCAGGTGTCTGTTGTACAACCCCGGCTGGTTGTCATGTCAGGGTATGTCATGCCATGTGGAACCATGCATACACCCCCCCACACACACATGGCAGGGACATACCATTCACTGCCCTGGGTCAGAAGTCCACTTTCAGGACCACAGCCATGCTGATAGATCCACAGGACCCAGGATCCTTGTACGCCATGCAGCGTGGTGTACCTATCATTCCCCTGTTGACCACTGCACTGTGACACCACCAGCTGGCATTGTGCTGGTGACAGAGACCCGGACTGACAATGGCGGACTTGACATGTGCAAGTGGTGCTGCGTGCAGGACTGGATTGACGCAGGTATGGCACATGGCCGCAGGGCTGCAGTACGGTACAGTACCATACATGCATGGACCTGTACAGGATGGGTGTGTTGTTCATCATGCTGACACAACACACAGTCATGCGCACTGTGGTCATGGTGTCGGATGCGGTCATGGGATATGGTCAGGGATGTCTATGTACAGCGGTGTTGGTTAGGGGGTCTGGTACCGTGGGGGCCATCACAGGCCCGTGATCTCACCCTGTGACTGGGACCGTGTGGTCACACGTGTGCCTCGGTGACTGGCCATTGCCCAGGCACATCCCATCACCATCAGTGGGTTTGTGTGTCTGTGCTGTTGGCTTGTGAGCTGTCCCCCTGTGTGTCACCATTGTCCATGCCTGTGGCATTGCTGGTGCCATCCAAGTCAGTCCCACGCTCCATCTGCTCCGGTGTGGCATGTTCAGGGATGCCTGTTCTCTGAGTGGGCAGGTGCTCCCCACATACACCCTGCACAGAGCCATGGTCTGTGGCAGTGGCCTGTATGGTGACTGTCTGAGCATGCAGTGCTGGTCCTAGTGCCATGCCCACTGAGAGTGCTGGGGGTGTGGGGTGGAGGTGTTGGGTAATCAGTTCCAGGGCCACGGCGGCCCATGTAATATCATAGCCAATGTTACATGCGATGTTGGTCAGCACCACGATGGCAGCTGTGGTGTGCCACTATTCTTCAAGGTGGTCCCACTCCAACTGCTGCAGCATGTGGTACTGCTCCCTCTGGTAGGGGTCATGCCTGGGCTACCAGCTGCATCTGCGAGGGCTGGTTGATGTGCCCTCATTCCCCCTGTATGCTCTGACCATGGTCCTATGGGTGCCATTGGTGCTGGCTATGGCCCTGTGGGTGTGGCTGCCCCTCTCCCCCACCAGATGAGGGTGCAATCGGGGCTGGTGCTGGTCCTTGATTATGCTGCCCGTTGTTCTCCATGTTGTGTAGTTTCTCACCCCCGATGCTGCTGTCCACCTCCTCTATAGGGGCGTTGGTCAATTCAGCATCACTGTCAGTGTCCATCGGTGTCTCTGTGTCCATCTCCATCCCTGTGAAGACATAATAGTGTGCATTAGTGTACCTGTGTGCCTCACAGCCCTGCTGTGGGGTCACGTTATGCTTACACCTGTTACTTACTCGATGGTGCCTCACATTGTGTGCCACTATGCAGTGCCGCTTCCACCACCATGCCTTGCAGTGTCTGCCTCCTGTCTACTGCTGTGTCCTGTGGTGCATGGGCCATGTCTGGGGGGGATGGGGGAGATGTTGCCATGGCACTTCCACTGGCTGTTCATCCGCAACTGCCTTGTACCTGCACTGCACCTACCTGCCTGTGTGTCCACTCCCCCTTCCACACTGTGGATGGCCACCTGTGTCAGTATCTGTCACTGTGTCACCAGTCTCTCCAGGGATGTCAGCTATGTGTCCTGTGCAGGTTCCCCTCCTCCTATGCCTTGCCACTCATGCGCCATGGCTGCAAGCTTTTTCTTCATGGTCGCATGGCGGTCAGGCCACTTCTGTTGGATGGCCATCAGTGTCCTTGCCTCCAGCCCTGAGGCATTGATGCTGGCCTGTATATCCAGCCACATCCGTGCCTTTGCCTCTGGGGGGGGTGGTGGGTGCAAGGGCACCTTACAACCGATCGTACTGCTGCCTGATCTCAGCTACCATCGCAGCCACCTGCCCACCACTGAAGTCTGGGAACCGTGTGCGTGTTCCGCATACACACCCTCCCCATTGCCCTCCTCTGTGTCCTGCATCATTGCCTTCCACAGTGACTTCCTCATCCCCTCACCATTCCGCCATGTCTCTTGCGCACTGCTGCTGCACTGCATTCACATCTGGACTGTGTTACCTGTTATGGTGGAGTCAAGGGGCAGTTCCATCCATCCTGGCTATGCCCCGTCCTGTCCGCACGTCCCTCCATGAGGTGCTTACTCATGCCCCCTTGGTGTGTACACCATACACTGTCATTTGTGAATCCTGTATACACACATGGCACTGCGCACCATGTAGGGGTGTGCATGGTTTGCTACCACACATAGTGTATTTGGTGCCCCTTTGTGCATAGCACCCTGAATTTGTTTGTAAAATAATCCACTGACATTTGCCACTTTCTAGTTGGTGATGTTTTGAAGTAGTATGTGTGTTTATAGGCCAGAGCAGAGGCAGTCCATTGTAGAAAGAAGGCAGCTTTCCCATGAGATGAAGTGGAGGAGCCAATGATGTTGAAAATGGGATGCCTATTTTAGCTCATATGTCCAAGTATGTCTCTGGTCAGATGCAGAATGCTGATTGCTTCAGTTTGAGGAGTTTGAAATGGTTCTGGGTGCAGGAATTTTGAAAGTGCTGGTAATGCCACTAGTATTGGTTTAGCTGCTGTTTTACATGTAAGGGGCTTTAAAATGGAGTACCAATGAAGCAATAAATTGTCACGCCCAAGTAAGGTGTGCCAGGCCAACAGTAGCTGGAGAACTTTTATTTTCCAAATTATGTATGCCTTTGTAAATTAGCCTTTCTAAATGGCTTTACTATTCTCTCTGAATAAACTTAATGAATGAATATTCTTCCATCAGTGCCGAACAAAGGCACTAGTAATACTACACCTAGGATTACAGTGGTTAGGTGAATGAGAGCAGCTGAATATTGCCAGAGGTGGCTGGATTTGTGGTTGCAAGGAAGCTAGGCAAGCATGAAAGGGCACACTAGTGATGATATGGGGATATTATAAAGGTTAGGAATGCCTATCAGCCAATCAGAAATCAGTTTTCCTTTGACCGATTCCATAATATCATATTACATAGCACCTTTAAAAACCCGTATCAGAATTAAACAAAATCTGGTCAGAGCTGATATGGCTGTGGAGAGCTTTTAGAAGTGGTAAGAGGATGGGAAAGAATATGTGGTGCTTTCACTGCACCAGAGTCAGCCATAAGTAATACTGCAGTAATTACAGTACTGCGCATGCATGATACTAGCACATGTGAAGTTTGCCCTGTAGTCAGCCCTGCACAACATGGCGATGCTGACATAACTATGTATGCATCATAGTCATGCATGCACAGTTTAAGTCAACATCACCATGTTGCACACGGTGGCCGTCAGTACTGCAGATGCAGAACAGAAAAGTAGTGTGCTGGGAAGTAGGTATGTTTATGCGGCCCGAGGAGGGGAAGGGCTGCATAAACAGAATCACTGGAAACTATGTCGGAGCACTGTGGCAGCACATCAGACAGCAGTCCGGTTACATACTTCCACAGTGTTGTTATACAAATCTGATGATGGCATAACATCCATGGAGCCTGGCCCATGCAGCTGTACAAATCAGAATCAGGAGGAGTCGATTAACAAACTAGAGATCTGGTCAGGTACTTGCTCGTCATCACAGTCTCTTTCTCATTCTTTTCTAAGCAGTAATTTCTGGTAAATGTGCCTTAACCATATTGATCTCAGTGCTGGTAGACTACTTCTGGTTTTCCCCTGATTGTATTAGGCAGAGGTAGTAGCAGTCTTGAAGTGGTTGCTGCTGGTGGTGGCATGCTCTGGAAAAAGTGGTCCCAATGCTCTTCTGCACATTTTAGAAATGATGCCTTTCCTTGTTTTTTTCTGTAAAGAAACTGACCCCTTTAACACAAAAACAAAGAGTCAGTTATGGCCTCCACCCCCCCTCCCTTTTTTGCTTCAAGTGAGGACCGTCATTATGGGTTTGTTTCAGATGTACAGTGGCAGCAATAGATGCAAAATATTGTTTAAAAGTAATCAATTGTATGTAAAAGCTGTTTTTTTTTTGAATGTGTGCTTTCTTGATGTTGTAAGTATCACTCCACCAATGTGTACTCTGCCCCTGGATTTCTATACCCCCAAGTGCATTATTTTACATTTTTGTGTTCAGGACAAAAATGGCTTTCAAATGAGGGTAGTCACTAATCTAAATTATTTGTAGTTTTTTATGTTTCCACGCGCCTGTGCAAGAAACATCTTGTGTTACAATGACATTTCAAAGTTGTGTCAGGGACGAGTCCAATGCACAGCAATCTAAAGTGGGCTTGTCCCTGGCAGACCAATGAGCATGCAGCCAGATTGTGACACCAGTCACAGTTTCACAGCTGGAAGCCATTCTCTAGTTGAAAGAAATAAAGTGCTGGAATGAGAGTGCTTCATTCCTTTCATTTATGCCCTTACTGATCTTACTGCCCGTCTCCACACCCATCCTGCAGACGTCCAGGTACCCAGCCATATACTGTATCCCCCACTCTCTGTGCCATAAGCAGTAAACAGTCCTAGAAATAAAGAACAAATAAATATTATTTATCCTTTCCCAGACAGACATCTGCATTGAACTTGTTTGTGTCTCTGTGTGAATAACAGTGTGTTCTTGTCCCTGAGCTCCTCTCTCTCTCTCTCTCCAGTTCTTCATGTGTGCCACAATGCCCAGCCTGAGCATTGCTCTCTGTGATGGTACCCATTGACCACCCTGTGGATCTCATAGTGTCCATGCTGCCTCAGTGTATCCTCCACCCCGCCACACAATATGAGGAGCAAAAGTGATGAGAAGTGAGGCAGCATTGCCTGCAGAGCTGTAGGTGGTGAGTGGTACCAGTGTCAGGGACAGAGTGGAGAGAGAGCCCCCAAACAGTGACAGCAACATGCTGAGATGCGGTGAGTAAGCAAAATGAGAGTGATCACTAGGTGACAGGCTGTCGGTATTGCAGCACTGCCTTGGCAGTGTGAAATTGGGGGCAGTGCAATGTAGTGACCACAAACACAATGACCAGTGGCTCCCAGACCTGCACCTGAATAAACATTAATTTAATGGGTGGCCTGTTCCCTAGCAGAATCTACTTACCCTAACCCCTTCCCCCCCCCCGAGAGAGACACACACCGACAGAGAGCACCGCTTCCAGTGCGGCATATATGTGGCGGTCCAATCTCTTCTAGTCAGAGATGGTGTCAACCCCCTCCCCAAAACAGAGAAGTGGAGTACAGTGTGCGCCTGATCTCAATTAGCATCCATTTTATTTCCACTCACTCTTCCAGCACCTTGCTGTTGGTCTGACTCTCTGTCTTTCTGAAGCTCAGTGGAAGCAGACAGCACATACAGAGAGGCAGATAAAGTGGCAGCAAGAGTGCTGTGATCAGGACAGAGAGCAGTGCTGCAGAGTTTTCCTTTCACTGTGGGGAGCGGGCGTGAGACAGAAAGTAAGAAACCAGGAGAGACACAGTGCAAAACAAACTTGCTGCATCTATTCCACCACTGCACAAATGGTGCACCCAGACAGAGCCAGAAACAAATATGTGGGTCACGTATCTGCCCCTTCACATTGACTAGTACAGTGTAGGGTGGGCACTGAATGGGCACCCCTGGGTAGTTGCTGCTCCATACACCTCCAGCTCACATCAGCACATATGAAACAATCTGCAGTAGCCACAGACTGATGTAGGTTACTCATCTTCCCCTCCACACCCATCCCACTCCACACAGGTTGGCACAGTGACTAGGTGACATACAGGTGGGCAGCCCAAGGTAAGTAGTGGATTTTGGCCTGGCAGAAGATGGTGACTGCTGCCCCCTTCACAGCCGTCCCACCACTGCACATTGGCTGCCCCAACCATATACAGAAATGTGAGTTGCACATTTGCCACACAACATCTGTTTCTATCTAGAGTGGTGGGTTCCAGGTGGGTAGAAATGGGGGATGCAGTCTTCATCCACTGGGTGGCCTGAGGCCAATGGCTCCCAACACATCTTTCCACATTTCTGGACCTGTGATGCATTTTTTCCTTCCATTCCACCTCCTGCATGTAAGGAGCACTCTGCCAGAGCCAATGACAGATGTGGTTCATACATCTGTCCATCTTCACCCATCCAAGTTTCATGAAAGTTGGCACTGGCATTGAGTGGGCTCCAGGCTGGTGACTCTGGGAGAATGCTGCCCCATCCCCCCGTTCCACCTCCACATAAGGGTAGCACTATGCAGCAGCCAGGGATAAAGATGCAAAGTTGCACATCTGCCACTTCATACCCATCCCTGCTCCACCAGAGCTAACATGAAGGTTGGAGTGGGCTTTGGGTGACTTACACTTCCTAACCCTATGCCACACCACTACACATGCAGAACATTCTGCTTCAGCCATAGGCTCTCCCACCTAGCATGCCCTACCCATGGAAAGCACTCTGAGGTACTCAGATATAAAAATGTGGATCTTGTATCTGCCCCTCCACAGCTGTTCCCACTCTGCTGGGTGAGTGGGGGGTAGGATACAATGGGTGCTCCTTAGTGACTGGTGCCCCCTCTTGTGCCCCCACCTATCAACCCAATACTTTACAGCAGCCAGAGAAGAGATGTGGATTGCACATCTGCTCCATCATAAACTATGCCAATTCCAAAAAAGTTTCACACACAGGCTGGAGTGTGGTCTAGGATGGTGTCCATTAACTGACTGTTCCCCCCATCCCGCCTCCACACATGGGGAGCATACCTCCCCCTCCATTACACATTTGCACATAGAGAGCACTCCTCGCCCTTCATGTCTCCTTTCCATATGTGGAGCAATTCTTCTTCTCCAGCCCTCTTCCACGTGGAGGACATAGTGTCTTATGTAATCATATTTGGTCTCAATCCTTGTTGAATACAACATTGTACATATTGTACATACTAATGTAAAGAAAATTGCTTTATTTTAATTTATATAAGGTGTCCTTACTTTTTGTATCTCACACCATGTATTGTCTTTATCTTTGCTTGTACAAGGGACCTCCTTGCAAATAAGCTTGCTCAATGGATTTTATCCCTTTACAATAAACTTGAACTTGAACATGGAAAGCACTCTTCCCTCCATTCCAGCTCCAAATGTAGGTGTCATTGCTCCACCTCATCCCACCTTCATACATTGTGAGCACTCATCCCCTGACTTCTCCAGTGCTTCTCCCACTACATTTCAGCTCCCCCTCATGGAGAACACTTCTCCCACTGCATCCCACCTCCTCCACCTCCATCAGCCTCCGCACATGGGAAGCTTTGCTCCCACTTCATATCAGCTCTGTACATGGGGATCACTCCACCCCTTCATCCCACTGCCCTTACATTGGGAGCATTGCTCCCCATCCATCCCACTCCTACACACGGAGACTCCTCCTCCATACATTTGCATCACTCCTCCTCTACCACCATCCCACCTGTACATATGGAGAGTACTCCTAACCCCATTCCACCTTTGCACATGGGAGAACTCTGCAATAGCCAGAGACAAAGATGTCAGTCAGGCATCTGCCTTTCCACACCTATTCCCACACCACATCATAAGCTCCAAGTTGGGCAGAACATCTGTGGGGTTGAGATGTGATGAGTGGGTTGCCCTGGGAGATGGTACCAATACCCCTCACCACCTCGCTGAATGAGAAAAGTCCCCCACAACGCAATCTTTATTCTTTTCTCCACTCACCACTTTTCTGCTGATTATCCACCTGTTTGCTTGCCTTACCAGTTGCTCCCCTCCCAAGACAGGACTATAGACCCCTAGGCCAGGGCAGATTTTTCCTCGACCTCTCCTGTCTTCTCTTCAGACCATGCCACCAGTCCAGCTAACATTCAGCACAGTCAAGAAGACGCACCACGCGTTACTCATAGCTTGGCACTGGATGGGTCAGTTCTTTCTCTAGTAGACCATACTTCAAATTCTCACACAATTCAACTGAGGCTAGAGAAGAGCAGCACACAGTCCCACTCTACCACCATGACAGTGAACGGGACTCCACAATTTGCTCGGAACTGTACAGACGATGAAGCACAGCAGCATGCTCACTAGTCTGTCTCACCAGGCTTCTCCTGTTCTCTCTGTTGATGATATCTCTATCTCCCCTAGCCATCAATGGTCCTGTGCATGTACATTGTGTTGCAGCTAGCTCCAACCACTATGGAACCTGCTGAGACACTGACATTTTTTAAGCAGCTGAGCCTGAGCCAATCTGAAAATAAAATACAGGAACTTGAACTACGCCTGCCTATGCCCATGTAATCCACAACAGTTCAGACATATGTAATGTTTACACTTAAAGGCACTCCCCCCAGCCCAGCCAGCCCTCCACCTAACCCGGCACACAAATGAACACCAACTGTGACTCCTCCAACATCCTTTGCAAGCAGTGAGGATCCCTCACTCTCAAGCGGTCAGTCCTGTACAAGTAGCAGAGTCGGGGGTCTGGGGTTCCAGTTGGACCTGCTGCTGTAATGGAGCTCAAGCCTGCCTGAATACAACAGGACAGCTAAACTGAGTCCCATTAATCTCTACAGATAGAGGGCTGCTGCACAGATGATTACTACAACCACTCAGGCACCACCGGGGATTTAAAACAAGATCTGGACTATGGTAGGCAGCCTGCCATCCTCCTCCTCCTCCTCCTCCTACACTGACTGCTTGCAGCACATGCCCAGCTTCTCCTCTACTACCGGTACCCACGAATAGTCAAAGGTATTTGGTGGGTGGCCCCCCGTTAAGTGGTCAGTTGTGCTCCTCGGCTTGTTACTAGTCACTGCAACCGATACTCTCTTTTGACTTCCTTCTGTGTCTGATTGCATTTGCCTGTTTTCAAACACCAACTTTTTTTTCTAGTGTCTACTTGGATACAGAATATTAACTATATCTAAATAAAATATAATTGCTTTGAAGAAGATAGAAGCCTTTATTATGGCTCGGCTTCAATGTATGGTTGGAGAACGCTGAAATCACATCTTGATTGTTTGACTTCCTTATTGCTATTTTATATCAAATATAATAAAATATATATTTTTTTTGTTTTTTTGAGAAGATAAAAGCTTTTATTATGGCCCTTTTTGGTTTGATCCACACACGCCGAAGCGTTGAATTAGTGAGAGCTCCATGATTGTTGCAGCCTTGCACCATTCCTCTGATCCTAAAATATGCATCACAACAGTTGTATAATTGTAGGTCGATATTCAAATGACTTTAATTCATTATAATTACACACTAAGAAGAATGGTCTCAATGAGTTTATTTAAGGTTTCATAATTTGACCTTTTACAATTTTAATGACCTCCCAATCCCAATCCTCTAGTATTCAATTTGTTTTATCTAAACATTTCTTTGCTCAGTTCATCAATAGTCCAATAAGATTTAGAATAAAATTACTTTGGAACAAAAACTTTATAAACATTGGGTTTGAATTTGCTCAAATATGAACTTCTCTGCAAGTTAAAAATGCATAGGAGATTAGTTGTACATACTTTTGTATTTCTCCACACTTTTACTGTGGAAATTTGTAAAAAAAAAAAATAACACTTGATCTTTTGCACAGGTCTTGACCTCCCATAAAGGGAATAGATTAAACTTATTTAGGAATCATTCAAGAGTTATCCCAAGGTCAAGATTTAGTAAACTATACATTTAATGCATTTTAATAATAGAAGTTGCCAAAGAGGACATAATAAATGTAAACTGAACTTCACTGTGTTCACTGCTATAAATAAACAGTTTCTTTATTGTTTTATAACAAATTAGATTGCTGGATAAGCTAAAGGAAATGGGGGTAGGGAGACAGTTGTTAAGATGGATAGGAAACTGGCTCTCTGAGCATACTCAGAAGGTGGTGGTTGGAGGGCTAGCCTCATCCCCAAGGTGGGTTACTAGTGAGGTGCCCCAGGGGTCAGTGTTGGGGCCACTCCTGTTCAATGCCTTTGTCTCAGACATAAGGAAGGGGATCAGGAGTGAAATGAGTCTCTTTGCAGATGACTCAAAGCTGAGTGCAGTGGTGGATGAGGAGGAGGGAAGGGTGGCCTTGCAGGAGGACCTGGAGGCGCTGGAATGGTGGTCAGGAAAATGGAAACTAAAATTCAATGTGGGAAGTGCAAGGTTCTGCACCTAGGAGTCAGAAATCCAGGCCAGCGGTATACCCTGTGAGGAGACATGATTCAAGTCACGGATGGTGTGAGGGACCTGGGGGTAGTGGTAGATGTCAAAATGAAAAACTCAGAGACCTGTAGAAGGGCAGCAGCAAGGGCAAATAGGATGCTGGGATGCATCACCAGGGGGATTACCTCCAGAAAGGCGGAAGTGATCCTTCCCCATACAACTGCTTGGTTAAGCCACGCCTCAAGTATAGTGTGCAGTTTTGGAGACCATATTTCAAGAGGGACGTTAAACTCTTAGAGAGAGTCTAAAGGAGGGCAACCAAAATTGTCTGGGCCTGGGGGAGAGGACTTATGAGGAGAGGCTCAAGGAGCTCGACATGTACACCCTGGAGGAGAGAAGGGATGGGGGGGACATGATAAAGGTCTTTAAGTACATGAAAAGGATCAGTAAGGGAGGCCCAGTCAGGGTGCTCCAAAGGAACTGGGGGCAACGAGAGGTTACGGGTGTAAGCTGGATGGGGCAGGCTCAGAGGGGAGAGGAGGAGGTGTTATTTCACTGAAAGGGTGGTGGAGCCATGGAATGTGCTGCCCAGGGAGCTGGTAGAGGTGGAGACTGTGGACAGGTTTAAGAGGGGATGGGACAGGGACAGGTATAGGTACAGGGGGAGGGTAAATCTGACCAGGCCCAATACAGGTGGAACATATGGGACTGGGGGACAATAAAACCCAAGGGGGAGGGGGGACACCAAAATCGTCCCTCAGTGCGGTTGCTGAAAATCGAGCAGACTCAAAAGGCTGTTAGGCCTATTCTGATGGCATTTTAGTATGTTTGAAAGTTAGTATTTATTTCGAATGTTGTGAGCATAATGATGGTGTGTACAGTGTGTGTGTGTGTGTGTGTGTGTGTGTGTTTGTTTGTTTGAAGTAGCTCAGCATATTTTTTCCCCAAAAAGCATAGTAAAAAATGCCTGCTGATTGCTATATATTTCACCTGGATACTTCACAGAATACCTCGCCGAGTTGAAAATGCATAGGAGATTAGTTTTACGTACTTTTGTATTTCTCCACACTTTTACTGTGGAAATTTGTAAAAAAATATGAAGAAATAACACTTGACCTTTTGCACAGGTATTGACTTCCTGTAAAGGGGATGGCTTAAAACTTATTTAGGAGTCATTCAAGAGTTATCCCAAGGTCAAGATTTAGTAAACTATACATTTAATGTGTTTTAATAATAGAAGTTGCCAAAAAGGACATAGTAAATGTAAACTGAACTTCACTGATATAAACTGTTTCTTTACTGTTTTATTACATTTTAGATTGCAGTATTCATTTCAAATGTTGTGGCCATGAAGATGGTGAGTACTGCATGTGTATGTGTGTTTGCTGTAGCTCAATAATATTTTTCCCCAAAAAGCATAGCAAAAAATGCCTGCTGATTGCTATATATTTCACATGGATAGTTCACAGAAGACTTGGCATATGTCTGAGACAGTGCTTATGAGATAGTGTCTTAAGAGGTGCAAAAAACTGTAAATCTTTTTAGATTTGCTGGGAAAGGGTGACATTTATACGGTATGAATCTTTCTTGAAAGACAATACCTGCCCAGCTGAAGCTTGTAGCAAGAACACGTTTAAATGTCAAATATTTAATAATAATAATGGCTTTATTTATAAAGCACCTTTCTTCAATCAAGGCACTGTACAACTTTAAAAACAGATAAAGTCAAGTAAATAAAAGTATAAAAATTCAGGTACAACAGGCAATAACTAGCGGTCAAGTATAAGTAATCATCATAAGCAATATGCCATAGATGGGTCCTCAAGGCCCTCTTAAAGCTCTCCACAGTCATGCACTCACGGGTCTGATGAGGTAGAGAATTCCACAGGGTCGGGGCCGCAAACATAAAAGTACAGGCCCTGATGGCAAGGCCGTACTCTGGGAATCTCTAACAACCCCTCGTCAGCTGAGCAGAGAGGTCTTCTGGGGCGGTAAGGCTTCAGGAGCTCTTGCAGATAGACTGGGCCCAATCCATGCAGAGCCTTAAAGGTCAGAAGCCCGACCTTGAAGGTGATTTAAATATGCAAGTTGTTGCATTTCAAAGGTGGTAAACAAATCTTCAGTTTAATAGGCAACATATATTTAACAAGCTGTTTCAGCTTCCTAATGGCCATCTGATAAGCAGCTGGGAGTGATGTCTCCAACATTCTAAACAGAAAGAACGGAGTATTTTATATCAATTGGCATAGTGATTTGTAGATGTGGAAGGATATATTGAAAACTCCTAAATATGCATTCCACAACACTCCATTTTTCCAGCTACAGACATCAAGATGGTTGTAGGCTCTGCCTACAGCCATAAAAAGCAGAGCACTGAGGTACTGTAGTTTTTAAAGTGGTGGAATTTCAAAACTTGCTGTAATTGTTTGTGACATATCATTCACAGGGTAGCACTGACATCAGCCATGAAGACAACAGGATGCCCCCCCACCCATCATTCATCACCATGTTTGTGTATGTTGTGGGGTTGTATAGAGGGTTTGTGAGACACTGCTACCCATCCCCTCTTGGCCAGTAGAGGCACAGCTGAGCAACAGCAGATGATGCTAACCCTTCCCAATGGCACTGTGCTTCCCTTGGGGATTAAATACAGCTTTCATCGGTCTGGGTGGGATTCTGAGCTTGGGACATGGATCCAGGTTCCTTACATGGTGAGCAGATTTACTCATCCCTAGGTGTTTTGGCTGGCCTAATTACTTTATTGGTTCTAACACTATGCAATTCTATCATGTTAATGTGTTCTCCTATAAACGAGGATACCCTGGCAGCTATGCTGAGCTCTTCTGTGTTGTCAGCATATTAACAAATTGGTTGATGACATGGTGTAAAACAGGTTCTGTTCAACCAAATCTGCACACCTATTGTGATGTTGCAAAAACAAGGAATATTTATTGTAAGAGATAGTCTATCATGAATCTTTTCTCATGTTTAAGGCTACTCAAAGCTTTGAGCAGGGCTTTACATTGCCCATATGGTAACTCCACAACAGAAGAATATCAGAAGGGGTGTGGTGTCATACATTAGAAATAACCCATGACAGGGTGTGGGGTTATAGGTATTTAATCCATGCCTGGGGTACATTGTGAGGCACAAGGCCACAGGCCGAGTGTCCATACAGCAACCCAGGCATGGATTAAATGGCTATAACCACACACTCTGGTTTAAACAACAAAAAATACACAAAGGTGTTCTTTTGCCATTTAAACAGCAACAAAGGTACTGTATCCTGCCAACTGGCAAAATAGTCCCTAATAAATAATGCATTTCTGAGTGGTGTTATGAACATAGAAATGTCACAGATACACTACTGATATAATCTGTGACATCTCTTGTGCATAATATGCATTCCTACATGTCCTAGGAGTTGCACAAACAATCCCCCTCACACACACACACATACAGCAAGTGTTCCTTGAGAGCAGTGGACTGCCCAGCTTCTCTCCCCCTGTGTGTTTCCCTTGTTGTACAGTTCTGTGACCTTCTCCCTGAGTCATTGACATGTGCAGGTAAACATGTCATGGCAACAGTAGAGTTAAGGCTTGCAGATGCCATGCTACTCCCCCATCACAGTGATATAGTGTTGGTCTCTCTCTCTCAGTAGGCAGAGGGGGATGTGGTGCTATAGGTAGAACACATTGCCGCACGGCAACTAAGTGTCAGGACAGCCAAGAAAGGCGACATGCTCCCCTGCAAGACACACTCACAGACACATTGGGGCCAAACTACCAGTGAGCAGTGGAGATGCAGCAGCTCACCATGGAGATTGTCACAAAGATATCCAACCTCACAGGACAAGCTGTGATCAGAGACATAGAGAGAGCAAAAGCCATGGCCTGGCTCGCTCTCACTCTCTCTCTTTTGTGTTTTTTTACAGTGCACTACAACTTTGTGGACCTCTGCCATTACTGTGTTCTTTGTCCTCCTATCTGTGTTTCTGTCTCTCTGTCTCTGTCTCTCTGTCTCTCTCTTTCAGCAACAGCAGCACCAGCACAAGACCGAGAGAGAGAGAGCGAGATAAGATGCATATTGCTATAGAGAGTCATTGTGCCCCTTGGTCCATGGCGATCTGCAGGGCAGGTGGGTGGGAAGACCCAGGATCACGATGGTGGGTCTGTACATCCCACTCGCTGTCACCTATTGCATCCAATTAAACAGAATTTTTAGTGCTCCCTCCCAGCGTGTCACTCACTGTGCCCTAATCATTTGGTCTGTCTTTTTTTCACTCTCTCTGTTCCTGTCACATGCTCCCTGCATAACATTACTTACCAGGCAGTGCTGAAGGACATATCTTAGCAGAAGACCACTCCATGCAATTCATTCTCTTGCCACGGTACTTTCCTCACCTCATCGACTGTTGCCTACCACACAAAAAGAGAGAGAGAGAGACAAGAAAACAGACATACAGAACTGCAGCACATCTGGCATTAAGTGACCTTGTCTGTCTCTCTCACTCTCCATGGTGGTGTGTGTTTCTTGGCAATGTTATCTGCTGCTGGGGGAGATTGGGAATCATATGTAGAGGAACATGATAATACTGCTGCAGCTCAGCTAGCCAAGTAATGGGACCACAAGCAGTTGCTTTTCCTCATCATTTCTCTGCTGGGTCTCAGAGATCCACAGGGCAGGTGTGTGAGGAGGCATTAAGTACATGTTTTATGTCACTGTAGGAAGATACAACCAGCTAATTCTCACTGACATGACCATGTCCCAACAATACAGAAGAGCTGTCACCGATGCCGTGGTTCTCTCCTTGGCTTACAGTGTTGCAGCTCTCGTTTGCTTACAGACCATTTAAATGGCTGCCAGATACTGTTCACTTGCTGCCCAGAGAACAAGGTCCACCAGGCTGACGGATTCTCTCTGGGAAGCATCACCCTAACTGTGCTGGTACAGGCATTTAATCAACGGTCAGGTGATGCTTCCTGGCAAATTAAACTTCTTCCTCAGCAAACCCATGTTATAATATGTGATACTACATTTATTCTAAAACATGATATAACTACACAATGTAATGTATGAGAACAGTTTAGGTTTGGTGAAAACGTCCTCAAAGAGCCAGCCGTAACATGCAGATAATGTGTAAAAAGAACAATATTTTTGTCTCAGTAAAAAAATGTGTCTGTCATTAGTCTTACTGGGATAGATACAGCAGGTTTGATATCATTGAAACTTAGTGGAATACGGACAACCAATGTAATACACATCAGGAATGTTTTACAAAATTCAGAAGTGACTGAAAAAGGAAGAAGGGGAGATGAATATAATTGTGTATTAAACAAGAATAAGAGGTTCTAGTAAGGGACGATATTAAGAGGATCGAACGAAAAACTGAATTCTTATAAAAGGAGATAACTAGGGGAATAGAAGTAAAATGATACTGGAAGTTCTCTACAGAGCTCCCAGGCCCGACATGGGATCTTGCTTGTGAATTATATGATGAAATCCAAATGACAATATCAAGGGGTCTGGTAGTAATTATGGGAGATTTTGATTTAACAGAAATAAACTGAGATAGAGGGTGTGCCAAAGTAAAGGCAGGACTGAAATTCTGAAAGTAACAGAGGACTAGTTGCTTTTTGTAACAGCATGTAGGTGAGGGGCAGATATATTAAATCTAGTTCTGAGCAATGAACAGGTAGGTTTCTTCTATTGGGGTGGGGTAGCATCCAGGGGTCAGCAACCATAGTGTGGTAACATTCAAAATAAGAATGGTTAGATTGGAAGTGAAATAAAAAAAAACTTCTGGAGGGCAGACTTTAATAAACTGTGAAGATTTGCTTCAGGATGAACCAAGAGAAGAGGTAAGTGGTGTCTTTTTTCTTAGCCCTCTCATTGGCTCTCGGCACCTTTCGCCACACTCCAGGTGGCCCTGCTGTTTCTTCACTTTAGCTTAGCTGCCCAGTAAGAATGTAAACTGATTTACAGCCTAGACTACTGTTTTTGATAGACAAAAATGACAGTTTGTTGTAGATTATTTTTAGATTGTGCTACAGTACTGCAGTGTACCTTGCACCCCCTTTGCTAATTAATATCTTTCTCTTTCTCTCCCTCTCTGACCCTGCTCCCTGCTTAATTCTTTCCCTTCCCCCCTTCTGACCCTACCCTGTCCTTTATTCTCCAAAACCCTCCATCCAGTTTAGGAATTAACTAAATTTCACCCTCCCTTCCCTGCAGGTTCCAGTAAGGCCTGATTGGGCTTCGATTTTCTATCGAACTGCTACTGCGGTTTGAACTTAGATGCCTGCCCACTTCACCACAGAGCCATCCACTACAGATATGGACAAGGACTGCTCCCAGAGTGCAGAGCCCCTGCTGGAGAACTTTAAATTTCTGGCACCTTTTTTCATAGCCCTCTCATTGGTTCTCGGTACCTTTTGTCACATTCCAACTGGCCCTGCTGTTTCCCCGCTTTAACGTAGCTGCCTAGTAAGAATGTAAACTGATTTACAGCCTAGACTACTGTTTTGGTTAGACAACAATTACAGTTTGTTGTAAATTATTTTTAAATTGTACTGCAGTGTACTCTGCACCCCTCTTTGCTAATTAATCTCTTTCTCTCTCCCTCTCCCTCTGACACTACTCTCTGCTTAATTCTTTCCCTACCCTCCACTTCTGACCCTGCCCTATCCTTTGTTCTCCAAAACCCTCCCCTCAATTTAGGAATTAACTAGACTTCACCCACCCTTCCCTGCAGGCTGCAGTAAGCCCTGATCGGGCTTGAATTTTCTATCGAACTGCTACTGCAGTTTGAACTTAGATGCCCGCCCACCTCCCCATGGAGCCAGCTGCTTTAGGTACGGACAAGGACCACTTGCAGAGTGCAGAACCTCTGCTGGAGAACCTGCCCGCCCCTCCCTCTCACCCTAGTCGATCATTTACTTGTATAGCTATCCTTGCTCACGTGACCAAGTGTGTGGTTTCCCATTTGATCCTTACATTTTCTGACTTCTAGAGTGCAGTTCACAGCTTTAAGCTAGCACCAAGCCACTCCTTTTCCCAGCTAGTAAACCTGTCTTTCTCTTTCCCTGTAACTTATTTACATGCAGTATTTCTATTCTTACTTTCCAACAATTTCACTCTTGACTTGTACCTGCACACTTGGTGAAAAGTCATTCAAAGTGTTCTACCACATTGTTAACCATGGCTCCCAAACTCCCAGTCATGTTTTTTTACCAGTCTTGCACTATCCTTTACTGTGGCACTCTTTGTCACCCTACCCCTATCGCTATGTCAACTTCACATCTAATCTCTCAGACTTTACCTTCTCCAATATGCTAGTTATGTCTCACATATATGCTGATCTTACTCCATTAATGGTCCCTAGATGTCTCACTTACAATGCAAATCATACCTTTCAGAGACACCCTCGCTACCATGTGTTTCTGCCCCCCTCCTTCATTTGACATAAGCTATGGTACCTTCTCCTTCTCGCCTTATTGCTCTCTGGTGATGTGGAAATGAACCCTGGACCCGCTACCCAATACTCTTACTCTGACACATCATTGAACAGCACTAAAGGGTCTACAGCTTGTTCATCTTAATATCAGGAGCATCCTCTGTAACCTGCTGGAATTTGAAGCTAGGGTAGCTCTCTATCACCCTATCTATCTATCACCCTGATCAGAGACTTGGCTTAAACCTTCTATACCTAACTCAGCCTGTGCCCTACCTAACTATAACCTAATAAAACCTAATCAGGAGTGACAGACGCACCCCTAAATGGAGTGGTGGCATTGCCATATTTTACAACGTTCATCTCAACCTATCCATCCTTCCTATACCTGCCCTTTCCCAATGTGAATCCCTTTACACCACTGTCCTGTTAAGTGCAAAAAAGCTGCATGTAGTGTGTGCTTATAGCCCACCCAAATGTGGTACCTTATTCTTGAAGAACTCCTCGACCAAATTGCCCAGACTGTGGGACATAATGAAGTAATCATTCTTGGAGACCGGAACCTGAACTAGATAGGTAATTATTGACTTTCTCCTTAACCATAATCTTCTCTCTGCAAGCCAGCATGGTTTCCATAAAGGACATAGTACTGCCACAGCCCTTTCCAAATTGACTAATGACACTCTCTTGGCCATGACAGGTGCAGTCTTCATAGACCTAATGAAAGCTTTTAATCTTGCTGACCACCCCCTCCTTCTCACCAATCTACTATCCTTGAATTTTCTCCAAGCATGTGGTTGCCTGGTTCAAAGGCTATTTGTCCAACAGGAAGCAGGTTGTTAAATTTAACTCTGCCATGTCTGATCAAGGTACTATCAACATTGACGTCCCCTAGGGCTCCATCCCGGGCCCCCTTCTTTTCTCAATTTTTATTCATAATATTGCTCAGAAAACTTCTTCTTGCTCATCCTTCTCTATGCTGATGATCTGGTCCTGTATTGCAGCTCCAAACAGATGGCTGACATCAACCTTGCTATTTCATCTGCCTTCCTCAATATTCAATCATGGCTCTCTAAGCACAAGCTTGTTTTAAATATGGGCAAAACTCAGGCTATGCTCTTTGGGTCTCCTATGACACTCAGAACCTGCCAAAACTAGCTGATAATCTCTTGTCTGGATGACTCCTCAATGGATACTGTGAACTCCTTCAAATATCTTGGTGTTCTGCTTGATGGTGTGCTCAATTTTGACTAACATATCTCAGCTACTTGCAAATCACTGAATGCAAAAATTGGTCTAACTTATAAAACAAGCTATGCACTAACCTCCTCTGCTATATTAGCCATTGCCAAGGGCACCCTGCTCCCTTCATTCACTTATGGTGCTGCCCAATTTGTAGGTGCATCTAAAACTGTCCTTCACAAATGGGACACACCATATAATAATATGTGTCAGTATGCCTTAGCATCCCCACACCAAAAACATTGCTGTCAACCTTGTAATGACCAAAAATGGTCTCCCCCACCTCTTGTCGACTCTTCTCTCTAGGATCTCTGACTGATAGCATTATCAGATCAAACACTCCTACATCAGGTGCATCTCTCCAGTTGTACCACTCCACAATTCATATGCCATTCTGGCAGAGTGTGGTTCCTCTATGGAGGCACCAGCAGTAGTGACCAAGGAGGATTCTGGGAACATCCACAAAGGAGACCCTCAAGAAGGTGGCATGGGACCCCACAGGGGAAGGAAACAACTCATGGTGGGGGACTCCATTTTTCAGAGGGTAGAACTAGGGGAGGAAGGGGAGAGGAAGGTAAGGTGCCTGCTTGGCACCATGGCTTGGAGGGACAGGGAGTGAATCCTCAGGATCACAGGAGCAGCTGCATGGGGGAGGGAGCTGGATGTCATTGTCCACCTAGGGACAAATGACCTGGCTGGGAAAGGGATCAGAGCAGTGCAGGAGGAGTTTGTGGAGTTGGGGAGGGAACTTAGACAAGTAGCACCCATGGTAACCTTCTCTGAGGTGCTGTCTGTCTATGGTATGGGTGAGCCTAGGGTGCTCCACACCATGGGATTCAATCAGTGGTTGAAAAACTGGTGTACAGCTCAGGGTTTTAGCTTCATTGGGGACTGGAGGTCCACCTGGAGGGAGCAGGCTTTTATTGGCATGATAGTCTGCATCTGTACAGGAGGGGAGCCAGGATCCTAGGTGACAGGTTTAAATGCTTCATTGGCAAGCATTTAAACTAGTCAAGGGGGGCACTGAAAAGGAGAAGGGAAATCCTACCCCCCCCCTTCAAAATCAGGGTAGTTAGTGAGGTAAACACCAAGATAGAGAATTTAATAAGGAGCTAGGCAGGGGTAAATGGAGAAAAAGACAAAGGCAGTAAGGACAAGGATGGGGCAAAAAGGGGTAAGGCCATCAAAAAATGGAGGGTAATGAGTACCAATGCCCGTAGTCTAGGTATCAAGCTCCCTGAACTGGTGATCTTGATGGAAGAGGGATGCCTGGGTATCGTGGCAGTCACAGAAACATGGTACACAAAGAAAAATGACTGGGATGTCAACATACCAGGGTATACAATCTACAGGAGGGACAGGGAGGGTAGAAGAGGAGGAGGAGTAGTAGCTCTCTATGTAAGGGAAGGGATCAAAGCAATGGAACTAAAGGGTAAACAGGGAGGAGAGGAGGCACCATGGGTCACCCTGGAGACTGGAAATGGCTCCACAATCTGCATAAGAGTTGTATACAGAACCCATCTCAAGGGGAGAAAATGGACAAGGAAATGATAGAAGGCCTCCTTAGGATGCAGAGAAAGAGGAGATATTGCTGATGGGGGACCTGAATATGCCAGATGTTAACTGGAGCATGTTTGCTGCAGCCACGTCCAAGAGGAGGGCTATTCTCAATGCCCTGAAGGGAGCATGCCTCAGACAGCTAGTATTGGAACCCACTCGGGAGGGAGCAGTCTTAAACCTGGTACTTTCAAATGGTGATGGAGAGAGGATCTCAGATCTAGAAGTGGGTAGCCATTTGGGAACAAATGACCACCAAAGAGTGTGGTTCACGATAAACACAGTCACAGAGTCAAACCATACAAAAGTGAGGGTACTGGACTTTAAGAGGACTGACTTTGTCAAAATGGGAGTGTACCACAGAAAAGCACTAGCAAACAATCAAGAAGGAGGGTGGGGGGCATGGCCCAGCCGGCATCCAGAATGACAGCATAGCTCTGGGTCTCTGTGCCTAAACCGTTGAGTAAATTGTCTTCCCTAGCTCCCTGGGACCCGTTCAGCTGATAGAACTGAAGAACTTGGTAGAGAAAACTGGTATGCCACCAAAAATGTTCAAAAAACAGGGACATCTAACTTTTAAAAGCTCCAGCAGTGGCTCTAAAGCATTGGGGTCTGAGGCCCTGCCACCATGAGCTGAAGTTACGGGGAATGCGGCCACAATGCAGCAAACTGTTAACACGGATGAGAATGCAGTGAGTTCACCACTCTTGGCACTGGAAAAGCTATTTAATGACTTAAAATATGATGTAACCTGTAAAATGAATGCAGGTTTCGAAAATGTTTCCGCTCAGTTGGCGCATATTCAAACTACAGTAAATTCTTTGGGAGAAACGGTGGAGCAACATTCGGCTCGGCTAACAGATGTGGAAGATAGGGTTAGTGCTTAGGAAGATCATTATACTCAGATGAACCCCCAGTTGCAGTCAAACCTGGCCAAAATTGAGAAATTGAAGGCAGTTCTCAACGACCATGAGAACAGGGAGAGGCGAACAAACATCCGAATAGTGGGCTTGGCTGAGGGAATGGAGGGCCGCTACTGTGCAGCCTACTGCAAAACATGGCTGAAAACACACTTAGACTTGCCAACTGAGTGCACATTGGAAGTACAACAAGTGCACAGAACCTTCAGTCGCTGTCCTGCTCCAAATGAAAGGCTCTGGCACATTATTGTCAAATTCTTACATTACCAGGACAGAGAGATGGTGCTGGATGCCGCAAGGAAAGCAGGCTCTATTTGAGTAGACTCTCGGCCTGTTAGTATCTTCCAGGATTTCTCCTGAACGGTGCAGACAGAGCAGAATGCCTTTATGCCGGTGAAACGACAACTGCACCAGCTCGACTGGCCTTTTGCATTGGTCTATCCAGCTTGGTTGATTATAAGAAGAAAAGATACAGCCCCGAAGGCCTTTACAATCTCCAATGCGGCGATGCAATATATTGAACAGGAATCTAAGCAACAAGATAACCTGATGGTTGAATTCTGTTATGAGCTGGTAATGTACTTTATTAGGGAGTGCTGAGAGGTTACAGGGCTTATTTTCTTTGCTCTGGAGACATCGGGCGATGGATTGGGGGGAAGTTGGGCATAGCTCAACCTGATCTGAAACTCATCAGAGGCCTATAAGGGCTGGTTCAGGCACCCTCCCCTGCTTTTCCCTCAATCTATATTTACTTTTACTTCTCTCCGTGTTATTTGTCTGTGAGCCTTTGTTGTTTAAGCCCAATGCTATGACTTTGATTATGGGACAACTTTGTCCAGGTTCGTGTCTGGACTTTGATTTTGGTGGACTTGTTAGATTACAGCTTCTATACTAGATTTTTTTACAGAATTGAAGAAATATACTATTTTCAGTTTGCATCTGTCAAATGTTCAAAGAGGATGGGGAGTCGGGGGTGGGAACTAATTTTTACATGTGGAGTGTGCTGGGAGCCACACAGGAGTTTAATTGGATTCTCTTTATTTTTTAGATATGGCCTGAGTGGATTAGCAAAAGCAGTGGGGGAGGG
Organism: Neoceratodus forsteri; assembly: GCA_016271365.2. NCBI lineage: Eukaryota > Metazoa > Chordata > Ceratodontiformes > Ceratodontidae > Neoceratodus > Neoceratodus forsteri. The sequence goes on from CM057452.1 coordinate 1,572,645,849, forward strand.
AGGGGCACCAAGGATTTGAAAGGACGTCTGAGCAATAATGGAACTGTATGAAAATTATAGGTCAGGGCCAGTCCTTGCCCATCTGGATTCTCAATCAGGAGTTCTCCCTGGGTGAGATGGTCTCTGAGGTGCCTCCTAATAGATCTCTTAAAGTTTTTCCAGGGTTGCTTAGACTTCAGGTCATGTCTTCCTTATAGTGGAATAGTGACTGGGCCCTGGGTGAGGTCTCAGATAGCCACATGCAGTACCAATATATGTGTGATGACAGTGAGGCCAGAAGGCTAACCTATGATACTAAAGGGGGTCGTATCTAAATTAGTACAAGGGAGGGAGGAGGGATATGGGAGTGAGGAAAGCTCCTTTTGCTTCTTTGCTTAGTTTTGTTTGGGGCTATAGTTACTTGCTTTGTTTAGCACCTGTTGCGCAGGTTTTCTCAAAGTTTGGAGGCCTAAAAGCCTCACAAGGAGGGGAAACTTTTAGATAAAGGGGCTTTAGGGAGTTCTAAGTTGGGGGAGGGGTACTGGTGGGTGTTTTCCAGAGGGATTAAAAATAAAAATGGACAAGAGTCATATGGAATGGGATTGGTATACATAAATGTTGTGCGGTGTGGGGGTGGGTCTCGGGACAAGGCTATAAACCTGTACTCCTGTATGACTAGCCTAAAATTGCTATCCTGAAATGTGAATGGGCTCAAAAAAGCAGTGAAGCAAAAACGAGTATGGGCTTATGTCAAGAAAAAGAAGGTAGATGTAGTGATGTTGCAGTAACTACACTTAACCCATGAGGAGACTAAACAGCTGGAAAGCAAATGGGGGGGTATTTTCATAGCATCTCACTTTACATCCAAGGTCAGAGGCAGTTGTATATGGTTTCGACCGGGGATCAGGGTTCAGATTCACTCATCTCAGGTGGATAGCCAGGGAAGAAACGTGGTAGTACAGGCCACTGTGGAAGAAGAATTAGTAGTTCTGGGATCCCTTTATGGCCCCACTTTTGACTGCCCAGAATTTTTTGAACATCTTGCTATTACATTAGTGATGTTCCCTGATAAGATGATAATAGGGGGCGATTTTAATACTTACTGGGATCCCTTGTTGGACCACTCAAATCCTCGCTTTGGGTGTTACCCTAAGAGTGTGTTGGCCTTAAGAAAACTAGCAGGGGAAAGGGCCATGCAAGAGTCATGGTGATTTAAGCACTCAGACACTGAGGAGTTTCCTTTTTATTCCCATGTCCACAAAATCTACACCAGGCTAGATTATTTTTTGGCTTCCCCTCCTTTCCTGGATCGAATAGAGGTGATCCAATATGATCCTATTCTAGTGTCGGACCATGCTCCCTTATATCTTGAATTGAAAAGAGACACATAGGAATGGGAAACACGACAGTGGAGACTTGACCCTACTTTACTGAACGACCCTCTTTTTGTCCAGCAAATGTCCAGTCGACTCAGGGAATTTTTAGAGACCAATAAGGTAGAAGACACTTCAGCTAGGGCTACATGGGAGGCTCTAAAAGCATTTGTCAGGGGAGAATCTATTTCTTATGCAGCCTTTAAAGGAAAACAAGACAAGAGAAGAGAGACTGAGCTAGAGTCCCAAATAATGAAGTTAGAAAAACGAGTTATGAGAAATCAGTCCCCTAAAGAAATGGCGCTGCTGAAGAGTTTGAAAGGGGAGTATAATCAGATAAACTCCAAATGTATAGAGAGGGATATTATGGTGTCCAGAGCAAGACAATATTTTGAGGGAGATAAATCAGGGAGGTGGTTGGCCTGGCTAATTAAAAAACAAAGGGAAAGGTCACATGATGGCTACCTGAGCGAGAGCATCTGCCTACCCTCGCTCCCTGACATAACGTATCATTTATAGCAATTAACGGCTTCTCTCAGCGATCGTAAGAGTCGGCCTTTGTTTCAACTACTGCTGTTTAGTGTTGGCAAGGATCGGGAGAAGGCAAATGGAGACAGAGATGCGTAAAGCACTGCCGCGCCACACGCCTCCGTCAACTCCAGAGAAGGATAAGGCCCCCAAGAGGCCCAAATCGCAAACAGCGATATCGAGTAGCTCCCCAGCGCCCGCCGTAGGGCTTACAGAGGATCGTTTCTTGGAGGTGATGCAGCCACTACAAAACACCATCACATGTATCTCAGAAAAGGTCCACACTATCAAAAACAACTTGGAGGCACTTAACTTGCGGATGGGAGATGCTGAAGTTCGCATCACTTCTTTGGAGAAAGGGAGAGACAAAATCAACCTGGAGAATGCAAGTTTGAGGCAAAGAATCCGGAAGGTGGAGGATAAAATTGAGGACCTGGAGGGGCACAGTTGGTGCAATAATTTAATAATATTTGGGCTGCCGGAGAAGGAATAAAGGCAGCAATCCTATAGCTTTTGTGCAAAAGCTCTGCGAGCGAGTAGCCGGCCCCTCCCCAAATGGCACCAGCTATGTGGTTGAAAGAGCCATCGTTTCCTGCGCCCCCCTCCCCAACCAGGCTCTCCCCCTCGGCCTTTAGTGTTTAAACTCCTTAATTACTTGGATAAACAGCACATCTTGGTTAAAGTCAAGGAAGTTGAGGCAATACAATGGGAAGGCTGAAAGCTACGAATATCGCAGGACCTACCCCAGTCTGTTTGTCTGAAAAGACGAGAATTTCATCCGATTATGTCTAAAATTATTGCAGCTGGCAAGGCATTTCGAATGCGATATCCCGCAATTCTACAGGTGAAACATAATGAGAAATGGCTTAGTTTTGAAACCCCAGCAAAAGCCACAGAGGAGCTAAGCAACCTTTTTCCTGATCTTTTTAAATGAGCTAATGAGAAATGGATAGAAGTGAAACACCTGTGTGCGATGTTGCGATGGTGCAGTATAATCTAGACTTTGTCAACATCAATACTTCACTCTGGAATAAAATGTGATCTTCTTCCGTTTCCCTTTTCTACAACTCAGAAAACCATTTACCCTGAGGAATACCTTGCTGTTTAGCCCAAGCGTACTTCATTCTTTTATTTTTGGGACAACAAATTTAATCTATATGCTCAGGACTTTGAGCTGCAGAACACTGGAAAATAGTATATGAACTATGTCTGGAAATCTTTTTTTTTTTTTTGATAGCCTGTTGAAAAAGAAAAGCAGTTTGCGGAAGGAAAAGGCGATCATATTTCCTTTTATTTCTCTGTTATAGCTTATTTTCTCTGGGGTCCTAAATGCACGTGGAGATTTAATGAGTGCTTCTTTGATTATTGTTCAGTGGCATCTGTGAAGGGGTAACATTTCAAGTTTACACTATACTGGGGACAGATATAATTGTGTCTCAGTTTCTTTTGGTAGCTTGTAATGACATAATACAATGTGGTTTAAACCAGGGGGATTAAAAGTCCTTTTCCCAGTCGGGGAAGAGGGAGGGTGGGCCTCCAAATGGCAGTCAGAAGGAGGTTTCACATGCCCTTATATATCTTAGGAGGTCAGTTATTAGAACCGGGTTGGGTAAGATTTATAAATAGTTGAATTGGAGGTTAAAATGAGAATTTGTGTGTTTTGGGATGGGAATGGATGGGGTGTTTTTTTTGAAGAGTGGGCTTTTCTGTGTAGGGATCCTGTTATATGGTTCCAATTTTAAACTGGCCCCTTGGATGGGTTTGGAGGGTGGGGGGAATCTGCGCTACTTATGGGAACTCAGTGTGACTCTGAACAATAGAAAGCAGTATAAGCAGATGAACAGTTGTTCCAATAGTTTTTCTTTGTCTTATAACACAACCTTGTTAGGATATGAGTGGCTCCTATAACTTTATTAGTTGGAATATCAAGGGGGCTCAAAGCAAAAATAAATGAATTATGATTCTAAGGCACCTATCCCTGCTCCATGTGGGAATTGCTCGTTTACAGGAGACACATCTTCTAAGGGATAAAATCTCACTGTTCAAAAAAAGCTGGGTAGGGCAAGTTTTTGGAGCTGGCCACTCCACCAAACGTAATGGTACCATAATTTTAATAGCTAAAACAGTGCCTTTTGTCATGGGCAAGGAATGGTGGGACCCCGGAGGGGCGATATATCATAGTACAAGGTCATTTGTGTACATCTCCAATAATGCTGGCCTCAATATATGGCCCTAACACAGACTCTTCCTCATTTTTTATCCGATTACTGCCACTGCTAGTCTCTAACCCCCCCCCCAACATTTATTGGTGTGGACTGGAATTTAGTCCCTAATCCAGAGATAGATTGCACTGGTAGTAGGAGAATGGGGCTATCACCAGCGCAGAGAGCTTTGAGTGATATTCTCTCCTGTGTGGGGGTGGTGGATGTATGGAGGGTCCTCAACCCGTTGGAGAGGCAATACACCTATTACTCCCCTCCACACGCCACCTCCTCCCGGATCAATTTTTGGCTAGTGAGTTCATTTGCACTCCTGGGAGTGATAGAGGCATCTATCCTTCCAAGGGTACTCTCGGACCACTCCCCCCATACAGGTGACCTATATATTATATGCAAAAGATAGGGAGGGATACAGGTAGTGCCTCAATACCCGATTATTAAAATGTCCCAAGACATCAAAACATATTCAAGATTTTATAGCTAATTTCCTTAAATGGAATTTAGGAACAGTTGAAAGAATAGACACAGTTTGGGCCGCTCTGAAGTGTGCGGTTCGAGGTGAATTCATATGCATATTGGCCACACGGGCCCGAGCGGACAGGCGTGCCTTAGACTCGTTAATAAAAGAAATTCAGCAATTAGAAGGCCAATTAAGCCGTAAACCTCAATGCAGGAATAGGCAAAGCTTCAGCAACTGAGGTCCAATTACTATGATTTAATGGCACAAAAAAGCTGAGCTAGCTATTCATCGTACTAAATTGAAATACCTAGAAGCAGGGGAGAAAGCAGGGAAGCTCCTTGCCCTAAGACTGAAACAGGCGGAAATGTCCAAATTTATTCCCGTGTTGAAATCACCCATAACGGGTGACCTGGTCTCTCACCCAAAAGAAATTGTTGGAATCCTCGGTAGGTATTAGGAGTCCCTATATTCTATAATGGACTCAGAGGTAGCGATGAAGCAAGAAATCACAGACTACCTGGCTACAGTTGATCTCCCGAGGATCACTCCCCAAGAGGCAGAGAACCTAGAGGCATTGGTCACATTAACAGAGGTAGAGCAGGCTATTAGCCAGCTACCCTTGGATAAAGCTCCGGGGCCAGATGGGTTGCCCAATAATTTTTATAAGATTTGCCTCCCTCAATTAGCTTCCCTCTTAAAAGATGCTTTCAATTTTTGGTTGCAGGAAGGAATAAAAGATTCATGTTTTTTTAATGACATGGATCACATTGATCCTGAAGCCGGATAGGGATTTATCATGTCCGGGAAGTTATCAACCTATATCCCAATTAACTCTGATGTTAAAATTCTAGCCAAAATTCTGGCATCCTGTCTAGCTTCAGTACTCAGACAGATTATTGGACGAGAGCAGGTTGGTTTTATGCAGGGATGATTCTCGGCAGATCATATGAGAAAGATAATGTACTTAATAGAGGTATCGAGGGGTGCTAAGGCCCTGGCAGCTTTAGTATCCCTCGATGCAGAAAAAGCCTTTGACCGGGTGTCTGGCGTTTTTTGTTCACATCCCTTCGTGAGTTTGGACTACCCGACAGTTTTATACAATGGGTTAGAATACTCTACTCTTCTCCCAGTGCTAGAGTGCTGCGTAACCTTTCAGATCCATTTACCTTACAGAGAGGCACCCGTCAGGGTTGCCCGCTCTCCCCGCTTCTTTTCAATTGTTATCTTGAGCCTTTAATATGAAAGTTAGTCTCGTCCCCATTAATAAGCAGAGTCCAGATTCAAGAAGAGAGATATCTAGTTTCAGCATACGCTGACGACCTCCTAATACACACTGAGAATCCTAAGGATTCGATCCCAGCTTTACTGGAGGAAATAAATCAATTTTCCTTAGTATCAGGGTATAAATTAAACCTTGCTAAAGCAAAAGTCTTTCCACTAAACTATCTCTGTGACAAAAGTATATGGTCCATTGTGGACCTTACATGGGAACCTAAGGTTCTATCTTATCTTGGGATTAAAATTTCCAGAAGTGTTCCATCAATGATCAATCTCAATCTAACAAACCTTATACGGGTAATGAAGACTGATCTGGAGAGATGGAATGCCCTTCCATTATCACTCTGGGGCAGAGTTAATATATTGAAAATGAATATATTACCAAGGCTACTATACCCTTTAAACATGCTGGGTACTGTTCTCCCAAAATCCTGGTTTCTGCACATCCAGAGAATGTGTAATGGATTTTTGTGGTGGGGCAAGGCTGTGAGAAGAGCCTACTTTAAATTTACAGTACCAAGATTCAAAGGTGGCCTTGCACTACCATCCTTGTTCTTGTATCATGGGGCCCAACACCTAAGTAGAATAGCTTATTGGCTAATAGAGGAAAACCCAAGAGCAGATTTATCCTATACACCAATATGGCTTGATATTGAGCGCAATTTAGCCTGGAGTGTTTCAATTACTTTACATGCTATGGCATTTATGAAGCCCTCGTGTCTCCCTAGTCAACTTAAAATGTTTCCAATGGCCTGGTCACTTAAAGCTTTCCAGCAAATGCAAACACAGTTTTCAGAAAAGTGGCACGTATACAGGGCTTAACCACTATCTAATAATGGCACTTTCAAATTGGGAAGAGGCCTATCCTACCCTCCTTTCTTCCGCAACTTAGATACTGTATACTGGATGGTCTTCTCCAGGATGCAGACCTGGCCCCGTTTAATGTACTACAGTGCAGATATCAGCTAAAACCTCAAGATTTCTTCAAATATCTTCAAATCAAAATGGCTATTCGGGCATTTATAGGAAGGCAAGAATGGGTGCCACGGCTGTCCGATGGCCTTTTAAAGGCTCTCCAGGGAGTGGGACAACCTCACTCAGTCTCTAGAATTTATAAGCACCTCCAGGTTCTAGATACTTCTCTCCCTAGAGGTGTGTATTATTATTGGGTACAAGTGCTGTCACTCCCTGAAGATCCTGTCTATTGGGAAAAAGTATGGAAGAGAATCTATAAATACATCAAGCAGGATAAACTTAGATTGATTCAATTTAATATTTTACATAATATCTGTTATACCCCGGAAGAGCTTTCTAGGACAAGTCTGGTATCCTCCCCGCTATGTCCTTCAGGGTGCCAGGCTCCAGGGTCTCTATACCACATGCTATGGCAATGTCCACTAATACAGAAATTTTGGGAGGCTATACGAAGGGTCTTGGACCCAGTTCTGGGACTGGATGCCCTGTTTACCCCAGAAAGCTGTGTGTTGGCAATATTTCCATGGGGGACTCCCCAGACACTTATAGCACATATGGCACTGATCTCAACTACAGCAAAGCTGGTCATATTAAGACATTGGAAGGAGAAGTCCCCTCCTGCTGTCATGGAGTGGTATTGAAAATCTTACTGGCAATCTAAGTGGAGAGGCACATATCAAATCTGCGACATACTTATCACAGATTCGTAAGGGTTTGGGAGCCGCTCTTATCCTTGCTAACATTAGTGAAATTCTAAACATAGGTATAGACATTGTAAAATGTAGCTGCTCATATCAATAACTTTTACATTGTATTTAGGGAGTAGTCATATATTCTTGGTGATTATTATATCTTGATGAGAGCAGGTTGGGGAGGGAAGGGAAGGGTTATTATAACTGTGTTCAACTGTCTGGTTTGTACATCACCTAATGTATGATTAAAACTTTAATAAAGTATATTGAATTAAAAAAAAGGGCATTGAGATCTATTATTATTATAGAAAATGAGGACGAGGAGTGTACCTCCTCTGCCCGAGGGATAAATAATATTTTTAAGTCCTTTCATGAAAAATTATATACCTCTGCGATCCCTCAAAACGTGAATCTGGAGAGTTTTCTGTATAATATCCTCCTACCTGCACCATCAACAGTGGATAATGAGATGCTTGGCCAAGATCTCACAGTGCAGGAGGTCAAGGAGGTGATTTGGGCCTCAAGATCAAGTAGGGCCCCAGGTCCGGATGGCCTACCCCTGGAATTGTATAAAAGGTTTTGGGGAGAGCTGACCCCGCTGTTCATGGGTATGCTCCAGGAGGTGCTGGAGGGAGAGAGTCTGACACTATCACAGCAGTTGGCCACAATAACAATTCTCCCTAAGCTAGGTAAAGACCTAAAAAAGTGTGGCTCTTACCACCCCATTTTGCTATTTAACGCAGGCTATAAGATAATAACAAAGGTTTTGGAAAGGAGACTAGAGGGTATCCTGCCTGGGGTCATCCACCCTGATCAGGGGGGTTTTGTTAGGGGCAGACAGGCTAGACATAATTTAAGTTGGGTATTGAACATCATGTGGTATGGGTCAAGAGGAAGGAGTGGATCTGGGGCCTTCTCACCCTAGATGCAGAAAAGGCCTTTGACAGGATCGAATGGCCCTTCATGTTTGCTGTATTGAAAAAATTCGGCCTACACCCGGTCTTTAGTCGGTGGGTGGAGTCTTTGTACCAGTCCCCATGGACTCAAATACTCACTAATAACACTCTGTCGAGCCCCTTTAGACTCTTTAGAGGTACTAGACAAGGCTGTCCCCTTTCACCCTGATATATGTCCTCATTATCGAAGCATTGGCAGTGGCTATCAGATGTCACCAACGGATAAAAGGCTTCATGATAAATGGGAAGGAACATGTCATTTCTCTTTTTGCTGATGATGTTCTCCTGTTTTTGGCAGACCTAGTAAATGCAACGCCTGTTCTGACTTCCCTTTTTAGGAAATATGGCCCCCTCTCTGATCATAAGGTTAACTGGAGTAAAAGCAAGTGGCTTCCACTGAGAGATACTGGTGGGCAAATTCATATTGATGGGGTAGATATACTTCCTAAACTGGTAGTAAAATATTTGGGAACACTATTCCTTCAGAAATTAGCAGAAGTGGGTCAATTAAATTATAAACCCCTGGCAATAAAAATTAAGGAACAATGTAATAAATGGAAGTTGCTTCCTCGGTCTCTGTTGGGGAGAGTGAATTTAGTAAAGATGCAAATATTGCCCCAGTGCCTTTATTTTTTTTCAAACTTTACCTGTTATGATCCCCCTATGTTACCTGAGGTAATTGGAGGGCTCTATAGCTTCCCTCCAATGGGCAAATCGTAAACCTAGAATTTAGAAAGAGGTATTATGGTTGCCAATCCACAGAGGGGGTTTGGCACTCCCCAGTTTGAATATCTATGCTATTGTGGCACAGTTAATGCATATTGTGGACTGCCAGGAGGCGGGGGAAAGATCAAGGGCTTGGTTTTCTATGGAGTCGCACTCCCTGGAGATCTCTCCCTTTGCACAGTACCTTTTGCCTTTAAGCTTGGGGGTGTGGAAGGGACAGAAACCTCGAAATCTGTTTACCAAAACTATCCTTAAAGTGTGGAGATTGGCCCTACAGATTATGGGGGAGAAGGGGGGCCTGTCACCCGATGGATCTATTTTCATAGTTTATGAAAAAATGGTGGGGCTCTCTTTCTGGTAAGGAGAGCCCTGTGGCTGTGGGGAAGGCAGGGGGTTTTCCTCCTCTCCCACCTATTTCACAATGATTCTCTTTTAGGTTTCCCTGAGCTAAGACAATCTTATAACATCCAACCAACCCACTATTTTATATATCTATAGATAAAGTCCAGGTTGCTTAGGTTGAGTAGGTCAGAAGGGGGTGTCCCTTCCCTGGGTAGAACATCTTTAGAAGAGATCTTTCAACATTGTAGGAAACACATTAATGTAAAATGTCTGAGTGTACTCTACAGAGGTCTACTAAGGGCTCAACCAGACAAGCTTCGGAAATTAAAAGATAGATGGGAAAGAGATCTGGGAAGAGAATTTTTGGCTGGGGGAGATTGGAGCTTGGCTCTACAGAGCAGTAAGGCTGTTTCAGTAAATAATAGGCTTAGAAACATTCATTTATAATATTATTCATAGAGCCTATTTTACTCCAGCTTTGGACCATAAAATAAACCCCCAGGTCTCTGATCAATGTGCAAGATGTCTTTTCCTGGTTTGCTCATTTTTCCATCTGGTATGGGCATGTCCAAGACTAATCACTTTCTGGAATGAGACTAACCATCTACTTAATAAGGTATTGGAATGTGAAATCCATATGGATCTGGTGGATATTCTTTTCCGGGTATGCAGAAATGGGAAGGGTCAAGCAAAAGCCTCACATCCCTTGTGGAGATTGGCCCTGGTGTTGGGCAATCAGATTTTAGCCCAAAACTGGATGGCTCAAGCCACACCTACTATTGCCCAAGGGGCAACAGCATTACTGAACAATATGAAATTAGAACATGTTCAATACAAGGTCTTGGGATGCCTTGATAGATATGATCAGATATGGTCCCCACTTGAAAGGACGCTGTGCGAAACATGGTTTCCTCTTTTCTAAACATTTAGATTTAAGGTGAAGGGTATAGAGGGGAGATGTTCGGTTGTTGAAACTGCCGTATTATTTCTTGAGAAACTCAGTTTTGCTGCTTATGATGTGCTTTTGTCTTGTTTTGATGCCCTTACCTACACCTGTACATGAAATAATATGTATTTAGGTAAGGATGTAACTGTCTGGTGCCTTCCCTATCCACTGACTCTTCAATAAATAAAGTTTAAAAAAAAAGGAGGCTGGGAGGAACAATGGGGAAACATCAAAACTGCCATCACAGAGGCAACAAGCCTTTGTGTGAAGCAAATAAACAAGTCAAAATGAAAGAAAAAAACACTATGATTCTCAAAAGAGGTGGCAGGGAAGATTAGGGAGAAAAAAGATTGCATTCAAGAATTATAAAAAACACAGAAGGATCAGGACAGAGAACTGTACCAGTTAAAGCAGAAGGAAGTGGGGAAGGCAGACAGAATAGCAAAGGCACAAATAGAGGAAAAGATAACAAACTCAGTTAAGAAGTGGGATAAAACCTTTTATAGGTACATTAGGGAATGAAGAAAGACCAAGGAAGGGACAATGAGGCTGAAAAAAGAGGAGGGTTGATGGGCAGAGAGGGACAGTGAAAAACCAGGGCTACTGAACAAATACTTCTGCCCAGTATTCACAAAGGAAGAGGAGAGGTAGGTACCTGATCCAGTCAAAAGACGTTCTCGGAATAGGGGGTCGATATCAGTCCTTTCACAGAAGAAAGGGTTCTGAAAGAACTCCTAAAACTGAAGGTGGACAAAGCAATGGGGCCTGATGGGATTCACCCCAGAATTCTAAAAGAACTAAGGGGAGAACTAGTAACACCACTGACTACCCTTTTTAACAAATCATGGGGGGACAGTGTGGTACCTGAGGACTGGAGGAGGGCGAATGCAATTCCACTTCACAAAAGTGGAAGCAAGACAGAGGCAATAAGCTACAGACCTGTCAGTTTGACCTCAGTGGTAAGGAAATTGATGGAATCACTTCTGAAGAAAAGAATTGTTGAGAACCTAGAGGCCAGTGGGGCATAGGCCCAAGGCAGCATGGATTCATAGCAGGAAGGTCATGTCAGACGAGTCTAATTGATTTCTTTGACTGGGTGACCAAAGCAGGAGACCAGGGAGGGGCTGTAGATATGGCCTACCTAGACTTTAGCAAGGCATTTGACACAGTCCCACAAAAAATATTAATAAACAAATTAGCCAGCCTGGGAGTGGGTCCTAGGGTAGTAACCTGGGTAAAACATTGGCTGGACAACAGGACGGAGAGGATAATAGTAAACAGAGTCCACAGTGAAGAAAGGGGAGTTACTAATGGGGTACCGCAGGGTTCCATACTGGGCCCGGTCCTTTTTAATGTCTTTATAAGTGACATTGCAGAGGGACTGGAAGGAAAAGTATGTGTCTTTGCAGACAACACAAAGATCTGCAACAGGGTTGATTCAATGTAATGAAGTGCAAAGTAGTGCACCTGGGAAACAAAAACCCAGGGGAAGGGTACACAGTTGGGGGTGAGATACTTACAACAACAAAAATGGAAAGGGACCTGGGGTAGTTATATCAGATGACCTAAAGGTGGGCAAGCAATGTGAGAAGGCAGTAAGGAGGGCTGGGGGGATACTGGGATGCATAGGGAGTGGCATCACCAGTAGAAAACAGGAAGTTGTTATTCCTCTGTACAGACAGTTGGTGAGACCCCAACTGGAGTACTGCGTGCAGTTCTGGAGACCCCATCTCTGCAAAGACATAGACAGGGTGGAGACTGTCCAGAGGAGGGCAACCAAAATGGTGCAGGGTCTGCACCAGAAGACATACAAAGAGAAACTAAAAGAGCTTAATATGTATACCCACGAGGAAAAGAGGGAGAGGGACATTTGATAGAAACTTTCAAGTACCTCAAGGGAATCAACAAAGTCTAAGAGGGTAGCAACTTTCAGAAAAAGAGATGTGCAAAAACAAGGGAGCACAATTTGAAGATAGAGGGGGACTGCTCAGAGGTAATGTGAGGAAGTATTTTTTGACAGAGGGGGTTGTGGATGCATGGAACAGCCTTTCTGAGGAGGTAGTGGAGTCAAAAATAATAGGGGAATTCAAGAAAGCATGGGACAGACATAAGACAATTCTAGTGGGGTATAGGAGGAAGTAGGCTGTTAGTTAACTAGGATCTGCAGCTTATCCATTAGGTAGGGAAATGGGCAGACTGGGTGGGCCAAGCGGTCCTTATCTGCCTTCAAATTCTATGTTTCTATGTTTCTTGCCTCCTTGCTGCTGCCTCAATCCTCCTCCTCCTCCTCCTATGGCCTAAGATCTGCTGACCTTACTACTCTCCATGTCCCGCATTGAAAAACATCCAAGGATGCCTGTACCTTCTCTCATACTGCTCCAAAATTCTGGAACTACCTTCCCTTAACCATTAGACATACACTGACTCATGCCCTCTTTAACAAGACATAGCCAGAGCCGATAAGGCTGTGACGAGCTGCCCAGTAAGCAAAGTTATACTTATTTGTAGAAATTATTGAATGCCTGGGTGTAGAGTGGCCATTTTGTGGAGGTGTTGCACCAAATTTTCAACATGGCCTTTTTGGGACCCCTCCTCATGAAGAGTGCCAGTGTCATTTTGTTCACTTGTCCTGAAAGGCGATTTTGCAGAGCAACTGTGCCATTTTGTGCCACAGGTGCGAAATCACATTTCAAGCAGGATGTGATAAATGACAGCTGTACTGTTAAAAAGGAGGTGTGCAAAAATGGCAGTGTTGAAAATGTGGAGGAAAATATAAAAATTGACAAAGTTAGGGCATGTGAAACTGTACAATGCACTCCCTCATAGCATGATCATTTTTTGGAATTTTTTCACCAAATTTGCAACATGGGCTTTTTGGGACCCAACCTCATGAACAGTGTCACTGTCATTTTGTGAATCAGACCCAAAAGGTGATTCCATGCAGTGACCACAAAATGGCCTTTCAGGACTGAGTAATGAAATGACAGTGAAAGTTTTCATGAGGTGGGGTCCCAAGAGCCCCATGTTGAAAATTTGGGTCCAGAATATCAAAAAATGGCATATTTATCAAAGTAAGTTGAAAACCCCATTGAATGGCATTATAGCACGCTTACCTTTGATTCTTCAGTTTGTGGTTCGGTTTTGAAGAGTGCAGACGTATCCCAGTCCAAAAAAGATGTCGTTGCTGACCTCTGGAGGTAAGTATGGGATGCAGTGGGGTTTAGGGAGGTGGGTGCTCAGTGGGAAGGTGGGTATGGGGAGGGGGTTGGGTGATGACAAGGGAACATTTCCTTTTTTACAGATAAACAAAAAACATGTTGGTGGACTGTTTTCTTTATTTACAGGAAACCCAAACAGAAGCAGACATTTGGGCACACTGGGGTGGGCTCCCAGTGTGCCACATGAGTGTGAGGTGGGTGGGTACATGATGCTAACACGAGGGCACCCTGATGTTGGCAGGGGAAAAATCATACATTTGGGCACACTGAGGTGGGCTCCCTGTGTGCTACATGACTGGTGGGGCTGCATAATGCTGACACAGGGACTGGGGATCCTGATGTCAGCAGGTGATAAAAAATACATTTGGGCACACTGGGGTGGGCTCCCAGTGTGCCATATGAGTGGGGCTACATAATGCCGACATGGAGATTGGGGAACCCGTTGTCAGTATATTTTCTTTGTTGCCTGTGTTGGCGGCAACAATGCAGCTGCACATTCAAGGCACTCATGCATGTGCACTTGTGGTGAATGGCATTTTGCCATTCACAACAAGTTAGCAGCAGCAGAACTGTGCATGCACGTGAGTCGCACATGTGCAGTTCATGCCCCCGAATGCAGAAGTAACAGCTGAAATTGTGTGGCTGTTATTCCATAGCAGCCGATTGTGGCAGAGGGTTTTAAGCTCCACTGGACTTTTGGAAAGATACTTTCAAAAGTCCAAAGAAAGGTTCCCTCATCTGCCATTTTTAGAGCTACTGAGCAATCCCAAAACAGCTGTATGCTCCGCCCACAGCTCTAAAAAGGAACTTTGGACTCTCTTAACTTAATCTGCCCTTTGCCTGTGCTTTACTCCACCTTAGCTCACTCTACTTCCTCAACCACAAAGTTCTTACTCCTACTTCTTTCTACCCTGTTGTTACTCTTCTGCCCCTCCCCTACACCTTACTATCACCACTCTGATGTGGCACTTACCTTGCTTACCTTGAATGCGGGGTATATTTTGCCCTGCTCACTGTGTAGCTCTGCTACTGTTAATGCTCTCATTTTGTCTAATTTTACCTTATTTCTTCATTTGTTGAAACATGTTTCTCTCTATTTGTGTTGTTGGCTCATGGAGTTATGGCACTTACCTTATACTTTGTACCACCTGATTGACTGCTGCATTTTATCGTTATGTTGTATTACCCTTCACCATTATTGTTTTCCTCTTTTTTCACTATATATTGTGTTACTATTCTTTGTTATTGTTTTCCTGTTTTTTTCAACCACTATGTATTGTATTTTTATCCTGTAATCTTGTCTTTTAACCTCCCAGGTCATACTTAAAAATAGGCATTTCTATGTCTAGACTACTCACCTAGTCAACAAAAACAAAAATAAAAAAAATTTAGAACTCTGTCAAGGGGCTGATAAAAAATGCAGTTGATCATTGTGTATCCTTAGAGAGTAAGAGGAAAATACCAAAGACATGTAATGCCTAAATGGATAAGACCAACACAGAACTAGAAAGGGTGGAGTAAAACATTTAAGGTGCCATGGAAGAAGTACACTTTGGAAAACAAGGCCAAATACAAACAAGCACTAAATATATTTATAAAAATGAAAGAAAAAATCTAGAAATTTACTTTTGAGACATCACCTGACCATGCATTAGATCTCTATAAATGCATTGTCAGGTGCTGGATCTCATTTTCCTCCCTCAGATACTACTTAAAGATATTTTGTAAGTATAATAAACCCCTCCAGGGTGTGCATCATTGGATTTTAATCCACTTCCCTCGACTGTGAGGACACTCAACCTTTGGCCTTGTACTTTACTTGCAATGGCTTATTACTTACAAAAAAAATTACCTCAGGCTGGCAAAACAAAGAATGCTGAGAGTTGCAAGACAAGAAAAAAGTAAGGATAATAATAAAAATATGTTTTACTTACACTGTATCAGAGAAAAGAGAATAGTTAAGGAAAGCATGGGACAGCCAAGTCCAGGAGACACTATAGAATGATTCCTTGGCAGATAGTTTACCTTTTAAAATGTCATTGAAAAAGCAATAAACCCGATTCTCCAATACCAATCACATTCCCTTGCAATAATATCCTTTTTTACTGACAATGAACTTACTTATTAATCAACATTATGTTATATGTGAAATAAAACACTTCAGAGTGTGTAGTAATGAAAACTCAATGCACTTCTCAGGTTGTGCATCAATTTACCATTACTGCACCAGAAAATGTCAGAAACAGTTGCACTCCTGAAACTTTGTTTGTGCTCTGGCAAGAATAGAATAGACAGCAAATGCTGATTCCACCCAAAAGTTATAATTTTTTTGGTGCATATACACACAAATGCACACAGAGCACTAACAACATGCGGGGGCAGAAACCCCCTGTGCTTCATTCAGTAGAGCTTCCTCAGGGGCTCCTTGAAGAAGCTCAACTGAGTGAACCACCGGGGTTTCTGGGATAGTAATTTCAGCTCCCACATTTTGTTAGTGCTCTGTGTGCATTTGTGTGTATATGCTCCAATAAAATTGCATCTTTTGGATGGAATCAGCATTTGCTTCGATCTATTCCATTCTTGCCAGAGCACAGAGTTTCAGGAGTGAAACTGTTTCTGATGTTTTCTGTTGTAAACCAGGGTTCAGCATGGCCGCCTTTTTTTTTTTACGTCTTTAACCGGAAAATCTGGTAAAATTCTG
This sequence comes from Neoceratodus forsteri, assembly GCA_016271365.2. Classification (NCBI taxonomy): domain Eukaryota; kingdom Metazoa; phylum Chordata; order Ceratodontiformes; family Ceratodontidae; genus Neoceratodus; species Neoceratodus forsteri. The sequence continues at coordinate 1,572,662,242 of CM057452.1, forward strand.
AAATTAGGGCTGCCTGAAGACTGGTAAAAACAAAGATTTCATGGAATCTGGCATTTTATATCAGATCAGTAGATCTACAAAACTTGTGTTTTTCTTTTAATTCCTTCCTGTACTATTTTCAATTTGCTCTATTTAATGCTCTGTATATTAAGCCTTCTTTAATTCTGATTACTTATGCACATACTAAAAGAATGATAGCAGAATCCCGGTAAAATCTGGAAATTAGAGTAACAATCACCAGTGTAATTCCGGAATCTGAAGTCTTGAAAACGGAATTTCATTATTTTAATCATCGTAAATCAGTGGCCTTGAGCATGGCTCTTCAGTTGCACCCATCCCTATGCTGTGTACACTTCAGTCATTTACCATTTCTGCACTCCATGTTGTTCGTTACTGCTTATCCAGTATTTACTACAGAGGGGTTGGGACATTTGTCACTTCTGGAAATGACTTTCAAGGGGCTGGCAGAGGATGCATACAGCTCAATAGATACCACTGCTTACTTAGTTGATGTGCAATTACAGTGGTACATGTGAAATCTTTCATCCCACAGGAAATCACTAATTGTCCATTTTAGTTTTAGGTGGAGCTTGCCCCTAATGAGGAATTCCAAAATTCAGAGGGTGTGTGGGCTGTTCTAGGTCAATAATGCTAATACACCAAAAATGTTCTTGTAAAGATAATTTATTTGCATAAGCCCTGATGTTTTGCCTTATTCAGCTTTTTCTGAGGGACAGTAAATAAAGCATACATTACATTTTAATGATCTAGGTTCAGTCATTATTAATTTATAGATTTATCAAGCACTTAATTAAGCCACAAACAGTTACGTCATACCAGAATATATATATATATATATTTATATACTGTATATATATATATATATATATATATATATGATGAAGCATGATGTCTCGTGTCTCTTGTTTTGTTGACTTCGATGTGTTGTAGAAGTACTGTTAGCAAATTTATATCTCATTTTTTATAAAGTTATTTTCCACCATGTAGACCAGTTATGCTAATCTTAACTAAGCACACAAAGATGCTTCCCGCTAGTTTACCAGCCTTGCAGCTGCTCCTGGCTGCACTTCCAATTATCAGTACAGTACCTCAGTTTTATACCTTTTCTTTTTTGTTGATTTTAAAAAACTTTATGTTAATATGTAGACTTTTCTGTTGTTTTTTACTTTGATGTACTTCACTTGAAAATGTTTCACCCCATAATATTTAAACATGTGATTACCTAATCCACATGTACGTGGGCTCGCTAGCTGTCTGTGCCTTGTTTTATACTGTATTCCTCAATGTACTGTAAGAAGTAAAAAAATGAGAGAACAGTCATTCAGTATCTTTGAATCTTTTCTGCAACTCCCATACTTCCATTATAGTTATTATATCCACATGTTTAATATGAAAGATATTCTGTTTTGAATCTTATTTTTGTTATATAATTATTCATTATTAGTGCATAATTACTGGGTTCTGTTTTTTTCAATGGAAAAAACATGTGTTAAATACCGTAACACCTACAGCTTCTTCCAATGCTAATGCACTCGAGACAGGAAGTAAAACTCAACGCGAGCCTCACACTGTCTGTTTTCTAACACAAATCAGTCAGGACAACTCACCTCCTCAGCTCCATAAAGATCAGTATCTGGTACTCTCAATAACTGATATGAAATAAAAAAAAACATTTTCAGCACATTTCAAATCTCGGACTAAATGGAAACACAAAACTATTACCACGCTCCCTAACCACTCTCCCTTTCAACCCTCACCTTTTCCCTGCAGGTCAAATGACACCTGCACTTGAAAACACTTGCTTCATGAGAAAGGACACAATGATCAAGACAGTTTTTGTTTTTTTTACTTTTCTTCTTAAATACTTAAATATTTAGTTACTTGTTAAACCTGTTCTCTGTTCAGAATTACGGCATTTACTCAACAGAAGGTGAGTCCAATTTTTTTTTTTACCTTTTCTACCAGAAAAAACAGAACCCTTCAATTATATAAAATAAAGTATAGGGTGCAGTGTGTTTAACTTGAATTTAACACACACCCTTGTTGTTGGATGGCTATCATAAACCCTGAGGGCTTCGCCCTCCAACAACTCAGGTGTGTGTTAAATTCTCGTAACACACTGCACCCCATACTTTATCTTATATTTAATGTACATTTCATGAGCTGCTGTGTTAAATCCTTTACTTTTATTTTGGACACTGTCAAGTTTGTTTCTTTCATCTTACTTTTATATAAGGAACTTTCTCGTAAAAACATGCTACTTCAGTTGATCAAAGCTTATCATACTTGCATATTTAACATGTGCCTTTACTACTACTTTGGAACTTTTAGGAAGTGTTCTAGAATTGTAGTTTGAGAATGCATCTCACCTAGTTCATGATGGCATCTCAATCTGGCAACAAGTGATGCCATTTGGCTTGACCTTTTGTACCCGCAGGAGACCACATGCCAACGTGCTAAGCAACTGAGTCTTTCCTGCAGGCATACTAACCAGCTGGGCTTCAGCTAAGAGCATACAAGGAGGAATTCTAGTTAATCCCTTTGTGCTATATTATGTAAAGGCACCCTTCAGGTGACTGACTAATGTTCAGAAGTACATAATTAGTGCAAAGAGTTTTTTATATAGTATTTGGTGCTCTATAATTATAATTTCAATATACTTCAATAAATTTTCATTAAATACTACCAAAGATGCTACACTGTGGCCCGTTACATTTTGATTCTTTGGGTCACAGTGTAACAGCACGTTATCTTTATAGTCGCCAAAGTGCCTTTATTAACCCCATTTTTAATTCAAAGAAATTTTTTGATCATACAGTTTATAAAACATTAACATCCTTTGTCAAATGGTTTTGTGCAATAATACACAACAGGGTGGGTGATATTGGGCTATACCGGACTGCCCAAGGGCACAATGAGGTCCAATGCCATAGGCAGAAAGCCTTATAGCCTCTGGAAGGTCCATTATAGCCCAGTACTGCCCACTCTGGAGGGTATTACTGCACTTAGAAAATTGGTTAAGTAACATTTTTAATACAATTAAATAAAGATTAAAAACAATCTCATGGACCATCTGCTTTTGTGAATCAATCCCATCATCTCACAAACTCATCATAGCCCTCCAATCCTCCCTGCCGATCATTAGAGTGCTCTGTGCCTCCTATAGGTTTGCTACTTCATCACGAGTCTCTTGCATTACCACAATCTCTACCCACACTCCTGCCGGTGAACTCATTCCTTTAGGTGACTTCATTCTGGATTGGCTCTCCACATTCCATAAACCTACTTTTCTCCAGATTGAGTCACTAAACCTTAGTCAACTGATTTCTGAATCCTATAATCCTCACTCTTCCATTCACTCCCTTCTAGACAGGGTGCTCTCTACCCATCCCCACCGCATCACAGCTGTTGGGGTTCTTCCTGACACACTCAGCAATCACTGCCTAACCTATTGTTTCAGGAAGATGCACCTCCCCCACTTGGCTCCCAAATATATGTAGTACTGGGCTCTCAATGCCCTTGACTACAGATGTTGCAAAATTAAATTTCACTGGCGAAATTCCACAAACTGGCAATTTCGCAGCACTTGTGTAATTCGGCCTTTCTGCAAATTATTCTGTGGGTGCAAAGTTGCAAAATTTCAACCAAGAAATGTGAAATTTAACTTAAAAATGGTGAAATTTCACCTGCAAATGGCGAATTTTGCCATTTCATGGATGAAATGTTTCACTTCTCGGGCAAAATTCCACATTTCGCTTCTGAAAAAAAATTTGTGAAATGGCTGAATTATGTGAAATATTTTGCATAACAAAATTTGGCAATTTTGCACATTTCTACCCTTGACACTGATGCCCTCCTCTCAGATCTAGCTTCAGTGGACTGGTCCCAGTGTTCACAGCTCCAGATGTCAACTTTGCCCTCTGCTTCTTCACCTCTTTCCTTACTAATGTTAGGAACCACCATGCCCCCTCAAAAAAGTCAAGGTTAAGCATCATCCCCCCTGTATTTTGACTGATGCCTAAGCCTTGTGCAAGGCTTGGGACCAGGCCTGGGTCTAGTTTATATTCTCCTGCTCCACTTTGGAATTGCAGATTTACAGGTCTCATAGAAGTGCCTGCACACAGGCAGTCCACTCTGGAAAGGCTGCTTACTTTAAATCCCACCTTCATTCTAACCTAAACTCACCCACAAAATTCTGGAGCATCATCCACTCCCTTCTTGACCCCCTCCCAGTCAGCACCCCAACCCTCACTGTAAATAGTGCCCAGGTCCCGGATCCCTCCTCCATTTCCACTATCTTTAACAAATTCTTTACTACTTTTGCACTTCCTGATCATACCTCCCCTGCCCTCCCCCGTCTGGTGACTACAGTTTCCCTCCAATCTCACTGCAAGTTCTTCACTTATCACTTTCCCTTAACCTGCCAAAACCAGTCTGGATGGTCTTCATCAAAGGCTGCTTTGCATCTCTGCTCCAGCTAATGCCGCCCTCATTGCTCATCTACTGAACCTGTCTTTCTCCTCTTGCACCATCCCATCATCCTGGAAAGTCACTAACATTCTTCCCCTTCCCAAAAGTGGCAACCCCTCAGCCTCTGGCAATTATTGGCCCATATCCCTCCTACCCTCCCATGTCAAACTCCAAGAGTCCTTAGTCCTTTCCAGAATTACTGAATTCCTAGCTTCTTCTAGCTTTCACTCTCCGTATCAATCAGGAATCCGTAAACACCACTCAACCATCTCCTTCCTTCTGTGGTTCACAAATGCCATCCAATCAGGAATGGACCAAGGCCACATCACCGCTGCAATTTTCATTGACCTGGCCAAAGCTTTTGATTTGGTCTCTCACTCTCTGCTCCTGAACAAGCTACTCTTAGTTGGTCTGGCTGTCCCTGCCAGCAACTGATTAATATCCCATCTCACTGACAGGCAACAATCTGTTCTGGTGAACGCTGTGTTGTTACCCCCTCTACCCATCATTGCAGGGGTCCCCAGAGGGTCCATCCTTGGCCCCATTCTTTTCTTCCTCTTCCTCTTCATCAATGACCTCCCCTCTGTCTGCAATAATTCCCTCATCCAAATGTATGCAGACAATACCATCCTATACTCCTCGGGACCTACTACGACTGACATCCAGGACCCCCCTTCAGCAGGATTTTAACAATGTCCTCAGCTGATTCCACTCTAATCATCATAGAGTCAGTACTAAGAAAACTGTCCCTTTGTCACTTGGCACAAGGCAAAAGCTGGATAAGCTCCAGACCCTCCCTGTGTTCTCCATCCCTGATAGCTCCAACCAAGAAGTAGTCACCACATTTTAATACCTTGGAGTCTGGCTGGATAGATATCTCAATTTTTCCTCCCACTTGCTGCCATCTGCTCTAAACTCCAACATTAATTAGGCATATCATACCAAATCAGAGACAGCATTCCCCCATCCCTATCTGTCATGAGCTAGTTTAGAAAATGATTCTCCCAGTAATTGACTATGCTGACACAGTCTACGGTACTTCCCCCACTGTGTGCTTGTCCAGGCTTGATACTCTCCTGAACTCCTTCTGCTTCTTCACTTCAACCCCCCCATGCATGCATCACTGCTCTCTCTACTCCTCCCTCACTATTGCACCTCTACCCCATCGTCACCTGACCCATTGCTTGGCTTCATAGCCAAATACTAGTTTGGGACCCTCCCCTCCTATTTCTCCTCCTCCCTCCTTTCTGCAGCAGGGCATGGGGTAATAATGTCACAATGAAACCATACATGTTACACCAGTGCATGGAAAACAGCATGTGGCAATGCAGCAGTGGCACATAATGCCATCCACACATGAATGCCATACACCCAATCCTTCTCCCCCCCCAGATTAAATATAATTAACTCCACCAGGGTGTGGATAGTGGGGCAAGTTAAAAAGCAGACTGCGGCACTTAGTCATGGCCACACAGTCAGAACGTTAAAAAAAATTTTTCTAAGCAGGATTTTAAACCCTGGTCTTCCCCCTCATCTACTGCTGGATCGGGTGTTCTAGTCGCTCCACTAAGGGAGCAGCTCGACCAAGCACCCAACTGGCAGTGGTTACATCCACTTCCTCTTTGGTATGGAGCATCTGGGGGTAGTGATATAGTTGTATCACTCATGTACCCCTGTCGCTGTCATACCACATGCACTACTGACCTCGCAGTTCTTCATGTGTGGTTTAGTCCACGCTATACTCACCCTGTACCTCGTAGCAGCCCCCTTCTCCTACCCACTGTGCTTAAGGGACTCCCGCTCTTTCTCACTGCCTCACCCCTTCTCAACTGCTGGTCTGTCAGCTTTCTCCTACAGACTCCCTCCTTCTGTAATTAGCTCTCCCCAACCACTTGCTATTCATCCTCGCTTTCATCCCTAAAGCATCTGCTTTGACACACTCCTTTCTCTCCTTGCTCCTAAGCTGCTGTCCCTCCAGTCACTCAAACTAGTCATTCAACCTCAGCCTCCTTATCCCCTGGTGATCTCCTAGTTTCCTCCTTCCGACACATCATTTGATTTGTTGACCTGCCTACCCTGCTTGTTATTGGTGATTTGCTGTAATTACTGAATGTATGATTTTGATCCTATTCTTGCTCCATAGCACTGGACTCTGTTGTAATTGCAGTTACTGTTCTCTCCCTCTATTTGTATTTTCTTGACTTTGTTATAACTGCTGTGTCTGTTCTCTCCTTTTGTTTGTATTGTAACCCTGCATCCCTGGGACACCTTTGGAAATGAGACCTAGCTCAGTGTGCCTTTCTTGGTTACCAAAGTTTAAATAAACAAATAAAACAAGTCAAATAAATGTTAAAAAAGAAGAGAACTACATTTTCTTTTAAAGTAGTCCCTCTACTGGCATAATTGCCAATAGAGGGTGCTTCTGTTTAGGAGAGTCTGTTTCACTCACACTTGTTTTCTTCTCTCTTGAGTCACTTTTCTTTTATACTGGTGTGCATTGTGTAGCCCCCCCCCCCCATGATTGAGTATGGAGAGCTCAAAGGTATTGATTTTACTGACACAAGCAATGCTTTCATTGTAGGTATGCTGCGAACATTTTTTAAAATGTAATAAAGGTAAGCTGCCATCGGCAGTCACACACAGTTGGGTTTATTGTTCGCCTATTTGTCCTGCTTTGTTGTTTTCTGCACCCTTCCCCCCCAGTAGCAGTTTCATTGTGGCCATGCAGAGGTTTTTTTTTGTTTACCAAAGATAAACCACGATCATCATTCACTTGCAGCCAGTAGGTATGAGTGCGGTTGGATGACGGTCCTGACAGCACGGTAGCTTAAGCATGATCGCCAGTCAAATGGTTAAAATCAAATGCAGTCAGGACTCAGGAAAGCAAGATTACTATCTGATTTGGGGTTTGTTTTGATTTTATAAGTATGCTAACTAGTGCTACAGAGTTGTTCAAGTATGAGTGGGATAAGCAGACATAGCACGAAGAAAATGAACTTCTAGCTGGTAAATGGGCAAAATAAAATGGCATCCATTTTATTTTTGAAAGTTCTGTTTGGCACATTGATTTATCTTGCAAAGCAGGCTGGTACTTGCACTAGTTAATTACCAGTCTTTGTGCCCTCATACCAGACCGGGTGCTAGGTCCTGTCATCTAATCACATTACAGAATTTAACCAGCCCATTTTCTAAGAAATGTTGCGGGACCAACGTTGTAACAGGAAATGCTGAAATGTGTTTGTTATTCTATGGAATGTAATAACGCTAACAACATGCCTGCTAGTTGGCTTCCTCAATCAGGCCCCATGGGGCACTCAGTGTCTCCAATTCAAATATACACTACATTTCTCTTTTCTCTATTATCTTATTGTAGTTTCCTCCTCTGGCTGGTTCTGGAAGTAACTGGTAAGAGATCTTGCAATCTTCTAGTGCCCCATTTTGCCATCTTTGACTCTCTTTGAATTTATAGGGAATTGAATAGGCTACATATCCTTACATTTAATGTAATGGCAAGGAGGAATATGTCAGTAGCACTTTGCAATTCAAGTGACTGGACATGAATTATTTTCTCCTGAAGATATCTGTGTAAATTAAGTATGTGTTGTATTGGTAGGCACTTCCCCTGAGGAAGAAGTGTTTGTACCTCGAAGCATGGGGATTCATCAGACATGGTTCCTTGTGTCTCAGTTGCTCACAGTTGGTGTTTTCAATGAATTATTAGCACAGTGCACATTAAACTCACAACTTACTTCTTTTGTAATGCAGTGGAGAGCTTGTTTCTTCTGGTTTGCTGGTATTTGATTTTAACAAGCAACCGGTCTAAGCTGTGAGCACTGCCTTTTTTTGTTTTGTAATGTAGTTTCCTCTCCTGGTGGGCTCTGGAACTTGTTCCAACCCACAAAATCATAGTTGCACTACTTTGTGCCCTCTCTCTTTATAATGTTGTGCTAAAGGTGAATTTTCACCTTAAATTCTTATTTTACTTTTTTGCTCGGTGATTCTTTTTTTAAGTTCCCTTAAAGATTTCCCACATATAAATGATCACAGGGACATTGAATAACATATATTACTCCCATGGTGTTGCAGTTAATATGTGCCTTGATCTTATACTCTTTCCCTGTGTGTGGATATTCAAAGAATTCTTTGTGAGTAGTATGACCACATGCCATACATCTTCCACGTGGGTACATATCCCATTTTAGTGATCTCAACAGAAGTTGTTCTGTTTTTTTCTTTTTTTATTGTACTACATGCTGTATGGACCAGTTTCTCCAGGTAGTGGAAGCTTTTTAAGAGCTTACAGATGGTTTTGGGGGAAAATATGAGCCACTGTGTGATGTAATTGTAAAATTTTCCAATTGTTGAGTTGCACCTTTCAGATTTTGGGATACCTCGAGGGCTTAGCATAGCTGTTGAACCAAATGTGGGCATTAATGATGATACACTCACTAATAAATGGGATGGCATAAACACCAAATGTAGCATAAATGTCATGTATGCTCTAATAGAATCAGTAAGAAAGGCAAGAGGAAAAATAGCAGAAGAGATTCAACAGAGTGAGGAAACATAGAAAACTCTGTTGAAATTGGAGGGTTTTAACAAATGGCTGGAAGATACAAAACAAAAGCTGAAAGAATATGAAAAATACATTCAACAGACTAAGATGAGGGAATTTCAGTGAGATACAGTAGACCATAGAAACAACAAAAGCATACACATATAAAAAAATACAGAATTAGAGTCCCTATAAAGAATCAGGATCCAACAGTTCAGACAGCTGCTCCAGAATTTCTCACAGACATCAGAATGTTAAACAGCGTTTTTTTAGACAGACAGGAAGAACAGAGGAAAACAGGAGAACAGGAACATCACTACAGGATACAGGACCCGGCAACAGCAGCGCCAGGGAAGTACCTCTGTCTGTCTGTAAATATTTTTGACGCGGAACCTTTGTAAAAGAGCCATGGCTCAAAGGTATTAATTCCTAGATTTTACAATAAACAATAAACAAGCTTTGCATCACGACAGGGCCAGGAGGAGAAACAGAAGGAGCAAGTGGATGGAGTGGTGGACGAGGTCAAAAAGACATATCGAGGGGCAACAAAGCTAGGTAGCAGTTTTTAACCTTAGTTCAAGTTCAGGGCAGTGTACCTGGCAATGCAAGCTTTTTTCCTCCCACATCATAGGTCAGTCTGTCCAGATATGGACAGACAATACCACAGCAATGTTTTACATAAGCAAACTGTGCACAGAAGCAATGAAGACCTGGAACTTAACATACTCCCTGGAGGTCCAGCTTTCAGCAGATCACATGCCAAAGAAGGACAATGTACTGGCAGATTCCCTGAGCAGAATCAGTCAAGGAGATCATGAATGGAAGCTGAACCAGCAGGTGCTGGTGACAGTGTTTAGAAGGTGGGTTATACCAGAGATAGATCTGTTTGCATCTTAGGAAAACAACCAGCTCCCACTGTTTTGTTGTAGACCTCCTCTTGTGAGTACAGTCCCGAGGATGCCCTAGTACTAAACTGGTTGGGGAAGTGCCTATATGCCTTCCCACTCTTCTTACTTTAACTTCTAAGTACTTCTAAAACTGAGAAGGGAGTCAGCAACAATGAGTCTCATAGTTCCAGATTGAGCCAGGCAAATTTGATACTCCCTGCTCCTGCCCCTCTCAAGCAGACATCCTACCAACCTGCCCTGAACTACAATCTGCTGACATTGTCTCAGGGCATGATAACATCCCCAGATCAGAGAACTTCATGTCAGACAGCATGATGTATTGAAGAGCTAGTGTTCTCTGGACTACATCTTTCTGAAAAGTAATGGAAGTTCCTATAGTTTCCAGGAAACCAACAACAAGAAAAAACTATGCCTTAACGTGGAAAAGATTTTTGCTCTGGTGTTCTTCTAGACAGCTCAGCCAATTGTGGGCTAGTCTGGCTTCAACCCTGTACTTCTTAGTCCACCTACAGTCCCTGGGCCTCAGGCTCTCAATCTTGAAGGTTCATTTGGCAGCAGTGTCAGCCTATACCTCAGCTGGAAAGGACAAGTCAGTGGGCTCGCAGCCCATTTTAAAAAGGTTCTTTAAAGGCCTTAATCACCTGTACCCTCCAGTAAGGGATCCTGACCTTCAATGGGACTTGAATCTGTGTATTTATTTATTTATTTAAGTCTTTGTTTACTGGGTAAGTGCACTGATCCAAGAATCATTTTCAGGCAACACTCAGGCCACAAACAATGGCACAGAACAAATGATTTGAGATATTATATAAGCCAAATAGTAGTAGCAGGCTACAGGCAATACAGCTAAATCACAAGGAAACAGTATATGACAGAGTAAGCATTGGTACAGAGAGATAATGCATGATGTACAGTTACAAGTTTCAAAACAGAGTAGCCAACAAATTTGGTACCAGCAATAAATATTAAATTTAGACACAGCAAACAAAAACCTAGAAGGGTAAACAGTTTGCAAACAGAACAATACCTAGGTGGAGGTGAAATAAGAAGACACAGGGGAGATAAGTGCAGGTAGGGAACAATAGAGCCAGTTCAGAGTCATACACCAAGTGCACTAGGTACTCAGACAAGTAACAGAGTGAGATTCCTAGGAGGGGTCTAAAGTAGGGAAGGGAGGGAAAGTAGCGAAATGAAGTGCCAGTTGAGTCATAGGTGCACACAAGGTTGCTAAGTAACTAGGTAATAGGGAGAGGGGGAGGGAGGGAAAGAGAGTTGGAAGACAAGGCAGGACATCTAGGGAAAAAAGCTGGGGAGAGGGAGGGATGTGGAGGCAAAGGAGACATAAAGTAGCAGGGGTAAGGATTGGGGGGATGACAGAGCAAGTACATGGGGGGAAGGGAAAGACAAAAGGACCAAAAAAAGGGGTGGGGCTCGAGTGAGGGGGGGTAGAGGTAACTGCACCTCAGAGTGGGAAGGTCACCTTCCTAGGGAGCATGAGCAGGTGGATTCCAGAAGTAACCAGATTCTGAGATTGGATCGGAAAGAGTGGTGCGAGGCAACCATGTATTGCCCAGCTGATGAAGGCTCCTTTTGAGCCCGTGGCAACTGTTGCTTTGAAGTATGCCACCTGGAAAGCAGTTTTTCTGGTGGCACTGACATCTGCCAGGAGGGTGAGTGACCTGATGCAATCTTTCTGCACAGATCCTAACTATATCATATTTCACAGGGACTAGATAGTCCTAAGAACTAACAGAAAATTCCTCCCTAAAGTGGTGCCTGAATTTCATCTGAATCAGTCATTGCACTTCCAGTATTGTTTACAGCAAAATCCAACACAGGAGAACAAAATGCTCCACAGTCTGGATGTTAAGAGAGTTCTGAGCTACGCCTTGGACCACACAAATGGTGTAAGGTCCACTAATACTCAGTTATTCATCACCTATGGTGAAGTGAGGAGAGGTAAACTAGCATTTAAGAGAACTATTTCTCAATGGAGAGTTTCCTGCATCCAGTTCTGTTATGGCAAAGCTGGAAAGTTGCCACCCAAAGGCCTTATGGCTGACTTTACAAGGGGAACCTCTGCCTCTCTAGTAGCATGACTCTCAACCTCTTGTCTCATAAATCAGGGACAAGGCTTAAAAAATCAGGGGCAAAGACCTCAAATCAGGGACACATCTCAAAAACTGGTACTATTCATTTAGAAAGCTGATAGAATAAAGAGATTTGTGATAAGATGCATTTTCTGAAGAACAAGTCTGCAACTTTAATGTTTGACATTATTTTGTGCTTTTAATCCCTACTGTTCTGTCACAAAAACACAAATTTTACAAGGGATAGAGGAAAAGGTTGAGGCCAAATCAGGGACATCCCTGAAAATTGGGGACAGTTGAGAGGTATGTGTAGTAGCATGAAGAGGTGTCTTCCTTCAGGAAATCTGCAAAGCAGCTACTTGTAAAACAGTACACGTTTTCACTAAGCACTACTGTTGGGACATACAGGTCAGAAGGGATGCCAGCTTTGGCTTTGCAGTTTTGCAGAACCTTTTCCTTAAATAAGTTATGTAGCCATCCTCCCAAGGTGCTGCTAAGGAGTCTGCAGTTGTTAAGTATAAGTGAGGGTTTCCTGGGATTTAAAGAAAGAATTACTCACTGTAGTAATGTTGTTTTTTCCAGAGGGATCCCTCACTATGGTTAACAATCCCAGTCCCTACCTCCCCTTCCAGAACCTGGAAAAAGGTCCACACAAGAATCAGTTCTTTCTGTTTGCTTGAGCGATACTTATTACAGTGACTTTACAATTGATACTCAGTGATCTGAGCTTTTTTAAATTGTTCACAACATTTTTTAATTGTTCTGCCATGTTGAAGAAGTTTTAAAAAATTAAATAGTTTTGATATATTTTTGGTAGCCATTTAGTTAGTTTGGTGGTCACTGCTCAATCTAGTTTTAGAAATACATCTGCCATTAGAATGCTAGAGTGAGCATGGCCACAGAGCAGAGCTTTTTATTTCATTCTAAGATTCTCTAATTATCATACAGTTCTAAGCTCTGGGGCAGATCATTCCAGGGGAATGATTGTAATTTATTGAGCTGAGTTTGGTTGGGCAAAAGAAGGCTCAAGGACCATCAAGGTCCCCCCCCCAACACACACATACTATGTGGGTCATTAGGTATCCACTGATGTGGTGCTAAGCTGCCGATCAAGCTTCTTTTTAAAGGTTTCAAAATTTGTTAAATACACAAGTTCTTTTGGTAAGGAATTCCACTGTTTGGATGCTCTGATACAGAAAAAATGATCGCGCTTGTTTGTGATAGCCCAGTCAACTATTAACTGCCAGTTGTGCAGTCTATCAACAGTACGTTTCTGTGTGAAAGAAAGTTTGCATTGTGACATTAGATTGGGTGAGTTAACTAGTTTGAAAGTAAGGAGAACATCACCCCTGCACCTTTTAAGATGCAGTGGGTGTAATCCTGTTGCATTTAGTCTTGTGTTGTAGTCTTTAGTTGCTAACCTTGGAATCATCTTAGTGATTCTTCTCTGAACCTGATCTACATGACTGATATTGCCCTTGAGATATAGACTCCAAAATGGGGAACCATAATATGTGTAGGGTCTAATATATGCCCTATATAAGGGAACCAGACAATGTTCAGATTTATTAATGATGGTCTTTCTCACCTGATTGAGAATGCCATTTGCTGTTCTTGCTACTTTGTGGCAGTAATCAGAAGAGGAGAGTTTGTTATTAATCAAGATACTTAAATCCCTTTCACAAACAAATGATTTAAGAAGAGAATTGTTGAGATAGTAATTATTATTTGGATTATGTTTGCCAAAATCAAGTACCATACATTCATCAACATTAATACTATGCAATTTAGTTTGGTCCAGAGTTCAATAGATCATAGATTGTTTTCCAATAATGTTACATTACTTGGATTGTCAACTCTACCTCCTAGTTTGGTGTTATCAGCAAACTTGGAGATAGTATTGCTTGAGCCAATTACCATGTCACCAATAAAAATATTAAATAACGATGTCCCGAGCACCGAGCCCTGGGGCACACCGCTTGTGATGTGGCTAGTTCTTGACTTAACACCATTTATTCTAACTACTTGGGTTCTATTTGAAAGCCACTTGGATACCCAGTTAACCAGAGAAGTAAAGAATTCAAGGGAGTGTAGTTTATTAATTAATAATGAATGCAACACTTTGTTGAATGCTCTACTGTAGTCTAATAGAATAACATCAGTTGAAATATTATCATCAAGACATCTACTTATGTTGTTATAAAACGATATTAAGTTGGTTGTGCATGAATAACTAGGCCTGAACCCATGTTGGGAGTTGTCTTGTATACCCAGCCTTAATATTTCCCATTCAAGAAGAGATTTAATCAGGCGTTCCATTAGTTTCCCAATGATAGATGTTAAACTGATCGGGCAGTAATTTTGAACATTTGATTTACTCCCTTTTTATGAATAGGTGTTACTATGGCACATCGCCAATCATCAGGGATATCATTCTGTGCTACAGATTTATTGAAAAGTATTGTGAGAGGGAGGGCCAAGAATTTAGAAGTCTCAATGAGACTTCTTGAATGTATATCATCTGGACCTGGACTTGTCCTTTTACGAGTGGACAAGACTTTAGTTACATCGGAAATATCAATCTTGTAAACAGTAGGGACAACATTATTATGTATTATACTGTAGGTGTCTTTTTTGGTAAAAACTGAACAGAAATAATTATTAAAGTGATTTGATGTCGCAAGATCAGTGTTTAGAGTTATACCATTGTCAATTATTGGCTGACCCTACTTGAGTTACCCTTCTTACTGTTAATGTAAAAAAAGAGATTTTTGATTATTTTTTGAGAGTGCTAGGTTAAATTCAAGTTTTAATTTAACCTATTTGATCATTTGTTTAAGTGTGGAAAGGGCTAATTTATATCTAGACAAGTTAGTAGGACTTTGGTTTTTTTTTTTAAGTTTCTTAAATAATCATTCCTTAATATTTATTTGTTTACATACAGATTTTTTTAGCCAAATGGGGATTTTGCCTTTTGTATTATATTTTGTCTTAGTAGGAACATGCATTTGTTTCAAGCTATGAATTATTGCTTTAAATTTTTCCCATGCCATATTAATCAGTAAATTATTAAATGCTTCCTCCCATTTTATTTTGTGTAATGAATTATTAATTTATTTAAAGTTAGCTTTATTATAGTCTTTGTGCACAATATTGTTTAGTGATTTTATTGATTTCATCATAATACTTAACATGATCGAGTTGTGGTCATTACTACCAATGGGGTTTTTGATACTGACATTTGTGATTTGGTTCTCTATGTTTGTAATGACCAGGTTGAGAATATTCTTCCCCTTGTAGGGTGATGGACTAATTGCTCAAGACTCAAGTTAATGATGGATGAAATAAGTAGTTTATCTTGCTCGATATTTGAATTAAGTGTTTCCTAGCTGATAGTTGGCATATTAAAATCTCCCAAGATTATAATATCTCCCTTGTTTGCCATATTGGCAATATATTTGGTTAAGCTGATGTTGAATTTTAACTCTGCTGACAGTGGCCTATAACAGGTGCCAATTGTAAGTTTGGGGTAACCTTTAAATTGCACAGTAACCCAAATGGTTTAAGTATTAGTTGGTGTTGTGACCTCATATAAAGGGATATCATCACTTACATAGAGACATACGCCACCTCTGTGTTTACCTTCTCTGTTTTTATAGTAAAGCTTGAAATTTGGGATCTCCCTAATCCACGTTGAGGAGGAATACCACCATGTTTCTGTTACAGCTATGTTACCTAAGTAGCCTCTAATTTGGACATCTTAAGGTTGTTTAGAGAGCTGGCATTAAATAAAGTATATTATAGGTGCTAATAGAGTGATTATTATTGCCTACATTAAGAGAATAGGGAACATTCCCATTCTCCCCCTGCCTATTAGTTTCAATGGATATTTATGACTTCATCAAATGTTGTTAAGCAGAGTGAAGGATCTATTTGGAAGAAACAACGTTACTACAATGAATACTCTTTTCTTTTCTTACATTAATAGTTCTGAAGTTTGGGCATGTTATCTTTTAATAATGTGACTTATCTGTTTGACCCTGCCCATAAATTTGTTTACTGTACAGCATTAAAAAGTGAAACTGCGCATCAAGCTGCTCCAGTGGCTTTAGTTCTCAGTTCCAAAAGCAGCACACAGTGCAGCTTCACCTTCTTATCCAGTATCGTTAACAGCCAAAACATGGCATGATAAATCAAGACATTTTATTGAAGAATGATGTCTTCCTTCTGCTTTTACCTCTATGGTTGGACAAGAAAATCTTAAACTTGTGATCTGCATGGGGAGCTACATGGAAAAACTCTTTCCTGAAAGAAGCTTATCATTTAAAGCCAGAAATTATAAAAATAAGATGAGGCATAAAATTCATTACAGTGTATGTTAGAACGTTGTTAGGGATGAAAAGTCATCCCTCCTAAAACCTTGGTGTGCTGCACTAGCTACATAGCTAGTGCAGCATAACAACTTAGAATGCTCGTTATGCTGTCTTCTCCCCAACTGAGCAGCAGCTGTGGCGATGAGAGATATGATAGCGGCACAGAGAAACTAAATGAAAAAGTAAGGGGCCATCATTTATTTAAACTACCGCAAGTTGTTTCTATTTTAAATTTATTAATCAGCAGTTTAAAAGCCAAATCGGGCTGGCAGTATAGCCTAGAGGTTTGAGGAATGAGGTGTGAACAAGCTTGGTACATTCAGCAGACCAGACCTGAGTCTGGTTCTCGCAACCTCCACTTGCATACTGTGTGACTCTGAGCAAGTCACTTAACTGCCCAGTGCTCCCAGGTCACCCCTGAAAACAGGCACTTGTGCCTAATGGGCCTAACCCAGTTACCAAAGACAAAAAAAAAGTTAATGACTCCTCATATTATTTTACTGCTTTCTGTTCACTGTTGGTACCACAAGTAACAAAAAAATTTAACTGCCACTTTATTTTGTCTCCATGTGCTTACTAAAGTAAGTTTTACTGCCTTTGGGGGGCATCATACACTATAAAATATAATGAATACCTTCACCCTCAGTAACCAGCGAGTCTGATCATCTCAAGGTTGCCATTAGCGACCAAACCGCTTGCGCTGTGCTCTTGGGGTTTATTAGGTCACCAAGGCAACCTCTCAATGATCTAACACACTTGTTACCAATGGGAAGGTATTCATTATCCTCTGTTTTATACACCCCCTGTCAGTGATGTCTTGAGTAGAATTATAGTAACTATACTCATTTCAAACTGAGGATGTACAGTAGCTATTGCAGGATAAGGGAAATGTTAGAAAACACTACTTCACACAGAAGTTGGTTAACATGTGGAATAGCCTACCCAATAAAGCTGTACTGTTTACTTTCAAATCAGAACTGAACCACACCTCTCATCAGTTCCACATTACAAAAGACGTCTTTAATTTCATTCCTCAGAATTGTTCTGTCCTATATCTGTCCCACAGACAGGTGTTGTATTGTCAGACTTTAAAGCAGAAATTTCATATGCTCCAAGATGCTTAATCAAAATTAAGCTTTGTACAAATAAGGCACTGATTTATATTATGTTCTGATGAGCTTATATCTCTTGTTTAATGGTGTGTCCCATATTATACAGGCCAGACAGTGTCCCACATTTTGAGTGATGGTGTTTCATGACATTTTAGTGACTAAAGGTTGAAAGGGTTGACCACTCCCCCATAGAGTCTTACTTTATGCTACCTTCTCGGAACAGCAACTTCCCAGCACAAGCAACAGGAGAAGGGAGTTGCCTGTGTTTCTTGTTCCTGTCCCAGCCCCAGAACTATGACAGAGTGCATGACCAGGCCTTCCAGTCACCCAGATGCCAGCATCTCCTTTCTTCACCCCACAGTTTTGTGTGGGGCATCGATGATGATCAGGATGATATGTTATCAAAGATTTTTTTCCCCGTAGGAGAGTCCCCTCTGTACTTGCTAATTTGGTTTTGTTATGAGTGGAGAATTTGGTGCAACATAGTGAGGTCTGGAGTTGGACACACCATACTAGAAGGAACATGGGAAGTGCTGGTTAAAAAAGTCAAATGTTGAAAGTAATGAAATCATGACACTAATGGCGAAGTTTGGGGTCTGTTGTGAGGTGTTAGGTTTAGTTATTTTTTTTATTAGGTTGGAGTTATCAGGATTGAAAATTACACCAATCATGGGGATTAATCAGTCAGCTGAAGAGATTTGCACTTCGGTTTTATTTTCAGCAGCTAATGCCCCATTCATTAAGTAATTATATTATAAGGTGATTATATTACAAATTATGGATTCAGGAAGTGCTCCCAACCAATCTGAGCACTCCATTCTTCTGTACGTGAGACACTCATTCTGTGAAGAGTGTCTCAAATGCTGCTGCCCTACAAACAGGCACATTTGGGGAAGTTTTTTTTTTTAACTGTAATATATTATTGATCAATCTTGATCAATAATATATTAATACCCCCACCAAGACCACTCTTACAGTTGTAAGAGTGGTTTTACTGACAGTGTTAAGGTATCAGAGCCGCTCACCTTCAGTTAGCAGTTCTAATACCCTCAGAATGCATGAGACCACTCTTAAAACTGTAAGAGTGGTCTCAGTGACTGTAAGAGTGGTCTCAGTGGTGGTATTAACATAGATGAGGAGAGCTAAATGACATTCTCACAGCACCACAATTGACATGTTCCCTTGTGTTACTCATAATTTTTTTTTTGTGAACTTTCTTTATCTCTCTGCCACCATGGAACTCTCTCAGGTAGCCCTCTATCACTGCCAACTGCATTACCACCACACCTGAAGCTGTTCCACTGGGAGAATCAGGGACAGACACTCCCTACCTGCCTTAGCCCTGAAGAGGTTCCTCATGCAGAGAGAAACAAGGCACGGTGAGGGATCAGGAGAGCCAGCTAGTCATTCCTGGCTTTTGGGTGTGTGGTGATGGGGTACTGGAGAATGCTGTCACCTATCCAGGGAGCAGGGTGTTTTGTTTTTTTTTCATATACAATTTCTGGGGTTTTTTGCAGGTTTTCTTCCAGCCCCTACACCCACGCATCCCTGGCGCAGTGCGTGCATGCCGTTCAGGATTCCCCTCCCTTCCAGTCATGCCATTGACCACCTGTGCTGGTACCGAACCTCCATTCAGTGATGATGGGACTATGGGCAGGTGACCCCACCCCTTACCCAAGGGCAAGAGGAGAGCCAATGCTCAATCCTGCTCCCCCTCCCCCCCATGATGGCACCCTAATGACCAAGAGTCATTCCGAAGCCTGGGTTGCTGGCATAGCATGAGATGTGGTATCCAGTGCCTCAACCCTCAGCACCACCAGGCTGGCAGAGAAGGGTGTTTTTGCATGTTGTTGCCCCAGGAG
This sequence comes from Neoceratodus forsteri, assembly GCA_016271365.2. Classification (NCBI taxonomy): domain Eukaryota; kingdom Metazoa; phylum Chordata; order Ceratodontiformes; family Ceratodontidae; genus Neoceratodus; species Neoceratodus forsteri. The sequence goes on from CM057452.1 coordinate 1,572,681,633, forward strand.
TGTGGACATGCAAAGATGCCCTGAATGTGGTAAGCACACTCCCACAACCACACGTAAGGCATCTGCCACCACCACAACCCACAGAAGAGCATGCCACAAGTTGTGCAGCCCTTGGTCACCACCACAAGCTGCTATAACTGTGGCAAGCACAACCACCCACCCCAGGAAAGGAGAGCAGTCTCCCAGATGCTCAATCCTTTCCTGCCACTGCTGACCCCAACTGCCCAAGTTCTCTCCTGAGCCCGAGTTGCCAGCATGGCATGAGGTGTGGCATCCAGCACCTCAATCCTCAGTGCCACTGGGCAAGCTGTGTTACTCATTATAATACACTGCATGTTGTAGAGTGGTGTTTATATTAGTGGTTGTACTGAATCAGTGACAGTTGTAAACATGCTGGTAGATATGGAAATGGGAAGGGGGATTCTGTTTATTGTGAGATACAGGTAGGCAGCATAAAGTACTTGAAATGGATCCAGTGTGCAATGGGATCAGTAGCGGTAATGGACACTTTATTTATTGTGTTTACAGCCCTCCTTACAGCTGCATAGAATGTGGACTGGGAGGCAGGCATGATCAACAGCACTGGGTGGGGCTTTTTTTGCACCAAAACAAAGAAAAGAAATCTGACACACTTACATGGTTCAGGATGCAGCAGCTCTGACAGCTGTGCAGACAAAAACAAATGAAGCTGTTCACCAACTCAAGGCTGGGACTACAGTAGTATATTGCAGCAGTATTTAATCAGTGTCCGGACAGAGATAAATGGAAAACAACAAACCCTGGTGTTTCAAACTAACACAGTTCTTACTCAGGGGGTGGGGACTACTCAGATGCACAACCATTTTATACAAGAAATTTTTAAGTTGTACGCACAGTGCCCTGCATAAACAAAAGCACCCACCAGACATCAAACAGATCATGAAACAGAGATCCTTAACAGCAATGTCCAAAACACATCCCCAAATAAAACAAAGTGCAACAAGTGAATTAAAAGAGATCTCCAGTAAATTCATGGTCCAGAAAGTTAAGTCTTGTAGTCATTATATGCAGTACTAGATCTAAAAGGGTGTGTGCATTTGTTATTTTTGGCCAAGGTTTACTCTGCCTTCTATAATTTGGATTTGTTTTTTGAGCCCTGCTTTAGCCCTGCTGCACTTGATTTTGCTGTTCAGCTGCTTGGCTGCTGGCTCCCAATGACATCACTGTAGAGCAGAGGAGGGACTCACACTTTGCAGTACTGTGCAGTCACAGCAGTTTTGCAAAGGAAAACTACCAGTACTTGGTATACATACTGTGTTCCCCTTCCCCAAAACACCCTGTTAGCAATGCATTATGCCAAAATCCAAATGCCTTGTCAGTATGTTTTTTGTAAAATTTACTTATTTCTGCCTCTGTAACAAAACATGGGGATTGAGAGAAGATTGAGTTGCTGTCAGCACATTTCCCAGTCCTTTTGACTTTCATGTATAAATTGCCCCATTTTGTGAAAGACAGGAGATGAAACTTACAAGAACAGGAGGCAGAGTTTCAACTGCTAGAAAAAGAGGAGTGACTCACACAAAAGTCAATTTTACAGAAAAACATACTGACAAAGCATTTGGATTTTGGCATAATGCATTGCTAACAGGGTGTCTTGGGGAAGGGGGAACACAGTATGTACATTGAGTACTGGTAGTTTTCCCTTGCAAAACTGCTGCTGTGACTGCAATGTACTGCACTGCACAGTATAGTGTAAGCCACTCCTCAGCCCTATAGTGATGTCAGCAGTACAGCCCTGGGTCCACAGCAACACCAGATTTGCTATGGAAGCCCGGGTACACCCTGCAGTTTTTAGCAGCTCAGAATGCAAAAACTAACTGCAGAGGACGGTAATGAAATACAATTCTAGAATCAATTCAGGAAGAGGTAATTTATGCATGAAAGTCAAAAGGACTGGGGAAGATGCTCTTCAAGGCAGGAGACTTAAATTAGTATCTAAATAGTAGGGCTGGGATTAATTGAGTAATATGAGTCACTTATTTAAATAATATGCTTCTGAAGCACAAACATATAAAGTCTCAAACATTGGGTGGAAGTTCTCAGTAATAAATCTGTGAGTTAAAGCACCTAAATAGGAAACAAAACAGAATATGTTATTAGAGACAAGATAATAAAAATCAAAACCAAATTAAGGGCAGTGCACAATTTCAGAGAAAAAGAGAACAGATAATTGATCAGGGTGTGTGTGTGTACTCATACAGTCAACATTACAGTATTGCAGAATGTGAGGTGTGGGTTTGTAAGGAGGATGCTGTTCCACAGTTGTAGATACTTAGAAGCAAAAATTTTATTGAAGTTGGACAATTACTGCAAACTTCAGACAAAAAAAATAACATAATAACTTCTTCAAAATAAACATAAGTTTCCAAGCAGCATCTTGGACACTAGAAGAAGCTAGTGAACATCATACTGGGGGTCAGAGTATATCTGTATCACCACCAGGCTATCTACAGAACTGAATAAAACCAAGGCTTATATACCAAAAGGAGAACATGTGACTTGTTTAACTCCTCCCTATGCTTTTCAAAATTATCTTTAAACAGCAAAATAAATCTATTTTCATTTCTGAGCTCAGAATAACATTTCCTTTTAAGTTGTAATGTTGTCAACATCACTTTATAGAAACAACAACTGGTTAATAACATTTTAGTTTCAAACACTGCAGGAATAACTCCACCTCCAGGTACTGTGCCTTTAAATATGGGAGTTGACCAGCCGGCCAGCTCTATAGTACAGAATAGGAAGTGAGACTCCACTCAGAGAAGCAGGTAACCTTTTATGAGGGAAACATTTGTTTGTTTTATAAATTATTCCAATAGAGTGAATTAAAGGCATTCAATCCACTTTTTAGAAGCATTTTAACTAAAGTAACAACACAAAAAGAAACACTTTTATTTAACCTTTGTTTAACAGAGAAAGAGGGAGGTGGGGTTAAGGCCAAACAAACCACAGTGTTTTACAACTTGTTTTTACAGGCCTTCTTTTGATTTTGTAGCTTGTTTAGGTCATGAATTAGTTGTTTTGTAGTTTCTATTGAATGAATTCCTTTTTGAATGCTGCAAATTGTGTAAAATGCAGGCTGTTTATTTATTTACTTTGTGTGTTGCTGCTGCCATTTAGAATGAGTTTCAAACCAGAAAGACCCATTTTCTACAGCAAACAGGCTGAAAGGCACTTTAAAGGGGTTTTATATGCAAACATTTTGGGTCTGCATTTACATTATTTCCACAGAACAACTAGCCTGTAAAGCAGCTCTAGCTTACTCCATATATTTACAAGGAGGGGACAAAAGGGGGGGTACCTAACGCTAAATGGGATGCAAACCAAGACCATATGAGGGTTTATACATAAAGGGTCATTACAAGACCCACACCATGGATATAACTAAGCCGCCATAATTCCTATATCCAAATGAAATTAAATACTCCATTTTAAACAACTATTGTGTTTCTGCACACCTCACATTAGAAAGGTTCTGAAACGGGGGGGGGGGGGGACCAAAGAAAGAGCTGTGCATAACTTCATATACCAGGGCAAGAATACATAAGGGATAGAAAAAACATTATATAGGTGGCCTGCCTATATAACGTGGAAAGAAAGATGAGGAGTTACAGCAAGAAATGAGGAGAGTAAAAATGGCTGTTGCAACAGACTTAAAAAAAAAAATTAGATTTGCCTGGTATATGGAGGTATCTGTCACACAGAAATACTTTTTTTTTTTTACATTTAGTACATTTTGTCCCCTTCACACCTGACTGGCTTCTACATTAGCCAGCTGCTACACTCAGTCCCATCAACCACCATTTCTGAAACTTACCTTACTCCAGTGTTCCTCCACAGATGACCCCCCCCCTTTGGGAAGGCTGACAGAGGTCAGACCTATCCCCTCGACAGAGGTTAAGTGTCAGTGTCTGGAATTCAAGCCTGGTCAGCAGTGTGGGGCCTCTGACAGACAGTGGAAGCATTGTGCAAGTTTGGAGAATTTTCTACTTTACAGTCCCCATCCCTTGATCATCAGGAGGCTCAGGCTCTGACGCAAGTACACAAGTGTGCTATGTGTGTCAGAGCATTGACATCCCCCTCCCTGAGTACTGGCTCCAGCTTGCACTGCCAGCTGTGGTCACCCAGGTGGCAGTGTTGTAGGGGAGACCAGGAGCCCTCCCACCCCGAGGAGGTGAGCATCCACTGAGATGCTTAATCAACCTCCTCAGGCTGGACTTCCAATGACAGGCTCATTCCTGAACCTAGGTCACTAGCATCAAAGGGGTAGAGCTACTGCTGTGCTGATGAGCTGGCATGCAGAAATACTTCTTAATAATTCATAAAGGGGATAACTAATGGAGTTAGCTGAGGAAGGGTATGATATCCCAGCTATCACTGAGCCCTTGGGCACAAGTGCTTCCAGGGTGTACATAAGGCAGCTTTTTCTTTTAAGGAAATATTCAGGCAATCTCCCCCCCCCCCCCGATGAGTGGGGATGTGATCGTTCACCATAAAATGTAAACACCTGACATCCATACTGTAATATCTAGCCCAGTGTGTGCCCACTGATGTTATCACACTTCCCATTCAAAACTGAATGAATGTGCTCGTTCATGGGTCTGGAAGTCCTGCACACATACAGAGTAGCATGATCACATCAGAGAGAGTATAGTATGTATTCAGTGTGGTATGTGATGATATGTCTGACTTTGTAAGTTGTGTGGCTAGAGAACAGACACTGCACATGCCACAGTAATGGAATCCCACAGGAAATCTAGGTGGAGATCTGTGGTTATTTTTCCATGAAATGACTCCTGACAGCGCTATCGTTGATGCTGATGTTTCATCCTATAAACCACCTGGGACATAGACCTATGATTTCTTTCAGGTCAAGATCTGTGGAGAGAACATACCAGTATTTTTTTTTTGTACTCCAGCCAATTTAAAGGATTCTGAATTATAATCAACAATGAAATTAGCAGTATCTGAATTGCTGTTTGGTCTAACTTTTGGAATTACTAATTCAGTCCTATCCATATTCAAATATTTTTTTCTTGGCATTATCTAACAGCACTGGGTCATAGCCTCTGCTAATGGACTTACATTTGAATTCAGCGACATGATTTTTGAATTTGGGTTCATCAGAACAGTTTCTCCAGTGACAGAAGAACTGTCTGTAGGGAATTCCCCAAATAAGGTGATTGGTATGACAGCTATCGACTCCCAATAAAGAATTTCCAGTCAAAGGTTTCTGTATGCAAGGTTTCATTTTCCACCCCTGCCAGAGTTAGTTCCAAGAACTTAACACTCTTTGGATCACAAATATGCATGAATTTAAAGGGGACAGGAAAGTTTTGCTGCTTGCCATTAGTTACTAATGTTCCTGTTTACAGCAATTAAATTCATACCCCAAAATGATTAATTTTATTTATTTATTTATTTGTAAATTGGTTTACAACCTTTGAGCCAGAGGCTCATTTACAAAGGTATCTCATCACATTGAGGACAGACATAACAAATTTAGGTTACAGAATACAAGTCACTGAAACAGAGTTACACAGAATGATTTCATACATTATACAATCTAGTAGCAATTACAGTAATACAGCTGAGCACAAGCTGGTTTTAACAGAGGCAGGATGCACAGGGGGAGAAAGTGGGGGGGGTGAGGTGGAGTGCCTCCCAGCGGACATTGTCAATTGTGAAGAGATCGAGGCCACATTTAGAGACAGGACCAGCTGCGAGTGTTAAACAGTTGGCTCCGAAGGGCGGTTTTGAAGTTGGAGATTGTGGGGGCATTGGAGATGGAAGCAGGGAGAGAGCTAAACCAGGTTGGGACTCTGTAGCAGAAGGATCTTTGACCATGGGTGGTCCTGGATCTGGGGACCAGTAGACTGGTCTTGTTGGAGGTTTGGGTTGTGATAGTGGGTGGGGTATGGTGGATGAAGGCTGTCACCCCAGGAGGGGAGAGCCCGAGTATAGTTTTTTTTTGTGAGAAGGCAGATTTGATAGCATAGCCATTCATCTAGGTTAAGGAGTTTAGCCTCGTCATAGAGTTGACATGTATGTGTGAGCCTGGGGGCACCAGTAATCAGCCTGCAGGCCTTATTTAGGGTGAGGTGAATTTTGCTGAGGGCAGTAGTGTCGGAAGCACCATAGACTGGCAGGCCATAGTCTACAAGGGACAGTACTGAAGATGTAACAGCAAGTTGGACAGCATCAGGGGAAGGCAGTTTTTGTAACTGTAGAGGATGCCAAGCCATGTATTAGTGGTGGATGCAAGGGCATCAATGTGGGTGTGGAAGGTGAGGGCTGAATCGAAGGTAACCGCAAGGTATTTGTAGGAGCAGACAATTTAACTGTACCTGAATAAACAGTGATGGCAAAAAAACTGTGTTTTCAGTTGTTTTCTTTTTATGGACAACATTCTGCACAGTGCACTTCCTGGAACCAAACATTTGGAGTTTTTATTATGTTACAATTTTTGTACAAAATGCTAAGCATGAGCTATTGTTTTATCACAAGTATGCTTAGAATTCTCATATCTTTGGCACACTCGAGGCTTGTGGCAATCTTGGGGCTTTGAAGCTGTGGCCCCAGATAACTAGTTCTATGAGGAGAACTGTAACAGAATGCTGCCCTTAAAAACAAAAAAAACCAAAAAAATTAAAAATATAGTTTTTCATATCACTTTTGATTTAGGTACAGTTAAATACAGATCACTTAGGGGTAAGGATATAATTTCTGAAAATAGTAACATTAAAAATAGCTGCCAATTAGAAACAATTTCTTGTACTCTTTAAGGTCCCAGTCATTGGCATTTATGAATTCAATGAATTCAGTGGCCTCCTGTTTGGGACCACTGCAAATACAGATGATATTGTCAATGAAGTGGCACCAGTACATGATTTTATTGCTGAATTTATTAGCTATAGTGTCATAGATGGTCGCCTTCCACCACTACCCCATGAACAAGTTGACGTAGGATGGTGCCTTCGATGACCCCATAGCTATACCACAGACCTGTAAATAAAATTGGTTATTGAAGATGAAGTAGTTTATATTCAAAATATGATCCAATGCTTTCAACACAAAATCAGGTTCTATGATAGAACTGATGACCAACTTTTCCATAAAGTACCTGATTGCACTTCTCAGGCCGCCAAGACCATCCAGCACTGAAATAGTATCCTGTAAATACAAAGGTAAAGTGACAACTGTGTTCTGTAAAAAGCTGTCCACAAAGATTGATAGGTACTCAGTAAGTGAACCCATCAAGGACACTATAGGGTGGCCTGGTAGATGCTGTTGGTCCTTTTGGATATAGAAAGTACAGAAAGTAGGTATAGTAGGGGTGCCATGCTTAAGGAAGACAAATTTGTGCTTCATAATGTGACTTGAATGTAAAGGCCTGAGTGAGAAGTTATCCAGTCTTGCTTTAAATAGCGGTGTTGGTTGCTGTTTCAACTTCTATAATGGTTGGTACCCCTCAATTAGCCAAGGGTTTCCTCCATGTAGTAAGCAGTGTTCAGAACCACTACTAGTCCACCCTTGTTTGCAGGTCTGATGGTCAGATGTGATGCATCCTTCAATGCTTGTAATGCTTTTTTTTCCCAAAAATGGGGAGTTTTATGTTGTTTGTAATGTAATTGTTTTCATAAATGAGGGTGTGTTCCACTTCGCAAGGTCAGAATCACTGGGGAAAATTACTTGATGGGAGAAAAGGTAGATTGAGGTTTGAAGTTATGATGACTTCATGTAAAGGTTTGTTGTTCTGATTGATCAGTGATTTTACATCCAAGTTTGCTTTCCAGCCAGTCTAATGCCAGTTTTGGATCCCAGTCATCTGGTAGATAAAGACTGGTTTGGTATTGTGAGTGGTTCTGGGCTGTAATTCAATGCTGAGGCATCTTTTGTTACAGTGTTAATTGGTGTTTCTAAGAATCCTATAGTTCTTTCTTTTTTGAGGGGCCTCATGATGAAGAGTATATATATATATATATATATATATATATATATATATACAGTATATATATATATATTTTTCTATTTTATCTTTTTGTGCCCCACTATCTGCCGCCGATTATCCGCCTGGTCATGGTGCCTCTGACTTCCACCTACCACTGTGCTCTTCCCCTGAAACCCCCGACTTACCCCTCGGAGGGTGGGGTCATGGTGGCACTGGCCAGGTGCCATGATCAATGGGACTATCTGGGGGGAGCCAGTCGGAAGGTTAATTGAAGCCGAGGCAGTCTTCACGGAGGCAGCAAACTACGGGAGTTACCTTTCACCATTTTTACTGGGGCTGAGGACATGCAATGATGTCCTGCATCTGCCCCACCCCCTTAATGCTGTTGCACACCAGTAGCTGCAGCGCCCCCAGCCTCTGCCAGGGGTTTGTCAAGCACCGGATGGGATCCCCACCCTCCTCCCAGAGAAGAAGAGCTGTCCATTGGATGCTCCATCCTTCTCCCCCCCCCGGCCGGCCCTCCAATGACCCAGAGTCTCATTTTTGTACTCGAAGCACCAAGGTCAGTGTCACAGTCATGAAAGTAAGTCAGAATTAAACCTTTGCAAGCAATATTGGTAGATTCTGTTTTTGTTTTTTTGTTTTGTTTTATTTTTTTTTTATGGCAGTATTTATACTTAAGACATGGCAATCTGAGGTTAGTTGTTCCTGGAGTGCGAACCACCTGTGTGTTTGGATTCATGGCTTTATTTTGGTATGCACCCACCATTATCTCAGAGTGCATGGACCCCTTCTTGCTGACAATGAAATAGGACACGAGAATGTAATGTACATAGATTTCAGTTAAACATTTATGGGAACATGAAAACATAAACAATGATGGCAGAAATTTTGTTCATCTAGTCTGCCCATTCAACTTGGTTTCTCATGGCAAGTTGGAAATATAGCACAATGGAACAAGCACTGACAAGTGTCAATCATGTCTCCTTGCTTGTATTTGCTGTGAAGCTGTTGGGCGTAGAGAGGGCAGCAGTTAAAATTAAGAAATTAATAACAAGGGGGGCACGGCTAACGCTTGAGAAAGATGGAGGTCCGAGCCTTTAGCTCCTCATCACCAGGAACATATTCTAATGCCATCCACATTCCTATAACTCTTTTTTCACTGTAAAATAGGCTCAGCTTGAAGAACTCTATCTAGTCCATCTGTACAGCAAGTTTGGGACTACTGAGGCATAAACTAAGAAAAAGTATCATAACTAACAAAAGTACTGCTAAGCTGGTTTCAGGATGTCTCAAGGGCTGTCCACGCATGTCAGTAGTATGGCATCTGTTCCTCAACCCGAGATGTAGGATCAAAGGGACATAATTGAGAATATGCTATGTCAGATCCTCCTAGAAGTAAAGAATTGTAAACAACAAGCTACTATACATCAAGAACAGCTTCTCAACCGTAACTTTAAAATCTCTACAAATGGACAACAGAGTACCCGCAACAAATAAGTACGCCAGGATGTTCAAGGCACCCTATGGGAACAGGCACGCATGCTACAGCAACTGCAAATCAAGCTGGATGACATTGAAAATCATGGACGCTATAACAATCTTCGTTTCATTGGGCTACCTGAGAAAGCTGAACTCAATGACTGCATTGCCTTTTTACATCACATCTTATCCATCCTACTAAAGATATCTGAGGAGGGGTACTATGAAATTGAGAAAATCCATTGCTCCTTAGCCCTAATGCCCCAAATAGGTTAAAAGACTTGTCTGATAATCACCTATTTCCTCCAATTCCAGGACAAAGAATTTATTTTGCAGTGTGTCAGGGAACTGGGGTCCTTAGACTGGCAAAATAATAAAACCATGATATTTCAAGATTACTCTAAAGACCTAACAAACTGGAGGTGAGCCTTTACTGAAGCTCGGCAAGCACTTCACAGAGCAGGGTATCTTTTTCCCTTCATTACCCTGCTATTCTCCACATTTCCTATTAAGGCTGCTATCTAACTTTTAGTACTCCTGATGCAGCGATGGCTTTCATAAATGAACAGTGGCCTAGAGCTACCATGTGACATAAAACTAGACCCCGTTTGGTTGAAGAAAACTGTACCACACCAGAAATAATGGACACAGCACCTCTGACTACACAAGAGCAAATGGGGCCACCAGTAACCCACAAACTGCAAGCCACATCAGAGGATTTGTGGATGCTACCACCTCGGTATGAGCAGAGAAATAAGCAGCATGAAGTCTGTCACCCCTTGCCAGACAGAGACAGGTCCCAGAGTCAGAGCCACAGTGGACACTCAGAACAGCACAAAGATACGCATCCCTCAGCATTACTTAATAACAGATATGCCCCACTAATGAATCTGGAAGACTGTGAGGGCCAGATCGTCACTCCACCTTTGCCTGCATTGTCCAAGCCTGTCCTGCCATTGATTGAACTTGTAAATGACAGTGCCACTGAAGTCACTAAGTCCTGGGCAACGATGATTGCAGACCCTAGTACTTCCACAGTCCTGAGTAGCGAGGCAAGTCAAACAAGTGACCTGTCACTCCCCAAAGCCTCTACTGCTCTGTGTGTGAAGATACCGCTGAATACCTGAAATGAACAGAGACAGTCAGGCATAATACTTCAATGTAAGCTAGTACACCTAAATAGACTACCAACTTATTTAATGCTATGGCCTAACTTTAGCTGTGTTTTATAACAAGAAAAGTAACATTGCAAATGTATTTTGCCCTTTGTTTCCTACTGCCACTACTGTGATATTCTTAGATTATAATTTTGTCATATGCTTTGGATCCTATACTAGTCCCCAATTTATTATGCAGTGAGCAACAGATTAGATCCCTTGCACTAGGCATACCCTATCCCTTCTACTACCAGCTAAGGCCGAGAGCTGTATACATAATACATTTTGTTTGACCCAGCAATCATTAGTTGTGTGTCTTCCTGAACTGTTATTGGTGGGTAAAGACAGTGGATGCCTGGTTAACCAAGATGAATTATTTGGACCTTGTTGGTCCGATTCCATCTGTGTTGCAGGGGATAAATACTGTATGGGCCAGTAACTTAGAACCGGGCCATAAGCGTGTGGACTATGCAGGTGGTGTGATTCAGGATTTTCTTGAAGCCCCACATCAGATGCAGAGAGTACCTTGTATTTTGTCCATCACAATGCTTAGCCCTTAAAAATAATGCTGCTGGCTTCACAAGAGTTGAATAATAGAAATAGGATGGGGAAAGATTACAAGGCACAAGTAGCAGGGATAGCTAGCCTTCTGATGTGAGGGCATATCATACATGGATTCAAATTTACCATGAGGCTTTTCTTTTTTGTGGGCCTTCCTTGTCGCAGTATAAATTTAGACAACTGAATGTTAGGGATCCGAAGATCTAACAAGCACCGTGCTTACGGGTCCTCATTTCATTCATAGTGCAGCACTTAAATGAGGTAGGTGATCCTCTTACAGGAGCTGAAGTTTATCTTGTTTCCTTCACTTACTGCAGCAAGTTTCCACTTCAGAAATTTAGCATGTTTTCAAATATAATTGGTAGTGGGGAAATGTTATACACCTGCATTGTTATGCTGAGACAGCTCTTTTAATTTGAGTCAGTTATACCTTAGAAGGAGCCATTTAGGCACAGTATGTGTTTCCTCTTTTACAGGGTCTGACCCAGGTGTTGTGAGAAGCACGATCTAAGTATATGCTGCCACCTAATGTGCAAGTTGGGGCAAAATATCAAACTACATGCACAGGCAATTTTGTTACATTAAACCGGGACTAACCCTTCAACACTTCCTGCAGAGGTTCCCTCTTGGGAATTATACCATATTTTTCCCTCTCTGTTGTTTCTCCTTGTTTAATTAGATACTTCCCATTACACTGATAATACGGATGAACTAGTACAAATGATAGATGCCCTGATGCTCCATTTATGGACCTGTCTGTCTGCACTATAATACTTTCCCTATCAACCCTGCATAGGAGCTAGAAAATACTATATTATAGGAATTCTGCAAAACAGATTACCATTCTTAGGTGTAGATGTCAAATACAGACATCTCTACTCCCCCTGAGATATTCCTATAGGCTCTTAGGATCTGTATCTTTCTTCTGATACACATACCTTAAAATCTAAAGTGAAGGAGACTATTATTTGCTTACTTTGTTCCCCCAGTTTGGATTAAGGGAGAACCTAGGATAGTTATGTATCTGGCTCATATTCCTTACCCCAAAAAGCTGTTTGGACCTTTAGAGTGTTGTCTGGGTTTCTGTAATGCCTAGCATTCTTACAGTGTTTGTAATTTCTAGACAGCTGTTCTGTTTTGTTGTTGTTTGTTATTTGTACATTTAGTTTATAGTTAAGAATAATTATCAGAGTCCAATACTTAATGCAAGGATAACCATCACTGTATGTCAGGGTTATCCACCTTGCCACTGTGGGGAGCAGAGAACACATATGCATCATCGAAAACAGTGCCTGCTTATGTCTCTAAAAAAAGTATTCTGTTTCAACACATTTCCCCTAAACACTGATCATGGCTGAAATTGCATGTCATAGTTGGAACATGAGGGATCTTAACTCCCCTATAAAGCATACACAGGTCCTGACTCACTTGCATAAACTTAAATTGCAAACGGTACTCCTACAGAAAACTAAGTTAACCGATCAAGAAGCCCAAAAGCTGGGTAGGGGATGGGTGGGCGTAGAAGTGCATAGTGTTGCCCCTCCTAAAAAGAGAGGGGTTTCAATTCTTATTCATAAAAACCTCCACTGGACCCTTCATAAAGTGCACCATGACCCAGAAGATAGGTGGGTCCTTGCACACTTTAATACTCCACAAGGCCCTTTTACTATCCTTAATTTATATGCCTCAAATGCAGACTCTCCTCAGTTTTTCCACACTCTTGCCTCCCACTTAGCTAGCCTTGATGACAAACAAACCCCCATCCTAGTTGGAGATGATTTCAACTTGACCTTAAACCCTACACTAGTCAGAAGTCAAGGTACCCCTGAGCCTCACACTCAGGCCTTTCAAGCAGTTTTATTGTAGCTAGAAGATCAAGCCCTTACAGATATATGGTGACACCATCACCCGAGAGAAAAAGATTTCACATACCAGTCTCTGACTTATGGCTGTCTTAGCCATATAGATATGTGGCTCACTTCCTCAGACCTTACCCCACTAGTAATGGCAGTCACTATCAAAGCATTAGTAATATCTGATCATGCCCCTGTATAGCTTGATTTTCTATTTGGGAGCGCTCCATAAAAAATCGAACTGGAAACAGGATCTAGCTGTACTTCTGGACCCTCACTTCAAAACTTGGCTTGAACAAGTCACTCTGAAATATCTTTCAGACAACAATAATAAGGCAACCTCAACAACTGTAATGTGGGGAGGCCTTCAAGGCTACTCTCAGAGGTAGAATAATTGGCTACAATGCCCACAGGAGGAAAGAAAGAGAAAAACAACTAACAACTTTGGAGGAGCAATTAAAACTCAAAGAACTTGCTCTGAAAAGTATTATTCCTGCCAAGAACAGAAATTCACCTCTACAGAAACAAATTATAGCTATTCACCATGAAATAAACACAATTACTGCACGGAAAGCCAAACTAGCTCTATTAAGGCTGAAACATAAATACTAGGACAGTGGGGAAAAATGGTAAACTATTAGTATATAGACTTTAGAAACAACAATCTGACAGATATGTTCCCTCTCTGACAACCATCTCCGGCACTAAAAGTACAGACCCCCTTAGAAATCAGTACCATTATGTCCCAGTTTTATCAGCAGCTATATACATTGACCACTTTCCCTGCCCCCAAGCACCTAGCAAACTTTTGAAGTTCTTTAACTTTACCCAAATTATCAACACATCAGTGCTCCACCCTTGAGCAACCAATCACATCATAAGAAGTTGAGACAGCCATTAAAGCACTGAAACCTAAGAAATCACCTGGGAATGATGGCCTCCCTATTGATCTGTACCAATTAACAATACCCTAAATTTGTCCCATTCTAGACCACCTATTCAATGAACTTTCTTCTACTGGAACATTTCCACCTTCTATGTCCACAGCTACTGTCACGGTTTTACCTAAGTTAGGTAAGGATCCTCAATATCCAGCAAGCTACAGACCTATTTCTCTTATTATGGCAGATGGGAAAATATATACCGAAATACTTGCTATGAGACTAGAGTCCCTTCTCCCCTTTCCTGATTCGTCCCTCTCAGGCTGGTTTCATACAGGGCAGACTTAGCTTGGATCATATCAAAACTGTCTTAAATCTTATGCATATAGCATCTTCATACCCCACTCCTGCAGATGCTATTACAATTGAATTTGAAAAGCCCTTTGATACAGTCGAATGGGCATATCTATATGCAGTTCTTACTCACTTAGGTATAGGCCCCAAGTTTATTTCAGTGCTACAAGCTATGTATTCTGCCCCAAAAGTTCAAGTACTTACTAATTCACATTTATTTCCCACTTTCCCACTGTCTAGGGGCACTAAGCAGGGATGTTCCCTATCACCACTTCTCCTTGTTATAGCCATCCAACCTCTGGCTGCTGCCATCCAACAGAATCCGAATATTCTGGGAATAACAACAGGCAACCACATGTATAAGACCATGATGTACACAGATGACCTCTTAGTACTCTTGGATCAGGATGATAAATCCATTACTCCACTACTGGGCATTTTAAACAAATTCACATCCCTCTCTGCACAAAAAATAAACCATTCCAAATCAGAGATTTTCCTTCTCAATAAGGCAGTCAATCCACAGAAATTCTCATCACTCCCCTTCCAATGGGTTCCATCCTCAATAACATACTTAGGGATAAAAATAATGCCTAGATTACACATGTTTAGTGAGATAAATTTCAATTCCCTTCTCCCTAAAATTCCGAATGGAATTGAACCAGTGGAAAGCATTACAATTTTCCATGGTGGGCAAAACTGAGTCAATAAAAATGATCACCGCTCCAAAAATATATCACCTTTTGTCTCACATGCCCTTTCCAATTCCTAACATAGAGCATAATGTATGGGCAGGGGCAGTCATACACAACAAGGCTGTGTTTCCATCAAGGGGTTGAGATGACAGCATAAGAACCTCGAGAGTGAAGCTCGAGGGGTCAATGCTGTCATCTTAACCCTGAGATGGAAACACATACCGAGTTGTGTGTGGCTGACAATGTTTTATTTTTTATAGTATATGTTTTTTTACACCAGGGTGACAGACCCCAACTGAAGTGAAAACAAAAAATCTTGCCATTTCTTTGTTTTGCTCACATATCAAAGTAAAATGTCCAGACTTTTGAAAGGTAAAAGATATGACTTTTAAATTGCAACTTTAGTTGTTGCAAGGGACCTGTGACCCCTACAGCTACTTCCAGGTCATCTAGACCCTTATTGCTCAGCCCTACGGCGAGCGAGCATCTCAGAAATCCATCTGGAAGTGTGCATTAGCTGTCCTTAGCTGTGGGGACCGTGTGTGGGATCCTATATATATTTTACAACTGTGCTTGTGATACTTATACATTTTGAGCCCTATCTTCCAGCCTACAGGAAGTAGGAAGAGATCAGCTGTAGTTCAATAAGGCTAGGGCAGAACTACTACAGTGCTATACTGCAGCTTTTATTTGGCATCACTAGAGTTGTACATTCCTGTGGCTTAGTTCCATAGGAGAAGCTGATGCATAGCGAATTAAAACCTTTTAAATTGCAACTTTAGTTGCAAGTGACCCATGACCCCTAGAAGCTACTTCCGGGTCATCTAGACCCTTATTGCTCTGCCCTGCTGCAAGCAGGGCACACATCACCACGTGCAGAGACGTGCGCAGAGACACGCTCTTCGGCAAGTGTGGCTGTGTCAGCTGGGACAACTGGGACCAATACTCTATATCATTATAACAGATGCAGTGAAAAAATGAGGCTTTGTATCAGGTGCTATATGCATGCTGATGGGGAGGAACTGCCATGGTTTGCATGTAATAAATGTATCATGACAAAAGTGCTACAAGCTGAGATAGTGACATTACAGCAAAGCATCCAGGTACATGCTGAAATTACCACACTAGAACAGTTTATTGATACAATGGCTGAAAGCATCACTGAGTTAGTGCAGGCTGAGTTTCCTAAACCATCAGAACCAGAGGTGAAGGCCTTGGATGGGGAAAGCAACATTGATGAATGGTGCTTAGTACATAAAACAGTGAATAAAAAGGGCAGAAGAAATATAGGGGGATCATCAAATATATTAACTCCTAACAGATTCAATGCCCTAACACTAGATGTAAACCCCAATGATGAGGAAGTACCTAATACCCAAGCAGGCCCCAAGCCACCAGGTAATAGTTGTTTAGGTACCTGGGAAAAAAGGGTACTAGTAAACATAGAACAACAGCACAGAAAGATAATGCCCCTTGCGATATATTAATCATAGGGGATTCTATACTCCAGTACACAGATCATTTACTGTGCAAGAATAGAAATGACCATACAACAGTTAGTGTAATACCAGGAGCTGGAATTGAAGACATTAGGCAGGTCCTTCCTGGTTTGCTAGAAAGTACAACTGAACCAGCTACATTTCTGCACATTGGGATAAATGATGTCGGCAAGAGAAGCCTCACAGATATACAGAGAGACTTTGAGCAGGTGGGCTTGTCCCTTAAATCCAGCGAGTGTGACCTAGTGTTTTCTGGAATTCTACCTGTCCCCAGGGCCAACCAAATACTAAATAGGGACATACAAAGACTGAATGGTTGGCTGAAGCGCTGGTGTTTTAGGGAGGGGTATGCATATGTGGACCACTGGCAGGACTTTCAAGGACCGCATTTGTTTGCACAGGACAGACTGCACCTAAACAGACAGGGGAAACATATATTTGCATAAAAACTTAAACAAATAGTTGATACGCATTTAAACTTGTTGGGTGGGGTGATGTGGGGGACACCAAACCCAGGGTTACACACACTAGAAAGACCATACAACCCAAATGGAACTTCCTTTTAATAAATGCTAGGAGTCTCATTAACAAAATAGATGAACTTTGATTTACATTGCATTTTTCCAACATACACATTTGTGCCATAACCAAAACCTGGTGGATAGAGGAGGATATGTGGGATGAAAATATTCCAGGTTATACTCTATACAACATAGATAGAACTCAGTCTAGGGGTGGGGGAGTGGCACGGTATATTTCTGATAATATTATCTCAGAATGTATCGATACTTCTAAATGGGGGAACACTGAAATATTGTGGATAAAAATATCCCCACTACATACAGCTAAAATCAGTATAGAACTGGTGTACAGACCACCTTCCACTGCTGCTTTGGAGGACTCGCTACTATTAGACTTTATCAATCAGCTATCGCTAGCAGAGAATTTTATATTGTTAGGTGACTTAAACCTTCCTGGGATTAACTAGAGTCTAGTTACTTAGAAGTGTTCAACTTGGCAGGCTTGGACCAGTTTGTGTTAAGTAATACCAGGGGTACCCATATCCTGGATCTGGTCCTGAGTAATTTGGGTATTATGGTTCAAAACTGCACAGTTTTGGCCCCTTTGTGTTTTAGTGATCACTCCATGGTTAGCTTCAACTACATGGGTTCACTGGGTAATGATACTGGCAGTACAATAATGTATAAGTACGACAAGGCAGATTTTGATGGCATGAGAACAGATCTGACCAATTGGAACTGGAAAATGGAATTTGGCAATGAACCACTACAAATTATGTGGGATAAGTTAACCAGTAATATTAATAGCTTGGTCCAAAAATATGTATCCACTATAAATCAATACAATGGGTCCAAAAATTCCCTTCCCCCACGGTTGACTCTGTCAGTCAGGAAGGCAATAAAGAAAAAGAACAAAGCTTATAAAAAGGCCAAACTGAGTGGAGACAGATCATGTTGGGATAAATACAAAAACTGCCTAAAGGCTACAAAGAGGAGTATAGAGCTGGCCAAAAATAAATATGAGTATAAACTAGCAGCTAAAGTACAGGACAATTGTAAGTCCTTTTACTCATATATTAACAACAAAAAGGGAGGTAACAGAACAATAGGCCCTTTAAAAGGCCCCGATGGGAACCTAATATCAGATAACCAGGAAATGGCATAACAGTGCAACAGTTATTTCTCCTCTGTTTTCAATCATGGGTCACTGACAACCAAAAATCATCATAAAAAATATTCATCTGTTTCTAGTCTCATACTTGATACATCGGATGTGGAAATAAAACTTAAAAAGCTAGACCAGAATAAGACACAGGGCCCTGATGGTATGCAACCCAAGAGTGATTAAGGAACTGGCAGAGTTCTTGGCAGGACCAGTTACATGTCTTTTTCAGAAATCACTAAATGAAGGGGAGGTCCTGGAGGCATGGAGACAGGTGGTGGTTGTTCCCATTTACAAAAAGGGATTGAGGCAGGAGTTTGGTAATTGCAGACCTATTTGCTTGACTTCGGTTCTGGGAAAAATCCTCGAGGGTATTATTAAGGAATATATCACAGAATTACTACTCTTGTCAGGTGATGTAGATACCACACAACATGGGTCCACCAAGGGAAGGTCATGCCAAATGAATCTTTTGGAATGTTATGGTAAAGCTAGTACAGCCCTGGATGAAGGAAAGTCTGTCGATGTCATCTTTTTAGACTTTGCCAGAGCTTTCAATAAGGTTCTGCATGGCAAACTGGTCGATGCCCTAATCGAACTGGGACTACATGGGAATATATCCCATTGGACTGAGGCATGGTTGAAGGGAAGGAAACAGAGGGCCTGCATCAAGGGGGAATTCTCTGGGTGGGCAGACATGACTAGTGGTGTCCCCCAGAGCTCCGTTCTGGGTCCATGTCTTTTTAATCTGTACATTTCTGCAATGAATACTCAGTCAGATGTGTGGCTTTCAAAATTTGCCGATGATACTCATATTGGCTATTCAGTTAATAACTATAAGGAAGCGGACACTTTGCAAGCAGCCCTGGCAGAATTGGAAACATGGGCCCTGGATGAGAAGTTAACATTTAACATCGAAAAATGCACTGTGATGCATTTAGGGAAAAATAATATGCAGCTCCAATATAGGCTGGGAGGTAGCGTATTAAGGGTAGTCCATGATGAGAGAGACTTGGCATAAGTGCCAACAATGACCTTAACCTTAGGACGCATTGTAATCAGGTCATCAAAAAAGCCAGTAGTGTTCAGTACTGTATCCACAAACATATAAAAAGTAGAAATTGCGAAGTCTTGCTACCCCTTTATACCTCATTGGTGAGCCCCCATGTGGAATATTGTGTCCAGTTCTGGGCACCCGGGGGCAAAGGTGATATCAAGGCCTTGGAGAGGGTTCAGAGGAGGGCAACTTGTAGAATGAAGGGAGTCCAGGGTCAGGATTATGAGCATCGGCTACAAAATCTGGGAATGTATTCAATGGAATTTCATAGACTGCGGGGCAATATGTGCATGGTTTTTAGGGCCCTTACCGATGTACTAATGTGGGAACAGCTGGGCTTGTCACTGAGGGGACAGATACATAATACCAGAGCCCACCCATTACAGTTAAGTGGGGAGAGATTTAACACACGTAGGAGAAAGCAATGGTTTAATGTGAGGGTAACTAAGATCTGGAATGGACTCCCAATCGAGGTGGTGGCCAGTAAAACAATGAATGAATTTAAGAATAAGCTTGACACTTACCTAATTAGTAAGAACATCCTTGGGTATTCCTAAAACAAAAAATTGGTGAGATAAATTGACCTCGGCCTTTGAAAGCTCCATATCAACCTATGAAACCTATGACTTAGGACGCTGGATGGTTAGTAAGCAGCTAGGTGTAGAATCAATGAGAAATTTAAAATTGTGTGACCTTTAAACTGCACATAACAACTGTTTAGAATGCGCATAACAACACTTTAGAATGTGCATAACAGTTTAGAATGTGCTTAACAAGGATTTTGAGCAGGCTGATTTTTATACATAACAAAGGGTAGCCATATACTATAAATGGTTTGACTATATTGATAAACTAATAGGCAACTACTTATGGGAAGGGCGGAAAGCATGATATAGCAGAAATAAACTTAGAACTAGCTGCAAGGTGGGGGGGTTGGAACCTTCCATGGTTTAAATGCTATTATTGGGCATTTAGAAATGCCCAAACTATAAGACTGATTAATACTTCTGGTCAACCTCCTCCTTTATGGATGCAAATAGAAATTGCTATGTGTGGGCAAATTAACCATTTCCTGCTTCAATACAAAAACAAAACTACCCCCTCCCGCATGCCCCCCATGGCAAAAGCTGCACATACAGCCAGGCAAAAAGCTAATTCATGGTTGCATACTGACCTACTGCATTGTCCTTAAACTCCTGGTAACATTCTTCCATTAGAATTGCTGGTAAGCCTGTGCATTGGCCAGACTGGGATGCTAAAGGCATTTTACAATATCTGACTTATTACTACCTCTTTCAAATATACTAGATTCTTTCCTAGGGCTACAAGTTCACTATAATATTGTGCAAACAGATTTCTGGAAATACCTCCAAATGTATAGTGCTCTATCCCACCACCTTAAAATATTGCAGGGCCCCTATCAACCAACCCAGCAACCTTTAATGACCACATGGATGAAAGCCACATGGGGCAAAGCAGGTTTAAAATATTCTAGTAAAAGAGATAATATTCCTGATCAGAAAGTATTGGACTGAGGCTCTATGCACATCTATCTCAGATAAGCAATGGTTTCAATGTTGGCGTACTATTCATGATTTTAAGTACCATAAAAGTCACCTAATCCAAATTAAAATTCTCCATTGTTGGTATCGTACACCTGAAGTGTTGTAGTCAGCCAAAGTGTACCATTGCATCACTGCTGGAGGTGTGCCCAATCCCATGGGGACCTATTTCATA
Source organism: Neoceratodus forsteri (assembly GCA_016271365.2). Classification (NCBI taxonomy): domain Eukaryota; kingdom Metazoa; phylum Chordata; order Ceratodontiformes; family Ceratodontidae; genus Neoceratodus; species Neoceratodus forsteri. The sequence goes on from CM057452.1 coordinate 1,572,702,582, forward strand.
TTTTATGGAGTTGTCCATATAGCCAACGTTTTGGGGCTAGGGTCTCTAAAACCATATCTACTATCCTCTGTCATCCTGTGACCTTATCCCGTGGGCTGTTCCTAATAGGTTCAGAAAAGGGACTGAGCTCCATATCTAAGAGACACAAATCTTTCGTGATTCAAGAAAGTATTGTAGCGAAAAGACTGCTGTAATAAAAGTGACAGACTGCTATTATTTCTGCTGTGACAGAATTCATATGTAACCTCTCTCAACTAGTCAGTTTTGATCACATGTCCCCCATATCTATAAATATGTTATCAAATCTTATTTTAACTTGGGAACCCTTCTGAAATTATTTGGGCCCTATCAACAAGCAAACAGCTACATGCACTATTTCACACCCGAGACAGGGCATAGGATAAATCCTTTTCCTGTCTGATACATACCATGTGTAGTATGTTCTCTGGCCTCCACAGGGTGTTCTGGATGATTCTGGTAATCATTTTCTTTTTAAGGCACTATTTTAGTTTTGAAGTATGACTACGCTTCTATTGACTTTGTGTCTTACCACTAGCGTTGTGCGGAATGTGGAATTCTGCAGGCAGAATTAGTGCGAAATGACCATTCCGCCGGTGGAATTTCCACCACTGGAATTTCACTCATTCGCATGCAGAATTCCACTTACTGTGATCCATGGAAGAACAGCATTTTTTCTACAGAAAATTGTTCTGTAACAATTTTCGTGGAAAATATTGAGATCCATGGAATAAGAACAGTGATTTTTCTGTGAAAAATCATTCCACATCTGTTTTATGCTGCAAAAATCCACCATTCCGTTTCGGGCTGAATTTTGAACATTCCACTGAATTTCATTCTGCCAGAATTTGAAAATTCCGCACAACACTAATTACCACTTTAGATATGTATAAAGTTCAACAAATAAGTAACTCTGCTAGTAAATACTGTTCACTACTACTGTTAACATAGATAACTTTCAGTATTGCTGCTTTTTGCTTAAATACATGGTAGACTATCTTACTTTATTTTGGTCTATCCTTGATGGCATGTTATAAGATCTCATATTCATGGTTTAAAATCACATGTACTGTAACTTAGTTGACTTCAATAATGGGGCAAGGTTTGCCCTTTGTACCACATGGTCGTATCCTAATTGTACCCCCTTTTTCATATTCCTTCAGTTTAACTGTATGGCTTTGAGTTTGTTTCCACATCACTAAGTTTTTATGTATAGTATATCATAACCATGTCAATGTACTTTATGTATTGTATCCTGTTCCTACTTTTGTATGTAATCAATAAAAAGTTTAACTTCAAAAAGAAATTAATAGCAAGAGTTCTAGTACTAAAATGGTCATGACTGGAAAATGAAGAGATTCACACATAGCACTGTTTTCTTACATTGTAATTCCCTGTTTTCAAGATATTTTTTTTATTGCCCTAGCATATGAACATGACGGGTGTCATTTAGCAAATCTTAATTGCAACCTGATTTTTCAAAATGACCACAAACACAGGTTTGGGTGGAGAATTTGAATTGTCATTTTCAAGAGACGGGATTAAAAACTGACTATGTTGAAAATGTGGTTTTAAAATCAAAAAAATTATAAGGTTCTGACTAAATGTTGAAAATGTCAATGTTTATTTATAACTTTATTGTTTTTTGAGATTTTGACCCCAAATTTTTAACAGTCTTTTTATGACCCCACCTTATGAACGTGACCTAGAATCCTGGTCAAAGCATCATTTCATGGCACGAGCATAAAAATACATTTTGGGCACGATTTGGAAATGACACCTGTCATGTGCATGAGGCAGGGTGAAAAATGGCTATGTTGAAAATTTGGGCTAAAAATAAATAGCAAAGTTAAGAGTAGATATTGAAAAATTGTAACATTTCTTCACAATTTGGTTGTTTTTTTGAGATATTGACCCCAAATTATTAGCACAGTTTTGGCTGAATTGGCCTGAACATGAACGCCAGCAGTCCTCTCTCTCTCTCTCTCTCTCTCTGTCTGGAGTGTTGCAGTATCTGGGGCTCTCTAGCACTGGCTCCACCCCCTTTCATTACCTACTAACAATGAAATCCAATACTTTGCTAGAGGGGCAGGCAAAACTGCTAACCCCTTGCATGCAATGGGAAGGGGGTGTTACATGTTTCCTCACCCATGTGTCATTCTTCCCCAAGCAAGAAAAATGCACCTGAAAAAACAAACCAGTCCCCCCCTTAGAAGGTAGCTTGCATTTTCTACCCTCCTATTTGTGACCAGCCCAGGCTAAGGATGGATTGTGCTTCGTAGAATGAGTGCAAAACATATGAGCCTTCTGCTTTGTGGGCATATTGGCAGGCATGCATCTTGCCTCCTGTGTGGGCTCTTCCCTCAAAATGACCAGCATGTTTCTCAATATGGGTATACAGCATTTAGCATACTATACATTCACAATTTAGTGTCAGACCACTCACACAAAACCTTACATTTCATAAATTTCTTTATTCCACTTAACAAGTGGTACAAGTCCTGCCTTGGCATAACCAAAGCCCTTACACTAATGACACCCCTAGTTATTTGGCTAAACTGAACCTGAAAGAATATACATACAAAACTCACAATCATGATGTTGCAGTGGCTGTCTTGGTGGAGAAGACTCCCTCTTCTTTGGTACCTGTGAAGAAAAACAGGCAAGAGAACTCCACAAATTGACTGTATTTTTACATTTTGCTAAAAGCAGTAACACACAATTTTTTTACTACATTTTTTTTCCATCTACTTAGTTTACATAGAAACATAAAATTTGTTGGCAGAAAAGAAGTGCTTGGCTCAACCAGTCTGGCCAGATGTTCCCTGCCTAATCTGCCTCTGCAGACCTTAATTGGTCTCTGGAGACACTCCCCCCTGCCTTGCCTATTTAGAAATATTCTCCAGTCTGTCCAACACATGATTGAAGCTCCTCAGTATTTTTGCCTCCACTACTTCTGCTGGTAGTCTGTTCCAGAAATCCACCACCCTTTAAGTGAAGTAGTCCTTCCTCACAACCCTCTTAAACTTCACCCCTTCAGCTTCATCACATGCCCTCTGATCCTGGTGTTCTTTCTCATTTGAAAAAGAGATTCCTGTCCTGCACCCTGTTTACCCCTGTTAGGCACTTGTTGGTTTCCATCATGTCATCTCTTTCTCTCCTCTCTTCCATGGTGTACATGTTGAGATCCCTAAGTCTCTCCTCATTTGGCTTCCCATGCAACCCCTGCACCTTTTTTGTTGCCCTCCTCTGGACTGCCTCTATCCTGTCTATGTCACTTCTGAGGTGCTGCCTCCAAAACTGGACACAGTACTCCAGGTGGAGTTTCACCACCAAGCAATACAGTGGCAACACTACCTCCTTCCTACTGCTAGAGATATCCCTCCCTGTACACACCAGCATCACACTAGCCCTACTCACTGCATTGTCACACTGTCTTGCCACTTTGAGGACATCAGTTATGGTAACTTAAAGGTCCTGTTCCTGATTAGTGACTGTGAGTACCTCCTCCCCATCCTATACTCCACTCCTGGGAGCATGATTTTGTATTTTGTTGGCACTGAACCACAACTTCCATGCTCTTGACCACTCCTTGAGTTTCCCAAGATCCCTGTGCATTCTCTCTGCCACCTTTCTGAGTCTCCGTCCTATTACAGACAATGGTATCATCTGCAAAAAAGCATAGTTTCCCTTCCATTTCTTCTGCAATGTCACTTAAGAAGAAGATCAGTCCCAGTACTGAGTCATGTGGAATCCTGTTAGTCACTCCCCCATCATTAGAGTGAGTGCCATTAACCACCACCCTCTGTCTCCTATTGGTTAATCAGCTTCTAACCCAATTTGCCACTTTGAATTACACCCCAAGGGGGTTGCTCAATTTTTTAATCAGTCTTCTATGCAGCACACTGTTGAAGGCTTTGCTTAAGTCCAGACAGACCGCAGCCACTGCCCTCCCCACATTTATTTCCCTGGTCACCTAGTTGAAGAAATCAAGTCATCTTCATCTGACATGACTTCCCATCCATGAATCCATACTGCCTCTGCTCTTGCAGCCCATTGTATTCAAGATACTCTACTAGCCTTTTAATTCACTTTCCCACCACTGAAGAAAGACTGACTGGCCTATAGTTGCTAGCCTCTTTTCTGCTGCTGTTCTTATGTAGAGAGACCACATCTGCTCTTCTCCAGTCCTCCAAACCCATAACTGTGTCCAGTGAACTGTTGAATAAGGCCATAAGTGGGGCAGCTAGGATCTCCCAGAATTCCTTTGGTACCCTTGGGTGTATCCCATCTGGTCAATCGCCTTGTCCACCTTCAGAGGTTCAAGTCCCTTCAGGACTCTTTTATCTGACAAAGGAGTGGTGTCCACCTTGCTACTTTCTTTTGTTCCTGCTAATCTCTGGTGGTCTTCCCCCTCCCCCCACTGTGAAATCTGAACAGAAGTACCTGTTCAGGATGGCAGCTTTTTGTTGGTCCTCTTCTGTGCAGCCTCCCTCTACTGCCCTCCCAATCTTCACTATCCCTCCCCTTGCTTTCCTTTTCTCACTTATGTATCTGAAGAAAGTCTTATCCTCTTAGCTACCTCTTTGGCTATAATTTCCTCTGTCTGTGCCTTTGTTCCCATCACTGCCTTACCTACATACCTCTATTATGCTTCATAAACCTCCCTGTACTCCTTCCTCTGCATTTCCTTTAACATTCCGAATGCCACCCTTTTTCCCTTCGCCACCTTGGCCACTTCCCTAGAAAACCACAATAGTCTCTTTTCCTCCTGCTTTTACTCTCATCCTTCATGTTGAGACTCAATTATGCCCTCCCTTATTGTTCCCCACTGTGCCTCTAACCATCCCTGGCAATCCTCACATGAGGTAGTTTCTGAGACAGTCTCCCATTTCTTTAAAATCTGCCCTCCTAAAGTCCAGGACCCTTGACCTCATGTAGTTTGCCTGTGCTCCTGTCTTTATCTTAAACCATACTGTATAGTGATTACTAGTACCTAGGGAACTGCTCACTGTTATGTCTGCAGTGCTGTCCATGTTTGTAAGAACAAGGTCCAGCACTGCCCCACCCCTAGTAGGTTCTCTGACTAGTTTGCTGAGAAATGCCCCATGTACAGAGTCAAGGCTGGTCCTGCTCCTTGCTGAAGCCATTGCTGGCAGGTCCCACTCCACATTTGTCAAGCTGAAGTCACCAGTTAGCATCACCTTCCCCCTTGTTTGCCATTCTGATGATGGCTTCCCCAAGCACCTTATCCAACTCCTCTCATTCTGCTGTAAGTCTGAACACTAACCCCGTATCGATAGCAGCTCCACAGTCTTTCTCCAGGATGACCAACAGCACTTCCAGCCCTTCCTTTTCCTCTGAGTTAACCTGTACTGCAGTGGCCTTGATTCCCTTCCTCACATATAGTGCAACCCTTCCTTCCTGCCCTGTGCCTCCTGAACAGAGAGGAGCCAGATATGGCCATATCCCAGAAGTGACTCTGCTATGGCTTCCAAATCCAAGCTAGCCTCCACCATGATGACCTCCAGGTTTGGAATTTTATTTCCCAGACTCCTTGCTTTGACTCACATGGCTTTCCATAGCAAACTCTATTCCTGCCTGTTTACCTGCTTTCCTCCCTGCCTTCCTTCTTGTGCTGTCCCCTGAAGCTCCACCTGATCCACCTTTTCCCTTTTTACTTTATCCATTCCCTCTCTCATTTACTCCTTTATTTTTATTTACCTGATTTATACACACTTTTCCTCTGCCTTGTCCTCACCCCTGTCTTCCTTACACCCCTGCCTTAGGAGAGTTATCCTCTTGGCCCTCCCACCCTAATGCTACATCATCTAGTGGGGGCAATTGTTGCCTCCCATGGTCTTGCAGCCTCCCCCCACCTTATGTAAATGCTCATCCAAGTAGCATTTAAACCGAACATTAAGAACTGTGGTCCCCATCCTTGAAGGATGCAGGCTGTATCCTATATAGAGGCCATATCCCTCTAGGTTGGCCCCCAGTCCCCAATGTAGCTGAAGCCCTCCTCCATGCACCATGCCTTCAACCAATTGCTAAATTCCCTGGTGCAGAGTACCCTTTCCTCTCCTTGTCCCTACACAGGTAACACCTCACTAAAAGCCATCCTGCATACCACCTGCTTAGATCCCCTCCCCAGTTCCCTGAAATTATCCTGCACTGTCCCTACCCTGTCTCTTTATAGTCAAATGACTGGTATGCAAAAATGTCATCCATAGGACCAAATGCTCAATCTTTAACTGCCTGTTTAGTGGGTTATTAGAAAAAAAATGTGTATTCCTTTCTTTGTATGGTTACCATTCTGTGTAGTTATATTTTGCATTTTTTTCTTTGTATGGGTAACATTCCATAAAGTTATATTTTGTATTATTTTCTTTTTGTGGGTAACATTCTGCACTGTTCTCTCCATGGAACCCAATAATATGGAACGTGACTGTCTTGCTTTTGTGCAAAACACTGAGCAGTGCTGTTACTATAGGTCAACAGCTCATGTCCAGCATTCTGTACAAATGCCCTGGAATAGTCAGCACTCAGTGTTGTTAGTTCTATGAAAAAAACTGTAAAAAGGACAGTACAGAATGGCATCCATACAAAGAAAACAAGAGAAAGAACAAAACGCAGACTGTTTGCATCATTTTTGCAAGGACAATGACACGTACAACATTTGGAAATATGAAGGTCCTATTACATAGTAACATAATGATTTAATGTCAGAATGGACTCTGGGCCAATCATATCCATCCCATCCTCGATCACAAGAGACAAGACATGTTAATGATGTTTAAAATCATAGGGGACGAATACTTGATGGATGATTGGGGTTTAAGTATTAATATAAGAGAAATAGATTTGAGAAGCCATAATAAACAGCTCCATATTGAACCCACAAAAAAGAATAGTGCAGTATGAGAAGCTATTTTATGTACAGTATACGAACATGTGGAATAATCTGCCAAATGAAATAGTTACGGCAGACACCTGAAATACATTCAAAGCCGAATTGGACAACTTCCTACTCTTTAAAGGCTAGTAATTGGATCCTATTATGGTGGGAGACAGGCCAGATGGGCACCCGCCTTCTTCTGTCTGACAACTTGGTATTTAACCAAGTGCTGAACAAGCAGGGACCAACAAGGATGCTGCATAAACTACAAATTTGTAGGGATTGTTGTATAGGAACACTGCAAGTAACTGTCAATTAGCTTGGCCTCCCTGTACAATTTAATTCCTACCTTTAGCTCTTTTTCTTACCATTTTTTTTTTCATTCTATTTGCTATCTGTTATAGTATTTGGACCACTAATTCGATACATTTTTTATCAATTTTAAAATAACAGAATATGCACTTTCCAAATATTTTTACATCAGTAATATCCAACAGGTATGTTTAAGCAATACACTATTAAATAGACAGTTAACCCATGTTGTGGCAACATGAATCTGGTTGCCATAAATGATGGTGCCAGAAACATGTCACCCACAACTACGGCACCCGTACAATGCACCATAACCCAAGTAGGGCAACAAGAGTGAGCAGGGGAGAATAGTTGTTTTTTGCGGGAGTCTTCATCCTCCACACCCCGACACTAAAGATTGCCTCTTCCAGGTCCAAGGCATGGGTGGACCAGAGGAGGACAGTGTCAATGGTAAAAACGGTCATGAGTGCAGGGCGCTGAGAAATCCAGCATGCCCTTGTCACTCACGACCTTTTCACGTCACTCTAATTGTGCCGCACTAATTGCGGCGCCCACATAATGGTATACAAAATAGACAGCAAGTGAATAACTGTATCCATGAAGAAATAAAAGGGAAAAGAGAGGCTGAAACACAGCTCATGTCTAAACATGACCAGTTCAGGATGAACCTGAAGTAGCAGTGTTAACTCTCCATTTATTCACTGTTCATGAAGGAACAAATTGTTACTTTAATACCAATTTAACCATGATATGGTATGGTACATTATACCTTCCCTGCTATACATGTTGCAACATTTTGTCTTCTGTGAATGTGCCATAGGCCTTTACTGTTTCTGGATAATATATTTTGTTATAGACCAACTGAAGCATTTTTGAACAAGCTTTGGAGAACAGATCATAGATGTCTCGAAAACTAGTGTAAAAATTCCTGGGGGGAGAGGGGTTGTTAAGGTACTGCAGGAAAATGTTGAAATACACCTAAAGATCTGTCTCTGACTTCAGCAGTTGTCAGAACTGACCTAAACTTCCAATTTTACTTCCGTGAGCCAAAGGAAATAAATGCACCAGTCATCTATGTGTAATATTTTATATTTTGTGTGATGTTTGATTGTCGATTTGTTAGTAACCCTGTTATATGTAGTACATTGTTGAAATATTCAGAAACGTACCTGATGAAAATAACAATGATAAATTTGTACTGTAATACCCTTCTTGTTTTTGTTGTTACTGTGCTTTTCCTTCAGCCACTAATGCCAACTGATTCAGGATTAAGGTTACAAGTAAATAAAAAAAAATGTTAAAAAAATAAATGGCTTTGTGGGTCACATCTTAAATCAAATCACAGAAATGACAGGTAAATTGCACGGGAGGCCAGCCACTTTAGTCTTTTATTTCATGTTTATGCAGAGCAAACAATAAGATAGAAGGAATGGAGATAAACGTGCAAAATAAAACAAAATAGAAATAAATAGCACAGATTTTAGAAGTACCAAGCACGAAATATTAAGCAACAAATAAAGGCAGACCTTTAGATGTAACAGATCATGTACTGGTGATAGCAATTCATATAAATGGTTTTAGTTAAGCATATTTTCAATGTGATAGGTTATCATACTTTGCCTTCCTCTCCCTATAAAGATAATTTGCTATATCTGATAACAGTATAATTGTGTAAAACAGTCTACTGGCATAAAAAGAAAGGGGAAAAATTAGGGAGAGAGAGAGAAACGGGAGGGACAGAGATCTTACTTGTGACTGCATTGAAGCCTGTAAAAAGCTATAACATTGTTTGCTAATAGGTGATTTATTATATGTTATTTGTAATTTGGATTTTCATAGGAGAGCTTATTTTTACATTTTCGAGGATGTGGATATAAGAGATATTTGAGGCTGGCCTTTTTTGTTCAACACCTGAATGAATTTCATTTTTTCAGTAAAATGCAGAAGAGTTTTATTGGGGAGAGAAATACAATTAAGAGATCCAAAATGTCTCAGTGAGCATAAAATAATTTGTCATAACCCTGCTTTTTTAAATAAAAGGCGTTTAGTTCTAAATCTGGGTAGTAATTAATGTCATCTATAGGAAACAGCCCATTCTCTCCTCCCCAAATCTGGCTTACATGACGTGTTAACTGTATTCTAATGGGATGTCCCTGTATATAGGCCAGGGGAACAGCAGTTCCAGGTTCCAATCCCACTAGAGCCACTTACTCACTGCTTGACACTGAATAATTCACTGAACCTCTTGGTTCTTCACACCATGCAGTTCAGCTGTAAGGATTCGTGGGGGAAGAAATGAGACCCCAGTGAAATCAAGCTATTGCATCTCAGCGGGGCTATTCTGGCTAAAAGCAAATTGTAAATAATATTTGTAGTAAGCAGACACCTCCCACCCCACCCCACCCCACCCCACACCAAGAGAGTGGATCAGGCATAAAATGCCCTCAAGTGGAAAACAACACAAACATGACACCAGATAAATATAAACGCCAGATGAATTGCTCTATATTATGGAGTTTATTAACCATTAACTCACATCATGGACAGCTGGCTTTCCTGGGCAAATATAGTTCTGTGTGAGAAGAATGCTGAATCCAACATCCTTCGCTACAACAATGCTTGTATACTCCCAAACTATTAAGAGGTCTAAAGCAGGAAAAAATAATGATAAGGCAAAAGTTCAGTTGATAAATTTTTAGGTGCAACTGAAAAATGATTTGGTCACATTTTACTGTATGTGTGAAAATTCTTTAGTCACACTTTACTGTATGTGTGACCAAAGAATTCTCAGCTCGTGACCTGTAAATCGACCCCACTCACTAAGCTGGGCATCTACAATTTTGGAGGGACCCAGAAAAGGTATTTCTGGTCTGATTAAACAAAACAAAAACACCATAATCTAGCTACATGGGGTCCCATTTAGCTAGGTTCAGTTGTTTGTTTTTTCAAAAATCATCATTTTAATGTATTTTTCTACTTTTTTTTTTGAAGGAAGAAAACAAGATAGTGGTTGTCATGACCCAAAAAATTTTTTGTCACAACCCGAAAACACAGTCACAACTTGAAAAGGGTTTGCAGAAGGTAAATGTATGAGTCAATGGGTAGCCCTTCCAGTCCTGAAAGTTTTCAAACAAAATTCCAAACTCCCTTTGCAGTAGGCAAGAGCAAAAAGTGGCCACGCAAGTGTATGTGTGTGTGTGTGTATATATATATATATATACACACACACACACACACACATACATCTATATATATATCACATGTTGAGTATGGCTCCAGTTCTAGAGACCATACCTCAAGAAGGATGTGGATAGAGTGGAATGTATCCAGAGGAGAATGACAAAAATGGTGAAGGGCATCAGTCATTTGTCATACGAGGAACAGCTGAGGGACCTAAACATGTACTCCCTAGAACAAAGAAAGGAAAGGAAAGGGGGGACATGATTGAGACTTCCAAATATATCAAGGGTATTAACTGGGTACCAGTAGGGGTCAACTTCCAGCTAAAGAGGAAATTGAAAACAAAGGGGCATGATATGCAAATAATAGGGGTGAAGTTCAGAGGAAACATTAGAAAATTCTACTTACATAGAAACATAGAATCTGTTGGCAGATAAGGACCATACAGTCCACCTAGTCTGCCAATTTCTCTACTTGGTTTCAACAGAGTTTGGTTACTTCATGAAGAGGCTGATGGATAACTGGTACAAACTCCCATAGAAGGTATTTAGGGCAAGAACTGTGGGGGGGGGATTCAAGGGAGCATAGGATAGACACAAGGGCCTTTTGGATCTAAGGGGAGAAGAGACGATAGGAAATTGCAAAGTCCTAACAGCTAGTTAGGCATACTGGGCAGACTGGGTGGGCCAGGGGGTCCTTTTGTGCTGACACATTTCTACTAGACATATAGATATAGATATAGATATAGATATAGATATAGATATAGATATAGATATAGATATAGATCTATATCTATATATGTATATATATTATTTTGCGCAGCAGTAGCGCCACTATATTAGGGTTGAGTGTAAACTTTTATGTTAAACCTGACTGCTTGAACCATAATAACTTGGGAACCATGCAACAGATGTGCACAAAATTTGGAATGCATAATCTCTATATGCTGTTTCCTTAACGTACCAAATTTTGTGGGAATCTGTTCTGTGGTTTTTGAGATAGAAATTGTCACAAAAGCCTAACTTAACCACTTTTTTACATTTCTTTTTCCACCTGTATATAAGAAATGCCTTTATGTTGTGGTCTGAAATTTTCAGGGTAGAAAACATTTGGGTCACAGATGTGCCTTTTGAAGGTTTGGTGAAAAATATTAATCCATTCAAAAGTTATAACAATTTTAAGTTTCCTATTATTTCCTATGGGAAAAAATAGATATAAAAGTGAGTGCTTTTCATACACTGTCATCCGGTTTTGCATACTTTGCACCTTAATAACTTTTCAATCCTTCAACGGAGTTGCACGTAATTTGGCATGCATAAGCTTTTTGGGTAGTGCTTTTTGGCTGGTAAATGTCATGAAAATCTGTTATGGACATTCTGTGATACTGTGTCTCACACATCCTTACACTTACATGTTTTATTCCCATTTTCGCAGTCTTCTCACTTTGAATATTTGCACCTTAATAACCTTAGAACCCTTCAATAGATGTGCATGACAGTTTACATGCATAATCTCAGGGTGTTTATCTGTTGATGTGATAAATTTCATTTGAGCCTCTTGCGATATTTGTGAGATATTGTGTCTCGAACATCATTAAACTAACATGTTTTTCCATTTTTATCAAGTCTTCCAGTTTTGCATAATTTGTACTTCAATAACTCTGAAGTCCTACACTGTCATCTGGTTTTGCATACTTTGCACCTTAATAACTTTTCAATCCTTCAACGGAGTTGCACGTAATTTGGCATGCATAAGCTTTTTGGGTAGTGCTTACAATTTTCCATGCATAATTCTGTAGGGTTGGCCTGTTGATGTGTTTAATTCCATTTGAATTGCATATGTGGTTTTGAAGATACTGTGTCTCAAATATTCTTAAATTTGCATGTTTTTCCCATTTTCACAAAGTCATTAAGTTTTGCATACTTTGCACTTTAATAACTTTGCAACCAATCATTAAATGTGCATGAACGTTTGCATGCATACTTGGAGGGGTAGGTCTGTTGATGTTGCTAACTTTATTTGAATTGCTTGTGTGGTATCTAAGATATTGTATCTTAAACATACTTAAATGTATTTTTTTTTCCATTTTCACATTCGATTTGCATACTTTGCACCTTAATAACTTTGCAACCCTTTAATGGATGTGCATGAAATTTTGCATGCATCATCTCGTAGGGTAGTGTTGTTGATGGGGCTAAAGTACTTTGAACTGCTTAATTGAAACATTGTTTGCCAAAAGAACTAGGGTACTGCTGCAGTTTGCGACAACTTTTCCAGATATGACTGTTTCCTTGTCACTTTAAACATAGACATAGACATAGACTTTGATGGCAGATAAGGATCACTTGGCCCACCTAATCCACCCATTTCCCAACCTATTGGATAAGCTGCAGATCTTAGTTAACCAATAGCCTACTTCCTCCTGCCCCCTCTAGAATTGCCTTACGTCTGTCCCACTTCATAACTAAAAATGGTTTGGGCTTTTGGACTGAAATTTTCAGGGTACAAAGGACTTGCCCCAGAGATGTGCCTTTAGCTGGTCTGGTGGGAAAATTGTACTATGCGGCAGAGTTATAACACTTTGAAGTTTCAGAATTTCCCTTATGGTAACATTGTGAAGGTTGGGGTACTTTTAAGATGCTATATCTCGAAAACACTTTGAGATACAGCATCAGTGCTATGAGTAGTTTAGTACACATTTGGGTGTACTAAGTTGTTTTGCATGTTACCAGGCCCTGTTTCAAATGTTGGTGAATTGTAACAAATGGGGCAAATGTGATCTATACTGTGGCATGCATTGTCAATATGGCCTCAGTACTGCTTTGCAGAGTACAGTGGTACCACAACACACTATGCACTGATGGGAGTGCAGAGTGCATATGCACATGAGGGACAATTACAAATGGCATGGATGGGAGCACAGTGCCCTGAGGGCCCTGTGCTTCTATTGCTCACTATGGACTGATGGGAGCACAGAGCACTATGATTATACTTTCTCAAAAAGTCAGGAAATTCATTGCAAAAAACTTTGTTAATGCACCATTATGGTTGAAGCATCAAAAGTAAGGAAATACAACCTTATGGCTCCCAAGCCTAGACCCCCCACCCTCACTGTGCATGTCAGGAACATGCATGAAGGGTGAGAGCAAATAGGTTAGAACCCTAATGCTCATCCCATCCCTGATGCTGTACCCATCTTACCTTTTTTACTTACCCATGGAATGGAGTAGAGCATTAGGGTTCACAACCCCAAAACATACCTCACATGGCTGTTCCTGCATGCTCAGTGGGGGTGGGGTCTTAGGCTTGGGAGCCCTAAGGTTGTATTTCCCTACTTTTGATGCTTTAACCATAATGGTGCATTAACAAAGTTTTTCACAATGAAGTATATATAGATATAAGTATGTATAAAACTGAGGTCCATAAATCTAAAAGACAATATTTTCTCTCAGAACAAGCAAGAAATTTTAATAACACTAGAAAGTCATGGCAATTATTAAATGATTTAATGGGGAAGGGCCATAAAGAAACTGAGTTTATTATTAGGGATGGTGATAAATTAACAAAGGATCCTCCTCTATTGTCTGAATTATTTAATATTTTTTTTGGTGTTCTGGAAAATTATCAGTGCAATAGTAGTGTAGTTACATCTTATAGTGATAGTGGTTCCTATTGCTGTGACCCTAAATTTTACTTCAAAGTAGTAACCGCTGCCATTATTTGGGATTATGTTATTAAATATGATCCTAAGCCTAAATTTGGTTATGATGACCTTGATTTTAGGTTTCTTAAATTGGAAATAGACTTTCTGGCTCAACCAATCTCAGACATTTAATCTTTCACTCTGTTTAAGGGAATCTCACAAATTGTGGAAAACGGCTATTATTAAACCAATTTTTTAGAATGATGGGAGCTAAAGTATGTCTAATTGCAGACCTATTTCCCTGTTACCACAATTATCTAAAATATTGGAGAGAACAATATTGGACCAATCGATGGAATTTCTGGGTAAATATGATTAACTTTCTAAATCCTAACATGGGTTTAAGCCAAAACACGGTACCAAGATGGCCTTGGTGGGTTCACCAGCTGCATACAGAGTTCCCTATACAAAGGGAACTCTGTTGGAGCAAATGTTGGGGACCTCACCAAGGCCTTCTATCTGGTTAGCCATGATTTGATACATTCTACACTCTCGGAGGTTAACTTTTCAACCGAAGTTTCAGATTGGCTCATTAACTGTCTCTCCAGTAGGGCTCATAAAACCATTATTAGTGGGGCATTATCACAATCAAAAGAAACCAAGTATGGAGTCCTTCAGGGCTCCACCCATGGCCCATTAATATTTTCCCTTTACATGAACTCTGCCCTGCAAACCTGTCATAAATCCCAAATAATTTTATTTGCTGATGATGCTGTACTCTATCATCCAAGTAATGACCCAGTTGTTGCAGTTGATGTTGTTCTAAATGATTTCTTCTATTTCATAATTGGCTTATTTCTAAACAAATGATACTTGATGTAAAAAAAAAACAACTAAATTTATGGTCTTTTTAGGCTCTAAGAAGCATGACATGGTCTTACCTGTGATGGTAGATTTGAATGGGGAAATGGTAGAAAAAGTCAAATATTTAAATACCCAGTGCTCATTATGTATTCTAGATTATCATTTGAAACACATATCTTAACAATAATAAAATCTATTCATCAGAGATTGGGTGGCTATATAGGATCAAACCATTCTTGACTCCATTATCAAGGGCACAACTTACCCATGGTTTTCTTTTAGGGGTACTGGATTATGGTAGTCTCATATACTTATTCACTAGTGATAAGCTTCTTTCTAAACTTAAAGTTATTATACTAAGATTTGTTACCGATCTTCCCCTCATGACCCACAGATGTGATCTTTTAAGTATGGCCAATATGTCTTCTTTAGAAAATAGGATGAAGTTAAAACTGGCTATGTAGATCTTCAAGGATTTCAGGGGGTCTCCTTCCTGCTACTTTACTTTCTTTATTCCACAGAGCCTCCAATTCCTTTGGGACTAGGTCTCAGAGTAAACTCTTGTTTAAAATCCCTCAAGTTAAAAAAAAATGAATAGTCAGAAGTCCTTACCATTTAGAGCCACTGTATTTTCAATTCTCTCCCCTCAATCCTCAGTAAGTCTTTCTTCTACCACCTTTAAATGAGACTGAAAGCATGGTTAGATAGTTCTACTAGATGTACATGTTTTAGTAGTAACTCCAGACACTAACTGTATGGTGTGTAGTGTTTTTTTTTTATAATGTATGTATTTTTTGTGTTGTATTTGTTCTTATATTATATGTTCTTATTTATTATTCTTGTTCAGACTTGCCACTTGTGAAAATGGGCAGAAATGCTCAAGTTATCACGTATAAAAAAAAATGAAAATTAAATATATATCATTGCAAAAAACTTTGCTAATGCATCAATGAGGGTTGTTACTAAAGCAGCAAAAGCAGGGAAATGTGGTGTTAGGGTTTCCAACCCTAATACTCCGCCCCCACCCTGCAGACACTGACAGGTGTCAGGGATGTGCCTTGGGTCATTAGCTCTAATGCTCACCCCATTCCATAAGAAAATAAGCAGAGATGGGTACAGTATTGGAGAATGGGGTGAGCGTTGAGGCTGATGACCCCCCCCCATAAACCCATAGGTGAACATTTTCAAATCCATGTCAAAATGCCATTCCATGCCACAGGTGTGAAAACACATTTTGGGCAGGGTGTGAAAAATGACAGCTGTACTGTTTATGAGGTGGTGTGTAAAAATGGATATGTTGAAAATGTGGACTTAAAATATTGAAAGTAGTGGTAACGACCTCTGTTGTGAGGTGCTATTAATATAAAGATTGTGAGGTTGCACCCCACTGTAAAATAGCAGGAATGCTAAAATTGCAGCATGCCAAAAAAATCAAAGTCACAAAAGAGCCTGCAATATCATTCCTTCAGCAACATCACAGTGACAATAATCAGTTACCCTACTAATGAAATACCATGTTGGGCTACTGTTTGGAGAATGGGAGTGGGCAACCTGGAGAAGAGGGGGTCAAGAAAAGCAGTACCAGGGGTGAGCACCCTAGTCCACTTATACTGAAGATATAAATAAATAAACATTTGGAAGTGGGGGCAGGCAACCTGGAGGGGGGAGTCAGTACTGGGGGTGGGCACCCTGGTTCTCTTATACAGAATATACAAATAAATAAATAAATAAACATTGCGAAGGCAGGTGACCTGAAGGGGAGGTGGGAGAAAGAAGCAGTACCAGAGGTAGGCACTGAGGTCCCCTTAAATATTTAAATTAGTTAGCGAGTGAGAGAAAGAGAGAGAGATAAAGAGATGGAGAGAGAGAGAAAAAGAAAGCAAGAAAGAAAGAAAGAGAGAGGGCTCTCTGGCTCACTGCTTCAACTTTAGCCAGCAGCATGACTACAGCTGCAGCTTTAGAATTCAAGAAAGTCCTTCCATTCTCATACAGAGAACACAGGTGAACACAGGCTCCTCTCGCTAAGCTGGGTACCCTTGATTTTAGAGTACCCAGAAAAGATATTTCTGGACATATTTTTAAAAAACAAACACCAGATTGTAGCTAATTTTTTTTTAAGCTGCACCTTTTTTATATAATTTCTATGTGTTTTAGTTTGAGGAGGAATAAACGAGGTCGGCTTGTTTGAGCACAAAAAGGTTTTTCTGTGTGAGAAGCATTGTGAAAACAAAAAGTAGTTTTGTGGCATGGAAATTTTCATGTCGTATCAGAATGTTATCACAAAAACCATACTGAACATGCTTAGAGCAGGAAAAAACACTTTAAATCCTTACAACTCTATAATCCTTTAATACTTTTTCATGAAGCCTTCCAAAGGCACTACCTTGGCAAAGCATGCTTGTACCTTGAATGTTTCTGAAAAAAGTTATATTTTGTGTAGGCTGTAGGTGAGAGCAAAACCAAAAACTCATGTTAGGTATACTAACATACTAATTGCCAGCAGATTAGGCCTTACAGTCTATCGAGTCTGCTCGAACCTCAGATCCCTAGTTGGGTGCCAAGGCCCTCTTCCCCCTTGTGTTCCAGAAACCTCTATCATCCATCCCCACCCCCCTGGGTCAGGCCATCATCTGATACATCCACTTTCTGTGTCTGTCCCACACTATCTTGAAGCCCTCCACTGTGGATCTCTGAACCAGCTCTCTAGGCAGTGCATTCCAAGGGTCCACCGCCCTCTCAGTGAAAAACCTCCTCCTCTCCCCCCCCAAGCCTTCCACCTTCCAACTTCTATATATAGGTATAGAAAAAAAATTAGACATATACAGGAAAATGTCATATGTAGATCTCAGAAACCACACATGTTGCTGTCAGGAAACTATCTACTTATTTAGACCTTGTCTACTAGACAATACATGCAAATTGCTAGCTAATTTTGTCAAATGCTGCCAAAAGCTATTAAGGTGCAAAGTTAGGGATTTAGCATAGAACATGTTGCCCAACCCTAAGTATACTGGTGCGGTATTTATTACAAAAAACTGTATTAATGTACCAGTTAGTTCTTAGTTTAACACAACTCCTTGTTCCAATCATTGTCACCCTCTGACACCATTCCCTGAGCACTAGCTACTAACTCTCATTGCAAGCCTTTGGAAGCTGCTCAGGAAGAGGAGCTGTAGTAGACTCCCCTGGTACTCACTCTGACCTACTCTGCAGTTGGCATTTTTCAGCCCAGACTGCAGCTAATTCCAAGTGCAAAGCTGCCAACCTCCTGCATACTGGGTAGCCTCCACACCTCCACAGTATAACATGGAAGAGTGTGGCACCATAATTCTAGTACCTAACTAAATCCCTCACCATGCTCCCCATACCTGTCCACTACACATGGCAGTTTATGTCCATTCCCTCCATTGGCACTGCATTACTCTAGATACCCAAAATAGGGATCTTCTATGGAACCATACCTAACTTCACTGCTCTTACTTCTAGGTATTCCAGGGATTCAGTACACTCCTAAAAGTCCCCATTGTGATACTCTAAATTTGAAGTACCCTATGTAGGGATATGGTCATATACCCCTACTGCAATGCCTTATCCATCGAGGTAAGCCAGATAAGGTTTTGTGATACCTCTCTTTCCCATTGACCTGCAAGTACTGTATGCCACCAAAGAAAATACTAATACAGTTCCAGATGTATGTAGAAATTACCAGCAAAGAAAATCCATCAATGGGTGTAAACAGGTGGATCGTATCTTAGATGAGGAAGCAAACTGGCAGAGTTCCCTGCAGACTTGAAGATTCCCTACAGATGCCCCTGCAGAAGACATCCTCCTGCTCCATGATCCTTATGCTCCAGAGTCCCTCATGTTCTGGGGTGACTTAGACCTGTGTGATGTAAGTACTAGACTGAAAGCCCATGATTGAGTGCTTGCAATTATGTTAGCCCCATTCTCCCCACAATGGTGCCACAATGCTTACCTACTGCCCGCTCCTGGGGTCCATTCCTAGCCCCCACACCCTGAAAGTAGTTGCTTTGTTTATAGTTTCCTGTCACAGGAGTGATGTTTAAGTACAGAAGCCAAACAGCTTAGTCAGGGTTCTACCCTCAGCACCTCCTCGTAATTTTCACTATGCCCAAGAACTAAGTCGAAAATTAATTTCACCCATTGCCCAAACTCAGGAAAAGATGCAGCTCCTTAATATTTCTCCTCAATTGCAGGCTGAACTGGCAGATCTATTACACTTACCCTGTAGACCATTTTTTTTATCTAGTTCAGTTTCCTAGTAACTGTCCACCATAGGTTCAATTCCTGCTAGTTTTTGTCCTAATCCCCACACACTGAAGGCAGATACTCTGTTTAAAATATGAATTTATTTCATATTAAATCATTCATTATTATCATTATATTTATAAATTAATTTGAAGAAATAGGGAACATCCTCAGCTGATGGATCAGTAAGGAAATACTCCCACACAAAGGAGATGGATGGCCGGTGGTAACTTGCTGTGGCTGGAGGTGGTGGGTTTGTAACTCCTCAGCTACCATCTCTGGTTGTTTGACTTATGGCTACTTTTTTAACTGAGTTTTCCCACCAGATTGGTATGTTTCACAGTCTTACACAAATAATTGCCTGCTGTCTGGTATAGCTAAAAATATTTGTCTATATTTCTTTTTGAAATAATTTGTTCATTAGCAAAATTGCAGTTATGATGGCCAGAGATCATTCATAGAAAAAATGTACTCTGCACTTGTAATATAAAACATGTAGTTTCACACACTGAATAAAACAACACTGAAACAGAGAACTGCATCTCCCCCTCTCACATAACAGTTATTAGAATATTTACCAAAACGTTTTTCTCTTTACAATGAAAGCTTTTCAGATCCCTTCTGTAAAGTCTCAGAACTTAAACTGAGCAAAGATTCCTGTACAAAGTTTGATTTTTTTTTCAACCTAAATAAGAGATGTTGCTCAACATTCAGGGACACAGCCTGTTCCTTTTGCTTTCACCCTCAAACTGCACAAGCATAGGGCCCACACTGTGAACATCCTGCTATTGCATGCACCATGTGATTATCTATTATGACAGGAAATCATCCATGTATAGCGCACCAGTGATGTTTTGCTGTTGGTATGCTATGCAAAGTCCTGCCCATTCAACTTTGCAATGAAGACTACACACACACACGCAGTGTTTTTACTCCTCCATGAAGACTTTTAAAGGGTGATGGGTAGACCTCATCCATCCCTTGACTATATCCACAAGATTACCAGGTCAATGTTACTTCACACTTTCTCAAAGAATGTAAAGATATTAGTCTGACATGATTTCCCCTATCAGAATCCACTGTGACAGTCCCTGCATTAATCCTTTTTATTCAAGAAATGTCTTTATGATACAGTATCCATCATACTGTAATCCCTTCCAAGGTTTTGTTTTTTCAAATATCATCTTTATTAAAGTGTTTTAGACAAACAGTTGCCATCTTCCATTTGTTATGGCATTGTACAGTATTTGAAGGTTACATACATGGGTGGTGCACTGAAGAGAGGCGCCCCAGATTCCATTTCATCTTACATCAATTATATAAAAATCCATAGCACCCAGCTTTCATCTCTCCCTCTCCTTTTTTTGCCAGGTCAGGAGGGGAGAGGAGTAATAACTCCTAGAGCTTCCTTTTAGTGCTGTGTTTCTCAGCAGCATCTAAGTGTGATGTAACCTTAAGGCTCCAGTTCAATGGCAGCAGGGTGGGGCTCCTGGCAGACCCCAAATGGGTAGTGGGTTAGGACAAGGAAAGGGTGTGTGAAAGGGTCTTTCCTTCTTCTTGGATCATTACTATCCAGACTTTGGGATGGCCTTCTTAAATGTTCTAGTATTCTTTCTTTGCAGTTCTGATTTAGGTGGGGGGTGAAAGTATTCATGGGACAAGATTTATATCCTTAATCATATAATATAAGATCTGCTTGGTCCATCTAGAGGTGTACTTCTCACTCTGATCATTAAACCTATGTGTAATAGTTTCCATTTGGTAAATCTGGTTTATTATCACCCACCACTCCTGTACACTAGGCACTCAGGTCGTGAGCCATGCTTTAGTGAGTGCCTTCTTGGTCACTGTGATGAGAATGCCCCTGAGGTATCAGGAGTTCGGGTCTTAAAATTTTTTAGGGCACTGAAATAAGATATACGAGTTTGTGGTTAGTTATATCCCTCCCTCAAGCACCTCACACATCTCCTGCTGGATTTTATTTAAAAAAGGCTGTAATTTGGGGCACATCTATATTACATAGGTGTGGTGGACTTGTGTCTCACCACATTGCCGCAAGCAGCTGGCATTTTCTTCTGGATCAAAGTGCCCAGTAATAACTGGAGTACAGAACTAATGTATAAGATGTTTCCAGGTGTACTCCCACCATTCATGTGAGCTAGTAACCCTGGCTGCACTTTGGTACACCCTTTGCCAGCAGGGTTTATCAATAGGGGTCTCCAGCACCTCCCACAACAACATATATACCATGTCTGTATTGTCCTCAAGTATGGAGAGAGTAGGTTGGTATAAAGAGGCTATTAAGTGGCCACCTCCTAGGGTATTGAT
Organism: Neoceratodus forsteri; assembly: GCA_016271365.2. NCBI lineage: Eukaryota > Metazoa > Chordata > Ceratodontiformes > Ceratodontidae > Neoceratodus > Neoceratodus forsteri. Next base: position 1,572,724,094 of record CM057452.1, read on the forward strand.
CATATTAATTAATCTGGATATTATGGGAGGGCGATGGTCTAGCTCATGGACTTCCCTTGAAAGGGAACTATAATAATGATGGAGTTGTATATATCTATAAAAGTCTCACCTGTGCAGAACAAACCATACCTGTATCAGCTCAAAGGACTTGAGTACCCCTGTGTGCACAGCAGTGATAGGTATTTAAGGGAGTAGAGTTCCCATCCCTGAAACCTATGGTCAAGAATGGCCAGGTGGAACTCTGGCAGTTGGGCTATTGGGCACATAAGGGTCACAAATGGTATGAGGTGTAATGATCTCCTAATGGAAAGCCACCACTTAATGTGATATTTAATCCATGGATTAAAGACACTAATGGCCCCTTGTTCAATCAAGGGTTGTTATAGGGTTGCATAATATATCTGGTCCTTCACCAGTGTCCTCTCGATCTCTAACCAGTGTGATGGAGTCACTGTGATCCGTGAGCCATTATGTGTGTAAGCAATGCCGACCAGTAGTAAAACTGGAGGTTTGGGAGAGCAAGTCCCCCTTTTGCCTTTGGTAGTGTTAGTGTTTTTCAAAATGTACCCGGGGCCTTTGTCCCATCCATATAAATCTAGAGATGGCATGGTTCCAGCACTGTAAGGTTGATTGCAGTATAGGAATAGGGAGGTTTTGAAAGAGGTAGCATGCCCTGGGTAGGGTTACCATCCAAACTAGGTCTATTCATTTGGTTAGACATGGGGTAGGGTATTCCATTGGGTCAGGTCATTTTTTTAGTTAGTTTGTGATTGAGACATAGTTATTTTTAAACGTCTGGGTGGGACTTCGTGCTAAGTATACCCACAAGTATTTTATTTTGTCCAGGTTCCATCTAAATGGAAATCATTGAGTACAGTTTCCCATTAGCAGATTATTAAGATCTGCCAATAGAGGGACCTTAGTTCTTTTTGCTGCATGATTGAAGTAAGAGGATCTTTTACTGTCAACTATAGGCCCCCCTCATTCACTTTCTAGCCAACACTTGAAGATACTTCAGGCTGCTCTAGATCTGATTGCTTTCTTTCTCAGTGTCCTAATCTATTGCACTGTACCCGCCACTTAGGGACCAAACTGGTAACTATCTTCTTTCTATTCTCTCTCCTGTTAACAACTTACTCTGCTCACTATGACATCTACGGGTACCCTTCTACAGAGTGTAGTTCTATTGCTCACCCTCTTAAAGTTTGCTGGGCCTCTACTCTCAAGTTCTCCAGCATCTAAATTGACAGCATTTCAGGGAAAGGCCTATTATGTATACAGTACTGTCATGCTATCTCATTGTAATAACTTCCACATTCCACCCAGGGAATGGGTGTCTTCTGCTCACACAGGGCAATTATCCAAACAGCTTGGATGGTTGCCGCCAATGGCACTCCTTCCTGGGTTTTTTAGCTCTCATGTAAAAAGCCTTCACACTCCATACACAGTGTAGGCAATCAAAATATAACAACAAGCAGCTGAAAGAATACCTCTGTAGGACTGCACTGTTGTCGTTGCTGCTCTCAGGAAATATTCACCCCAACCTTGGCCCTATTCAGTCTACCATTATTCCACAGTGAAATAATGGACAACTTACAATTGAGTCACTGAACATCTGCAGCCTCCTCCCCAAAATGGAGAGTCTGAATGCTTGGGTTCTACAACACAACCCGAACATCCTAGCAATAGTCGAAACCTGGCTGTCCCCCAATACAGCTGAAAATGCAGTTTTTATTCCTGGCTATTCCGTGTTCAGACAAGATCATCTGACTAAGTGTGGAGGCGGATGTGCAATCTACCTCCATGAAAATATACAGGATCTAGTTCTTCCAATGCCTTGTACTGGGGCCAATATACAATACAAGCTCTTGCATTAAAGATACCTAGGGGCATACAATAAAACGTTCACTGTCCTGACAGTTTACATTCCCCCAGGTCAGAAGACCCCAGGATTGGATTCTCTCATGGGGTGTCTAGGCACTCTCAGTCTTAACTCTGAAATCGTCCTGCTCGGGGATTTCATCGTTAATTGGCTCTCCCCTGCAGCTAGCCCATAGAAGGATGCAGTCTCATCAATTAAATTCTCCCAGCTAGTTGAAGCCCTGACCAGGGTAAACTATTAGACAAGAACATCCACCCTACTGGACTTGGTACTATCAAACCATCCTGAACACATCTCTCACACAACAGTTCTCACGGATGTTTGCAGTGACCACTCCCCTGACCTTTTCCACTGGTCTAATAACTACTCCAAACCCCTAGCCAGAACACTCATAAACAGGGTTCTTAAAAGGGGATGCCTTGAACTGCTAAAAACTGACCTCTATCATCAGGACTGGTCATTAGTTTATTCCTTCTGCTCAGTTGACTCTGCACTTGAGCAATGTATACACCAATTTAATGTTGTGTGTGACAGGCATGCCCCATTAAAGTGCAAAATCAATGGATACAACAATCTGTGGTTTTCACCAGAACTCCTAGAGTGTATGAAGGCGAGAGTTCACTGGTGGCATAGATCTCAAGCCACTGGTAAACAGACTGACATCCAGAACTACAAAAAAGCCCCAAATGACTGTGCAAGGACCATACGGACCACAAAGAACCAGTATTTTAAGGACGTCCTCACACACTCTTGGAGCGATGGCCAAAAATTCTGGTCAAACCTTAAGGAAGTAACTGGGAAAGATAATAAGACACCCCCTATCATGCTTAACATCGATGGGATACCCACTCTGGATCCTTGTTGAGAAACTGTTCCTGCAGGAATTTGCGGACTTCATTGTCGACATGGCATTTGAATATCCCAGATTGATGGTACTGGGCAACTTCAGTGCTTGGATCGACAATGAGCTCTTGCAGTTTAGTCGGGATTTCCTCCAACTTATGTGTTCATTGGATCTCACACAGGTAGTTACCTCTGCAACTCATGATCATGGTCACTCACTCGATCTGTTTTTTTTTTTTTGGTTTGGAGGCCACTGATTTGGTGGTGGAACCAGTCAGTTGGTCAGACCACCACACCATAAGATTCAATTTCCAGGCTACCCTCTATAGACCTGCCCCTGTGGAGATGGTCAGATACTGCCCTTTGAGGGATGTGTCTCCCGATGGTCTACTGGCAGTATTGGACCTATCGAGTCTACCTGGTGCAAGCGGGAGTCCTGAGGACTTGATTGTGGCCTACAATAAGGCCATGGCAGATGCCCTGGACTCTGTCATTCCTGTCCATGTTCATCTTCTCTCTCTTTGCCCTCGGTCCCCTTGATTTGATGGGACCTTGAAGGAGTTGAGATGAGCTGGACAAAGGCTAGAGCGTTGCTGGCAGAAATCCTCTCTGGATGCTGACCACCTTAGATTGATGGAGCATTATCAGCTCTATCAATGAGCAACCACCCATAAGAAGGAAGAATTCCTGTCCGGGGAGATTGCTGCAGCTCAGAATCGAACAACTCAGCTCTTTCGGATCATAGACAGGCTGTGCAATCCAATCTGTTTACAGGTCTGAGGGGCATCTTCACAATCTAAGTGTGATGAGTTTGCTCAATTCTTTGCTGATAAGGTGGCCAGCATCAGGGCGGAGATCCAACCAGCTCACTCTATGGGGGTTGATGGTGGTCAGTGCCTGTTCACTGCACCTCAGTTTTCTTGTTCTTCTTTCGACCCGCCGGAGACCATCGCTATTGTGCAGATTATCCAGACTATGCGGGCGACCTACTGTAGTTTGAACTCAGGGCCAACATACCTCATTTTGGGGTGTATTGATTCTATCAGCCCCATCCTGGCCAAGATTGTGTGGTGCTCCTTAGAGATGGGTGAGTTCCCTAGCTCCCTGAATAAGGCGGTAGTTACACCACTCCTTAAGAAATCTTCTTTGGACCCAAACTGCTTGGCTAACTACAGACCCATCTCTAACCTTCCCTTTTTAGGGAAGGTGATTGAGAAAGTTGTTGTGCTGCAGCTGGACAACCACATTACCATCCATGATATCTATGATCCTCTCCAGTCCGGTTTTTGGAAGACACATAGTACTGAGACAGCTCTGATTTGAGTGCTCAGTGATCTCCTGATAGCTAGAGATCAGAATTGCCATTCCATCTTGGTGCTTCTTGATCTCTCAGCAACTTTTGACACCATGGACCATGGGTTGTTGCTTGAGCACCTGAGGGTGATCTGTGGCCTGGCTGGTCCAGTCCTCAGGTGGTTCCAATCTTTGCTCTCTGGCAGGTCTCAGAGTGTGGTGTCTGGGTTGTTTTCCTCAGACTCAGTCTCCCTGTCTTGCGGGATCCCCCAGGGCTCAGTGCTCTCCCCAATGTTGTTTGCGGTGTATATGCAGCCTCTAGGAGACACTGTAAAATGGTATGGGCTGAGTCTTCACTACTACGCAGATGATATCTAGATCTACCTGTCTTTTGCTCCTGACCAGGATAGTGCTCTTGGTCTTTAACAATTGCCTTGCAGAAATCCAGCTGGTTGAAATTGAACTCCGATAAGACTGAGGTGTTGGTTGTGGATCCAGGCCTCCAGATAGATGGGTCTGTGGTAGGCCATACTGAGCTAAGGCTCTGGATTAGTCAGCTGCCATCTTCTGAACAGGTGCGTGACCTAGGGGTGCTCCTTGATAACAGGCTGACACTGTGTTCACAGGTGTCTGCAGTTGTCAAGTTCTCTTTTTGCCATCTTAGGAACATCGCTCCGGTCAAGCACCTTGTTCCGTCTAGTGATCTGTCAACACTGATCCATGCCTTTGTGCCCTCATGCCTGGACTACTGCAACTCCCTCTACCTAGGATTTCCGGGGATTGATATCCGCTGCTTGCAGCTGGTGCAGAACGCTGCAGCATGTCTGTTGACTGGGACGCCTCGTTTGAGCCACATCACGGCTGTGCTGCACGAACTGCACTGGCTGTCTGTTCAGTGGCAGATCACCTTCAAGGTCTGTCTTCTGACCTTTAAAGCCTTACATGGACAGGGCCCAGGCTACCTGCAAGAGCTCCTGGTTCCTTACTGCCCCACCTGCTCACTCCACTCAGCTGACGAGGGGTTGTTAGAAATTCCCAGGGTACGGTTGAAAACTTCTGGCTTGCGTGCTTTTATGTTTGCATCCCTGACCCTGTGGAATTCTCTGCCTCATCAGATTCGAGAGTGCCAGACCATGGGAGCTTTAAAACAGCTTTAAAGACCTTTTAAATCCACCAGGCATTTGGTGACTAGTCTTGTTATACACTCCTGCTTGTTTCTGTATTTTATTACTTGATCTTAATTGTTTTTGATATCCATGTTTTGTTCTTTTTAATTGTTTTTATAAATTGTACAGCACTTTGATTTTAGAGATTGCGCTCTACAAATAAAATTATTATTATTATTGTATCATCGCTAATACATTTAATGATGCTTTTTCTAACCTGAAAGGTGTTCTTCCCCCTAATTTCTTTCATCACTCCAACTCAAGGCATAATGCTGGTTCTGAAGACCAGCCACCTGCCCACCCTCCTTTCCACTTTAAAGACAGCTCCCTGAGACAAGTTAGGAAATACTTACTTAGGATTCTAGGGAAGGCTAGATTCAGTGATGATTCTCTGGACCTAAGATTTGTGGCACTAACTCTGGATGAAATACTCTCTTCATCAACACATATAATTAACCCCTCACTGAGATAATCTCAATTCTCAGAGATATGGAAATCCACCTTAGTTATGCCTGTATATAAGAGTGGGGACTGCACATCTCATGGTAAACATAGACCCATTTCGATCCTTCCACCATTATCAAAAGCACTTGAAAGAACTGTAGTGGATTAACTGGTTGACTACCTAGAAAAATATAAAATTCAATGTCAGCAACAACACGGCTTTCACAAGTGACACAGCACCACCATTGCTTTGCTTGAGTTTACGGGTCATATCCAAAACTCTCTGGATCAGGGTGCCCTTGTTGGTGTGTTTTTTATCTGACGAAAGCATTTGATACAGTTAATCATGTCCTTCTGCTTGAACAATTGGAGTCCATTGGGCTTGCATGTGACACTGTTGCTTGGTTTGAGAGCTACCTTTGAACTGCTCACAGTGAGTGAAGATCACTGAGGTCCTATCTACTAGCAGAGCTGTCCAATCCGGTGTCCCGCAAGGTTCTATATTGGGTCCATTATTATTCAGTCTATTCCTAAAGCAGCTCCCATACTCCTGTCAGTGTCAAATTCTGCTTCACATGGATAATGCAGTCCTGTTCATGAGTGATCCTGACCCAAAGCAACTGGAAATAAATCTCCAGATGAGTTTTTCAAAGGTAAAAAGTTGGTTCGGTGAGCAAAAACTCATCTTGAACTATAAGAAAACAAAAAAAATGTTGTTCACTAGCTCCCACAATAGACATTGTACTTACCCTCTTAACATCACAAATAAGGTTGGGACACCTTTGGAACTAGTCTCACACTTTAAACACTTAGGGCTAACAGCTGACAGAGCTTTAACTTATGTCTACCACATAGACAGTACAGCTAGGGCAGTTAATGGGCACAAGGTCTTCTATGCAGGCATAAATATAGTCTGACCACAGAGGCCCTTACTTTAGCTATCTTTAGTTCAGTGGTCTCTCTAATAGACTACAGTCTAATAATCCATGGCTCCACAACTGACACGGCACTGTGCAGGATTATAGTGGCACTAAACAAAGCCTGCCACCTTGCAACCGGTTCGGCAAGATTCACAATTATGTGTGACTTGTATGTTAAGGCAGAGTGGCTCCAATTTGAAGGAAGGCTCAAATTCCAAACCTGCCTAATGGCTAAAAAAAAAGTCTAGGCCTAGTGTCCCCTGGGGTATAGAAGCTCCTCATCCCGCAAGATAATAAATGTTGCACCATAAGTACTGATAGTATGGTTTTCAGAATTCCACACTGTCATACCTCTCAAGGACAGAGGGCTTTCTCTCATCAAGCTCTATACTGGCTTAGCTCCTTACCCTCCAACATTTCTTCTGTAGCCACATTAGGCCCCTGCAAACAAAAGCTAAAGAACCATCTTGTTGCAAATTCCAGCTGTGACTGCTTTCACTAATCCCCTCACTCTTATAGGGACTTGGTACTGTATATTCTCTTCCCTGGGCAACTCTTAGGTGGCCCATAGTTTTTCTACTCTTGGTTGCCAATTTCCTTGCCCTTCCGAAGCAATTTTCCCCTAGTTATCCACTCCTTTAATGTATCTCTCTCCAGTCCTCCCTATATGTTCATCCCTAAAGTTGTCTGCCACCTGGACTTATTCCACAACTTGTAAATATATCCTCTGCCTCCTACCCCTTGTGACGAAGCCTCTCTGGCTGATGTATTCTCCCTCCCCTATGTAAGTCTTCCTATCTATTATGTTTGTCGTAGCCTGTCTTACCTAACTGTTTACCTTTACTACCCCTCACTCTTGTGCTTCTAATTATATTTTTACATACATTGTACAATGCCAGCTTGATGTCTTGTTACCTTACTTGCCTAAGTTTAACATTGTATGTATAGTTTACTTTGTATTTAATTCTTGTTGCTTAACAGCAATCACTTATGTTTACACTGTTTGTCTACCTCTGACGTGGAACCTATGTAATGACCTTGTTCTCAAAAGGTGTTAATCTGAGATTACAATAAAATAAAATAAAATAAATATCTGGGGATGAGTTAAGATTATAACTGGAAAGCTGGCCAAAATCATCTAAAATGTCTCTAATCACTGGAAGGGAGGTCTCAGGGTCATTTAGGTACAGTGAAACATCACCTGCAAAAAGTGCGAGGCGATGTTATCTCCCCCGATCTCTATCCCATGGAGACACTGTTTCATGAATCTTCTGAGCTAGGGGCTCTATGTACATTGCAAATAGTATAGGTGAGAGGGGACAGTCCTGTCGGGTATCCCTATGTAAGGGGAAGTAAGCAGAGTGATATCCACTTATTTTCACACATGCTTTGGTGCACTGTATATGTTCCGTAAGACCTGAACAAATGCATTAGGGAGCCCCATCTTAATTAGAACAGAGTATAGAAAGGGCCAGTATACTCGGTCAAATGCCTTTTCGGCATCAAGGCTGACTAAGGCTGAGGAGGTAGGATTTGACTCCATCGCATGAATGACATGTAGTGTTCTCTTGATATTATCTGTTGTGGTTCTGGATTGTACAAAGCCCGTCTGCTCCATTTCTATTAACTGTGGTAAAAGAGTGACTAGTCTATGGGCAAGTACACTCATGAAAAGCTTGTAATCAACATTAAGACCTGAGATAGGTCACTACGACCCACACAACTGTGGGTTTTTATCTGGTTTAGGTAATACTGAAATAGAAGCATATGACCAAGGGGGGGTCCACATCTCCCTCAAGTACCAAATTAAATGTGGCCACTAGATTGTGAATAAGTTGGTCCTTTTTAGTTTTATAGAATTCTACCCCATAACCATCCAGGCCAGGGGACTTCATGGTTTTGGATCTGGCTATGCCTGTTACTACCTTCATCTCTGTTACTGGTTGTATAAGCTGTTCCCTCTGTGCTGGAGTCAGTTGGGCCATTGTGAGGGATTGTAGGTATTTAATAATGTCTGAGTCAGAGGGGGCGGCGGGTCTTGTCCGGAGTATAGAGCCCAGAATAGTATGACATAAATGCATTAGTTATGTCATATAGTTTAATTTGTGGAGTCCCATTCAGGGAGTATAGTAAAAAGGTTATCGTGAAGTTTTGCTTTTGTTTTCATCTTTGGTATGTGAGTAGTCGGGTTACTTGGGGGCCTACCTCATAAAATCCTTGCCTCAAAAAAGTCAGGGCTATCTCTGTTTGCTGTTTACTGAGATTATCCATGTCCGACTTAGTTTGTCGGAGCTGTGGGAGAATTGAGCTGTCACCCTGCTTATGGGCCATTTGGAGAAAGTGTAAAGTGTACTCTAGCCATTTCTGTTTTTCTCTACAGAACCAAGTCTGAGTTGCTGTATACTTACTAATGTGTCCCCCTCAAAACTGTTTTCATTGTATCCCAATGGATGGCTGGGGTTGTGTCTTCAGTAGGATTATGATTATGAATTTCATCTATTTTCTCAACCACGACATCCTTAAATTGTTGTGATTTCAGATAGTAGGTATTTAGTCGTCAAAATGTATGGTGCTTTTGTAACCCCATATCCCATAAACTGATAACTGGGGAATAATCTGAATGTACTATGTCCCCTCTGCTGGAGTTCACCAACCACTGTACATTTTCCACCTGGATGTAGCAGTGATCAGTCCTAGAGTACGACTGGTGAACTGCCAAATAGTGGGTGAAATTCCTGGATTGGGGATGTAAGAGTCTCCATGTGTCTACCCAGCTGACCTCCCTGGCAAATCTTCTAAAGAATTTATGTGCAGTTGTTTGTCGTGGTGGCCTTGGATTATACAAATCCATGTTTGGGTTAGGTATAATATTAATGTCCCCTACCAGCAAAACGATCCCTGTTGTCATTTGGACTATCTTGTCCAGTAATACCCTTATTTGGGAAATTCCCATCCCCAGTGAGAGAAAAGCATTAGCGAGGGTGACTTCTCTATTTTTGATGGTGCCTCTGGCGATCACCAGCCACCCTTCAAGGTCTTCCCACATCTCTATGCAGTGGAAAGGCATTCCTGTGGTTATCAGGATAGTTACCCCTCTCTTCCTACCATTCTGCTAGAGAAGGAGTACACTTTGCCAAGAGCAAATTTGGTTAATTGAGTGTGTTCTAACTGTGACATATGGGTCTCCTGTAAATAGCTAATGTCCGCTTTTGTTTTTTTAAGATAGGACATCATTCGGGATCTCTTTATAGGAGATGAGAGCCCATTCACATTTAGGGAAATCAGTTTCAAAGATGGGTCAGTCATTGTTAGTTAATGGGCTTTGCTGTTTCCCTTTCCATTTGTGTCCTTCCCTGGCGTCTGCCTGCCCCCCCACCTTAGCCTGCCCATGTATCATTTTTGGAATCAGATGACCATTGTTTGAATACTCACAACAGAATAACATAAACATCAACTTATAACACTCAATGTTCATGTAAACCTGTAACAAGAAGGGAGATGTATCTCTAGATGGGAGGGTAGTCTCTACTAACATCTCAGTTAGGAAATTAACTAACACTTCTAAATTAATAGGCATTGTGACCAACAGGGTCTATTTGCCTGTAAACTTTTTAACGTGTACTTTCACAGGCTGGATCTAATGTGATCCAGATAGCAAGGCCTATGCCTTGCTTGGAGGGATTTCCTCAGTAGAGGGCCCTCCTGACACACTTAGTGTATGTGGGGTAGGGGATTAGGATACCTGACATCATGTGTCTCTTCAGGAGATAACACAAGTTGTTTGATAGATATATAATGAGGAAACAGGTGTTTTTCTCTATTTGGCCGAAGTAATCTCCAGGTCAGCCTCCTCCGCTCCAGGCCACCAACTAGTATTGCAGTCAAAAAGGAGTAATCCATTGTTGCCCCTACCACCCTGAAACTCCCATCCTCAACCTCTCAGGGTTAGGAGGGAAGGAGAGCATGGAACACCAAGCTGGAGCAATTCCCTCAGTCCTCTACTTTCCTCCAGGTGAATTCCTTAGTAGAAAGTGACTTTGTGGATGTAGCTCCATGCCTGAGAGTGGCTCTGACTGGCCCAGCCTGAGTGTCCCTGACCCTCCAATCCTCTCACATTCCCCCTTCCCCAGTGGGAGTATGAGATCCCTCCCAGTCCTCATGTCACCCACCTCCCGCCAGCATTTCAAAAACAACATTTATCCTTGAATATAGTATCATAGAAGTACCTGGAGCGTGGTCCCACCTGTCATTACTGGAGCATTCCAGATGCCTACCACAGGGGCACAACCCCCAGAGTCCAGCCATCATCACATAGTTGATCTCTGAAGGGGGGTGTCCTTACTGGTGTGTGTGGAGAAGCCCTGGAATAGGGACAGACAGGCATGATATATTAAACACAGTTCCACCACTACCTCGCTTTATAACATTGTTAGCAGTTTTCATGTTCATCATAGCAGTGCATTATTGTTTTTTTTTAATTGTTATTTTAATTTTTTCTTCTGTTGTCGGGACCCCATCATTGTTTACTGTATGCAGCTCTGGGTAACACCACTCCCACTGTTTGTCAACTATCATACTCAGCTCCCACCCGGACATCTCCCCTTCCCCTCTTTTCCCCATATCCCTCCACTTTGACCTTCTTCTGTAATTTACTTACCAATTAGTGATAAGGTATCAGCATTTTCACCATGTACCCTTACCAAATTTATCCCCCGTCCCCCTCTATTTCTCCCCTTTTCTCTTCCCTCACCTCTCCCCTCCTTAGTCTTATCTTTACCTTCATACTGAGTCGCATCCCTCTTTTCCCTACCCCTTCCCCCCTTTGGGAAATGGAATTATCAGCAGCAGTTACTAATTGCTTATATCTCATTGCCAATTTTAATATTCCCATCTCCCCTACTCCCCTTCATTCCCCTAATTTCCCAAGAGCATGATGGTTGGTGTATTTATCTGAGCTAGGTTCCCAGATGATCAGTTGGTTTGCATGTTCTGACTCCCTGATATTCCTTCCCACTCCTGCAATGACCTGTAAGAGAAGTAGATAACACAAAGTACACAGGAAGCATAGTAAAGGGTCCCATAATACTAATTAGTCCTATATTACAGCTTAATCATTTAGTCTGAGTGGAGAGACTATTCTACTCCTTCACTTTCGTAGGTGTATTTATAGATTCTCTATGTGACATGGAAGGATAGTTAACAATAGATCCTGGATGGGTGGCTTATAAAATCGCTATGCTGCTATACATCTGTCATTACTGTCGGTTAGAGTAGCACATTCTAAAAACTGTTTGCCTGAAATTGCTTCACAGGTTAGTGTTTGGGAGACGGTTACATCAAGCATGCACTGCTATTCATCTGATTAAATATTGTTACAGCGATCCTATACACACATTTATCTTAGCTGGCTATAGAACTGAAGCCTGTTCCACTGAAAAAGCGTGGTGGTTTACAGATGGTTTAAGTAGAGGCAAGAAACAGGGATCACTAACGAGTAGGCACATGAAATTATTTAAGCAGCTCAAGCATAGACATTATGAGGGATTAAGAAAAAGGTTGCTGCTTATCTGGCTCTTTGATGGAATCACTGTTTTCATTTCTCCCTCTGAGTAGAGAATCTGTGTCTATATTTGGTGCTTCTGGCTTGATCTTGCCTCAGTGGTAGACTCCTTAGCCCTCACCCTCCCGCCTGTGTCAAGTTTAGTTGTATTAGTCCAGCATCAGCAATATTACGTCATTACGATGTTGTGACACAAGGCAGGGGAAGGGACTACACTAGGAACCAAAGGATCAGGGCCCAACCGAAAGCTCCAAAATCGAGCATCGAGGATTTACTGTGACATTGTAGGCCTGGACTGTGAGCCAGTGGGAGCCATTGGTCACTGGTTCTTCAAGGTCTTCATGATTTGCAGCAGCACTTCAGATCCCTGTCTTCAACATGCATCCATCTGTCCCTCCATCCATGCTGTTTGGGAAAGTATGATTGCCAAGGGGGAGTTTTGTTGTTATTTGCCTCTGTGTGATTTCAATATTTATTTTTGTCAGTTCTTCAGCTGCCTGAGGAGTCGAGTTAAAACTCAGGGTGCCATCTGGAAAGAAAATCAGCATTTTAGCAGGTTATGGAGTCCTAAACTTTAATTTTGCCAGTTTTAAGGCTTTCATTAGTGGAATGTATGCCTTGCATTTTGCCACAATTTCGGAGGAATAGTCATTCTCCATGTAGAGGTGGTGTTACATGTGAAAAATAGTTCCCTTCTGCCAAGCTGTGTGTAGAATGGTCTCCTTCTCCTGACAGCATAGTATCCAATTCAGAATAGTGCCATGGTCTTGCTCCAGGGGCTGGTCTAGGGCCCAAACTTCTGTGTGCCCAGTCGATCTCCAATGTGATGTCATCAGGCAGGGATAGGGATATTCAGAACATATTCAGCAGGAATGCATGGATGTTTGTTCCTTCCATCCTTTCCAGCAGACCAGAAATTCTAATATTATTTCTACGATTATGGCTTTCCACATCCTTTGCTCTTTCTTGCAAGGTAGAGACTGTGTGATGTAATTGCAAGACAGCTCACTTTCTTACGCTTACTTGGCGATCATATTCAGTGAGCTGGATCTCGTGGCACTCCTGGCTTTTCTCAAGCTTTTCTGATATCTGTATAGAGAGCAGTGGTGGTGGTGGTGGAGCGCATTTCTTTCCTGAAATCACAGATGTCTGCCAGCATTTGCATTACTTGTTTCTGTAATCTGGCTATTCCTTATTGTTATGACCTGGCACAGCCACGCCTTGAAGAATGAGAGGCCTGGGAGTTTTCACTCCCCAAGTCCCAGTCCGACAATCGCTCTGCATCCTCAGTTACTCAAAGTTTTACTAAGTCCCCTTGTTCTGGACATTGTTATACCTTCCAAGATTAGAAATTGGCAGTGCTGGGATTTCTTGGGGGGATTAAGGAGAAGTGCCACCAAGCAGCAAGACCAGAACCCAGTAGTGCTAGTGCTTTGGAGGTGTGAGGAATGAGAGAAAATGCACAGGCCCCTTCAGCCCTGGGACTCACATTATGTAGTCTGCCCAGTGCACTATCACAGTGGGCCTTTATTGAAGTTGCCACTATAACAGCTTCATTAGGGACTTCTGTGTGTCTCTGTACAGATGACATGAAACTCTGTAAGAGGATAAATAGTGAAAAGAGAATAAGAGAAATGCAGAGAGATTTACAAAAGCTAGAGGGGTGGTCAGGGGTCTGGCAATTGAAATTCATTGCCAAAAAGTTTAAGGTAATGCACCAAGGGAAGAAGAACCCCAGGACAGAGTGCTAGATGGGAGGGGTAAGACTAAGTGTACTCAGATTTTTTGACTGCCTTGATGTTTGTTTCTTGTACTGTTTTGTCCTCACTGTGACGAGGTACCTTTGTAAATGAGCCTCTGGCTCAAAGGTTGTTAAACTGATGTTCTAATAAATAAATAAAATAAAATAAGCACTATGGCTGAGGAACAGGACCTTGGGGTTATCATCAAAAACTCCCTTAAACAGTTGAGTCAGTGCAAGCAGGCTTATACAGTAGCAAGGGTAGTATGATGCTGTGATGTATCAGGAGGGGTAATGATAGCAGAAGGAAAAGATAACATGTCAATACAGCAATGCAATAATAGCGATGTACTGTAGTTACGGTGAGTGCAAAATAGCGATGTCAATAACAGCACATGGCACATATTAGTGACTACATTGTAACAGCAATTGACAACCACAGCGATAGTAAATAATAGCTACTTACGTCCTGTGTCCAAGTGCGCCGTGGTGTTAGAATCCTAGAAATAGGGGGCTCTGGTATCCTACCCCCTCCAAAAAGCACTGGCACTACTGGTCTGATCATGCTCCTCAGCAGCACTTCTCTTTTGTGCTCCACTCCCCCTCCTCAAAAAAGACAGCACAAAGAAGATTCTGAGTGATGCTCCCTTCTCTGTCACTCTCTCTGTCTGGAACAGTCCCAATCATCACTTTAGACACTTGGTATAGCTGTCTGGGGAGCTCCTGAGAAGCTGGAACTCTGATCACAGCTTCAGCCCCATGGTATGGCTTTTTCAGAGGTTCCCCACGAGCAGAAGTCCAGGTCTCAGCTTCAGGCATCTGATGCTGTTGTCCTGGGCACACCCGAGGAGTTTGATCCCTGATCATAGGTTTGTCTGCCTGGCACAGCTATCTCAGAAGCTCCTGAGAAGCAGGAGTCCTAAACTAATCTTTGGCTGCCTGGAGCATGAGCCAGCTGGAATCCTTCATCCATGAGATACCTGCTACACGTGTACTGTAGCAAAGCCCTTTGCATTAACTGCCTCTGCATACCACTGTTTCCAAGCAGTCTAGCTTCTAGCTTTCATCACACTTGAATGCAAGTATTTTCATTTTAAATAATACTACTGCTGTTGAAATGTCTGCTTTGAAATCTCAATATATGATGTTGGTCGGTGCCATTTCCAGATGGCTTCTGAGTGGTAAAGGCATGCATGTGTGTTTGACTCTTTCTAGCTGTGGACTGTGTAAACGTGTGCTGAGATATGAAATGATTTTTAACGTTTCAGAAAAAAAGATGAGGTGCAGATCATTGAAGTATCCAGCACTTGTTTACATTCATCAGTGTTTAAGGAAATGTATGAACTTGCTGTGTGTAATAACCGATGACCCTTCTGTGCTGCAGTAGACAGGTATGTATCCAGAATGTCCCTTGTCAGGTCAAACATTATATCTTGTGTCCATAAAGGCTGACCACCTGCTAAGCATTGGTTTTTTAAAGTATAAGCTGAGATCCTAGAAATCACAACTTGTAAACAGTGGCTATCTAACCTTTGCAATACACTAAAATAAGCCCTAGCCAGAGCCGATACAGCGGTGGCAAGCTTGTAGAAACATCGCTGCTGTGGGGGAGCAACTACCGCCGAATGTGTGTGAAGGCCACATGCAATATGGAGGCCAGAGACGATACAGCTGTGAAAAGCTACCAAGTGACATACAGTAAGTTACACATGTGCGTAGAAATCATTCAACGCTCAGGTGTAACGTGCCCATATGTTGGAGGTGTTTCACCAAATTTTCCACATGGCCTTTTTTAGACCCCTCCTTATGAACAGTGCCAATGTCATTTTGTTCAATTGTCCCGAAAGGTGATTGCACAGACCAAACACGCTGTTCTGCGCCACAGGTGTAGAAACACATTTCGGGCAGGTTGTGGAAAATAACAGCTATACTATTGTGAAGGAGATGTACAAAAATGGCAATGTTAAAAATGTGAAGCGAAAATATTAACAATTAGTGACGTTAGGAGTGTGCATAGTAAATGCTCAACACACGCTCATAATGCAGTTATGTTTCGTACTTTTTTCACCAAATTTTCCACATGGCCTTTTTTGGACCCCCTCCTCATGAACAGCGCCAATGTCATTTTGTTCAATTGTCCCGAAAGGTGACTGCACAGAGCAAATTCTGGGCCACAGGTGCGAAAACACATTTTGAGTAGGTTGTGGAAAATGACAGCTATACTGGGTTGAAGGAGGTGTGCAGAATTGGATGTGGTACAAATGTGGAGTGAAAATATTAAAAAGTGGTGGCATTTGGAGCGTGCATAGAAACTGTAAAATGCACACTCATAATGCAGTCATTTGTTGGAATTTTGTCACCAAATTTTCAACATGGGCTTTTTGGGACCCCACCTCATGAACAGTGGCACTATCATTTCATGAATTGGTCCTGAAAGGTGATTCCATGCAGTGACCATGAAATCACCTTTCAGGACTGAGTAACAAAATGACACTGACAGTTTTCATGAGGTGGGATCCCATAAACCCCATGTTGAAAATTTGGGCCAAAAATTCCAAAACGTGGCTGAGATATCAGCATAAATTGAAAATCCCATTGAATGGCTGTATAACACACTTACCTTTAATTCTTCAGTTCGCGGTTGGGCTTTGAAGAGTGCAGACATGTACCGGTACAGAGAAGATGACAGCTCCAACCACCGGAGGTAAGTATGGGGTAAGAGGAGTGTGTGGGGGTCGGCGCTCAGTGGGAGGGTGGGGGGGAGGAGGACTGCAGCGATGATGAGGGTCCATTTTCAGTTTTCAGGGATGAAACAAATCGCAGTGAGGGACCGTTTTCTAAGTTACAGGAGAAACAAAAAAAAACACATTTCAGCACTCTGGGGTGGGCTCCCAGTGTGACACATGAATGGCAAAGGGGGTAACACAGGATGCCGACATCGGGATTGAGCACTCCAATATTGGGCACAGGAGGGATGGAAGAAAGAAATGCTATGAGGGACTGTTTTCTAATTTTCAGAAAATAAAAACACAAACAACACATTTTGGTACACTGGGGTGGGCGCCCAGCGTGCCACATGAATGAGGAAGGGGGTGAACAGTTTGCCGACATGGGGATTGGGCACCCCAGTGTTGGGCATAACGTAGGGAGAGATGCAGCAGGAAACATAGAACAGACAATGAGGGACCATTTTCTAATTTTCAGATATGTAAATTGTAGTACTTTCAAACACTGGGGTGGGCTCCCAGTGTGTGACATGAATTGGGGGGGTTGTACTAAAGGGAATGGCATAGTGCCATTCACAACATGACAATAACCCCAGAACTGCGCATGCACACGAGTCATGTGCATGTGCAGTTCACACATCGGAATGCAGAAGTAACAGCCAAAATAGTGCAGCTGTTCTTCCGTATGCTGATCATGGCAGCGGAGGGGATTAAGCTCCATTGGGCTTTCGGAAGGATACTTTCAAAAGTCCAGTGGAAGCTATTGTGAGATCGGCCATTTTTTGCCAATCGTGGCAACAAAGCAGGGTGTGAGCAGCCGTGGCGGAATGGTACCAACCGGTTTGCAGTTTTGGAAGGATCATTCCGAAACTCCAAAATGGAACCGTTCCAAGGCCTGTTCTGGTAGCTCATTTTTCAGAGCTGTCACAAAACTGCTGCAGGCTCTGCCTATGCAGCCATAATTAGACAGACTGCCCCACAGTCTAAAGCACAAGTTTCAAAAATTCAGATGTTCTTGAGGAGCAACATACATCAAGATAACTTCTGTACTAGGATAGGGCTATGCACACATTTTTTCTTGGAAAAGAAGGGTTACTCATAGTCAGTCTGCTGTAGTCCTCCTCATACTATCAATAAGTACACTTGTATTACAACCATAAGTTATGTTTTTGAGGGTGGCCTCTATGCTCAGAATGCTAGGGATTGCCTAGAAATACTCCAGGTCCTGCTTTGAATCTATTTACTGATATACACAACCTGCATCTTCCAGGAGCACCCTATAAGCAATGATTAAGTTGTGTTTTTGGAGGCCCCAGCCAGCTTGATCTTTGAGGAACCCCATCCATTCCCACCAAATCAGTTTCTGCTCCTCTGCTTCCAAAGTGGGTTTTGTCTTGGAGAGTAACTTCATATCAACCTGATTACACATTACAACACTCTTCTTAATCTGCTTTCATGTTGTGCAGCTTGTAAACATGTTCCTGGAGAAAAGAAAGCTACAGGGAGAGTTACCCTGTTTAGGAAGATTTGGAGGGTTTTACTGGAACAGGTTGACCATACCATACAATAATCCATTTAGCACTTGTAAAGATCAGGCATAGTCTCTGGGAAGGGTTAGAAGAACTGGCCACCTTACCCTCCAGCAAACATATCTGAAAAGCTTTAGCCCAGCCTGGTGTCCTTACCAACTCCACTTACCTGTTGAAGAACAACGTTATTACAAGGAAATACACATTCAGTCTGAGAACAAGTTCAGCCAGTCAGCTTAATGGTTGTGTGGGTGGTTGCTGGACCTACTGTTTCTTCAGAAAGCATTGAGGGCCATCCATCCTTCTTGTGGATTACTGTATATAGAGGTTTGATACTGCAGTTGTTTTTGTTTGTTTTTTTTTTTTTTAAGTTTCAGATCTGTGTACTGCAACTATATTCTTAGAAACTCTGCAGTTGTGCCTTTCATGCTGAGCTGAACGTTGCTCAGCTCAAAAGGCAAACCTGCACTTTTCTGGTAAGGCACTTAATTAGACCTAAAAATCTGAACAACAAAAAATTTAAATGAACTGCTCTTGTGTTGCAGTGTTATTCACTGATACGGTGTAAATAAAAATAGTGGTCTACACCTGCAATAGCTGTGAAGTTGACTTTTGTCAGTTAAATAAGTACAATACCTTTGTTGTTATGTAATACTTCTGTGTCATGACCTCTCTTATTTCTGGGTGTGCACCTCTTTCCACTGTGCTTGGATTGTTTCACGGGGTTTGCCACCTGAGGGCTACTTACCACCCACACAACAAGCATGGCTGCTCCTGTAGTTGTTGCTCTGCAGACATGAACAAGCATAGCTTGTAACTCCTAATATTGGCATATGTACTTGTTTGTACATTTTCTAAAGATTATTGTTACCCTTTGAGCGCACACTGTGGACATGTAGCAGGGATGATAAACAGGCATCAGGCAGGCAGAAGAACTTGCTGTGCTGTAGTGCTGGTCAGAGCAGCGTTGGTATTTAATGAAGGGTTCAAGCCCCTCCCATTCACCCTACACAGTTCAGGATCCTTGACTCTTAGTGGAACAATCCAAATCAGGGCCACTGTTCCTACTTCTGCTGGCAAAATTAGTATATGCCCTCTGGGGCAATCCTTCTCGGTCCTTTTCCCCGGTGGTGACCACATACCACTAGGCACTTGGAATGACTCCAAGGGAATTGAGGAGGAGGGATTCACTGTGTATTACTAAGAGCAAATGGTATACCCCAGTAGAGTGGGAGGCTTTGGCAGGCCACACAGGGGGGTGGAGGGAGGGATGGCTTGATCTGTTGAAAGAGATTCTCTTGAAGATCTATTGTTATGGTAAGTACCAACCTAACTGTACTATCTTCTTTGAGGATATCTCTTGCAGCAGGTCACACAAATAGGAATGAGTATTTTGCAGTTGGGATGAGAGGGTGGTGGAAACCTAGTGATCATGGCAGAAGAACCTGCATTACTGCACAACTGAAACTGTCTCATCTCTTGGATATGATGTCCAGGCTATAATGGTTAGTAAAAGTGTGGCCCTTCAACCATGTGGCTGCCTCATGCATTTTGACAGCTGACATGCCCCTACAGCAAGCAATGGAGGTAGCCATACCTCTAGTGGAGTGTGGTTTGACCACTCTAGGAAGTTCTTTGTCGTATTACTTGAAAGGGATGCAATGCTGCACTCCTGCAATTGTCTAGTGCACCAATGCTGCAGTGCTCTCAATGGCCACTGACTTCAACACCACCTCTCAGGATTTGGCACGCTGTCGCTGAGATGAGACATGTTAGTGAGACACTGAGAAGACCGCTATAGCTGGAGGTGAGTTGTTCCTTTCACCCAGCTGACCTACCACATCCTCACCCCTCTCATGTCAGCTGTTCTGCCCTTCCTGACTGCTGCAACTTGAGCTTGGGGCTACTGAACAGCTCATATCAATGGCCTCACAAGCCAACTGCAGTTTGTTTACCTTTTTTCCAAGAACTATTTAGACACAGTTAGAAAAAGGGCAGGCTGTAAATTAAAGAAAAACAGCAACTTCTTTCTTTATGGGCAAATTCCTCTTTTTTGTCCCTGAAACACACATTTTTTCCCTCTATCTTGGGGCCAAGTAGACACTGATGCATACTGGGCATTTCTCTCTCCTGCTGTATGATCCAATCCATGTGTGTTCTCTGAAGTATAGCAGTATCATCCTCCTTTGCCCATTCCAAGTACTTTCCTGGCATACAGCAGTACCCCGTCCCTCTCTTCAACTACGTCTGTATGGTCTCTGTACTTGTGGCCCCTCCATGGAAAATGACAGCTTAGTAATGTGTGCATGAGTATTGTCACAACAAACAAAAAGCATGCCTGTATCTTTTACTACAGAAAAAGGAAACACCCATACATTGGCATCACTCAGTACTATTGGTACTTTGAATATTAATACCACATACCTGTAGGTTCTCCCCCAATCCCTTGGGAGTCCTTCTAATCAGGGATATTCAAATAGCTGAAAAAAATATTCCTGATCTTTCTGTTCTTCCCCTAATAGTCTCAACATGGCTTGCATTTTAGCCTCCCTAACAGAAGTCTTAGGGCCCCATATTCAAAAGTCCAGGCTGCATCGCGCAAGTGCCTGCGCCGCCCAACTGAGATGCGCCAGCACAAAATAATGATATATTCAGAAGATACGCCATGAGATGTGATCAGGCATGTCCAGCTGAATATCTCAAACATGCGCAATCACGCAGTGGGAGATGCACATTGCGGCATGTGACCTGAACCCTACGTGGAGCATGGGGAAATGTGCGATAGGTGGCCACATGCACAGTGCACAAAATTGCAATATTTAACTGAGATATGAAAATAGCCTCATTGTACATTCCAAGCCCATTCTCTCATGCGCAGCTCATTACAGTAATGTATGCAGGCTATTTGCATATCCTCAGTCATGCTCGGTTCCAACTTTGCTGGGCAGCCCCACCACCCGACAAAGGTGAACAGGAAGTACTGCAGCCTAGCAGGAAGATGTGATGGAATGTTTGCATGTGGGTGGGTGGACTGCATTGGCCTTGGTACAGTGCTATTACCAATAACCATGTACAGGTTCAGACTGAGGTACAGGGGGACCACCTGGACAAGCAACAGTGGAGGGGCAGAGGATGACACAGTCTGATCAGTGTGCCACATGCATGTGATACACCAGCTCTGTATGCAGCATACAGTAACCTGCAGTGCCCCACACACCCTCATATGAGAGGAACAAGGTGATAACTGCATGAAACGGAAGTGTGCAGAGGGTGACCAGGTATCCAAGTGTGTGGGTCCCACCTGCTTGCACCTATAGTGTACCACCATGGGTGGGTGCTCCAGGTCAGTTCCTGGCCTGTGCCAGGCTGCCTCATGTACCACCAGGCTACCTGAGCACCATTGCCCCAGATGTCACCCTGGGTGCATGTCACTGCTGGGTGGCACCCTGCAGGCCACATGGATGCAGGCCACTGTCCCTGGTACATGTGCTGCTGTGTGGCAATCTGCTCTGCTGGTGTGCTAGCGGGACACCCGACAGCACTGGCATGTGGCAGCTGGGTGTTTACATCCTGGGTGTGGTGTAGTTGATGACTCTCTGGGTGATGCCCATGGTGTGCTAGCACCTGTGGCTTTGGGTACTTCCATCCTGGCATGACTGCTGTGCATGGGTGCAGGGAGCATGTCTTGGTGCACCTACAAGGGCTGTCTTAAGATGGCCTGTCTGTAGTTCTGCAGGTTTCCTGTAGGTGGCTGGCCAATTTAGGCCATCCTTTTGTCTGCCTGTCTTTGCATGGCACATTTCTGGGATGCACTGCAGCTGCACCGCAAATTTTGGATGAATATATAGATGTGCAGCATATTCATGTGCCCGCCCCCTTTTTTGCACTGCATACATTATTTATACATGCTCATGCATTCGGAAATGTGCGACACATCTCTCCCTTTCGAATATTGCATTTTAACACAATTTCTGGGAGGCGCCATGCATCTGCATTTTGGGCTGTGCATCTCCTTTGAAATTGTGAGCTTTACACCTGATTGCTTTTTTTTTAAGCAAGCTATCATAGCTTAGTGTGCCTTTCCTGGTCAAACAATTACAAATCAATCAATGAATCAATTAATGTTTCTCCTGCCCATGTACTGTCCTTAACTCATTATAACTATTTATCCTAAATTAACTTTATTTGCTCACCAAAAATGCCTTCTTGATATGATATGATAGTTTGAGATAGAGAACATCGAGAAAGAGCTGGTTGTGTGGTCGGATCACTGCACGGTAAAGTTCATGTTCAGGGCCCCCCATGGTAGTCCTTCTACTGTGGAGATGGTCCGCTACCACCAGCAGGGATTCAGGAAGCGAGAGATCTCCTGGGTGTGATGGTTGCTTGTAGGACAGGTTCAAGAGAGGTGGTAATGACTTGAGCCACAGTCTTGGCTCTCGACTTTCGCACCAGTTCATGTATGACCCAGGTCTTCTTGATTGAGATCCCCATGGTTTGACAGGGAGCTCCATGAGATGAAGACCAGGGATTGGAGGCTGAAGCATTGTTGGTGAAGGTCTGGGATTCGGGAGGACAGACTGACTGTGAGAACTCACTACGGTGAGTATTAAAGAGCAATCTCCCCTAAGAAGGCAGAATTCCTGTCTAGGGAAACTACTGCAGGGAAGAACAGACTAGCTCAGCTCTTTTGGACTGTGGACAACCTGTTTCATCCTACCTGTCTTCAGCTGACAAGAGCATTGTTAACCACCAGGTGCAAAGAGTTTGCACTGTCTTTTTTGACAGAGTATCCTCTGTCAAGTCTGGGATTACCACAGTGGAGCTGTTACAGTCTCGTAGTGGAGAGGTGGTCACCACTAGGAGCAATCCTCCTGTCTAGAATGAGTTTATGTCAGTGAGGCAATTTTGAAGCTGTGGCCAAAGTCTTGTGAACTGGAATGAGGCCAGCAGTCTCTTAGTGGTCTGTGCAGTGTCCATAGTTCCAATGTTCACTGAGATTGGCTGGTGCTCGCTATCAGAGGGATCATTCCTTAGTGCCTTGAAAGAGGAGTTGGTGAAGTTACTTCTGAAGAAACTTTCTTTGAACCTGGACTGCTCGGTGAATTATAGACTGGGAAAGGTTATTGAGAAAATAGTGGCATTGCAGTTCAAGGCACATCTCACTGCCTTTGATATCTGTGAGTCTCTCCAGTTCAGATTTAGGTCCAGGCACTGTAAAGCGACCATGTTAGTCAGGGTGCAAAATGATCTCCTCAGGGCCTGAGATGGAGTTGAATGGTCAGTTCTCATTCTACTCTATCTCTCCTCAGCATTTGACATTATGGATCATGGTGTGTTGTTGAATCACATTAGGGAGCTCTCTGGACTCACCAGAACCATCGTCAGCTGGTATGAGTCCTTTCTCACATACAGGATGCAGAGGGTGGTGATGGGGAATTTTTCCTCTCTTCCAAAGCCCCTATCATGTGGAGTTCCTTGGTGCTCGATCCTCTCACCCATGTTGTTTACAGTGTACATGCTGCCCCTGGGGGAGATCATCAGATGGATGTTACAGCATAGGGTTTCTCTGCTATGTG
This sequence comes from Neoceratodus forsteri, assembly GCA_016271365.2. Taxonomy (NCBI): domain Eukaryota; kingdom Metazoa; phylum Chordata; order Ceratodontiformes; family Ceratodontidae; genus Neoceratodus; species Neoceratodus forsteri. The sequence goes on from CM057452.1 coordinate 1,572,747,777, forward strand.
GCTGATGCCCAGCTGCATTTGTCATTTGCACCCAGGACACATGACACAGTTGATGTACTGAATTTATGCCTGGCTGAGATTCAGGATTGTATGTCCACTAGCTGACTGAGGCTTCACCCAGACAAGACAGAGGTCCTGGTAACTGAGCCTGGTCATCGGTGGGGACATAGAGGTGGCAGGAAAGGCAACTGGCTTGTTGCTTTGCTTCTATCCTTTTGCTGCCTCTGCCAAGGTATAGGGGTCATTCTGGATGAAGGACTGACATTGGAGGATCAGGTGTCATCTGTTATCTGGGTTGGCTTTTACTACATCAGTAATGTTGCCCAGATTAAAGCCTTGATCCTGCCTGATAACTTGCCTTCACTTGTTCATGCTTTTGTGACTTCCAGACTTGACTACTGCAGTGCTCTGTACCTCACAGTGAGTGTATGGGTCCTATATTGCCAGTAGCTGGTGCAGAATGTGGTGACCGGGTTGCTGATGGGCCTCCCAAGGTCTTGTCATGTGACCCCGGTGCTGCGTTATCTGCATTGGCTGTCAGTGAGGTGGCAAATTATTGGCAAGATCAGTATATTGACCAGTAAAGCCCTATGCAGACTGGCACTAGCTATCTGTGTAACCTCCTGACTCCTTATCATACCCACCTCTCGCTCCGCTCCTCTGTCGTGCACCTCCTTGTGGTTCCTAGGGCACTGCTGAAATCATCTGGTGACAGTGCCTTTGAGGAAGATGGCCTTGCCCTGTGGAGCTCACTTCCAAGATCCTTTAGGGAGGCCCCCTCACTGGAGACCTTTAAGAGGGGCCTGAAGTCACATCTTTTTAGGGAGGCCTTTGGACTACAGGCACGGCACCTTATACACTGTTTGTTGTCAGAATGTGTTTTATTAATATTTTATTCATATATATTTGATTATTTAATTAAATTTATTCTAATTTAAACCTGTATTTTAGTGCTGGGTTATATTCATTATGAGTTTTATAGTATTTTGATACTGTCTTAATTATGAATTGTCCTGACTGATGCACAGCACCCTGATCCCCAGGGAATGGGCACTGTAAAAATAAAGTTTACTTACTACTTACTTCTTTATCATCTTCACAATCCACTAGTAGGGATATACTCCTTTTGTGCCCCATATACTATGGATTTTAAGACACCCACCACCCACATACTCCCCAACTGTTTTTCTATTTCACCTTCTTTTAATCAACACACTGCATAATTTTGTATTTACATTTTGAATGTTATTTGTTTTACCAGGAGAAAGCTCCACTGAGGAATATTCATCTACACAGAGGTCCTAGATAGGACAAACAAACATTACAGAAATGAGCTGAATACATATTTAGAACAGAGGTAGCATATCTAGCTCATGTCAGTTGTGCACAATGTATAAAGGTAGTTACTAGGCAATTCAAAGTCAAGTGGTAATGGAAGAGCTAGTTACATATGAAATCAGCAAAAATATACCGAGGCAATTACAGATAATCTAAGTTCAGCAGAACGAGAAGTCATCCCCAAATCAGTAATAAATATTCTACAGTTATATTTGTAGAAAACAACTTGTTTGGATTTTTCCATATATTTCACAATATTTCTAACTGAAATCTCGCTGATGGTCCTACAGTGGTACTGGTGGCAGGAACTTTCCTCAGAGTTATCACAGAAATATCGTGTTATGCTAGTGGCTGCAACTGTACAGTACATGACACATGACAGTTGTGAAGTACACCATTCTTCAGTATGAGGAGTAAAAGTGTCTGGGGAGGTTGTGTCACCCCAGGATTATGTATAAATCCTAATAGCAGCTGCAACTATCCGTAAAAATGGTTTTTAATCACTGTTTTAGACACACTGAAACTAACTAGGCTTCCTAGTCTGAGGGCACTCTGTAACTTATTTCAGAGAGTAAGTGGAAGACAAATGAATGTGAATTCAATGTAAGAGGTATGGTATTATACAGTTTCTACATCCAGTTGATTACAGAGTTAGTCCTTTGGCAGTGCATGCACGTACAGTACAGTAGTTCTTTGAAAGCATTCCATGATATGTACAGTATAATGATTAATTATTCAACAAAACTTTGTGGATTCACAAACAGATCTTTTTTCCATAGTATGATTTATATTCCAGATTACTCCCCATCGCCCCGTGCCCCTACCGTCACCAGCCTGGGACCACGCTCCATCTCGTGCTCACAGAGATCACCCTGGGATAGAATAGAGGATGCACTTATGTGCTCTTGGGCTCAGTCCAATTATAATGTCAAGAGATCAGTGACGTAACACTTTTTTTTATTCCCTTGTAACCAGAGTTTCTCACCTCTATCTAGCAACAACTCAGTCCCCTCCATCTCCTTCACTGGTACTTACCTGCACCCCTGGGATCCACAGGGCATTCTGCCCCACAGTGGATTCCACTGGGAAGTTCTACAGGGACGTGCCTTCCTCTGGTCTAAAAGTGTAGAGGACAGAGGTGAGTCAGAGTGGTGGGGCCCAAGTGTGATGGTGCCATGCTGCTGCACTCCCAGGTTTTCACTTTAGGACCTGATCCTCAAAAGCACCCCAGATACCCATGAAATGCACATGTCTGAGGTGCACTGACCAATATCCATGCAGCTGGTGTGCCTGCAGACCTCAACAATACATGGTCCCCCTGGAGCCTAGCATGGAGCGTCATGCAGAGGATCAGAGCAGTCTGGAGGAGGTGCTCTACCAGACCTTGGGCAACCAATCAAATGCTTGGGCCACCTTGCCACAGGATGCCTCACCCCCACAGGAACAGGGGTTTGCAGAATATGGTAATCCTCCACGGACTGCCCTTTCCCTGCTGGAATTACAGATATTTTTACCGTTCCTCTGGCCAACTCCAGTATGGCCCCCAGACCTCAATGGAAGCTCTGAGGGCTGGAGCAGGTGGTCTGGCCATCAATGGGGCAGCCAGAATATCCCTTGGACCATGTACTGGGGAGGTGCTCACCCACTACTGCTGGCCTTTGGGCAGCATAGCATCTAGCCCCTCTGACAGTCCTCTGCAACACAGACATTTTTAGTGACTGGGGAACATGGCTGCCCCCACCCCTGTGCCTATTCATTACCCCACCATTAGGGAAGGGATTGGGTGTGAAAGGGGCACATACATAGGGTTCATGGAAATTTGTAGGTGTCTGCTTGTGCAGAACAGGATATCTGCACACCGCATAGCTGCGCAAGCACACCTCCATGGTATGGTTAATTTTGTGGCTTGGGCTTCAGTTACTCTCAGCCCTCAAGAATGCAGCTGCCAAGGACTCCATGGTAAACCTGCAACTGTGTGGTAGTGCTCTGGATCCAAGATGTGACCTCCTTCCCTCAAGCTGTTCCATCTGTGCTGCCAACTGTGGTCACCCAGGTGGTAAAGTCGCAGTGAAGAACACTTCCTTGCATCCCCGGAGGAGGTTAGCATCCTGTGGAATGCCCAATTCTCTTCCTTCAGCCAGCCCCCAGTGTCCTGGGCTCCTTCCTGAACCTGAGTCATGGGTGTCACAAGCAGTAATCTGAATGCTGCACCAATGAACCAGCAGATAGAACACTTCTACTGTAACTTTAGCAAGTTGGCCAGAGCTCCACCTTGTATATTTAGTCTCTGTAGTTTAAGAGTAGCAAGGATATCACTTCAGCCAACCTTTCATGGGAGTCAGCTGCAAAGCAGCTCTTGTCCCTAAAATAAAAACGTAGTGTCAATCTACATTTTTACAAAGGATATCTACATGTTTGGCAAAGGAAAGCCTATGATCAAGCCACAGCACTGTGTACTCAGTCACTGCTTTCAGTTTGTCACCCATCATAGTGGAAACAGGGATAAGATGTATCCATTGGACATATATCTGTTGGTGTGAATAGTATAACCTTAGATTTTATTGCACTGAAGGAGAACTTCACTAAACCTATAAGTCATTTTCTCCTGTTGAAGCTGATTTTTAAATTCTGGTTCTGATTCTGTTAGTGTTCTATCTCTACAGGTTTTTTAGTTACCCTGATGGGAGTTTCTGATCTACATGCAGGTAGTGAGTACAATTTTAGAACTGTATGATGTAGTTTATGTCCCTTGTTCAGCTCTTCCATTGTTGGTACAATGCATCCATGTTCTACTAGAGAACTCTGTGGTTGTGAGGGACATATTTATTTATTTATTGATGTTATTTATTTAAAACTTTGGTAACCAGGAGAGACACACTGAGCCGAAGCTCATTTCTAGATGCGACCCAGGAGAAAGGAAGAGGGGGTAGTACAAATAAGCAGACTGAATACAGTATAAATATGGCATACAAGTCATAAAAATACAAAGTAATTAAATAATAATAATGATGGATTGGTACCATGTGAGGTAAGTATACAACCAATTAGCATAGGAAGGAACCTGTGAGGAAGAAACTGTAGTAGTCAGGAAGGAGGAGAAAGAATCATAGAGGAATGAGGTAAAAATTGCAGTGGGCAACTGAAATCCAAGGAGAGAGGAAAAGTACAGTGCAAACGGAGGCAAGTTAAGAAGGGGTGGAAGGGCAAAGCCTCACCCCAGCTGCTGGGAGGAGGAAGGACAGGAGCAAGAGAAAGGGAGGGACTGGGAAAAAGTACTTTAGAAACAGTGCAGAGAAGGAGATAGATGAAGGGAGCTTGGAAGAGATTTCCAGATGGAGAGGAGAAGGTAGGAGAAGGCTGCCTGTCCTGAATTGGAGTGAGGACAGAGGAGAGAAAAGGTACAAGGGTCTCTGCAGCATACCTGATAAGAGGAAGGGAAAGAGGTGGAGAGGAGAGAGGACTGGTAGGAGAAGAGAGTTCCAAACCAGAATTTGGAAATGAAGGTGGTGGCATGGTGCTGGTGATGTAAGTGAAGAGAGGGAAGGAAGGTAGAAGGAGGAGTAGAAGGAACAGTGGTGTGTGTGGGGGGGGCAGCACTGGAGGCAAAGTGGTAAAAAGCAATAAAGAGAAAGTCTAGTCTAGAGAAGGATGAGGTGGGGGTGGACCCGAAGACCGCATCATCATAACTAAAAACAGAGAGGATCATTTTAGTAAGCAGATCTCGTCGGACAACAGAAATGAGGGAGTCCTTTTTCCTATACATGGCTCCTAGGCTGGGACAGAGTTTGGTGTGGATATAGTCAAGGTGCAAAGAGAAGTTGAGTTGACTGCCCAGCCAGATGCTGAGACATTTGCAGGTGGAGACTACCTCAAGAGATGTACCATCAAGGGTAGAAAAGGAGGGGAGAAGGGAAAGCTTGGCTAGCTTTTCATCACTACCAGATGTCATGGATACAGTTTTCTAGATGTTAACCTTAAGTTGATTTGCCTGGAACCAGTGTAACACCCTGAGGAAATCACTCTAAAGCTCAGATTCTACCTCCAGAGTTGAGGGACCAGAGGAGTAAAGGACCTTGTCATCAGCGTATAAATTAATATGGGAGGAGACATGGACAAACGGAAGGTCATTCAGAAAAACTGAGAAAAGTATAGGGCCCAGGATGGAACCTTGAGGGATGCCTGCTCAAATGGGAAAGGTGGGACAGGGTGTCACCTGCTTGAACATTTTGCATGCGGCCCATAAGATAGGACTTAAATCAGTCCACAGCATTGGTAAAAAAGCCAGGGGAGAGGAGTTTAGATAGAAGAAGAGGATGAGACACAGAGTCAAACTACATCATACAACTACATATAGTAAACATACAGTTCAAAAATGATACTGAACACCAGAGTGTAAATAAGAAACACTATCTGAGATTACCAATGCACAAGTATTGCTGGAACAATGAAAGCATTGGCACCAGTATTTAAAAAGGTTCAGTATAGTTGTCCTTTAAGCAACAATTTACTGTATTTCTGAGTAGACTAAATTGCACGATTTTGAAAGCAGCTTGTAGATCAAATGAAACCATATCATTGGAAGGACTAGCCACATACAAGGCAGTGCCATCTGCATAGAAGTGAAATTTGTCTATTTTTATGTTTAAGGCTATGCGAAGTCAAAGCTCCCTGCAGTCCCCAGTGGGCCTCTTTCTCTTTCTCAGGCCTTTGCCACTGGTCTGGAACTTTGAGTAACACCTACCTTGTGATATTATCTATCCTTGGTGTTTCTTGGTCCCAGCTTTTTCTCACAGATTATTTAGCATCTGAATGCATGTGTTTGGATGTCTCTGAGTCAGGATGTCTCTGATTCGTTTGTGTACTAATAAACTTATCCTCCTTCCAGGAAGCTAATACAATGAATGCCCACACTAACTTAAGAAACCCTGCTGTGCTGCTGAGAATGTCCCATATACTGCAAGCCACCTTTCTGTCCTTTGAACACTGCCTCCTGATTACCCACTGGTACAGAAGGTACTATTATTTGACAAAATATTTCAAACTACCAGCAAAAGTTGTCTGGTTATCACAGCCTATAGTATATCATTCATATACTGTAAATCATGAAGAGAAGGGGTCTAAGCAATGACCCCTCAGGTACCCATTTGCACAAAATGGAAGAAGAGGAAGTATGTCTGTTGGATTTTAACTGCTAGTAGTGCCAAGTAAATCAGTTAATGAACCTGCGGGTTCCCTGGTCCTGTGGTACGGAACTCAATCCCAACTAACATAAGAACTGCAAATTTGATAAATAAGAAATTAAGAAATGTCAAATCAAGCAATGGTTTCAGAACCTGAGTGAATCACTGCTACCCTGCTGCCAGCCCAGCATTGATTAATACCTAGTATTATGCTTAAATGTTTTGTTTTGTCGCCCCTGTTTGTGTCAATGACTTCTCTACTGCAACCTTATTTATTTACTTGTTAAAATGTATTAAATTCTTATGTAATTGTGATAGTGTGTATGGCAACTGCATGCATGTTTGTAGAACCTCCTTTGAAATGAGCTTTGCTCAATGGAATGTTTCCTTTTCAAGATTTGAATAAAATATATTACTACTACTACTACTACTACTACTATTACTAGTGCAGGGAGCTTGTGGACCAATGCCTATTATCAAGAATTTGACTACTATCATGTCATAGTCAATCATATCAAATGCTTCATTGAGGTCTAGGAAAATGGAGCCACAAAACAGTTTCTAATCAGACGGTCACTAGATACCTTGACCAATGCTTCTGAGGTACTGTGTTTTGCTCTGAAGTTAGACTGCAAGGGGGTGATACTGTTACATTGAATTTGATGTGTCAGCATAGCTCGTTTGGTAGAACATCCACCTCTTAGCCAGAAGGCTATGGGTTCTAGTTCATACCTGATTTGTGTTCATACCATAAATGCTGGCCCCCTTGTGCAAAACTAGGGGAATGCTGTACTGTAGAGGTGTGCTATCCTTCGGATGAGATGTGAAAGCAAGCACCCTTCTCTGGTGCTATCCTGGTAGGTGTCCAAATGGAAGTAAAAGAAACCAAGGCACTTTCTGCAAGAGTAGAATGTTTTTCCCAGTGTCCTGGCACATATTCCCCTTCCTATAAAACCAGTGCATGCAATTTTCCAAGGCTGTGTCTGGGTGTTGATGTGTGAAATGGCTGTCACTACATGTTACAGTCACTTCATTATCAGTCTCTCTGCTTTGAGATGCAATGTGTACGAAAAGAGCTATTACAGCAGATGCTTATTCTCATTCTTCTAGGTATTCTCAGAGTTGTGCATTAACTAAATGTACAAGTAGTCTGGATTATACAGCACTGATAAATATTATATAGTTTTATAGTTATTTAAGTTGGATTTGTCTACAGCCTTGAATAGGGGTGTTTTGTGAGTAGTTTTCCATATTGTGGGTATTCCATCAGCGGTTTTGAAAACATTTTATAAATATGTCATGGGAGCTGCCAGTGAAGGGCTAATCAGTTTCGGCAAATAGAGATCTAGATTATTCGGATCTACATTTGTTTTTGTAACTTCAGTCTCCATGAGGGATCTTTTTTAACAGCTTGACCATGATAATTTTGAAACAGAATAGGGTTATATTTCACAAATCTAATTCCTAATGCTTAGTATCAGGTGGAATGATGGTGGTAGCTGCAGACCTACTAAAAGCCATGCTGATTGAAGTAATGTAAGCATTAAGATCCTCCACAGTAAATTATTTATCGGAGATGACTTTTTGAATAACTAAAATTTGTTTTGGTAATGATGAGGTGATCACCCCCCCCCCAGATCTTTATCATTTGCAAAATTTGGAGGAGTAATTGTTATTCTCTTCTTAGCTAAACTTATTAATCTGGTGCAGAGGTGTCCTTTTTGTCCAAATATAGATGCATTTTGATTAGCTTTAGGGAGTCTTGCATTGGCCCAATGCAGGTCTCTGTTGTGTAAGGTTAACTGAAAGTCGTGTGAAAACCAGGGTCACAGACTCATTTGTACTCTTATCTTTCTGATGGGCTGTGCTGTTGATAGCATTAGGGAGTCTGAAGTTGAGTAATTTGTAACACGGTGCACAGAGGTGATCAATTGTAATCTGTGCCAATCAATGGCTGGCTGATCAAGTATGGCGGTCTGTTGATTGAAATGCCTACAACTCCTTTTATACAGGGTAGGTGAAAATGAAACCTTGCTGATAAATGATTTATTTCTGTGGCGTGAAGGCCTAAAATGATGATAAATCATTTATCATCACTCTGGGTGGGTCATCACCATTTATCATCACTTGAGGTTGGTCACAAATAAAGAGGCAACAAAATGTTATTTTCGCTGGTGAAATTATGGTGAAATCGCCAATTTCGCCTAGCAAAACATTTCGTGAAATTATGGCCATTCAAATTTCACCACTAATTCGCCTGTGCATCTGAGGCAAAATTGGGCATTTCGCTCGCTAGTAGTCACATGGTTGGGTTTAAACAGGCAGTAAGTGAGTGGTTCATTTCCTGTGCTATATATCTTGAGGAAACAGGCAGCATTTATTCTCCCTGTGACTGCAGAGTGCACTTTTACACTTAAATTGCTTAATTTTTGCTATTTTTTTCTAACTCTTTCTTGTTTGTCTTTGTCATAGTTCATATTATAGTACCTGGTGATTGTGTTTGTGTGTGATTGTGTGTATGTGATCCCCCCTCCCGCTTCCGCTTCTTTCTGAGTCTCTATCTCTGTTTCTTATTTTCTGCTCCTGCCGAAGGCAGTTGGCCAGCTGGGCCTTATGCACAGACTAGTGCATTTTTGGGGGGAATTCAAATACCTTGTGTAAGTTGCTTCAACTCAAAGTTAGATGTGCTCACCACAGCACATGTCCATAAGGTGCTCGTTCTTTATTCGATTCTCTAGTGTGTCAATTAAACAATGTAAAAAAGTGTTTCCATATAACCATCATCCCTTATATGTATCATGAAGTATGGTGCCTTGAGGGAGTGGGCGTTTTTTTATCTTAGTTATATGGGAGCATTTTTAACATTGTTTGCACGCCACACTGTAATAAAGAAAGAGTGCTTTATGGATATGTGCTTGTGATGATTGCTTCTTACTTTGAGTCGAAGCAACTCAAACGAGGTATTTAAGTTAAAAAAAAAATACAGACTCTGTGCACAGGGCCCTAATGGCCCACAGCCTTCAACTGGTGCCGGCCTTTCCTTTGCAAACTCCATATATGGGGAATGCAACTGAATTGTTGGTCAATGTTATATTTTGTTAAAGTTATGTTGAAGGTGTCACCTGCTCTTTAATATGTTTCCTCTTCCTATCCACAAATGTCAAGTATTGTGCCTATTGCAAAACTGTTTCACAATGCTATGTGATGTTGCATTGCAGACTGTTGTGTGGAACATTAAGAAGATTTAACACATCTGGTACCAGCACTGACAACATGCCCCAGAAGGCCAGAATTCCCAAAATGTTTCTCAGAAAATGTTACAGTAAATTCAGACATAAATCAGGTGTCAGACATGCAGTTACATGATTCACATCCACCATCAGGACTCAAATCTGCTGTTTCCTGCACTGTTTCTAATGATTTTCAGACCTCACTGTGGTGGTGCTACTGCCTAACATGCCCCACAAGTCCCAAAATATTTCTAAACAAAATGTAACAGTAAATTCAGACTGAAATCAGGTCACTGTCATGCTGTAATATGATGCACACCTTCCACCTGGACCAAAGCATTATGTTTGGCCCACTGTTTGCCAATGGTTTAAAGCCTAATTATGGTGTTGCTACTGCCTAACATGGCCCAGAAGTCCAGAAATGTTTCCCAAAAAATGTCACAGTACATTCAGACAGAAATCAGGTGTCACACATGCAGTTACATAGTTCACACCCATCATCAGGACCCAAATCTGCTGTTTTCTGCACTGTTTCAAATGGTTTTCAAGCCTTACCACGGTGATGCCACTGCCTAACATGCCCCATAAGTCCAGAAATGTTTCTCAAAAAATGTTACTGCAAATTTACGTAAATCAGGTATCAGACATGCTGTTATATGTTGCACGCCTTCCACCTGGACCACTGTATACCAATGGTTTAAGGCCTAATCATGGTGTTGCCACTGCCCAACATGGCCTCGAAGTCCAGAAATGTTTCACAACAAATGTTACAGTACATTCAGACAGAAATCAGGTGTCACACATGCAGTTACATGATTCACATCCATCATCAGGACACAAATCTGATGTTTTTTGCACAATTTCAAATGGTTTTCAGGCCTAACTGTGGTGGTGCCACTGCCTAACATGCCCCCATATATAGTAGGGTCAGGTAGTAAACACCAGTGGTATAACAGGGAGGCAAGGGTTAATATGGTAAGCAAATTAAATAGAAAAAGAGGAATGCTTCAATGCAGAGGCTAGATCACAATTTTAGTTCCTGTGAGCAATTCAGCAATGCAGTGCGCCTGGGTATGGACAAGTCAATTGGTCAATGTACACAACTACTTCCAATACAAAAATAAAGCACAAAAGTGATTAAGCAAAGGAAAATAGGAGCAGAACTACTCAGAATGAGTAATTGTTCAGATAAAGTTACCCAAAAAAGGACCAATATGTAAGAAAAATATAACAAATAAGTAGCACAGCAACAAAAATATCAAGACTGTAAAGAAATTACAGAAACTCACAACTTGTGAGAAATCTGTCAAACATTAGGAAGTAGCCTGCTCTGCTTTCACATACACACACACACACACACACACCCCACATGGTCTACCCTCCCCCACTCAACTGCCTCACGGACACAGACACAGAGAAAACTGAAAACACTTCCTAAGTTTAACTAAGTATTATCCAAAGATACCAAAAAAAAAAAAGGTTCACTAGCCGCACTATTGCCTGGAAAAAATACTTAAAAGTGTGGTTTCTAAAAGTTTAGGCAAAGGAAAAATATGACAAATATGTAGAAAAAGGGGTACCAGATACACCCATTTTTGTTTGCTATGTTTCCATCTATTCCATCTCAAAACCAGCCGCTGCCCATGTGCCAGTTTAGGCTCCCAATTACGTGCAGCATCATCAGAACTATACATAATACTTAAGATTTTAACCGGGTCCGTGGTCACCTCAATGCCCTGGCTGTGAGATAACCTGGCTTCAGGAGCTCCCAACTGTTTTGCTAGACGTTTTGTAATATTGAGAGAAAATCCAGCATGAGTACTGTAGTACTCAAATACCTGAATTGCTGCTTCCACTGACCCTGGGTTTTGGACTAAGATGCAGACATCATCCGTGTATGCAACTGCTGCAAATCCAAGTGTGATATCCTTAAACTGAAGATACTGAAGTACAGGCAAGGTATTCAACATCCCAAGGAGCAGGTCAATACAAAGGGCAAAAAGCAGGAGGCTCATTTATTTATTTATTTATTAGAAAAGTTGGATTTACAACCTTTGAGTCATGGACTCATTTACAAAGGCACCTCATCGCAGGGGAGGGTAGACAGAGTTACATAGTGTGGTTACAACAGTGAAAACAGTACAGTTGCAGAACAGTAAACATACAGTACACATAGGTTACATAATAATGTTACTTATAATAGGTTACAGTCATAAGGTACCCAAGTGTTACACTAGGGGTACAGCTCTGGACACACCTAGATAATACTTGGAGAGGGTGGAGGCAGGGATGGAGAGTGGGGGAGGGAGGGGAGAGGATAGGCTGTCCAGAGGATGTTGTCAAGTCAGGGAGGCCTGACAGGAGGATCCCACAGTGGGATTAATTAGGTGCATCTACAGCAACAAGCATCAAAGAGATGGTTCTGGAGGGCGATTTTGAAGGGAACAATTTTGGCAATGTCCGTGATGCAGGGTGGGAGGGTGGTGAACCAAGCAGGGGCATGGTAATGGAAGGACCTCTGGGCTAGCGAGGTCTTGGTTCTAGGCACCAGAAAGGTGGCCTTGACAGAGCTACAGGTGGCAACAGATGAGGACACATGCCATAGGGAAGCAGAGACCACTGGGGGAGGAGAGCCCTAGAAGAGATTTTTTGGCGAGTAGGCGGGTCCGGTAATGCAGATGCTCCTCAAAGGTGAGCAGGTTGGCGGTGGAGTACAGCAGGCAAGTGTGAGTGTGGCTAGGAGCTCTGATCAGGAGCCTGCAGGCCTTATTTATTGAGAGCTGGATTTTAGTCAAGGTGGTATTGTCCACCACAGCATAAATGGGCAAGCCACAGTCCACTAGCTACAGTACGGAAGAGGTGATGGCCAGCCGGAGGGCAACTTGGGCTAGGCAATCTCTATGATGGTATAGTAGTCCTATCCGAGAATTTATGGTGGAGGATAGGACATTGATGTGGGTGTGGAAGGCAAGAGCCGAGTCAAAAGTGATGCCTAGATATTTGTAAGAAGTCACTTGATCCAGCAGGTGCAGAGTGCTGGGGAGAATGAAGAGGGGGGCATTCTTGGCCTTGTTTTAGTGATAGGAGAGGAGCACTGACCTAGTCTTCTTTAGGTTAATGACAAGTCAGTGGTTAAGGAACCACTTTTCAGCTTGGTTGTTGGTGTGCTGGAGGGATACCTGGAGAGAAGAGGGATCGGGGTGGGAGGCAAAGAGAACCGCACTGTCAGCATAGAGGAGCATTTTTCCTGTGCAGGAACTGGGGAGAGTGTTGAGGTAGAGGCTGAAAAGTACAGGGCCCAGAACGGAGCCCTGGGGTACCTCAGAACAAATGGACTGGGTATTGGACAGGGAGCCATTTATCTTCACATGCTGGGATGTAGCAGAGAGATAGCTGGAGAACCAGGCAAGGGGACCAGCAGAAAAGCTGAGTTGGTGGAGGGAGTCTGCAGGAAGGGGTGACAAACATTGTCAAAAGCCTTGGACTATGAACACTGAACCAGCAAGGTTGCCGGAGTCAAGAGCAGTGTGCAGGTATTGAGAGAAATCCAGGAGAGCAGTAGTGGTACTGTGTCTTGGTCGGAAACCATGTTGTTTTGGGCACATATGTCATATTTGGCCAGGTACTCAGTGAGTTGAATAGACACTATTTTTTCTAGGGCTTTAGAGAGTGGGGGGAGGATAGAGATTGTCCAGTAATTGTTAGGTGCAGACCGAACTCCACTCTTATGAACAGGGGTGATTTTGGCTGATTTCCAAGCACTGGGAAACTGACCGAGGCATAGAGACCAGTTTAGTAGGTCTGTAAGGGGGGGGGCTAGGATGACATCCAAGACCAGGCAGAGGACCCTGAAGTCTAGGGGGTCACAGCTTGGGTTGTTGCTACCAAGGGCTTTTAGCAGGTACAGCCTGGCTACGTGGGGGATATAGTGTGCAGGTAGAAAGGAGGGCAATCCAATGCAGGTGGGATAGAGGCAGGGATTGGGTCAAAAATGTTGTTTGGGAGGACAGAGCTTAGGACAGAGAAGGTAGTATTGAGGCAATCAGCTATGCGAGTTGGGTCTGTAGTGACAGTGCTATTCATGGAGAGCTGAGATGGTGGGGGCAGGTCTTCCCATTAAGCTCTTTCATGCTGTCCCAGAATGTCCGGGTGGAACCCCAGGTGGATGCAAGTGTGGTCTGATAGTGCTCTGCCTTGGCCCATCTAATGGCCCAGGTGCACTGATTGTGTGCCGCATTGTAGGCTTGTCTATCAGCCAACTTGCCAGATTATATAGCAATGTGCCAGAGATTATCCCTATGCTTAAGTTTTTGGATAAGGGATGGGGATATCCATGTGGCATTTTGCTTTTTAGTACGGATTCTGGTGTGGGGGGGCGAAAAGGTCACAGGCCTTGCTGAAGGCTTTGGTGAAGAGGTCTAGGGCAGAGTCAATATCAGGGGTGTGACAGATGGGGGACCAGTCCAGCTGTGCTAGATGCAATTTTAGCTTTCTGAGACCACCAGGGTGCAGGCGCTGGGGCAAGGTGGCCTTGGACACAGATTTCAGTATGGAGGATGACCAGAGACAGCGGACAGGTGAGTGATCACTAAGTGAGTCGGGGAGGATGTTGATATCCCAGATTATATGAGGGCAGTCCAATACTATTACATCTAAGAGGGTGCTGGAGCCACTTGTCTGGTTTATTCTAGTGGACTGGGTGACTAACTGGTACATGTCCTGGGCAGCAAAGGAGTCCCTGGTATGGGAGGCAGTGGTACCAAGCCAATTGATGTTAAGGTCATGTAGGATGAGTTGCTCAGCTTTATGTGGTAGGGAGGTGAGGTAGTCAATGAGAGACTGGACTGATGGGCTCATGGGGCACCCTTGTCTAACCCCCTTCTCTACTGTATACAATGGTCCCATCCATCCTCTTACCATAGGAACAACCGTTGCTGTTTTATACAAGCACTGGATCCAAGATATAAAGGTGACCGGGATCCCATAATGCTTCAATACTGTCCAGAGAAAACCATGCCTAACTGAGTCAAAGGCCTTGGTCTGATCCAGTGACAACATCACTCCCTGCATGTTACCCTTCTGCCCTTGTTCAAATATTTCCCTAAGGAGGATAAGATGGTCTGAAATTTTCCTTCCAGGCACTGAGCATGTCTGGGCCAGTGAAATTAAAGACTCCGTAGTTTTCAATAACCTGGTGTTTAGGATTTTTGCCAAGATTTTAAAATCATTATTCAATAAGGAGATGGGCCTCCAATTCTGAATATCATGTTTATCCCCCTTTTTAAAAATGTATATAATCTGTCCCTTGGTCATTTTTAGGGAGGGGTTATGATTTCTAAGGACATGGGTAAAAACCTGTGCCAATTCCTGCTGCAACACTCTACCTGTGTATTAATATAGCTCGTTGGTCAGACCGTCACATCCTGGAGTTTTGTTACCCACCATTGTGCTTACTGCCTGAGCAACTTCTGGTGGTTGAATATCCTGAATCAATATGTCAGCATGCGTGGTGGAGCAGACAGGACTATTCAAGTCCCTGAACAAGGATTCATAATCCTGCACTCCCACTTGATCCGCTGCAAACAAACTTTTTGTATGATGATATACAATCTGTTTAATACCTGGTAGATCTTCACACAGGACGTGTCATCCCACAACCCCATCATGCTTTTCTGTTTCACGTTATTATTGCAAGCATTATAAGGATATGTGTGCTCTTTCTTCCCCTGTGTAGTGAATCATTGTTGATTTGTTAAATTCTGGCCTGGGATTGGTGGAATGTAACCATTACTTTTTTAAGATTAGAAATTTGACCAGAAAAATCATGGCTCGAATTATGCGATAGGGACAACAGCCTTTGTAAGTTCATCCTATTCTGTAAATACTGATGATGTTCAGTATCCATTTAAGTTTATTATAAGAGTTCAACAAAGATGATAAGTCTGCAATCGTCTTCCCACCACAAGGGGAGGTTCCTCATACATTTCATAAATGGATTTCCTGGCTTCCAAAAATAATCAGTTTCTTGCCGGATTTCCGGGGAGTCCAACAAGGAGGAGTTGAACTTCCAGGTGCCTGGGCCATAGGAAGTGTGGCCTGCATCACCTGAAATAATTCTTAACATATTACGATCTGAAAATTCGGACACCAAAACATCAGCTGTATGCACATGCAAGGAAGGGGAAATAAAAAAATAATCTATTCGTGTGGCTAAAGAGCCTTTGTGGAATGTAGGCACTGCCTCCCTGGATGGCGTGTTATGTGCGTCTAGTAGTGAAGTAGCTTTAATCAATTTTTGTAGGTACGCTATATCGCAAAAGATCTTTTTTGTTTTAGTATGGTTTCCCCATCTGATATTGCAATACTACAATTAAAATCCACGCCCAAGACCACTGTGTGGGAAGAATACAGGTAAGGCTGAATAAGCTGGAATAATTCAATACTTTCCGCTTTCGTCTGAGCAGCATATATATTAATAATTCAAAACAAAGCATTATTCATGGGGGTCACATGATGGCAGCCTAAGAGAGCAGACGCAACCTCCGTTAGCTCCGTACCTAACTCGCTAAAACTATTCAAATTGATTGCTCAGCCAACTTGAGACGAAGGATTCAAGCTCAAAATTGCTAGAGGAAGACTCCACAAAACAACAGAAAGTGCTAAAAATGGAAGTCTTTATGTGGAAAGTGCCTCCTCGACACTCACCACCGCCATCCCCTGAGAAGGATAAGGCCCCAAAGCGGCCTAAAGCCCAAGCATCAAAAACTCCTGCAAATTCATTGCCGCTAACAGAAGACAGATTTCCAGAAATTATGAAACCCATGCAGGAATCGATCGATAGCATCGTAGAAGAAATCCGATAAATCAAAACAACTACCGACTCTCTAAACACTCAGGTGACAGACTCGGAAGCCCGCCTCGCCTCAGCAGAGAAAAAACTAGACAAAGCTATATTGGATCAAACCTTAACCAACCGAAGAATTAAAAAACTAGAAGATATGCTAACAGACCTTGAAGGGAGGAGCCGTAGAAATAATCTGTTAATAATGGGCATACCAGAGAAGGAAGAAGGTACAAATCCCATACTCTTTGTCCAGAAATTCTGGGAGAAAATCGCAGGGCCCTCCCCTAATGGCTCGACCTATGTTGTGGAGAGGGCTCACAGGGCACTTCGGCCACTCCCACGCCCTGGCTCAGCATCCAGGCCTATCATCTTTAAATTGCTCAACTTTCAAGATAAACAATATATTATGGCAAAGATTAAAACATTACAAGAAGTCTCCTGGGAAGGGAAAAAGATTAGAGTAACCCAAGATCTGCCTCACCCGGTTCGTGTTAAAAGACAGGAGTTTCATCCACTTGTTACAAAGCTAATAGCCGCAAGTAAGCCTTTCCAAGTTAAGTACCCGGCGATACTACAAGTAAAGCTTGGTGACCAATGGCAGTCTTTTGAATCCCTGGAGCAGGCAAAGAGTGAATTAAAAGCAGCACTTCCAGATCTATTCAAATGAAATGGTGATATCAATGCATGGCATTTAAGTTCACACGTAGCGGCAGCTTTTTGTGCCTATGTTACTAAAGTCGCAGTTGATGTTCCAATGCCTTACAACTTAACAATGAATCGCCTAATCATAGGAAAAGCTGGACTCTACCTGTAATGACATCCCTTCATGCCAGTGATCCTTGGGCAAAGACCTTACACATAAGTAAACAACATGGGTCTACACATAGCGGCAGCTTTTTTGTGCCAAAGCTACTGAGATCGCAGCTCGTGGAACTTGAGGATAACCCCTAACAACTTCTACCTCCAGTCAATTGATGCTCAGGGAAGCCTGATCCTACCTGCACAGTTACCTCTCTTGTGGTATCACTACTTAAAGTGTAACTTTCGGCATAATCAGATTGCTACTGTTTCCTGATAAAGGGATATTATCATCGCCTCTACAAACAATGAGCGCTCATTCCGAACCCAGCCTGGAGGAAATGCGAGTTTCACGCTTTTGAGATAGCATAAAGGGAAATATAATTTCATCCCTACAAAAAGGGAAAACCCCAAATCGGTCTTGTAAAATGCACTTGACATGAAGGGAGCATCATGAACTACGATCCGAGAATCCGTTTGTATAGTCAAGCTCCCACAAGATGAAAGCTTGGATCTTACCCTGAATAATGGAAAAGACTTACTCATTGTAATGAGACTTAATTTAGAGCTTGTCAATAGGCTAACTGTGGTGCTAGCCCTTTACTACTGGCACTTATGTAGCCAAACTTAGAGGCTTTTTGGCTACCCTGAAGGTTTTCATTTTACCTCTTTTCTTTAGCACAGTATTCTTTAATTGAATCCACAAACCTTTTCTTTCACTACCTTTAAAAATAACCAGCCAAAGGTTATGCTGCAATAAAAATGCCAGTATAAGCTAGCGAGTTGGGATGGAGGCTTATGGGGGGGTGGTAATGGCCTCTAGGTTGTTTGATGGTTAGCATCACCTGACATAACAGATAGTAGTTAGTTCGCTGGAACTGAGAGTAGTTTTAGGGTGTGTGTGGGATAATGTGGGGAGGTGAGAAGACACTTGAACAAATCCTCTCCTCTCTACTTATATACACTGAGTATTAATAAAAACATTAAGCACTCCCACAAAAACTTTGATACCCCCAGGGAAACTGGATACCTAACTTGATTGTCTAACAATGACAGGTCCTTATACGATCATTAGCTGGAATATAAAAGGCGCCAAAGACAGAACTAAGTGGCAAATAATACTAAGGCATTTGAAATCCCTCAGAGCTCATATCATCTGTTTACAAGAAACTCATCTCAAGAGGGAAGACGTTTCATTGTGGTGTAGAGGATGGGTAGGGCAGTTCTATGGGGCACGAATTTTTACAAATAGAGGTGGTGTCACCATTCTTTTCCACAAAAACGTCCCTTTCAGGCTGGAAAATGAGGTATGGGATAGCCAGGGGCGATATATAATATTACGTGGTATCCTGGGTACACATCACTTGACGATAAGATCGGTCTATGGACCAAATGGGGACTCCCCAGCCTTTTTTACTAAACTAATGGGAATTGTGCCCACTACGCCCCCTAGAACTATAGTTCTGGGAGGAGATTGGAACATTACACTCTGATCATCACTAGACAAATCGGACCCCAAGAAAGCTGGCCTATCCCCAGCTCAGAGAGCCTTGCAAGACCTAATGAATGGATTGGGCATCCTAGACATTTGGAGGATATTAAACCCTACTGAACAACAATACACTTTTTTTCTCACCCCCATCATACTTGCTCATGCATAGATTATTTCTTGGCTAGCTCCCACATCTTACCGGAAGTTATAGAAGCTGTAATTCACCCACGAGTAATATCAGACCACTCCCCAGTTTCATTAGTTGGAGTATTTGGACACGACAGCAAAAGGGATTTCATGTGGAGAATGAACATGCAGCTACTCCAAGCCCCTTATATGCAGACCCATCTCAAAAATTGTATTATTTCTTTTCTGAACACTAATGTGGGGACCGTCTCTAAAATTGACGTAGTCTGGTCAGCACTGAAGTGTGCCCTGCATGGGGAATGCATACAAATAGCATGGGTCAAAAGGAAAAAACACAACATGCAAACTGAATCTCTACTTTAGGAGATAAAAATGTTAGAATCTAATATTAGTAAACAATCCTCAGATTCTGAATGGATTAAACTCCACACACTACACCCCCAATTCTCAGATTTGGTCTATCAAAAAGTGGAACTATCCTTAAAACAAGTCCAAATAAAATATCTAGAAGTGGGTGAATGGGCTAGTAGGCTACTAGCATACTGACTTAAACAAGCGGAAACAGCCCGTTTCATACCCGGGTTGTATTCAAGTAGAGAAGGCCCTCTTATTACAGATCTGAGGGAAATTGTGTCCAATTTTGCTAAATACTACAGGGATTTATATCACTGCAAAAATGAGGAAATTCCAAATGAACAGATACAAGCTTACTTTTATCAGTTAGTGCTTCTAGCACTGCCCGAAGATAAACATTCATCCCTAAACTCCCCCATTATGTAATGGGAATAAGTACTAGCAATTAAGCAGCTTGCACCAGACAAATCACCCGGTCTGGATGGCCTTCCTACCAATCTATATAAGTTATACACTGCAGAACTTGCCCCTTTACTAGCCAGAGTTTTCAACTCATGGTATAAACTAGGTCTATCAGAAAGCGCATACCTTGAAGCCCTGATTACCATCATCCCCAAGCCAGGCCGAGACCTACACTATGTGGAAAACTACCGCCCAATCTCACTCCTCAACACTGACGTTAAGATACTAGCTAAAATACTTGCCAATCAATTGGGACCCTTTATGGGCACAGTAATTAGGAGCGAACAAGTGGGATTCATGCCGGGAAGGTCTTCAAGTGATCATATGCGACAATTATTGTACCTCATTTCCATAGCTAGTGAACTGCCCATACCTGCTGCCTTAATAGCCTTAGATGCAGAAAAGGCCTTTGACCAGGTCTCCTGGCAATTTTTATTCACTGCACTTTCCTGGTATGGTATCCCACAAATATTTATTAATTGGGTCAAACTGCTTTATTCATCCCCTACAGCCCAGATTTGGTGCAATGGTCATCTCTCAGAACCATTCCCACTAAGTCATGGCACTAGGCATGGATGTCCCCTCTCACCACTCCTCTTTAATTTTTATTTAGATCCTTTTATTCGTAAGCTACTTATAACTCAAGGTTTACAAGGCATTCTCATAGGAAACAGACAGCACCTTATATCTGCTTATGCGGATGATCTTTTAATACACATAACGAACCCAAGTGTAAGTGTTCCTGCCCTACTGCAAAAAATTGAAGTCTTTTCTAGGATTTCCTACTATAAACTGAACCTGACTAAATCCACTGTTTTCCCCTTAAGCTATAAATTATTTAAAAGCGATATAAAGCAGTATGGATTACAGTGGGAAAATAAAGCATAACCTATCTGGGTGTTAAAATTTTCAAATATTTCTCCACCATTGTTAAGGAGAATCTCACTAAGTTAATAAAAGTAATTAAAACAGATCTGGAAAAATGGAACACCCTGCAGATTTCATTATGGGGGAGAATTAGCATCATTAAGATGAATACTCTCCCTAGAATCCTTTACCCTCTCAATATGTTAGCCCCCTATCTCCCTAAAAGGTGGTTTACAAAACTAAGGAATATAATTAATAAATTTATCTGGAAAGGCAAGCCAGTGAGACGAGCGTATCACATGTTGACAGCGCCAAAGTCCCAAGGAGGGCTTTCCCTCCCATCATTCTTTAATTATTATGGAGCAGTCCACATTACAAAGTTAGCTTTCTGGATGTCTGACCCACGCAAGAGGAATCTAGGGTCCTATACCCCAGCATGGTTAAATATAGAAGAGACCCTTGTGTCTTTTACCTCATGCTCACTACAATCACTACTATATTCATCCTTGAAACATATTCCCATTCATATCAAGAACTCTCCAACAGGGTGGTCATTGAGAGCTCTGAACCAACTACAGAACCATCTGAAAATAAACTGGCATGCGGATGGAGAGCAACCACTCTTGTATAACCCTCATTTCATGATCCAGCAGAAACCTGTCCCACTAAATTTCTGGCCTGCCCTAAAAGATGCTAAACTTAAAGATGTCATTGACAATGGTAATTTGTTACCATATCCCCAATTCCTGCGGAACTTCCCTGAACTAAGTGGGCACCCTTTTAAATACTGGCAAATTACGCATGCAATCTCTTCTTTTATAAATACGGATCGTCCCCTTGAGGCCCCCCAGGACTGCCTTATCCTACCTATTAGACACTGCTACCCAGCCACACTCAATATCTGCAGTATACAAAGAACTGCAGTCCCTCGATACAAGATTACCATCAGGCACAAACCAATATTGGGTAAAAACCCTGTCTCTCCCACCCGCACCTGACTTTTGGCAACAACTCTGGAACAACCTATACAGGTTTGTCAAACCAGACCGTCTGCAACTTATACAATTTAACGTGATGCAGGACATATACTATACCCCTCAAAAGCTCCATAAAATGGGCAGGATATCTACTCCCTGCTGCTCTCGATGCTCCTATAAGAATGGGGATCTTTGCCACATGTTATGGGCATGTCCCAAAATCCAATTATTCTGGAAAGACATACAAAATTCCCTGAGCCCAATCCTGGCTTTAAAACCAATGTTTTCCCCAGACACGTGCCTACTCAATTCTTTCCCAATAGGAACTTTGAAACAAAAGAAATATTACATGGCCCTTATTTCTGCAGTGGCCAAACTTATAATTATGAGACATTGGGCCTTGAATACCCTTCCTACTACACTGGAATGGCATAGAGAAATGTTACCTGCCCTACAGCTGGAAAAACATATTGCTAGTATGAACAACCGACTGCGAAATTATATTGATAAATGGGGCACCTTGGATGCACTACTAATTACATGGAACCCTAAAAATAAATAACTAGATGATCATTGGCCCTTGCCTAGTAACACGTTTCGATCTGGAGGGGGAAACTGCTCCGAACTGTAGTAGAAGAAAATGACCAGTGCTTAATGTTGCTTTAATGGAGAGAGAGGATTGAACAAGGATAGAGATAGACTAACTCAGGGTGGGGGAATTTGGAGGTGTGGGGCTGAGGGTTTTTGGGGTGGGGTGTTGAGTTTTGTTTTTTTTCTTTCTTTACGTTTTTCCTACACACCCTCTTGTTGTTACCTCTTCTCTGCTACCCAAAGGTCAAACGTGACACATCAGTAAGATTACAATGCACTGTTATTTGAAAGCTTAAATGCAACCACCAGATCATAACGTTAATGTGCTATAATTTGTTTATGTAGAGATGTTTGACCTAATACATGGTGATGAGGGTAACTGCATTTTTATTGTATATCATGTAATTGACTTTGATATTATTTTCTTTTTTACTTGCTTTAATGTTTTAATGCATTAAAAATTAATAAAACTTGCTGAATTAAAAAAAAAATAGCATTATTCATTCTGAGTTCAACCAGCAGAGCCCTACCAGGGAAGAGGTCCAGGACTTTAATAAAGTTAGTACTAACTCCAGAAAATAGGATTGCCAGCCTAGAGCATGCATCAAGACCAATTGACCAGTAAGATGGCCTGGCAGACCACAGGGTGGATGCTTCCCTCAAATCCTGCAGTGTGTTAATCTGGTGTCCTGTAGGAGGAAGATACCTGGGCCCATAGATCTAAAAAAGGAGAACACAGCATGTTTCTTACAATGATTCTTAATACTATTCACATTCAAGGAATAGAATGCCACAGTGGATGCCATCAAGAAACAGGAAAAGAAAAGGAACTTATTCATGGGGGTTTTCTAGAAGACCTCCTTGTCTGCCTTTTTGGCTTGATCGTGTCTTCAGTGGGGAGTCATAAGTCACTGGTTCCAGCCTTTTCTATGGGAAGGGGGTCCTCCCTATCCGAACCCCCATCCAACAAGGAGGACCTAATGGAGAAATCATCTGATTCATTCCCTGAAGCCCCCGGGGGATCCACTAGAGGCTCAAATCTATTAGACACAGGAAGTCCAGTAGTTCTCAGATTAGATTTAGGTTGTGACCAGGTTTGTTGGCATCTAACCACTTTCTTAGATTTTTCTGCCTCTAGTAATGGCTGAGGAGGAGGAGGAGGAGGAAGCCTTTCCACCTGCATGCCAGCATTCTCCTGTGGCTCCACAGTACCAAGGGTATCCTCCTGAGCTGCCTGGTGGTCCTGAGAGAGAGGGATAGTAGAAGAAGAACTGGAGGGGACCACCACAACTTGGTCAGGTACAGGCTGCAACACTGGAGAAGGGGCTGCCAGTTGGTCACCCTGAAGAAATTCTGCAGTGGGGGGGGCAGGAGTAGGAAAGGCTGTGCTCCTCTTTCTTTGGGCTAAGGCAATTAACAACATCTGTTCCTCATTGTCAGCCTCATTAGGCTGATTGTGAACTGCCATGGGGCAAGAATGATATGAGTGCCCTTTTGTATCGCATAAGTTACACAGTTGTTTACTATGGCAATGCCCACTAGTATGACCCAATTCCCCAAAAGGTTACATTTCAGCTTATTGCATAAACTACTGATATGTCCCATTTCCCCACACCTATAGCATGCCTTAGGCTGTCCTTGATAAAACAAAACACCCCTGTCCCGACCAATAAAAAAGCTATTTGGCAGATGCTGCAGCCCCGTCTTCATGGTATGTAAAACAATCCAGACTCTTCATCCCTCAGTCTAGATTTGTTCATCATCAAAAATTGTCTTGGGGTTACCCAACACTGTACACCTTTGCCGGAGCCAGTATAGGAATTCTGTCACGCTGACTCCCTCTTTCCGAAACAGGACTGATATTGTTCTGGTAGCTGGTTTAGTCAATGGTATAGCCTCAAACGGTGACCACAATTGTGTGGATTTCAAAGTGTGAAACAGTTCCCAAAATGTTTGGAGGCTGCTGTTAAATTTAAAACTCACATCGAATGTTTGTTCCCTCGACACATGTATCAAAGCATAAATTTCTGCCTCTGCGTACTTCACTGAATTTTTCAAAAGTGATTTGGCTACACATACACGGTCTGGGAATTCCTCCAGTCTCCCTTTGTAAATTAAGCGAATGGCATTGTGCCGTTTAGCATGGAATGCTGGTTCACGAAAAAAACAAGCATAAGACCTCCTATCCCCTGTCTTCTGTATTTCATCTGTACCCCTAGAAGGAGTAGATGGGGGAGCATCTGGGTTATGGATCCGTGGAGGGCCCGTAATCGAAGTCTGTCCAGCATCTACAAGTTCACCCCCATCTGGAGCTCGCACAAAGCCAGGGCATGAAAAGGGAAAGTTAGGATGTTGGGTCAAGCATAAGTCATCTGGGATGTGCATTGGAGAATATACCCCTTTAGGAGTCTCATTCTGACCAGAAATTATGCTGCTGTCCATAACTAACTGTGAATCCCGTGTCTGAGAATGTGGCATCTGAATAGGGGAACCTTCTGAGACCCAAAGACCTTCAGGAGTAGTCTCCCATCCTGCCCCTCTAAGAGCAGAATCCACTGACCAGTTCAGCACAGGATGGTCCAGCTTGCTAGGACAGTGATTTAAGCTAAGAGCCAATGCCCCTGTTGACGCCATTTCTATCTCTGCCCCTGCATTCTGCAGTGCTAGATTTCCCTTGAAACAAAATAAGGAAGAGGTACTTGTACCTGCAACAGGCTGAGTATCAGTGCTGACATCTTGATCCATGGAATGGGGCTCTGATGATGCCTCCAGAGGTAAAACTGTCATCGCAGCTTCTCTAGCTGAACCTGAGGCTCACATTTGCACTGATGACTGGTTGTCAGGGTGCACCAACCCCACCATAGCCATCTGCTTCTTCTCCGCTCTGCATTTCTCCAACGGCGCTCATAGTTCATTTTGTCGGAGCGTAAAGCTGCAATCTTCTTGCAGAAGCTGGGTTTCCAGCCTGTCGGGTGTATCTACAAGGTACTCCTCACCACTTTTGTCAGTGGGATCTGAGGCCTTGGTGCTCTCCATAGAAAGAACACACTTTTCATTTCCTCATCCATTCGCAAGATCTGTAGCACTCGTTTTTTGAGGCAGGATTGACTCCTCAAGCTCAGTCGGGGCTTCCATAACACTGTCAGTCACTAAAGGTTCCAAGACAGCAGAGGAGACCAACTCCACTACCTCCTCCACATCCATCCTGGTGGGAGATCCAACAGGAGTGGCCATCTCACAGGCCAGAGGTTCCCCTACAGGTGAGTAGGGGAATTTTCCCTGTGCCCTGGCCAAATTTCCCCTATTCACTAAAATACCTTCAACAGCTTAATCTGGTTCAAAGTCAGTTAGCATTCATTTGTATCTCCCTCCCCGGGGTTGTGCCTGAAAATAGGCAGTATTTGTCTAGTGCACTTACCCAGTCAACAAAAACTAAATAAAATAAATAAATAAATTACCTATGTACCATCTTTATGGCCTGGGTCATGCCTGAAAATAGTCACTGAATCAGTGCACCAACCTAGTAAACAAACAAACAAACAGAAAAGCAAACAAACAATAAATAAATATCACTGATCTGCTGTGTGCAGTGATGGTCGGTGATGCCAGTTACACATGCCGGGATGCCTCCTTAGACATTACATGCCCTTCCCACTAGCTGAATGAGGTGGCAGCCATGGCATCATCATTCACACCAAGCTACCACAGCCCCTGACTATAGCATGAGGGTTGTGGCATGGTGGTGAAGACATGCATGTAATGATTAAGGAAGAGTCCCTGCATATGTATCTGGTACCACCCACTATTACTCCACACACTAGATATTTATTTACCAGGGAGGCTGTAAGGGAGGTGGGGGTGTTGGACCCACTGGAAGGGAGTGACCACCAATCTGCGTGGTTCACAGTCAATATAGGCAGGGAGGTGATTGGTACAGGGACACAGGTGGTTGACTTCAGAAAGGCTGACTTCAGCAGGATGGGTGAAATCTTAGGAGCGTACCTGGCAGGAATTCACTCTCACTGGGATGCAAACCAGAAATGGGAAAAAAACAACATTGTGGCTTATGGAGGCTGTTGGAACCTGTACCAAACTGCAGAACAAGAAGGGAAGATCTAAGAAGTCAAGCTGGATGAGTAAGGAAGTTTTAAATAAAGTGAGGGCAAAAAGGCAGCATTCTGTACATGCAAGAATTCTGGGAGAGGGGAAGATAGGGATGAGTACAGGAGGAAGTCCAGAGAAGTTACCAAGGATGTTAGAGCAGCCAAGGCGTCCAGGGAACTGAGGCTGGCTCAGGGAATAAAAGATGGGGAAATGACTTCTTCTGACACATTAAGGAAAGAAGGAGCTGGAAGGATCAGATAGTGCAGATCAAAAAGGATGGGGAGGGCAGAAAAAGGAGCTGAGCAGGTAGAAGCACTAAATCAGTACTTCTGTTTCATATTCACGAGGGAGAAGGGCAGGCAGCTTCCACGGTGGGTGGGGAGGGTGGGCAGGGTGGATGGGGTGACAGATAGGGTACTCATTGAGGGCAGGTATTAGAGGGTCTGAGGGCTCTGAGGGTGGATAAGGCACCAGGACCAGACAGCAATCATCCCAGGGTGCTGAGGGAACTGGCAGAGGTAATAGCAGGGAAACTGGCAGACTTATTCAATACCTCCCTGGACACAAGGTGCATGCCACAGGACTGGAGGCCAGTGTGGTGCCCCTCCATAAATGTGATCCTAAGGATGAACCAGGAAATTACAGACCTGTAAGCCTGACATCCATCGTGGGGAGGCTGATGGAGACAATCCTGAAGGAGAGGCTGGTGATATTTCTGGAGGGTAATGGACTACAGGACAGTCATCAGCATGAGTTTGTCTTAGGAAGGTCCAGTCAGACTAACCTAGTTGAGTACTATGACCAGACACTGAGGGAATTGGACAAAGGTCATGTAGTGGATGTCATATTTTTGAACGTCAGCAAGGCCTTTGATTCAGTGCTGCATGGGAGGTTGGGGGGAAATTGAGGTATGTGAGTGTTGGGACTAAGACAGTTAAGTGGATTGAAATTGGCTTCAGGGAAGGTAGCAGAGGGTAGTGGTTGGGGGGGCTCTCATATCCAAGGGAAGTTACAAGCAGGGTGCTGCAGGATCAGTACTGGGGCCAGTGTTGTTTGGGATATTCATAGCGGACATCTCGCATGGCATCAGGAATAAGATTAACCTCTTCACTTATGATACAAAGTTGGGGGCTGTGGTGAGTGACATAGAGGAATGGCAGGAATTGCAGAATTCCTGATTAAACTGAAGGAGTGGTCGGAAGAGTGGCAGCTGGGGTTCAGTGCTAAAAGGTGCAAGGTGATGCACTTTGGAGCGAAGAACCCAGGGAGGAGCAATCAGCTGGGTTGAGTACAGCTAGGTGCCACTGAGGTGGAAAAGGATCTAGTGGTGGTTGTAAATGGGAAAATATGCAACTCAGGGCAGTGCAGGAATGCAGCAGCAGAGGTCCACAGGATGCTGGGCTGTACTGGGAGAAGAATCTCCTCCAGGAACAGGGAGGTGATCCTGCCTCTCTACAGGTCACTGGTCAGACCACACCTGGAGTACTGCATGCAGTACTGGTGCCCATATTTAAAAAAGGATATCGGACTACTGGAAGGGGTATAGCACAGAGCAACTAAAATTATACTGGGACTGGGAGAAAGGCCATATGAGGAGAGGCTGCGTGATTTGAATATGTACTCCCTGTAGGAACGGAGAGATCGGTGGAATATCATTGACACCTTCAAGTACTTACAGGGGATTAACAAGACAGGAACAGAAGGGACATTTAAGTTAAGCGGGGGAGGGACACAAGAGGTCATGGTCTTAGACTGAAGGGGGGTAGATATAGTAGGGAAATGAGGAGATGTTTTTTCACGGAGAGGGTTGTGGCAGAATGGAACTCTCTGCCAGAGGAGCTGGTATCCTCAAGACAGTGGTGGCTTCAAAAGGGGATGGGACAGGGTGAGATGGGAGATTATTATGAAGGGGATGGGCAGCTGCAAAAAAGGTGTGCTAGCTGCACATTCGGGCAGACTTGATGGACCATGTGGCTTGTTTCTGCTGGCAAATTTCCTGTGTTCGTATGGTCCTAGGTGCACTGATCCAATGGACTGTTTTCAGGCATGACCCGGGACGTAAAGATGGTACATAGGTAATACAGACAATACACTTAAAATAACAAAGAAAGGTAAAGGAAATAGAATACATTGAATATATTGAGTACAGCTAGGTACAACAAAGTGCAAGAATACATTTGAAATATAGGAGAGTAGCAGCTAACGTGCAGGTGCAATATACATGATGTACGATCAGTCGGTCTTATGACCGTTCAGTATTGTACAACAGGACAGTTTATTCACAGGTAAAGTAGAGCCCCTCTGGTTACCATTATCCCACAGGGTTCAGGCGGCAATCCTGTCCAGGACAAGTCCTACCCCCAAAAACAAGTGGGTGGAGGAGGAAAAGTTATATTAGGAGAAAGAAAGAGAGTCCCCATGGTCCCTCTCCTCTCTATTCACCTAGGGGAGATTGCCCACCACAGGACCAAACTACGTCCAGGAGGAACCCCCCTGGCTGAGAAGGGAAGGACCTACAGGGAGCCCCTAAGGCCAGGGCAAGAAGCCCTACTTGTCCTCCTTCCCAGGGTTGGCCCTCTATCACTTAGGAAGGTAACAGAGGACCCAGAGGTACCAGTAGGACCCAGACAACAATTGGTCTCAAGGAGGGGGAGGGCAAGCAGGGAGGGGGCATCACCCAGGGACTGAGGCCCAGAAGAGAAGGTGCGAGTGATGAATGGTGAAGATATACAAGAAGATCAAGAATTACAATAGGTATGTAATTTTCATATCTTCCATGTGTCAGTCTTCACCATTCATCACTGTCTGGGTGAGTACCTGAAGGGGGCCCAACACCTCGCTGATGGACGTGAGTCTCTCAGTCTCTTGTGGGGGATGACCACGAAAGGGGGAGACCCATTACAGGCCAATTAGACCTGCGACTGTTCAGGGTGAGGTGGGGTCTCCCATTGTCTGGGAGACAGAAGTCGCCCCTGTAGTTCCCACCTTGCAATGTGGGAGAAAAGGTGGGTCCTCTGGAGAGCAGAGATAGCACCCTACACTGTGCCAAGGGTGACAGCCTTGATAGACTAAGCCGCACTATTCACCTAATGCTGTTCACTGTCACCTCTAGCCTTGAAGCTACCAAACTGGTGTCATAAGACACCCTTGCCTGGTGCCTGGTGTGCTCCAGGCCCTGCACAGAGAGGGCAGTGGCCTGTCTGGTTGCCTTCATATCAGGCAGCAATGTCATCACCTGACCTAGCTTTGACCACAGATGCCTGTTGTAGGCAGCGTGGTGTGACTGATGAGCGGCAAAGCTGAGCATGATACGAGCCGAAGAGAACACTATCCATCTCCAGTGGTCAAACTCCACAGAGTCCACATCTGGGGGCCAGCTGCACACTAGGTGTCTATGCCCAGGAGGGGTATCCAGTACCCTCACTCCCAAAGTGGAATGAGGCAAGATCCCTGGAGACCCCTGGTGTGTGCAATACCTGTGTTGGCAGTCCATAGGGGCTGGAGCTGGTTCAGATGGGCACTGCCAGGTGTGGGATGAGGCTTCCTGGAAGGAAATCATCCAGGAAAGGATGACCACGTGATCACACTGAATTCTTTAATAATTACACACATCATCCACTCAGTATTGCATCTTGCAGTGTGGAATAGGTGCAGATCACCGCCTAGCCTCGATAGGAAGTGCTGATACTCTATCTGAGAACAGATGGACATAGGTATCCTCTTCCTTGAAGGAGGAAGATGAGGAGACTGATGAATCTGAAGAGTCCAAGTCCAGCTGCTGCCGGGGAGACAAAAGACCTGCTCATCCATAGCCCTGACATACCTGAGGAAGGCAGCAGCAGTCGCTTTGAACTGCTCCCAGGTCAAGGGACCTGAAGGACCCATATGCCCTGGGAAATGAGGGAGGCTGCAGAAGCAATGAGAAGACACAGTTCACCTTATCTGAGTGACCTCTGCCAGGGCTAGGGGACCTAATTGGCATCCTGGACCTCCTGGAGATCCACTGGTCTGTGCAGATACTGGCCATGCAACTAGCTTGAAGTGGTCAGGACTGAGCACTGAATGAGAAACTCCCCTGTGAGGAAACTGGGGCTGCATAGAACCAGAAGGGGGGACCCCAACCCCATTTAATAAGGTCTCCCTTTAAGGGGACAAGGGAGAGAACAGGGTTCAGCACTGTGACACATCTCTGAACCCCCAAGGGTCCCAATGGAAGGTCACTGCCCCATGTCCTGCCCCCTCAACTGTGTCAATTCTGAGGTCAGCTTCTTACTCACTCCCAAAGCTAGGGACTGCTGCAATCCCACAGGCCTCCTGAGGGAGGCTGCAGAAGAGTGAGTCCCTGTTCTGGCCTGGGGGGGCAGCACTGGAACCGACAGCTGCCTGAGACCCAAACCACCATCTTCTCAGATGGAGGATCACTATTGGCAAGCACATTCCTGACATCACCACTGGCATGGGAGCCAGCACCTATCATATTCACCAGTGCCAAGGGAAGGGATGCCTAGGAGTGCACAGAGTTACTGGACACTGGAGAACCCTCTGACTTTGAGGAGTTGAGCAGTCAGTCCAGATCAGTCTCCCAAGCATCTGGCTCTGGAGAGAAGGAGAGAAGGAGATCCAGAAGACCTCCAGACAAGCAGCCCCAGAGGTTTTCCCACCAGCAGTGCCACTTGTGGTGCAGCAAGAGGGTCCAGTATTCTCACGGTGCCAATAACCAGAGCCACAAATGGCCCCAGGATGCAGAATGGCACCAATGGGTGGTGCTGAGGAGCCACCTCTGCTGGGCCCAGCAGGTGTGGGCTGTGACACTGGGTGAGCCTGCATCTCTGAGGACTTGACTGCCTATGCATTGCTCCCAGCCTGGCCCCTGAGATGCCCAGACCAATCCTCCTGCACTGCAAAAGAGACCTCCTCCCTAGCAAGGCTAGAAGAAGAGGAGGCCACCTCTTCATAGGTCTTTATAGGATTTGGAGGGAATCCAAAGGAAGGGTGGAGAGACCTGCACTTGGAGTCTCTCATACAACACTACCCTATGAAAGTCAGTGGATCACAGCTGACTTTCAACATGCAGTGCTCCAATTCTCCATGGTCCATGGAGAAGCAAGCATCACAACTATCACTATCATGAGATGGACCCAAGCAGGTGAGGTATTGTTCATGTTGGTCCATGATGGACATCTGCCAGTGCAGGGACACCAGCGCATAGGAGGCCAGCCTGCCTTGGAAGAGAGCTTTTTGTCCTCGGATGAACCCAACATGACTTACGGTAACTAAAATAATAAGAAATAGACTTGGCGCTGCTTCAAGAAAGAAAAAGGAAAGGTCTTACCAGATTCCTGCAGAAAACAGTGCCAAGTTACTAGCGGATGGCTGGACTGGAATGGAGCAAAAATGGTGTCAACAATAACGTCGAAACAACTAACTAGGCTGCAATGTCGCCGCTGAAATTTCTTCAGCAGGTGTGAGGTGCTGCACTCTCGATGGTGGGAGAAGCAGAACAGGGTCAGAGGAGGAGTTGTCGGCAGTTGCTGGCCAACCCACAATACCACATAATGCATTGGCCTCAAGGGCAGCACCACCTCCAGTGCTGGCTCCTCCCCCTACAAAAAAAAATCACACTGTGTGCAGTGCCACCAGCTGTCACCCAGACAGTGATAAATGGTGAAGACTGACACAGGGAAGATTGGTAGTACTGTGCTGTAGTTTCACAATTTGCATGAAGTGGTAGTTACTGCAATTACTTTTGCCTTCCTTCTGCCTCAAACCAATTCTTTCTGGCAAATGTAACTATCTATGTTGCACTTTGCAACAGTTGTTACATGTGTGTAGTTACACCTCCAGCATAAATCAATTTGTGCCAAAAAAAGCAACGGTTGTGGTTGCACGTGTAACTACCACTTCATGCAAATTGTATAACTACATACCAGACAAATGTGAAAGTAATTAACAACTACATAAAATTTACAGTGCAATAACAGTGTCATTACTTCATGGAAATGTGTGTCTAACTACATAATATTCAAATGTGAAACTAATTACCAACTACATTGTAGTTACATGTAACTACACAGTACTTACATAGCAGTTACATTGTAGGTATACAGTAAATACAGTGTAGTTAAGTACACTTAAAATAAAGTGTTACCATCATTTTTTCTTATAGTATATTCTGAATCAGATGTGAAACATATTCAAGTTGATATGCTTGTCAGAGGTCATTTTTCTTGCTTGGTTTTATTACGCAGTGTAATAATCAGAAAAGAATAGGCTAGATCTATGTCCCTATAGACATTTTTGAAGGAGTGATGTGTATGTATACATGGTGCTTTAATGGAGAGCACAATTTTTTTAGGGAATTTAAGGTGTCACAGTGGTGTTGAATACCTGTGTGCTGTATTATATTTTGACAGACAAAACATAGTAACCAGAGGGCCAGCCGAAGTGGAGTTAACACCTCCAAACATCACTGGTTGATGTGTTACATGTAGCCAAATAAAAAAAGATCACTACTGGAGTGAATTATTGGAGTGAACCACTGACTTTTTTTGGCTTAGGATAAATGAAATCACCCATTATCAACAATCTCCCATTAGCTGCTATCCCATCTACCTGATTGAAGTTTCCACTGCATCATCCCCTTCTGTGCCTGGCCTGGATATCTTTACATAACTCCTATGATTATGTTATTTTTCCACTTACTACCCAAACTTAAACTGATAATCCCTTGCCTCTTCCAATGACTCAGTACTATTCATAATGAATGGAGACACCTATCTTTCCTTCTCTTTATCTCATGTAATAATACCTAATATCCTTTAAGTTCAGTTCCCCAAAAACTTGACTTCCCCTCCAGGTTTCGTATTCCCAATTTTATCACAGTTTACAAGCCTTTAAACATAATTCTAGATGCCTTCAGTCTCTTTTTAAGTTCCTTGTATTTGCATACATGCAATGTTACCACCACTAATGATGTATACGAGTTGTACGTAAATTCCCTACAAAAGCTGTTTTACTTTGTTTAAGTCCCAACTGTTGTAATTTCCCAAGTGAAAGTTAATTATCACAGGGAAGCACTTAAACAGTGGCAATGCATCTTATTTTTCAAAAATGCAGATATTGTTAACATATGTAATTGTCCATAGTACTCAATTAAACAATAAAATAAATAGAAATCTATGACACTGTTAGCAACAAAAGAAGACCCTTTGGTTTGGTCCACATTGTTGATTGCATCAAGGCATTTTCTGTTCAAATTTGCCATCAACTACAGTACATCAGCATGCAGGTTTTCAAACTAAAATGATTCAAACTGTTATAGGAACTGATTTAATAAATATCTGTTCCACTTTAATGATTGTGTATGTTTTATGCATTAGTACCAAAGAGCAAGTCATGATTGCCACAAACTGTTCAAGAAGATTAGCAATGTCATGCAGTCTCTGTCTAAGAGGTATTATCTTTCCCATCAAGACTCCTCTCAACTATTTCCACTGATTAACTTCAATAAAAGCACAGGCTTGAAATATTTAAAAAGTGCATTTCAATTAACAATATTTTTAGCAGATGTACTGTGCATGGAATCTGTGCTTTCTTATTATGCTAGACTGCCTCCTGTCTTCACTTGTATTTTTTGTATAGAGCTTTTCTAGTGTGCTTGAAACAATAATCTAAAACAAGAACTATGGAGTTTAGAAACTGACAAGGCAATAAGGGTTTTAAAACAGTTTAATAGGTGCACTATTAGCTTGGATTTTCTTCCATGGTTATCTCCATCTCTATCAAAATTAATTGCTTTTTCCTGTAGCACCATCCAGGAGAAAGATAAGGCCTGCTCAGAGCAGAGCAAGTTGATCTTGCAGTAAATCCAATTGTTTTTTTTCCTTACATGTATGTACATTACTAGCTTTGCCTAGTAGGCAGCATCTTTCTCACCAAGAACCCAAAATATCTGTAAGCTTAGATAGTGAATAGTTTAATTATACTAAAATATTGGGTATCAACTTCCAGATGCACTAGAACTAGTGATCAAACATAAACCACTGCCTATTAAGTAGCCCATGTCTACCATAGTCAGCCTTCTTGTCTTCAGTCTTCTCTGCCTCAGTTTTAACATAAGGAAGCAGGTAGTCTCCCACCTCTTGCTCCCTTCCATTGACTATGAATATATCATATACTGCTGTGTGAATAAACCACTCTGTCACCACTGGATTGTTTGTGCAAACAGATGTGCTTGTTCATCCTCTTCTGTGGATGGCCTACTCATCATTGTCTACTGTATAATCAGCTTAACTGGACAAGTCCCTCAAACAGATGTGCCTACCACCGGCTTTTTTTTTTGTTGTACAACTGTGCACAAGGAAAAAACCCTGATTCTCTCCTAGCCCTCCTCACATAGTCAAACAGTGACTTCTCACTCCACTCAGCAGCAACACTTACCTTCTCAGTTCCCAGGAAGAAGTGTGAATTTTGTGGAAAGGCCTTTACATTTGCAGCAGCAGACACCTGGAACAAACTCCTTCTCCAGCTGAGTAATGCTTCTACTGTAGATTGCAAGTGTTCAAGTTCAGTCTTTGCAGCCACCTTAACATTCCCTTTATTTATTTTTGTTCAGCATCCCCGCAATGCTCATGTTGTTTGTTGCAGTGACTCCACTCTGTTAGCTGGTTTTAATTACTGTTTGGATGTACAGTACTTACCTTGAGGGTTATTTCCTCCTGTGTCCATTTTAGCCTGTATGTGTCTACTCCTGCTAGGCTGTGTTAACCCCTTGACTGCTGCTATCCTCTCTGTGACCCCCATTAAAATGAGATGCTGCATCTTGTGTCCTGGTTGAAGCTATTTCAAATAAGTAAATGGCCTGAGAGAATGGGTTAGCAAATGAACTGTTTACAAGTGTAGTTAGGATTGAACAAATATCCTAAATCCAGTTTGTATTCCAGGTCCTGGCACTGTATGTCCTGGTCTGAGTATTGGGTATCCAGTGAGGCCTGGTACTAAGTTTCACAATAAAAACATTGGTATCCTGAGTGACCAAACGCCATGCCCAAGTAAGAGCCTAACCACCAACCCCAGCACTGTCTTTCAGTGGTATGTCCCACAACGTTATTGATCCACAGTGCCTAGTCATCCTTCATCCTGTGCCCTCCTCACCCTCACCATGTTCTGGATACCCAGTATTAATGTTATTTAGCAAAAGGGATTGATAAAAAAGTGAACTGAACCACTAGCAGAAAAATGCTTGGCCAGATATTCTGTTAACACCTCCCAGATTTATAGACATTTATGAATATGGCTAATTTACATAAACTCAGGACTGTCATGTTTCTGTGAGAAAGGTGATTAAAATGTTTTTAAGTAATTAGATTGCACTTGGCATTATTTAGAAACTCAGGCCTCATTTCTTCTTAGTTTAAGAAGAGCTGACAGAAACAGGCAAACTCAATAATTGGATTTAAACCCAAGTATTTCAGTCCAACTGTTAATTGCTTTTTCACTAGAGGTGAGTAAGAGGTCTGAGAGTCAGAATTTATCTGACTGCAGGTGCCTCTGGGGGGTTTAGAACAATGTGTGATTTTTCAAGAGGAACAAATATTGCTCTTGCACAGTTTTAGACCTACCTAGCATTCACATGGGAGTAAAATGTGGCCTGTGTAATGAGATATGGATCTTTCAGCGGTAGAAAAGGAAAGAAATCCCAGTAATAACTCATAATATCACTGTAGGAGACCACTACTTTAGTAAATGAAATGCAATCTCAGGAGTGGGGGCCTAGGAAGATGTTTTTGCATAAAATTTTACTTTGTCAACTTTGGCACAAATGTATACATTCTGAAGTATATTGTATATTTATATTATGGAGTTCCTCAATAATTGTATAATTATTCAATAATAGTGCATAATTCTGTAATCTAATGTTGTACTCCTCCCTTGTGACTGAAACCAAGATAGACTTTTAATTTCATTCCTAGAATTGATATTCTATAGGTTTCTCACACCTTTTTCCACTTCTGGCATCTTTTGATGAGAATGATACTTGTAAGTAGTAATGCAGAAATGTGGCAGAAAGTGAATGAAGTTGAAACAAGTTATTTTGGTTGAGAGCTAGTAGGAAGTCAGAGTGTAAATTTAAGAGAGCTTTTAAAAGTCTGCCTTACTACAAAAACATTTTATAAGAGTAAAAGGACAGCAAATTTAGAGAAGCATTTAGTTGTGATTACGTAAAACATTGGTTTCAACTTTAGAATTCCATGCTTTATGAACTCTGACTTAAGTGAGTGGTTGTTTGATGTCTTTGTGCTTATCATACCTCTCAAGTACCAGTCAAGGTTTCCAGGCCCAACACTTTCACTTTCAAAGCATTTTCCAACATTTTCTCACACGGTCAAATCTTTCTTAACTTAGAAACATAGAATCTGGTAGCAGAAAAGGACCACTTGGTCCACCTAGTCTGCCCAGATAGACCTATCGTACTCTCTTCCCTGCCTTGTATCACAGATACCTCTATGTATATCCCATGCATTCCTGAAGCCCCCTACTGTCCTACTGTTCTAGACTTCACCACTTCTGCTGACAGTCTATTCAAGGCATCCACTACCCTTTGAGTGAAGAAATATTTCCTCACATCACTCTTGAATCCCCTGTCCCCAGCTTCATTGTATGCCCTCGGATCCTGGTGATTGTTTTCATTTGAAAGAGATGCCCCACCTGTACCCTGTTCACCCACTTGAGGTATTTGTAAGTCTCCATCATGTCACCTCTCTCTCTATCTGTCTCTCTCTCTCCTTCCTTCCAAGGTGTATATGTTGAGGTCACTCAGTCTGGCTGTACAGCCAAAGGACTGGCATTATAGCCTACAGGTTAGAGTAATGAGCTTAAGGCATACAACAGAACTGTGTTTGATACCCACAACCTCCACTTGCATACTGTGTGACTCTGAGCTTATTACTTAACCCACCCCAGTCCTCCTGGGTTGCCCCTGAAAACAGGCACTTGTGTCTAGTGGGCCTTGCCTGGTTACCAAAGAATAAAAAAAAAATCTCTTCTCATAGGGCTTCTCCATGCAGATCATACACCATTTTAGTTCCCTCCTCTGGGCCACCTTTATGTCCTTTCTGAGATGTGGTCTGCAAAACTGAACACAGTACTCCAGGTGTGGCTGTACCAGCAAGCAGTATTATGGTAACACCACCTCCCTCCCTCCCTCCCTCCTCCTGCTGGAGATACTCCTCTCAGTGCATCCCACTAGCCATACCCACTACCTTTTTAAACTACCGTGCCACCTGGTTTTTCCGTTAGGAGGACAACATAAATTTGTCACCAGAATTACAGCAACTCCCAATTGCTGACACTAAGAGGGGCAACTGTGATCTCTGGTCATTCACTCTCAGTGTCACCTTTTGCCCCATGGTCATGCCCCCCCCCCGGCATTAGTAACGTAAAGTCCAGGAGGTGTGGGGGGGTGCATAGCCCCCACAAAAGACAACTGTTTTCTGGGAGGGTGCTTTGTTGCTGTGCCTCCCAGGAGAGAAATGCCTGGTGCTGTAATGTCAGGTGGCATTTTGCTAGCACCATAATCGACATCGGCAAAATGTTTTTCACCGCAACATGGTGGAAACTGCCACCTTGAGGTCCTCAGATATGAAACTCCAAGGTCCTTGCCTATCTAGTGACTGTTAGTACCTCCCCCATCCTGCACTCAGAGTCAGGGTTTATATACCTTAAGTGCATCATTTTGCACCTTTTGTCACCCTAACTTCCCTGTTTTTGACCATTCCTCAAGTTTTCCAAGATCCCCGCTCACTTTTTCCATCCCTTTCTGAATGTCCATGCTATGGCAGATTTTTGTGTCATCTGCAAAAAGGCACGCCTTCCCTTCCAGTTTCAGCTGCAATGTCCCCTATGAATATATTGAAGAGGATTGACCCCAGTACTGAGCCCTGTGGTATCCCACTGGTGACACTCCCCTCCTAGGAATGAGTGCCATTAACCCTCTAGCTCCCATTCCTTAACAAGTTTCTAACCCAATTTACCCTTATAGATACCACTCCTAGGTTGGTCAACTTCCTAATGAGACTTCTGTGCAGCACTGTGTCAAAGGCCTTGCTTAAGTCCAAATAGGCCACATCCACTGTACTCCCCAGATCAATTGCTCTGGTCTCCCAGTCAAAGAAATGTATTAGATTACTTTGGCATGATCTCCCCCTATGAATCTGAGTTACCTGTGGTTTTGAAGCCCACTGGATTCACAATACTCTATCAGTGTTTCTTTCAGTAGAATTTCCAGTAACGCCCCCCCCCCCACCCCACTGAAGTGAAACTTGACAGGCCTATAGTTGCTAGCATCCACCCTGCAGTCACTTTTACATAAAGGAACAATGTCAGCCCTTTCTCCAGTCCTTCAGAACCACTCCTGTTTCTAGTGAGTTTTTGAACAAGACTGTTAGTGGGGCAGCTAGCACCTCCCTGAGTTATTTTAGTACCTTAAGTTGAATCCCATCCAATCCCATAGTTTTCCCACCTTCA
This sequence comes from Neoceratodus forsteri, assembly GCA_016271365.2. Classification (NCBI taxonomy): domain Eukaryota; kingdom Metazoa; phylum Chordata; order Ceratodontiformes; family Ceratodontidae; genus Neoceratodus; species Neoceratodus forsteri. The sequence goes on from CM057452.1 coordinate 1,572,786,686, forward strand.
GGTATGCAAGTCAATTCAGTACTTTTTCCACTGAAAATGGACCAGTTACCACCTCTCTTCCCAGCCCTGTTCCTACTTTTCCCTGGTGGTCCATCCCCTTCATCCTCTCTTGTGAATACAGAGAAGAATAATCTGTTAAAGATGTCACCTTTTTCTTGGTTCTCTTCTGCACAGTCTCTTCCTTCCTTCCCTCTAATATTTACTATGCCTACCCTTGCTTTTCTCTTCTCACATACATACCTGATGAAAGTCTTATTCCTTGTAGTGACTCCACTGACAAAAGTCTTATCCCTTGTGGTGACCCCATTGGCAATCCTTTCCTACAGTATGTGTGCTCCTTAGCTCCCCTCACCACCCTGCCTGCCTGCTTCTATCTACTTTTCTAGCTATATCTCCCTGTCCTCCTCACGCTGTGCTTCCTTATACCGCTTGAATGCAACCCGTTTTATGGCTGCATGGGCAGAGCTCAACAAATGTTATGCCATCATAGTATCTTTAGAAGAGCACTGTAGAAGCACGTGACCAGACCAATGTCTCGTGTGCTTTGACAGTGCTCTGGCAAATGTCCACTGGTGCTGTTTATGTGTCCCTTCCCCTCTACTGGCCACATAAACACACACCCTTTGGGGAACTGCTTTTTCTTCCATAACTGCAGAAGTGACAGCTGTTGTGCACAAGATGATGGCGCTGTCTCAAACTGCGCATTCACGAGTATTGCACATGCACAGTTCTGTCAGTGCCACCATCTTGGGAATGGAATACTCTGGTGTGATGAGAGTTCCAAGGATTATTTTACTTGTTCTTGTCACACTCTCGATGCACTGAGCAGCCATATTGTCTCTGACTAGAATTTGTTTTTTTTTACCGCCCATTCCTCTTGCTTAGAGAATCATAATGGTATTTTTCCTTCTGCTTTTGCTTGCTTCCTTCAAGCAAAGGTTGGTCACTTTAGTTATGCCTTCACTTACTTTTAAACATTGTACTGCTACCCCTGCCTGGCACTTCCCCCCTTAGGTAGTTCCTAAGGCAGTCTCCAATTTCTTTAAAATCCACCCTCCTAAAGTGCAGAACCTTCATTCTCATGTGGTTTGCCTGTGCTCCTGTCTTTATGTTTAACCACACTGTATGGTGATCACTGGTACTGTACCCAGGGGACTGCACACTGTGCTGTCTTTAATACTGTCCCTGTTTGTAAGCACCAGGTCCAGCATTTCCCATCTCTAGTGTATTCTTTGACTTACTGCCTGAGAAACCCCCTTTTAGGAAGTCAAGGATGGCCCTGCTCCTTGCCAAAGCCTCAATTGGAAGGCTTTACTCCACATTTGGCAGATTGAAGTCACCAACTAGTAGCACTCCCACTTACTTGCCATTCTGATGATGGCTTCCCTACGTGCCTTATCCATCTTCTAACCCTGCACCAGAGGTCTGTACATCTGTACACTACCGCACTACAGATATTGGACCCAGAGTCTGTCTCAAGGTTGAGCCACATGACTTCTAGCCCCTCCCTTTCCTCTTTGTGCCCCCATACCTCTGTGGCCATATTACTTCCCCTCAAATATAATACTGTATAACCCCTCATCCTTTCTTCTCCTCTTTGTCTCTCCTGAACAGAGGGCAGCCCAGTATGGCCATGTCCCAGTTATGATGCTCAGTACACTATGCCTCTGTTATGGCCACTTAAGCAAAACTAGCCTTCACCAGCTTCAGTTTGATATGATCTGTGCATCCACTAAGAATTAACAAGTGTTGCTAGCAGTCACAGCTGCTCAGTGTCCCCAACAAAAATACTCCACATCCACTTATTTTTTAATACTAAGTTATATTAATATGTTATTTGCTTTATACATTTTCAAATGTTTCACCAGGAAAGACAGACTAAGCTAAAAAAACAGCTAATTTCCAGATGTGTCCTGGGGATGGAGGGAAATAAGGAAATAGGTACAGAATAGAACAATTGATTATACAATGAAACAATACAAAAAATATCATGTAGAGATATAAACTTAATCTGTGCAAGGTATGTACATAAGGAATTTAAGTGAATTAGGCACACACAAAGAATAATGCATATCGTATAACAAATAACAAGTACCATAAGTCTAATGAGGGAGATAAATCATGTAGGAACAGGGAAATGAAACCGTTAAATATGTGTGGGTAGAATGGGATAGGGTGTAGCAGTAGAGAGGAGAGCTGAGGTAGGCGAGGTGAAAGGGAGGTAGAGAACTAGTAAGGTGGGAAATAGTGGAGGGAGAAGAGAGAGGAGGGAAGGGAAGGGAAGGAGAATGAAAGAGAAAGGTGTGAGTGCATTGTGAAATGGATGGGAGAGGTAAGCGAGGCAGGAGTATATGGAAAGAGAGGTGAAAGAGAGAGATAGAAGTGGGAAGGGGCAAGGTGTTGAAGAAAAATGCGGTGGAGGAAAAAAGTGGATCAGGGAAGAGCTTAGACTAATGGCATTCACAGGAGTGCAGACCAGGTGTGCCAAGCAGTCCTTATCTGCCGTCAAAGTCTATGTTTCTGTTTCTATGAGGGAGCAGTGTGAACAAGAAGTAGAGAAGAGAGAGGATGTTTGGAAGATGCAGAGCAAATGGTTAGGGGAGGAGAGAACTCCAGAGTTTAGGAAAATGAAAAGGGAAGGCAACCTGACAGGCAAAGGATTTATGAGAGGGGAAGCACAAGGGAATGAAAGCCTGAGTTATGGAGAGAGTATGGGGAGGGGTACAGAGGGGAGGGGAGAGGAGAGAGCCGAGGTAGGGAGGAAGGGAGAGAAGCCAGCCAGAATTTAGAGATAAAATTGGCACAGTAGGTTAGGCAGCAATTTACTAGGGAGGAGAGGGAGAGTGCAGAGTACAAAAAGCAGTGGTGAGTTCAAGGTGGGCAGTCGAAGGAGTGAAAGAGGGGATCCAGTATGGTAAGGGTAGACTTTGAGGTAGCACTGTTGACAATGTTGCCATAATCAATAATAGAGAGGATCTTTTTAGAGATAATATCTTGGTGGACAGGAAGCGGGATGCAGCTTTTGTTTCTATAAAGAGCACTGAGCTTGGGGTGTAGTTTTTTGTTAACAGTGCCTACAGTAGTAGCCATAGACATTGCCAGCTATTTCATGAAATTTCTGAAGAGTTTCTCTCTGCTCCCCCTACTATGGAAATGCAGAAAGCAGGATATATTTCTGGAAATATCACAGAAATTTCAGGAAATAGCTGGCAGTGTTTGTGGCTGCTACTGTACATGCTACGAAAAGTCAAGGTCTCTGTCAAGCCAGACCCCAAGGTACTTAAATGAGGGGTTATATTGAATCATTTATATAATTTGATTAAACTTTAACTATTATATTTTTAGTTTACATTTTTGTGCCCCCTGCTTTCTGACAGCCTCCTATCTACTCAGCCCAGCTCCATTCCCATCATACTGGCATCTTCTACATTTTATTGGAGCCTCAGCATGTTCCCACAGAGCTTTTCTCCTCTGGCAGGGGTGATGGGTTCCCCATACCTCCACCACAGCAAGATCTGGTGTGGGAGAGCACACGTAGGTAGCCAGGTGTTGGGCCTGTCAGGTGGTCGGCTTCATCCCACCACTCGGGGTATTTCCAGTTTTTCTTCTAGGTTCCACAGTATGCCAGCATCAAGGACTCACCAAGCAGGTACCCATGCAAGCATGATTCCAGGGAGGGACTGTGGATGTGGCCTACGTAGACTTTAACAAGGCATTTGACACAGTTCCATACAAAAGATTAATAAACAAGTTAGCCAGCCTGGGAGTGGGTCCCAGGGTGGTAGCCTGGGTAAAAAACTGGCTGGACAACAGGTTACAGAGGGTAATAGTAAACGGAGTCCACTCCGAGGAAAGGTGGATTACTAGTGGGGTACCGCAGGGTTCAGTACTGGGACCAGTCCTCTTTAATATCTTTATAGGTGACATTGCAGAGGGGCAGGAAAAAAAAGTATGCCTCTTTGCAGATGACACAAAGATCTGCAACAGGGTTACATAGAAACATAGAATTTGATGGCAGATAAGGACCGCTTGGCCCACCTAGTCTGCCCATTTTCCTACCTAACAGATAAGCTGCAGATCCTAGTTAACCAACAGCTTACATGTTACATTGATACATACGGGGGGATTGAAAGGATAAGAAGGGACTTGGCAAGGTTGGAGGAAAGGTCAAAAGTATGGCAGCTTAGATTCAATGCAAAGAAGTGCAAAGTAATGCATCTGGGAAACAAAAACCCAGGGGAAGAGTACACAATGGGGGGGGGTACTAACAACAACAAAAATGGAACGGAACCTGGGGATAGTCATATCAGATGACCTAAAGGTAGGCAAGCAATGTGAGAAGGTGGTAAGGAGAGCTGGGGGAATACTGGGATGCACAGGGAGAGGAGTCACCAGTAGAAAACAGAAAGTTGTTATCCTTCTTTACAGACAGCTGGTGAGACCCCATCTGTAGTACTGCGTGCAGTTCTGGAGACTCCATCTCTGCAAGGACATAGTCAGGATGGAGGCAGTCCAGAGGAGGGCAACTAAATGGTACAGGGTCTGCACTAGAAGCCATATGAAGAGAGACTAAAGGAGCTTAATATGTATACCTTAGAGGAAATGAGGGAGAGGGGGGACATGATAGAAACATTCAAGTATCTCAAAAGAATCAACAAAGTCCAAGAGGGTAGCATCTTTCAGAAAAAGAGATGTGCAAGAACAAGGGGGCACAATTTGAAGATAGAGGAGAGATGGCTCAGGGGCAACATGAGGAAGTTTTTTATCACAGAGAGGGTAATGGACACGTGGAACAGCCTTTCAGAGGAGGTAGTTGGGTCAATAACAGTGGGGGGACTTATGAATGCATGGGACAAACATAAGGCAATTCTAATGGGATGTAGGAGGTAGGAGGAAGAAGAAGACTGTTGGTTAACTAGGATTGGCAGCTTATCCTATAGGTAGGAAATGGGTGGACTGTGAGGGCCAAGTGGTCCTTATCTGTCATCAAAGTCTATGTTTTTATGTTTGTGCAGTGTCTGCCAACATCCTTCTGCCCACTAGCTGCTTCAGCTGCACTGACACCTGGGGTCATCCAGGTGGCAGTATAGCAGTGAAGTTGCCTGCTTTCCCTTCCTGAAGGAGGAAAGCGTCCTCTGGGACACTCAAGCCTACTCCACCCACCAGCCATCCCCCTATGGCTCATGCTCGTTCCCAAACTCGGATCACCAGCATGGGAGAGGTAAGGCATGAGGTGCCTCAGCACTCTGCGCTGCCAGGCTGGCTGGCTAACCATTATATTTTTAATTGAAATAATTTACATATTTATATTCTATAATATTTCAGGAGGATAAAGATGAGGGTGAGGGAATTAGTTTAATAAAGAATTAATTTGAGGATTAGGTATATATTGGCTTGCTCTAATCGAAGAGTTGTAATAAATAGTGCTATGATAATCATGTAATTTACTACATGGTTCATGTACATGGATTTCCATCCTAACTAAACAACTAATATACCACAGTTCAAAAGTCATGGAATGCTGTTGTACCCTTCTGTGGTACAACACCTTTTTTAATTAGTTGGAAACTCATGCAACCTGTCATTTTTTCTATAGCATTCATTCATTTATGCTATTTCCCCTGGTGACAATACATACATTAACAGAACATGCCCCCCGCACAAAATCTTCCCATTTTTTTCTGTTTATAAAACAGAAACCCACCCCACATCCAGGTGCCCCCCCAAAAAAAGTGCAGTAATTGTATTTTTTCTTTGAAAGAACTTGAGAATAAAAGCCAATGTCAGCAGAAAAAAGAAACAAAGGATCTATCCAATCTGTCCAGTTTTACCCTTCTCTTCTCTATGACCTGTTATCTATATGGGACTGTTGCCCTCACCTCCCCTCTCACTCCCTATATTCTTTCCCAGCCATGCTTGAACACCATTATTGGTGTTTGCCCCCTCCACCATGGCCAGTAGACTATTCCATTGTTCAGCCACTATCTCCATAAAGCAAAACTATCTCACATTCCTCCTGACTCCCACCCCACCAGTTTATACACATGTCCTCTTTCTGTGACCCACCATTCTTGCTAAGTGGTTCCTAACAGTTTACCTTACTTCTTCCTTTTAGGAACTTGAATGTCTGTATCATATCACCACTCTCTCTTCTGGCCCCCAGTGAGAACATGTTCTGTGTCCTGAGTCAATCCTCATAGCATCTGCCCTGTTGGCCTCAAATCATTTTTGTTACTCTATTCTACATCACCTGTAGCCTGTCTCTGTCTTTCCTTAGGTGGGGACTACAGAACTGGGCACAGTATTCCAGATGGGGTCTCAACAGCGATCAGTGACAGATAGTACTACTGTATCTGCTCCCGTCTGCTAGCAAAACCCCTTTCAATACACTAATAATCAATATTTAATGTCAGCAACTGATCCTCACAGGAAATGTTTCTATTTCATTCAGTACTGATTGAAATAGAAGTGTACACTTTGATGATAATGGGCTGGTGCTCAACACTGCATCTTTTTAAAAAGTAAGTTACTCTCAACTACTTTTAAATTTTTTAATTGATAAAAATTGGGAGTGTTTTTGTTCAGGGGAGAAAAATGTCCTTTTTTTCTTTTCTTTAAAAACATACTATACAAAACAATGCACGGGCGGCCAGGTACAACTTCACTGAGTATCCATCTTGAGGTTATGATGACATCAGAGACAGCTTAAGCTTCACTGTGGAGTTCTTTAATTATGATATCATTAAAACCGCTCAAAGGAAACACAGGCTTGTACATAGTTGCCTATCCATTATATATATATATATATAACACATATATAAAATATGTTACATGATATGATATATGTGATATGATACAGTATGTGCCCAATTTGCACAGATGATTTGTATGCTAATTTTTTTGTCCTCCATGTACAATGTTTTGCCATTTTGTCTGTACTGCACTCAACTTATGCTCTCTATGTCATTGTCATTGTAACCACAACATCAGACTGGATGTAGTTTGTTTGTACTTGTGTGTCTTCCCTTTCCCTTTCCCTTGGGTCGCACCTGGAAATGAGCCTTGGCTCAGTGTGACTCTACCAGTCACTAATTTTTAAATAAATAAATATGATATAGTATAACACTTTTTATGTATATGCCATGAAAGCATAACTCATAAATTCAAGATTTGAACTTGTGGCATGACTTCCTCCAGTTGTTTTCAAAAACCAGCGATGAGCTAATGGGTTTTGTGGCGCTGTGGTGGAAAGCAGACTTATGATGCTGGTGATGGGTGGCTGTTGCTGTGCTGTCTGTTCATATTAGATGGACCAGGGGAGGACTTGGCTTTATGTTTCCAAGTAAATCTTTTCAATACCAGATATGGGAAGTGTAACTGCAACTGGCAGTAACTGAAGGAAGAAGATGAAAGTAGTGCACTTCAGAGTTAATCAGGGTGGTGTCATCACCAGATGCACTGAATAACTTGGGAAGGCATTTTTTGTGGAAGTGGAACAAATTGGTATCTCTGTTTTTCTGTTCTTTTCACTGTTTTCTGATTAATTTATTTCAATTTGAACACACCCGAGTAGTCCTGAATCCTGAGTCCTGACCTCTCTGATGGCACAGATCTTACACCACCACACAGTGAGCTGTAGCCACTGAACACAAACTATGATGATTCACTACAATTATCATTGAAGGTTTTTAGGCCCTCACATGGCACATAACTTATAAGATGAGAATGAAGGTAATCAAGCTGGGAGTTGGGATTAGATAATGAGAAAGATTGAAGCCACTGGCCACCCCCTCTCAGACTCTAACCCCATTGACAGACCCTCACATCATCATCACCCCACTGAGAGACCTGTGTTTAGCAGTGATTGGATGAACCACAGAATGTTTTCCCATTGTACTGCCTTCTGTTACTGCCAAATTAATTAAGGTACTTTCTTATGTGCTGTGCCTCTGTGAGGCTGCCTGCTTCAGTATAAATCCTGCAGGGGCTGGTGCTAGTTGGACTTACTGGGAAGCAACGTGAGTACCTTGATGATGGATCAGTTGGCTCAGGTTACTGTCATGGTGGCTGGATTATTTGAATGAACCATCTTATCCCACCTCTTCCCGTACCCAAACCTGACAGTCCCTGCTGCTGATTTGTATAACCTGAGTGGAGAGTGGGATTGATGTGGATTTTAGGAGGATGCTGTGCCCACAACTTAAATAATTAGCCAGAATATTGGTTCCCAATGTTTGAGTCAACAGAACCTGACAGATCTTTCTACCACACTGATTACAGCATACTTTCAGTGGATTTGTGGTGCCACTTCTAAAATACTCCCACACTGCAGAGGATCTCTTTGGTTCTTTTAGCACTTGTGACCTGGGGGTGGCATGTGGGTACTTCATGAGAACTGACTCACATGTTGGCAATGCACACAAAAAAGCCAGCAGGCAACTAGAAGAAAACTACTGTAAGTAGAAAAGGTACCCCAGCACTTTGAACTTCTCAGGGTTCTTTATCAGGGGACCTGAGATGTTCAAAGTACTATGGTACCTTATCTTTTCTCCTTTCCCTGTTGCAATAAATTTAAACTAATTAGTTTATTTCTACTTGCCTGATTGTTTTCTTTGTGTGCAGTGCCAACCTATGCTCCGGTTGTGTAAATTTTTCTGGTTAGTGCTACCTGCCATTTGTGAAGGTGTTTGTTTAAGTTTGTAGGTACTTCATGAGGAATTGGGCAGTGACTACTGCAAGATGATTTTTTGACCACTGTAGAATGACATCACATGGCAAGGGATTGACCAAAAGGGCAGCAGCAGGTGTCACAGTGCTATGGAGCTGATGCCATGCCAGAGCCAAACTCTGTGCCAAGGCAGATTGGTAATAACTGATGCCCATGCATGGGTGGCTGTGGCAGCTGTTGTGGTTTTGTTTGTATAAAATGGACATTGGGAGTGATTGCCATTGCATTTCTGGAAGGTTATTTGTTATCTTGGGTATGGGAACAGAAACTGGCAGTGGCAGAACTTGATGGAGGAAGAAGAGGAAAGTGGTGTGCATCTGGATTACTCAGCCTGTTTTCCACATCAGAAACACTGGATGACCACTTGGAAATTATGCTTAGAATAGTAGTGGAGCCAGTGGACATCTGGAGACTACTAAACCATTCTTTCTTTGGCCATACTATCAATGATTTGCACAGCCCCAGTCCTCCTCAAATCTCCACACCTCTGACTCCCAGAACCACCAAGCCCAAATCTTTCTCTACCCACACCAGTTGCAGAACTTGTTCTTGCTGAAACTGGCATGGTGGAGGGTTTCCTACACCTTGCTTTTCCCCCACATCCCTTTTTCATGCTGTTCATTTCCCCATATTTTATATCATAGCTGGTGACACACAACAGATGATGGGACTATAATGATGCAGACATCAACAGACGCTAACTATAATGACTCACAATAGTTATTGATGATATTTAAATGCCTGCATTATGCACACACATTGCTGCATCACTAATAAGATAAGAGGGTCCCAACGGAGATGAGTTACAGTGACACCATCCAGCCACACTCTACTGACACATCTTTATACCCTTTAATCATTGAGATGCACTAAGGGCAGCATTCAAAAAAAACACACAAGCAAGGAATGCTTCATCCAAAATGGTACTTAGTCTCTGATCAGTGCATCCACTAGCTTACACTGTATTCACAACCACTATCCAAAGCTGTGGACGTAACTAAACAGAATGCCACTGCATCCAGAAGAGGTCAAAATGGAAGCAGGAAGACGTGGGCCAGCAATAAGTGCTTGCCATGCACTACTAGTTCGTGTGGTGTACTACTTACAAGTCTATCTGTTTTTATTCTCTACTGTGGTAGTCCAAGTACAAATTTTCCTGCTGTAGGTGTGGAAAGGGTCAACACTCTGTGATGTATCATGCTCTGATTCATGTATTAGCGGCATTGCATTCCCCCCTCCCCATCTTCAAAGGTGGTTGATGTGGCACAACTGTGTTCTGTGGTATTATCCAGCAGAGAGCAAAACAGCCATGCTATATTGAACACAGCATGTTCACTTGTGGTGCTCTCAGTCAGGAACAGGCTTTGCATTGGCATTTGAAAGTGAGGTACTGTTCTCCTTCTGCATGCTGAGCCTTTCTCCCAGTGCCATATGCCATGCCTTTTTTCTGTCAGAGAAGGAGTTCCCTAGGCTTAGACCATGTTTTGTGGTCTACCAGCTGTGTTCACTTCACACTTTCTAGCCACTTCAGTTTTTGGATTGTGTTACTGTGAATATTGTAATACAAATCTGGATGCAGCATTATGGTTACATCTATATTCACATTCCATATTCACAACACTTTTTGCTCTGATTTTTGGATGCACGTGGAAGAACCTGAGCAATATTTTGTTAGGATAGGAGCTGCTTATGGAATATGGGCAGAACTAATTTTTGGATGTGGCTTTCCAGATTTTGGATTCAGCTTTTCCACTTTGGATATAAGTTTGGCTTATGTCCACTGTGAAGTGTTATGAATCCTGCCCTGAGAGATCCAGGGCAGGATTCACAACATGAAAGGATCCGAAATGAGAAAAGCTACATTCTGTCTATATTCTCATATTCACATACGGAACTGCATCCAAAACAAATGTTACTTAAATTCAAAACCACTTACATCCACAAAATCAGAGTTAAAAGTGACGCAAGTTTGTAAACATGGGAGTAGGGATGGTGCTGCTGCAGCCAGATTTGTAATGCTACTGTATAGCCCCACTAACACAATTCACAAATAGATGTGACTAGAATGCTAAGTGTTGTGTGCTTAGGGCTTAGGGTTATTGGTGGAGAGAGAGACTAACACCATGCAAACACACCAGGAGCCAGCCTTGGGCTAACTCTATTAAATGCAGGCATGAAGTACACCTACAATATGTGCAACAGTACCTGAGAACTGCAGTGACAAAGAGCACCACTAGAAAGAGCTCTGACCACCATTTTCAACTGCCTACTATCTCCCCCCAATCCAATGCTTCCGGTTTCTGGACCCATAATATACTAGTGCAGTAATATGGATTTTGACTTTTGTATTTACTTTAATAATTCTAATGGTATTACCAAATCTAGTACTATACTTGTGTAATATTATAATACATATACACCATACTCATTTATGTGATATCTTTGTAAATATTGCAGTGCCCAGGTGCCAACATTGCCCAGCCAGTAGTGCTAACCATGATGATACAATTACTTAACCAACACATAGTTCTTAAGATGGGCTTGTAAAGATATCTTTCTGGATAGGTAACTTCTGTTTGACGTGGAACCTAGTAGCTTTATCCCTGGTACAGACTCCTCTGCAGTAATTCTCTGACCCTGCCAAACAGCAGACTCAGTAGGTAACTCTGGCATGTCTGTCAGTTCATTTTCTCCTTCTACAATGAAATGATCATTCTGCTGTAACCCATCACATGACATTACCAGAGGTAAGAAAACAGTCTCTGCATGGTCTAATAGGGACCGTAAGGGTAAGACTGTCACAGGCAGCTGATCTACATGTCAGCATCATATCCCATCTTCTTTCTTTGTCTCTGCATGCAACACTGGACCTGTTTTGGAATGACTTGTGCCAGGTAACCACTTTTGATTGCTTGATAGCTTTGTGTACTCTTTGGCCTCTATAGGAATGCCACGAGAGGTCGTGACTTCCAGTGGCACTTTCCTTTTCTTACTGCTTAGGGGCAGATCCTGACAGACTAGGTTTAAAGTGACACAGATTAGAATGGAGGGTTCATCCACCAAACAAAACAGCAGATGACTGTCCAGTGCTGGTAAAGTATGCAGAGAATGTCTGTAGGTTAACAAGAAATTAGCAAGCTTCTTCTGTTGATAGCCTTTGTCTGAGTTCTTAAATTGCAATGCCCCTTTTAATGTCTTAAGAAAATGTTCAGTCAGGCCACTAAATTATGGGTGATATGGTGCTTAAGATATTTTCATGATTTCATTTAGCTTTATAATCTTGAAGAACTTGCCAGATGTAAACAGAGGGTCATAATCATTAACTATCTGTTCAGGTACAGTATACCAGCACTTGCAAATAAATTCTGTAGTACTTCAATGGTATGTCCAGACACTGTATTTGACATGCAAAATACCTCAAGCCCTTTGGAATGAGCATCAACTACAACAAGGTTTTTTTGAACCTGGAAAGGTCTCATGAAATCAATGTGTATGCACTGGACCACTCCCAGGGAAGGACTAGAGCTTTTCTTTTACATGTCAAGTGTTTATGTTTGGGCCCATTCTGCACTGCCCACAGACTAGGCCCTGTTGTTCAGTACATGTGCAACCTCAGAGATCCCATGGTATTGGTGAACACACACACACACACACAGACACACACACACTGTATTGACCTACATTGCATACCTTATACAGCATTTTTTTTTTAATTTATTTATTAAACTCTAGGATGACAAATACCTTTGAGCAGGAACTGCTCATTTGCAAAGGTTCCACGTCAAAGGATGTAGGGTAACATGCATACAAAGGAAAACGACAGTTACATTCTTAATACACAAATTTGACTTAAACATGATATATACAGTAAATAGTGGAGAGAGACAGCAAAAGCTAGCTTGCATCAGTTTTCAAGGTGAACTGTATATGGTATAGGAGGGAGTCAGAATGGAGTCAGCAGGCTAAAGGGCCATTGTCGGAGGGTAGAGATGGATAGCAAGAGATTGGTGCGGGTGGGTTGGAGGTCTCATGTCAGCTGAGAGGGAAGGGGTGGGTAGAGGGTGGGGTAGTGGAGGCTGATGAAGAAAAAAGTGAGGCAGTGCATCCAGTTTCAGGTAACCAATGACTAAGGTAGGAGGTGTTGACCATTGTTTAGGAGAGGCAGTCACACTGTGTGGTAGAGGTGAGGGATAGTCGTATCTCCCTTTTGAAGGGACCAAGATTCACAGCTGCAAGTGCTTCTTTTTTAAGGGTATTGTACCACTGAGGAGCCCTGGGTGAGAATGACATCTGACCCATAGTGGTCCAGCATCTGGGGACCTGGAAGGTCTGATGGTGAGTTCTCCATGTAGTCTGGGTGCTGCTGTAGGCGGTAAGGAGTTTTGCCACTCCTGGTGGCATGTTCCCGAGGAGAATTTTTTTGGTGAGTAGACAGGTCTGGTATTGTATTCTACTAAGGAGTGGTAGCTATCCGGCCTGGGCATATAGGTCACAGGTGTGTGTTAGGCAGGCGGCACCCGTTAGGAGCCTGCAGGCTTTGTTGAGTGTCACAGATATCCTCCAGAGAGCAGTAGGGGAGGCAGAGCCATAGATGACTAGACCGTAGTCAATAATGGAGGTGACAGAGCTATTGATGGCCAGTCTAAGGGCTTCAGGGGTCAGGCAATGCTTATGCTTGTGGAGCAGGCCAGTCCATATATTGGCAGCTTTTGCTACATTACCAATGTGGTGCGAGTACGAAAGTGAGCTGTCCAGGGTGATACCAAGGTATTTAAACTCAGGAACATGTTCAAGTGAGGCCCCCACATGGTTCTTGATGTTGAGGGGCAGAGGCTTGCACCTGCTTCTTGGGTTGTAGAATGTCATGACCTTGGTTTTGCTATAGTTCAGTATAAGTTTGTGTGAGCTAAACCAATCTTCAACGTGCTTGAAGTCACATTGTAGTTGACTCTCAAGTTGACTAGTGTCTCGGTCCCTGTTAAACAGTACTGCATCATTCGCATAAAGTAATATTCTCTGTTGGCAGATGCTAGGAAGACCATTAAGAATGAGATAAAAGAGTAATGGCCCCAGTATTGACCCCTGGGGAACACCTGAGAGGACTGTTTTTTCATCAGAGGTGACTCCAGCAATCCTGACACGTTGGGCCCTATCCTCAAGGTAACTAGCAAACCAGAGCAGTGCATCATTGGAGAGCCCGAGGGCAGTCAGTTGATTGAGTAGGAGTGGGTGGTTAAAGGTATCAAAGGTCTTCATTAGATCAATGAATACCACCCCCCCCCCCACATCAGCCTTGGTCGAGGGTGTCATGGAGGAAACTGGTAAATTCCAACAGTGCAGTGGTGGTACTGTGCCCTTTTCTGAAGCCATGCTGTTCTGGGCAATGGATTTCATACTTGTCCAGGAACTCTACAAGTTGGTCAGAGACTATACGTTCCAAAGCTTTTGATGGGGGGGGGGATGGAGATGGGCCTGTAGTTGGTGTGCAGTGACTTGTCTCTGCTTTTGTGCACAGGTGTGATAGTTGCCTGTTTCCAGAGTGATGGGAATTGACCCAGACTTAAGGACAGTATGATAGGATTTCATCTATGTGAGACATATGTGAAAGATAACTGTAATCTGTTGCTGTGTAACAACTTGGTACTGAGTGCCTCTCCCTATGTGAGGGATAAGTGAAACATTAAATATTGGTGTAATTGGACTAAAAATCTGTACTTGTACTCAAGATATAATATATAAACTGTACCTTCTCCAAGCTGTAACCAGATCCTGCTGCTTTTCAAAACTATTGAAAACAAGTCCCTGACTCAATGGTAAATCCGTATCTCATGACTAAAATTATTATTATTATTACTGGTTAGGGTGTTTATTATCTGGACTGACATTCATTTCAAAATTCATATTAACTGGGCTCTGTTCAGATTACACAGCCAGTTAATACGGCATAACTGTCAGTCACAGAATCATCATTCTAAACATCACATTCCTCTTCTCACTTCACGTCCGACTAAAACAGCCGCTAGGACACAAGCCACCAGTCGCACATCCTCTGATCACAATTGACATGCCAGCCTTTAAAACAGTACATGGTTTCAAAACGTAAATGCTTTGCAAACAGAAATCCATCTTTTGCAACTAAAATTGATGCTGATTATCAGTCTTTTCGCTGCATGTCCCTCGATGTCAGCCATCGAGGCAGATGTCTACTGTCACATAGGCAGCACCAGATTCATAGCAATGTGATCTGCCAAATAGCTCATGAGTTTATAAAGGAATTGCCTTGTAAGACAAAAACCTAGTCTTAGTTGTAAAATTCATGTGACTGTCAGTGCTATTTAGCAGTATATGAAAAAGATGTATTCAGTGCTCCCAGATCAGGCAAAGCATTTTCCTGTAGTGCACTCTAATTTTCCCTGTATTTTCCTTGTAAAACTGGGATGAAATTCCTGTAGATTGTCCTGTATGCACAAATCAATGTAAGTATGCAAGTGGTGTCATTATGCCAGTCAATAAAATCACTAGGACAAATGTTCAGGCTGTTCTATGTGTTCTTATTTATTTTAAATATAAAAAATCACCTACAACGTATCACATAACAACTCTACAGCTATAAGAACTTCATATGTAACAATGTAATACCATCTTGAAGTTCTGGGGACATGTTGGAATGTATAAAGCTCAGTTTTCAAGGTTCACGTTTCCAGAACCTCCTGAAGGTATTATAACCTTGTAATAATACAGTCCCTTATACAGTATTCTATTTATAGTATGAAATGCCTTAACTTCAAATTTACCCCTTAATCACAGACTGATACATTTTGTGTTCTGCTCACAATGCATGAAAGGGGCATAGGGATGCACAAATGCACATCCCCCACCCTTGCCCCTGCACTCTGTGGACAGGTGCACCCATACTGGCATTCACCAATGCCGACCACCTATCCACGGCTCCTCCCTCAATGCACAGGACTCTGCAGGGTGGCCAGGGGAGGAGTTGTCCCAGGAAGACATCCAATGGGATGCCCCCTGGGACCCATAGTGGATCTCACACATAGGGTGGCGTGGGTCAGGGGCTGTGCATGCCAATAGCATGCACCTGGACCAGCGCGGTACCCTCCAGTCCCAGTGCTGCCTCACATAAACTTTCTGGGTGCTCACCCATCCAGCTGCCCCTGCTGCCTCCTGCTGCCCAGCAGTCGGGAGCAGCACAGTGTGCACTGTCCTGGTCCCCCAGTGACCGAATATCTATGTTCATGGAGGCATGCTGTGGGTTATGGCAGGGTCTCCCTGGTGTACCTTGCACCACCCTCTGCACCCATGCAGCCAGCACTACATGGGTTAGTGAATACATGTACTGCTGGCACACCCCCAGAATGTCACCATCGCGGAGCTGTCTGCAGACATGGGGGATCTAGTGTGGGGGGTCTGCATGTGCTCCCTTTGTGCATGCCTTGTGGGGGGCACAGGGGGTGTGGACTAGCTACTTGCCCCAGATATGTATGCATAGCCACTGCATACCAATCATGCATTGAGCATACAGCTGTGTGTACCTGTAGTGCTCCATTAATAAACATTGTTTCAGTGTATTGTTGTGTTTTTCATTGGCATGCTTAAGCACCCCCCTACACACACAAACACACACACACAGCTTTGTGCACTGAACTCTCAGAGGTAAAAACAAATATTCCATTTTTTTTCATTTATTTTACTAACTTTAGGCTAGACCAGGGTCTATGGGTCCCTTCTGATCTCTCACATATGATTAATAACTCCTGCTTATCTTGATGAAGACACCCCCATACCTTTCCCAGGCTCACAATTAAATAGAAACACTGTCTAATTTTTTTTCAAATAACCTCAACCTCTAGGCTGGTCAGAAGAAGTGCTGCCTTAGTGATCTTTTTAAAAACACAACTCTGCTATGTGCACCAAACAAGCCAAGTAGCACTTAAGCACTCTTTGTGTCCCCGTCACCCTTTAAACACCACCATCATCGAGTCTCTTGTCTGGCTCGCTTTTTGCACTTCATGTGTTTTAAAATAGACAAATTTGCAAAACAGAAGGTTTGTTTGCCTTGGTGGTTTGGGGTGCTGCTTCCCTCAAGCAACACTTAAGCACTCTTTCTTGCACCTCCCCCCCCCCCAAAGCATATCATCATCAAGTGGTCAGTATTTTGTCTGACTCATTTTGCACTTAAAATGAGTTTAAAATAGACTAACTGGAGGCTGCCCACAAGAAGGCTAGTTTACCATCAGTGGCTTAGGCTCTCTGCCAGTCCAGAACAGTGGCATTTGAGATGCAGCTCGGCTGAATCAACGGTGTTGCTGTTTTGAGTGGGGCCACATGGCAGGTGTTTGGATCATGCAGCAGCTCACTGGTTCTTGATCAGAAGATCTGAATTCATCCTCAGCAAGATGCACTGCCAACACATTACCTTACTACCCCAGAGAAACACAGGTTGCAAATGGACCAACAGAATTGCTTAGTGTAGCAAAGTCAGTAAACTGAGCACCAATTGAAGGGCTCTGTCTGGATCTTGGCAGCCATGAGATTCATAGTGGGCATTTCCCCATAGTGTTTGTCCATTTCCCTGATATTTTAAAAATAAAAGATTTCCTTCCCGTACCCCGTTTTTGTAGTAAAAATCCCTTAAAATACAGGAATCCGTGTAGATCTGGGAGCACTGTGTATTTTTCCCACTCAGTGTACAATTGCAGTGCAAAAGTGAAAACACTCTGTGACCTTCAAGCACATGTGTTGTCTGCTGAGTCATTTAATCATACCATAAAAGTGGCAAAAAGCACATTTAACACTCAGTAAACTTCCTCATATAAATAAATGTAAAATTAAAAATCAAAGTTTTCCACACTCGCACTGTAACGCTTTATTGAGAACCATAAGCATCACACTTCTGTGTGTTTGTTGTCATTTATCTCACCACAGTCAGTTCATGGAAAGCTGTGTACTAAAAAAGGAATTTAAAAGTAGTAGGGAGCAGACTGTTGTAAACCAAGTTTGTAGAGAGTTTCCATAAAAAATAAAAAATAAATAAAAATAATGGCCTGTTTGCACATGGGGCAAGAATTAAGTATCAGAGGCATGTATCCCTCCTGCAGAGCTCTACATCTGTAGACAGGTGCGCCCGCTGGCATTCAGGACTGCCAGCCACCTGTCCGCAACCCAACCCCCCTGGTGTTCAGGACACTGCTGGGTGGCTGGAGGCGGAGTCACTGACCTGGAAGGGCATCCAATTGGATGCCCGGACTGGGTCATAGAATGGATCGCTTGTACAGCGGGGCGCGCATTGGTAACACACCCCGCAGATGTCTGACAGCTGACAGCTGTGGGGGTGATTGGCGGGCAATGCTGCCAGCTCCCCCGCAATGCAGCATCAGAGAGGAGTGCTGGTATGAGGAGGGTTTTGGGTCCTGAGGCAGTGGCGGTGGTTGGGGGGAATATACCCCTCCATATGCCCAGAGGGGCTGGTGCCTATTAGAGAGGGTGTATCCCTGGCCCAGTGCCCCAGTGTGAGGTGTGTGTCGGTTGGTGGTGCCAGGTGCGACTGCCCACCTGTGTGTGCGGGGGCAGGTGGTGCCAGGTTGCCATGAGGGGTTACAGACACAGTGGTCCCGGTGGGTGGGTGGGCTATCAGCCCTGTCCATGTGAGTCCCTGCTGTGTGTGCAGGGTACATAGGGGGCTTATGGCAGGGTTCTTCCTGGCGTACCTTGTGCCCTCCTCTGCCCCCCTGTGGCCAGCACTATGTGCCTTAGTGCATGCTGCCTAATGCTGGCATGCCCCCATCCACCACTGGTGCATTGTGGTCCACATGGCCAGGTGAGCGGGTGCATTGCAGCTGCATACCCTCCCCTTGGTGCAAATCGCACAGGGGTGCAATGGGTGTGGAGTGGCTACGCGCCCCAGATATGCGTGCATAGCCATTCTGCTCCATTCGTGCATAGGGCCCAATGATTTTGTCCAGTTTGTGAACCAGCATTTATAAAAGATAAACCATGGGGTGTTAACAGTATTTGTTTTGTTTTTTTTACACACCCTCTGTATATGATACCAACACAAACCACTCAAGCTTCTCACCCATCATTTATGGTATCACACAACACCTCTCATATGTAAATTCATAATGTACAACACCCCATGCATTATTCTATAAGTTATTATTACTGTTATTATTATTATTTTGTTTATTTTTATATTCCACTTTTTCTTAGAAAAAAATGGCCAGTGACATTGTGGGCTGCTGCAGAGGAGAGGAGGAGGAGGGTGCAGTATATGTGCTTTTGCAGCTACAACCCTGCAACAGGGCAGTGACTTAGTAGACAAGGAAAATGACAGGAGGGATTTTGAAGATTTTATTTGACAGAAAATTTTATTTTATTTTACTGACCGCTGATGATGCTGGGCACAGAAACCCATCTTTTTGTCTGTGTTAAGCCTGCCAGCCAGTCAGTGAATAAAGGAAAGTAGGCTACTGTGTAAGACCTCTGGTCCATATAGCTGTCATTATATGAACCTACTTTGCATCAGAGCATTTCAGTTCCCTAATGACTTTAATGCACACTAAGGCATACAACTGTGGAACAGACTTTTTTGAAAAGTGTGTTCAGCAGAGAGCAGTGTACCATGGTTCAGTCCAGTGCATGAACCTGAGAAATCTTTCTAGGTAACAAAAGCAATAAGGGGTTGAGAATCTGCCAACAGCTCTGCAATGACTCTGTTTGGCAAAATGACAAAAAGACACAGGCAGAAGGGGATAGGGAGAAGTACCAGGAGAAACAAAGGGAGGCAGGGAAGTCAGTAAGGGAAGCCAAAGCTCAGACAGAAGAACACATTGCAAAATCAGTGGTTAAAGGGGACAAAACCTTTTACAGGTATATAAGTGAAAAAAGAAAGACAAAGGGAGGGATAGTGAGACTGAAGGGGGAGGATGGGAGTCGCGTGGAGGATGACAACAGTAAAGCTGACATATTGAACAGGTATTTCTGCTCAGTCTTTACTGAGGAAGAAGGGGGTAATGGGTCTGAAGGGAGTACAAGGGGTGAGAATGGTGCAGAAATGGACACAAGTCCCTTTACACGAGAAAGGGTCCTGAAGGAACTGGAAGTAATAAGAGTTGACAAAGCAATGGGGCCAGATGGGTACACCCAGGGTCCTTAAAGAACTAAGAGAGGTGGTGGCTGAACCTCTGGCTATCCTGTTTAGCCAATCACTGGAAATAGGGAGGTACCCAAAGACTGGAGGACAGCAGATGTAGTCCCCTTATACAAAAGTGGGAACAAAGAGAAGCAGGGAACTACAGACCAGTCAGCCTCACCTCAGTAGTGGGAAAGATCATGGAAGCACTACTGAAGGAGAGATTGGTGGAACATCTGGTTGTCAATGGACTACAGGACCCAAGGCAGCATGGTTTCACCAGGGGAGGTCATGTCAGACCAACCTCATTGAATTTTTGACTGGGTGACTAGGGAGGTGGATCAGGGAGGGCAGTGGACATGGCCTATCTGGACTTCAGCAAGGCCTTTGACACTGTGCCACATAGAAGACTATTACACAAACTGGGGAATATGGGTGTGGGCAGGACAGTAGTGTGGTGGGTAGGTAACTGGCTGGGTGGCAGGACACAGAGGGTGGTGGTAAATGGCTGTCCTCCACAGAGGGAAGAGTGACCTGTGGGGTACCACAGGGATCAGTGCTGGGACGGTCCTATTCAACATCTTCATCAGTGACATTACTAGGATCTAGAAGGCAGAATTTCACTGTTCGCTGATGACACAAAGCTCTGTAACAGAGTAGCACACCAGAGGGTGTAGACAGAATGAGAAGGGACCTGCAGAAACTTGAAGAATGTCAAGGGTTTGGCAGTTGAAATTCAATGCAAAGAGTGCAAGATAATGCATATGGGGCACAAAAACCCTGGCACAATATATCAGTTGGGGGTGAGATATAGCATGCACCAAGCAGGAAAGGGATCTTGGGGTTGTCATCTCCTGATGACCTCAAGGTAGGGAAACAGTGTGACAAGGCAGCAGGTAAAAGCAAATAGGATGCTGGGATGTATAGGCAGGGCATCACCAGCAGGGAAAAAGGAGGTCATAATTCCGCTATACAAGACACTAGTGAGGCCCCACCTGGAGTACAGTGTACAGTTCTGGAGACCATACCACGTAAGGACATAGACAGGGTAGAGAAGGTTCAGAGGAGGCAACAAAGATGGTGCATGGATTGCATCACAAGTCCTATGAAGACAGGTTGAAGGAACTGAACATGTACTCCCTGGAGAGGAGGGAGAGGGATATGATAGAGACATACAAGTATCTTACAGGGAGAAACAGGGTGCAGGAAAACACTATTTTTAAGCGAAAAAGATGTTCCAGGACTAGAGGGCATGGGATGAAGTTGGAGGAGGACGATTCAGAGGAAACATGAGAAGAATTTCTTCACAGAGCGGGTGGTGGACAAGTGGAACACCCTGCCAGAGGAAGTGGTGGGGGCTGAAACAATCACGGGATTTAAGAATGCATGGGATAGACATAAAGGAATTCTAGAGGTCAGGGGTAAGGGGAAACAGACTTCTAGGAAAACAAACTGAACTTACAAGCTCAAATGGGCAGACTGGGTGGGCCATAGGCCCTTATCTGCCGACACTGTCTATGTATCTATGTATCTATGTTTAAGTTCTGGCATCTTGGATGATTGCAGGTAAATTCTTATGTACTTTCAACACTTTTATTAGTTAGTTAGTTTGTTTTTGATGACCAGGTAAGTCCAGTGGGCAAACAAATACCTATTTTCAGGCACAGCCTGCTGTGAAGAGTAGACTCTGGATGACTGTGTCAATTTAATAAATAAATGTTGAGGCATCTAACAGTAGCCCTGCAGTAAAGGAGACTGATCTCTTTCTCACGTTAAATCCCTCTCTCTCACACTTGCTCTCCTTCATGCTCACCCGCTTTCCCCTTTATGATGTACTTTGCTTAACTACTGGCAATTTTGCCAGCAGCACAGGTGGCCATGCTCCTCAGATGCCTTTTTTTTTCTCCGTCTCAGTGTAGAGTCAGATTCACTCTCCTTTGTCTTTCTTCTGAGTGACTGTTGTGCTACCTGGTACAGAAGAGTATATATATTCCTTATGTACCAGGTCACATAATTCCTATCTCGGTGATGGTGAGGATTGGATGATATGTCATAATCCTCACACCTCTGAGTCACCAACGAGGCTTTCCTCCTAAGTGACTCTGAACCATGTAGCACGACACTTGCAGCCCACTCTCAGGACTACTTGGGCCACTAAGCTCCAACTTTGCTGTGCAGAGCGATGACCCCCCCCCCCCCAAACTCAGCAGAGTCTGGAGAACAAATGTAAGTGCTGCACACTACAGCAAAGCAGGTTCACAGAGACATATAATTGTGTCAGGTAATTGGGTTGAGTACTTGTCCAATTGTTTTAGAAGCAGTTGCCTTTGTTAATACAAACAGATCTTATTTTGTCTGCAGCTTTCCTCATTGTGGATGCTTTTACTTTGTGAATCCTGCCCTTGGCCCCTCTAAGCATGATTCAGAAAGCCTTAAAGTGGACATAAGACACAATTACAATCAAAGTGGGAAAGCTGCAGCAAAAATAAGGAAAACTACATCCAAAAATTAGTTCTGCCCATTTTCACAAGGGCACTGCATCTCAAACAAATGTTGCTTAGGTCCAAACTCACTATCATCCAAAAACAAAGTTAAGATTTACATGAATATGTGCATACAGTGAAATATTACCCTTCTGCTATATATTTTGTATTCTGAATTGTGTATACTTTTGTAGTATTGTGCCCAGTTCTGGAGCCCACATCTGAGCACTGGGAGAGTTTGGAGACTGTGCAGTGCAGAGTCACCAAGCTGCTCCAGGGTCAGCAGGGTAAATCATATGAGGGGCAGCTAGCATATCTGAATATTGTATGTATACTTTAGAAACAAGAAGGGAGAGTAATGACATGATAGAAATGCTCAAGTTCATGAAAGGAATAAACACTGACGACCTGTTTATAAGGAGTGGAAATGCAATGATAAGAGGGTATTAATGGAGACTGGTTGGTGGGAGATTTAGAAGAAGAATTAGTGTTTATATAGCACTTTCCATTCACACTGTATCCCAAAACACTTTACAAGCAATGCCAGATTGGTTGTGAAGTGACTGGATGTGTAGTGGCAGCCATTTTACACATCAATACCCACATACAACCTTGGACAATTGACTGAACTGGTTTTATGGGAAGAGGAATGTTGGCCAGGACACTGGGGAAACTCTCTTACTCTTATGAGGGGGGGTGCTGTGTGGCTGTCTTGCCACTGTAAGATGGCTGACCTAGTTGATGATGTAGCAGTGGGAGACTGGAGCTCTGGCATGAGGATATAGAAAATGGTGCTATGGAGGTAGAAACTGGGGAGACGTCAGTTTCTGCTAAGGACATGTAGACAAAGGAGTTCAGCTTCAAAGTCATCATCCAAAGGAAGGCAACAGAAATGTTACTTGTAGATAAAGTTTTAGTTCAATGATAAAAATCCACACAGCAGGTAAGCTACACAGAGGAGGTAAGAGATCCACTCCATCCCTCACATCACAGCCAAACTTTTTTGCGCTTCTCACGCTTTGTCAAGACTGAGTGGGTACAGAAAAGGTATTCCATTTAAACCCACATTTTAAAGTGAAAGTACTTTAAAACTTCTACTGTACAAGAATTAAATATATAAATACATATGTGTATATATACACCCCACCCAATCAACAGGCTCAAAAGCACCAAGTGTCAGTTGTGGACATAAATAAATATAATACATAAAATCATCCTATCATGTTATAAGCAATAAGGCATAAGTTAGCCAGGAAAAAAAACATCAAGTTGATTATATAATTGTTCTAGACTATATATATACATATCTATATATTTTTTTTTTTAGATATCAGACATGCACATACGTTGGTGCAGCAAAAAAAGTATATATCTCATACATATAGTGTTAACTGGAATGCTTCATTCAATCCTGGAAAACAAGATTTTAATTTGTGCTGCCAAAATGTTTCTCACTGAAGTAACGTCTTATTTAAATCACCCACTCTTCTAGAAATAGCCACATTTTCTATCATTTGAAAAATGAACACATGATCTTTTCACTTCTTTCCTACATGTTGTGACAGTGCACTAACATTATCTGATTTCTGAATACTTCTAATACATTGGCTAATTCATTCTTTTAGTTTTTGGGTAATTTTTCCTATATAAAAACAAGGAAATTTCTTGCATGTGGCTAAATAGACAACATTGTTAATATTACAAGTCCCAAAACTTTGTATCTCATATTTATGTTTGGTTACAGGGTCTGTAAATGAATTTCCAATTAGGATATGCTGGCAAAACTGACAGTTTCCACATTTAAAATTTCCTGAAGGTAAAACTGTGCTGTTTGATTTTTCTTTGGCTCTTCCCAAAATGTGCTATGTACTAGCATATCTATCTCATAAGTTAGTGCCCCTCCTATAGATGGTCCATGGTGAATTTTGAACGACTTGATGTAATTTCTTGTTGGTTGTCAAAATATGCCAATGTCGTTCAATGATATTTTTCACCAAATAAGATTGTGGACTGAAGGTGGTGATGATATTGGGTGTGATATTATTTCCTCTGTTTATAGTGTGCAATCTGTTTTGGGGAACAAGTAGATTTCTATCCATGTCATCCACTTTTGTCTTTGTTGATTGAACAACTTCGTTATTGTACCCCCTTTCCAGAAATCTAGAGTCTAAAGCAGTGGCGTTTTCTTGGTAGTCCTTTTCATTAGCACAATTTATTTTAATACGCATGGCTGTGACATGAGAGAGGGTGAATCTCTTACCTGCTGTGTGTAGCTTACCTGCTGTGTGGATTTTTATCATTGAATTAAACAAAAACTTTATCTACAAGCAACATTTCTTCTGCCTTCCTTTGGGCGGTGACTGAGAAGCCAAGCTCCTTTGCCTGCATGTGAGTACTCCTTTTGCAACAGCTCCATCTACGTTGTTTAGCCGCCTTTCTTTGCTTTGGTTTCTGCTATGGAGTTTTCTGCAGGCATGCTGTATGCTAGAGGGAGTACCTCTAGTGCTGCTGGTGACATAATTGAAATAGTAAAGTACCTGAACCCAGGCCCGATGGACAAGAGGACAAGTTAAGGGAATCTCTGGTTGCCTCAGAAAATAAAGAAGAGCTTTTGCTGGCAGACATAAACAAAAGACACTCCCTGCTGCTTCAGTTACTGGTAGACGAGGATGCAGTGCTCACAGCCATGAGTAGATTACAGGAAGGAATGACTGCTTCTGTTACCTCAGGTGACCCAGATGTTGGGGAAGGAGTCCTGAGCAGGCTGTCAGTTTCAACAGTGAAAGTGTCAAACACAAATCATAATCAAAGGAGGCTGCAAGTGAGTAGACAGATATGTGTGTGTGTGTGTGTGTAAAGGCCGTCCCACCCCTTTGTTACCAACAAATGCTGTGCGGACTGTACAACAAGTACTAGAGAGCACTGGATGGGAAAACAGCCAACAGTCAGTGGAAGGTAGGAGCAGTTCTAAGAGCAATAGACATAATTAACATCAGCAAACAGACTGGCTACAATATGACATCTGTGAGTAATTCTCCTGGAGTAGGGAGGCTGGTAGCTCATACAGTCAGACATGCCTCTGTAACATGTGAAGCTGCTAGAAGTACAGATATTCAGGGAAGGGACACTACCTCTTCCCTGCCTTGTTCTGCAATAAAACTATTAACTGAGGGAGTTGAGACTGTGGGAAAAGTGGGAACAAATCCTGTAAAAGACTCTCGGGGACTATCACTGCCTAGACCCTCAGAAACAGCACAACAGCTGGTGGTGGGGGGGAGGTCCAATCAAGCATCACTTACAGACCAAACAGAACAGTAAATAGGCACTGTGCAGTCTGTGGATTCTGAGACTATGTCTTCAGGTTTAAAATGTGATTTACTAGCAATGGATCCTAGGTTGGTCTCACCTTCAAATCCTCCTAGACCCATCCACAAGGCCTCTGTGATACAAGCTCAAAGGTTTGTCTTCTAGACCCCTTTACCCTCTAGAAAGGCAAAAGACAAAGCAAATAGGCCTATACTGCCTGAGGCAGCTCCTTGAGATACTGATGATACAACTCCCCAATTCACTGATTTGTTTTCTCACACTGTGGAGCCAGCACAGAGGAAGAATGCAGTATGACTCAGGTAGGTGTGGGGCAATGAGTACAGGTACAAACCAGCATGTACATATGTTCTTTGGAAACTGTTGTTGAAAGAGTCGATGACCCTCTTGGCTTCAGAAATATATGCATTTATACACATTTCCCAAGAGGAGATCTATGACATGAGCTTCAAAACTGTGGGGTCCATGGATACATTTTGGGCAAAATACACAGACTTAAAAGACATCCCTCTTTTGGGCAGATTATGCTGCCAACCTGCTGATAAAACCAGTGGTGAAAGTACTGACTACATTATTTAGCAATGAAGGGGTGAATATTTCGGACATCTGATATTAGCTAAGCTAACAAACTCTAGCCAAAGCCGATAGGGCTGTGAAGAGCTACCAAAAGACCAAAGTTATTTTCTTGGTGTCATATAGTGCTGTTTAGTCACAATCATCAAAACCTGCCATGCTGCTAAATCAGTCTTCTTGAATTTATTTAGTCAGAGTAAATGCTACTGGTGTGTGTGTATGTATGTGTGTGTGTGTGACTGCTCCCAGATTAAGTTTGCCTTTTTCCTGTAACTACAGAGCAACATTCTTATGTTTTCCTATAGATTACATTATTTCCAGTGGAAGCCAAATTCCTCTGTTTTCCCGTATAACTACTGCAAGTCTATGGGAAGAATTTCCCTGTAGATGGCTCCAAATCCCTGTAAACAGAGTTCCTTACTATTTAGATAAAACACCTGACATTCCCTACATGCTTAGTTAAAGGAGAACTGCACTGAGCCTGTGAGTAATGTTTCCTGTAGAAGCTTTTTTTCATATAGTGGGCCCCCTTCTGTTTCTGCCCCACTTTTGCTGGCCTTGTAGTTAACCCATTGGATATTTATGGGTTACATATTGCTGCAAACTGCCATCTAAGAACTGCATGATGTTGTTTATGTCCCCATGTACCTAAGAATTCTAAATTAGAACACAGATGCATTGTACTAACAATGTAAGTTCTTGACAAGATCATACTGTTCTTAAATGGTCAATGCCAGCAGTGTGTGAATCAGAAACACTCATTGAGTTTACCAAAAGGCCAGTTCAGATTAAGCAGTAACAAAATGAGAACTAGTATTTTAAAAAAATAACATCTACCTCTACAAAAATGCATGTTTGCTGATTCAAGGCAGTTCTCTTTTGAGATATTAACAGCCCAGTCTAAATTGTTCACTATTTATGGGGCTGGCAGTATAGCCTAGAGGTTAGAATAATGAGCTATAAATAAGCTTTGTACATCCAGCATTCATACATGGGTTTGAGTCCCACACCCTCCATTTCCATACTGTGCGGCTCTGTTTAAATCACTTAATCTCCCCAGTATTCCTGGGTTGTCCATAGGAACAAACACCTATGCCTAGTTGGCCTTACCTGGTTACCAAAGGAAAAAAATATATTTATAAAATTACATTATTTTTTCCCCTTTTAGTTTACTTTTGAAACTGTCTGTCTGCAGGATGGAAACATAACAGTTTTGCACTGACCTTCTGCTGCGTGGGAGGGCTCAAACAGTGTAGCTGAGCCTCAGACTGTAAATCCTTGATAAGGGAGGAGCACTCTGCATCACATGGCCCATCCCAAAGCTGGACTGTATACACACACACACACACATACACATACACTCTTAAAAGCACTTTCCACTTGACACGTCCGACTCCAGAAACAGCATACAAGCTTTTCTGTGTGTGCCTGAGCAGCTGAACTTTGTTAACTCTGTCATGCTAGTTAATGCTTACTTTTTTTTTTGTTTGTTTAAACAGCAAGAACCTTCAGGCCAAAAAAGTGATGGGGCTACAGCACCCCCACCCCTCACCCTGCAGTTCGTATGTGTGCTCATAGGAATGAAATAGCTCACAGACCACTGTCTGTAATCTGACAGTGTAGATGCTCAGTGTTTTACAGACATCGTATAATGAGTTTACCCCTATGTTGCTGAAAGAAATAGAATACATCTATTAGACTGAGCTGGACAGATGATAGAAACAGTAGTTTAAAAAGGTTTTTTTTTTTAATAGCCTGAGAAGTTCTGAGGTACAATACAGTAGCATCCTCCCTTTCTTCAAATGCCTTTAATATACAGCAGCAAATAACAAAAATCAGAGGGGGAGTGCACTACTTTGCAGCTGTGGAGGAATACTTCCAAATGTCTAAAAATTGAGTTCCACAAAAAGCCGTTTTAGAGCTGTAGTCTGATCGATGACAGAAGGTCTGTAGGCTCCGCCCACAGCCCTAGAAATGTGAGGATCTGGACATACCCTCACTCATTTTAGACAAGGAAAAAAATCTGAACTGGCGGGTAGCAGTTCAGAGAAAATTTTAAATGTGGGGGAGCTGGTCTTATTAATTTACCGAGTAGCTTTTTCATAGGTAAAGATTGGGGATCTATTTCTGTCAAGGGCAGCCTCATGCATGTTTCAAATGTGGGTCACTGGCACATTTAAGTAATGCTTGCAGCCAACAAAAGTGTCATCTGTACCTTGTGTATTGTTATTATAGTTGCAGATGTGACAACCTTTTCAACTGTAATTTATGTAAGGAATGGGTCACTCATTTTGTAATTGTCCCTGGGCCTTCTGTAATAGGGAAGATTACCTTGACCAAGGATATCTGATTGGGAAAGCACAAAATACTAAACCTCCTTGTTGCTAAGGGCTGGTCCCTGACTGAGCCTCTAGTTTTCTAACCCCTGATTCTGCCCTAGAAAACTTAGAGGCAGAGATCAGTGGGAC
This sequence comes from Neoceratodus forsteri, assembly GCA_016271365.2. Lineage (NCBI taxonomy): Eukaryota > Metazoa > Chordata > Ceratodontiformes > Ceratodontidae > Neoceratodus > Neoceratodus forsteri. The sequence goes on from CM057452.1 coordinate 1,572,815,411, forward strand.
CAACAAAGGTGCATCTAATCCTGCTCCTCCCTCTAGGAAACAAGAACAACCTTCTAAATAACTAACACAAAATAACTCAGGTATAGCAGAATCCCAAGGTGTTACCTCTCTTCAGGATGATACATCAGAGATCACTGAGATATGAGAGGTTCTGAAGACCCAGCAAGATATGTTGGTGGATATCCAGGGGGAAGTGAGAGACACTGCTGGGGTCTCTTCCCCCAGCTGGTAACACGTGATGTGGGTGAGTGAAATTGAGTGACTTAATTTGAGCAACTCAGTTTGACTGCCTGTAGTAATAGTGAATTTGACAGTACAGCAAAGAGTAGTGTATAGCAAGTGTAGCAGTAAGCTACACTCACTGGAGCAGGATATGGGGCTATGTTCAGCCAAGCACTGCTGAGCTGGCTGTTTGGTCTAGTGGCTTGAGCCACTGCCCCTGGAGCTGGTGGACCCGGGTTCAGGTCTGGCTGTGGTGGAATTTTTAATTTTTGGGAGGGTGTTTCATCTTTCTGCTGTATCTGCCCCTCCCAGAGTTGATATAATAATTGTGGGGTTGGGGGCTTGGCCCTACAAAGGGGGGAGCTGGCATAGCCCTCCCATATAAAAATTGTTTATTTGGTTGCTGCCATTGAAAAAAATGAGCAACCTTCGCTGTAATGCTAGTTGCCCTTTTCATGGTGGGCACTGTTTTTTTTTTTTTTTTTGTCACTTTTTGTGGTCAGCTCTCTTATGGAGTCGCCTTTATCACATAACCCCCCCAGCCCCTTTCCCACTGTCAAATCAACCTCCACAAGATTGTGTGCCCATGATGGCAGTTCTCAGGAAGAAAAATGATGCAGTAAAAAAACTAAGAACGTGAACAATTTGCCTATTCATGTGTCCAAAAGATTTACAGCCTTAAGCAGAAGGAAATCATGGGGGGACTGTGAGTAGGAGAAGCAGGACAGTGAGGCCTCCTCAGTCCTCTCACACCAAGACCCTCCTTCTGAACCTGAGCAATCTCAGGAAGAGGCATCCAGGTAGGGCTTTGTTCTTAGAACTGAATTGGGGTGGGCAGCCCTGATGGGTTTTTAGTGTTTATGCTCCACAGTCCAAAGCGAAATGGGTGGAATTGTTTCAGAAAATTCACCTGCATTTATTTACTAAAAGAATGGTAATCCTGGGGGAGGGGGGTGACTTGTCTTTAATTATCCTATCCTATCCTGCAGGCTGCTGAATTAAGTAAAACTAAGAAAGTATACTGTGATTCAAATGCTTTAATAGACTTGGTTACCTCAGCTGATTTGTGAGATTCATTTTGAAAAGTGCAACAGTAGTTTCCACATGTACTTTGAGAGTGGAAACATCAGATTATTTATTACTTCACAGTGCACTATCAGATGAGGGTTCCCCAAAAGAGATAAGGGTGCCTGTAGATTGAATACCCCCATATTACAGGAGGTGAGTGTTAGACAACATATACGATATCTGTTGAGAGCTAGATAATCAGTACAGGATGCATAATATGAGTCTTGGATAGCTTGGTGGGAGGACACAAAAGAAGATCTTCAGTCAGTCATTTCATCTAATACATCAAAATAGGCCTGTATTAGGTACAAAAAATACCTCAGTTTTCATGCACAGTTGATACAGTTATCTAGTAAGAAAGTGGGACAGTATAGTGCCCAAATTAAGAAATTAAAACAGAAAATTAACTGGGCAAACTCCAGGAACTTCAGTGTGGGACACACGGGTCTGGACAATATTTTGATATTTTTAAAGGATGCCAAAACATGGCTGAGAATAAAATGATTTCTTGTTTAATGAATTCACAGGGATAAAATGTTCCAGTACTTAGGAGGTGTTAAGTATTGCTGAACATTTTATAGCAGATACTTTTGTCTTACCTCAGACATCTATTAGTGATATTAACCAGTTCTTCGGTACAGTTCAGCATCCAAAATTGGAGGCACATTTGGGAACAGGTGTTAACTTCTCCTGTTGTTTTAACGTAAGTAGGATCAGTCATTAACTTGACAACAAAAAGTAAGTCTCCTGAAATGGATGGTTTGCCTTTTGAGTTTTATAAAATTTTCAGTCCTATGTTAGGTCCAGCACTGGTGAAATTATACAATGATATTCCATCAGGGAAATTACCAGTTTCGATGGCAAAATCTATAATAATTCTTTATATAAAAAATGGGTTGGACATTCTTGTCCAACTGCACTATTGCATTAAACACCATTAAAGTGGCATTAAAAACCCATTACAAATTCATTAAATTTTCCCATTAAATTCCCATTAATCGGTAGATAAATAATGGCCCAATTAACAGTGTAAGTTCTATCAAAGCATTGAAATGCCATTAAATTTAATGTGTTATTCCAGTATAATCATGCATTAAACTTAAGTGGTAATTTAATGGTCATGTAGCCATGAATTGAGTGGCCATTAAATGATGTTAAGTGCCATTAATTTAATGGTCCGGTATCCATTAAATTTTGTTGCCATTAATATATTTTAATAGGCAGTATTTTAATGGTCCTTCAACCATTAATTGTGCTGGCCATTACAATAAAGTAATGGCCATAAGAAGCTCCATAAATTTGCCCATTAAATCTGCCATTAATGTAATCTAGGTTTTGAAACACTGTATTAATGGCCATTAAACTGTATTGATATATTAATGGTTGAATTAATGGGATCTAACCCATTAAATAAAACCATTACTATTCCCTTAATCAGAACATAAATAATGGCTCCATTAAATTGTTATCGCCCTTTTAATGGCCAGTTTCCTTTTAATGGTATTTTTGCATTTTAACGATCCCATTAATCGCACACAGTGCCAGTATGACCCATGCATTTTAATGGGCTATTAATTGTACTGAATTCAACCATGACTCTTATGCAGCAGACTGATCTTACTGTGGATCCTGTGTGAGATATCTGCTATGAATACCCCAAACAGCACTGGCCCCAGTACCGATCTTTGTGGCACCCCACTTGTTATTGCTCTTGGCAATGAGAGTCTCCCCTCCACCATCACCATTTTCTACCTGCCCTTCAGCCAGTCTGTGACCCATCTGACCATCTTAGTACCTACCCCTGCATCTTCTAGCTTCCCTCCTAGCCTTCCATGTGGCAATGAATTGAATGCCTTGCCGAAGTTCAAGTATACTGTAAAACATCTACTGCATGGCCCTTGTCCAGCTCCCTGGTCACCCAATCATAGTACTCAATCAGGTTTGTCTGGCAGGACCTGCCTGAGATAAACCCATGCTGCTGCCTGTCACCAGTGTCTCCTTAAGGATTGTCTCCTTGAGCTTACCCACAATTGATATAAGGCACACTGGTCTGTAGTTGCCTGGATCATCCCTTGGGTCACCTTTGTGAATGGGCACCACATGGGCTAACCTCCAGTCCTGCGGGATGCTTCCTGAGTGCAGAGAGGTATTGAACAGATCAGCCAATGATCCTGCCAGGCTTCCTGCCAGTTCCTTGAGTACCCTAGGGTGAATGCCATCTGGTCCCGGTGCCTTGTCCACCTGCAGTGCCCTCAGCCCTTCCAGAACTCTGCCCTCCATAATTTCTCCATCTGCCACCCACTTCCCTGCCCCTCCACCCCCATGAGGTATCTGTCCCCCCCTCTCGCTACAGCTACAGTGAATATAAAGCAGAAGTACTCATTCAGTGCCTCTGTCTGCTCCTCCCCCCTTCTCTACCCACCCCCGTCCTTCTTAATTTTCACTATCCGGTCCCTGTTCTTCCTTCTTTAACCTATGTATCTGAAGAAGTCCTTCTCTCCATCCTTAATACCCTCTGTCAGCCTCAGCTCTCTGGATGCCTTGGCTGCATTGACTAGTCTTGTAACCTCCCTGGACTTCTTCATATACTCCTCCCCATCTCCCCCCTCCCTGATCTCTTGAGCCTTTGGAAAGCTCTCCTCTTGGCTCTCACCCCCTCCATTACCTCCTTGGTCAGCCAGCTGGGCTTCTTTGCCCTTCCCTTCTTGCTCTGTACCCTAGTACATGCCTCAGTAGCCTCTGCCTGCTCTGCCTTAATAATACCCCATTTTTGATTGGCTTCCATGGTGGGTTGGAGTCCCTCCAGATGCCATATCAGAATTTCCCCCATCTTGTTGAAGTCTGCCCCTTGAAATCAATCACCCTGGTACCCGAACCTCCAGTTTGCTTCCCCATTCTGAGTGTGAACCACACTGAGTGGTGATCAGTCCCAGCCAGTGGGTCCTCAACCTCCAGGTCTCTTATGGCCTCCTTGTTTGATAGTACTAGGTCCAGAGTCCTTCCCAACCTAGTTGGTTCGTGCACCAATGGCACCAGAAAGCTATCCTGGAATGTCCCCAGTATGACCTGCTCCCTAGCACATGAGATGCTTGGTGTGCTCCAGTCCACCCAAGGTAGGTTGAAGTCCGCTACCACCACTGTGTTTCCCTTCCTGCAAACCCTCCTAATTTGATCTGCCAACTCCCTGTCCAGCTCCTCCCCTTGAGTTGGTGCCTTATGCACCACCCCTATCCTCAGTAGCCTGCCCTTTGGATCCTGAAACTGCATCCACAGGGCCTCTGTCCTGCCTTTCTACCCCCCTTCCTTTATGCACCTTATTCCTTCCCTTACATTAATCGCCACCCCCCCCCACCTTTCCTGTTTGCCCTGTCCTTCCTGAATAGCCTTATCCAGGGATCATCATATCCCAGTCCTGGTACCGGGTGGTCCAAGTTTCTATTATGGCTGCAATGTCCACCTGCCCCACTGCCAAGAGAGCCTGCAACTCAGCTAATTTGTTCCCAGGCTACTCGCGTTTAGCGACACTACCCACCATCCTTCTATCCCTTCTCCACCCCAATTTACCCCCCCATTGCTCCTTCCCTGATGCCCTCCCCTGTAGTTGGGGAGTAGGTTCATTTGGCTCCCATCTTTGGAAACCCTGCCTACCAGCTTTCCACTTGCCCTCCCGCTTTCCTAAATTAAAGCTACTCTTATTGCTATGTACCCCTCCATCCCCTGCTTCAATATTCACTTCCTCTCCCCACTCAAGTGTAGCCTTTCCCCTGCATACATGTTATTACTGACCCAGCCCCCTACTATCCCAAACCCCTTGGTATGACACCATTCCTGCAACCAGGTGTTGAACTCCCCTATCCTTCCCTTCCTCACAGTACTTGCACAGGATACTGGAGGCACTTCCGAGAAGGCCACCAATTTCCCCACCTCCTTGCACAGCTTTCCAAATTCCTTGAATCTCCCCTTTACTTCCTCCACCATCTCTCCTGATAAGTCATTCGTACCCATGTGCACCACAACATGTAGTGTCCTCCATCCTCTCCCTGTGCACTGGAGAATGTCCTGGTCTGCCCTGCCCGCCGTCAACCTGGGAATAGACTCGACCCATGTTAGACTATATCTTTCCCCCCTTACTGCCCCATCTGATCCCTTTCAGTATGGAATCCCCCACCACTAGCACACCCCGTTCCCTGCTCCATTCCACCCACCCTTTACATCCTTGTCCATTACTAATGTCTGCCCTTCCTTGCCCATTTATGTCACTCGCTTCTCCCTATGACCCCCCACCCTCCCTCCTGACCTGTGTTCCCCTGCCCCTCATGCCCATGCTATCATCCACCTTCCCTCATCCCCTTGGCCCCTGTCCCCTTCAGCTATGGACCCTCTGTCTGATCTATTAGCATTGTCCCTCTCCCCTTCACCTCTGCTGCTGACACTTTCCTTTTCAGCTGTGCCCTTCTCCCCCTGATCTCCGCTACCCTCCTCCAACTGCCTGACCCATGTACCCTCCATTCTTCTTCCCCCTGTCTCCCTCTCCTGGTGCTCCCCTAACTCCCCCTCTTTCACCATTGTTGCCAGCACTGCAAGCCTGTTGCCTGCCATCACTGTATTGTCCTGTGTTGACCTCTTCCCCTTGTCCCTTGACCTGCCTTCAAAGCTTGACCCTCTATCAGGTGTGAACCTGCACTCCCTCCCTGTCCCCTCCCTCCACCTAATGTCCTTCTCCTGATGCTCCTTCCTGTTACCCTCTGGGAGAGGCCCTCCTGGCACCTTTCTCATTTTCTCTGCCAGTACCCTCTCCAGCTCTCTACCAAGCCACTGCAGTCTTCTCTCCAGCATCCTTGGCCTGTGGCAGAAAAATAGTTGCTGTATAAACTCACTCCTGGACTTGCACGCTTCAGCAGGACACATGCCACTGATAGCACAAACATACACACACACACACATCCATGGTAAACTCAGCCCCCCCACAACACAAACACACACATGGCCCCCCTCCTCCCAGTGCAATATGATGCTGTATGCAAACGTAGCAGTCTGACATCATAATTTGTGCCATGCATATATCAGCCATCCTGCAGCCTCTCAACCTGTTTCCCCTGCCGAAACTCTGCCAGTTGCCCCGACCCCAACACAGACTGCCCCTGCATCAGACAGCACCTACAGAAATACTGCCAGTCAGCCAGGTCCCAACACAGACTGAAAGCACTGCCATCACCCCCACCCTAGTAAATATAGCCAGTTCCCCCACTGTCAACCCCAACACAGATGGCCCCTGTGCAAACACTACCAGCCCCTGCAGACCACCAGACCAAACAGCCAGTTCTCCTACCCTTGACCCCAACACAGATGCCCATAGCAGAAATACTGACCATCCCTCTGCCGCATCTGGAAACACCGAACCCCAAGAGGACTCAACTAGGTCCACTACCCTGGCACCAACACAGCCTGCCACAGATAGACAGACATACACACATCAATCCCACACATGCCCCACTCCCAATTCAGTCAACCCACACAAATGCCACTGTAGACAGGCCCCCACAAGTTACCCAGTTCTCTGCCCAATAATACCAGTTTCCCTGCCAGCTGCCCAGCCTCTGATGCCCCATCAATGCCAGTTTCCCCATCATCTACTCAATTAGCCCCTGAAACCAAGACAGCCAGCTATATATTCATGTCTCTGCTAGACACAGCAGACAAACACACCACAATGTATTTGTTCTCCTCCCCCCAACAAGTCCAGGTCCAACCTCCTGGACATGGCCAGCTCAGCTACCCCTTCCCTGACATTCCAGGTTGTAACAGATGTGGCCACCTGTTACAGTCAACCCACCAACATAATATGTTAAATAGAGGGACTTACCTGCTGCAGGGTACCAGGGTAGGAGTTCAAAGGGGTGATGCCAAGGTACCTATAACAAAAAAAGATAGAAAAGGGGTCACAAAGGATCTGCAGCTCTTTAGGAGGTCCAGCTGGGCAGAAGGGACAGGATAGAAATAAAAGTAATACTTATCTGATAAGTAGGAGCCCTCATCCTGTCAGACCTGTGGAATAAAAGACAAAAGAGGTTAGGGGAAAAGGAAACAATGAAAAAAAAACAGAAATAGAGGTAAGAGAGTAAGGTCTGGGAAAGGGAGGCTCAACAAAACCCTTTTTGCCCTAGTGGTGGCAGAGTGGCCAGTAACATAGTGCATAGCCCAAGTGGACTAGTGGAGGCTAGTGGGGGCTAGTAGCTCTTTTGTTAAATACAAATAGCCCAGGTGGCTAGTGAGGGTCTTGTGGGGCTTGGTGGGGCTTCCCAGAGTCCTTTTGCTGCTGTGAATGGTTTGTGGGTGATGACAGCAGAGGAGCAAGTTGGACTGCAAGAAGCAGCCTGCTGGTAGCTCGATCTCACTACAGAGAGTGCCTCCTGGCACTGTAGAACTCCCAGCCAGTATGGAGCACAGGCTGTGACCTACTTCACGTAGGTGGGAGTTGGGGCAGGCAGAAAGTGAAGCAATGGGAGGTGAAGGAGGTAGTAGTGAAAGAGTCTCCACTCCACCTTCCTGATTGCCACTCTGGCAGCAGTATTTTTAATTATTTATACCCTACAGGGCTTAAGAGGAGGCAGCCAGGAGCAGCACAGAAGCAGCAAGAAAGCTACATTAAGAAATATCCGCTCTGCAGCATTAGTGAGAGCAGGGGGGTTATTCCCAGAGAGTGCACTGGATGGCGGAGCCGCCAGAATTGAAAGCCATACAGCAGCAAATTGCAAAGCTGTGGTGGGGTTGAGAGAGAAAGGAGTGAGAGAGCAACAGCAGAGAGCGGCTGGTGCCACAAAAGTTAAAAGCCACACCGTGACTAGATGAATGGCTGGGGGGGGCAAGGTTTAAATAAAAGGAAGCCTGCAGGGACACAGGTGAAGGAAGGGCAGAGTGCTCCCCAAGGGGAGGAATAAGTAAATGAGCTGCATGTGGCTGTGTGGGAGCCCCAAGAGGCTGAAATGTAAACGGGGGGGGAGAACAAGAGCAGAAACAGAGAGAAACAAAGAAAGAGAGTACTTGGACTAGGAAAGAGACCACAGCACACAAGCAGCAGCAGCAGCCAGCAAAAGCCCAGAGGGGCTATACAAATTAATAAATATATTTAAAAAATAAGTGGTTACCTGGGGGGCAGAAGCAAGCAGTCCTACAGGTAACATCAGGCCGGCCATGTTTTGGGAGCATGCTGGCTGACACTGATGTCGCTAGGACATCCTGGCATCAATATAGGAGGCAGGATCAGCCAACTTTTGAAATAAAAGTGAAGGGGGGGAGCTGCATTTTGGTGACTTCCAATGGGAAAACGATGAGTTAAATGAAAAAAAATGTGAAGTGGGGTAGCTGGGGAATTGCCAGCCCTATCTACCCACATCATATGTGGGCAGTGTTACCTCAGAAAAGGGGTAACAAGGGGCTTCAAAGTGGGGCAAGGTCAGCAGTTGGGAGAAGCAGCTCAAGATGCTCCCTCCTCTAGGGGAGCCCGAGCTCTCTCCAGATTGACTGTCAGAGGCCTTGGCAGCTAAAACCACCAATCAGGTGCCAAGCAGAGTGGGCTAAAAGTCTGAGGAGGAGTAGCTCGAGGTTCTTTCTCACCTCCTCAAGAAGCTGACAGGAATGCTGTGGGAGGGCTCTGCCACAGGCAACTCCTCTGAAGAAAAAAAAGGGACGTAAGCACCAGATTATAAAGTAAGAGTGCCCCAGAATGATAAAGATGGCTATAGTAGCCAAGCTAAGGCTAGTGTTGTAAAATTGCAGAATTTTCTGATTTAAATTGCACTAATATGTCAGCTCCAGTCAGGAGCAAGGGGAAGGGAGTGGATTAGCCAGTGAGCCACCCCAGTAGCATAGTTACCATGACCCCAGCCATGGGCTAGTAACCTAAGTAACTCATCCATAGCCATCAACAACATTAGCATTAGCTTGGCTACTGGTGGCCACTTGGCTACTAGCCACCTTTATCACCCTGGGGCACTGTTACTTTATAATCTGGGACTTACTTCACCTAACTGGCCCCACTGGTGCTTATTTCTGAACAATAAAAACAAAAAACTTTTGGCCAGCTAGCCCTTATTCTCAAGCCCAACTGGCTAGCTTGCTTATAACTAGGGCTTTACCCTGCCTTTGCTGCTTGTGCCCTGTTTACTGTCTAATTCAGGGCCTTCCCTGCTTTTCTTCACCTCCGGAAGCTACTTAATTTGAATGCAGTTTTCCCCTTCCCTATGCTCCAAGCAGGAGAGTGATTTAAATAAATTTAGATAATTTTGAATAGGGACACCCTCTTGCCATATGCTCCCTTTCTGGAGCAATATAAATAAATTTGAATAGCTGCAACCTTGTGCAGTCCCTTGCTCCCAGGCCATGCCCTGACTGCACTAATGGCCACAGCCATCCTTTATTGTGCCCTCAGCATGAAAAGAAACTTAAAAAAAAATAAAAAATTGGTTTTAGTTCAGGTGGACAGCACCTGCTTTATGGCACTGCCACTGACGCACCACCCCAAGCTAGGGAGAATTTGAGGAGCAAGCAGGTGGAAGTGTGGGTTGAATGCCTACCTGACTGCAGGCAGGTGGGAGGTTTTCCCTTTGGGCCATACTCCACCCCTTGCAGATCACTTGTAGGACCTCTTGGAGCCTATTTACAAATCTGAATCATCAAAGGGACCCCCCATACCAGGTTTTCCCAGCTATGGCCCCCCTCTTTCACCACTTGGACCTCTCAGGGACCCACATACTACACTAGCCCACAAATGTTCACCCTCTTTTCCAATATGGACAACCTAAAGGATCACCCGAACCATGCTGACCTTACGTAGGACATTGACTTGGGTGAATCAGGAGCCTATGGCCATAATCAGGGTAGTCAGCAGGCAAATGACTTGGCTATGGGGCCTGAGAAGCCTGAAACTGGGGATAGAACTCAAGAGCCTGCTGCCAGGGCTAGGAGGGGCACAATAGGGTGTATGACACCATGGCTGCAGGGGCTCAAGAGCTAGTTGGCCCACCTTCAGAAGACCCACCTTCCTTGTCACTGGGCCACCCCCCCTTAACCTATGCAAGCCCTATCAGCTGACCTTCTTCCTTGCATTTGAAACCCCCTTCCCACCCACAGACCAACCTTGTCCACCCTCCCCACATTGCTGTGCCCTTCATGAAAAAGGTACTGCCACACATGTGCTGTGAGCACACAGCCAGTTTTTGGCAGTGGTAGTCCAGCTGCAGGGAGGATGGGAGGTCCAGTTGCAGAGGGTACAGATCTGAGGGGATTGACCACATACTTCTTGACTGTGCCTCATGAGGCTAGGTTCATGGCACCCACTCCTTCAGTGCATGGTAACATATCAATTCATCCCAATATATCTGCTCCATAAGAACTCATGCTGTACTATTTGATCCAGTGTCAATCAGCCCCCTGTACAAAACATTCCCTGACAATTCACCCCCAGCATAAATTTAGTATATTAAACTCTGGGGGGGGGCACAATTTGGAAACAAATTGGGCAGGGAGCCAACTGACACTGAAACTAATAGTGAGGCTGAAGTTTTCTCAGAGCGGATTAACCGGGACGATTTGACATGTAACCTCAGTGGACTCCCGCTGTAACAGATGCAGGCTCACCATTATGGCTCAAATTTCCCACCTCCATATCAAGTAACTAAATCATGTGTACTGATCCAGGTGAGGGAACTTCTGTATAGATTTTGATTCTGGATGCTGGGGATTACCTGTAAAACAAAGGTTACACAGGAATCACAGAGGATCCATAGTTCTTAGGGCAAAGTACAGATAAGACCAATAGTAAATAAAAGTACACTTATCTGATATAAGCACAGGTCAAAGTCCAGTCAGTGCTATGGAAATAAAGAGGAACATATGTTTGATACATAAAATTGCCATTAATTGGTGAATATTTGTTTTTAATGGCCATTAATGCATTGGCACAACACAACCATAATGTTTAATGGTAATGAAAAGCTCATTTGGACAGTTTTAATGGCCACTAATGTACTGGCACAACATGAACATAATTTTCATGGCAATGAAAAGCTTATTTGGAAAGTTTTAATATCCATTAATGCATTGGCACAACATGAACATAATTTTCATGGCAGTGAAAAGCTTGTTTGGACAGTTTTAATTGCCATTAATGTATTGGCACAGCTTGAAGATAATTTTAAGGGCAACCACACCCATTAAATATTTAATGGATATCTGTCATGATTCATTAATGGCATGGATGAGTAAAGTAATGGTTTACACCCTTGAAACATCAACAATTAATGGAAATAAAAATTGGCCATTAAAAAAGGTGATACAAAATTTAATGGTGAAAGTTAATGGGTTTGCATGAAAATAATGGAAAATTAATGGAATTTTAATGGATTTCTATGCAATAGTGCTGGTGTCCCATCTGTTTAATTAATGTGGATTCGAATATGTTATCTAAAATATTGGCAAATCATTTTGTGTATGTAGTGGAAGATCTTATAGCACTGCTTCAAGTGTGTGTTTTGCCAGGAAGGTCAGTTCATGATACCTTAGTGTTATTTTGTGAAGTGTTTGAAAGAAGTAACAAGGCTTCACTTTCCAGGTATGTCCTTTCTCTTGATCAGGAGAAGGCATTTGGCAAGTTAGCTCATGATTATCTGTTTAAAGTACTAGAGACGTATAGTATTCCGAGCATCTTGGCTGAAAGTGTCATATTCACAGGCAAGTGTTATTCTGTGTACTGTATTAATGTATGGCTGGGTTTAGAGATTCTTCTCTTCATGGGGGTAAGATAGGGGTGCCCCGTGAGTCCCATTTTGTATATTTTCAGGATAGGCCACTTACTTTGAAGAGTACAGGGTCATAATAGCGTGAAGGGTTTAGTAACTAAAAATGGTCTTCCTCGTGAATATTTTGGCTTATGCAGATGATGTTAGTGTTTTCGTACAACACTAATTGACTTTTAAGCCTCTGACCGTGGTATTGCAGAAATTTTCTGAAGCTTCTGTGTCATGGATCAATAGGTCAAAAAGCACTGGAATATGATTGGGTTCCAGAAGAAGGGAGTGGGCTCAGATAGCAGGAATTATGGTAGCTTGAGATAAGGTAGAAATTTTTAGACTAATTTTTGGGGAAGGGATATGGCCCTCCAGAACCGGGAACCTAGCATACAATCTGCTATAGTCCAAATAGTAGTTTGGAAAAATTGTCAATTATCAAAGAAGAAAAGAGATTTCATAATTAGAACATTGTCAATTCATAAATTTATATATATGTAATATATTTCTACCACCAGTCATTATTGAAACAAAGCTCCAAAAAATTGTATTTTCTTCTTTCTATGGGGCAACTGACTTAACTCAATTAAAAGGGGCATCACATATTTATTAGCAGCACAAGGGGGTGGGGATGATACACCCTGTGGTATTTTTATAGTATCTTCATAAGTTCTAACTTCAGTACAGTGTTATGCCAAGACTCTAGGATGTGGGTACCCATAGTGGCATTCTGGTTAGATCATTTTCTTCCTGAGTGGCAACAGCAAAAGATCTAGTTTTGTGCCAAGTCCCCAGGAGCATACTGTCCAGCTTTTATCAAAATGACATTGACCAAATTAAGACAATGGTCCTTGACTCCAATAGAGGTAGAGACCCTCTCTAAGAAGGATTTGTACACAGTAGTTATATCACATTTTTTCTTTCCAATACAGTTTTGCCATCATGCCCAGCAGTTCAGAGACAAGGGTATTTGCAACAATTATTAAATAAAAGGCTTCCTGTTTATGTATGGGAAGTTCTATACTTAGTATTCACAGGAGACTAGGGTTGAGAGGATCATGGAAACATAAGAGTATAGAGGAAAGATACTCCCCTAGACAGGAGTGCACGCAGGTTATAGAAACTCACGAACACCTTTTTATGGAGTGTGGATATGCGAAAGGTTTCTGGGAGTACTTAGCAGGGACATGGAACTGAGACTTGATCGCCCTGTTGTCATATGAGAACCTTATTCATGGGTTTGCCCCAGTGAAGTAGGGTTGGTTGCACAGTGGTACTTCGAGCATTATTTTCCTTGTTCTGAATTAGCAGGTGTGGCATGCAAGATGTGCTTTAGCCATTCAGCAAAAAGTGATTACATATGTGGAATTAAGACTGTCTGTATAGCAAGCAATAAGCCTTTTATATCAAAATGACATTTCTACTTTCCCAACAGCCCAAGTGATCATACTGTGACATGGAATTCCCACTGCTGTATATCTGTAAGAGTTTTCTTGTGTTAACCACATACAGCTGTATGTGACCAACAGTTCAGTGTTAACAAGACCAATTCTTGGACCACAGTCCTCCATTCTAAAATCTAGACAAATATAAAAACCTCACCTCCCCTTGCCCCATATGTAATTCCTACACACAATTCATTTGAACAGTTGTCACAAGTGATCAATGAAACTATATCAGTCAGCCCTAGATTTGGCACTACTATTAGAAATAATACACTACATACTAAACCTTCAAGCGACCAATCCTGTGAGGCCCCCATACATTCTATAACTACTCCTGAGAAAATAGCTGGTCATAAAGAAGTATTTGTACTGGGGGATTCAAAAACGAAATACATAGACCGTACGGTCTGTAACCCTGACAAGGAACATCGTACTTGTTCTAGTTATCAGGGGGCAAGGATTAATGACATCACAGCAATGCTCAATACAATTTTAAAACCAACTGAAAAAAACCCACTGGTAGTCATTCATGTGGGTATGAACAATATTTCCAAACAACCTCTGCATTGTATTAAGCAGGACTTTGTCGCCCTGTGTAATTTACTGGTAGAAAAAGGCTGTGACATCTGTCTCTCTGAGATATTACCTGTTCCAAGGGCAAATGATTTCATCATTTCTAAGATAAAATCCCTAAATGAATGGCTGAGGAAATGGTGCCTCAGACAAAATATTCCTTGCCTGACACATTGGGAGGAATTTCATCTTAACCCATCCCTTTTTTGTTGGGATGGTTTACATCTTAGTAGACGGGGCAGTATTCTACTGGGATGAAAAATCGCTACTTTTATTCATTCCCATTTAAACTGACTGCTAAGGTGGAGTTTGGGACATTTACCAAAACTCTTAACATGGGGACTCAGTTTTCTAGCTACAACCATTTAAACATCCTATCTCTTAACGCTCGATCGTTAAACATTAATAAACAGGCTGAGCTTGAACTTAAGGCTCATCTCCTTGATTTATCCCTAATAGCCATTACAGAAACCTGGGGCAATTCTTACAGAAATTGGTCATCTGAAATACTAGGTTATAAACATTACCTTAAAAATAGACCTGAAATTAAATCGGGAGGTGGGGTTAGTCTGTATGTTAGAGAAAGTATTACTTCCTATCAGTCTTCAGTAGACGTAGATTCTGAGAGTGTGTGGGTGTATATTCAACCTAAAGGCCTTCCACAAATTTTAGTTGGAACCTGTTACCGCCCTCCCTCTTCAGACAACACCTAAAGTTCAAGGTTAACAGAAGATATTTCTCAGCTAGCTAACAATGGCCCTGTCCTAATTTTAGGTGACTTTAATCTACCATAATCTATCAACTATTAACTTGGATACTTTAACGGGTGCTAATAATTATGACAATAACTTTCTTACAACCATTATCGACCTGGGCCTGTATCAACTAGTCAAAGAACCTACCCGGGGAAGTAACATCCTGGACCTTGTTATAACAAGTCTAGACATTCCTGTGAACAATTTACATATATCTGAACCTCTTGGTAATAGTGACCACATGTCAATATTCCTTACTATTCCGTTATCTCAACGCCCTCTATTAAATAAACAAAAAATTAAACATTATGAAAGAGCTGATTTTCAAAAGATAAATGACCATCTAAGCAATATTGATTGGATACACACCTTATCACCTCTCAACACTAACAAATCATGGGATTTTTTAAAAGCACAAATACAGATACTTGAACATCAGTACGTTCCTGATAAACACACGAAAGTTAGTAAAGGTAAAATTCCACCATGGTTTAACTCATCTATTAAAAAACAAATTTCACGCAAACGTAAGTTATTCTCTCTACTAAAAAAATTCCCCCTTGAATACTAATAATGAACTATTAACTCAATACAGGGAATCAGTTAAAATTCTTAAAAAATTAATACTGGAAGCTAAAAGAAACTTAGAATTCCGCATTGCACACACTAAAGACTCACACAAATCACTTTACGCTTATCTAAACAGTAAAAAGGGAAACAATAAAACAATTGGCCTCCTAAAAATAAACAATTCAGTAATATCCTCTGACTTCACCACTGCCAATACGTTAAATAACTATTTTTTATCAGTATTTACTCAGGACCCATCTCCTCCCCCATCTAATAATCTCCCATTAGGTAATATAGATTACAAGGAACTACAGAATTATATTTATAAATTATTACTAGCTTAAAAAAAAACACTAGTCCTGGCCCCGATGATATTTGTTCCAAATTCCTCTTGGGAGCTAAAGACACAATTACTCTACCACTTACAATTATCTTTAATACATCTCTCCAAGAATCCATGTTTCCCCTTGACTGGTTAATGGCAATAGTAACTCCCATTTTTAAACAGGGCTCGCATTCAAAAGTTGATAACTACCATCCAATCAGTCTAACCTCAATTCCCTGTAAATTACTGGAGAAAGTAATCAAAATACTTTTAGAAAAAGAAATAGAATCTTTAAACATTACTGACATCACTCAACATGGATTTAGAACTGGTTTATCTTGCACTACAAATTTGTTGTCCTTCTATAATTCCATAAGCTTGAACCTTGATTTAAGCATTCCTACGGATGTCATCTTGTTAGATTATAGTAAAGCCTTCGATACAGTATCTCATGCAATTTTGATTAACAAACTTACTCACTTAGGCTTTTCAGCAACACTAGTGTCATGGATAAAGAGCTGGCTGACTAATCGATCTCAGAGGGTCCGGGTCAATGGCACTATGTCAGACCTGGGCAAAGTAACGAATGGTGTCCCCCAGGGCTCTGTCCTGGGACCCACCCTGTTTAATATTTTCATTAGCGGTATGAAAATCCACTCAACTAACATTCTTATGAAGTTTGCAGATGACACTAAGCTAGGGGGTGCTGTTAACAATGTAGCCAATATACAGACAATGCTAACTGATCTTGCATCAATTGAACACTGGGTGGCTCTTACCAACAAAATGGACTTTAATGTGTCTAAATGCGCTGTTTTACATATGGGGAAAAATAACCCTAAACAGGTGTACACACTGTATGTAGAAACATCAAAACATAGAATTTGACGGCAGATAAGGACCGCTTGGCCCACCCAGTCTGCCCATTTCCCTACCTACTGGATAAGCTGCAGATCCTAGTTAACCAGCAGCCTACTTCTTCCTACCCCAACCCCCCAGAACTGCCTTATGACTATCCCATGCATGCTTGAATTCCACCACTGATTTTGACTCCACAACCTCCTCCGGAGGCCGTTCCATGCATCCACAACCCTCTCTGTGAAAAAATACTTCCTTAAATTACCTCTGAGCTGCCCCCCTCTATCTTCAAATTGTGCCCTCTTGTTCTTGCACCTCTTTTTTGAAAGATGCTACCCTCTTGGACTTTGTTGATTCCCATGAGGTACTTGAAAGTTTCTATCATGTCCCCCTCTCCCTCCTTTCCCGAGGCTATACATATTAAGCTCCTTAAGTCTCTCTTCTATGTCTTCCCGTTGCAGACCCTGCACCATTTTAGTGCCCTCCTCTGGACAGCTTCCATCCTGTCTATGTCTTTGCAGGAGATTGGGTCTCCAGAACTGCACACAGTACTCCAGATGGGGTCTCACCAGCTGTCTGTACAGAGGATAATAACTTCCTGTTTTCTACTGGTGATGCCTCTCCCTATGCATCCCAGTATCCCCCAACCCTCCTTGCTGCCCTCTCACATTGCTTGCCCATCTTCAGGTCATCTGATACCACCCCAGGTCCCTCTCCATTTTTGTTGTTGTTAGTATCTCACCCCCATTATGTACTCTACCCTGGGTTTTGTTTCCCAGGTGCATTACCTGCACTTCTTAGCATTGAATCTAAGCTGCCATACATTTGACCATTCCTCTAACCTTGCCAAGTCCCTTATCATCCTTTCCACCCCACCCTGTGCATCAACTCTGTTGCAGATCTTAGTGTCATCTGCAAAGAGACATACTTTTCCTTCCAGTCCCTCTGCAATGTTGCTTATAAAGACATTGAAGAGGACCGGTCCTAATACTGAACCCTGCGGTACCCCACTAGTAACCCTCCTTTCTTCTGAGTGGACTCCATTTACTATTACTCTCTGAGTCCTATTCTCCAGCCAATTCTTTACCCAGACTGTCATCTTGGGACCCACTCCCAGGCTGGCTAACTTGTATATTAATCTTTTGTGTGGGACTGTGTCAAATGCCTTGCTAAAGTCTAGGTAGGCCATGTCCACAGCTCCTCCCTGATCTACCTTTGGTCACCCAGTCAAAGAAATTTATCAGATTCATCTGGCATGACCTTCCACTGTGAATCCATGCTGCCTAGGGTCCTGTGCCCCTCTGGCCTCTGAGACACGACAATTCTTTCCTTTAGAAGTGATTCCATCATTTTCCCTATCACTGAGGTTAAACTAACAGGTCTATAGTTTCCTGCTTCTGCCTTGCTCCCACTTTTGTGAAGGGAATCATCTGCCCTCCTCAGTCCTTGGGTACCACCCCATCCTCCCATGATTTGTTAAAAGGGTAGTCAGTGGTGTCACTAGTTCTACCTTTAGTTCTTTTAGAATTCTGGGATAGATCCCATCAGACCCTATTGCTTTGTCCACCTTCAGTTTTAAGAGTTCTTTCAGAACCCTTTCTTCTGTAAATGGGCGGTATCAACTTCTGTATCCAGCGTGTGTTACTACTGTTTGTTTTATGTACCTCCCCTCTTCCTTTGTAAATACTGAGCAAAAATATTTGTTTAGTGTCTCTGCCTTTTCACAGTCTCCCTCTGCCCACCCTCCCTCCCTTTATTAAGCCTCACTATCCCTCCTTGGTCTTCCTTCAGCTCCCTGATGTGTACCTATAAAGGTTTTATCCCCCTTCTTAACTGAGTTGGCTATCTTTTCCTCGGTTTGGGCCTTTGCTGTTCTGACTGCCTTCCCAGCCTCCTTTTGCTTTAACTGATACAGTTCTTTGTCCTGCTCCTTCTGCGATTCCTTGTACTTCCTGAATGCTTTCTTTTTCTCTTGAACCTTCACTGCCACTTCCTTTGAGAACCATAGTGGTTTCTTACATCGTCTTGTTTTGTTTATTTGCTTCACACAAAGGCTCGTTACCTCTGTGATGGCAGTTTTTATTATTCCCATTGTTCTTCCACCCCTCCTTCCTGCCCATTTGCTAGTGCATTCCTTAGGCACTCACCCATTTTGGCAAAGTCAGCCCTCCTAAAGTCCAGTACTTTTGTCTTTGTATGGCTTGACTCTATTGCTGTGTTTATTGTGAACCATACTGTTCGATGGTCGCTAGTTCCCAGATGGCTACCCACTTCTACATCTGTAATCCTCTCTCCATCTCCATTTGAGAGAATCAAGTCTAATATTGCTCCTCTCAGGTGGGCTCCAATACTAGTTGTCTAAGGCATGCCCCTGTAGGGCATCTAGAATAACTGCACTCTTCAAAGTGGCAGCTTTAACTGCACTCCAGTTAACATCTGGCATATTCAGATCACCATCAGCAATATTCCTTTTTCTGCCATTCTAAGTATACTTTCTATCATTTCCTTGTCCATTCCTCCCCTGAGAGAGAGGTCTGTATCTAACCTCTGTGCGTATTGTGGTGCCATTGCCTGTCTCCAAATTTACCCACAGTGCTTCTTCTCCTCCTGTTTACCCTTTTGTTCTGTTGCTTTGATTCCTTCCCTTATGTAAGAACTACTCCTCCTCTCTTTACCCTCCCTGTCCCTCCTGTAGACAGTGTATCCTGGTATGTTTATGTCCCAGTCATGATTTTGTGTGTACCATGTTTCTGTGACTGCCACGATATCCAGATGTTCCTCCTCCAACAAGGCCACTAATTCAGGAAGCTTGTTACCCAGACTACGGGCATTAGTACTCATTGCTCTCCATTTTTTGATGGCTTTACCTTCTGTTGCAGCATCCCCCACTGACCGTTCTACCTCAGTCTTTTTCTCATTTAGTACCCTGTTTTGTAGGGAGAAGCTGGGATTTTCCTGCTGCTTGCCAGTACAACATCAAGATTAAGGTTTCCTGTCTTGAAAAAGATCTCGGGATCCTAGTAAACAATAAACTTACCCCATTTTCACACTGCAACAGAATTGCTAACCAAGCCAATGCTCTTCTTCGAAGGATTAATTGCACATTTGTTTCTAAAACTGAACAGTGCATCATTACTTTGTACAGATCTCATGTTAGGCCATACCTTGATTATGGTTCCCCTTTTTGGAGTCCTTACCTCATTAAGGATGTAGACAGAGTTGAGAAGACTCAGAGTAGAGCTACAAAAATTATTCCTCATTTAATACATCTGGACTATGAGTCCAGACTACAAAAGACAGGTTTGCATTCCCTTAAATTGAGAAGAACAAGAGGCGATTTACTACTGCTCTTTAAGATTATTAAATCACCCATTTTGATGAGACAATGTGGCATATCATTCTCTTCCAGAAAAATTGGACCAAGGCTAAATAACAAACAGTTGGATATCACTAAATGTAACACTAATAAAAGACAATATTTTTTCTCTATAAGAACTCCCCGTCTATGGAATACTCTTCCACAAGACATTATTGATGCAACTACTGTCATGTCTTTTAAAATGAAACTGGATAATTGGCTAACCAGATAGAATCACAACAATGATCCACACATGTGGAGGACAAGCTTGATGGGCCTCGGCTTTCTTTTGTCCTTTCAACCAAGTAACCAAGTAACCATGTCTAGCATATTGATATTTGTACATGTTTTTAACTGTACTTAGCTTTTCTTAAGGGTTTTTTTCTTTCCATTGTTTCATCATTTTGAGTAAATTTTTTCTGAGTCTGATTATGTAGGTTAGTGTGTCAAATGAGCGAATGCATTTGAGTGACTCAATTTAAGAGATGGAAGAATAGTGCGTGTCATTTTAGTAAGTTGTGCTTAATAGCGAATGTGATGTCAGTGAGGGCAACTTGTGGTGGGACAGTATTTACCCTACATTAGTAATTAGTGCGGTCTCAGAGATGGTTATTATTAGTAAGTGGGGTTCGGGATCGAAGCCCACCTATGGGGGGTGCAGAGGGAACAGCCCCCCACAGAAAATATAGTGTAGCATTTTATGTGTGTTAGATGTGGTTATGGGTTTTTGTATACTGAAGTCGCTGTCTTGACGTTCGCTGTTTTTGATATTCACTATAGTTGCTCACATTCATTTGTATTCACTCATATTGTTGGAGCTGTTTTTTTTTTCATTCTTTTGGCGTGGAACCTTTATGTAATGAGAATTACATGATAATGTATGTATAAGAACATTGTTTTTTTTTTCTTTGTGTTAATAAACATTACCCTACTCCTATGAAAAGTACTTTAGTTTCTTCTACTTCTATCTGGACACCACCAGAACAGCATAGGAGATGGTTAGAAGGGACCTCAGTTTAACATCTCATCTGAAGTACTGCACACCTGACAGTACATCACCCCCTAGTAGAGCACACAGGTGCCAGCCTTTAAGGTATGAGCCCAATCCCATAAGAAAATGTCTCTTCACAGAGAGAGTTGTGGAACAATGGAACAGATTATTCACTGAAGTTGTGGAGGTTCAGTCTGCTAATGATTTCAAGAATGCATGTAATAGATACAGGGGGCTAGTAATACCAAAAGGAGGTACACGGAGGGTGGAAATGGTTATCAGTAGTGTGGGAGCAAATGTGGCACAAGCATCATAGGGAAACTATCCTTTTATAATGATAGGTTGAGAAGGATAAGGTAGGGTATTGGAGAAGACTAGATGGACCATGGGTCTTTTTGTGCCAACAATTTCTATGTTTTTATGTTACATAAATTTTCTCCAGACAGGCAGTATGCCGGACCAGACATTAGGTCCAGGGATAGAATAGGATAGGATAGGATAGGATAAAATCAGGGCAGACTGAATGGACCAATGGTCTTTTTCTAGTGACATTGTCTATGTTTAGTGTCTAGTGACATTTTCTATGATTCTGTGACTCTATGCTCTTCTGCTGCTCCCTCTTCTCTACTCATTCTCCCCAGGTTGCACCTGGAAACAAGCTTTTTCTCTATGTGCTTATCCTGGTAAATTTAAAATATATTGTTAAACTGGGCCAGCCAGTGGCACTGAGGGTTGAGACACTGGATGCCACACCTCACGCCACACTGGTGACCCATGTTCGGGAATGGCCACTGGCCACCGGGGGGTCAGTCGGGGAGGGGAAGGATCGAGCATCCAGAGGACTGCTCTCTGGGGAGGGGGGATATGCAGCACCGGCACCTGGTTGCCCCCTGGCAGAGGCTGGGGAGCAAGGTGCAGTGCAAAAGCATGGGGGGAGCTGAGTACAGATGCATTGAGGGGAGCACACATGGAAGCATGTGGGTTTCTCCTTGACTTGCGTCATTGCATGCACTTGGCTCTGGAGGGAGCAATCACAGAAAAAAAAATGCCGGCTCTTCACGTATGAGCTGTTCCTGGTGCCTATCTCCTCTGGCCATGACAGTTCCACCTGTGATGGCCTTACTCGGGGGGGGGGCTTCCCCGAGTATGAGGGAGCAAGTCACTGGGAGACAGGCAAGCCCATTTGTGGGGCTGGAGGAGCCCAGCCCCAAAAAGAAGATAAAAAAATATATATATATACAGTATATATATATTGTTAAACTGACCAGCCCCAGTCTACCCCAGCTGCCCCTCATAATTCAACAATATCACTGTCACACATAGAAACATAGGATTTAACAGCAGAAAAGGATCACTTGACCCACCTAGTCTGCCCATTTTCCCTACCTGTTTCATATACCGCAGATCCTAAATGATCTGTAGTTTACCATCTCTTTCCTATCGTTAGAGTTCCTTTATGTCTGTCCCATATGTTGTATTCCCCTACCATTTTTTCCTCATATCCTCTGCTGGGAGGCTGTTCCATGGATCCACAACCCTTTCCATGAAAAAATACTTTCTCACGTTACATTAAGTCTACCCCCCCCCCCAAATCTTCATATCATGGCCACTTGTTCTTGAACATCTTTTTTTTTTTTGAAAGATGCTACCCTCATGTACCTTATTTATACCCTCGAGGTATTTGAAAGTCTCTATCATATCCTCCCTCTCTCCTCTCTCCTTCAGGGAATAGGGAGACTAGGAGGACCAAGCAGTCCTTAGCTGCCGTCAAAGTCTATGTTTCTATAAATACATATTGAGATCCTCCAGTCTCCACTCATATGACTTTTGGTGCAACCCTGCACCATTTTTGTCACCCTTCTCTGAATTGCTTCTACTCTGTCTTTGCCCTTTTGGAGATGCGGCCTCCAGAACTGGACACAATACTGTAGATGAGGTCTTACCAATGTTCGATACAGTGGCATCACCACCTCCTTCCATCTGCTGGATATACCCCTCCCTATGCACCCCAACATTCCACTGGCTCTCCTCACAGCCTTCTCACATTGTTTAGTAACCTTTAAATTATCCAATATGGTTACTCCCAGGTCCCAGGTTATATATATATATATATATATATATATATATATATATATTACATATTGTATATTATAAGGGAGAGGAACATGTGGGGAGTGGTGCAATGCACTGGCTGTGGGGCAGCAGTTTTCTGGGAGACATTCTGGAAACTGATTTGCTGTCCTATTTGCAGGCAACTGTCAACTCAGAGGGAGGAGGTAGCTCACCTCCATGCTGAACTGACAAGGACTAAGGAGGCCTCCCCGCACAAAGATCACCACTGCCACAGAGGCTGCCAAGTATGAAGAGCAGGTGGACCACAGTGGGTTCTGGGAGGGTACGGGTGGTGGAACAGAGGCAAAGCCCCCTAGTTGTACCTCTACACAAACCATATGCCAGTCGGGCAGAGCAAGGTTCATCTATGATGGCACCCTCAGTGGAGACCAAGAAGAATGCTGAGGACACCCACAAGGGAGACCCACAGAAGGGTGGCAAGGGACACCACAGGGGAAGGAAACAGCTTCTGATAGGGGACTCAATTGTTAGAAGGGTAGACCTGGGGAAGGGAGAGGAGAGGGAAGTAAGGTGCCTGCCTGGTACCATGGCTTGGAGGGACAAGAAGCGAATCATCAGGATTGCAGAAGCAGCATCACAGGAGAGGGAACTAGATATCATTGTCCACCTTGGGACAAATGACCTAGCTAAGCATGGGATCAGTGCAGTGCAGGATGAAATTGTGGAGTTGGAGAGGGGTCTCAGAGAGGCAGCAAGCACAGTTACCTTCTCAGAGGTGCTGCCAGTCCATGGCAGGGGTGAGGCTAGGGTACTACACACCATGCAGTTTAATGAATGGTTGCAAACCTGGTGCAGAGCACAGGGCTTTGGCTTTATTGGGGGCTGGGGGTACACCTGGAGAGAGGAAGGTTTATACTAGCATGATGGTCTGCATCTGTCCATGAAGGGAACCAAGATCCTAAGTGACAGATTTAAATGCTTCCTTGGCAAGCTTTTAAACTAGCCATGGGGGGAGGTGCTAATAAGAGGCAGGAAATTTCAAGTCTCCCCCCACAAAACATGACGGGTAGTAAGGTAAACACTGAGGTACAGTGCTCAACAGAGGGCAGGACAGGGGTAAATGGAAAAATAGACAGAGATGGGGGAAAAAAGGATAAAGCCAACATTAAATGGAGGGCAATGAGTACCAATGCCCATAGTCTGGGAAATAAGCTTCCTGAGCTAGTAGCCCTGATGGAAGATGAAAAATTGGATATTGTAGCAGTCACAGAAACATGGTACATGGAGAACCATGACTGGGATGTCAACATACCAGGGTGCACAGTCTACAGAAGGGACAGGGAGGGGAAAAGGGGAGGTGGAGTAGCTCTATATAAGGGAAGGGATCAAAGCTACAGAACTAAAAAGTAAAGGGGGAGGACAAGAGGCACTCTGGGTCACCTTGGAGAGAGGAAATGGCATCACAATCCGCACAGAGGTTGTATACAAACCCCCATCTCAAGGGAAGGAAATGGACAAGCAAATGATAGAGGACATTCTCAAAATGGCTGAAAAAGGGGAGATACTTTTAACGGGGGACCTGAATATGCCAGATGTTAACTGGATGACATGTACTGCAGCCACATCCAAGAGCAGGGTCATTCTCGATGCCCTGCAGGGGGCAGGCCTTAGACAGCTAGTGTTGGTACCCACTCAGGAGGAAGCAATACTAGACCTGGTACTCTCAAATGGAGAGAGGATCACAAATTTAGAAGTCAGTAGACATCTGGGAACAAGCGACCACTGCACAGTGTGCTTCACAATAAGCACAAACATGGAGACAAGCCATACAAAAACAAGCATACTGGACTTTAGAAGGGCTGACTTTGGCAAAATGGGTGAATACCTGAGGAATACACTGGCAAATGGGCAAAAAGGATGGGATGGAAGAACAATGGAGAAAAATCAAAACTGCCATCATAGAGGCAACAAGCCTTTGTGTAAAACAGATAAAGAAAACAAAGCAGAGTAAAAAACCACTACGGTTCTCAAAAGAGGTGACAGGGAAGGTTAAGGAGAAAAAGGCTGCATTCAAAAAGTATAAGGCATCACAGAAGGAGCATGACAGGGAACTGTATCAATTAAAGCAGAAAGAAGTGGGGAAGGCAGTCAGAATAGCAAAGCCAAACTGAGGAAAAAATAGCCAAGTCAGTTAAGAAGGGGATAAAACCTTTATAGGTACATTAGGGAGCATAGAAAGGTTAAGGAGGAATAGTGAAGATTAATAAGGGAGAGGGAAGGTGGGCAGAGGAGACCGTGAAAAGGCAGAGATACTGAATGAATACTTTGCTCAGTATTCACAAAAGAAGATGAGGAGGAGTTACCAAACCAGACTATAGAAGCACTCTGGGTAGGGGGTTGACACCAGTCCATTTACAGAAGAAAGAGTCCTGAAAGAACTCCTAAAACTCAAGGTGGACAAAGTAATGGGGCCTGATGGGATTCACCCCAGAATCCTAAAGAACTAAGGGAGGACCTAGTGACACCACTGACCACACTTTTAACAAATCATGGGAGGATGGAGTGGTACCTGAGGACTGGAGGAGGGCAGATGTGATTCCCTTCACAAAGTGGGAGCAAGGCAGAAGCAGAGCACAGACCTGTAAGTTTGACCTCAGTGGTAGGAAAATGATGGAATCACTTCTGAAAGAAGAACTGTTGAGTACCTAGAGGCCAGCGGGGCACAGGACCGAAAGCAGCATGGATTTACAGCAGGAAGGTCATGTCAGATGAATCTAATAGATTCTTTGACTGGGTGACCAAGTAATAGACCAGGAGGGGCTGTGGATATGGCTACCTAGACTTAGCAAGGCATTTGACAGTCTCCCACAAAGATTAATAATCAAGTTAGCCAGCTTGGAGTGGGTCCCAGGGTGGTAGCCTGGGTTGCAAACTGGCTGCACAACAGGACACAGAAGGTAATAGTGAGTGGCACACATTCCGAAGAAAGGGGTGTCACTAGTGGAGTACCTCAGAGCTCAGTACTGGGTCCAGTCCTCTTTAACATCTTTATAGGTGACATTGCAGAGGGTCTGAAGGGAAAGGTAAACCTCTTTGCAGATGATACAAAGATCTGTAACAGAGTTGATACACAAGGGGGGTAGAAAGGATGAGAAGGGACTTGGTAAGGTTGGAGGAATGGTCAGATATATGGCAACTTAGATTCAATGCAAAGAAGTGCAAAGTAATGCACCTGGGAAACAAAAACCCAGGAGAAGAGTACACAATAGCAGGGGAGGTACTAACAACAACAAAAATGGAACAGAACTTGAGGGTAGTCATATCAAATGATCTAAAGGCGGGTAAGCAATGTGAGAAGTCAGTGAGGAGAGCCAGGGGGATACTGGGATGCATAGGAAGGGGCATCACAAGTAGAAAAAGGGAAGTGGTTATCCCTCTGTACAGACAGTTGGTGAGACCCCATCTGGAGTACTGCGTGCAGTTTTGGAGACCTCATCTATGCAAGGACATAGACAGGATGGAAGCAGTCCAGAGGAGGGCAACTAAAATGGTGCAGGGTCTGCAGCAGAAATCATATGAAGAGAGACTGAGAGAGCTTAATATGTATACCCTTGATGAAAGGAGGGACAGGGTGGACATGATAGAAATGTTCAAGTACCTCAAGGGAATCAACAAAGTCCAAGAGGGTAGCATCTTTCAGAAAAAGAGATGTGTAAGAACAAGGGGACACAATTTAAAGATAGAGGGGGGATGGCTCAGGGGTAATCTGAGGAAATCTTTTTTTCATGGAGAGAGTGGTGGATTCGTGGAACTGCCTTCCTGGGGAGGTTGTTGGGGCTAAAACGGTGGGGGAATTCAAACATGCATGGGACAGACACAAGGCAATTGTAGTGGGGGGTTGCAGGAAGTAGGCTGTTGGTTAACTAGAATCTGCAGCTTATCTAGTAGGTAGGGAAATGGGCAGACTGAGTGGGCCAAGTGGTCCTTATCTGCCGTCAAAGTCTATGTTTCTATCTCCCTTTCATGTTTGATGGCTGTCAGTACCTCCCCCCATCATGTACTTCCCTCCTGCTTTTCTGTGTCAAGTGGAGAGTACCTGTTCTGGAGGTCCAGGGATGGCTGTTACTTCCCCCTACCTGATCATCAACTCATATCCCGTCTGACATGGACTGACACCAAGTTCTAGCTGTGTTTTTCTCTCCTGTCCTTTTCTTCCTGGTCATTTCATCCATCTGCAGTTATGTAATACATAGAAATATTGGAGTTGCAGGCAAAAAAAAAGTCCATGTGGCCCATCAAATCTGCCCAGTACTACCTATCTAATGTGTATCAGATGTCAGTGTCTCTATCGTGTTAATCTCATTCACCATACGCCACCATTCCTACCTGTTTGGGAGCAATTTTTTAGCCACCTTTTAAGGATACATTTTCTGCAATACCCTTAGTGAAACATACTGTAGATATATTATGTATAGTACTTTACTCAGTTATCTTGTCAAAAGATATGCAATTGTAAACTATAAAAAGAATGCAAAGTATGCTGTTTTGGGCCAACATTCAGCTGTACCTAAAATATTAATGGTGCTGCTTTTATATTATATTCTTTTTTTCATTGTACGCATTGTCAGAACAAATTAAATGCCTGGGTGGATACATTAAGAATAGGTTAAACAAGAATGGGATTATATAACTAACATCAGTGCATCTGGTCCCTTGGCTTAAAATAAAACACAGAGTGTGGGTATACTGCACTTGAACAAGAAACCAAACAGAATAGGACTTAGAAAAAAGGAACTGCTCCCACTGCATGAGAAGCTAAATGAAGTAAAAATCACAGGAAAAATATTCCACTGAAAGTGAAGTAAATCTAACTTTGCAAACATCTCAGCTAGAAAATCATCAGGAAGTAGTGGATGTGCCAACATGCAGCTACACAGATATTGATTTGAATGAATGCCCTCACAGACAGAGAGCTAAACCTGGAAATGTTTTATAGAATCTGCAGACTGCCTTCTGGATTTCCAAGTGCTTCGATCAACATGCCAAAATAACACTGAACCTTACATATAAATGGCACTTTATATGCAAAACTTAGCAGCCTCCATTTGATAGCCAGAGTGAATTACATTAGTTACAACATGTATTTTAAGGACATAGGAAATGTTGACCGGGATACTAGCAGTATCCTAACTGCCAGTGAATCTTTAAGGGGAATCTGTACCATCTTATCATATACAGTATATTATTTAAAATTTGAAAGTGTTGTTCAAAATTTCTAGTTCCTAATTGCCCATGTCAGATTTAAATTCCTCTTCCAACTCCGTGATTTCCAGCTGTATTTTAACTGTTGCTGTATTTCAGCATCTCTTTCACCTTGACCTCATGTATTTCCTTAGACTTTTTCTTCATTCCTTATTGTTGCCATACTGTATGGAAAATAGAGAGCAATAAACTTTCAAGATCAGTAGGAAAGGTCTTACAAAGAGAGCTTGGCAAATTTCAATATATATTCCCTGGAGGCTAGAAGATAAAGGAGAGATATGACTGAAACATTCAAATACTTACAGGGGTACAACAGGGTGGATCAAACGTGGCTGTCCAATTTGGGCCACACCTTTGAAACTGTAAGCCATCAGTATCAGGACCACTTAGAAACTCTTGCTAGCTGAAGGCTGCCCAGGATGCTGTGCATTGTTGGCGCTTATATAATTGTGGGTGGCTCCATTGTTCCTCAGTTCTTTCAGGGATCAGTGCAGGGGAACAGCACAGGGGAAGGAGGTTGGCTTTGTCTCAACATGGGACCCCTCTTCTCCTGCACCTAATAATCTGCAGGAGCCACATCATTAAACTTCATGAAAATACCCACCAAGACAATGACCTAGGCTATATTAAAGATCATAGTAGAGATATTAGCAAGGGCTTAATATGCAGTTTGAGGGAGGATATCTGCACAGAAGGGGTGGGGTGGGAGGGGCAAGGCAGGGGCATGACAGTAGCAGAGAATGGGTGGGCAACAGAAAGGGGCAGTGGGCACGGGGGAGGGAGAGGGTTCGGGTAGATTAATGCGGTGTAATGGATGCGGAGCTGCAGTGTACATGGCTATACTGTAGCAAGTGGGGTTTTGCCAGATTTGTAGAAGATTGACTGAACTAGAGGCAAAAATCATCAGGCTGAGGAGGGAGTTGGTGGAGTGGAACAGGGGAAGAAGTATGGGTGAGGGGAACAAATTTGGGGCTACTGATAGATGGAGGGGGATGAGAAAATGTACGTGGGATATGCAGGAGTCACTTCCAGAGTGGGAAATAATCCAGGCTGTTGGAGGAAAAGGGGATGGTGGGAGGTGGGGAGGAGGAGGCAAGGCAGGAGGAAGCAAGGTATGGGTATGGTAGAGATGGTTGGAGGAATGGGGGATGGCAGTTGATGGGTAGAAGAAGGAGTGCAGTAAGGGAGGGGATTATGCTGGAAGAAACAAGAAATGGGAATGGCGGTGAGACTATGGGTAGCGTGCATAATAGGTATGTTCCATTAAGAAATCTGAAGGACACAGACAATCAGGAAGGGGCTGGTACCATGGTGGATAGGAACAGTGTGGGGGGAGAGAGAGGGCAAGTTGGCAGGGGGAAAAAGGATGCACGGGTAGGGGGAGTAAGGGAGAGGCAAAGAGAGGCTAAGGCTGATAAATCAAGGTTACCAGGATGGGACAAGGATACAAGAGCAGTGGACAAGGATTCAGGAGGGGAGGGGGAATTTACTGGCAAGTTAAGCATCAATGTAGATGGAAAGGTGACACAAGGGGCAAGTAGGAGTGATAACACAGCTGATGGGCAAAATGAAAAGGGGGAGAGAAATGAGGAGTTAACAAAACCTCCAGAAGGAAATTCTATGGTGGGAAGAATTTCGGGGTGGAAGGTGGGGACTACAGTAGCTATGGTTCATGGTGATGATCAGATTTCCATGGAAGAGGTGGTACATACAGGGGGTCTGGAGGAAGCCACCGGCTGGGTAAACCCAGGAGATAGGAGCAGAGACACAGAGCGGGATTTAGGGTTCGGTCAGCAAAGAGGGGATGTAAGAGTTATCATATTTGGTGACTCCATGATCAAGGGCATCAGGTGGGGTGGGAATCAGAACAGGAAGAGCTCAGTTTGGGTGGAATGCTTACCATGGATGACGGTGTACAAAATGAAGCACATCAACCCAACAGGTGACAAGAGATGGGGAAGGGAAGCCCAACTTGGTAGTGCATCTTGGCACTAACGACTTAGCAGAGAACAGTCTTCAGGAGGTCAAAGCAAGTTTTAGAGAAATGGAAAGGGTGCATGGTAATGAAGTGTGATAAGTTGCCTTCACTGAGGTATTGCCTGTACCTAAAGCTAATACACACAGTAAGCAAAAAAACTAAGAAATTTAATGAATGCTTAAGAGGGTGGTGTGAGTCCATGGGATTTGGGGTGGTAGGTAATTAAGGGGGAGACATGGGCAAACAGTAACTTGTATGCCCCAGACAGGCTACACCTTAGCAAGGAGTGCACAGCAGTTCTGAAGAAGAAACTTGAGGAGTTTCTGGCATCCAACTTCAAGTTAAACGATTGGGAGGAAGGGAGCCAATACATATCAAACAGTCGGAGGCTCAGGTCAACAGTGGACCACTGCCTCCCCTCCAGATGGTAATATAAAACACTGGGAAGCTACTACGGGAGGAAGGTGTGAGGAAATGGTTAGAGATGATGAGGATCATGGGAAAGGTTGGGCAATAGTATCCATGAATGCAAGGAGCCTAGGTAATAAGATGCCAGAGCTTCAAGCACTTTTGGCAGGGGGGAGCTCATAGATATTGATGCCATCACGGAAAAGGGGGCAAATCAAAACAGAGAATGGGACTTAATACCAGGCTTTAGGTTGTATAGATGGGTCAGGGACACTGGCAAGGGAGGAGGGGTTGCTGTTTACATAAGGGAGGGGATAGAGTGTAGCAGAGACGAAGGCGGCGAAGGGAATATGGAAACCTTGTGGGTCAATTTAAGCAAGGCAAAAAAGCAAGAGAATCAGGCTAGGGTTGGTGTATAGACCACCACCCCAGAAGGAGGAGAAGGACAGGGAGCTGGTGGGGGTTATACAGCAGAATTGTAGAAGGGGCAGCCCAGTGATGTTTGGAAACTTCAACTTACCAAGGGTAGAGTGGGACACCATGACATCAGCTAAGAACAGGGAACAAGACATCCTGAACTCCCTCCAGAATATGTTCCGGACACAGCTGATAAGAGAGCCGACAAGAGAGGGCAACATCTTAGACCTTGTCTTGTCAGATGGTGATCAGGTAAGGGAAGTGAGGTTGGAGGACCCCATAGTGGGGAGTGACCGTAGTTCAGTATGGTTCTCCCTTGAGCTGGGCAGAGAAGAGGCAGTAATGCCACCAAGGTCATAGACTTTAATAGGGCCAACTTCGCTAAGATGGCTGCAGTACTGGGGAGGCATGTGGTTACCATAAGTACAGACATGGACACATAGAAACATAGACTTTAACGGCAGATATGGATCGCTTGGCCCATCTAGTCTGCCCATTTCACTCCCTACTAGATATACCACCAACAGCTTAATCTGGTTCAAGATCAGTTGGCATTCATCTGTATCCACCCCGGTCGTGCCTGAAAATAGGCAGGATTTGTTTATTGCACTTACCCGGTCAACAAAAACTAAATAAATAAATAAATAAGCTGCAGATCCTAGTTAACCAACAGCCTATTTCTTCCTACCCCCCCACAAGAATTGCCTTATGTCTGTCCCATGCATTCTTGAATTCCCACACTGTTTTTGACCCCATAAGCTTCTCAGGAAGGCCGTTCCATGCGTCCACCACCCCTTTCTGTGAAAAAATACTTCCTCACATTACCCCTGAGCCGTCCCCACTCTATCTTCAAACTGTGTCCCATTGTTCTTGCACATCTCTTTTTCTGAAAAATGCTACCCTCTTGGACTTTGTTGATTCCCTTGAAGTACTTAAAGTTTCTATCATGTCCCCTCTCTCTCTCTCCTTTCCTCAAGGGTATATATACTAAGCTCCTTTAGTCTCTCTCTGTATGGCTTCTGTTGCAGACCCTGCACCATTTTAGTTTCCCTCCTCTGGACTGTCTCCATCTTGTCTATGTTCTTGCAGAGGTGGGGTCTCCAAAACTGGATACAGTACTCCAAATGGGGTCTCACCAACTGTCTGTACAGAAGGATAACAACTTCTTGTTTTCTACTGGTGATGCCTCTCCCTATGCATCCCAGTATTCCCCCAGCCATCCCTACTGCCTTCTCACATTGCTTGCTAACCTTTAGGTCATCTGATATGGTTATCCCCAGATCCCTTTTCATTTTTGTTGTTGTTACTACCTCCCTTCCCCCACTGTGTATTCTTCCCCTGGGTTTTTGTTTTCCAGGTGCATTACTTTACACTTCTTTGCATTGAATTCAAGCTGCCATACTTCTGACCATAACTCCAACCTTGCCAAGTCCCTTCTCATCCTTTCTGCTCCCCTTGTGCATCAACCCTCTTGCAGATCTTTGTGTCGTCTGCAAAGAGGCATACTTTTCCATCCAGAAATGGGACATCATAAAGCTGGAGGCCACAAACTCCTGCACTGAGTGGAAGAGTAAGAAAGCTAGATCTAATAAACTGAGCTGTGGACCAAGGAAGTACAGACAAAGGTGAGGGAGAAAAGGGTGGCCTTCAAACACTATAAGAGGACCTATAAAGTAACAGAAAAGGAGGATTACATCAGGAGCTCAAGGGAGGTAAGGACAGCCAGGGCTACAAAGGAGCTAAGGCTTGCTCAATGGATTAAAAAGGGCAAAAAAGGGTTCTTCAGATATATCAGGGAGAGAAGGAACTGCAGGGAGCAGATTTCTAGAATTAAGATGAGAAGAGGATGGGTGGATAAGGGGGATGAACAGGCAGAGGTATTAAATGAATACTTTGTTCAGTTTTTACAAGGGAGCATGAGGTACTAGACAACAGGGGCAGGATAGGGTAGGGAAAGAAGGGGGAGCTAGGATGGTAGAAGAGGGGTTCTCTGTGCAGAGGGTGGTAGAAGGCCTAAGGTCTCTGTGGACAGATAAAGCCCCAAGACCAGATGGGATACACCCGAGGGTCCTAAAGTAACTCACAGAGGTCCTGGTGGCGCCTCTGACAGAAGTATTCAACACATCCCTTCTATTAGATGTGTGCCTCTGCATTAGAAGATGGCACATGCGGTACCTATCCACAGAAGTGGCTCTTGGAACAAACCAGGGAATTAGCGTCCAGTCAGCCACATGTCAATTGTGGGGAAAATAATGGAGACTATCCTGAAGGAATGAATAGTGGCATTCCTGCAGGAGAATGGTCTCCTTGATGACTGGCACCCAGGGAAGGTCTTGGCAGATGAACCTTGTGGTATTTTATGACGGGGTGACTAGGGCTCTGGATGAAGGAAAGGTGGTTGATGTCCTGTATTTCGACTTTAGCAAGGCCTTCGACTCTGTGCTACACAGAAGGCTGATACGCAAGCTGAAGGACCTGGGGGTGGGGGATAAGGTGGTCAGATGGATTGGGAACCGGCTGGAAAACAGACAGCAGAGGGTGGTGCTAAGGGGGAACTGTCATCACCATGGGCAGTCATCAGTGGGGTCCTGTAGGGCTCAGTGCTGGGGCCTGTGTTATTCAGCATCTACGTAGGGCAGTAGTGAACCAAAGTCGGATAACCCCGTTTGCCAATAACATCAAACTGGGAGCAATGGTGGATGGGGTAGAGGTGGGGGGTGCTGTAGAAAGACTTAGAAGCTTTGGAGAAATGGTCATGCACCTGGCAGTTGGATTTCAATGCAAAGAAGTGCAATGTTATGCACTTCGGAAACAAACATCCTGGATACAGTTACCATCTGGGGGCAGGTATCGGTATCCATCGAGGAAAAAGATCTGGGTGTGCTGGTCACAGGCCATATGAATCACTCAGCACAGTGTAGGAAAGTGGCGGTGAAGACCAATAGAATTCTGGGGTGCATAGCAGGGAGAATCACCTCAAGGAATGAGAAGGTGATTCTGCCGCTGTACAGGGCACTGGTGAGGCCTCACTTGGAGTACTTGTGCAGTTCTGGTGCCCCTTCTTAAAAAAGGACATCAGACTGTTGGAGGAGGCACTTAGAAGGGTGACTAAGATGCTAATCAGAATGAGGGAAAAGCCCTACAAAAATAGGTTATGGAAGCTCGGTATATACTCCCTGGAGGACAGAAGGGACATGGGCAATATGTTTGAGACCTTCAGATACTTGAAGGGCATAAATAGGGTTAGCCATGAGGACCTGTTTAAATATAGAAAAGAAGGGATCACAAGAGGGCATAGTCTGAAATTGGAGGGGGGTAGGTTCAGAGGAGAGATGAGGAGACACTTTCTCAAAGAAAGGGTGGTGACAGCATCAAATTCTTTGCCTGAGGAACTGGTTTCACAAACATCAGTAGGGGGATTCAAGAAGGGGTGGGGCAGGGTTAAGAGCAGGATCAGAAAGAGGAAGGAGGATGATGATTGTAAGTCAGATGGTGCTATCAGTGTGGAAGGAGAAAAGGAGTTGGGGGGGCAGCATCAGTACTCAACACTGAGAGCTGCTCACCCAAGCAGACTTGATAGACCGTAAGGCCTGTATCTGCTGGCAGCACGGTATGTACGCATGTTCTGCAGTTGACTGCTCTTTGGACCTGCAGAGAAACAACACAGACACTTATACAATTTTGATATTTTTGTATACTAATTGAAAAACTTTGTCAATGTTGTAATTCACACCATCAACTGTTCATCTATTTTTGATTTTTATAAAGAATACTTTTACTCCTCTTGTTTTACTATTTGGGGAATTCTCTCCTATAGCATAAGCAGGGGTCAACCTTAACCTTTTTTTACACTAGCCAGCAGGACAAGTTGGTTAAATATTGCACTAGTCTGCAGATGGTTGCACTAGCCAATAATTATAATGGTAAATTTTGGTCACTTATACAGGAAAAAGGGCAAGCCAAGAAATACTCTGATTATTGCATATTTATCCTGCTCCCACACTGCTTCCAGCCCTTGCAAAAAAAAATGATTGCAGTGCAATCACATGCAGTGTGCATTCTCACTGTTTTGTACCATGGTCCCCTTGCTTCCTCTTTTTGTGCCCCCCTCCCCACAAAACCAGAGGCTACCATAATAGTAAATATTTAGTCAAGTAGTCCTGGCTGTGCACACACAGTAGCCAACATCATCATGCACCTCACAACAGTCTCACACCCACCCACAGGGCAATGAACAGAGTCAGGCAGAGAAAATCACTCAGCCCCCACCCTGTGGTCAACTGGACCTGCACTTCTGAAAGTTTTCATACGGTGTCAAATGAGCCAGGAGGAGATCTAGGATTTCTTTGGGGAGGGATCAATACAAACCTAGAGGTTGGGGATATAGAAAACCTTGACATTTCTGTTTATTTATACCAGGCACAAAAGTATTGATTTAACATGCTCTGCCCAAACAGTAACATATTTTTCTTAAACACGGTCCTTTTATCAGCTTGCTATGGGGAAACAGTACAAAGCTATGATGCTATACTGCCTCTGTTTCAATATAGGATGATCTATGCACCCCAGGAATGCCTATTTTAACCTTTCAAATTATACATTTTATTAAGGTTTATTTTTGCACCACACATAGTCCAAAGCATTGTTTTTAGGGTGAAATGACATGCTGGGTAGGATAAGGGTGGGACTGCATGGATGGCATGGACTGGTGTGGTCCATTAAGAAGAGCTGTGGACCCCTAGACCTGCCTGTAATGGCAGCTATGGGTCTATAGGTGGTCACCTCAGAGTCTGATCTGCAGTGGTGTCCAGGGAAAGTATAGAGCTGAGAGACTGAGAGGTGGGAGGGAGCAGTTATGGTAAGGCTGTGATAAAACCCACCACCTGCAGGGCACATCCTGTATACCTCTTAGCATTTTGTCACTGAAATGTTGGCTGCGGATCCTCAGACTGGGAAATGAGGCACACTGGTCTTAATAATGTGGGACAAATCCTCAGATAAAGGCAAGTTCAGAAAACTGGAAGTTAGTGACTTAACAGCACTCTGCCCTTGATCACAGCCTGCACACTAGCTGAATGTCCTAACAATTGCATGATAATGATTCACATTGAATATTTTGTTGGATCCCCTTCTTGAACTGCAAGATAACTGTTGCACTTAATGAGCTGTTAATCATACCAGGCCCCCTGGAATACTGAGGGAGATTAGCATATGGACTACAGCCTGCTAAATATGTGTTTAACTTCATTAACAGCCGTAAAAAACTACACTAGTCAAGATGAACAAGTAGAGGGTTAGCTGCACTAGCCAATGTCAATTTGCACTAGGTCCTGGGCTAGTAAAACAATGTTAAAATCAACCCCTGACTGCATAAGGCCT
Organism: Neoceratodus forsteri; assembly: GCA_016271365.2. Classification (NCBI taxonomy): domain Eukaryota; kingdom Metazoa; phylum Chordata; order Ceratodontiformes; family Ceratodontidae; genus Neoceratodus; species Neoceratodus forsteri. The sequence goes on from CM057452.1 coordinate 1,572,851,877, forward strand.
GCAAGATTAACCACTTACACAGGCCACAAGGAGACAATGAACAAAGGCTCTGGAAAATATCCTCATCTCCCATGGCATCTCCAGTCAAGGTCGCAGGTCCCAGGCCTGCTTTTCACTCATGTCTGACTGTCATCATAAAGCATACTCCCTGGCAGTCAGCCGCACTGTCAGCAACACTGTTGGAAGGACCTTTGGGACACACAAAACTAAACTGCATCACCGATACACTCCTCTAACCGTCACCATAAGCATTAGGAGATTCATGCTTCAGTGGTGGAAAGACAGTTGAGGTCCTTATTGAAGGATGGCAAGTCCTCATCACTGACCACTCCAGTGATGTCAACTACAGCCCCCACCCAACTGTCCTAGTATACCAAGTCAGGGCTTGACTCTGGTGCTGCCACACCTACTATGGGTGGTACGCCACCTCTGTTGTCTGGCTCTGTTCCGTTGATGCCGGTAGTCACATATAGAATAATTCATGAGGAAGTGTATACCACAAGGATTTTATGCACACTCAAGGTGTGTGATGCCCCATGAACCCCGAGGGTGAAGCCTGAGGGGTTTATTAAGGCATCACATGCAAAGGGTGTGCATAAAATCTGAGTTACCACACTTTCTGAATTTTATTTTTTATGTTAACTGGCTCCTTTGTTATTCTTTTTTTATGTTACACGTCTTAGTCTGTGGAAGAATAACATGAAACAGTAATTTGAAACAGTAAAGAAATTATATTACACAAAATGTGCAAGAGTAGCTGTTTAACTACTGAAAAATGTTTAATTCTATAATTTAACATTTTTAACATTTCTAACAGCTCCCCATTGTAAAGCCCCCCACAAGAAAAAAACTGATGTCAAGGCAATGTGAGAACTACTTAAAATGCATTTTACAATTTAAAAGTTTACGATTAGGTTGTCAAGCTCAGACATAGGAAGACTTGTAAATTCTGTGGACTCACCAACATGGGAGAGGTACTTGTTGAAGAGCTTGATGTCGCTCTCTGTTTTCTTGAGGGCATTCCTATTTTCCTGCTGTGGAATGAATTTCTGACATTCCGAGTCACTAGGTGCCTGAAATCTTGCTGAATGTGCCATTTTTAAATGTTTTCAGTGTTGAAAAGATGCCGTCAGAAGAGCTGCTTAGTTTCTGTTGCTTCTGTGAAGGATTCGTTATACTCGCTCTGGGCAGTTTCAGTGAGCCAGCCCAACTGACCTGACAACGTGAGCAGAGAGTGTGAGAAACCAGTACTGCTAACATGCAAGGAATTTTTAGAATTTTGCAAAAAGGTACTTTGCCAAACTCTGCTATACATGGGTCGTTATATACATGTGTGTATAATAGAGTTTGACAGGTTCTGCCAGCGAGTCATAATCATCACTAACCAGTTAATATAAACTCTTCAATGGGCATCGACTCCCAGTCTTTGCTGTCATTGTTTTCAGACATTTTTCTTTGCCTAGTTCTGTCACTGTAAACAATGATGGTGACTACAGTCCTATCAGCAGGGCCTTCCTAGGCAGAAAAGTCATCTTCTAAGAAACATTAGAAGTACACCTACAACTCCTCAGTCATAGTTGCTGCTCCTAGGTGGATCTACCTTCTGATCCTACTCTTTCCTCTTACAGGGAACATGACACTGTGATCTATGACCTCAGTTCTCCTTCTCGCATGCCTAGTCAACTCCAAGAGGTTATGAGTCTTGATGCTAAAGGAGATGACTCGACTGCTTTTTTAGAGTTTTTGGAAGTTGAACCTGCACTTCCTATGGAGGTAGTTCAGCTATACCATACACGGCAGACAGATGCCTTTAATACATGGCTGAATCCTCACACTTTGATTACAGTCCCTGGAAAGACTGATATGTAGTATAATGCTCCTTCTTTGGAGCCTTACAATATTTGCCAGTACACTACTTTGATACTAAACCCAGCTAATCAAGATCTGTTTGGAGGCATTAGAGTCCTTGGTATGTGGCCTGCTGATGATCAATAGTAAGGCTAGGTATTGTGGGTACTACAGCTTATGCCCCTACATCCTTGGGCCTTAAACATGTAACCTCTCAAACATACAAGGTGAATCATATCAATGCCCCATGACTTTCTGACAGTAGTCTTCCTGGAACTGATCCTCATATCACTGAGTCAGCTAATTACAATACCATTGGTAATTCCATGACCAAGGAATTGGCCTTATTTGGAGTTTCTCAACCCCCAAATCCTCTTCCATCCACTCCGCTATTACACCCAGGAATGCAAGTAAGGGGAAGGATCGCCCCACATCTCTCAAAATGGACACAGATCACCACTGATGAATGGGTCCTGGAAATAGTACAGAAGGGATATGCTCTGGAGTTGCTGTCCACCCTGCCAGTTCATCACCCAGCTGCTGCTTTCTTTTCTCTGGATCACTCATTCTTTCTAAAAGAAGAAGTACAATTACTTCTCACACTGAAGGCTATTAAGCCTGCCCTTCCAGAGGAAAAGCACATGATGTTACTTCAGACTTTCATACTCATACTGAAAAAAAGAGGACTGGCTCTTAGCTGTGGATATGAAAGATGCTTCCCTCATGTAAAGATGAGAAAATGTCATAGACAATGACTGCCAGAGGGTAAACATTTTTGGTTCTGTGTCTTGCCCTTTGACCTATCCTGAACATCACAGATATTTACTACATGCTTTTTGGTTGTGGCTGCAGTCCTCTGGAGAGAAGGGCTTTATGTCTTCCCTTACTTGGATGACTGGTTAGTGAAAGCCCAGTCCAGGGAATGGGTTCAATACACATTGTTCAGAATGTTACACCTGTTCTAGGACTTGGGTATTATAGTCAATATACCACAAGCTGTACTTATTCCCTGTCAGCACCTCCAGTTCATTGGTGTGGTACTATATATGACAGCGGGGCAGTGATTTCCTGCCTCCAGACAGGGTTGAGGACTTGGTTACCCAAGCCCAACTAGTACATGACAGTCCTTCTGTATCAGGCCAGATAATGCTCCATCTCCTGGTACTCATGGCCACTGCCATTGTGTCGATCCCATTTGCCAGCCTACAAATGTGAATAATTCACTGGACACTGCAAGTACAGTGGGATCAACTGATGAATGACCTAGAACATATGATTCTTGTCACTTCTTTTTGCCATACCCGGAGGAAGTGCCACAGGGGAAGTAAACAGCTTCTGATAGGGGACTCAATTGTTAGGGGGTTAGAACTGGGGAAGGGAGAGGAGAGGGAAGTGAGGTGCCTGCCTAGTGCCATGGCTTGGGAGGGACAAGAAGTGAATCCTCACGATTGCAGAAGCAGCATCACAGGAGAGGGAACTAGATATCATTGTCCACCTTGGGACAAATGACCTAGCTAGGCATGGAATCAGTGCAGTGCAGGATGAATTTGTGGAGGTGGGGAGGGGCCTCAGACAGGTAGCAAGCATGGTTACCTTCTCAAAGGTGCTGCCAGTCCATGGCAGGGGTGAGGCTAGGGTACTGCACACCATGTAGTTTAATGAATGGTTGCAAAACTGGTGCAAAGGACAGGGCTTTGGCTTCATTGGGGACTGGGGGTATACCAGGAAAGATGAAGGTCTATACTGGCACGATGGTCTGCATCTGTCCATGAAGGGAACCAAGCTCCTAAATAACAGGTTTAAATGCTTCCTTGGCAAGCTTTTAAACTAGCTTAGGGGGGAGGTGCTGATAAGAGGCAGGAAATATCAAGCCTCCCCCCACAAAACATGGCAGGTAGTAAGGTAAATACTGAGGTACAGAGCTCAACAGAGGGCAGGACGGGGTAAATGGAAAAACAGACAAGGGCAATAAGAGCAGAGATGGGGGAAAAAAGGATAAAGCCAACATTAAATGGAGGGCAATGAGTACCAATGCCCGTAGTCTGGGAAACAAGCTTCCTGAGCTAGTAGCCCTGATGGAAGATGAAAAATTGGATATTGTGGCAGTCACAGAAACATGGTACATGGAGAACCATGACTGGGATGTCAACATACCAGGGTACACAATCTACAGAAGGGACAGAGAGGGTAAAAGAGGAGGTGGAGTAGCTCTCTACGTAAGGGAAGGGATCAAAGCTACAGAACTAAAAAGTAAAGGGGGAGGACAAGAGGCACTCTGGGTCACCTTGGAGATGGAATTGCATCACAATCCACACAGGGGTTGTATACAAACCCCCATCTCAAGGGGAGGAAACGGACAAGAAAATGATGGAGGACATTCTCAAAATGGCTGAAAAGGGGGAGATACTGTTGATGGGGACCTGAATATGCCAGATGTTAACTGGATGACATGTACTGCAGCCACATCCTAGAGCAGGGTAATTCTCAATGCCCTGCAGGGGCAGACCTTAGACAGCTAGTGTTGGAACCCACTTGGGAGGGAGCAATACTAGACCTGGTACTCTAAAATAGAGAGAGGATCACAAATTTAGAAGTCAGTAGACATCTGGGAACAAGTGACCACTACACAGTGTGCTTCACAATAAGCACAACCATGGAGACATGCCATACAAAAACAAGGATACTGGACTTTAGAAGGGCCGACTTTGGCAAAATGGGTGAATACCTGAGGAATGCACTAGCAAATGGCCAAAAAGGAGGGGTGGAAGAACAATGGAGAAAAATCAAAACTACTATCATAGAGGCAACAAGCCTTTGTGTGAAACAAAGCAGAGTATAAAAACCACTATGGTTCTCAAAAGAGGTGGCAGGGATGGTTAATGAGAAAAAGGCTGCATTCAAAAAGTATAAGGAATCACAGAAGGAGCACGACAGGGAACTGTATCAATTAAAGCAGAAAGAAGTGGAGAAGGCAGTCAGAATGGCAAAGGCCCAAACCGAGGAAAAAATAGCCAACTCAGTTAAGAAGGGAGATAACACCTTTTATAGGTACATTAGGGAGCATAGAAAGGTTAAGGGAGGAATAGTGAAGATTAATAAAGGACAGTGGAGGTGGGCAGAGGGAGACAGTGAAAAGGCAGAGATACTGAATGAATACTTTTGCTCAGTATTCACAAAAGAAGATGAGGTGGACTTACCTAAACCAGACTATAGAAGCACTCTGGGTAGGGGGGTTGACACCAGTCCATTTACAGAAGAAAGAGTCCTGAAATAACTTCTAAAACTCAAGGTGAACAAAGCAAAAGGCCTGATGGGATTCACCCCAGAATCCTAAAGGAACTAAGGCAGGACCTAGTGACACCACTGACCACACTTATTAACAAATCATGGGAGTATGGGGAGGTACCTGAGGACTGGAGGAGGGCAAATGTTAATCCCCTTCACAAAAGTGGGAGCAAGGCAGAAGCAGGAAACTACAGACCTGTAAGTTTGGCCTCAGTGGTAGGGAAAATGATGGAATCACTTCTGAAAGAAAGAATTGTGGAGTACCTAGAGGCCAGTGGGGCACAGGACCCAAAGCAGCATGGATTTACAGCAGGAAGGTCATGTCAGATGAATCTAATTGATTTCTTTGACTGAGTGACCAAAGTAATAGACCAGGGAGGGGCTGTGGATATGTCTACTTAGACTTTAGCAAGGCATTTGACACAGTCCCACACAAAAGACTAATAATCAAGTTAGCCAGCCTGGGAGTGGGTTCCAGGGTGGTAGCCTGGGTAGCAAACTGGCTGCACAACAGGACACAGAAGGTAATAGTGAATGGAACACATTCCAAAAAAAGGGGGGTTACTAGTGGAGTACTTCAGGGCTCAGTACTAGGTCCAGTCCTCTTTAACATCTTTATAAGTGACATTGCAGAGGTTCTGGAGGGAAAGGTATGCCTATTTGTAGATGACACAAAGATCTGTAACAGAGTTGATACACAAGAGGGGTAGAAAGGATGAGAAGGGACTTGGCAAGGTTGTAGGACTGGTCAGACACAATGGCAACTTCAGTGCAAAGAAGTGCAAAGTAATGCACCTGGGAAACAAAAACCCAGGAGAAGAGTACACAATAGCAGGGGAAGTAATAACAACAAAAAAAAAATGGAAAGGGACTTGGGGGTAGTCATATCAGATGACCTAAAGGTGGGTAAGCAATGTGAGAAGTCAGCAAGGAGAGTCAGGGGGATTCTGGGATGCATAGGATGGGGCATCACAAGTAGAAAAAGGGAAGTGGTTATCCCTCTGTACAGACAGTTGGTGAGACCCCATCTGGAATACTGTGTTCAGTTTTGGAGACCCCATCTATGCAAGGACATAGTCAGGATGGGAGCAGTCCAGCGGAAGGCAACTAAAATGGTGCAGGATCTGCATCAGATACCATATGAAGAGAGACTGAGAGAGCTTAATATGTATACCCTTGATGAAAGGAGGGATATAGGGCACATGATAGAAACTTTTAAGTACCTCAAGGGAATCAACAAAGTCCAGGAGGGTAACATCTTTCAGAAAAAGAGATGTGTAAGAACAAGGGGGCACAATTTAAAGATAGAGGGAGAATGGCTCAGGGTAATGTGAGGAAATTTTTTTTCATGGAGAGAGTGGTGGATGCATGGAACCACCTTCCTGGGGAGGCTGTTGGGTCTAAAACAGTGGGGGAATTCAAACATGCATGGGACAGACATAAGGCAATTAGAGTGGGGGGTTGCAGGAAGTAGGCTGTTGGTTAACTAGAATCTGCAGCTTATCCAGTAGGAAGGGAAATGGGCAGACTAGGTGGACCAAGTGGTCCTTTTCTGCCGTCAAAGTCTATGTTTCTATGTTTCTATGCATGGACCACCTGCATCTATTGCAGGGAGTCCCCTTCTTCTCCCCTACCCAGACCCTAGCAATGGCTGCCTCCAGGTCAGGATATGGTGTCCACATGAGTCATGTCCAGACCCATGGGTCATGGACTATAATAGGCTCAGTTCTAACCATTAATATTCTAGAAATGAGAGTGTTCTGCTTGGTCTCCAAGCCTTTGAAGACCATCTCAGTCCAGGTCCACTGTGATAAAAAACAGTAATGTCAGATTCATGTGCTATATCAACAGGCAAGGGGACACTCAGTCTTACCTCTGATGCAGGGAAGTAATTAGAGTATGGGACTGAATGGTCTCATGGTCTTCAAATAGCTGCTATGCGTCTCCCTGGTACTTCACAAGATATCACAGACAAACCAAGTCAGTCCCTTCATGAGAACATGTGTGGGAACTGCTAACTGCCATAGTTAATGACCTCTTTAGAAAATGGGATTGTCCAGAGGTGGACCTTTTTGCTTCCCCACACAGTGCAAAGTTAGTGCACTTCTGTTTGCTCACTCCACAGCCTGAAGTCTTTTTGTGAGATGCATTGTCCATTTCCTGGACTGGGAGGTTTCTTTATGCATTTCTTCTGATTCATCTCATTCAAAAGATTCTGCTCAAGCTGAAAGCAAAACATGCTACCTTCATATTAGTGGTCTCCTTCTGGCCTTGCCAGGATGGGTTCCTATTTCTATTGCACCTAGCTGTGGAGCCTTCTGTTTGGCTTTCCTTTTGTAGGAGTTTGTTGTCACAAGCCCAAGAGTCCTTTGTCCATCTAGACCTGCAGTTCCTGCAGCTGCATGCATGTCTCCTAAAGACATAGAATGACATTTTCTTCCTGTCTTGTTACTACTATATTGAGCCTTTGGTATACATTAATCCTCAACAAAAATGCATTTGTCTGCCTTTTCAGCTTTCCATACCTCTGTCAATGGGCACATGGTGTCACATCTAGAGGTAACCAATTAGCTTTCAGTGGATATGTTTGCACAGATATTCACTAATTGTCCACCAGTGCCACCTTGGGACTTACACTGTGATATGTGAAAAAAAAATATTATAGTGGCATGATAGCACCACTATAGTTAGGGTTGACTAGCATGTTTAATGTTAAACCTCAAATTTCACACTTTAATAACTTTGCAACCGATCAATGGATTTGCACAAAATGTGGCATGTGTTGTCCTGTGGGGTAGATCTCTTGGCATTGCAAGTTTTTTTCTGGTCAGAGGTGTGGATTCTGAGATCTGGACAGTGAAAAAACCTTAAAAGTCACCACTTTCTGTAGTTTTTTTATCGCCTTGCACCCAGATGATGTGGAGTTCTGGTGTGATTTTTTTATGGTACAAACAGCTTGCGTAACAGAACTGTCATGCATTTGTTTGGTGAAAAAATATTAATTGGTTGCAAAGTTATTAAATTTTAAGTTCCCATTGTTTTTGATGGGAAGATCACTTTCCAGGACAGAAGTAAAAAGTTCAACAAAGGATTTGGCCTCATGTAAAAGGATTCTTTTTCATGAGGTGATAATCCTTTTTCACAAGAAAAATTCCTTTTTCGTGAGCCAACATCTTGTTTTTCCTTTTTTTTCAGCAAACTAAAAAGCACGGAAAATACATAAAAATGTTGTCATTTTGAAAATCAAACACTAGAACCTAGCTAAACAAATATTGTTTAACTAGATTCTGATATTTAATTTCACAATTAGGGAGGATGAGAAATACTTTTTCTGGGCACCCTGCTCAGCTTAGCAAAAGGAGCCTTCCCCCACATTCTCTGTATAAGAACAGCAGATTTTCATCACTTCTGCAGCCGCAGTGGAACTCCTGCTTCCAGCTGCAGTGTGAGCAGTGAGCCACCCCACAGTTTCCCTGGTGTTTGGTGGTGCAACCCCCCCAAACACACACACTATGCCCATTAATAAGGTCATCCCTAGTGTCTAGTGTTACCTCCCCAGCTGCTGATCCCATTTTCCCCATTTTCCTGGTGTCTAGTGGCACCCCTCACCCTCTAATCACCATCCCTGTAATTTTTATTTTAGTCTCTGGTGACTAGAGGTACCCTCCACCCTTGGGTCACTGTCCCCCTTATTATTTTACTCCCTTTTTTCTTATTTATGTTTATGTAATCTGACACTGGGATGCACACCCCCAGTGTTGGATGTCCCCTTGCAGCTTTATTAATTGTAGCCAACATTGGGGACCCAATCCCCATGTTGGCATTTAGAACCCAACCCCATGCCTGTATGGGACACTGTGGAGCCCACCCCCAGTGTCCCAAGATGATTTATTAATGTTATAATGTACCTGCAATAAGAAAACCATCCCCTGACATATTTTTTTAACCTGAAATAAAGAAAATGGTCCCTTGTCATTGCCGCTGACCACCTCCCCCATCCCGACCCTCTGAAATCCTTGTTCACAGCTGTGCATCTATCCAAAAGACTGAGCATGCTCAGAACCTGAATTTTAAAAATTTAATACCTTTCGACCTGAATAATATTTTTTCACCAAACCAATGCTGTCTTCTTTCTTAGGGTAAGCTCTTTCTACCCTGAACATTTCAAAAATCCAAAATGGTGTGGTTGCAGGGAGATGAGGAAAATTCAGGAAAAATTGGCGAAGAAAGCACACTTTTTCCCCCTAGGTGCTGCTCAAAATCTGCATTTTTGAGCAAACAAAATGTAGCACATCAAGAGATCTACCCCATGGGACAGTGCATACCAAATTTCATGCAAATCTGTTGAGCGGTTCCAAAGTTATTAATGTACATATTTTGGGGTTTAACATTAAACTGCCTACTCAACCCTAACTATAGGGGAACAACAGTGCCCCTATGCTATGTATATATATATATATATATATATATATATATATATATACAGTAGTACACGTATAGTTAGGGTTGGAGGGCCACTTTAATGTTAAACCCCAAAGTTTGCACGTTAATAACTTTGGAATCATTTGTCTGATTTGCCTGAAATCTTGCATGCGTGGCATCCAACCATAGACCTCTGGATCTGGAAAGTAGCATTCCAGTTGGATGTATGGTTGCAGGACCAAACAGCATCAAAAATGTGAAAATTAGTCAACTTTTGTGCATTTCTTCGGTCAGGCATAATGGACTGAAGAATGCATCTGAGTAGTTCAAATTTGCTTGTCTATATGTGGCTTGGATTGAAGTGGTTCCTTTTGAAGAGTTGGTGAAAAAATATTATTCCGTTCAAAAGTGATGCAAGTTTTTCATGTCCCATTATAGCCTATGGGAAAATTTATATGTGCATTGCAAAAACTTTCACGATCACATTTTTGTTGTGCTCGCTGAATTTGTTTTCATGCTTCTGCCATCTTGTTTTAAGTTAGCGAGAGACAAAAAATATTGTAACTCAAAGAATAATGCCCTTTGGTTAACACCAACAGCAAAGGTGGATTGTGCTTTTGGGCTGAAATTTTCAGGGTGGCAAGCCTTGGTCACACAGATGTGCCTTTTGGTGGTTTGGTCCCAAAACATTCAATGGACCCATAGTTACAGCACTCCTAAACTGAGAAATTTCCCATAGGATAACATTGCAGCACCTGTATCTTGTACACAAAGTGAGATACGGATTTTTCACTACCCACAGCTTGGTTCACCTTTAGGTGAACTAAGCCTGTGAGGAACTTTAAAAGTCATAGATTACACCTGCCCTGAATTTTTTTTCATAGGTTGCACAGTTACTGAGATATTGGCAAATTAGTGTTACAAGGGTTTCTTTTCAGGCCTATAGGGCTATTGTCTGGCTCTGTTGTTATATGTAAGTGGGAGCACAGGTCCCAGAGGGCCCACACTCCCACCAACACATATCAGTTACCAGGTACATTACACTGTAAATAAATAGTTTGATCTTTTGACTTGAAATTTGCAGGGTATAAATGGGCAATGTGAAGGGAGCGCAGGGCCCGGAGAGCCCACTGTCCCATAAACACTTACATTACACTTTCTCAAAAAGAATGGAAATTCATTGCAAAAAACTCCATTAATGCATCTGTTAAGGTTGATGTCACAGTGACAGAAGTTTGGAAATTCAGTGTTAGGTTACACTTACCCCACCTACAGGCACCAACAGGCATTTGGATGCCATGGTCATCAGACCTAACTCTCACCCCATTCTACTATACTGTAGAGTGTCAGCTTGTTTACACATGGAATGGGGTGAGAGTTGGGTCTGATAACCCCATGGCATGCCCCAGTGCCTGTTGGTGCCTGTAGGGTGGGAGTTGGGGGGTGGTAGGGGCGGTAACCCTAACATCGAATTTCCAAACTTTTGTCGCTGTGACATCAACCCAAACTGTTGCATTAATGGAGATTTTTTGCAATGAATATATATAATATCCTGGCCCAGTAGGACCAGCATATTAGGGTTGCGCAGCGACTTCTATGTTAAACTCAAAATTGTGCACTTTAATAACTTTTCAATCATTACTCTGATTTGCCTTAAACTTTGCATGCACAGTGTGGCACCATAGATCTCTAGATCTGGAAAGTTTTGTTCCAATTGGATTTGTGGTTGTGGAGCTGTGGAGTGTGAAAACGTGTGAAAAATCCTCAACTTTGTGAAATTCTTTGCTCATTTCCACAGCCTGAACGGTTTGTCCGTCTGGACCATGATTTTCAAGATGTGTGCGGAATGGGTCAGAGAAGTGTCTTTTGAAGGTTTGGTGAAAAAATATTAATCCATTCAAGCATTATTAAAGCTTAAAGTTTCCCGTTATAGCCTATGGGAAAAATATATGGGCACTGCGAATTGAGCATGCACAGAACCCAACATTTCAAAATGTTATAATTTTTGAATTCATTATTATTTTTTACCAATTTTATGCTGGATTGTTACTTAGGATAACCTATTTCTACCCTAAAAACTTCAGGCTTAAATTCCAAATGACGTGGTTGCAGCAAGCTGCGAACATTTCCCATAGGATAACATTGGAAACAGCCCTAAACAATCAGTTTCTTTGCCGCTTCATAGTAAAAGAACAGATAGGGCTTTTGGGCTGAAATTTGCAGGGTGGCAAGCCCTGGCCCTACCAATGTTCCTTCTGGTGGTTTGGTGAAAACATTTAGACCAGTTTCATAGTTACAGCACTCCAAAGTTGCACAATTTCCCATAGAATAACACTGCGGAGCACTCGGCGCCTTTCAGCACCCGTATCTCAAAAACAGTTTGAGATATGGATTTTTTTGCTACTTGTGGTTTAGTCCATCTATAGGTGTACTAAACATGTGTGGAGGTTTCCAAGTCATGATTACAACAGCCATGAATTTTTTTTCATAGTTGCTATGGCTACAGAGATATTGTGAAATCTGTGTTACAAGGGTTCCTTTTCATGTCTCTAGGCCTGTGGTATGTTTCCGTACTTATGTGTAAGTGGGAGCGCAGGGCCCAGAGGGAGCATGCTCCGACATGTGTATACCATTATGCATAGAATGGGCGTGGGGACCGTGCCATTATGCAATGTCTGAAGTTGTGTAATTTCCCATAGGATAACATTGTGCCACCCATGTTTCTTTGCCACTTCATAGCAAAAGAATGGATAGGGCTTTTGGGCTGAAATTTGCAGGGTGGCAAGCCCTTGCCCTTCTGATGTGCCTTTTGGTAGCTCGGTGAAAGAATTTATATTAGTTCCATAGTTACAGCTCTCTGAATTTGCACATTTTCCCATAAGATAATATTGTGCCTCCCATGGAGTCTTTCATCACCCGTATCTCAAAAACAGTTCGAGATATAGATTTGATGCTACTCGTCACTTAGTCCACCTTTATGATTAAGCAAGCATGGAGGTTCCCAAGTCAGGATTGTGACTGCCATGGAGTCTTTATCACAGTTTCTATGGTTACTGGGATATTGCCAGATTTGCATTACGAGGGGTCCTTTTCATGTCTCTAGGCCTGTGGTATGTCTCTGTACTTATGTGTATGTGGGAAGGCCCACATATGCATATCATAATGCATAAAATGGGAGTGGGGGCCATGCCATTATGCAGTGCTGGGAGCGCAGGGCTCACGGGGAGATGAGGGTCCATTATAATGCCTCTACTTTTATGGATATGGTAACGCAGTAGGGGTGTGTGAAAAAAAAATTCCTCCTGCGGAATTTCCGTGAAAGTGTGAATTTCACTTCCACGAAAGTTCAAAATCATTTTCACAGCATTCACAGAAATGCTGCCTTAAAACTGCAGAATAAATATACAGACTGCAGGTTAATTTATTAAACTGCTGGGAAAAAATCCTCAGAATGGATCCCTGCCAGTGGTCAGTTCTGAGGCTTTTTTTAACTGCTGTCTAATTCATTAATCCACCCCCCACTGATCAGGTGTCCCAGTAAATAACTAAATAAAAAAAGCCTCCAATCCCTCCTTCAGACCCTCCTGGTGTCTAGTGGCCTCCCCCACCAACTGATCTTGGGTCCCAAGTAATAAATCCCTGATTCCTGCTGTCTAGTGGTTCCTACCCCCACCCCCACCCAGGGATTGCTGCCCATGGGTCCTGGTAAAGAAGAAACAACAACTTTGATCCCTCCCTAGTGTCAAGTGCCCTCCCACCCACCGATCATTGCCCCCCAAAAACGTTTTATTTCCCTGGTGTCTAACAGACCCCCTCCCTATCTTGGATTCCCTTAATCCACAAAAAAACATGTGGCAGTCCATTGACTCATCCCCCTCTATTGCCAGTATACCCTTGTGTCTAGTGAACTCCCCATCCCCAATCTCTTATAAAACAAACTCTGGTCAGAGCCAACACAGCAGGATAAAGCCATTCACACCACTCATGGAGAGCATGGAGCTCATGTGGAAAAGTTGGAAACATAGAAACATAGAAAACTGATGGCAGATAAGAGCCACTAGCCCCATCTATTCTTCTCTTTTTTCTTACCTGTAACAGCAGCTGGTTACCCTATTTGGGCATCAGCTTAGCCTCTCCTTCCCACTTCTAGGGTTCCTTTATGTCTATCCCAAGCATGCTTGAATCCCTCTACTGTGCTTGCTCCCACCACCTCTTGGGGCAGGACATTCCACGTATCCAACACCCTTTCAGAATTACTTCCTCATATTTCCTTTATCCTTCCCCCCTCCAGTATTATATTGTGCCTCCTTGTTATCGTACTCATTCTATACTGAAATGTGTCACCCACTTGCACCTTATTTATGCCTTTAAGATACTTGAAGATCTCTATCATGTCTTCGCTCCTCCAGCAAATACATATTGAGGTCCCTCAATGTCTCCTCATATGTCTTGTGGTGCACACTGTGTACCATCTTAGTTGCCCTTCTCTGAACCACATCCACCCTGTCTACACCTTTACAAAGATTTGGCTGCAGAACTGAACAAGGTATTCCACATGAGACCTCACCAGTGGTATCACCACCTCCCTTCTTCTGCTCATGATACCCCCTCAGTGCACCCAGCATGCCACTGATTCTCCCTATAGCCTTTGTGCAATGTTTGGCCACTGTTAGGTCATCCAAGATGATAATCCCCAAGTATTTTTCTTCCCTAGTGACTGCCAGCAATCCCCCCCCCCAATCCTGTAGCTCTCTGCAGGGTTTCTGCCCTCCAGGTATATGACTTTGCATGTCTTCACATTGAATCTCAGTTGTCACACTTTGGACCATTTTTCCAGCTTTTCTAGGTTCCTCCTCATTTTCTCCACCCCATTTGGAGTGTCTACCCTATTGCAAATCTTGGTGTCATATGCTAACAGCCCTTTCCTTCTAGCCCTTCTACAATGTCACTAATGAAGACATCGAAAAGGACTGGCACCAGGACTGCTTACTGAGATACCCCTCTGGTCACCTCCCTTTCCTTGGACTGGATATCATTAACCACCACCCTCTGCTTCCTATCCCCCAGCCAGTTCTTAACCCAGTTCCTGTGATGAAGTTCTCCTTGAAGATGGAGCTCATGGCAGAGAAGTGTGCCATGTCCAAGATGTCCACTGGAGTTTGTGTATTCGCACTGTCTCAAGAGAACCATGGCAATCAAAATCACGAGGTGGCATAATACACTGTTTGTGAATAAAATTGTTCACCCTGTATTTTTATAGTGTATAGTATTTTTTTATTCATTTGTTAACCGGGTTGGTGCACTGGTCCAAAGACCTTTTTCAGGCATGGCCTCGACCAGAGACTGGCACAATCAATGGTAAAATACAGTGAACAGCAGCAGAGAATCATACATAAGCAAGTACAGAATCCAGTACAGTCAGGCAACATACAGAGGTGGACAAATAATAAGACAAGCACGCAGTGCAAGATACAACAAACAAGATGGCCTTTATACAAGATAAATACATAAATACAGGCAATGTATCAGTGTCCTGTAACAACAGGTCATGTTACATGTATGTGAAATGTGCAATGTTACAGTTATGTGATATGTGCACACAGCAGTTATTTGGCTTTCAGAATGAAACTGTCGTATGCAGTCTCTAGAGGTGCCATAATGCTGTTGTACCACAGAAGGGTACAGCTGCATTCAATGAACTTTGAAGTGTGGTACAACAACATGTTGAAAGGGATGGAATTCTATGCAGGGTGATTCTCTGTTATACACTGTATATCAGTTCTTAGTAGATAAGGTTGTCTTTCCCCACCTAGACAGCCAGTTTCCCCTACCTACTGTGATGCAACAGACTGGATTTATCATCATTTCCACTGCATCAATGTTCCATTATGCATATCTTATGCATTCGTGAATGCCAGTGTCATTTCTGATCCTACCACCTCTGCTTTGAGGATGTTCAGTGCATTCACCCCCCTATGAGAGAAGAAAGACTTTCACACATTTTGCTAAGGTCTGCCCTCCTCCAGCTTCATATCACGAATCCTTGTTCTTGGGCACCTTTTAATTTGAGTATGCTTCCCTCTTGAACCTTATTTATACCTGAGAGACCTTTAAAAGTTACTATCTTTTCATAATATACCGTATTGTATCCATAGTTACCCCTAGAGTGTATATAATGAGACACTTCAGTCTCTGGCCATAATTATTTTATAACTGGTCAGCAATTTTTTACACAGACTGACCAAGATATAATTAGCCATTATAACCCATGGGTCATAATGATGAGTACGCATTGAGTCACTCAAAAAACAGCAGCTCTCTGATTGGCTGTTGCTCTACTATTGGGTGGGGTAAGCAGTTTCCGAAACATGCTGGCTCATTATCCTACGAATCGAGGAGCCGACAGACCAAGAGTCATCATCGGTTTCTTTTTTGAACCAGCTCAACATCCACAAACAAAACAATCTATCTGGTTGATCCCGTCATTCGGAACCCGCAGTGGGCAACAACTACCACTGGGAACCGGGAATGGCTCAGAGGCTGAAGTGCCTGAGGTATGCCCTATTGTGATTGCAATCCAAATGCCTAGCTCTGCAAGTCTGCAAGTGAAAAAATAAATGCCAGATTAAATAAAAAAGCTTTAGAAGAAAAAAAAAGTGAAGGAGACAAAAATAGTGTGTGTGTGTGTGCGCGCATGCGTACGTGTGTGCATGTGCATGTGTGAGTGCATGTGTGACTGACACATGAGTAGGACACAGCAATACCAAATGCACTTTGACAAAAACAATTGCTGATCAGCAATTATAAAAATTAAAAGATGGGGACGTTTCCTACTCGAATGCAATCGTTGCTCTTGGTGTGGGATGCTTTAATAACCCTTTCAGGCTTTGCCCTCAGGGTTTATGTAGCATCCCACACCTCAGGCAACCATTAAATTCTCATAACGCACACTTCCCCATCCATTATTCTATATGTCACAGTCACTGCACCATTTTTTTTAATCATAAAAGATTTTATAATGATTTTTCAACAATAGAAAATACATGATGCAGAGATGACTCGGGATCAAATGCGGTAGGTAACAGTTGGATACTTAACTTTTGCTTACAGGATACACTGTTTGCAAATATAGGCATGCACTGAAGGAATTGAACACTAAACAGAACTCTACATCGGGATGATTAGTCCCTTTCTATATTAACCCAAATAAGTAAGAACATCAACCATTGCATGGTGAATCATAGCCTCTAGCCCTGATTCAATAAAGGAGTGTGCAGCCTGGGTATACATCAGCCTGGAAGCTGTGTGGGCTCATCTTGTTGAATCTTTACAGAAGAAAACTGAGCAAAATCCTGAATATTGCCAGCCATTGCTGATCTGTCTGGTGGAGGGGGGGGGGCCTGATCCTGTATTATTAAAAGAGCCCCTTTCTAAGACCTTTCATCCTATATGGACTGAAGTAAACCAGTTCGTGTGGAAGATTAATGTAGAGTAAGAATGTTGTCTGGATCAGAAGGGTGGGTTGCCAGGTGGTGGGGTGGGGGAAAAGCATGGGTGAGATCTGAGATAAAGGTGCCATTTCTTGTAAACCTGTGTGTGGTTGGCAGTGGTGTATGTCAACCATTCAAAATGTGCTCACTAAGCCACTGTCGTGTGTCATGTAAGAAGAGGGGGCAGTAGATTCTGGCACCACCTCATCAGGATAGTCCTTTTGGCTTCAAGTAGCACCACAACGGGTCATTTTTTTTGATTGGTTGGAACACTTTGACACCTTTGAGGTATTGGACCTTTAATTTAGGGTAAAAAAACTAACATACAAAACAAAACAAAAAAAGTGTGTTTTTGGGTTAACTGAACTGAATGGGTAACTGAAAAGTCATCTAGGTGTAAATCTCAGGTGACTGAAAGGACTTAACTGCTGTGAGGTTTAAATTACTTGTAGAAAGATCTGGTAAGTAGGGAGTGGCTAGCTAGAAGGAAGCTACATTTAAAGACTGCCTTAGAAAGATTCTGCTAATAACTTGGCAGAAGACACCAGGAGGAAGGACTGTTGTGTGACTGGACTTGTACTGGGACTATATTGCCTCCTTCCTCCCTCCACCCAAAGTTAGTTCTATTTTTATAGGCACAGGATTTGACTGACAACAGAAACTTCCTGTTTAGGAGCAGGAAGTGAGTGATCACAGAACCACCAAGGACCCATCATCCTAGAAGGGCAAGAGTAGCTCTCCGGCCCCCTCTAACTGCTGGAGGTCTGCCTCTGAACAAGTAAGTGGTCTACTGAGAAATATAGGATATTCTTGTCTCAGAACAGGACAATCAGGAGCTTAAAGGGCACACAGGCAGAAAGTAAGGAGAGAGAGAAAAAAACAGAGGAAAGAGTAAGGATTGCAAACAGTTAAGGGGCCAGAAATAAGACATGATTGGAGTGGTGCAGTGCAGTGGCTGTGGAGCAGCAGTCTTCCGGGAGATGTTCTGGAGGATGCGGTGTTGTCCCATCTGCAGGCACCTCTCTGGGCTGAGGGAGAAGGTTGCTCATCTCCAGGCTGAGTTGGCCAGGATTTGTGGGACCTCCTCTTCCATCCAGGGACCACCAGTGCCACTGCCGTTGCCTCAGAGGTTGCCAAGAAAGAGGAGCGGTTGAACGATAGTGGGCTCAGGGAGGGTGAGGGTGGTGGAACAGAGGCACATCCTCCAGTTGTACTCTCCACACCCTATGCCATTCTGGCAAAGTGTGGTTCCTCTATGGAGGCACCCACAGTGGAGACCAAGGAGGATGCTGGGAACCTCCACAAAGGAGACCCACAGGAGGGTGGCATGGGACCGTGCAGGGGAAGGAAACAACTCCTGGTGGGGGACTCCATTGTTAGAAAGGTAGAACTGGGGAAGGAAGGGGAGAGGGAGGAAAGGTGCCTGCCTGGTGCCATGGCTTGGAGGGACAGGGAGCGAATACTCAGGATTGTGGAGCAGCTGCACAGGGAAGGGAGCTGGATATCATTGTCCACCTAGGGACAAATTATCTGGCTAAGAAAGGGATTAGAGAAGTGCAGGAAGAGTTTGTGGAATTGGGGAGGGGCCTTAGTCAAGTAGCACGCACGGTAACCTTCTCGGAGGTGCTACCCATCTATGGCATAGGAGAGGCTAGGGTGTTCCGTACTATGGATTCAATCAGTGGTTGAAAAACTGGTGTGGAGCTCAGGGATTGGCTTCATTGGGGACTGGGGTCCACCTGGAGGATGCAAGCCTATACTGGCATGATGGGCTGCATCTGTCCGGGAGGGGAACCAGGATCCTAGGTGATAGGTTTAAATGCTTCATTGGCAAGCTTTTAAACTAGCCAAGGGGGGAGGCACTGGAAAGGAGCAGGAAAATCCTAGCCCCCAAACAATCATGGTAGTAAGTGTGGCAAACACCAACATAGAGGTGTCAATAGGGAGAAGGGCAAGGGTAAATGGAGAAAGTGACAAAGGCAAGAAGGACAGGGATGGGGCAAAAGGGGGTAAGGCCATCAGGAAATGGAGGGTAATGAGTACCAATGCCCATAGTCTGGGCAACAAGCTCCCTGAGCTGGTGGTCTTAATGGAAGAGGATTGTCTAGATATCGTAGCAGTCACAGAAACATGGTACACAGAGAACCATGACTGGGATGTTAACATACCAGGGTACATAACCTACAGGAGAGACAGGCAGGGGAGAAGAGGAGGAGGAGGAGGAGTAGCTCTCTATGTAAAGGAAGGGATAAAAGCAACTGAACAAAAGAGTAAACAGGGAGGAGAGGAGGCACTGTGGGTCACCTTGAGACTGGAAAGGCACCACAATCCGCACAGGGTTGTGTACAGACCCCCATGTCAGGGGAAGGAGTGGACAAGGATATGATGGAAGGATTCTTAGAATGGCAGAGAAAGGGAGATACTGTTGATGGAGACCTGAATATGCCAGATGTTAAATGGAGCATTATTTGCTGCAGCACATCCAAGAGCAGGGCCATTCTTGATGCCCTCAGGTGGCAGGCATTAGACAGCTAGTTTGAACCCACTCGTGAGGGAGCAATCTTAGACCTCATACTCAAACGGGGCAGTGAGAGGATCTCAGATCTAGAAGTGGGTTGCCATCTGGGGACAAGTGACCATCAAACAGGTGTGGTTCACGTTAAACTCAGCTACAGAGTCAAGCCACAAAAGTGAGGGTACTGGACTTTAGGAGGCTGACTTTGGCAAGATGGGAGAGTGCCTCAGAAAAGCACTAGCAAACAGGCTAGAAGGAGGTGTGGAACAACAATGGGGAATTATCAAACTGCCATCACAGAGGCAACAAGCCTTGTGTGAAGCAAATAAACAAATCAAATGAAAGAAAAGCCACTATGGTTCTCAAGAGAGGTGGCTGTGAAAGTCAGGAAGAAAAGACAGCATTCCGAAGTATAAGGAAACACAGAAGGAGCAGGACAGAGAGCTGTACCAGTTAAGGCAGAAAGAAGCAGGAGGGAAGTCAGACTAGCAAAGGCCCAAACTGAGGAAAAGATAGCCAACTCAGTTAAGAAGGGGGATAAAACCTTTTATAGGTACATCAGCGAGCGTAGAAAGACAAAGGGAGGGATAATGAGGCTGAATAGAATGAATGGTGGGCAGAGGGGGACAGTGAAAAAGCAGGAATACTGAACAAATATTTCTGCTCAGTATTCACAAAAGAGGAGGGGGAAGTGCCTAATCCAATTAACAGAAGCACTCTTGATAGAGGGGTCGATCCCAGTCCTTTCACAGAAGAAAGGGTTCTGCAAGAACTCCTAAAACTGAAGGTGAACAAAGCAATGGGTCCTGATGGAATTCACCCATAATTCTAAAAATAATTAAGGAAGGAACTAGTGAAACCACTGGCTACTCTTTTTAACAAATCATGGGAGGATGGTGGTACCCGAGGACTGGAGGAAGGCGGATGTGATTCCCTTCACAAAAGTGGGACCAAGACAGAGGCAGGAAACTACAGACCTGTCAGTCTGACCTCTGTGGAGGAAAGTGATGGAGTCACTTGAAGGAAAGAATAGTTGAGTACCTAGAGGTCAGTGGAGCAAGGACCCAAGGCAGCATGGGTTCACAGTGGAAGGTCATGTCAGACTAATCTAATAGATTTCTTTGACTGGGTGACCAAAGTAGACCAGGGAGGGGCTGTGGACATGGCCTACCTAGACTTTAGCAAGGCATTTGACACAGTCCCACACAAAAGATTAATAGTCAAATTAACCAGCCTGGGAGTGGGTCCCAGGTGGTAGCCTGGTAAAACATTGTCTGACAACAGGACACAGAAGGTAATTGTAAATGGAGTCCACTTGAAGAAAGGGCGGTTATTAGTGGGTACCGAGGGTTCAGATTGGGTCCAGTCCTTTTTAATGTCTTCATCAGTGACATTGCAGAGGGACTGAAGGAAAAGTATGCCTTTTGCAGATGACACAAAGATCTGCAACAGGGTTGATACACAAGGAGGCGTGGAAAGGATGAAAAGGACTTGCAAGGTTGGAGGAATGGTCAGAAGTGTGGCAGCTAGATTCAATGCAAAAGTGTAAATAATGCACCTGGGAAACAAGAACCCAGGAGAAGAATACACAATGGTGGGGAGGTAGTAACAACAACAAAACAGGAAAGGGACCTGGGGGTAATCATATCAGATGACCTTAAGGTTAGCAAGCAATGTGAGAAGGCAGTAGGGAGGGCCGGGGGTATACTGGGATGTATAGGGAGAGGCATCAGCAGCAGAAAACAGGAAGTTGTTATCCCTCTGTACAGACAGTTGGTGAGACCCCATCTAGAATACTGTGTCCAGTTCTGGAGACCCCATCTCCGCAAGGACATAGACAGGATAGAGGCAGTCCAGAGGAGGGCAACTAAAATGGTGCAGGGTCTGCAAGAGAAGCCGTATGAGGAGAGACTAAAGGAGTTTAATATGTATACCCTGAGGAAAGAAGGGAGAGGGGGACATGATAGAAACTTTCAAGTACCTCAAGGAATCAACAAAGTCCAAGAGGGTGGCATCTTTCAGAAAAGAGACTTGCAAGAACAAGGGGACACAATTTAAAAGATAGAAGGAGGGCAGTTCAGGGCAATGTGAGAAGTATTATTTCACAGAGGGTAGTGGATGCATGGAACAGCCTTCCTGAGGAAGTTGTGGGGTCTAAAACTGTGGGAGAATTCAAGAATGCATGGGACAGACATAAGGCAATTCTTGTGGGGGGCAGGAAGATATAGGCTGTTGGTTAACTAGGATCTGCGGCCTATCCTGTAGGTAGGGAAATGGGCAGACTAGATGGGCCTAGCGGTCCTTATCTGCCGTCAAAGTCTATGTTTCTATGCCCAAGAGGCTAAGGGTTGGGGCAGCAGAGCCTTTTGTTTGCAGGATCTTGGAGCAGTCCAAAATTACTCCTGTCCAGAAGAACACCAGTATGGGACATTTCCATAGTATGTGCAGCAGATTGGCCTGTGGGGCCTGCCACCTCCAGCATGTGGAATGGGGGATGAGTCCCATCTTTTGGAGTGTGTCAGAGGTACAGTACCATCCCAGCAGTACCTTAAGGTGTATAAGCTGGCTCCTAGAGTCCCTGTAGACCAGATAGCCATTCTTGAGGTACTGCCACCCTTCAGTGTCTGCTATCTTTATTTAGGTCCTGCTCCCATTGCACATTACACTTAATTGCGGTATCGGGTAGACAGTCCCTAAGCATACCATACACCTTACCTGCAGTGACCTTTACTTTACCTTGATTATGCATGGTGGTCAGTTATTTCAACCCATCTCCCATAGGTGCTGTTGCTCTGAGGGTCTTGGATGCATTCCTGATCTGAGAAATCTCCAGAAGTCTGTGTGGGTAGCAGATACTGTGACTGCCTTTGTAGGAAGGGAATTATGGCTTCAGAGTCCCGTGCATAAATATCTGCTATTGTACAGATGCCTGCCTGCTGCCAAGAGTGCCAGTTGATGGTTTGTCCCCCCACTAGCACATCTGGGTTGCACCATAAGGTGCTACACTATGTAGGTGGTGCCCATAAGGGAGCAGGACATTGAGTGAGATGTTTGCACCTGTACCAGGTTTCTCTTGTCTCTTGGATAACAGAAGGAAATTGGCCCTTTGGGTGTCACCCTTTGCTCAGTAGGTTCCCCAGCCATTTGGATTCTGATAGGTCCACTTCCAGATTCACCCATACAGGGGTATTTGGGGTTTTAGGGAGAAACCATCTGATTGCTTGTGCAGCCCTATATGCTGGTAATATTCCTGCAGCTAGGGAAGACCCATTCCCCCCAGACCAGTGCACCCGTAAGCTAGTTTTTCCAAATCTTGGGGCTTTGTCTTACCAGATGAACCCTGCTGTCACCTTGTTGATTTTCAGAAGTGTGTTTGGTTGTGTAGGGATTGGTAGGTTGCACATGAAGTATGCTATCTTAGGCATCACGAACATGTGTACAGCATCAAACCTGCCTTTCAGGGATAGGTGTAGATTTGTCCATCTTAGTGTTTCCGCTCTGATGGAGGCTGTGATGGGCGTATGGTCTGCCTCAACCAAGCTCCTCCATAGTGTGGTGATGTTTATTCCTACGTATGTAAAACTTTGGGGCACCCATACCACTGGAGTGCCCTGTAGGCATTCCCTTGTGCAGAGCAAGTTTAGTAGTGACAGCATGCCACTACACCATTTTAGTTGCCCTCCGTTAGACTGCCTGTAACCTGTGCATGTCCATTCAGAGATATGGTCTCCAGAACTGGACACACTACACTAGTTGAGGATTCATCAATTACTTAATTTTACAGTGGTATAAACACCTCATACATCTTGCTGGTGATACCTGTGCACAGCAACATCCCACTGGCACTCCCACCTGCTTTGTCCACTGCTTGGCTTCTTTTAGGTCATCAGAAATGACAGTCCCCAGTTTACTTTCCTCTTTTGTGCTCACCATTGCAGTACCTCCTTCATGTACTCCCCCCCCTTGTTTTCTATGCACCAAGTACTTGATTTCTCATGTGTTCAAAATGAATATATGGTGTATCGTAGATTGTTGTTCTGTGTAGAATTCCATGCCTTTTAATATGCTGTTGTACTACAGTTCAAACGTCATGAAATGTGATTGCACCCTTTTGTGTTCCAACAACATTCTGAAAGTTAGAGAGACTGCACACTTCAATTTCATTCTGAAAGCAACATAACTGGCACATGTATATTTAACTCAGTACTATATACATTAAATAAAATACAGGATGAGCAACTTTATTCACAACCAGTGTGTTCTGCAGACTCGGGGTTATGATTCCCACTGACATCTCAAGCTTCACTTTCGAGGTTAAAGGGACTCAGAACCCATCTATGGCAGAACACACTGGTTGTGCATAGTTGCCCATCCATTATTCTTTATTTACTGACACACACTACTGGACAACTCCTCAAGCTTAAGTAGTTCTGGCTTCATTGTTCCATTCAGTTTTTCTCCACCCCTCCACCTCAGTAGTGTCTTCCCTGTAATAGCTCTTTGTCTCAGCTGTAAAAAAAAGCATATCTTACTTTCCAACGCCTCTTTATTATCACCAGTGATGTCAATAAGGAGTACAGGCCAAAGTACTGATCCCTGTGGTGCACCACTGGTCACTCAGCAACACCAGGTGAATGCCATTTCCAGCCACCCACTGATGCCAACTTCCCAACAGATTCTCTTCCCAGTTTATCACTTCAGTACCCACTCCCAGGCTGCCCAGCTTCTTTACTATTCTGCTGTTTGGAAAGGTATTGCGAGCCTCACTGAAATCCATGTGAGCCACGTCCACCACTCCACCCTGATTGATATCCTTCATCACCTCCTCAAAGAAAACTAATAGATTGCTTTGATATCAGCTCCCCTGTACCCTCGAGTGAATCCATGCAGCCAGAGATACTGTAAGTCACAGGATTCAAAATATTCCACACACCTTTCCCTCAACAATGTCTCCATTACTTTCACCGCCACTAAATTCAGGTTGATGGGCCTGTAGTCATCCGCTTACTGCCTGCTGCCAGCCTCCTCCCTGCTTCCACCTTCATACAAAAGATCCCTTGGTGAGGGTACAGCTCTGCAATAGTGCTAGCACACTTGTTACCTGATGTTGCAAGCATTATGCAGGGAGGCAGTGGTACAGAGCATTGCAAATGTGACGGTCAATGCACTTCAGTATAAGGTCCCTGACAGTGGGCCACTTTTGTCACATTCACTTGGCTTCTGTTGGCACCCTTTGCAAACTGTGTGAGAGGCCTTTCGGCACCATGCATTCCTGCTTAAAGTTGAACCAGCATAATATTCTGTGGTAATTTGCATATGCAGCCCATCATGGAAACTGCTGATCTTTGGTCATTATGACACTCAGGATTTCAGAGCTCCATGCTCTGATACATGAACTTGGAACTTGCTTATTGGATTTTCCATAGGAACAGAGTGTCTTGCTGGACCGATCCTCATGTTCAGCCTAAGGGTGAGTCTGTCTGTATCATGCCTTGGTTCATACACCTTTCTATGTATTGCCATGGGCATACTACCAACAGGTAGGCAATTTTCCATATTCTCCATGTACACAGACTCCTGTGCTTCTCCTTTTTTATCACAATACAGGCTGCAGCAGTCCTTCCAGCTTGCCCTTGGGAAACAGGGTAGTCCTATATCTCCACAATGCCTGTCCATATAGCTAGCTACTGGTATTGTTTTATTATAAGATGTAAAGAAAGGAACTTCCTGCTATAGCACATAACTTCACTCCTAATAACATAGCCATTTCTGCAACTGGCAGATGCCCTGCTGCCACATGAGCACTGTGCGTACCTTCCCTATGCTCTATTATCTCGACATTGTGTCTTATGGATGTTCTGGCACTGGGCTTGTGGTGGTGCAAGGCTTTCTGTCCTGATCACATATCATACTTTGCCATCCTCCCTGGGTACCTTGTAAATTGCTTGGGAATCATTCCAATGGTGTGGCCCAATAGAGGAGATATCCCTGATGTAGATAGAATAGCCGCTCACTGAACCAGTTCAAGAAGAGAATCTCATTCGCTGGGCCATGGTACACCCACCCTCCTTCCCTCTTATTATAAGATCAGCAGACACGTTTTGTCCACTGCCTTGTTTGGAGGTGTCCATAGGTGCCTTATGTTTGTTATTTCCAAATCCCATGCCTTTCCTTATGTGCCTGGTATGGGTCTGATCTACCGGTAAGAGGTCCTCTGAGCTTATCTCTGGTGGGGAACTCAGGAGCAATGGGGCTGCCCACGTAGTTCGTGGGCTATCACTACTGCCCCCCTCCCAATAGGGAATTTTCAAGACATTGCTTTCTTAGAAGCTCACATTGTAATAGTTTAGAATTTACTTGTTTGCCATCTGGCAATGGTAACTTTTGTTTGCTGCAGTCTAACATGTGTGACCACTGTATAATAGGAAAAGAAAAAACAAGAAAGATGGGGTAGAGTTAGTTTTTGTAGATTTAAGTCTATATTCAGTATGTAAGTCAAATAATGACAAAATGGGAGTCAATAAAACTGTTTCATCTCATCTATGAATTTATTGTATAATTCAGCTCAATGGTAACATCAGGAATGTCATCATATTGACGTATACATGAGTACTTTGCAATGTCATTGAAACTATGGAAATTGGTGGTATCGGAATATAGAGTTATAACAATACTTGTTGTATAAGTGTATGATTAAATTGACACACTGTAACAGTAATATCTTTGCCATTATAATTTAGTTGTCTTCTACATCCCCACTGTTTTCATCCTCAGCATCAAAGATCTCATCTGCCAGGGTGGCAGAAAGGACATCATTGTCATCTTCCTCATCTGACTGATTCAGGGTCTCCCTTTTGGGACAAAATGTCCTCCAGTTCCTGAGGTCTAATGTCACCATCATACTAGTCATACTCCAGTATTCCTGTTTCATCATGTTTCCACCCATGTGTTTCAGGACTTGGGATGTTATGATGTGACACATGGGCAATTGGGCATTTTTCCAGACAAGGGCTTGGTAATTCACTCTTAGTATATGCATTCTCAGTGTTGACCTACTTGGAGGCAGTAGACTCAGATCAATGCCATCATAATTTGACAATAGTTGGCTGATTCCTGTGTGAAATTTCTGTCTTGCAATGTCATAGCGAAGTTTGTTGATATCAATATATGACAGCTGCCCGTACAAGCAGCAGACAAATCTTTCAAGGTCAGCATGGATGGCATCCAATACATGTTCTGTGTCACCAAGTGGTTGGAAAGTTGCCATATACTCCTTCTGTTTTCACAGGATGTTGTAGGGTTTGATTTTACCTT